>JAWNPT010000057.1:8750000-10000000 GCA_035047365.1 Drosophila ustulata | reverse complement strand
CAGCGCCAAAAGTGAAACAAAACACAGAGACGGGCAAAGGTGCGTTCTCATCCTCGAACAGGAATTCAAATAACTTGGCGTTTAATTTATGAGAATGCGCGGTAGCCGCATGTTGCAAGCACCGGCACCGCTTGTTGCAGATGCTGCACATGCGCAAAAGTGGCGATAAAAATATTTTGGCCCAAATTGAAGTCTGTCTTTTGCCTGCTGCCTTCTGCGGCTGCTCTTGCATTTTATTAATCATGTGCGTAATTTATTTGGGCAGCCGCGCACAATTTCACCCAAATGGAAATTGCCACGGTTGCTTATTTAACCATATTCTCTCGCTGAGATCTCTTGAGATTGCTTCGCTTTTTTGGAGGCTCTTTTTCGGGGGGCTTTTCGCCTGGGGCGGTCATCAGGCCGCACACAATTTACATATTTTAACTGCTCGAGCGCAGAAATTGTCACAGGTGAAAGATGCGCAATCATCGCAGCAGCAACATTGCCACGCCCCTCTATTTCCGCCTCTCTCTTTCTTTGTCTGCTGTCTGCGGTCTGTTGTCGTTTCTCGTTTATCATCGCATGATTGCTCGTTAAGCAACTGGCAAACTGGCCGTGTAATTTGTCTGGCATCTTGTCTTATCAGTCGCCGTCTCGCAATCAAATGCCACGCAAACAAACATTTGTCTCTTGCCCGATCGGCAGTAGGAGCAAGAGCTATATACGTACATATATCAGGAGCAGGGGCAGCAGAAGGAGATGCAGCAGGACCACCATTGCGACGCTATCTTATCGCCTACACTCGCTGATGAGTCGACGATTTACTGCAATTCCTCGGGCACTTGTTCCCAGGCCCGGCTTCCAGACGTGACACAGCGTAAGGCTGCCGTTGGTAATTATCTAGCACCCCTAGCGAGGGCTGCTCAAGCAGATGGTGAAAGAACAGCACGGATAAGTTAGAGAGCAGAAAATATGACGCTATATTTAATTTCAATATATCAAAAATAGAACATTTGATTAAACTATTTTAGTATTTAAATCTAAGCTACAAAAATAATTAAATAAGTACATTAAATAAATTCACTTGGATACCATTAAAAAGTAAGATGTTTTTATACAACCTTGAATAATTCTTAGGAAACTACAAAATTTAAACAACAAAAAAAGAATATTTAACTATTATAGCAACAATTATAATAATTAAATAAATTAATAAATTTTCTGTGGTTCACTTGGAAATTACAAATAAAAGCTGTTATTAAACAAATGTTCTCAGAAGACTAAACAATTAACATAATGTACTGAAGCATTTGAAAGACTTAGTGTATCAGATGCAAATGCGTCCCTATGATACTATTATCGGTCATATAATATCGGAAGAATTAAAAACCTATTCCACACAAATATAAATACAGAGTGCGTAAATCTCTATAAAATACAATGTATTATCAATTTGCAAGAAAAATATATACACTATAACATATAAAAACCACCCGTAAGCAGCCAAAATATTTGTGTTATAAAACGCATGTCTAAAAAATAAAATTTGGAATGTTTACTGTGAATAAAAATGTAAAAGATTAAAATTGTCCGAAAATATTTAAAATAAACAAAACCAGAAGTAAATACAAATTTAAATATTAATATGTGTTTCAAAAAAAGAGCTGGAAGTTAAAACTGTCAATTGAAAAGAGGACAGTAAACCGTTGACGATATAACATACAAAACTGCCCGGAAGCAGCCAAAATATTTGTATTATAAAATAAAAAAAAATCTGAAATGTCTGTGAAATATGAGTGATTAAAATTGTCGGAAAATATGTAAAGTAAACAAAAGAAAGAGTAAATATAAATATATAAGTATGTGTCAAAAAATTGCCTGAAATTGAAACTGTCAATTGAAACCGTAGAAGCGACCCTCGCTGCCTCTATCACTCACCGAGTGTGTTTCTAACGCAAACACATTTCCCACATCGCGTTGTCCTGTTGCGTTCGTTCTGTTTGTTTTGGTGTGAAAAACAGGCTGAGACATGCGCAGGTACCCGACGCGACGTTGACAACTGCAACGCTGGCAAGGGGTCTGTCTTCAGTCCGATCTGTCTACTGTCTGCCTTTGTCTCCCTCCTGGTTCGGCTGCTATCTCTGTGCCCAAGGCCTCCACTTGAGCAATGCGCGTTGCACGTGTGCATCGTGTGGTAATCTCTGTTGACATTCCTGGAACTCTGACCTTTTGATATTGGCCGCCAGAAAAAATTCAAGTCGGTTTCGCATTACGCACGTACAGCTCCCTCTCCATGTGGCAAGCAACTCAGTATCTGAATCTTTCCCTCTGCTGCTCGTTGTTGTTGTTTTGGCTTTAATAAGCGTTAAGTTGCCAGGATGCAGCGACAAATTGAAGAAAGGACTCAATTTGTGCGTCAGAGGCAGGCACAACAAGTGTTCAAATTAATGAGCCACAGATTTGTTAAATTTCGTGGCTCATTTGTGTAAAATATATATATATATGGGCGTGGCATGCACGCAGCCAAACGATTAATCGTCGATCGAATGGAACCAAGCCCAGAATTCGAAAAACCAGAACCAAAAACCTGCCACGCAGATCACAAAAGTCTGTTCGCCCCTGGGCATATTAATGAGTTGAGCTCTGGAATGTTCATGAAAACGAAGGGCATTAAATATTTTGATTTCGTAGAATGCCAGAGCGCAAGTGCCCAAGGGGTCGTTGCCTGTTGAGCATGAGATTGAAGCCTCGTTTGTCGCACAGGATGGGGCCGATTATCTCGCATTTAATTATTCCGATTCCCAATGCAAACAATTGCCACTTGCCTGGAATTTTCCATGACCCCTCGCCTGACTTCTGTGTGGGCGTGCTGAACGCATTTTATTCTGATTTTTCATGCAACTCTTTCCAGTCTTATGCAACGCATTCACCATTAAACCTTATCGGAGTGCAGCTCCCTTTTTGAGGGTTCACTGGAGGGCCGCTTATCAGTCGAAGCTGAAAAGTCGGGCTCATTAATCAGAGCAAATATTGGCGCTGCATTAGGTCAGCGGCGTGCGCGATAGAGAGAAAGGTCTTTAAACAGGAAACGCATTCACATTTTGTGGGCAAACAACATCATATTTCACTTGATAAGAAACTGGGCTCGTAATTCATTCGTGGCAAGTGCAACAAGTGCCCCAAGCAACGACGCACTCTCTGGACGTTGCATATACATATTTGGAGTGTCATGTTTGTCCATAACCAAAAGCAAATATCGTGTTACCAGCCGTGGTTTGAGGCTTGAGGCTTTGCTTTTCCCAGGCGCAGAACTTTCAAAAGAAATATTCTGTGAGTGAATTGTGACCCGGGTCCAAAAAGTAATCCATGACCATTATGTTTTACGATCTGGATGCCTCTCTTTCTCTTCCATTTCTTCGGCCTGAGTTTTTGTGACAGTTTTATGGAGCATTTGGCTGCATTGATTCGGGTTCCATTTTCAACACTTTTTTCTTACTCGAAATTTAATACAAACTGCGCTGCGCTGCGCTGCATCGCATTCATATGCATAATGTAATTCGAGATTTATTATACGAGTATATGTATTATCGAGAGGGAGAGAGAGTGAAGCCCACATCATTTTCGATGCGATTAACGCTCCAAAAAAGAATCGACATAAATATGGGAATTGTTCGAGAATCTAACACACAAATTGCCTACAACAGAGCTTAATTGGAGCGTGTGTGTGTACGAGTGTGGATAATAGGCTGGAAATTATGTTTTTATTGAAATAAATTAAGTGCACGTGCGCTCATGTGGGCCAACCAAGAAACCGAGCAACAAAACAGTCTCCATCATCACGCAGCACATTCCAACCCAAGAGACTCGAGACTCGAGCCTCGAGACATCGTCAATTGTGGTCTGGCAGCCCCTATGACAATGCGAAAACGTTAATCTAATCTAATTCTAATAATACGACTCATTAGTGGCAAACGAATCGAATCGAGTATTCGGACCACACAGTATTCTAATTATAAGCATTGCAGAGCGGACCTTGGCAGCAAACATATGTATGTCCAAAACGGGGCTTGATCTTTGTATACTAAAAGATGTTGACTTGTATTAACTGCAATTTGTGCCAAGTCAGCGGCTTGAGAAATCATAGATAATTACAAAATTAAGTGAGAATTCAGTATTGCTTAGACAAAATTAGAAAAACCCATAAAAAATTATAGTGTACTCATAAATAATAATTCCAATTTGAAATCATCGAGAATCAGAAGATTTCAGAATATCCAAAGCAAAGTTGGAAAAAACATACAGGCATAGTAAAAATCAAATTTACCTTGAAATAATAATAATAAAAAGTTAAAATCTGTTATAGCTCTGGATAGTGGTGAAATAGTAGAGATCTAGTTAAAAATAAAAATTTTTCAAGATCTCTAGAGAAGTGAAATAATGTAATTAATTAAGTGCAATCGGAAAGTAATTGCACTTGGATTTTATGTTATTAAAATTGTAGAGAGTTCATACCTGTTAGACAATTAAATACGATTTAAATATCACATTACTAAATAAAAATAAAAAACAAACTGCACTTACAAATAAACTATCCTGATAATTAATTACAATCTGACATATTCAGCATTTTAAAAAAATTTATACATAAAATAGGGATTTTGACTAATAAAAATTTAAATGGAATCTTTAGCTAGTACAACTTTTGCTTATTCGAAATGTTGTATATCTATAAATCGAATAATGTTATATTAAAATAAAAAAAAACTCAAATACCAATTGAACAATGCTCAAACTGAAAATATTCTGTTTGAGCGACGCCGAAATTTACCAAACATTTAAAATCCTAAAAAACAAGTTTCCACATTATTTCATAATTCAATCAGTTTTAATCAAAAACAAAAATCGCTACTGTTTTGCTGAAATATCCAAGTCCACAATAACCTGACAGAGTCGCAAACTCAACTCATCAGTCTTCGCACAAACGCGGACAATAAAACTATTTAGCCATATTGAAGGAGAGCGATTTGCACAAATGGATCATTAAATCAAATATGAATCGCATAATTTGGCAACTGAAAAGCTGTTAAAACGAATGTATGAACGAGTATTCGTACGGACTCGGAGTTGTTGTCTATTTTTGGGCACAACACAAAAAACCATAGAGGAAAAATGACTGGACAACAATTTATTTAGCACAGTGGCTGCCCGGCAGCGTCACAACAATAACACACCAAGAAAGATATGTATGGGGCCATAAACATAACATGAAATTTATTTAATAATATAAACAAAATGTGCGCCAAATTGCGTATCAACAGCGGCAAACAGACACGAGTCGCGAGTCGCGAGTCTCGAGTCGCAAATTGCGAGTGGCGAATTCGCTGGGCCCCAAACACGGCCAAAATAGCCAAATGTCCGGCTGTCTGTCCGTCCGTCCGTCTGTCTGTCCGTCTGTCTGGCTGTCTGTCCGTCTGTCTGGCTGTTTGCCTAGCCGGGACATTAACAGGTCGTAAACCTTTTGGCGCGGCCAAACAAAAGACAAGACGCTGAAACGAATCTCTGACTGGGCAATGGGCAACTGCCAACTGCCACTGGTCACCGTCTGCACTCTGCATCTGCATATTGCCAGCTCTTTCACTCACTGCGTCTCCCGCTCCCTCTCTCTGTCTTTCACTCCCCCGGCTTGGCTGTGTGGAAATCTGAGCCAGCTACAAAACGGCGCTCTGTCAAATAAGTCCCAAAATAGCGGCGCAAATTTGACCAGAGACATAAATAAGTTTTATTGTTGTTAGCCCAGAGTGTATACGAATGAATGTGTGATTGTTTCTGTTGTTGTTGTGGTTGTGGTTGTTGTTAACAGTTGGGTGCGGGTGGCTGCCACACACATGGCCAGCGGGGGCGGAGACGGAGACGGAGACGGGAGCAGCAGCGGACTGAGCTGAGCTGGAGCGCAAGCGCAGCCAGCCAAATGGACAAAGCGCATTTTGTTGCCCACTCTTCATTGTCGTTGTACTCTAACTGCGAGTATAATAATTCTGGGAAGTGTTTTGTAACGCTTTTAGAACGTAATTTTTGATATATTGTTTTATCTATTTAATCAGATGTCGACTTAGAAGAGTTGACATTGCAAACAAAATTACTTAAAATGTATAGCAATTGATGACAAAATAATGCAACTTTAAATGCTGGATTTTAAATTTGTTAATATTATTTTCAGTTTTGCAAACTTGATTTAGTTAAAATCAAAAACTCTAGTAGCAGCAACTGGCTTTAAATTAAATATGATATGGTAAATTATCCACAATAATAGCTATTCATTACACTTAACATGATGTTGTTATATTCGAATGACTTAAAAAACTCTAGTAGCAGCAAATTCGTATACTTTGAAGTTGGAAATTATTGACTTTAAATTAAATATTATATTGTGAATTATACACAATTATGCTTATTCATTACAGTAAATAAATATAATTGTAACAACAAAATAAACTTAACAAAAATGAATTTTAATGAAATGTATTATTAAAAAATATTTATTTTATGATAAACAAAAGTAAAATACATGTATTTTAAATATTTAAATGAGTACTTGTGTATGTAAACATCAGCTATATTATATTGATGTCTTCAAAACTAGTACTAACGATTCTGAATTTCACAGATTTCTTATCGATCTAAACAATTCAAATTAAATCTGAATACTCTCTCCGATTTACTATTTCATAAATGTTATTCTGGTTATTTTTTTTTCTTTTTTTAATGTTATAATGATCTTAAGAGTATTGTGTCTTCCATTGGACGCATTCAGCATTTCTTACTCGTTTTTGTGTTTTATTGTTGTTGTTGTCTGAGTGTGGCTTTATTATTAAATATTACGTACGTTTGTTGTCCGTACATTTGTTTATTGCCTCGCAGCGGCATTCAGCGCAGCGGCGCCCAGTCGTCGTCGTCATAATTGAATTCCAGCAGCGGGCGTTACGTTTGCCCAGTTACCGCTACGATCGCTGATAGAAAACGCGCCTCCCCCTCATGCCACGCCCCTCCCCCACGCCTCGCCTCCAGTGGCTGCTGCACTTGCGTGCCGCGGCAACGCTGAGAATTTGATCGATTCGTTCGATTAGTTTGCGGCACATGCAATCGACACGCAGCATTCTCTTTCAATTGCTTTGCATCTGCAGCATTCGTGAGAGACACAGAGAGAGGAGAGGGGGGCGGAGGGAGGGGCTGTTGATTCAATTTAGTCGCCGTTTGCCGCCAAAACGCTGCTGGCCACTGTCCGACACTCCTGCAACTGGCAACTGGCAATTGGGAAATTGTCTCATTGCAATGCCAGACAGCTGACTTTGGCTCAAATGACAACTGGTAATACGTGCTATTAATATCGGGCCAACATGTGTCCATGCTGTGTTTTTGGGGTCGAGGTGCAGAGGCGTATTACCATATATCTACCATATGTATCGATGTATCGATGTAGGTGTGGCCTATCTATCCATGGGGTTCACTTCGCCGCCGACCCGGGAAATGTGGCGAGAGCGTGGAAAAACTAGTGCTGTGCATGTTTAATGCGGACACCACTCGATTTATATTCAAACTACATTCAACTGCTCGCCGTCTATTACATATATCAGCACACTAATCCATTCAAATCAAATTAACAGCTTTTGAGGGTCTTTGAAATAAAATATAGCACTAGCAATGGGGAAATTAGATGGAGATTACTCACGAATACGGAATGTATTCGTGAAGTAGTAAATAATGTTGAAAATATATCACACTTCAATAGATGAATATTCTCACTGTACAAATGTTTTAACAAGTATGTTATAAATATAAAAAAAACATGTAAATAGTAAAAAATTAATAAAACAACAACTGTATTATATGCATATATAATACATATAAATATTTAAAAAATATTTTGGAAAATATCTTATTATAAGAATTGTTGGAAATTTTTATAAAAATAAAATAATTTACTTGTTATCATTAAGATTATACAAAAATATAATAATCTATGACAACAAAGATGTACCTAGATGTATATTATATACAAATACTTAAGAAATTAGAATACAAGTTTAAAGGCAATTGTTAGTTGTTAATAAGAATTTAAGAAACATTGATAAATAATTTATGTGAAATATGTTTGTAAAAGCTTACCAAAAAATAATTGTTTTTTGATTTGGGGAAGTTGAATCCCATTATGCGAAGCAATATTTAGAAACAGAATATTAACTGAAAAAAAAGATAACAATTAATTTAAAGTTGCAATTCTTAATGCAATTGATTGTAAAAGTTTAAAGTAGTAAAAACTTATCTGGAAATAATTTCCTTAATCGGAATACTTTTGCTTAGAAACGCAAAGTTAATATTATTTGTTTTATTTTTAATGTATCGTAATAAGTCTACTTTTGAACACTAAACTTAATCGCAATATAATGAGGCCTTCGACTCCAACCGTCTTTTAAGATGTATTAATTTGATACAAATTTACAACCGAAAGAAAAACATTTTAAATAGTTCCTTTACAAGTAGTTTGCTGGAGCTCACTATTAAATGTGATTATGGAAAATTATTTAATCATAATTACAGCCTACAACAGACCGACTTGGCTGAGAGTTGTTTCCCAACCAGTTGGCGGACATCGCGAGTCTTCTCGCATTCCCACAGCCCATTTGCGAAGCAGCAGCTCAAATTATAAACGACTCTTTTGTGAAGTCGCCTCAATTGTTTGCTGGCCCAAAAGCTAAGCTGAAATTACGAGCCCACACAGAGCGAGCGAGCGACTGGGACAAAAGGGAAATGAATGCGAGCGCTCCAAAAACTGACAACTGGAGCAAGTGCAGCCCAAGATGGCAGACGTGCTTAGGTAGCTGACCAGCTTCAGCCTGGTGGACGCACTGGGGGTCAGAGCTTGGCTTACAAGATATTCAAAGAGCTTTGCATATTTCAGACATTTGAATGGGGCAGCGGCAAGTGCTGCACGCAGCGCTCGGCCAAAAGCAAGACAAGAGAGGCCAAGACGACAAATGTTTGCCAGCGATGTCTCCACAGCCAAACTCTGTAGATCGGGGCTCTTTGGGGTCTGCAGGTGGTCGTCGTACAACTCTATTTTTTATTTTGTCGCGTTCGTTGAAGTCTTTGCAACGGTGGTCGCTCGTTTATTCGAGGCGGCTTTTTGTCGGTCTGCCCCGCTTTTCCACGGCGCTTTTCCACATGCATGTGGCGCAGTGAAAAGCCCGGCAGGCAACGCAAAGACAAGTCTCGCATACGAGTAGAATGAATGCATTCGCATACTTGCAGATAGCACTCTTGTTGCCAATGTATCTGCATCTGTATCTGTATCTCGATCGTCGTCGTCGTCGTCGACGTCGTCGTCGTCGTGGGGCGTGTGGCATGCGTCCGCTAAGCGACTTGCAACTCGAGAGGGGGGGACGGGCATTTTATGCGGCTTTTTGGTATGTTCATTGTGAATTTATTGAAGGTGATTTTATCGCTCAAACAAATGTTGCATTTTACAAGTGCTTCAAGTGCCTGTTGCCAACGTTTGCTAAAGACGGCGCTTATTAATGAGCTCCAGCTCCAGCTTCAGCTTCGTCTAAGATCTGGATCTGTGGCGCTTGCAGCACGCAGCGGGAGCTTGGCAACTGCCAACTGGGAGTTTGGGAGCTGCGGATTTGTGGCAAGTTGCAAGTTGCAAGCCGACTGCTTTGAATGTTGGGGGTGCGCCCCAGCTAATCGCTAGACATTCGAGTGGGCTGGCTTGTCGATAAGCCAGCTGGCGCTATTGGCCAATTTCAACTCTGTCTCTCTATTTTTTTGGTATTCGGTTTTTCAGTTTTTTGGCCAAACAAATTGGAGTAATCATTCGTTTCAATACACAGACTTTGACTTTCCGTCAGCCGAAAAAACAGACTTTGAATAAATTTCGGCACAATTAATTTCGAATTAAGCCCCGAGCTCTTTTGGTGTCGAAATTTATGAAAATTGCCCAGCAAATTACTCATGTTGCGTTCAACAGGAAATTGTACTAAGGTAAATGCCTATAACGCTGAAAATCAATTAATAACATGAACAAATCACGGCAGGAAATAGCTGACAATATGCCTATGCCACGAAAATTACATTTTTGTATATTAATAATAATAATTTATTTCTGGAAATCAAAGACAAGTGCAACTTAGATAATTTGATCTGATGAATAGCTGGTGAAAATGTATTTTTCTATTTTACTAATAAAATAAGTGCATACAAATTAAAAAGAAAATGAATTAATAGAATAAATAAATCACGGCAGCAAATAGCTAACTATAAGTCTTCAACATGATTATATTCATTATATACCCATAGGGTAGAAGGGTATTATAACTTAGTGCCAACAGAAAATGTATGTAACAGGCAGAAGGAGACATCTCCGACCACATAAACTATATATATTCTTGATCAGTGTCAACAGCCGAGACGATATAGCCATGTCCGTCTGTCCGTCTGTATGAACACCTAGATCTCAGAGACTATAAGAGCTAGAGCTAAAAGTCTGTAAAAGTCGTAATAATAGACCTAGAGCATTGAATTTTGGTATGCATAATAATAATTTTATTCTCAATGATTTCTGTGAATTTGGTTGAGATCGAATGAAAAACAAGGAAGTTATTAAAGAATCAATTTTGTATGCAAAATTCACTTGCAGCTGCCCGCGCTTTGTTTGTTTAGTTGACAGTGTGACCATAACGGTGTTGTGGATTTTTATTCGCTATTTTCAAATATATACAAAAAAAATAAGTTTTAGTATATTTGGTATATTTTTTGTTAAAATATCATTTAAGTTTTTTGTTTTCTCTCGAAATGGGTTGCGGGTATCACACGGTCGAGCACTCTCGACTGTAGCTTTCTTACTAGTTTTCTATTTAACTAATAAAATAAGTACAAAATCAAAATTGCATATTAAATAATATATTGCTGGAAATATAAAACAAAATGCAAGTGAGATATTTCGATATGAACTAGCTAACAAAAAATCTACGGCATTAAAACTATATTTTTGTATTAAACTAATAAAATAACTACATTCACATTTAATACAAAATCAATTATTATAATAAAAATTTCCATGCAGAAAATGTCTGAGAA
The DNA here is from genome assembly GCA_035047365.1 of Drosophila ustulata. Classification (NCBI taxonomy): domain Eukaryota; kingdom Metazoa; phylum Arthropoda; class Insecta; order Diptera; family Drosophilidae; genus Drosophila; species Drosophila ustulata. The sequence continues at coordinate 9,988,885 of JAWNPT010000057.1, read as the reverse complement.
AATTCTGAAGAGATTTAGCGATTTGGCAAAGAACTGATAAAAATGTATTTTTTCATTTTGTAACTAAAATAAGTGCACTGAAATAAAAAAAGATTAATTACTAGAATTAATAATTCCCTGCAGGAAGTAGCTGACAATAAGTCTTGATACATTTGCAATAAAACAAATGATTGTAGTAAATAATTCATGGCAGGAAATGTAGACAATCTGCAGATGCGATTAGATAAGAGCAATCAAAATATTTTCACTGAATTGTGAAAAACTGTTGATAGAAATAGTTGATCTAATGCTTTAAATTTTTCATTATCATTAATAGACTGTGACGACAAACACTACAATAAATTATTATTAAATTAGCAACAGGGACTTTTTTTTTAAATCTAATATTTATATTCAAATTACATAAATTTCTCTGAGATAAACTTTGCTGCCCTACAAAATACTATTAATACATTTTCTATCAGTATTTGTTTTGCTGGAAATGAAAGTACTTCAATTATTTTTATTTTAAAACATTGTATAAGTTGATCAAAAGATTTGAACAAAAGCTGCCAAATAGACATATTTCTACATGATTTCAGCAAAGCTTTCCTTTCATTTTTCGTAAACAATTTATTTAGTGATTTGATTAGATTCGTTTTTCACACAACCAACAATTATTAATAGACTTTTTCTTGACCTCCGTGGTCACTTTGTGCTTTTTCAACTCTGATCAATTTTGGAAAGCAGCAGTTGAACTCTTGACCTCATGGCGCACTCAAATACGATATTCCGATTGCTTTCCAATTACGGCCATCAATCAATTCGGACACGAATCAATAGCGAATGGTGAATAGTGAAGTGAAAAGGACACGCAAAGGGCCAAAGGACGACAGGATAACGAACACACCTGTGTGCAACGTTCTCTATTGCTGGGGCTAATCAATGTTTAACACGAGGCCGCCACTTTGGGGGTAAACATCAATCAATCGATTGGCCAGCAATGGGTCAAATTACAATTGCGATGATTACAGACGATCCCGTAATGAAGGAGGGAGGGGCAGGGGCAGGGGCAGGGTGCAACACTTTGGGGCATGGGAAGTTCGTTAGGGGCCGGCAAATTGCTGTCACAAGCGCCAAATTATGCGCTCTTCTCGCCGGCTGAGACTTAATCGGAGACAAACATCTAATTGACATAAAGCCGACATGCTAAACGATGCGACGCGACGTTGCAACGTCTTGGCCACCTAATGACGTCTCTGTCTGTGGCATGCAACCGCGCGAGAGACGCCTGCGACTCTGGCCAACTCCCGACGCGTATCTCACATCTTTTGCCGATATTTATGGGCAACAGTTCAAGAGTTCAATGTGCAACGGCTGCCAGTTGCAAGTTGCCAGTTGTCGGTTGCAAGTTTGCAGTTGCAGCTTTAATCAAGGCTTAGGCGATGCCTATTAATTAGCGGCTTACAAGCCTCTGCTTTCCTGGCGTCTTCATCTAAACAGCAAGACGTTTAAGCAGCTGTGTGCGGGTGTCTGTGCGTGTCTGTGCTTGTCTGTGCGTGTTTGTGCGTGTGTGAACCTGTTGCAACTGGCTTCCATGTGCAGTTGCTGCACTTGTGGCTGGCTGCTGGGTTCTGTTGCCCAGTGAAAGGTGCTGCGGCCTTTGAACTCGGCCAGTTCTTGTCAAAATAACGACCGACGAGCAGAGGAACAAATTAAACGAAAGACTGAAGGATTTGACGACTTTTGAGTACTCTGAAAAATTATGCGGTTTCTTGAAGAGGTTTCCAAGTCAAGAAAATAAATAAATTACCAGTTTATTGCAAACAATTAAGAAAATAAGTGAATTGCTAGATTATTATTACTATTAACCCATTTCACTTATAAACATTTAAAACCCCGTTGGCAATAATAATTTTCTATACAATTTTCAAATACTGAGCATTAAAATTTGGTTTCTTTTTTATTACATTTTTGACAACTGAACTAAAAACTTCACTTCCTTATGAAAATAATAATGAAATGAAATCTCGAAAAGTCATAATCTTCACAAAAAATATCAATATGGTTTTAATAATTTAAAGTCAAAATATAAAATCTAAGTTTTAGGTAAACATTTTATGTACAAAATAGACAAAAAATAATAAAAATGTAAGACAGATTTTAATGTTATCCATAATACATCGTTTATTTTTTTAAATTTTCTTTTAATATCATATCGATAGTAAGTAAATTAAAAAACAAAATATTCACTGGTGATGTATTGGATAAAATTGATAAACTGACATATGTGTGTATGTATGTATATTTATAAACAGCTAAAAATTAAAAATAATAAAAATAAACAAGAAGTTTTTGAATTAAATAAGGAAATTATCAAAATCATTTTAATTTATAGCATGATTAACAAGTTTTACTAACAGTTTTTCAAAAAGTGTCACTTTGAACAAATAAATTATTTTCAATAATGGGAATTTTGATTGGTTCAGATAAGTTCGATCTACCGCTGAATAAATAAGTTGTATTGCCAATTCATCAATCTAAATATTTACTCTATATGAATAGTTGACCGACATATGTAGTTGCAATACCCTGCTCTGAAAAGCGCATTCGAAAAGCCACCTGACGTGCTGTGGCAGCAAAAGCAAGAAAGAGCAACAATAACAATAACAATAACGGCCTGAAAGAGGTCGACATTTGGCAACACTCGCGGTCATAAAACAAGCAATTTAAGGTGAAAGGTGCTCAGCTGGAGGAGACTTCAAGACTTTGAGGAGTTTGAAGATTTTGTGAAGACACGCAGACAGCAGCAAGAGAAAAATGTCTGAAATGGCTTTGGCTATAATTAATTTGCTGTTGCTGTTGCTGTTGTTGTTGTCGCTGTCGTTGCTGCTGGCAGTCGAAAAAATCGAAAAGTCACTTATGACTGACACTTTGCATATGAGGCGGCAACACTGGCTGACCAGCTGCCACCACGCCGGTTGCCAAGTTGCAACTTGCCACGATGAAGATGACGACCCAGACATGCAGTGACTTATGATTTACCTTCTTAACTCAACTTCAACTCCAACTCCAACTCCATCTCCATCTCCATCTCCGACCGCAACTCACGTTGATTTCGCGTGATTTAAGCAACAGAAAAAGTTATGAGCATTTGATTTACGATGTGCCTGGCCATGTTGCAGCCACATGCTGCATGCGACGGTGCCGCCTCCAGAGCAGCGCACTGGGCGTGCGCTGATGGATTTGTCAAGTTTGTGGGTCAAGCAGCGCGATAGAGGCGCTCATCTTCCCTTCTCCCCAGCTCCCTCTCACACACTCTCTCTAACTCTGTTGTTCTGTTGAATTTCCGCCAGGCGATGATTACTCAAAATCACAGCTATAGCCAGAGCTGTGTTGACTCCACGTCCGCATTGCGAGTTGACTCGTGTGAACGTTGCACAGCCGGCGACTAATTGCGGCAACTAAGCAACGACAGCAACATAGCAACAACCACTCGAAGACGCATACTTTTCATGCTCACTATCACAAGTAGTACAGGGTATTATAGCTTTGAGTAACATTATCTTGCAGATACCTAAAGCCATCAAAGCTACGATCAACAAATTTGCTGACAATTGTCCTTAAGGATATACGCTGATTTTATTGGTTTTACAATTTTTATTTTGCTCCACCTTCACAGCAATTAATCAGATTTATAACAATCAAGTTACGACAGAATATTGCAAATTTAATTTACTTGTTGAAACAAATTCTATTCTACAAAAATCAGATTAATTTGTCACCTTTTCTTACTATAAAATTGTAATTTAATAATTTATTTCATAATAGAATAGAAATTTCAGTCCGCAGAAATCGGATTTATTTAATCATTCGATTTTGTTTTACCACCAGTTTAATAAGTAAGTAAAATATTACCGATATTATATTATTTAAATTTTTATAGTTTGAGTAGTCTTTAAGATTAAATAGACTTATAAAAATGACTAGCTGGGAGGCCTTTGGGTATTTTTAAATGCAATATTTACTTAAAAATAAATTTATTTTTTGTAATTGTGCGTATCTCAGAGTCGAGCACACTCCACAATAGCTTGCCTAGTTGTTTATTATTTATTTAGTTTTCTTTTCATTGCTGGGGTTACATTGTTGGTCTGCCAGTTTACGAGGCTCTTCCACTCGCTGAAACCAGTTGCCACAACGCAGCCAAGACAGCGCCGCAGAATTGCAAGTGAGGGCAGCTGGAGGGGTTCGGGGGGATTCCTCCTCAGTGTGGGAGCGCAGCTCAAGTCTAGCATTTAGTCGACTTCAGAATTTATTACTTAAAAGTTATTAGAAAATATAATAAGTAGTCTGGATTCCATGGCATCTAGAACTCTTTCTGTCTCTGCAGAGCTTCAACATTCTTTCGCTAACTTCGCTTGAAGCTAATTCATAGATTCCACGTCTAGACGTTTGTTGAGCATAATGTTGTAGAACTGATAATTAACCTGATATATCTATATACATTTAAAAATAATACTCAGTCTTTAGGCTAAGTAGTTTTATAAATGATTTTTAATTTTTAATTTAAGTTGCAAATAACAGCATATTAATTGATTGACAATTTAAAAGTTTAGGAGAATATCAAAATTCTACAAGATTTCTGTCGAATATTGCACAATAATCAACAATTACCTAAACATTTTAACAGACAATTAAAACTGTAAATTTTTTCGAAATAATAAAGTTGTTTTCTGGTTTCAAATAAATGAGTACAGAAACTCAGCTGCAATTGCAATTGCAACCATTTTTTTAATTTCTTTTGTTTATAACTCATTTGATTTTTATGTTTGCAATAATGGCTCAAGTTAATTTAATTGTTTTTTAAATAGGCCATATGCGAGCAAAATTTCTGAGCTTAATTTAAACACTCGACGAGTTGATTAGCATTTGTTTTAAGTCCTCCACTGAGATTAACAGTCTGCTACAAAATTGTTTTGCCAAGACAGCTGAACTTTGTGTTGCCAAGGCATCTTCATTTTAATTTTTTTGGCCAAGCAACAATTAATTTCACTTTAGCAGCACTTGAAAAAATGTGATAACCAGTTTTTAGACAGATTCTAATGAATCTTAATTACGCAAATATATTAAATTCATATAATTGAAAGTCAGTTCTTTAAGTTGACACGATGATAAATCACTTCAATTTGCGCGTAACTAACTGTGGTAATACCCTGCGATGCCTCGACATTTATCAATTCATAATCAGATCGCCAAGACCGTTGGAAATGCGGGCACAATTCGAGGCGTGGCAGAGGCGATCAAAAAGTCTTTTGTGGCCGGGGGGCAAGTCAAGAAGGGCGTTGAGTTGCCCTCATCATCATCGAATGCTTTTGTATTATGTGTTCGCAAGCAATGCAAATATTTGTGAATGACGTCACAATGTCGCAGCGTGTCATCGATGCAGCCCTCAACCCCTAATTGTGGCAACCCCCGGCGCCAAGGACGCGCGAAAATCTGCAGCTGATTTTCGGCAACGGCATCGTGGGAATCTGTGACGCAACCCTGGAAGGCGAGGCGACAACCCTTCGCGACTCGCGACTCTTCGCCACAGCTGTCACAGCGTCCAAGTCTGGCCAACAGCTGCCTGCAAAGTCGCAACTGGGATTGATGATGGCCTAGGATGATTGGCTGGACAGGCTGCATATGTCACTAGCAGATACAAATGTATCTTTAGCGGCAAATCAGTCCAATTAAAAATAATAAAGGCGAACGCAACAAGCACTCGCAGCTTGTTAGCCAAGCCAGACAAGATGCCACAGATTGCACCCAAAACAATAGGACTGCAGCTTCGCCTGCAACTCGCTGGCTTTGGCTGTGGCGCGTGGGAAACCCATCGCATCTTCACTTTGACTCCCTCGAATCCATTTGGGGTCAGTTTTTGTTTTTGGGGGCATGTACTGCTTGTGGCATGCGCACCTGCCGCGCCCCAGCGGCAGCTTTGGCCAGAATCGTGATCGAATCAATGCGCAGCCATAAAATTGTGGAATGCCAAAGACAGCAATTTGAGTGGAACACGAACACATGCGATCTGTGGCACAACTGCAGCCACTGACAATTCTATTTGGCACGAGCTCATTAAGCACCATTTATATGCAACATGAGCCATGACTGGACCAAAAATCCAACTGCCAACTGCCAACTATCCGACTATCCGACTATCCGACTATCGACTACCGTCCAATCGTCGAGAGTCTCCAAGCTCTCGATGCCTGTTGACAAGTTGTTGACGCTGCCAAATGATTTACAGCCGCAGCTTCCAGCTCCCCCAGTTTACAGTTAGCGCTTTGGGCCGCAAGCCAAAATCAGTTAACAACGCACAACAAGTGGCAACACGTGGCCAAGCACCTCGTTATTGAGTATCGAGAGAGCTGTGTGTGTTTGTGTTGTGATTATCGGATTAGTCCGATTAGAATATCACACGCTGTTCATGCTAACACCACGAATAGGAATTAGAATATTTTCAAATGAGATATGAGATCATATTGTCTGACTATGGATTGGGTTTCCTCTAATGATTAATCTCAGTGTGAAGCTTTTAATTATCAAGTTTCATTAGAATATGAACATGAGAAATACTTATATAAATAGTAAAATGAAAAACATTTAATATACGATACATGAAGTCATTTCAGCATATTGATTGATTCCGAATGTCGTAATTTTCTGGTTACCTTTTCACTATTCGGTAGTCAAAATTCTTGATCGATAATAACATTTGATCATATTTATTATACATCAAGTCATTTCGTCAACTTACACTTATAATTGTTTAAAAATTTATAGTTTCAAATGGATTACATTAAAATTAATTTGTTATTTGCCGCTTTCAACTGTTTCAAAAATCTTTAGTCTTAAATGATTTTTGAAGATCACAAATTTGCGTAAAAGTTTTTATTATTTTTCAGTCCAAATTCAATGGCTTGTCGATCGACCGAAACTTCTATGAAAATAATTGAAGATTTAGAAAATAAATTGTTTTATTTGCAGCTTCAAAATCTGTTGTTTCAAATGGTTTATCAAGATCATCTCATTTATCATTTTTGAATCTACCAATAATTAAAAATCGCAGCGCATTTTTATTGGACTACAAATTTGAATAAACACAACGAAGCATTTTCTTTCACGTTTAAATTAATTCAACAATTACATGACATTTTTGACTCAAATGGATTAATAAAAAAGGCAGAAATACATGTATAATAATAGTAGAAAGAAAATTAATAATCTAACACGTTGTTAAATCTAAATGAAGTAGTGACTGTCACATTAATTAATAAGTATTTAAACTTGTATCAATAGAAAATTATTAAAATAAGGAAATAAATACGATTGCAGAATGAAATTTGTTACTTGAATTTTATTAGTATAGATACCAGCTTTAAAATCAATATTTAATTAAAAATTGAAATGAATCGAAGCAATAATTAAACCATCTCTTAAATCTTTTTAAAATTTCAAGTTATTCCTAATTTTCTCAGATTCAAGGTGAGCTATTTTGCTCTTGAGCTGCTTTCCTATTAAATTTTATTTATTTGAAAATACTTTCTTAGATCCAAAATCGATTAATCGATTCGTTAAATGCTAATCAAGTGATTTATGCGGCTAAGCAAACAAGCCATGTTTGCGCTTAGGATTAATGCATTTTCCTGGCTTTCAAATGTCAATTGATAAGTTTTCACAACGCTTCGGCAGCATTCGCGATTAGCAAAGTCTTCGACGAGCGACGAGCGACGGCTGACAAAACTGTCAACGACTTTAATCAGCTGGCAAAGTTGCAACTTGCAACTTGCAACTTGCAACTGCAACAAAAGTGTGCCAACCGTTTCGTCTCAAGGATTTTGACAGCTAAGCTGACATGGCAAAAAATAAGCAGCGCTGAGCAACAAAAACGAATGAAGGCAAAAATGGATACATGACAGATGTATGTCTGTGTCGAGCTATGGAGGGGGGGGGGCTAAAGCTCAAATGCAATGAAACAATCAATCAAATGGGAGCAGAGCTTGCAGCTGAGTCTGGGAGCGCGTAACGGTAACTCAAAGGCACAAAATCAAATTACCCACAATGATTAATCAATCAACACTGAGCACATATTCGTATTGTCGATAGCCAGCCACGATCTTGCCGCTGGCCTCGTCGCGAACTTGTTGTGGGTGTGTGTGAGTTGGAGAACGAGATGGAGCGAAGTTGTTGGCCAAGTGGGTGCGTTCTCGCAGCTGGATGCCGATACTGACAATCACGATCAGGCCGAGACACACACACCAGCACACCTGCAAATAGCTGAGTCCACGTGTGCGTTCCTTTGCCAATTGCCAATTTCAAATCAATGCTCGAAGCTGGAGCTGGAGCTGGAGCTGGAGTTGGAGCTGTGCGGCTTCTTCCCTAAATGGCGTGGCCTGTCTTGGCCTGGTCGATGCTGTGGTTTGATCGTGCCAAAAATGGGTTTGCAACTGGAATTCGCTTTTAGTCGCGCTACAACCAAAAGCGGCATCCAACTCCGACTCCGTCTCTCGCTTTTCCATCTGCGTCTTTGATTGTGGCGCAGGTGGCAATTGGCAATTGCTGTAAGCTCTGCCTCTGAGTCTGCCTCTGAGTCTGTGGCAGCTGCACGCGCTGGTGTGAACAACTAGAAAGTTTTAATGCCACAAGAAAAAAAAATACTTGAGCGCTGTTTGCTTTTTGCTTTTTTTCTCCTGCTGGTCGTGAGAATCAGTGCGACGGCTGGCAAATTTATTAGTTTGCCGTGGCCAAAACGAATGCCCGGCCATTGGCAACAGATATTTATGAGCACGTAATGAAAATTTGACAAATAGCAAATGGGCCTAAGCGATCGCATTCAGCCCCAAATGCAACAGCATGCATCATTTTTGGCCTAAACATTTCCGGCAACAGAAAACCGCAGCATTTGAGTGACAACTCGCATGGCTTCAAGTCGGCTATCGCTGCACGTCAAGTTCAGGCCAACTTGTGTGCTACCAAAAGTCGTGACCCGCGTGCATTGAACCCTTCCAGCCGATCGTTGTCTTGCCTCTTGTCGGTCGTCTGCTGCCATCACGAAATGCAATTTCCGAGCTCAGATTGTGGGAGCTGAATTGGCCAACGAATAATGAAGCTGTTGGGCCCACTAAACACTGTTGGCCCAAAGGGTTCGAGTGCTGTCAATCATAAATTGTGCACAGCGAGAAAAGATCAATCCGCTGCAGATTGAACGGTCACGATTTGTTGGCACTAACTATGGTATCTAAAATGGTATCGAAAACGAAACTTTTGTTTCTAGAACACATTTCTCACCATCGATTATTAAAAGATTATTTTCATACAAACAATTTTAATTGGTTTATCGCATACTTTAATTTTATTTGTATGACATAGTAACATTAATATTGATTTATTTATTTACAGCAAATTTGCAGTAATTCATTTTTGCTTTTGACGTTGAGTTTAAATTTATTTGGCGTTTATAAGAAATTTTTGAATATGGTATTTCAGAAATTTCAAAAATTAATTATGTTTAAGAAACTTAAAAAGTTTGGCTTAAATTAATTTTGCGTTTATTCCCAATTTTATATTTGTTTTTATTCACTATATATATTTTTATTTAGCTTCATTTATTACTAATTAGTTGCCAAGTTAGCCCTATAGAAACTAAGCTATGTATATTTATTAAAATGTCAAAAAATAATTCTTCCTATTCCTATTTTGATTTATTTATTAGTAATAAATTGCCAAGTAATATTACTTCCTTTTATTACAATGTATTACCTAAATTCTATGTGATGCTTTATTTTAACCATTATATATTTCATCAAATAGAATTCTAACTACAGTGTTCTTTTTTTGCGATCAAGATTCTAACTGAAATCTGTACTTGAAATTCTAAGTGCACCAAATTAAGTGATTTCATTCACCTTGTACTTGGATCGCCAGTTTTCTTGCTGTGTGCTGCCCTCATTTTCCCACATTTTATGCCTCGCTGACCGTCTTCCCCTCGGTTCCCGTCCCGCCCCCGCGACTTCTCTTGGTCATCTATGGGAAAATCACTGGCGTAACTGGAGAGACTCTCTGCGCTTGTTGCGCAACAATTATTCGCTTTTGGTTTTCCCTTTTTAACTTTCGGTCTGTCAACATCCGCACGACATTTATTGCTACTTGCAACGTTGCGGCGTTGCAAGTTGCAACCCCCACGCATCGGCAACACCTTCATTCATCATTGCTGCGCTCTGCTGCACTTGCGGCCTTCCTCCTCGCTCCCTAGTCTGTGGTATTTTCTAGTAAAGGGTGTGCGACCTTTTTGGATGTTTCACGCTTGTTTTCGGCTCGACGTTGCAGCGGAACTGCGCAAGATTGGCCAAAAGTGTTCGCTTCTTTTTGACCAATTTTCACACATTGTTTACGCAGGTGCTTAATATATTCATACATTTTTCCGTATGTTAATTTTTATTTCCGCGAAGCGGAAATTAAATTTCAAAGTCAAAGTCAATATCAACACGCTTCATTGCACGTAGGGTTCAATGATAGAAATCGAATAGTTGAAGAATCCTGTTCCATAATTATTATTATTAATGAATTAAATGTTTATTTTGTTGTTATTGTTAAATACAATTCATCATTAGAAACGTTTTTCTGCGTTATCGCCCGCTCAGTGCACAATTCATTGCGCTAGATGGCGCCACAAGCGCCTCACAAAGTTACGTTAACAGCGTTGACATTTGAAACTAACCTATCGAAATAACGAACTTAACGAAAGTGAATGGAATTCAAACTAAAATTATTTTCTGTAGCATACTTTTGCTTGCTTCTGAAATTATTTTTCGTGAAAAAAATATTTGAACGTTCCCTAAACCAGTTAAGAATCGATAAAACTGTAAAAATAAGAACGAATACTATCAAATTTATTTATAGAATTTGTATTATTATAATATTATAATTTAAAATTACATTAAACAAGCATAAGCACTTTACAAGAAGTATAATTTGTACAAGTGCTAACTAGTGACAAATACTGAGAAATATTTGTAAGATACAATACGATCTTCATTGATCGAATCAGTTTAAACTTTCGTGTTAATTGTTTATATGGAAACTTATTTCAATCATGGAACTCAATGAAAATATCAATAATTTTAGCCGACATCGATATGAGAATTTAATGCAACGATTTTACAATCACGATAATTTATGTGTATGGCAACGCCTGAAGCAGCCATCGATTGCCCTATCGTTCTGCCAATCTGGTAGCCTCAAAACAATCGAAAACTATATGACAGTGCAAGGGAATATCGAAATCGATATAGATACTCAAAGAAAAGAAACAAATTGTAATCAATTGATATTATAATCAAGATTATTGATCAAATGTCCACGTTGCTGAAAGTCGCACTGGAGTCGCATAAAACCGGCGATATCAGTAAGCTAAAGCCGGCTGTACTAAAGCTCGATAATCACTTGAAAAATATAAATGCAAAACTTGCGAAATTACGACATCAAATTAGAATTGTAGCAAATCCCAAGACCAGGGAAAGGCTCCTTAAAAAATCCCATTCAATGGTTTGGGAACAGCAGACAATACGACGAATACTAGATGAGTCTAAGAGAGATCTACTTAAGTTGATGGCCAACGCTGAAGCTAAGGTAAATGATAAATGATAATGTTAATTCTTTTCAAAAAAAAAACACATATTCCAATTATTAATCACGTGTTAGCAGCAGGCTGAGAAGCAATTAAAACAGGTGCCCACAAGAAATAACAAACTCTTTGACCTGTTAACAAACAACGATTTGGACACAGAGGTGATAAAATTGTTTAACTATATTGATCACAGTAACTTATACATATATTATTTACAATTTTAGAAAGTCATTACTGAAGATGAAATTCCATGGAAAATACCACAAACTGTATGTATTGATATAACAAATGACGATGATGCCAAAGCGACCACAGTTGAGACAGCAAAACAAAAGATAGTTGTAGGGCAACCAAGAGTCGTAAATGATGCTGAGGTTATTATTTATCACTCGATTGTTATTTTTCACTACTAACAAACACTTTTTTCTTTGCAACAGAATAACATAAAAAAGCAGCGGACATCAGAGGAGCTGCAGCCCATAGATGAAATTGTTATTAAAAGCCAAGACGAGGCCTTGAGATATATAACAGCCTTGCAGGACTACGCTTTAATGAATGATAACTTTCGAGCGACGGGACTTTTAGTAGAAGCGGAAAAGTCACTGAAAAATCCAGCCAAAAGTTCAGATTTCGAGCTGTAGCATATTATATAATAAGAAATTAGTCTAAGCGTTTTGTTGATCGTAATACTTATAGAATAAGTAAAGTAGTTATGTTCTAAAGGATTGTCAATATTAAAGCAAATAGTATTTGTATATTCAATTGCGCTTGTTTTTGTTTGTTTGGACGCTCAATGAGTGCAAGCGAGACAACTATATGAAGGTTTTGTTTTGTTTGCCAGCTGATTGCAGCTGTAGCGCCTCTGGTATTTTTTAGGGCATTTGCGCAACGAAGAAATGGCCACCGCGAAACAACTGTAAACAACCGAAAATTATACGGAACTTCAAGCTCGCAGCAGAGGATGTGGAAAATGTGCGCATACAAAAACGTTTAATTCTCAATTGGAAAGTGTAAGTTTGCAGTTGCAAATGTTGTAAATATAATGAAATAATATTCTTTTTTTAGATTAATTTGTGAGTGAGATAAATATTAAATTGTTAAGCATGGAAAATTTCTCACACGATGCGGCTGAAAAAAAGGAGGCGCCTCGCAAGCGACTCGGCCGGCCGCCGAAGGGCAGCAATCAAGCGGCAGCCGAGGCAAGCGAGGAGTTGGATGCTGCCGCTGCGGCTGTGGCAGATAATTCATTCTGCCGACGCAGCACACGCAAGAAAATTGCCAAATTCGATGTGCTCGATGTGCTAAACAAAAGCCGCAAAACGCACAAAATACAAATCGAGGCACGCATCGATTCCAACACTCCAACGACGCCAACGCAGACAGCTGCCCCGTGCAGCAATGTGGCAAGTACGACAACGTCGCCAATCAATCGGTTTATTGCCGCACGTGCACCGCAACCGACGACGCCGGTTTTGCCCGCATTGGAACTGTTCACGAAGCCAAGGCCAACGCCCAGTCTGATTGTGTTGCAAGTGAGCAGCGACAAGACGCCAGAGCTGCCACAACGAAAGCGGGGACGCCCACGGAAGCAGCACAGCTTGCACCTCGACGACAACACGCCCAGCAGCAGTTCCAAAGCGGCAATCAATGCGGAAATTGTGACCAGTCTGAGTGGCGAATCTTCCGACTCGGATCTGGGCGTAGTAACGAATGAGGCAACGAATCTAGAAGTGCAGGATGAAAACGCCTTGGAGCCGAGTCAGGCCTCCAACGACACAGAGACTGAGATCATCACTGTACTGCAATCGGATGAAGAAGACTCGGATTCGCAGATTATATTCGTAGAGATTGAAACGGCAACTTCCACGACTGCTGAGGAGGAAAACAGCAACAACTCAGCTGAACGTAGCTTTAAATTGATATTCCCCAAGGAGCAGCAGGAGGAGGAGACAACAGCAGACGATTCGAACTCTGCTCAACAGCTCATTGCGGCTGTTGAGGCACAGCTGGCCAAAGATGAGCAAGAGGAACAGCAACCAGCCACTGAACTGCAGCTGATAACTGAGGAACTCAGTGAGCAGGCGAGTGTCTGTGAGATAGAGGAGGAAGTGCTGCTGCTGGAGCAAGCTGAGCAGCTGCTGGAGGAGACAGTAAAGATGGAGACAGCAGATGATGTCAAAATGGTGAAAACAGAGGACGTAAAGATGAAGACAGCAGATGACGACAAGCTAAAGACTGCGAATGATGTAAAGATGACGACAGCCGATGAAGAAAAAAGCAAAACGGCAATTGATGATAATCTAAAGACTGTAAATGATGAGGACATAAAGATGGAGAAGGTAGATGAATCAAAGCTGCAAATAGATGACGTAAAACTGATGATACTGAATAAATCAAAGGATGCTGAAGAGGAAGCAAAGGATGATGTGGATGAGGCAAAACTGCAGTCTTTAGATGAAGTTAAAGTCAACGCAGCAGCTGCTGCTGAGCTGGCGACTGCAGATGATGTGAAGTTGCTGATTGAAGTGCTCAGCGAAGCGACTAAAGAAGAAGTTGAAGAAGAGAAAAAGCCTGAAGAGAAGGAGAAGACTCTGCCAGCTGCAGAGGAAAAAGACATAAAGATGGAAGTGGTTGCCAAGATCTCAGAGCAGCCCGAACAAAAGCCACCGACTGAAATAAGCAAACAAATTGAAGAACAACCAAAGACAGACGAGTTGAACGTCAAGGCTGAAACTGCAGCAAAGAGAGTTCAAGAAGCAGCAGCAGCAGTGTTGTCTACCCCGCCAACAGAAATAAAGAGTATCGAGCAGAAGCAAATGTCAGCCGAAGTGACAGACAATGAAATCAAAATAAAACCTGCAACAAAAGAGCGGAAAGACTCTCCTGTCAACGAAGTTGCTGCTGCTCCAGTCAAATCAGAACCTGCAGTGAAGCCTGAGTCGAGCACCAACAACGTAGAAGTCTTGGAAAGTCGCACAAGCGAGAAGAAGAAAACAAACGACAGCCCGGGACCAAGTCCCAAGCGAGAGAAGGCTTCAACGCCCGCCAAACTGCCGATTGTCGAATGCGACGCGCTGTTCAAAATGCTGGACGAGGCCAACGCGCAAATGCGACAGGAGGAGAAGACCAAGAAGAAGCTCAAGCAGTCGGCCAAGAAGCAGAAGCAGGAGACCAGCAAACAGAGCTCGCCCACGCCGCCAACAACTGCGACCACAGCGCGTGGCAAAAAGACGCAGGGCAAGAAGGGTTCGCGTCGCAACACCATCAGCGAGGATCAGCAGGAGAAGGAGACGCTGCCGGCGACCAACAAGCGACGCAATTCTCTGCATCCCTTCAAGCCATCACCGAGTCCCGAGCGTCGCGTCGAGCCGAGCAAGAAGACCAAGGAAAAGAAGCCAGCGCGCAAGGCAGGCACTGCCCAGGAGACTGCCACCAAGGTGGAGCTGCCGAGTCGCCGCATTTCCACGCCCACCTCGGAGGCAGAGGAATCGTTTCTGCTGGGGGACATAGCCAAGTTCATAGAGGATGGCGTCAAGCTGCTCGAGAGGGATTACAGAGTGGAGGACGAGCAGCAGCAGCAACAGCAGGAAGCGGAGCCGGAGGAGCAACAGCAGCAGCAGCATCAGGAGGATGAGTTCGCAACGCGCGTGGCGAATCTAGAGACCCCCGCAACGACGCCCACGCCCTCACCCGCTGTCAGCACCGAAGATCTTTCGTCTGGCGTGCGTCGCTCGCATCGCATCAAGCAGAAGCCGCAAGGCACCAAATCATCCAACCAGACACGTGGCAGCAGCGCGCACACGCCAGCGATCAGTATGGAACAGCAGCTGTCGGAGCTGGCCCACATCGAGGCGGTCAACGAGCAGTTTCTGCGCCACGAGGGACTCAACACATTTCAGACGCTGCGCGACAACTATTATCGCTGTGCCCGCCAGGTGAGCAAGGAGAACGCCGAGATGCAGTGCGATTGCTTTGTGACCGGCGACGAGGAGGCGTCGGGGCAGCTGCGCTGTGGCGACGGCTGCATCAATCGCATGCTGATGATCGAGTGCGGTCCGCTCTGCACGAATGCCGAGCGCTGCACCAACAAGCGGTTCCAGCAGCATCAGGGCTGGCCATGTCGCGTCTTTCGCACCGAGAAGAAGGGCTGCGGCATCACGGCCGAGCTGCAGATACCGGCCGGGGAGTTCATCATGGAGTATGTGGGTGAGGTCATCGACAGCGAGGAGTTTGAGCGTCGCCAGCATCTATATTCTGAGGATCGAAATCGTCACTACTACTTCATGGCGCTGCGCGGCGAAGCCATCATCGATGCCACCGCCAAGGGCAACATTTCGCGCTACATCAACCACAGCTGTGATCCGAATGCCGAGACCCAAAAGTGGACCGTCAACGGCGAACTGCGCATTGGCTTCTTCAGCGTCAAGAGTATTCTACCTGGCGAGGAGATCACTTTCGATTATCAGTATCAACGCTATGGGCGCGATGCGCAGCGTTGTTACTGCGAGTCGGCGAATTGTCGAGGCTGGATTGGCAACGAGCCGGAGTCGGATGAGGGCGAGCAGCTGGACACGGAGAGCGACAGCGAACAGGAGTCGCTCAACGAGGAGCCGCGGCTCGAGCAGGGCCAAAAGCCCAAGGCCAGCAAGGTCGGCAAGACAAAGGCAGCATCCAAGTTGCCCGCAGCGCGCAAGAAGCGCAAGGAGCAGCAGCCCAAGGCCAAGGATCGCGAGTACAAAGCGGGACGCTGGCTGCGTCCGTCTGGCGGCAGCAGCGGCGACAAGTCCGTCAGCGGCAAGCACGATCACATCGAGGATCCGGATGTGCTGGAGCAGCTCACGCTGCTCAGTCGCAGCGGGCTGAAGAATCAGCTAGACACGTTGCGCTTCTCGCGTTGCATGGTGCGCGCTAAGCTCTTGGAGAGTCGCCTCCAGCTGCTGGGCGTGCTCACGCGTGGCGAGCTGCCCTGTCGTCGCCTCTTCCTCGACTATCATGGTTTGCGGTTGCTCCATGCCTGGATCAGCGAAAGCGGCAGCGACAAGCAGCTGCGTCTGGCGCTGCTCGATGCACTCGAATCACTGCCGATACCCAACAAGACCATGCTGAACGACAGTCGCATCTACCAGAGCGTGCAGCTTTGGAGCAGCCAGCCCGGCGAGCAGCCCGAGCCGGACACAGAGCGCATCTTGGCGCTGTTGCAGAAGTGGAACGGCCTGCCGGAGATCTTTCGCATACCGAAGCGCGAACGGATCGAGCAGATGAAGGAGCACGAACGCGAAGCGGATCGTCAGCAGCAGCAGCCGGCGCTGGAGGAGAGCAACAGCGCCGCCTCGGTGCTGAGCAGCGATCGCTATCGCCAGGATCGCTTCAGGCGCGACACGAGCAGTCGCTACGAGAAGTCGAAGCCGCCGTCGCGCATGAGCGGCAACAACACCATTTGCACCATCACAAGCACGCCAAGCGCGGAAGGTGTCATCGGAGGAAACGGCGGCAAGTCAGAGAGTCGCCGTCGTTCCGAGTTCGATCCACGTAGATCCACCATCTCCAAGGAGCTGCGTCGATCGCTGTTCGAGCGTAAGGTAGGAAAACTTCAAGCATTTTATTCAATTTATTTCTTTGTTCCATCCAGCAGCATCGTGATGATTAATTTCATTATAATTTACATTTTGATCAGCTTGAATTTTTATTGAGATTTCCTCAATTATTCCAACGATGGATGGCATCAGCTATTAATTTTAAAAAATAAAATTATCTAAATATTCGAATTTTGCTGAAATCGATGAACATTCAAATTCCATTTACAGGTTGCCCAAGATGAGGCGGAGAAGCGTGTGGGCAGCGAAGACTTCCGCGAACACGAACTGCGCTGCGAATACTTTGGCGCTGATCTCAACACTGATCCTAAGCAGTTGCCCTTCTACCAGAACACGGAGACCAACGAGTGGTACAACAGCGATGATCAGCCGGTCCCGGCTCCACTGCGCTGTGGCGACAACGCCGAACCGCCCTCGCCCGAAAGTCCCGCCGATGTGGAGTATAAGTTGCCGCCCAACATCGAACCTTTGCCACTCTCTTGGACCTGGGCACGCACCCCCGAAGGAGACATTTTCTATTACAATTTGCGAGTTCGCGAGCCACAGTGGGAGCCACCCAATGCCGAGCAGCGTCTGCAGAAGCTGGTGGAGGATGAGCCGGAGCCGTTGCCAACACCCGAAACGCAGGACGATACCAACGCCGATCATTTGATCAAGGTGGACATCGACATTGGGGGGCCACTCAGCGCTGCAGCCATGGATCAATTGGTGGAGATCAAGGTGCGCGAACGACGCGAAAAGCGACGCAATCGCCTGGTTTCAGTGCGAGTGATAAGTCCGCGACGCGAGGAGGATCGTCTCTACAATCAGCAGGAGTCGCGCAAGTACAAGGAGAACAAGGAGAAGATACGACGTCGCAAGGAGGTCTATCGACGCACACGTACCGAGACCAGCGCCCCAGAGCACGACGATGAAGATCAACCCTCGGATGCATTGCCCATACATCGCTATCTCTACTCGTCGGATGAGGAGGCCGCCATCGATGGCGATTGTCTGCCCGATGCCGAGGGCGAGCCGGACCCAGGGCGCTCCGGAGAACCAGATGCGCTGGGCAGCTCCAAACGCAAGCTGTCCCTACCAGAAGGACAAAAGAAGCATCGCAGCGAACGCGACAAAAAGCGGAAGACGTGAGCTTTAGTTATAAATATTTTTATTGCACTGCATCCACTAAACACTTTACATTTTTAGCGCTAGCATTGCACGCGAGGCAAGCGACAAATTTCACTTTGAGATTAGCGCTCATGTAGCAGAATTCTTGCGTCCCTATCGTCAAGAAACTTGCCAGCTGGGGCGCATCACAAGCGACGAGGACTACAAGTTTCTTATCAAGCGGGTAAGTAACAAGTATAGGAGTCTTAGTCCTCCATCTAATCATCTTAACTATCCACAGCTGAGCCATCACATTACCACTAAGGAGACGCGCTACTGCGAAATGACCAGCAATCCTTTGGCCTGCACCGAGTCGGTTAAGCACAAGTCTTACGACTTTATCAAGCAATACATGCGCAAGAAGGGACCCATCTATAAGAAACCTTCTGATAAAATGGATTAAACTCAACTTCCAGTTATTTTCCTCAAAGGGATATCTTCTTACCGAAATATGAATATTGAATACCGGCTCTCTATCGTATAAGTTGTTTTTTTAAGATCTATACCCTTAGAAGGGGTAAAATATAAAGTACATTAATATTTTGTTGTTATAACCGCTTAATAAATAATCAAAATAGACTTCATCAAATTTATTGATTCGCATTTATTTGGTAAGCATAGGTAAATATTTAATAAGCATTTAAATATACGCCCAAAATTGTTTTTTTTTAGGGAATTAGGGAATTGCAATATAAATTTAAAAACAATGTAATGTTTTATGATCAATCCCTTCGGATTGAAAAATTATGTACTGCATTCCTTTGTGATTTTAAATATTGATTTTCGCAATACCCTTCAAACTGCGGTAGAAAAACATACAGGAAATATTCTAGGTATTTCAAGATTTGTTTACAAATTATGTATGTAAATATAAACAATTCAATATACAACATTTTTCTCAATCAAATACCTAAGCATACTTATTACCTTAAGCAAATTGACGTCGTCAAAACTTATGGAATACTTTATTGACCTACTTACGTGCCTAATTGAATGTAATCAGAATCTTTGCACATTATCTAGCTAGCAGGTCACAAAGTAATTAAAATCCATTTCCCATTTAAGTAAATTTGTACCTTCCCCCCACGACACGCCCACAAAACGCAGTGTCCGTTCACGATATTCACTTTGCTCTCCGAACGCACTAAAAATAGCAACAAAAGCAATCACACACACACACACACACCTGCGCGCCATATGATCGTAATCAAGAGAATGAGAGAGAGAGAGAGCGCGAACAGAGAGCAGAAACTCTCGCGCTCAGTAAACAAGTTTGAACAACTCGCCAAACCTGATTTTCCACCCGTCTCAGAGAGATTGGGAGGTCGAGTCAGTTTCACCAAATAACTGCAACGCTCCACACGTTCCGTGCGCAACGATCGATTTTGTTCGTTATCACGGTGCTTTTTTGGCTGTTTGTGTGCCTAAAAACCTGCTGTAGATTTATCAAAATTACAGGTAGCGTATGCCAGTTATCTCTGAGTTTATTATCTGTTGTAATGTCATTGCATTATTTATACAATTATATTATTGTTTGCCGTTTTCTTTAGGCATTGCCATATCAGCGCAAGAGAGCGCACGCTGGAGAGCGGTTAAAAAGAGTGAGAGAACGAGCGAGCGCCGCAGAGCGGAAGCGCGTAAAACAGAGAACGAAAAGAGAGAGAGACACCGTTAGCTGTTGTTGTGCTCTATTGGTGTTGATGTGTTGTTGTTGTTGCTGTGGTCGTTACTTGCTGCTGATTGTGGCATGTGCGAGCGCCTGGAAGTAAGCCTGCAAATGTCTGACGTAAGTAAATCAGTTCATCAACTTGCCGTGGCGCGATACTGTCTGCGAAAAGAGAGCTTGCAGAATTATGTATATTTTGTTTATCTGATCTGGTCGAACTGGAACAGCGCTAGAGCCATTAACATTGTACTGTCGATGCATAAAATGTAACACATTCCGGAACCAGTTTCGGTTTCACTGCCGAATCGAGCATACACTTTTCGATTGAACTCGTAAATCTATCATAACCTATGTCGATTAATGTTCGTAGCATGTTTATGAGTACGAAAATGATATTTAAATAGCAACTTGCTAATTTATTTATCGAATTTGATCTAATTCTAAGAGCAATAGAACTATTATGTAGACTTTCATCATTGGTTTAAAATTCGAGTTTCAGCTTCGTATATTTATACTGATCATAACGTATTTTAACAACCATTTGAATATTCAACTAAAGAGATTTGTTACTTTAAATGTATGGAGTTTTGGGAAAGACACAAAAAATTTACATTTGATAATGCAAATCTAGCGTATTATTGTCATTATCAATTTATCAGGTTTATTGAGATTGTCAGAGATTGCTTATTTTCTTTTTGAGGACTTTAAATTTTCTCGACAATGAGTCAGTCCATAAAAAATAACCAGCACTCAAATTTCCCAATTTTTGTGACTATTCTAATTGTTATTCTTATTTCTGAAACTTTGGCGCATTAAATGAATTAAAAACAAAAATGTACCAACATATTTTATACCAAAATTATTTTCGTTTTTTGTATGCACTACTATTTTAATGTGGCAATTAAAATGATAAAATTTAAATGAGGGTTAATGCCATCTCAAATGATGCAGAAAGCAAAAAAGACGATCATAATTTATATTGTTCAGTATCGTAACAAATTCTTGTATTTGTATTGTATTTTTCAATTATTTAAAAGTTAATTTCATTTTAGAAATTCTCTATGAAATTGTATTAAATAGTTTAGTGTCAATGTCATTTTATAATGCTTAAAATGTCTTTAATCAACTTGCCACTAAAGTGTCTATTTTTGTTGAAACTAAACCCATAGTTTGTTATTTTCAGGACGACAGCAGTCAGTATGGCGGCAGTGGCAGCAGCTCGCAGCGTATACGTAATGTGCTCACGCTGGAGGAGCGAGTGGAGGCCATCAGACAGTACGACATAGTGCCGATGTACAGTAAGATTGCCAAGAACTTCAACTGCAGCTGGGAGCAGATCAAGAGCATAGTGTCGAACCGTGAACCGATATTGGAGTTCTACGAGGCAACGCGACACAACAACAAGCAGCCCAACTCCAAGTTCGAGGAGCTGCGACGCCGCAAGCTCAACTTTCTGGGGCATTGTCTATACGAATATATCCAGCGTGCGCAGTATTATTTGCATTCCGATATCAATGAGGAGCTGATACGCACCAAGGCGCTGGAGTTTCAATCGCTCATGGGCATCGACAACTTTACGCCCAACAAGGTGAGAGGCATTCAATATATATCTTATATATTTATTTACTTGTGATCCTTGTTGCAGTCTTGGATCAATCACTTCAAGGCGGCTTACAATATAACGCTCTCGAATCGCCAGATTATGATGACACGCAAGCCGCCCCGATCGCTGGATCTACGTGACATCATGTCCTATTGTGGTCGCAACACGACCACATCGGAGGCAAGTTCGCAGCCAGTTGCCACAACGCCAACTGCAACGCCTGTTGCAACTGCAACTGCAACTCCAGTGCTAGTCAAGCCAGCGAATGCCGCACGTGCAACGCTGTTGTCGCCACGCAAACCTGTCGACATCCGCTCCTTGTACCGCACCAAGACGCTGGTGGCCGCCTCCAGCCAGAACCAGGCCACTTTGGACGAGGTGCAGCTACGACGCAAGCGCAAGATAACGTTCCTGGAGAAGGCGCTCTACGAGTACATCTCGCGCTCGCAGTTCCATCACAAACACAAGGGACGCCTGGATGTGGATCATCTGCGTGAGGTGGCCATCAATTTGCGCGACATACTCAAGATCGAGAACTTCTTTCCGGATCGCACGTGGTTCAATCACTTCAAGAGCCACTACAACTTCAGCTTCTCTCAGGGCGTGGCGTTGACCGGACGTCGAGTGCCGCTGTCGCTCGATCTGCGCGACATCGTCAGCTACTGTGGACGACACGAGCAGCGGGAGCAGCCTCTGGGCAGCATCACGCTGACACCCAAGGAAACGGAGCCGGCGACGCGTTTTGTGCATCTACCTTTGGTGGAAGCCAAGCCGGATCCCACAGTCATCAACGTGGTGGACGATGATGACGATTGCATTGCCATTGAAGAGCCCACGGAACTCATAGAGATTAAAGACGAAGAGGAGGAAGAAGTAACGCCAGAGCAGCCCAGTGAAGTGGAAAAGCACAGAGAACGAAAGCGTGAAACGACCACAAAAGATCTGCCTGCATCGCCACTGAAGATCAAAAAGATCGAGTCACTAAATGCCAAAGCTCGGAGGGAGCCGAGTCCAGCAGAGTTCTCGGACGATGCGGAGATGCCGCGTTGCGTGCAGAGCTATGAGGACGCACTGCGTCTGCTAAAGCCCATCGAGGAGTTTGCGCTGTTCGAGGAGAACTATCGGGCCATTGGACTGCTCACGCAGCTGGAGAAGATCTTTGAGAGCAGCGCCAGATCGGCAGAGAGAGGCAATGCTGCCAACTAAAAAGCAGGGAACTAAACTCCAAACTAACATTTGACCAAAAATAAATTAGTTCTATAAGCGTAATGTTTAAGCGATTGCTCGATAAATCTGACATGAATCAAACATATCATTAGCTCTTGTTATAAACTTGAAGATGAATTTGTGCAAATACTTTTTGACTATCAGTTGCAGTTGTTCAACTAACTTTAACTGTGGAATATGAATAAAATTGTTTTGTTTTCAATATTTTAATTTAATTGTTTACAATGCAAGGATTTTATTTTCTACATAAAACCCATGTCATTAGGTGGTAGCTCAGCTCACCACTATGAATTTCTAGGAAAATTTCCCAACTATTTCCAGACGGAGAAACACGCCATAGATAAGATGTGAATTTCTCAACATCCAGAAAGGCTATACGTAAAAGGTTCTTGCCATATTTTCAGACAGCCAATGGATCTTAAAACCACTTGACTCCAATGTGATAAGGTCTAAACTTTTATGGCAATTTCTAGGCACATTAAACAAGCTTTCAGCGGGCAACATAGCGACTCTATACGGGGTACCAGGACGCGCTGGTATACCAGGTAATAAAGTTAAGGCAGACGATCCCACTTGCAGACTCTGCCTCGAGGACCCCAGAGCATATCCTGGCAAGGAAACGAATATAATTTGAAAATGTTTTCATTCATTCCTCTTTTAGTGTGATTACCAGTTTATAATTGTTATTTATTATCGATGGTTTTAAAGAATTTTCCAATACGAATTTTCATTCTATATTACATAATTTAAATCAGTCATGGCAGCCTATGATTGATTGATGACCTGAACAAAGCTGAATTAAGTTTTCATTTAACATAAACTTTGCCAGATAAACGTGCCAAAGTAACTTGTTTTCCATAACTGGCTTAAAATTTAATAAAAAGATTCTTTCGATAGAACAAAAGCAAAGTTTTTTAAACTCCAGTTTATTGTATAATAAAAACGGAAGAAAACGTAAAAGTTGAATGAATATATTAAGGAACAATTGGGGGATTACAAGTTGGTAAATTCGCTAGTGTTTAGAATTCATTTTACAAACTGGAAATCCGAAAGATTAGCATATTAATTAAACTCATAAATGTAATCAAAAATGTTCAGAATTTATTTTCAAGCTGTAAAGCCCAAATATCAGATTAAAGAATATTATTTCTGTTTTTTACGTGTAGTTTCCATTTGTTGGCAGATGTTTAGCGTACAAGATTTCCTTGCCGAGTTTTTAACACTAATAAGGTACTGTACTTTTTACTCATATTCATAGATATAAATGTATAATAATTCGAATTTACATGTTTACATCAAATTTAATTAACTTTGTTGTCGTGGTGGATCTTTTTCAGGCAATGCCCGTGTAAATAATTAAATTATATGAATATTGCAAGCTCTATGCTATCTACCCTTGAAATGTCTTTTATGTCTGAATTTCCGCACCTTTCATCGAATTAATTTTTCCTCCCTGCTAGAAGCATATTGTGAATCAGAAACCAAATGAAGAGTTAAAAAACAAAACGAACTGAAACAATCAAAGAGAACTGTCATTAGTCGTTAGATATAGCCAAAAGCGGATTATAACTGCCGTGTCACGAGTCCATGTGCCACTTGGTACCACATATGAGTTGATGAGGAGCAGGTTGATGCCTGGACTGGAGTGAGGGAATGAGGGCAAGGATGCGCGGTATGTGAAGGTGCGATGTACACATGCTCAGCTTACATAATCCTCTGCTGACTGTCCCTTGGCCACAATATTCCACGCTCCCGTTCCCGTTCCCGCTCTCATTGCTGCTCCCAAAAACGTAATGTACAATCAGCGCTTAAACTTTACGTTCGCCCTGTAAAACTTTACGCGTCCTAGAAGTTGGGAAGAGATGAAATGACCTGCAGCAATGATGAGGCAAAAGGAGAAACAAATGCGAGGGGGGATGCGACGGGAAGAGCAACGAGAATAAGTCCAATCGAAGCGAGGGCGAACGCGAGAACTGGAAGCTGAGAGCTGAGAGCTGGGAGCATCCTATTGAACGTGCGTGGAGCTGAGCGCTTTAGGTGCTACATCAATTTCAGATGGCTAGAATCACCCGGCAGCCAGGCGATGCGGCGCGGTGCGGGAATAGAAGCAGCAATAGCAACAGCAACAGCATCCCAGCGAGGGACCTTGCCACACACATAGACGCACACTTGGACACAGTCGTTCAGTCACCTAGGACACAGTTAGATGGAACTACGATTACACAACGTCCATATAGCTGGGAGCATTGCACAGACATCGCCATCGCCATCGACATCGTCAGCGTTGTGGCAAAGTTTCGTTTTACGCTTTCGCCACCCCTTCAACACCACCTGTTCCTCCTGCTGCTGGCAGGACTTTCATTTCAAGGATTTCCGACCGACGTCAGACGTCGGACAAAAGCCCAACGCCCGACATCCGACTGACGACGTCAGCTATACTCGTAGTCGTAGTCGTCGTGGGTTCTGGAATACCTACGAGTGTTGGCTTGAGGTCTCGACTTAAAAAAGGAACCCCAGGAACAACAGGGAACTCAACAGAATAGAGTAGAGAACAGAGTCGAGCAGAAGAAGCAACATTAGTGCACACCAAACATTCGAGTTGCGTCGCTCGAGTTTGCCACGACTCACGTTACTGCCACACGGTTGCTCTCCAAGCACACACACTCACACACACACACACACACACACACACGCACACAACATACCCACATTAAACGGAAGCCTCAGAGCTCTGAAATAAAACCCCGAATGCCAGAAATGAAAAGGACTTGAAGGACTTGAAATACCACCACATACATAACATATAAAAACAAGTATTTATGTAACTCGAGCTACCTGTTCGACTACATATAGCAGGCACTGTATGTGTATATTTAGGGTGAAGCTATAGCAACGAACGAGGCAGCTAAACGATCAACGCAATTTGTATCTGAAAGATACGCTTGGATCTCAAGAACTATGACATAATAAATTGCGATTGTTAATTAATCATTCATAAATGTTAACTCGTTTCGAGAGATTCAAGTTCTTATCTGATTTACTTGCTCAATAGATACTTGACCAAAGCATTTATTCTCTATATTTAGTTCACTGCAATCGTGTGTGTGTGTGTGTGTGTCTGAGTCTATATCAAATTGATTCTTTCAAAGGCCGTCCATCCATAAACATAAATCTCATGACGCTGCGAACCGAGCGACCCCTGCCCCAAACCAAAAAATAAAATACAGCACGCCATAATCGATGCCATTGTATACCAAAAATGAATGGATTGCTCTCGCATAGAGCCAAAAACAGTAAACCCGACTCGAGTCGGAACACGAACCCAGAACCGAAACCGATGCGATGCGATGGCATTGAGGTTATCGTGCTAAGAACGAACTATACGAACTACTTGAAGCGTACGAAGTAGACGTCTCATAGATATAGAAACTATTAACGATGCTCTCAGATACATACTGACTGCCTCTGTCTCTGTCTCAACGTCTCCTTCCCTGACTGCATCAGCCTTAAGTCGAAACGAGTCTGAAACTAAATCTGAGACTGTCTCACAGAATCTCTCTGTTCCCTCGACATCCACATCGACATCCACATCGACAGCTGCCTCGCTGCAAGCGCTGTTACTTCTCAAGTATTTGGGTTGTAAGCCTCTTGGGTTTTAAGTGAAGCAACAACAATTCTTTCAAGGCAATTCCTCAGCGAACACGACTTGGCATTGCTTCAGTTCCATGGGCATCGCTGCGAAAACCCAGACGATGATGGGCACTTGAGCAGCAGCTCACCAGGCATCTCCTCAGCCAGTTTAGCAGAGACTCCGAGGGGGAGCCTAATGCAGACGAGGTCGCTCCTCTCCTACGAACAATATAACGTATATATAGATTCGATAGCTTCCCTGCAGCCAACCTCGTCTCCTGTGACATCATAATAATGATGATGACAATCATGATGATGATGCTTCAGCTTCAGCTTCAACTTTCAGTCATGCGCTGGCCAAGCGAACCCGCACATTCGGATTCGGATTCGTTCGGTTGGTTCGCTCCGTTGTGTTCTGTTCTGTGCTGTTCTGCTGGCACAGCTTTCGATAGATGCTAATCTATCTTTATTGTACAAAGATGTCGAGAGGATGTGCATGCGAATTGGGTTTGGAATTGGAATTGAGCATGGGTTTGGCTATGGAACATTTTTGCAGAATGAGGAGAATGTGGCTGGCCGCAAAAGACGGTAAGTATAACCGTCGACATCGTCGTCGTCAGTCGTCGTCATCGACGTCGTCGTTAGTTGTTCTTAAGGGAGGAGAGCGAGTGACGAAAGCACTGCTATAAATATAAACGGTCTTTGGGCATTCGTATGTATTGGATTTCATTTGGATTCGATTCGGGTTTGAGTCTAGGAAATGCCCACATCCAAGTACATGAATATATTATATATATAAGCAGCACATGCACACCTTTTTCAAAGGTATTATTACCAGCATATATGCATGTGTGTTTTTGATTATTCGCATTCAATTTTATGTTTTGCTCAAAGTACAGTTGTGCTGCAGTAGGATTAGTCAACGATTTTCGCACAAGCAGCATATCAACTGAATTCCATATATTACTTATGGTAAGTACTTCTATTATTTCTTATCGATTTAAGAGATCATTTTTCTAGTCTTTTTCCCAATTCACCTGCGTTTTGTTTTCCCCCTAAACCTCAATTCGGTTATTTCCCATTCTATAGGTGATTAAAAACTAAATAAAAAGCCACAGTGCATTGTCGGTTAATCAGCACCTATAATGACCTCATGACCACAAGATTTTCATACAAATAAACTCATTGAATATATTGTTTGGATCATTTACAAATGGCATCACTGACACCAACAGAACCCATAATATTATACTATATGCTATATACTATATACTATATACAAGAGGACAGATCACTTTACATTTTAATAACAATTAATTTAATAATAATTAATGGGCTCAAATTTTACCAAATTGACGTTGTTCTATGTTTGGTATAGTTTAATTTATACATATATAATTAATTGTGTTAAATAGTTTTGCCCCTAATCCAATTTATTCCATTTAAATTATGTTACGTAGTTTAGAAATTTATATAAGGTATCCTCTAGTCTTCCAACAGCAACTCTAAATTTATAATTTGAGACTCTCCAAAATTACCACCGTACTTTAATGTAAATACCGATAACCAACATAAAGGCATATCCAAATATGTACATTTACATATGTACATACATGTATATTAGGTTGTCAAAAAAGTCTTGCGACTTATTATTTTTTGATTTTTTTTTTGATGACTCATGCCCAGCTCTTGACCGATGCTACGGCTGCTACTCTGCCGGTCTCTTTCGATCAATTCAGCGATTTTATCGCAATTTTCGACGACAAGCCTTCCGGACCGTGGCGCATCTTCGACCACCTCTAAACCAGAACGAAACGATGTGCCGTGGAAATGGAAACTGTATCGGGTCCATAAACTGCACAAATTTTATTGGCGGCTTGAGATGCATTTTTGCCTTTATCGCAGTAGTACTGTAAAATATGCCTTATTTTCTCTTTATTTTTCTCCATGTTTGCGACGCTATAACTCACGAACGACTTCAAAGAAACGACAATCAATCAAACACGTGTTAGCGCGTGCGTGGATTTTACTATCAACGCGGAGTCCAAATAGTAAATGCTAATAGGATGCCATTTGCACACAACCTAGTTTCCTATTTTGTATGCACCAATAAAAATATTTTTGCAAATTACCGATCCTAAAAGTATTATGAAACGGTTTAAGTTTGCTTTCGGAATCCCGGCACATTATGTCGGCAATGTCCTAGGGCTGAAGTCGCAAGCTCTTAATTGGAAATCCCTCAGCTAAAGTCCAACGGAGATTTTAATTTATTAATTGGAACGACTATTGATTTCAATTAAAGCACGTAGCAGAAAATATAAATACATATGTTGCTGACAAGATAACACAGTCGGACATTTGATCCCTTTTTTTTGCTTTTTAACCCGTTATAAAGCATGTAGCCAAAAAGCAGTCTTGTTTGAAATTGTATTCTCTACCTAAAAAAAAAATAATGTTTTACATTTTTATTAACTTTTAAAGATATTTACGAAAAAGTGCCAAAAGTGAACGTAAAATAAGTATTACCATAAATTCGATTACTGCGTTATTTTTTGGCAATTCCTCTTGTAACTTTTCTTTAAGAATCGACGTGCTTCGAACTTTTAATATTTCCCATACGTGTTCAATTATATTTAAGTCCGGATTGTGAGGAAACATAATACGGCAGCCAATCCTTCACAATCTGCTCCGTATGTTTGGGATCATTGTCCTGCTGGAAGATCCAGTTCCTGCCAAGGCTGTCTGCCAAGACTGCTCCTCAAACCACCGATACCACAAAATATGAAATTCTTTTTTTTTTTATTATTTTGAATGTTATTAGTTATTTTATATGTTCGGACGTTCACTTTTGTCAATGGCTGTTTTCGGTTTGTCGTGAACAAATTTAAAAGCTAATATTAAACAAAATCAATTTTTTTTTGTTAAAGAATATAATTTCAAACAAGATTGCAAAATAACTTTTTGGCAATATGCTTTACAACGGGTTAAAATTAAAAAAAAGGGTCGTATGTCGACTTTTGTCAACCACAGTATATGTTATGCTTTCAAGTGAAATCTAAAGTGTTTTACATTTTATATTAAAATGGCTTTTGTGTTTGGAATCTATCCATACAGCAACAGTTTAATCGCAATCACTTTGAGCGTGGGTACGATTCCTATCAGCGACAATACTTTTTTCCATTAACTTTATTAAGTAAGCAGCGACAGATTGTGGTCTTTAATTTTTACACAACAAACACACACATCCAACAAATATAATTTTTTTAATTTTCAGTGTTAACAGTTTTAAGAATTTGTTTATGGCAGAATGAAATAAAATATCTACATGCAGTTAAACAAAAACTCCATTAAACTACAAATATATACAATACATAAATAAAGCGAAGCTGCGAGGGAAACTGGCTAGCACTAAAGATTTTGGTCTATTCAATAAAAGTATTACAAGTATATTTTAAGCATGTAAATAGGTACACAAGTAAATTTTGGAAATGAAGAATATATACATATGTATATTCTTAGAGTAAACAAACAATGCAACCGATGACATCAACTTCATTCATATTATCATGTTACACAAAATTGATGCGTCATAAGGGTTGATCCGTATTCTACACATGTTATTCATGTAATTATAGAGTACTGCCTAGTCTATATAATCAACGAGTTAAGGATCAATAGTAATTATAAAGGAGTGCCATTCAAAAAACTATAATCTTTTGATCAGATTTTCCAATGATCAGCTGTCGTTTATACATAATTCATCTGTGCAGTTCCAGTTCGATTTCCAGCACGAACTCTCACTTCCAGTTTAGGTTCCAGTTTAGCATGGTCTGAACAGTGTGTTCTGGAATTGAAACTGCGCACACGACACGACGATGGGCAACAAAATCGAATGGCAAAAGGCAGCCCAGAATACAGAATACAGAATACAGAATACAGCCCAGAATACAGCTACAGCACGAGAGAGATATAAAGCCCAGATATGGAAATGGCAATAAACTCGTAGCAGCATTGAACATACATAGGAGACGAGGGAATTGGGATTACGAATTGAAGCCGGCAGCGACGCCAACAGCGCAGTTCGCTGTGCAGTCAACGAGGGCATCGCCATCGACCATAGATGAGTTTGAGGTTGAGGTTGAGGATGACGATGAGGCGCAAAAAAGCGGGCACAAAGGAAATTACGAGGAAAAATTCAGGTCCCTATGGTGCTTTTGGGTGCGACAGTCAGCGCATAGAATAATATACACACACCTAGATATAGAAAATATATACATATATATAAATTTATTACTCATACATACAGACGCTTCGAGGAAGTGTGTGTGTGTGTGTGTGTGTGCTGCAGGCATCACATATAGATTATAGGGACGCACAAAAGCGAGAGCAAAGATGCCGAGAGAGATACGAGACTCGAGATACCTTGAACCGAACCGGAGTGGACCCTGGAACCCAGAGGGGCAAGAGACCCGGAACATAATCACAAAAAAAGCAAAACGATGAAAAAGGTAATGGAAAAATACTATCGCCTTGGTCTCGGACTCGTTAGCTGGAGCTGAGAGCGGTGTTGTTGCCGTTGGCCCTCGCTCGCTGTCAGGGATATGGCATCATGAAAAGGGACAACGCTGAGGACATTCACAACTTTTAGTTGATGCAAAGTGCGTCGATAGGGGGGAGGGGACACAGAGAGGTGGATTTGTTCAACAGGGTTTTCTGTTCAATATAATACATGACCATAATAAATTCTATGGCTAAATCCCCGCTCTGTAGAAAAAGGTCATAATAGATGAGCTTTTATCAAGAGGAGTCTGTGTGTGTGTGTGTGTGAACACTCGTTTATAAGTGTGATTGTATGGGTGTGTGTGTGTGTTTTTCATCCTCGTCGTAATCATTCGGTTTTTCGTGTAAAACGCAAAAGGAAAGGTCATTTTCTTCGCTCGTTTGCCTCAGCTCGTTTCCGAAAGGTTGCCAAAGGGCTTACAGCTCACCCTGCCCCTCGCCTCCCTCAAAAACCGGACAACCGAAAAGCATTTGAAAAGTTTTGCTGGTCAGTCGATAGCGCACACAAAATATAATATAATGTATATTAATGTCGAGTCATCGTCCACTCTGAACAACTTGAAGCGTAACCCGAACCACCGCACCACCCACAGCTGCTATGCTGGATGCTGTGTGTGGTTTTATACCTTTATGTTTCGGCATATATACAATTCGTATCGCATAGTTTCTGGTCTATGTATGTTATGCTTTTGCAACCACCAAAACACCAATAAAACCATACACAGAGCTCAAAGCCCAAAACCCAAAACCAAACCAATTTCAATTCCATCGAATCAAAAACCCGAAACGAATCGAACTGAGCCGAGCCGAGCCGAGAAACGCACCGAGAGCCGAACCCATAAAATGGGTGAGCGTTACCCATTTCTGTATGTTGTTCAGCCTCAGCTTCGAGAGTCTCGCATTAAAACTAATCCATCAAATTGCTTCGAGGCGACCCACAACTACAACGATAATGGGTTTAACTACAACACGTTTATAGTTTACTTTGTGCTCTCAATGCTGTTGTTGTTGCTTGTGGCGTTCTTGTTATTCGTGCGAACGAAACCCAAACCTAAAAACCCGAACTCGAACTCAAACCCCGGCAGAGGCAGCAATACTTCAACTTACAGATATACACACATCGCTATGCTATCAACTTCCCAGCATCTTTTAGATAGCTCTAAGTATATACCTCTAACTGTGTGCCTGTGTGTCGATGTACTTGTGTGTGTGTGTGTGTGTTTGTGGAAAAGATGTTGGCGTAGAATGGATTGAAATTGTTGTGCTCTGTTTATACATATTGAAGTATTCGCTTTGGCATTTCGCTCAACGGATATGTACGAAAAATATAATGACCTGGGAACCGAGCGCAAGATACAAATGTATCTTTCTTCGACACAAACTTGTTTTCGCTGGCGACATATGTCTTCTGATATTCGTACAATATTGACGTGCTAATTACTTGAGATGGATATTATGCAAACGGTCAGCTGCCAATATCGTCTCTAAATCGTAGATCGCTTTCCATTTCCGTCTGGCACATCGGCGAGTCGAGTTACCTGAGTCTAGTCAAAGGTAAGGATGGGTTTTTCACGCCAACTGAACGCATCGTGCAGTGCAAAATCAATAAGGGTCCACTCAACAATGACGCATAACGATAAAACCAGTGTAAACAATCCCCTAAAATGGTGTGAGCATATGTGTATCGATGTACATACAAGGCTATAAAACCATATATAACATGTATATATAAAATATATTTACGATATATATTATCGTCATATACGGACACACACACATTTACACGCTCGCACACACACACACACACACACACACACACACAGCCAGTCATCAAATGTTATAGCATTAAAATAGAGAAAAGTACTTTTTATGTCTGGCGGGCGCTACGTCTCCCAATTCCCCAAATCAGACCAGCACACGCTACCACTATGCTATACTATATATACGAACACGAACAGCATGGCTCTCGTTCCCTCGATTCCCCCGACACAGCCCAAAAAAGAAAGGCAGTAGCGCTGCCTGGAACTCGGTTTGGGGGCACAAAAGCTGAAGGGCCCGACACAGACGATAGTACTGCAGTGTGAAAAGCACCCCAAACATCGGCTGAACTTCGGGTCTTGTTGCTCGTCGTGAGTTGACTGACTGAATGACTGACTGAATGACAGACTGACAGTCTGTTCGGTTTTTCTGCGCTTTGTTATTGTCTCGCTGCGTATTTACTTTACACGTCTGACGCTGGCGGCGACGCGAACAGCGACAGCGACGTCGACGTCAAGAGGTATTCTGCCCGTCCTTGCCACTGCCTGCTGCCTTCTGCCTGCCTGCTTGCTGCTTGCCACACACACCATCCGCATTCGCATTCACATTCGCCTTGGCTTGCCTTGGCTTGGCTGCTATGTCTCTTTGCTTGCTCGGTTGGTTTTAGGTTTTGGCTTGGTTTGGCTTGGCTTGTTTGGGATTAAATATTTCCTATAGATGGGAAAAACGAGTCGGTCGGGTCGGATGGTTGGTTGGTTGGTTGGTTGGTTTGGTTGGTCGGTCGAGTCGGTCGCTCGAGTCGCTGCTTGACGCTGTTGTCGCTAGTTTCGTATATTTCACTTTGTGCTGAACGTTCGTTCGAAGCGGTTCTCGCAGCGCAGACTTCTTTCCATCTCTCGCCTAATCGTGAGTCGACTCTCGTGCACAGACAATTTCGATACGTTTCGATTCGATTTCAATCAAGATTTCTTGACTCGGTATATGTATATATATATCGTATATATATTACAATTATTATTATTCGTGTGCGGCTTTCAACAGAGACATTCAAAGAGTGCTGGATACGGCTTACACTCTGCCAAAAATAATGTGAGTACCACGCTGCGTATGTGCGATGTGCGATGTCTCGATGTCGATGTAAACAAAACGGGGTCTTGAGATTCTGCTCGGCCGCTGCCCCGAGCTGTGGTTTGCTTGTTTGTTGTGCTTGCAATTAAAAAAGCGGCAACGGCGCCGCAGCCGCAGCTTCGGCTTCGGCACTTTATTTGCATGCAACACGCGGTGGCAGCATCAGTAACAGCAGCAGCAAGTGTTTGTTTGTTTATTTGGTCTGTCCGTCTGTCCGCTATTTAAAAATGTTTGCTGGCGCCCGCGTGCTTTTGTTTTTGTTTTGTTTTGAATGTGCCAGACTGCGCGTCGACAGCGACTGAGGCTGAGGCTGAGGCTGTGGCTGAGACGACGACAGCGACGTCGACTGCGCTTTGTTTTGGCTGCGGCCTCTGTGAATTGTTTTTATTTTTCTTTTTGGCCCGCATTTGTTACTGTGTTACTGTGCTTTCGGGCTGGCTGCGACAACAGGACATTGACATTGCCACATTCATCTCCCCATGCCAGCTGAAGGACAACGAAAGAAGTGCGAGTGCAAAGTGAATCCTCGGGGAATTGATGGGATGAACAGCAAAGTTGCATTATTCAGCAGAAATAAAGATTGATAAATGACTATGCAACACACAATTGATTGACTAGGGAGGGCGGTTTGATAACTTAATCGAGATAAGTCCATAATTAACCAAGCAATCTCAAGTAGCAATCTTATAAGCTATTTTCTACACTGTTCTCCCGCATAATCCAATTTTTATTATCTGAGGGTGGCTTAATAACTATGTGAACTTTAACTTAAAAGCGAGTCAAAATCGCTTACTCTATTCATTAATTAATATTCGAGCCGAATTTCATTCATTTTAAGTCGTTTAAACTCGTTTGCAGAACAGTTCAACTATTTGTTTGAATCTGCGCAGCTTTATTATTAGAATGCCAAAGCTTATTCATTAACAACCTTGCTATTTTTAGCTGCTTTATATAGAACATATTTCAATCTTTATAATCTTTCTAGACAAAGAGACTTAAAATTCAGCAAAATTAAAATATTGGGGATTAAATATGCTTTTAAAAATATAGCTAAAGAAATTATAAAACCCTAAATTTCATGCATTTCTGATTACTCACCTTTTTTGTAAATATACATATCAAAGAGAAGTAAAATTGAAATGCCTTTTTTTCAATTTATGGAATTGAAGCCACCCTCTGAAGAATATTTAAGTAGTAATCAATTACAGCGCTTCATAATAAATCATATAAATCTTGAGCCACCCTCCAGTTTAGTAATGACAAAAAGATGAATAGCTCTTGTCAATCCACCACCGCAGATTGCAGAAAAGACTAACGTTTATTGTACTTAAAATATAAATGAAGAGAAAATCCCAATTTACTGCACGTGCCACCCTCGTTTATAAATTTGAAGAAACTCAACTGAGTTCCCAATATCAATACATAGGAAAGGTCAAATCGAAAAAGCAGTTTGAACTTAAATGGAATACACGATTAACGGATGCGACATAAATAACTTGAGCTATAGATACATCTAGCTGAGCATGAAGAAATCAATCTCAAAAGATAATAAAGACTGCCTGAGAATCGCAAGCGAGAAGAGTGGAAGAAGACGATGGAGAGGAAACTGGAACTGGAATTAGAATTGGAACAGAAATTGAAACTGCGGTAATGTTAATGCATAGAATACTTGAATTTGATGAGGCAAAGTTGAACGAATAGTAGGTATACAAAAAAAACAAGAACAAGAACAAGAACTAGTTAAACAATAGGCATAGACACGGAAGATATATGTACTGAGATAGGGAGATACCATACTACAAAAGAAGGGGACCCAGAGAGCTAAGACGAAGACTGAGACTGAGGCTCGAGGAGGCTGCCATCAGATGATGATAATGATGACGATGCACGAAATTTTCACGAAGTCCCAATCCCAAAGATGCCATGCCATGCCATAGCAGCAGAAGCAGCAGCCAAGTAGGGTGACTATATTAAATGGAGGGCAGGCAGACTTCGAGGAACGAGGGAACGACTGACGACGACTCGAGGCGATTAAGATAAAGTGCCAATCGATATAAGGGAAAGAAAGGCGATGGCAAAGCAAAAATAAAGCAGAACAGTGCGGAGCAGAGCAGGGCAGAGCAGCACAGAGCATAGCCAGCGTAAACGCTCAACTGTGAGCTGAACTGAGATGAACTGAACTCAACTGAACTCAGCTGAGATGAGATGAGATGAGATGAGCTGAGCTGAAAGATGTGTTTTGTACTACATCCACCAGCAGCATTTCCGAGACTCCGACGCCCGAACCCGAGCTGTGTATATAGATATATATATGTATATATATATATATATATATATGTTATGGATAGAGCTGAGCGACGACATAAAAGGAAATATAAAACCATTTATAAAGCAAGTCAGTCAGGGGAGATTTGAATTGGAATTGATGGTGTAGTGCACTCGACTACAAGTTTCTCCGTCCGTCTGTCTGTCTGTCTGTCTCCACATCTGTGTGTGTGAGTTGGTGTGGATGAACACGAAGCGTAGACGAAGTTCGAATGCTTCGCTTCGTGTTATGTCAAGGTGCGCGTTGGGATGCGAGTATCTTCAAGACGCGTTGTGTGGAAGGGTTTTTCGGGCTACGAAACTTTTGCTGCCAAGCAAGTTTTCGACTTACACACACACACACACACACACATACAGAGCAACAAAAGTTTAATGCCAAAAGTAAAATAAAGGGAGAGCAACCCCTAAGCTCGACTGACATGCCAAACTGAAAGATAAAACCCAATTCCGTAAAT
The DNA here is from genome assembly GCA_035047365.1 of Drosophila ustulata. Classification (NCBI taxonomy): domain Eukaryota; kingdom Metazoa; phylum Arthropoda; class Insecta; order Diptera; family Drosophilidae; genus Drosophila; species Drosophila ustulata. The sequence continues at coordinate 9,952,143 of JAWNPT010000057.1, read as the reverse complement.
CCATGCCAACAGCAGCCCGACCAAGATAACAGCTAATGACCTACTGTCAAAAGGGGGAAGAGAGGGGAGGCCTTCGTAACCCGACTCGACTCGATTTTATGCGTTGTATAGCGACAATCTTGCGACCGATTTTTCAAGAGAAAACGGACATTGCTTTGGGTATTAAGTCATCTTACTGTGCGACCGTTTTTGCTGTATGCTGTATTAATCCAGCTCTCTCAGGTGAGTCAGTCAAGTCAGGTGGGTTGCTCGATTCCATCCATCCGCCAGACTCCGACCAATGACTCAGCAGAGTATTACCCTCAATACGTAGGCGGCAGAGGCGGAGACGGAGGCGCAGGCGGAGGGGGCATGGCCAATTCGTTCACTTTAGTCAAGTGCTGCCGTTGCTAGCAGCAGCCGAAGTCATAGCAGCAGCATCAGCATCATCGGAGCTATCTGCTGTATTTGTGTCTTTAGCTGTATCTATCTCCCTCACTGTTGCTGTCTCAGTTTCTCTGTTTCTGTTTTCTGTATCTGTGTGTGTGTGAGTCTCAGATATGGGTATGGGTGCTCCCATAATGGAGCGTTCGACGTCCGACTGGTTCTGGTTTTGGGGGGCTGTGACTGGGACTGGAAAACGTATCGATTTCTGAAGGCGTACGCATCGTTGGCTCAGCAAACGCTTCAAATTTATCAACAGTTTTATAAGTATATAATTGTGTGTGCGCCTCTCTGTGTGTGTGTGTGTGTGAGAGATGTTTGTATTTGGTTCGTATCTTATAGCGGGCATATGACGTTCGCTCGTATTGCTCTTTCATATATTCCAACTTTCTGAAGTACCCATCATATAAATGTGTATCTATTCCGTATCTCTGTGTGCGTGAGTGTGTGTAGATGGTATTTTTCCAAAGACCGAGGTCAAAGTTATTATAAACACAGATGCATATTGAGGAATGAAGAAAAAAAACAGTATAATCTATAATCGAAATGCTCGTTCAATATAATGCGTCATTTGGTCGGGGCTTTAATGATTGCTCATAGATTTCAATATAATTTCATCATTGATTTTGTCCTTCTGGGGAAGTTTAAGTTGAGTCATCTACTGCATTGAAAAACAAGTTTTTTAATTACACTGTTTCTCTAGTAAGTCCCCGAATAAGTCAAGAACATACAATTTATCCCTTGTTTGGTCTCTATTTATTAAAGTTTATTTATTGTATTGCTCATTTAAAGCTAGACTTATTTTTATCTTGTCTTACTTTCGAACAGTTTGCATAGTTTTTTTGATGTTGATGAAGAACGAAAAGTTTTTGAAGAAAACAAGTTTTGTTTATTTTTTTGTTATTCAAAACTTTTACAGTTTTCCAAAGGGATTATCGGCATTTTCGAGCTTAAAGTTCACTGTAAAGCTCTTTAACAGTTATTTGCCAACTCACGCAAACACACACTATAAAGCATGAATTTGATTTACAAATTACGCATTCAAGGGAACAAACTTCGTCATTCTGCACAGCATATTTTATGCTCATGCATATTTGATTCAAACTTCAAATTTTTCACTTAAATCTGCCGCTTTATTGAATTTTGATTAAATATGTGCGTTTGAGAAAAATCTTCAAGCATAAAATTGCAAACACTTGTTGCCAATAACAAAAACAGCGTCGCCAGATCGCGCCAAAAGCAGCGCGGCGAAGTTCAAAGCTAAAGCAAAATTACGAAAAAAAAAAGGCATCGAATATTCAACGATCTCTATCAGTACAAGCTGAATTGAAAGCTCTGCGCTGCACTTCTAATTAATGAGTACATTGCAAAAGGCAGAATTTTTAAATTTATAAACTGAAAATTAATTTCTTTAATTAACACAAAATTACATAAATGAATTTAGTAATTTGGATGAAATATTATTTGCTTCGTAGAGTTGCCAGATGGTGTCCAATAGAGCGAAATTAGAGTTAAAGGACAATAGGCAATACATACGCAAAAAATTAAAAGAACAATTTACTATTTCTATAATTAGGACATTTATAAATTTTAACAACGTACCACTATTTGCATTGAACAAAACAATTAAGCTTTTTAGCATACCAATTCAGGGAAATACATATGCAGTTTCATTTACACTATCTACACACACACATTCAAGCAACAAGTAATTCCAGCGCCAAGAACTACATTTTGCTACAAATTTAGTAGCTACACAATTTGGAACACAAATCACAGAACAAACACAGGACATATATGCGAACATATTTTAACCAGAACAAAAACAAAAAAAAAACCACAACAATTCACATTTATTTAAATTGTAAATTGCAAATGCATAATTGCAATGCAAGCGCCAAAATCGCACTAATCACTTGTTGCAATTGTAAGTGTTGCCAGATCATAGGCTGAAAAGCGCGGCGAAATTCTAAGGACTGTATAAAGAAAGAAAGCAAAAAAAGAAGAAGCAGACAAATCACAAATAAATGTAGTTAATTCAATATTTTTAATCTTTCTTGCCATTTAAGCTAACTATATCATTACTTTCTTGTCTATTTGCAGTTGTTTTATTTTTTGTTTATGTTCTAAACGGTTTTGGCGTTCGCTTTGTGCAACGCCAACGAATCTCGCGCTACAATTCGGGGCGTAAGCAATTTAGTTGTGATGCCGACCATACGGCGCTGCTGCATCATCGGATGCCTGTCGAACTCGCGACAACACCCCAGCATGCAGTTCTTCGCCTTCCCCCGCCCCGACAACCCGTTCCACAAGCTGTGGAAGGAGGCGTGCCACGCCTCGCTGCGTCGCATCATTCCCTTCAAGAAGCCCGTCGTCTGCGCCCTGCACTTCGATCCCAGCGTGCTGGGTGGCCGCAGACTGCAGTCGAATGCTCTGCCCACACTGCGTCTGGAGGTGCCCTCGAATCTGGAGGCAGTGGAGCAGCAGGCGATGGTGGAGGAGATAGAGCGCAGTCGCAAGTGCGCCTACATCAACGCTGTGGTCTATGAGTGGCTGGTGCGTGCCAATATCAATCCACAGCTGCGCGGCAGCATCACCCATGGCATGATCAAGGACAAGGCGGAGAACACGCGTCAGGTGATCGGCAGCACATCGTTTATAGCGGACAATCGTTGGCTGAATCGCTTCCGGGAGACGCATCTGCAGGGCTTTGCCCAGAAGCTAGCCACAAATCAGCTGAAGCCGATGGGCACGTCGCTGTGGATACCGGATATTGTGCAGGATCTGCAGCATTTGTTTCCGCCGGCGAGTGCGGAGCGTGTGGCGAAGCTGGAAGAGATGCCGGAGCAGTACATGAACTACATGCAGCAGTATGGCGAGTACGAGGAGGACGACGACAGCATGGACATTAAGGACCAGAGCTATCAGGAGCAACAGCAGCAACATTACGCCTTGCAGCAGCAACACATGCAACAGCAGCAGCAACAACAGCAGCAACATCAAATGAATCCCGCCTGGCCCCCCTTCCCACCTCATGCGCTTCCTCATCCCCATCCACATGCGGGCTTCGGCAGCCTCAACGATTTTTACTTCGAGCGCCAGCTGCAGCAGCAGCTGCAACAACAACAGCAGCAACAGTTGCAAGCGCAGTTTCCCGTTCCCGTGCCCGGCTCTCAGCCCCGCGAACCCTTCCAGCCTCAGCTGCCTCCCAATGCGCTGCAACAGCCCGTCAGCCCCTTTCGACCTGTGCAGCTGGCCAAGCGTCCCAAGCTGGAGTCGCCAGCGGCCGTCGACGATGAAGTGCAGGAAATCAACAATGTGCGAGAGTCGCCACTGCCGCTGCTAGATCAACAGCCACAGCAGCGCACGCCAAGTCCCAAGGAGCAGAACAACAACAGCAATGCCAGCAGCCATGCGAGTGGACGCGACAGCGCCAGCAGCAAGGAGAATGCCCCAAAGACGACCATCGACTGCACCAGCAGCGGCAAATCCACGCCAGCGCACTCCATTAAAGCTGCAAGTCCGCCCGTCACAGCAACGCCAGCAACAGAGCCAGCGTCGCCCAAACAGTTGTGCAAGACAAATGGACATACGTCACCGGAACCGGATGTTGAGGCAGCAAAGGCTAATGCAAATGCGTTGGCGAATGCTCTCAAAGAGCTGGACAGCTACACGCAGGCGTTGGAGTATTTGAAGCCGCTGGAGGATTTTGTGCTCTTCAAGGAGAACTTTAGAGCGATTGGTTTGCTGTCGCAGCTGGAGCTGGTACTGCGCAAGGGCGACAAGTCCACGCTCATTGAGGGTTGAACTCAATACAAAAGACACAAAAACACAAATGTGATGAACAGTGTACATATGAATTAGCCAATTACTGAACTAGTATTATTAATTTGTCTATAAATAATTAAGTAATTACTATACGCAGCATTGAAACTGTGGCCATTTCGTTTAAAATAAAATTTATTTATTTGAAAATAAAAAAGTAACGTCTATTCACTTGGGTATATGGCAACGGTAATTACTGGTAACTGCAGATCTGGCAACGCCAAGCTGTGCTTGTTACACAACACTGTCGCTGCGCGCTGTGAATGGCAAACTGGCTGACTGAAATAATAAACAAAACAGCTGTGCCCAAATAACCAAGCAGATTTTTCGCAAATTCCATAAAAAAACGAGTTTTAATTAAAAATTAACAACAAATGTCGCTGCTGGAGCAATACGAGCAGCAGTATGCAGCGCTGATTGCCGAAATAACAGCACTGATTGGCCGACTTCAACAACAAAGCGCAAGTGAGTCAAAAAAAAAGGAAAAACAAAAAATTCTTCAGTGAAATTTGATATCAAAATCAAACCATAGGCGAACGCAATGAGCTATGCAACAAAATCGATGCCAGCCTGTCGGAGGCACAGGAGCTACTAGAGCAGATGGGGCTGGAGGTGCGTGAACTGAATCCTGCACAACGCAGCAGCTTCAACGGCAAGCTGCAAGTGGCCCAAGCGGAGTTGAAGCGCCTCCAAGCGGAATACAAACAAACAAAGGACAAGGCGAAGTCCCAGTCCCAAAATGCCTACACCACACTCGACTTGAGCGGCAGTGGAGACTACTACGAGGACGTCTCCATTAGCAGCGATCAGCGGCAGAGGCTGCTCGACAACTCCGAGCGCATCGAACGCACCGGCAATCGGCTCACGGAAGGTTATCGAGTGGCACTAGAGACAGAAGCGATGGGAGCCCAGGTGCTCAACGGTAATTATTACTGAGAAATGATTGTTATTGTGTATGCCCGCTTCTGTCTATCTGCTTGTATTATCACTTAGATCTCGCAGACTATAGCCAGAGTCCCCAAGTTTTGTGACAATAATTCATTAGGGTGCCCAGTTGCTTAATAGCTTTATGATTATAATTCTGTATGCCCGCTGGCCAAAGGCAAAGGGAAATCTTTTATTTTGTATTAATTTATTTCATTTATTTTTACATGATTATTCATTTATCGTGCTTGTTCCCCTTATAAAATACTAATGCTAATGATTTAGAGTTATTTATAATTGAGTGATGTATAATTATTTTATGCATACTTTAGCAATTTACATTCCTTTACTTAAATATTTTCTTTCCCAATATTTAATGAGTTTAGTTAGTTGTTTTTTTATTTTTTAACCAACTTATGTCTAGTTTCTGCTTCACTTTCGAGTATCTGGCAGTCGAGCACACTCGACTGCGGTTTTCTTGATTGCTTTATTATAAAATAATAAATTGTTTTTATGACAGATTTGCATCATCAGCGCGAGACGCTGCAAGGCGCACGCGCTCGTCTGAGGGAGACGAATGCGGAACTGGGACGCGCCTCCCGCACCCTCAACACAATGATGCTGCGCGCACTGCGCGAGAAGGTCGTCCTCTATGGCGTGGGCGTTTGCTTTGTGGTCGCTGTCGGCGTCAGCTTGTATTTAACATTTGCGCCCAGCACCTCGGCGGCCACGTCATAGTCCGTGTATATCTTCTATAGCTACATACATTATATAAGTTTGGTTTAAAGACGTGTTACCCACATTCCTGGTTTAGCAAATTTTTTATTTATTTTTGTTTTTTCTAGCATTAGTTTTGTCCATTTGCGAGTTATGCATTGTATTGTATATTGAAAATGTTGTAAGCGTCTACTATACTTAAAATTAAACTATGACTTACGTCCTAATCGATTATATTATTGTAAAATGTTGATGTAATTAAATCAAATCTTGTTCGTTGGCGCATAAATATTAACAGTATCATAAATGACGTATTTGGACGTATTTAAGTTATAAATTCGATACAAAATCTATACAAATAATAATAAATACAACTTAAACAACAAAAAATCTACAATTAAATGAGGTGAAATCACATTGAGTTTTAACCAAACTCAATGTTCCCCAACTGCTAGCAGCTGCAGGAGCCGGCTTCCTCATTAAGCTCGGCCTCCAACGCCTTGTCGATCTGGAAGCTCTGCTGCTCGAGCGCTTGCAGCTCCATTTTCGAGCGATTGGCCGTGACCAGCTGGCGAGCAATGTCCTGGAACATCTCCTCGATGCCCGCGCCGCTGCGACACGACGTCTTGTAGGTGGCACTGATCAACGAATGGCACTGTTCACAGAATGCCTGCATGTCCTCATCGCTCACTTCCGGTTCTCTGCCCTCCAGATCGCTTTTGTTGCCGCAGATGAAGATCTTGGCATTCTCGGCAAACGTGACAATGTCCAGCAAGTGCTGCGATAGCGAGTGAAAGGATGCAGCGTTGTCCAAGGCAAAGACCAAGATTGCAGCCTCGGCAAATTTGTAATACGACGACGTCACAGACGCCACACGCTCCATGCCACCGGTGTCCCACAATTGCAGCTGCAAATTGTACTCTTAATAAAGTGTTATTTCATTGTGATAAGGATTACCCACCTTGAGCTGCCTGTCGCCCACGTTATACGCACGGTCGATGTGATCCAAGCCCAGCGTCGATTTGCGGTCGGTGTCGGTCACGAAGGTGTCGTTGGTGAAGCGGCGGAACAAGGAGCTCTTGCCCACGCCATAGTCACCGCAGAGGATTATCTTTTGCTTGGGTGTTCGCACGGTTGCCATGGTGTTGCAGCCTATGGTTACTTGTAATAGTGTAATTCAATTAATTCGCAGGCTGACAGACACAAAGAAATAACACAACATATGCAAAATGCAAACAGCTGTTCACGAGGTTGCCACTGCTAAGGTTTCGATAACGATAGGCGGCGTTGCTAGCAAGTTATCGATTTCACAGCTATAAGCTTTGGCCGTTAAAATAGAGTTCGAGATTGCGGCAGCGGTCAAAGCCAAAGAGACTGTTGGCTTAAACGGAAGATGGCAGCTGCGATTCGAGCGTTGGCTATAATTTCAGCGCTATGCGCTACCTTAACTCAAGGCAAGTTGCAAAAAGAAAATGTAGAAAATTTAATTTAATATATTAATTAGGCAAACCCGGTTATGGACCTGGTGAGCAGGATTGGGGCTATGTGGACGTGCGTCCAGGTGCTCACATGTTCTACTGGCTGTACTATACCACAGCCAATGTCAGCAGCTACACGAATCGTCCGCTGGCCATTTGGCTGCAGGGCGGTCCAGGCGCCTCGTCCACCGGCTATGGCAACTTTGAGGAGTTGGGACCCGTGGATTTGTATGGCGATTATCGCAACTGGACTTGGGTCAAGGATATGAATGTGCTGTTTATTGACAATCCCGTCGGCACTGGCTACAGCTATGTGGATAACTCTGCCTATTTGACGGCTACCAACAAGGAAATCGCCATGGATCTGGTGGAGCTGATGAAGGGTTTCTATGAGCGGCATCCGGAATTCGAAACGGTTCCTCTGCACATCTTCAGCGAAAGCTATGGCGGCAAAATGGCACCCGAGTTTGCACTGGAGCTGTACTATGCCAAGCAGCGTGGAGAAATTAAAAGCAATCTGGTTTCGGTGGCTTTGGGGGATCCCTGGACATCGCCCATTGACTCGGTGCTATCGTGGGCACCTTTTCTCCTCCAGCTGGGCATTGTGGATCACGATGGCTACGATGTCATCATGAAGGCGGCCAACTTCACAGCCGAGCTGGTGGAAAGCGAGCGCTGGGCTCAAGCTACAGCTCAGTGGGGCAATACCCAGTGGGAATTGATGAAGGCTTCCAAGGGAGTGGACTTTTACAATGTGCTAAAACTGACCAAGGGAGATGCGTTCCAGAGGCGCATGATTCACACAGCTGACGGTAAGTCTGCCAAGAATATAAATTCTTGAAGTCATTGAGTAAATGTTTCGCAGATCGCATGTATCGCACCATGGTGAAGATGGACTTTGATGAGGATCATGACCAGATTGCCGAGGATCTGATGCGTGGTCCTGTGGCCGAAACCTTGGGCATACCCGCCCACGTCAAGTGGGATTCGCAGAGCGGTCAAGTCTTTGACATTCATCGCACTGATTTCATGAAGCCCGTGATTCACATCGGTAATTTCTGAACCGGAATTGGATTGATTTCAAGTAATAAAATGATAAATTTTATTGCAGTTAACGAGCTGCTGGACAAGACACCTTTGCAGGTGGCCGTCTTCTCGGGCGGCTTGGATCTGATCTGTGCCACGCCCGGCACCGTCAACTGGATAGACAAGCTCAACTGGACGCGAAGAAACGAGTACTTGGAGGCACCGCGAAATGCCATCAACGTGGATCGTGTGCTCGAAGGTTATGAGAAGACGGGCGGCAACTTTACCATGTTCTGGATCAATAGATCGGGGCACATGGCCCCAGCCGACAATCCGGCTGGCATCAGCCACGTTTTGCGCAGCCTAACGAATTTCGGTTAAAGTCAATAAAATCCGATTAATTACAGCAATTATCCCGTTTTACAACTGCAAGAAAAATCGAAAAGAAGGTCGTGATAAGAGACCATCGCAATCGCAATTATTATCTTCCAGCTTAGTCGTAATTTATGAAAGTGATAAGTATTAGTGACAGTAAATAAACTTTGTCACGCGTCGAACCCATCATTCAAATCGATTGTAAATAACGATGTGGATTAGAAAAAAGTCTTCAAATTTCCTAGTCATAGTTCGACAACTAATGGCTGAGAAATATTTTCCATTAGAAAATTGATTAGTAATTGTCATAAATAAGATAGTTTAACATCCCTTCACAGCAAACTTCTAGAAGTGCAGCAAAACATAAAATATATGAATAAACTTTTTAATGATACGCAGAAATATTTATTAACATACGTTTGGAAGTAAAGTTTAAATATATTTGAAATTTTATTACCGCCATCCGTAGGTTATAATTATCAAAAGTACGAAGTAAATAATTAAAATGTAAATAAATAAGAAAATTAATAAAACCAAGAAGATAACTTTGACGAAAGACTCTAAGCTCACAGATGAAAACAGCAAAATAAGTAAATGTAGAAGAATTAAGTAAATACGGCTGATAAAATAAAATTCGCTGAATTGCTTCTATATTATATTGAGAATTAAGACTTTAATATTTAAATCAAGAGCTTGTTTTACTTGTTTGCCAAATTCATATAAACTATTACTTTCAATAATAAACATAAAGAATAAATTAAAATATAATAAAGATAAACAACGACACAACAGTTTAATTACAGTAATAATTTTTTGGATATCAGCGAATCTTTGAAGAATTTGATTAATATGTTTAACTTTTCTTAACAATATTTATCTAATTTTAATATATGTAATTTATGAAAATGTTAATGTGCTTTTATTTATCACAATGAAATCCTTAATTATATCAGAGAAATTAAGCTCAAGATCCAGAAAAAAAGAATTTCCTGGACATTAGTAAAATACTGAGCCTTTTTTTTTTTTATTTTTATATGACAAACGTATTAAGTCATGTTAAGTGATAAGTAATAGTCGGAAATGACAGAAACTTTATGACTTAACATTGTCACGCGTCGACGCGATCAGAGATTGCAAATACTCGAAGACAAGAGTGATCAGAGGGATCGTCCCACGTCATGAGCATTTACTATTATTAGATTAGAAATTCTTTGCCTTTGGTAACTCGATCACTGATCAGATGTTCGCCAAACTCCAAAGTGTGCAGACGACCTGGGTGAAACAAGTAGTGCTAACTTCTACTAATCGGGTGCCTAGCGCTCATCGCGATCGCTGGCGGCTTTGGTGCTGTGAATGGTGAGTGGAGTGATTGGAGCTGACCTCAATAGGCAAGCAGACAACCAGCTGGGCTTAAACGAAGAAAGAAAGAAATACTTAATATGCCAAACAGGTGTTAATGAACGTAAACTCTAATTTAATATCATTTCCAAGTAAAGCAAAGTTACATTAGCTTCTCAGATTGTTATCTTATCGGCACTACTGATATCTGTGTGGTCGCTTCTGAATTCACAAGAAAGCGAATCTATTAATTAAATCAGAAGAGTTAAATTGTACCTGGCAGTCAAGATGTGGGTGGTAATACAGATCAGTGGGAATCGAAAATTAATGTAATCCCTTAGGAAAAAGAAAAAATCCTTAATACTTAACATTAGTAAGGAGAGCTGACATAATATAAGGATCTCTTCGATCGTATGAACACTGAAAGAATATATATATCAACAATCTAAAAGAGAAAAATCAAGAAAGTGCTTCATATAAGTGGGCGGACCAGGTGCCTCATCCACCGGTTTTGAAAATTCATATTATTTGGATCGATAACTAACCGACTTATTCGTTTAGTTGAGAAACTTTGATTTGTGCCACGCCCGGCACCGTCAACTGGATTGAAGGCATGCGTTGGAACAACAGGGACGCATACTTGGCAGCATAACGTGTGGGCATCAACGTTGATCGTGTGCTCGAAGGATACGAGAAGACAGCTGGAAATTTCAGCATGTTCTGGATAAATCGGCTTCCTTATTGAGCTCGGCCTCCAACGCCTTGTCGATCTGGAAGCTCTGCTGCTCGAGCGTTTGCAGCTCCATTTTGGAGCGATTGGCCGTGACCAGCTGGCGAGCAATGTCCTGGAACATCTCCTCGATGCCCGCGCCGCTGCGACACGAAGACCAAGATTGCAGCCTCGGCAAATTTGTAATACGACGACGTCACAGACGCCACACGCTCCATGCCACCGGTGTTCCACAATAGCAGCTGCAAATTGTACTCTTAATAAAGTGTTATTTCATTGTGATAAGGATTCCCCACCTTGAGCTGCCTGTCGCCCACGGTTTACGCATGGCCGATGTGATTCAAGCCCAGCGTCGATTTGCGGTCGGTGTCGGTCACGAAGGTGTCGTTGGTGAAGCGGCGGAACAAGGAGCTCTTGCCCACGCCATAGTCACCGCAGAGGATTACCTTTTGCTTGGGTGTTCGCACGGTTGCCATGGTGTTGCAGCCTGTGCTTACTTGTAATAGTGTAATTCAATTAATTCGTAGGCTGACAGACACAAAGAAATAACACAACATATGCAAAATGCAAACAGCTGTTCACGAGGTTGCCGCTGTAAAGGTTTCGATAACGATAGGCGGCGTTGCTAGCAAGTTATCGATTTCACAGCTATAAGCTTTGGCCGTTTAAATAGAGTTCGAGATTGCGGCAGCGGTCAAAGCCAAAGAGACTGTTGGCTTAAACGGAAGATGGCAGCTGCGATTCGAGCGTTGGCTATAATTTTAGCGCTATGCGCTACCTTAACTCAAGGCAAGTTGCAAAAAGAAAATGTAGAAAATTTAATTTAATATATTAATTAGGCAAACCCGGTTATGGACCTGGTGAGCAGGATTGGGGCTATGTGGACGTGCGTCCAGGTGCTCACATGTTCTACTGGCTGTACTATACCACAGCCAATGTCAGCAGCTACACGAATCGTCCGCTGGCCATTTGGCTGCAGGGCGGTCCAGGCGCCTCGTCCACCGGCTATGGCAACTTTGAGGAGTTGGGACCCGTGGATTTGTATGGCGATTATCGCAACTGGACTTGGGTCAAGGATATGAATGTGCTGTTTATTGACAATCCCGTCGGCACTGGCTACAGCTATGTGGATAACTCTGCCTATTTGACGGCTACCAACAAGGAAATCGCCATGGATCTGGTGGAGCTGATGAAGGGTTTCTATGAGCGGCATCCGGAATTCGAAACGGTTCCTCTGCACATCTTCAGCGAAAGCTATGGCGGCAAAATGGCACCCGAGTTTGCACTGGAGCTGTATTATGCCAAGCAGCGTGGAGAAATTAAAAGCAATCTGGTTTCGGTGGCTTTGGGGGATCCCTGGACATCGCCCATTGACTCGGTGCTATCGTGGGCACCTTTTCTCCTCCAGCTGGGCATTGTGGATCACGATGGCTACGATGTCATCATGAAGGCGGCCAACTTCACAGCCGAGCTGGTGGAAAGCGAGCGCTGGGCTCAAGCTACAGCTCAATTTGACAATACGCAGTGGGAATTGATGAAGGCCTCCAAGGGCGTGGACTTTTACAATGTGCTGAAACTGACCAAGGGAGATGCGTTCCAGAGGCGCATGATTCACACAGCTGACGGTAAGTCTGCCAAGGCTATAAATTCTTGAAGTCATTGAGTAAATGTTTCGCAGATCGCATGTATCGCACCATGGTGAAGATGGACTTTGATGAGGATCATGACCAGATTGCCGAGGATCTGATGCGTGGTCCTGTGGCCGAAACCTTGGGCATACCCGCCCACGTCAAGTGGGATTCGCAGAGCGGTCAGGTCTTTGACATTCATAGCACTGATTTCATGAAGCCCGTAATACACATCGGTAATTTCTGAACCGGAATTGGATTGATTTCAAGTAATAAAATGATAAATTTTATTGCAGTTAACGATCTGCTGGACAAGACACCTTTGCAGGTGGCCGTCTTCTCGGGCGGCTTGGATCTGATCTGTGCCACGCCCGGCACCGTCAACTGGATAGACAAGCTCAACTGGACGCGAAGAAACGAGTACTTGGAGGCACCGCGAAATGCCATCAACGTGGATCGTGTGCTCGAAGGTTATGAGAAGACGGGCGGCAACTTTACCATGTTCTGGATCAATAGATCGGGGCACATGGCCCCAGCCGACAATCCGGCTGGCATCAGCCACGTTTTGCGCAGCCTAACGAATTTTGGTTAAAGTCAATAAAATTCGATTAAACACATCAATTATCCCGTTTTTCAGCTGCAAGAAAAAGAGAAGACCATCGCAATCGCAATTATTATATTCTAGCTAAGTCGTAATTTGGGAAAGTGATAAGTATTAACATAATGACGGAGACAAATACATAAATAAACTTTGTCACGCGTCGAACCCATCACTCAAATTGATCGTAAATTACGATGTGGATTAGCAGAGAGTCTTCACATTTCCTAGACATAGTTCGACAACTGATGGATGAGAAATATTTTCCACAAGAAAATTGATAAGTCATTGCCATAAATAAGATAATTTAAGGCCCTTCCACACCAAACTTCTAAAACTGCAGCTGTCAAAAATAAAATACATAAATAATAATAAGCAGTTTGTTAGTAAAGTTAAAATATATTTGCATTTTTATTACCGCCGTCCGTACACTACAATTATACAATGTAAGAAATAAATAATTAAAATACAAATAATAATAAAAATGACTGAAATGACTGATAACGTTGATGAATGGCTCTAAGCTCTCAGGTGTAGACAGGAAAAATAATAAATGTACAATAATAAAGTAAATAAGACTTATGGAGTAAAATTATCTTCACATCTCCGATATTATGCTGAGATCTTAGACTTTAAAATTTAGATACTATTGTATTTGTTAGCAAACCATAAATCATAGAAACTAATTTAAATTATGTACATATACGATAAATAAAAATAATATAATAAATATAGTGGAAGATTTTTTTTATATTATTTATTAAGTGTAGAACCTGTACAAACATAAACTGTACCTTAACAACACATGGATGGAAAGTTAAAGTGGACCAAACCTCATAACCGAATGTCGAAGATACAATTTTTTTATTACTAAACTTTTAAACAAATTTGGATAGTTACAACTTAAAATTTGATTTTTAAAGTGGGATTAATAAATTTTATTTTGATATCATAATTTTTCGGATACCAACAAATCGATCTCAAATCGATTTCAAAATAAAGTAAATTGCATGAAAATATTTCTTTTCTATATCAAAAATTGTATTACACTATATTATATGTATATACGAATATTGTAATATGTTTTTGTATTTTAAGCTGAAGATCCAGAAAAAATTAATTTCCTGGGCATTAGTTTTATTTTTATTAAATGCTTGTATGACAAACGTATTAAGTAATATTAAGTGATAAGCATTAGTCGAAAATGACAGAAACTTTATGACTTAACAATGTCACGCGTCGACGCCATCAGAAATCGCAAATACCCGAAGACAAGAGCGATCAAGAGGGATCGCGCATTCACTATTATTAGATTAGAAATTCTTTGTCTAGCGACCATTTCGCTTACCTGCTGATTGGTAACTCGATCACTGATCAGACGTTCGCCAAACTCCAAAGTGTGCAGACGACCTGGGTGAAACAAGTAGTGCAAAATGAATCGTCTACTAATCGGGTGCCTAGCGCTCATCGCGATCGCTGGCGGCTTTGGTGCTGTGAATGGTGAGTGGAGTGATTGGAGCTGACCTCAATAGGCAAGCAGACAACCAGCTGGGCTTAAACGAAGAAAGAAAGAAGTATTTAATATGCCAAACAGGTGTTAATGAACGTAAACTCTAGTTTAATATCATTTCCAAGTAAAGCGAAGTTACATTAGCTTCTCAGATTGTTATCTTATCGGCACTACTGATATCTGTGTGGTCGCTTCTGAATTCACAAGAAAGCGAATCTATTAATTAAATCAGAAGAGTTGAATGTACCTGGCTGTCAAGATGTGGGTGGGTAATACAGATCAGTGGGAATCGATAATTAATGTAATACCTTAGGAAGAAGAAAACATCCTTTATACTTAACATTAGTAAGAAGAGCTAATATGATATCAGGATCTCTGGCTTATTGTCACTTCGATCGTGTGAACACTGAAAGAATATATACATCAAAAATCTAAAAAAGAAAAATCAAAAGAGAAAGTGCTTACTATATTTAACTATATCTGAGAATTTCAGTACGATGACAAGACGAAGACATTCTACACATACCAAATTTTACTACATATTTCTGAGAATTTCAAAACATTATAAATTGTTGTAAAAGCCATTATACAACCAAAAATGGTTCGGCTTGGTTTTTTTGAATGGTTTCAATTTGATCAACTGATTTGTTCTACATCTTTCTCGCACAGCACGAGAAGGTTACGGTCCGGGTGAACAGGACTGGGGCTTTGTGGATGTACGGACTGGAGCGCATATGTTCTATTGGCTCTATTACACCACCGCCAATGTCAGCAGTTATACACAGCGTCCGCTGGCCATTTGGCTGCAGGGCGGACCAGGTGCCTCTTCCACCGGCTATGGTAACTTTGAGGAATTGGGACCCCTGAAACTTGAAGGCACTCCACGCGAATGGACCTGGGTGAAGGACATGAATGTCATATTCATCGACAATCCCGTCGGGACTGGCTTCAGCTATGTGGAAAACGATGCCTATACAACGACCAACAAGGAAATCGCCATGGATCTGGTTGAGTTCATGAAGGGATTCTATAATCTGCATCCGGAATTCAAAACGGTTCCCCTACACATCTTCTGTGAGAGCTATGGCGGTAAAATGGCACCCGAGTTTGCGCTGGAACTCTACTATGCCATACAACGCAAAGAGATCGAGAGCAATCTGGTTTCGGTGGCTCTGGGAGATCCCTGGACTTCGCCCATCGACTCGGTACTGTCGTGGGCACCTTTCCTGCTGCAGCTGGGCATTGTGGATCAGAATGGCCACGACAAGATCGAGGCGGCGGCACTGAAGACCAAGGATTACGTGGACACCGAGCGATGGGTGTTGGCCACGGTGCAATGGAGTCTGACGCAATCGGTGGTGCTGCGCGAATCGAAGGGCGTGGACTTCTACAATGTGGAGACTCCCACGCGTGGCGATGCGTACTTGAGGCAGTTGGATCTAATGACGCCCGAGGGTGAGCGAGAAGTGACTGTTATATTTATCGATTACTAACATAAAGATTATCGATTGCAGAGCGCATGTATCGCACCTTGGTGCACTTTGACATCGACGAGAATCGCGATCAGATGCTGGCGGAGCTGATGAAAGGTCCAGTCACCAAGGCTCTGAACATCACCACTGGCGTCACTTGGGGCGCCCAGAGCGGCACCACGTTCAACAAGCAGCGCGGCGACTTCATGAAGCCAGTTGTGCATATTGGTAGGACTATCGAAATTGTTATCGCAATTTGAAAATTCATATTATTTGGATCGATACCTAATCGACGTTTTCGTTTAGTTGAGGAACTTTTGAACAACACCACACTGAAAGTGGGCGTTTTCTCGGGTGGCTTGGATCTGATTTGTGCCACGCCCGGCACCGTCAACTGGATTGAAGGCATGCGTTGGAACAACAGGGACGCCTACCTGGCAGCATCACGTGTGGGCATCAACGTGGATCGTGTGCTCGAAGGATACGAGAAGACAGCTGGCAATTTTAGCATGTTCTGGATAAATCGCTCTGGTCACATGGCACCCGCCGACAATCCCCAAGCCATGTCTCACGTTCTGCGCTATTACACCAACTATGGTTAAATCATATTCCATATCTAACGATAATAAACTGCATTTATTAACTTAAATACATATTTATATTTTATTTTACTTATTAATACTATTATTATACATTCATAGCTTGAGCTAAGAAGTAATTAATTAACACAAATGTGTGATTCATGCAAATTTGTCTTTTCCAAAAATGGCGATCGAAAGCACAACGCAGTTTCATGCTAATAACTGTAAAATTCTCGCATGCGCAGTCGACAGGCGGCAGAGAAACAGAGAGAGCACGCGAGAGCGAATGAAATTGAACAACCCTCTCTCCGTGTAACGGCCTTGCAAGTGTTGCAGCTGTGTGCGTGTGCCGTCATCATTATCTGCCATACAGCACTTACACTGTCACACACACCGACACACACACATGTTAAAGTTGCGCGCTGCTTGCGCTTATCACAAGCTCTCCGCCGGCGCAGAAAAGTGCTCTCAGTGCGCATTCGCGCTCACAGAAAATGAACTGAACTGAAAAAAAACACACAGAATGAAAACAGCAGCCGCTGGCAGCGGGTGGGACACAGCTATTTTTATATTGTACGCCGCTCAGTGCGCTGCTAGTCGGGTGAATAAAATTTGAAAAGCAATCGCGGCACACGTGTACGTATGCGTGTAATAAATAAATTTATTCATTAACAAATCGCAAAAGTGCATGTGAAGCGAAAGCAAAATAAAAGCAGCAGAAAAAACAACAACAAGTACGACAGTGGCAACTGGGCGACGTTTAGTTGCTGTCAACGCGCATAATCGTAGCCATCGCACACGGACACACACAAACGCACACAGACACTCGCCCAAAACTACATGTGTATGCACGCGACTATGCGGTGTGTGTGAGAGCGAGTGAGAGAGGGCGTAGGCAGTGCAGCAACACAGGGTGAGTGAGCGCAACAGAGACAAACAATAACAATAAGAACAACGCATGAATTATTTGCATTATTTTAAACTTTCAGCTGCAATTTTAATACACATACAAAGATAATAACAAATAAAGCAATGCGTGTGCGCGACAAACGCAGGCAGCAGAAGGAGCAAAAGGCTCAAAAAGCCAGTGATAAGCAAAAGGTAAATACTCAAATATTTAAATAGACAAACGCTTTAAACAATGCTTAATCACAACAGCAGCAGCAGCAGCAACAGCAGACGGAAACAGAGCCGAAAGCAGCGACTGCGACGCCAGCAGCGACGCCGACTGCGACTGCTACGCCTTCGTTGCCAGCAACTGAAAAAGTCGCCTTCGATAATCGCATCAAGCGCAAAAATGTTTTAGCTTTGAATGAAAAAGTCGCCGCTTTGCGGGAATATGATCGCCAGCCGGTTTACAAGCATGTGGGACGCCTGTTCAACTGCAGCCCGGATCAGATCAAGCGCATCGTGCAGCAGAAGGAGGAGATTCTCCGTGCCTGGGAGCAGCGCACGCGACGCAGCCAAGATGCCAAGACCCAGGAGCTGAAGGTGGTGCGGGTGTCGATGCTGGGCAAGGCCGTCTACGACTGGATACGACGCATGATGTACTACAAGGACTTCATCATCTCGGACGGACTCATTCAAAAGATGGCGCTGCAATTCAAGAGTTCGATGGGACTGAACAACTTCTTTCCGCATCAGGAATGGTGCGACAAGTTCCGCGCCACCTACAATATCCAGCACAATGACACCAAGCTGCTGAGCATTGGCTACACGCAATCGCACTCGGTGCAGATCAACGACATCGCCAAGGATGTGATGAGCGAGTGCACGCAGGCTCCTGACGTGGAGGAGGAGCAGGGGGCGATGGGGGAGGAGGATGGCGACCTCAGTCTGGCCACAATTAGCGGCGAAGAGGACGAAGACGAGCCGGAGCAGGATGTGGATGTGGATGGCGGAGGCGACCTGACCGACGAGGAGGACGTCAAACCCTCGATTAGTGAACTGCCAACGCGTGTGCTGCCGCAGCTGATGCGGCTGCCCCAAGTGCCGCCGGGCACCTCGCAGAAGGTGCTGCTGGCCACGCCCATTCTGCCGCCGGGTGCCACGGCGCCGACTGGCGGGGCACAGACCATGACCATCATACCGCTGGCGACGCTGGCGCAGAGCATCACGCAGCGGCCGCAAGCGGCGAAGACGGCGAACATGCCACCGCCCATGCTGGACATCAAACAGGAGATCAAGCAGGAGCCCAAAGAGGACGATGAGCAGGAGCAGCCACAACCTGCAGAGCAGTCTGTTGAGGAGCCACCGCTGCGCATCAAGCAGGAGCTGGACAGCGATGAGGAAGACGAGGTGGAGGAGGAGGAGGGCGACAATGGCGGCCGCTCGAGCGTCAATTCGCTGGTAGAAATCCTCGCCGGCAACGTGGTCGATGAGCAGCAGTATCTGGAGCAGACGCGCGCCTTGCGTCACTGCAAACGCCATTTCGACTATGCCACGCCTCTCACTGTACTGCCGCCCATGCCGACGCTTACGAAGGCGCCCACAACACAATATCAAACGTTGTCGCCAGCAAAGCGTCCGCGACACGACGACAACAACAACGCAGGCAGCGATGAGCAACCAGCAACAACAGGAACAGGAGCAACAACAACAATCATCAGCTGCGCCGAGGCGCGCAAGTACCTGAAGCGACTGGAGGAGTTCGCGCTGTCCAGGGAGAACTATCGCCTCATCGGGCTCATCACGCGCGCCGATGAAGTCATGCGGGAGTTGGCCGACGAATAGCTTCAGATACTATATTTTAACCGATAGCTGTAGTTTAATTTAAGCACATCTTGAAGATGCAATCAATCATTAGCGATACGTTTTAATTTGTTTTCTATTCCTTATTTGTACTCGTACCAAATACAACTAAACCAAAAAACCAACTAAAATATAGCAACTAAATAACACACATACAAGCACACATTCAATTGCTATTGTATTCTGAGAATGTCATCGTTGTTGCTGTTGTGGCGAGATAACCGGAGCCAGCTACTCATATGCATATGTTTTGTACCTTGGCCCAGCCAACAGCAACAACAAACAATTTGTATACTGTCGACGTCGTCGTCGCTGCGCAGTGCGCATGTCTGCCCTTAGCTGGTGGCCAGTCTAGCGGCCGTTGTCGACAACGCCGCCGCCGCCTCTCTCTCTGTGTTTTGCTCTCTCCCGCGCTCTCTCTGCTTGTGCTCACCAACACTGGCAAAGGTCGCTAAACTCGCAGCGTGTATGTGTGCGTGTGTTTGTGTGCAGTGGGTGGCGTTGCACGTATTTGGTGCACAGGGTGACTGTAAAAGAACTGTTAAAAACATATGTTACATTACAGTGCATTGTTCAAGCAGTTAACAGAATTACAAGCACAATTCGAGTTTCAAGTTGTACAAAAGCACTTTGTACGCTTAGTTTTTTAAAGTTGTAATTTAAATTTGTACGCTCAATTTCACGCTTGATGCATTGTCACATAATTGGCGAAGTCATCGCATATTTTTGTTCATTCACGCCTGACTCCATAAGTCATGTAAATCATTTAGTTCGTTTGTTGTTTTGATGCGCATGTCTGCCCTTAGCTTAGGCTGATGTCACAAGCGAAAAACGATAATATTTCTCGTTATAAGGAGTGATAAGATGTCAGAGTGAAAGCTTTGAGTGAAGCGAGTTTAATTTATTTTGTTTCTCTGATTTTAGTCCAACTTGAAGCACGACGGATTCGGACGAGGAATATTTCGGCTTCCAATCCATATTTAATTATGTGATGAGCAGAAAAAACTTGGCTCTTAACTTAATTTTACTGAATTCGAAATGATAAAGGTGAACTCAATAATTTATTTGTAGAGCTTAGAAAGCATCCATAATATCCACTTTTGACTAAATATTAAATAAAATTAAAAATAAATTATTAAACCTATTGGAAAATTAACGATTCAAAAACAAAGGGAAACTAGCGAAGAATTTGCTCAATTTTAAAATAAACGGTTATTACAGCTCAGAATGCAACTAAAGTTCAAGCGATGTAAAAGGTTCAAAGCTGCTCTCTCGCTTTATCGCTTCAACTCACGTATCGCTGCGCTCTCACTCTCACTCTGACACCTTTTGAGCGATTGCCTTTAAGAAGCCTTTCTCGCCTTAGACTTAGCCTTCTCTCGCTCTCTGCGACGCACTTAACAGCTGTTCACCAACACATGTGACAGTGTCATATGTGTGTATACTTTGCTGTCATTAACAGGCGACTGACCAGACGACCACAGGGTGGCTATGCGGCATGGGCATATTTTCGTTTGGTTTTTGCCAGCTGAAAAACATTTTATCGTAAACAAATGATACAACTATTTGAAAACATTTGGGAAGTCGTCTATTATCTTAATTATTTGATATACTAATAATTAGGTTATTTTATAGACGCACAAAAGCATACACACATACTTGCTTGCACACACACACACACACACACACATACTCATGTACATGCACGCAATTAAAGAATGAGCGCGTGTTGATTGATGGCAAGAATTTAGCCAACAAAAGGCAACACACAAACCACATACACACGCACACACGTTCACAGAAATAAACTGGCAAGTAGGTATATACACACACACGCAGCTAAGCGCATGGACATGAGCTAATCAATCAATCAATCGACAACAAGCAACGCTCTCAGCGTCGCGCATTCAACGTCATCGTCAGTCTGTGATTGGCGTTGCCACGGGAAGGTCGTTCAAGCATACGTACGTATGTACGGGTTCTTTCAAGGAGAACATATTAATGTAAGTTAATTGGCATTATAAATCAAACATTTCCATATTGTATCAGAGCTATCGATGCACCGATGTTTTTGAATTTTTTTCTTTAACACCTGTGTTGTTGAAGTGTGACTGCAAGCAAATCGACGTGAAAATATACCAAAATACAGAAAATTCCTTAATTACTGTACACTTAACATTTTGGTATATTTGCAAACGCGCGTTTGTTCAAACAGCTTGTTGTTTTCGAGTTTTTCAAAAAAATCAAGTTACTGTTTTTTCTCTTCCTTATATTATTTATATTTATATCTATGTTTGTATTTTTTGTACTTCAAAAATAACATAACTTTTCTTTTATTTGTAGTTAGCGCACAATCTAAGTTAAACTCTGTCTTTACAGAGCATTAACAGTTAGCTGTTTATGAAATGGCGGCGTTGCCAGATCGCTTCAATACAGGAAAGCGCCTGTTTTGGTGCGAATTTTTGAAACTCTACGAACAGATGCCCGAGCTCTGGAATGTTCACAATCTGGACTACAGAAATAAGGAATTAAGAAATGAATCATATGGAATTCTTCAGACCAAGCTCAAGGAGATTGAACCAACTGCCACAAAAGCCGATGTCGGACGACGCATTAACATTTTTCGTACAAATTACCGCCGAGAACAAATGCGAATTTGGAAGCAACAGGAGTTGGGATTGCATCCCAATTTATGCAAGCCCACGCTGTGGTTCTACGAGAACATGAATTTCCTGCAGACACAGGAGTCCTTTCAGCACAGAACGAAAAGGACACGGCTGTGGAATAGGCAGGAAACAGCTCAGGACTTCAAGGCAGACGTCGCATCACACTCATCTTCAGAGATTCCCGAGTCCAGTTTATCGTTCCTCCAGCACTTGCAGAGCAATTTGGACCCTCTGGACACAACGCCAACAGCATTCTTAACACCTGCTGCCAGTAATCGGGACACAATACCAACGGCTTTCGACGAGAGCATGCTAATCAGCCCAAAGATTGAGATTTTTGATTGTGAAGTCAGTAGACAAGAGCACAACGATGATGTCAAGATGGACAATGTAAGTACGAATATGCCAGATACTGGCGAACCTAATGGCTCAACCTCCACGGCGAAGGCTCTGCAGACAGACAGCCTGTCGCCCATTCTCAGTGAAGCCTCCGAAGCGCTAGCAAAGTCTTGGGCCATTCAGTACGAGGAGATGGCGCCTACTCAACGGATTCTAGCGCGGAAAGCAATCGCGGATATTCTCTTTGAGGGCTGTATGGGCAATTTGCGCGTCAACCGAGGCGATCGCACTACTGTGGTTAATAATGTTTAAGTCTCTTTTGTACTCCAAGAATTACAAATGTATATAAATAATAAAATATATAAAAGATCATAAATTCAAATTTTTAAGCAAATCAGTGTGACCTAAGCTGCATATTGCCTGACATCGAAAAATGCCACAATTGCCAGTTGGTTACACTTTTTACGTAATGGCTGTGTGGCGGTCAGTCGATTATCTGTGTTATCGCTTTCACAGCTGATGAGTTTAAAATCAGGAATTTTAAACTGTTGTCCGTTACACAAAATTTCAAATTTGATTTGCAATCTAATTTTAAGGTCTTTTAAGTGACAATGTAGATATGAAAATAAATTAATAAGCACAAATATATATATATTAAAAATAGTAAACATAATGATAAAAAAGTATACATAAATGTCATGAAGATTGTAACGATATATTAAAATCTAATTATAAGAAATGAATCTGTCTAAATAAATAAAAGTTAAATTACATTTAGTTAAAATACGAATTCCTACTTACTACGAATAATATTTTTAGCTTACTGGTAAATTGACTTAATTAACTAGTATTAACTAGCGCAAATTACTTTCAAATTTGCTTCAGTCCTCATTCAGACTAGCGAAAACTTGACGCCAGCATCGAATAAAAAGCGAAATGAAAAATCTTAATTAGCGACATGTGCATGTGGTTGATATAATGTGGCTCTGGCAACAGCAGCAGCTGTGCGTTGACCACCCGTCCGTCTAGAGCGGCCACCGCCCATCCGGTGATGCACTTAACGCGTTTGCAAATGATTTGAGCAGCTGTTGCCACTGCACCTGTGCTTGGGGCTTGGGGCCGGGACAACGCCTGTCTTAATGCCGCCGCCTGTTTTGCCATTTTACGTGTAATTTTCGCTAGCCCAACCGCATGGAAAAAAATTCAAATCACTGCGAAATGGTGAATGGGGGGCTGTTTTGCCTGGGACCGGGACTGAGACCGGTACTGATGCTGACTGTTGACTGTGTAGAGCCTAAGCTGCTGTAGTATTTTGCACCTGTCGTCCTACGCATGTGAAAATCAAGCGCAACTTTAATTGATACAACAACCAACAGGCAGGCTGAAGAAGGGGCTGAGTTTGCTGCAAGTTGCACGTGTTGCACTGCGAGCTTGCGATGCGATTGCAAATAGTCGCGGCAAAAATGTTGTAAAAAATGCGTGGAGTTGCACAGCTGCCGCCAGCCTGGGAGACGACGATGTCGATGAGGCCGAGACTAACTATGCTTGGGGGAAAAGCGAGCCCTTGATTCAACATCAACAACAGCAACAGCCACAACTGATCGCAGCAAAGTTTTGCAGCCTTAAATGGGCATTGAAATTAAATGCAGCTGCTTTAATGACGCTGCTGCTTGCACTTGGATCAAGCACAGTGGGAGAGAGGCAGAGGGAGGGGGATGCGTATCAAAATGGCCTAAACAAATCTGTGAATATGGCACAAAAGGCTGTTCGCTTGGTGGGCGTTGCATGTGGCAGTTGTTCGCCTGGGCGTGGCGCCACAAAATGAAATGCAAGCGACTGCGCCGGTGGCCGATGCTCGATGCTCGCTCTCAACGTGGTGGGCGCCAGTTAACAAAGCAAAACAACAACAACAGCAACAGCAACTGCAACAATAACGACAGCAACAACATCGACGGCAATGTTTTGCCTTTTTGGGCCGTTTAATGGGAGTTGCCGTTGCCTTTTTTGGTTCAACGAAATCAAGAAACAAAAATCAGTTTATCGCAAGTTTGTTGCCGTTGGAGTTAATGTTGTTGTTGTTGCTGTGGTGCTGTTGTTGCACTGATGATGATGTTGTTTGCTCAAGTTTAATGTATATAAAAATAAATTCGCTTTGCGCGCTGTTTGAAATGCAATTCAAGTCCAAAAACGAAAGACTTAGGCAACAAGCTCGCCGGAACTACTGCGTCGCATCGCCTCATGATGATTGCAATTTGAAGCGCAGCCGAAACCCTTGTGGCACGACTCGCCCGCCGTTCACAAGGTGCTCATCAAGCGCCATAAAGTGGGACCCATCGAAGTCTACATTTTCCACTTCCAACGACCAAATGCACAGAGAGAAAAAGTCACAATCATAGTATTGAAAATTGGGCATAATATAAAATATTAATATAAAATATAAATATTTTTTTAATTTTGTAAATTTGCATTTAAAAAAATTAAAATATATAGAAACGCACTTTTATAAAATGAAGAAATATATTTTGTTTTCATTTCCGTATTATTTTATTTATTCATCTTTATTTATTAAATAACATACGAAATCGGCCTAATTTCGAGTCGAAAGGAAACATATTAAGACACTTATTTTGTTTTACATTTACAATGAAGTATTTAAATTTATTTAAGTATATCATTGAATTTACATGGAGTCATTGAATACAATTATCAGTTTATCATGTTCATATCCGTCTATATATACTATGTTGCTTATTAATCAATATTTATTTATTTAATTTACCCTTTTAATTATGAAGTGATATCAGAATTCAGATATTGTTATATGAGAATTAATTGCAGTATTTTATTTTCCCCTTAAACTTTATGCGAAATAGCTTGGAAACTTAAAGTATACAGAATTCGTAAGTGAAATGTTTTGCTTTAATTTGGGATTGAAAGATTTCTCTCAGTGTTGTTGACCATCCACGGTCGAGGTCAATTGGCAAGAGTTGTTGAAGCTTTGGTTTGCGCGGCCTGCAATTGATTGCAAACTTAATGAGAAATTTCCAATTTGTATTGGCCGATAAAATAGCTCATCATCAGCTGCAGCAAATGTAGTTGCTGTTGTTTGTGCACGCTGTGTAAACATGCCGCAAATAAACAGTAACAAATTGCATTTCTCACACGCTGCCGCGGGGCACGCGACAAACAACATAAAATCAACCCCCAAAAAACAATCGCAGAGTCGCCGAGTTGAAGTCGAGGTTCAGGTGCAGACCACGCGTCTGCTTTTTTTTCCCCGTTTATTGTTTTTGTGTGTTTTTAGGGGTGTGTTTAGTGGAAAAGCTGTTGCTTCAAAAAATCACACGAGAACTCGCGCAGTTGCTGCAAATGCGCCTGGGAACGTGAAGCCAAATCGGATTCAGAATAGGGATTCGGATACGGGAATGGTCAGGGTGGGAGCGAGCGTATCATGTGAACTGTCCCTTGCCGAGGCCAAATTGCTGCTCGTCCGCTAATGAGACTGGGATGGGAATCGAGCTGGAGTCGCAGTCGCAGTCGCAGTCGGTTCTGGAAGTGGAATGTGGGCGCGCAGACGCAAAAGCAAAAGCCGCGGCGGCGTGACGAATAATGTGAGAGTGAGAACTTTATTAAAACGCCGCGGCGTTTGGCTTGGATTTGATTTGCTGCCCTCGCAGCGAAAGTAACAATGGGTGTATTAGACTGAGAGAAGAGCAAGTGACTTTTCAAAACAATTGCTCAAGTAGCAAATTGAGTTGAGAGTGGCGTAAGGAAGCGAGCGCAGTACGGGTAGAATAGTCAAGAAAGGTTATTAAAATGAATAATAGTAGTATTATATGGTATATAGTGTATAGATATATAGTATTGTAACATTTTTATTTGTAATTTAGTATTAAATTCTTGATGAGAATTGATTAATCATCATTAATTCAGTTCAAACAGCAAGCCAAATGAATTAACAGTTTAAATTAACTCTTTCAAATAATTAGACTTAAATGCTATTGAGATTTGAAAAGTTTTTAAATATATATGTTATTTGGAATAAATTCCAAACTTTTGTCAAATTTCTGTGAAATATTCAAGTTAGTGCACTAAAATGTACAATAAATAATTCTAATAAACTATGAACTATATTTTTGCAATTGTTAAATGTATTTCTGCAGCCAAAAAATATTGATTTCTGAATGTTAAAAATGTTTTACATAAGTATTTGTATTTCTTTATCTTATTTATTCCATAAATGTACCCATTTAATTGTCAAAGAAAATTAGCATTAGTGCTTTAAAATTCAATAATTAATTTCGGTATAAGTATGTCATAAAGAAATGATTAACTATATTTTTGAGATTCTTTGATAGTCTTCTGCAGTCTAAAATTACAGATATAGAATATACAACCTTTAGATATAGAATAAACTAAATAAAATATAATTGCAGTAAATGAATTAAGCTATTTAAGTGGCTATTTATAAAGTCAGTATCTACTATTTATTATCCATGTCAATAAAGGCAATACTATTTTTTTTTTTTATCATATTTTTTGTTTTGCAGGGTATGTTCATAGTTCTGTGTGGTCAAGCAAACAAATTGAGTTAGTTGTGGGCATTACATTGTCGAAAATATTCTCTCAGTTTGTTGCACATTTGGAGTATTCAGAAATTGTTGAAATGCTTTTCACACGGACACGGCCAAAAGCGGTGAGAAAGCGCAACGTGGGACTGTGAAAATGGTGAAGCGAAGAAGCGACGAAAACACGAAAAAATAAAGAACAAAACTTCACACAGGTGACGACACCTGTAAATGGGTCAAGTTCTCAGAGTGTGTGTGCGTGTGTGTGTGTGTGTGTTTGTGTGTTAATGAATTGGCAGCCCATTTTTGGGATCAGGCGAGTGGCTAAATGCGGGCATTACAATTAAAATTAAAGCATAAGCCGCGTACAAAATTGACATGCTGATCGCACATTTTGGCAGCAGCTGAAAACGCAGCTTAGCGGGTTGCCAACAACAGTCTCGATGTGGATGTGGAAACTTATGCGTTAATTAACCAAGAAAGGATACGGCGCCTTTTGATTTCATTTTTTCGGGCGAAACTTTTATGGCCAATTCATTTGGGCAGCAGCAGAAAAAAAAGAAGAAAGACAAAAATTGAAACCGAAAATGTTGGCTCAGTTTATGGGCCGGCGACACCTTTTAAGAGCGCCAATCGAATCAATGTTTTAACACGAGAATACCATTTCCAAAACGGGCTCATTAAGCACTCCCGAATAACCCGAAAATAAACGCATAAAAAATTATCAAAAAATACATATGTGCAGAAAGGATGCGAATTCTACGAATGTTGAAATTTTGCGCGGCAGCTGCAAAAACTTCGAATCGAGAATCGAGAATCGCGAATTGGAATTCATATTCATTTGATTTCACAACGCGCTGCGAAAGTGAAACTGAAACTCAGTGTGGCAGCTGGATGTGGCAGCAACAAAACAACGAAACAACAAAATTGCGCCATTGCCCAAAACTGACACACATCTTTTTGTTTTTCATGTTCTTTTGCTGTGTCCTTTTTTGGAACTTTGACAAGACAAGTTTTGGCAATTTTTGAAAATCTCTGCGCTAATTACCGCCGAGGCCCCAAAGAGGAGCAGCTGCCATCGTCTTTGGTCTTTGGTCTTTGGTCTTTCGCTGGCGAATTGAACTCATCAATTTGGTAGCTAATGAAGTGGCAGTCGCTGCGAACGCAGCGAGCGCAGTGGACCAGTTGCCACTTAACATTTGCCCGCTTGCAATGTGGCCAAAAACTGTCGCCTTGCATTTTCAGCTCCAGCGAAATTGCAATGCATGAGCCCGAAAAAGCAGCAGCCAAAAAAAGAAAGCTCGACTGCCAGATACCCGCAACACAGTTCGATTGAATAATTTAATTTTGGTTTATTTAAATTTAAACTTATTTAATTGAATTGTATAATTTGTATTTGCTTATCATCATGTTCAAATTTCTTTAATGGTTACTGTTCATAGTCGACTTTAAAAAGCAGAAGCCAAAAAAAGAAAGCTCGACTGCCAGATACCCGCTACACATTTCGAGAGAATACCAGACAGTTTTATTATTATGATGTTTTAATTTAATTTTGGTTTAAATTGTTAATTCATAATTTAAACTTATTTAATTGAATTCTATAATTTGTATTTGCCTTTCATCATGTTGAAATTTCTTTAATGGTTACTGTTCATAGTCGACTTTAAAAAGCAGCAGCCAAAAAAAGAAAGCTCGACTGCCAGATACCCGCTACACATTTCGAGAGAATACCAAATTGATATTTTAATTACATTTTGGTTACAATTTCTAATTGAATTGAATTTTATAATTTGTATTTGCCTATCATCATGTTATATTGTAATTTCTTTAATGTTTACTGTTCATAGTTGACTTTAAAATGCATAAAATAAAAGAATAGATATTTAAACACAACATATACCATTAAAAATACCGAAAATATAGCAAAATATGTACGAAAATATATACCAAAATGTATATTTCTTCCAGACTTGTTCACACTATCATAAAATCAAGCAAATCGCTTTGATTGTTGCCTTCTTATACATTTTCTGGTCCCACAAAGTTACCCCTCTAACCCTTTGTGTAGCGGGTATTGAAAAGAAGGCCTGCCTTGATTGTCGTGGTCCGATAACGGCGCATAAAACACAAAATGCCAAGTGCTTCCTGCTGGAGCCCAGAGCTACCGGCTGGCCATTTAATTAGCAGGTTAATTGCCCATGAGGCGGCAAATTTTGCATGCTGCCAGCCAGCGTCGCCTGCCGGCAACTCAGCAACTTCATTAATAATATTTGTTGTCCATAGACAACTGCATCTGCGACTGCAACTTGGACTCCAACTGCATCTCCGGCTGCATTTGTCATAGACAACCAACGACAACAACTCGTTTGGCTTTGGCTGGTTGGCTTTTTGCTTTTGGCCTGGCTGCCTCTGCTATCGACGTGGCCAATGACAAATGATATGTTGACAGCGAGGCAACGTCAGCAGTTGCTAAATTTTGACACTGTCTTATCGCAGCTCAACCGATTGCCAGACTCCGCGAACGCATCTGCAAAATTATTGTGAAACTGACACTGCGTCGTCTGCGGGGGAATTGAATGCCAGTCAAGACAGTCGGACAGACGGACAGTGAGAGCAGTAGCAATAATTCATTGTTATCGCCTGAATATCTGCAATGCAGTGAAGGGGTCTTTAAGTGCCCCCAAGTAGCTGGCTTTTAAGTCTGCTCCACATCGATCATCATCGCCTGGCATTTATATCGCGACAGTTGCGCATTTAGGCACAACAGTTGTCCAGTTAAATCCCTTCTGCAGTTAAATAACTGACTTGCACGAGCTGATAACGAACGTTATTGGCAAGAAATCAGAAGGGCATTTAGATTCATTAAATATTTATGCAATTAATTCTCTGCTGCTTCACAAAACATATCAATTGATACAAAAATACTTGAAATCATTTGGAAGTGGATTGTTGGATTGATTTTATTATATTTTATTATATTTAACTTACATTTTATTTTCAGCAATTCAGGTCAGGTATTTTTGTAAAAACAAAACAAGAAAAAAAAACAAAAAGTTATATTTTTCATAAAATTTATAAGAAATCAAAATTTTAATATTTGAAAGCAATGATTTATTAATATTAAACTGAAATAGTTATTTAAGCATGGTCGGTAATTTTTGCACCCACAAATAAAATGCCTTAGCGAATATTTCTTAGAATGGATAAGATAGATATTAAATAAAATATAAAAAATAAGAAAATTAGTTTTTGTAAACCATGCATTTTTATGTTTTTGGAAATAAAAAGTAAACTTATTGTCACAATATTGCAGTTACATTAATTATGAAGTTTTCAAAAAAGTTTTTCTACTGAACGCAGAGTAATATCACCACAATTTCTCCTCCACCTCCTCCATTGGCTTCTCCTCGGCAATCGCATTACCCCAGCGTAGACTTCACAGTCACCCCTCGTCGACTAATCCACCACCACATGCGCTCTCCTCAATAGCTTCCACATGCAAGTCTACCGAAATCACCCCTCAATTCCCCTGCATTTCCCCTCCAACACCCCTGCGAATTGCCCCTCAAAGCCCACAGCTGTTGCCCCTGCGCAGAAATCGAGTGGAGAGTTGCTCGTGAGAGCGCGCGCTCTGCCCTGAGCTGAGAGAGAGAGCGCAATGTGAGCGCACAGAAACGAAAGACTTAAGACACAAACTTCGGCTGGCAAAGAACGAAACGAAGCGCGACTTTGGCTCTGGATCTGACTGTGTCTGTGGCTTGGCTTTGTGGCCGGGTGACTCAAGTGGCATGCCTAGGTGCAATACGTTGTGCCCGCTCCGCCAACTGCGGACGGTGCCACAAGCAACGAATTGCATTTGTAATCATGCGGAAATGATCGCGTTGACCTTTCAGCAAGTTGCAAGTTGCTGTATTCTGCATTCCGCGGTTGCAATCTGCGCCAGAGTTATGATGGCTCCAACTCGAGCTCATCTTCAGCATCTGCGCTGCGCTTGGCCGCGTTATTTGCATGATGCTGGCGACCTTTTGATCTGCTTTCGGCTTTCAGTCAATACAATTATTGATTTGCCGCAGCCTTTCTCCCTTTCTGCTCGTCCGCTCATCTGCAATTTGCGATCTCTGACGTGTCTGCAATTTTGCAGTTGCAATCAACTTGAACTGTGCTGAAAGATTGGCCTGCCAGCTACGTGCCAGGTCTCAGGATCAGCATTGCGTGTCTCCATCTCGATCTCGATCTCGATC
Source organism: Drosophila ustulata (assembly GCA_035047365.1). NCBI lineage: Eukaryota > Metazoa > Arthropoda > Insecta > Diptera > Drosophilidae > Drosophila > Drosophila ustulata. The sequence continues at coordinate 9,920,953 of JAWNPT010000057.1, read as the reverse complement.
ACAATTAGTCACTCACTCAAGGGATTAACACACAGCCACACGGATCACTTTATTAGCAGCCGAGCCAAGCTCTTTTATAAATGGCATTTTAATCAAAATTGTCGCCGGCGGCTCGGCTCTGTATTAATATTGGGGCATTATGAAAACAAATTGCACGGACAGCCGCGTTGATGGCCAACAACGGCGCACAGCGCCAGCCACATCGCCAGCGACAGCAACAACAAATTAAATCTGCCTAAATGTTAAACCATTTACACCGGGCAGACATCGTCACGTTGCGTTGCGTTGCGTTGCCTTGTGCCGCGCATTAGTCAGCCAGGGTTAACTCCAAGCTCTGGCTCTAGAAACTCGTCTCCATTTTGGTCAAGTGGTCGTCTGGCCAACAGACTAACTGGCCAGCTAGCCGCTTGACTACCTGGCCCGCTCTGGTCTCTGGTCTGGTCTGGTCTGGGCCGTGGCGCGTCTCTAGTCTAGTTGATTTAATTTCAACGTCACGTCGTCGTCGTCAGCGTCTGATTTGAATGCATTTTTCTCTGCGGAGAACGTCTGAAATTACATGAGCTGGCTGCCCAAACCAAACCAGACTGCGACTCCGACTCCGGCTGTGACTCTTCAACTGGGCACATCTGGGATTCGCCTTTCGAGGTCATGGGAAAATCACTTTTCGGCTTGCTCAGCACTTTATTTATTTTCATTTCGCATGCAATTTTCGGACTGAAATTGCGCTAAAAGCGTTTGAAAATAAATAAATTCAATATTTCAATTCAAATTAATAAATTCAAAAATGTAATTCTTAATTTTTAAGTATTTAATACAAAACATTTACAATTAACAAAAAATAAATTCATTGAAGATATTTTGTAAGTACATGAAAATTTGGGAAATGGTAAGGAAAACAAATGGTATTGATCTTGAAAACTAACAAACTATTATAAAAATAATGTAACAACGATTAATTATATGAAAATATTTGTATTTTTTTTAAGTATTATTATTTTAAATATTTTTACTTTATAAGGCTAAAAAACTGCCAAAATGTTTTGAGACATAAACATTTATGAATAAGGCAGAAGATCTATTTTTGTATCGATTGTATTAATTAAAAGCGCTTCTTCAATGTAACATTTATTTATTTATTGATAATATGAATTAATGTAAGCATTTTCTATATTATACGTCATTAGATAATGTAATGTTTGTTTTACAATAGTTATATGTGCCTTTTTAAAAATAACAAGTTAAATAATATTTATAATATTTTTTTCTAGGAATTCTTTTAATATTTTGACAGTTTTGTAATTTGTTATTCTAGGCATTAATTTAATATTTAAATGGTATGTTCATTAATCTTTATCTTATTTTTTTTACGTAATATTTAAACATCAGAAACCACAAAATCAATTAAACTTTCGCTTTTTCGCACTTATTAAAATCAAATTTATCAAAAGTATCTTAAAAGAAGCTAAAGTTAAGTTTGCAAATAAATCAAACAATTTTTCTACTCTCTATGGTTATTATTTGCATGGAAACTTTTGGCGTTGTTTTGGGCAATTTGTTGCTGGCATGCCAAACAATTGCTCAAGCTCTAATCGCTGGCAATTGAAGGCAAATTGAAATCCATTGAACCTTTCGAAAGCGATTGAGCGCCCACAGCGCAGCAAGACAAATTTGGAGCTGTTAGTCGCAATTAGAGGACTTGAGCTAAGACTGAGATTGAGACTGTGAAACTGAGATCCAGTTGTTCGGGGCTGTCGCCAACGCCATTGAATTGGCCATCGAGTTCCCACACAATTATCGGGCTTGGACAACAATGCGTTTCCTGTTTCGGGAGAATTCCAAAATGAACAACGATTTGAAATTAGCCAAACAAATGCGCGCGCGAACGTGAGAACTTCAAATGAGAGACGAGAGCTTGCCAACAAAGTGTTAGCTAGATCACATCCAACTCGATCGAGCTCGAGGATAAGGCAGCTAGGATAACATAGCCGTGATAGGAACAATAGATAAATCAGGCGAACATCTGCCATCAAGAGCTTGCCTTTGTCTGTCAACAGCAACAGTTGCCTTTTTATTGTGGCCATTGAATTGAGCTTTAATAATATTTTTATGTTCAGTTTTGTCAATCGTAAAATTGGCAAAATATAAAAATTATTGAATTCTGGTTTTCATTGTGGATAAATTGAAATATTTGTTTTAAAGCTTTGTAAAACTGTGCTAAAAGTCAAATTAATAAATGCGGGCCATATCTGCAGCTGCGTACGTTGAAATTAACTTAAAAATCAATAAAAATAAACTCGTTGGCGGGCGCCAGCTGCAAGTGGGCGCAAAACAGATACCCTGTAAATATATTGGACTTGGCCTGCAGTTATGATTTATTTATTGGTATTCAGCTTGAGAGCATACAATAAAATGTAAAATAATATTTATGCTATCTACAACATTATTGCTTTTATTTATTTATTATAATTGAAGCTTAGAATTAAATTTTATTAAATAATAAAGTAGTCTGAGCAACTGAATTCTTGGTCTAACATAGTTATGCATGATTGATAAATTATTAAATAAAATTTAAGCTATCTACAGCTATGTCTTTATTAAATTCTTGGATGATTTTTCAGCATTCGAATTATCACTAAATCAATTTAGAATTTATTTAGCAATTACTTAGAAATCGTTTATGTATTGCTATAAATATACAATGCTTTAAAAAGATTGTGGGTTGTTATATTTATTTATTTTAGCGATTATTTATCACCTTGCGATTATTTATTATAACCCTAATTGCAGGTTAGAATTAAATTCTACAAAGGAATAATTATCCAGTGCCAATGAGAACTTCATGATTTATTTATTGACGAAATATTAAATTATATTTAATCTATCTTCATCTATGTTTTAAGATCCATCACAGCTTTATTAAACCCCGTTTTGCAGCACCTTGCAATTGCAGGGTGCCAGCGAAATATGCATATGCATGCTCATAAATATATTCCGCAGCACTTGGCGTTATGGAACTACATTAAGAATTATTGCATTGCCAGCAACGAACGCATGACTGTTGTTGTGTGTGGTGTGGTGTGTATGTTGTGTGTGCCGCGGCTGCAATTAAATATCAATTAAAAAATTGCAATGCAAATGCGCACGCACCCCAAAAGAGTAGGACAAAAAAGATCGAAACGAAACGAAAGACTTAAGACACAAACTTGGCTTGACTGCGTGCTGTTTACCTTCGGAGACCCCTCGCGGCGAGTGTGTGTGTGTGTTGGTGTGTGTTTGCAAATTGTACACACATGAGTGTGCACACACAAGCCTACTTAAGTGCAGAATTTACGAGTTGGGCCCACAGACAAAACGACAAACTTTATTAAAAAATTGCGATTTCATTTCAGTCTCAGTCACAGTCTCAGCCTCAGTTTTCGGGCCGACAGTCGCAAGTTCAAGTCGTTTGTCATTTGCACACCCCGCTGACGGTGACTGTAACAGTGACTGCGATTTGTTGTGGCATTTGCATAAATGAATGCACCTTTAAATGGCTTCTGGCACAGATCAACACTGCACTCGACTGTTTGACTGTTCGGCTGTTCGGCTGCTGAGGTAATTAGAATCTATCGTATCGTAGACGCTTAATTATGTTGAAAATGGCCGAGTCAAGGAGTTGCCGGGCTGACGGGCTGCCGGGCATATTAAATGTGCTAAATGGCTTATGTAATTACCAGTTTAATGTTTAATTAAACGAAATTGAGTCATTAAACGCATTCTCTCTCTATCTCTTGATTTGTGTGTGGCATTCGACATTACTCAACAATCAATCAGCGGATTTCAGCAATTGCCACTAAAAACAACAGTTCAGGAAACAATGCCAAGAATTAGGCAATTAAAAGGTAATATTTTTGATAGTTAATAAATACTTTATTTATATTTTAATAGCATTCGCAAGGCTAGCCGAAGAGCGCAGCTTCTTACTATTTTATATACTTTTTTTAATATTCAGAGTTTTATCAATTACATTTTCATAAAACTTTTAAAACCAATTGTAGACTTTATTGCATTTTTATTTTTCTTTTGAATTATTATTATATTTTTATTTTGCTTGCAGCATCTTTTTGTTTGAATTGTATTGGAAATAATTGAAAAATAGAAATATTAATTTTTGTTACATATGAGGCAATGTTCAAATTTACTAAAATATGGCGAATACATTTTAAATGCCTAGCAATATCTTATAAATAAAATGTAGATTTGAATTAAAATTCAAAACAAAATTGTTTATATATTTTCACTTATTGTTTTGATTTTGAAAAGTAATATTTGACATTAAAGTAATTAAATGTTCCTAAATATGAAAAATAATTGCAAATATCTATTTAATTAAATTTTAAAGAAGAAAGTATAGATTTCATATAAATACTTGGCATATTATTTTGTGAGTATTAGCCAAGGTTAAGTGTTACATTAATTGTTTATAGTAAAGTATTTCAATTTATAAAATTATGAACGAGTAATATACATTTTTAATAACTATTATAACTATTTTATTTAATTGTTGTGCATAAAGTGAAATTAAATAAGTTACAAATTTCTGAAATACCATAATTTAATCTCCTTTATAAATATTTATAATTTTTTCAGACTTTTGTTTAATAACTGTTAGTTAGAAGTCATATTTATAGAATTAATGTATTAAAATGTCCATAAATATGAAAACTAAATTTTTTATTTAAAAAAACCTTTTTTACAATTTTAAGAAATAATTTTGGTATAATTGTGGATATTGAATAGTATTGAAAAATTACTTTTTGTTCTGTTTATTATATTTTCCAGGCTGCGCATTTTGTTGTATTTATTGCACAGCATAATGTGTTATTATTTGTGAAAACAATTGGTTTATTTATATTTTTCTCCACATTTTCTTTTATAACTACATATTTTGTAAATTTTCAAGGCGAGGCCAAGAGTACGCAGCAATGTGTTGTTGTTTGTAAACATAAATACACATTTGGCTCGTTTATGTTTTCCGCACATTTTATCGCAGTATCTGTTGGGGCAGTATTTCCCCTTCCCCCCCGTCGTCATCGTCTCCCGCCTGGAGTCAGAAGTCAAGTCACGGCGAGCGCATGGCCAAATGGTAGTCGAACTATTTTGCTTATCTGGTTGTCTATAACTCGTATCTGGCTGCCAGCCTGTGGCCTAAATGGCTGAGCAACATTTTGAACAAGCAAAGCCAAGGATTTTGTTTGCGCCTTCAACGGGAACAGAGACTGCGAACTGCAAACTGCGTCTGCGTCTGTGTCTGCAACTTGCGTCCCACGGCAAAGATTTGGCGCCATTGAAATTGAACAGTATGCAAAAAAGAATTGGAGCTGCAACTGCAACAACAGCAACAACAAGTTGCTTGTAGTTTTGTCTTACAACAGCCACGCAACGAAGCTGAGATCAGTTTTGCTTTGTTTGTTGTGCTTGTGTTTTTGGGCTTCTCTCTATTTGGTAGTGAAAACGATTTGCCAGTTTGGTGCCAAGTTATGCGTCGCCCGTGGTGCTGAGCTGAGCTGAGCTGGCTGCTGAGGCGCCACACAGCTGCACAGACGTGGCCGAAAAGAAATGTCAGCGGACAACAAGAGGCAGGCTCATCAGCAGCTTGAGCTGAGCTATGGAAATGTTGCAAACTCACAATGTTGCAGCTGTTTCACTGTCAATGCCAGTGCCAATGCCAATGCCAAGACATTGGCAGCAACTAACAACAACATTTTGGACAAGCAACAGGCAACAGGACACATTATCAAAAGGCGCCGCATTTGCTTCCGCCATCATTAATAATATGTATAGTTGCAACAGTTGCAGATGCTGCAGCCAATGTCAATTCAGAACAAGAGCAACATCAGCAACATCAGCAATTGCAGCAGCAGCAACGACAACGGCAGCAACATGTTGCCCAACTGCTGTTGTTGCTGTCATTTTGCAGCGGACTTTTAATTTATTTATGGCCGCACGACAACAGCGATGACTTGCATTGAAATGCCGACAATCTGACTGCCACTCTGTCTCCCTCCCTCTCTGCCTCGCTCTCTGTTGCTCCTGCGTGTCCTGGCAGTGGCCTAAATGGCAATTAAGCAAACAATTTATAGCCTAAATGTTGCATTTAATTAATGTTCGAATTGCACGCAGAAATTAGCAAACACATGTGCGAAACCTTGCAGTGCACTGTACACTACACTACACTACACTACACTACACTACTTGCCACTTCCTTTGCCTCTGCTGTGGCTGCCATGAAAACCAACGCCAGCCATTTAAATAAAACTTTTGCTTAATTGCATTGCATCTGGAGCCGAAAACGGTTGCATGTTGCATGCGGCATGTTGCTGCTGCTGCTGCCTCTGCTCTCTCAATCACGTTGCCCAATCCACAGCCCAACAATTCCCAATCCTTAATGGCCCCAAAAGCCGTGCCGAAACTCTCTGATTTTGCGCTGATCGTTAATTTAAATTGAACACATTTCGGACATGGACTCGGCTGCGGCCTCAGCCTCTTGGCGCTTTAATTGCAACAACACACAACGTTGCCTCATGCCACATGAGTTTAGCTGCAGCTAAACGATTTCGTTTAATGCAAGTGCCCATCATTTTTGGCCTTTGCACGTGCTCCCAACTGATCCCAAGCTGGTCGAGCATACCCCACGGACATTTTGGTCATGGCGAACCGGCAATTAAATCCAGCATCCAGCATCCAGCATCCAGCATCTGAATATGCCTTCCCTTGCCCTTCCCTCGTAATGAGTTTTTAATTGGCATTCATCCTGCGCTTTTGCTAATTTGTCGATCGTAGCCAAAGCGTTGTCTGTTTTTTTTTTTTGTGTTTTGCTGATATCAAAGCCGACTTTCTTTCCTTAACGATTTTAACAGCTTAAGATCGGAGAAGGGAACGGGGACGACGTGTAATTGGAGCTGATTGAGCCATCAAGCAGCTGCCATTGCTATTGCCATTGGCTCGTAATCTGAGCTACTCCTTTCTAAGCTTCAATTCGCACCTTGTGTGCACCTGTAGATTACTGCTTTCCTGCTTCCTACCTGTGGCAGCTGAACTTAAAACGCTGACACATAAAGCACACAACGATCGAACGGTAGCTTGAATTACTTAAAAGCGTTCTCAATTAACATTGCAAATTAAATCCGTTTTTCTTTAATGTCTGATTAAGTGCAGAATAGTCTTCATTGAACACTAAAGAATTGCTTTGTGCTTCTTAAAAATTAATTGATAACATCAATAATTTGGAAGTTTTAATTTTTAGCATTGCAGTATTTAAATTATTTATTTGAAGTACGAGAACTGGTTGCAAGGTGAAATATATTATTATTTTATTGGACACTAAAATTTATCAGTGGAGTTGAGCAAACAAATTCAGCAAGTTTGTAAAAAGTAATAATCAGAACAGATCAGAATGGAGACGTAATTTATTGGGCTCTAATTAGAAGGTTAATTGTCTATTGCAAAACCTTCTTGCTATATAACTTTATTATTATAGTGCACAATAGCCAACTAATTTCTGGCTGCCAGAGCTTTCTTTCTAAGAGATTTCTTTTACTTTATTTAAAGATTACTTATTTCGTTATTGCAGTATAATACATTTTCTATTTTTAATTTCGAATAAACAATTTGTAATTTATTTATATTTTTTTGAAGTTTTTTATTTCCTAAACTAATTGAACAACATATAGTTTTTCCATGTCGATTGTTCAAAATCAACTGAAAGCAATGATAAACAAAAAAAATGGTATTGCTGCAGTCTCATTACCTTTTTTTTTTAGAAATATAAATTTAATTTAATATTTAATGTTTTTTTAAATAATATTTATATTATATTTAATTACATAACTTTTACATATATCTAGAATATATATTTAATAATTCGATTAGGCTATCCAAAGTGAAACGCCTTTTAGAATAATGTAGTAAACACTTATCCTGTGTAGCTAAGGATCTACTTTATGCACTCCAGCTGCTATTTATATTGGAGTAATAAATACACAATAAACAAAATCAACTAATTAATTATTAATATGTCATTATGTTAAATAGGTTTATAGGCATGGTATCATAAGTTCAACTTTTTTCCAAGTCTCCGTTTTATTATAATTTAGCGCATAATAATCTAGCTGCTCTTCTCTTTATTACTCATTAATTGTAATGCACAAATATTAAGTTATAATAAAACCGAATATTTGTTTTTGCAGTTCTTTGGACTGCTCTTCAGTTTTTACGCTGTTCCCTTTGCAATTTGAGCTCATAAAATGAATTTCGTTTTCCACCTTAAAATCAACCATAATTTTGCTAAATTTTTTATTTTACTGGCAATTTAATGTTGTGTCGTTGTCTGTCGTCTGTCGTCCGTCGATCGCCCTGTGGCTTTATTCGACTTATTGTGATTTCAATTTCAACCCATGTCCGTCCGTCTGTCCGTCTGTCTGTCTGGCAGCCTACAGATTGCCAGTGTCTGAGTGCGTTTGCGTGTTCCTCATCATTTGTTTGCAATGAAAATAACACCAACATAAACAACGATCGACAGGCCTTCGAATCCGATCCAGTTGCAGAACCTCCTCGCGAGGTCTTCGGGTCCAGGGCAACTCCAAATGTCGGCATTAAAATGCATAAAACCCGCTGCGCATGCGCTTCCACTTGTGTCTTGGTCAATGGCAAACGGCAAATGGCCAATGGCCATGTCCATGTCCTGCTCTCTGTTCCAGGCGCCACACCCTGCTGTGGTCCAGACTTCAGTTCGAGTCCCAGCTGAAGTCCGATCCCGACTCGTAGGCGGCTGCGGCGTTGATTTGTGGCGACCCCAAAGGTAAATGGCCTCAGAGTTATGTCAAATGCTGAGACAGTTCTTTAATTGAATTTCTCTGCCCAGCCAAAAGCTTTTCGGACGTGTAAATTTAAAGGTCCAGTTTATAGCATTGAGCTTTAAAGCCGATTTGTATTCCAGAAATTAAGGCTGAAAGCTCCTGTAGAATTTAAGTTACCTCAACGAAAGCTTCAGTTGTTTTCTTAAATGCAGCATTACATAATTTATTTAGTATAGTATCAAATAAATAAATACAAAAATTAATTTAATATTTAAAATTTTAGTTACATGTTTGTTGTAATGAAAAAGGTAATATGCCATAAGACGGCAATTTATATTGTAATAGAATAGTTTTTAATGCATTTAAACTTATTTTCAAACATAAATTTGTGTGGAATATATTTACTTAAAGTATTATTCATATTATTCTATCAGCACCTTTCAATAAATTCAGTTTCCAAAGTAAAATAAAGGATTTCAGAAGTGATTTTGAATGCAGTGGTTATTAAGATTTAACGATCTAAAATGTCATGAAAAATAAAGTAAAAAAATATATAGATTATAAAAACAGATATTAATATTTATGGTAAATCGAGCACGAGTTCAATAGATTGTTGTGGACCTGATGGCAGTTGATTTTGTATTTCCATAGCTTATTAAATTTCCTTCATACTAATGTTATAATTTATTTTCGTATATTTAATTATATAACAAAACATATGGATAAATCCTATTTGAATTTATAGATATTTAATTAATAAAAGCGCTCCAATCTCCTTTAAGTTGCGTAGTGTGTGAATTTTAAGCATGATGTTATTTCATTTATGTCAAAGTTCTTACAAATATTCCTTTAAGATTTACATCAAGTCAGCAATGCAGATGCTTTAAGCGCTGTTTGAAACTCTTAAAATATTCCAGTTGCAAAGATTATAAATCGTATTTAAAATTTCTCATTTAATCCTCTGGCTTAACATCGAAGCACTTTGCAAAGTGTTCTTCTCCCTTTTCTTGTTTTTTTTTTTGGTAAAGCCCCCCAAAAAAACTTTACAGTTTATTGCGGCTGATTGAAATTTGTGGAGCCCCGTCGTGCCTCAAAAAAGAACGAGAAAAATCGAAAAAGACTTGGATGAAGAGTGCAAATGTGTGTTTGATGCGGTTCGCAGGTGTTGAAGCAACTGCATTTTTATGATAAGATAACGCCCCAAATAAGGCGAAACTTTAATGAGCAAAGGGCAGCAACCTGCGGTTGCCTTGCAGCATGCAACAGCAGGGGGCAGGCAGACGGACAGCAGAATTTTGAGTTCGATTGCAGCCCGTGGCGAGGCCATAAAGCTTAAAACACGTAAAACGTTTAAGTGCCGTTGGAATCGGTTTCGGAATCGGAATCGGCAGCATTATATAATGCCAGCTGAACTTCAGATTAAAGAGAAATTTCGCCTGCAGCCGTTTGCAATTTGATCAATTTGAGTGCAAACGGGCAGCATTGCGACGCCCACGCGGCAACATTGCTGCTGCTGCAACGATTGAGCTCGCAATTGTTGCCAATGCCTAGACAAGTGCGTGGGCCAAGTTGCCTGGGGCCTGTTCCCGACAAGGGTCGCCAGACAGTTGCTGGCGACATCTGCGCCAGCAATCTCAACGACAAAACAACGTCAACACAACGTTGCTGCCTCTCGCTCTATAAGGCAAACGAGCCGACAACTCAGTCTGAAGTTGCAGCTGCAAATGTTCTGCTTTTGGTCTGGAGAGGATCAGGCCAAGTTGGGGCGTTGGCTGCGTGGGCAACTTTGCAGGTGTTCCATAGACTGATGGGCGCCATTACCGCTGCAATTGTCCATAGATATTGCTGTGGTTGCTGTTCTGGCTGCCACGCCCTCGATGTTAATTTAGAGGCGCCAGCGGACAACAAATTCAAATGAAATGCGTGGCGCGTCACATAAATGTCGCCTTGTGTTTAGCACGTATGCAAATTATGCGCAGCCAACAATCACGACAACAACAGCAACAGCAACAGCAGCAGCAACAACAACAGCAGCAACATCCACTGCAGCAACAACAATGGTGACACATAAAATGCAAGCAAAGGTTGGTCAGCTTCAGCTTCAGCTTCAGCTGCGACTAGTTGACCACGTTGTCATCGTAGTCGTTGTTGCTGCTGTTGCTGCCGTTGTTGTTGCTGTTGCTGCCGTCGTTGCTGTGTTGCTGCTGGCCGTTTGTAAAGTCAAAGGGGGCACATGGCGAGTCTTAACTGACAGACAATTACGCTAATGGGACACAAATGGCAAATTAATTAGCTGCGGGGCCAACCACCAGGGCATTGTGCAGCGATTGCTGCTGCAGCAGCAACTGTTGCCGCCGTTGCAGTTGCAACGTTTGTTTGAGCGCATAAATCACCGATGATGGCTGCAGACCCAACACCACGATAATAGCCAAAAGACTCCTTGCCGTTTTTGGCCAAACTCAAGTGAAGTCAAGTCAAGTCAAGGATCTGCCCATAAGCCATATATCATTGAGGCCTCGCACTTGCCAGCGAATCTGTCTGAGAATAACTAGCTCTGAAGCTTATCTATATTGAATCTCAGGCGGTAATTATAAGCGATTCGTATAATTCCTGTTTATAATTGTTACACGATAGCAATGAGACTAACAAAATTGCTAGATAATCAAGTGTTTGCTATGTTGATTGCAATTTGCAGGTACATTAATTGTAAACATTTCAATAGATAGTTTGAAAATGATTTCGAGTTTTTATTTGATTTAAAATTCAATATGTTATTGTTATTTGTATATACAAAAATTTCTCTAGCGTTTTGGAAAATAATAAATAAATTTAATTAAATTGAACATGTAAGAAAAATGTTAACTCTGTTAAAATAATTAAGGAGAAGCTGTTTCGAATAAATTGAGAACGTTTCAATAAATAAATTAAAAGTATTTTTTAATGATATTAAACTAATTGAAATTTGAAATTCGTATAATGCCTAATTGCCTTAAACTTTCGTTGCAAATAAATTCAATAAAATTGAAACTAGTTAGAAAAATTTAAAAATGTTTAAATAAATCTTGTAAATTTTATTAGGCAAAGAAGTTTAGAAGTTAGTGAAAACTATTTCTGTAATAAACACTTCTTAACTTCTTCTGTAGTGCATATTTTTAATAATTACAAATATAATGATTTCCTTGAATAATAAATGCCAATAATGTGAATAATTGGGTTAAAACCTAGATGTTTTTACATAGGTACACATTTGCTTGCTTTTTAGCTAGACAATTATAATTTATTCTAAAAAAATCATATGCAAAAATAAATCGACTTCCTCACATTAAAGGCACATTAATCTGCGTTAATGTAAAAAACTGACTGCGATGAAAGCACTCCCAAGAAAAAGAGAAAACGTTTTTGGGAAGAGACATAAAAAAAACTCGCATTTAGTTATATGCATTAAAAGGTTGCTGGTTGCGGTAACCACAACGTATTAAAAGCCACTCAAAAATATGATAAATTTAAATGCGAAAATAATAGTGTAATTAACTCATTAAAAACTAAATACAGTTGCAGTTCGTATGATTAGCAATCGGTGGGAAGGCTAATAAGAGACTCTGCCAATGCGGCAACATTAAAAGTGACGTCCTTTGGCGAAATGACTTTCAAATCATGTTGACAATTGCAATGCGACGATGGCCAACAAGCCGATGATGATGATGATGATGGTGCCGAACCTGAAGTTAGCCATGCCAATTGGCTGTAATTTGTTGACGAACTGTCGATCAGATGCCGTACGTATAATGTAATACAGCTTGTTCATTATTGCTGCAGGTTGTTGCTAATTTTTCGTTGCTCGTTGCAGGTTGCAGGTTGCAGGTTTTTCGGAAGCTGTGTGTGAATATGGCGCCGCCTCTTTGATTATTAAGCGAGCTGCGGGCGCTACAGCATGTAAATGCAACGGCAACAACTTGTGGCAGCAACAACAATAATCTCCATAATTACAAAGCGCAGCGACGACAACAATGCTAACAGCAACAACAGCAACAGCAGCGGCAACAACAGCAACAGCAATGTGAACAATGGCAACGTTCTTATCGCTTACAACTTGTTTCGATTCCATTGACCAACTATGGCCAGGCGGCGAGCCAACTCTTAATTTGGCCAAAAGGCGCATTGTTGCTGCCAATGTTGTTGCTCGCTGGCCAGCGAATTGTTTAATTGTCGGCGTATGCGGCGCCATAAATGCGCCACAATGCCCAGACATGGTCAACTAGAAGCTGGAAGCTGGAAGCTGCGCAGACAGAACGTTCCATAATTGCAGACGCAAACGCAGACAAAGTCAAAGACTTATTGATGCACTGTCCGTCTGTCTGTCTGTCTGTCTGTCTGGCTAATGATAGAGGCTGGCATAAAAGTGAAAAGCGGTGTGAAATTGGCCTGCTCAGCTTTTTGGTGGGCAGCAGCATTGCAATTAGACGCGTTCAGGGCCAAGTTAAATGTTAAGAGCCAAAAAGGTGTTGCCTCAACGCTGCGCATTTATCAGTGCAAACAAGCGTTAAGCCAAAAAGCCCTTTGGCGGCCAACATGTTCAGCGAGCTAATAAGGATAATTGCATCGCCCCAAACTGGGGCGTTAAGTGAGCTCCCAAGCTGGCACAAAATTTTGACAAATTGCCATCAGCCCGAACTGGAGTCGACGTGTAAACGGTTGCAGGTGTTTTGAAGGGGCGTGGCCCAAACACACTCGACTCCAGACGAAGTCCTAAATCCAAGAACAGCAGCATCAACATCAAACGAGGCTTTGGTCCAGTTTGAATTGCAGTTGCCCAGCGATTTGTATCGCTGTCCAATTAAGGCAGCAACATGTTGCCAGCCAAAGCCAGAACTGCAGCGATATTGCTAACGAAGCACTGACAATGAACGCGTATTGCCGTCAGTTTGACACTCCCGCGAAAAGCGTGTAAACGTAACGAAAACGAAAAAAATTCATTACGATTTCGATTTAAGTTGAATAATTATTTATCTAGATAATGCTACTCACTCTCTGCCTCCGCTTTGTTGCCCGCTCATTCGTTCGGTTGCCGCAGCTTTTGCTGTGATTCATATCAGCGCAATTGCAGGCGTGTCAGCGACAAGCAGCAACTGTTGCTGCTGCTGCTGCTGCTGCTGCTGTTGTTGCTACTAAGCTGGCTCGGCTGCCCGGCCATATGCAGACGGCTGAGCCCCAAACTGAAGCTCAGGCTTGACATAAAACAAATAGACTGTCAGTTTATGTAGCATTTGGAATGACTAAATGTTTCTCCTGATTGCCTTTTTGCCACGACTCGTATTCGATAGGAAATTAACCAAGCGACAGCAACACCAACAACAGCAACCAGCAACAGTTGCCGCCAGTGAAAACTGACAGCCAGCTGGAATTACTTATTACGCTTAATAATATCGCTTATCTTTATCATCTATTATCCGAGCAATTTATTGCCTCAAGCGCATATCCTGTACTGACATATATTAAATTATTAAATGCTTTAACTTGTTATCGCTTTATTGATAAATACAACAAAATAAATAAATCCAAATACATATTATTTCATTTACTATTTTTACTATTTTATTATTTTTAATCTTCGAAAAATAATTCAAGGTAATGAGGCTCTTCGATTTTTGAAACTCACATATATTTATTTGATTAAACACTTTATCCTATTGTCTCTTGATAAATAAATACAATGAAAAAAATACATTTTATGCTAGTCTTGCTTTTGCAAATGTTTAATTTATTTCTTATAATTTGTACTCTAAATAAAGATTATTTGGATTTAAATTATTGTGTTTTGCTCATATGTGAGTCTTGGAATTTTTCTAGAATTCATTGTGCTATTCGAATTCATGATTTATATTATTATTATCTTCATTATATTTATTGTATGCATTGTTGTGTTATTATTTTGTCTTATAATTAATTTTCCATTTGTTTTCCATTCCATTGAGAACTCAATTATTATTTTTGGCATTATATTTGTTTCCTATCTGGTTGCTAGTGTTTAGTATTATAAAATAAGTAATTCTTTCAGCATTTTTGCTCTACATTCAATGTCATTGTTGTGTGTAAGGATTTACACTTATTATTTCTGTGATATTTTTCTTTTGGTCAACCGAATACCTGAATTACCCTATTATTCATAATTGTAACTCTACTCTATACTCTCTGCAATATTTTTATTGTTATTAAATACAACCTTGCTTAAGAGTCCAAGCCTACACAATTCCTAGATTTATGTCGTCTTTTTGCCTTCACATTTTCCACTGAATTTGCATTCAAATTTAGCTGCATAAAATTCGAGTAACTCCTCTTACTTGAATTAAATTTTAAATTATGCCGCTCGCTGCCTTCCCCTCCTGCTCTGCCTGCTTCTCCATCGCTTTTGCCGACATGCTGAGGTAGCCGACAAACTGTAATGAGCCTTAATAGATTGCCGCGGCAGGCTGATGTAATGGCCAAGTGTATGTCATTATATCTTGATCTGATTAACATAACTCTGCACTGACTAATCAAAGTTGCCCCTCACTTCGATTGGCCTCCTTGGGCTGCACCTGCTGTCAGCTCTCAGCTGTCAGCTGCCGCCCACTGCGACAACGACAACGACCACGACAATCGGGGGCGTGGCTAGCACTCGTTGCGCCTGCGCATACTTAGCATATTCCATGCGATCAATTCAATTACAAGAGCAGAGGGGAAGAGAGACAGAGAGAGACACTTGTTGGTCTCGGCAGTATCTGCAGATTGTACTCGATACCAAATTGCTTGGCCATGGTGGGAGGGGGAATTAAAAATGCGTGAAAGCGACGACGACGCGGTGTTATCGGCGGGCCCAGAGCTGGAGAGCAACATAAATAAATCAAAGCCTGGGGAGCAGTTCAATCGCGGACCAGTTTCACTTTAAGAGCGGCTCAATTGATAAAAATGCAAAAGCTGCAAGCAACAAAATCAACTCAGCAATGCCACAGCCACAGCAGCAACAACAGCAACGACAACTTTGTTAGGCAACGGCAAATTTTAGCCAAGATTTATGTGGCCATAAATGCGATTACAGAGCCCCAGCGAAACGTCAAAAAAAAAAAAACAGAAAAAAATAGAAAGAGAAAAAATAATAAAAATAAGCGGGGGGAAAAAAAAAGAGAAACAAAACTGAGAGTCCAGTTTGCACTTTACATGGTTTTGTAATTTATTTCTGACGCTTCGATTGCATTCTAATGACAAGTGCAGCAGCGACGACGCCGACGACGCCGACGCAGCAGCTAATGCCAATTCTTTGGCATAATTCACAGAAAGTTGCCGTTGCAGTTGCAGTTGCAGTTGCTGTTGCTGTTGTCGTGTCTGCTGCTGCTGCTGTTGTTGGTTATTGCTTGTTGCTGTTTGCTGTTTGCTGTTTGCCACTGGCGGCGTTCACACTTCAAATTGCCAATTTGCATATTTTCGGCATACGTAATGCAACAGTCGGCAGCTGCTGTGCATGCAAGACTATAACCATACCCTAGAAATACATGCACTTAAGTCTAACTTGCAGATCAGACTGTGAAAATCAAATAAATTAACAAATATTGATCGAAAAATTAAGTGATTATCTAATGAAAATATTAAGAAAAATGTTATATAAAATATTATAATGTTTAATTTGATAATATTAGGACTTTAATTAAATTAAATAAAGCAAAACTTTTTAAAAATATGTTACACGAAAAATCATAATTAAATCTGACACATATTTTAACTGAGTTGTGATTTAAAGATAGTTGGTAACGGATAGATTCATATGTAACATTTAAATATGAGCGACAGTTTTGTAAATATAAGATAAATATTTGATAGCTCCAAAAGACTATTGCATTAAAAAAGTCTGTTACATCAAATTTATATTTTGTACAGCTGCAAGTTTAATACATTTCAATTATAGCGATACTTACACCGATATATCATATCATATTAATTCCATTTAACAAATTAAATAAGAGAATCTAAATTATTTACATTGAATGTGAAAAAATTCAAATTGCTGAAAATAAAAGCAATAAATATTATAATTATTTCATGATATTAAATTATATACTGATTTGCTAAGCATAAATGGTATAATTGAAAAAACTTGAAGGTTATCTAAAATATTTAATGAATGGTAAGCAGCAATTAATTATTTCATTAGAATTAAATAAATAAATGTATTTGCTGTAGAATATATTGTGAAGAAATTCATCAAGTATTAAACAATTCATTTGTGTTTACTTTATGAGCAACAATTAATTATTTCTATTCTTTTAAATAAATCAATGTGATTTCAGCCATCAAAGATGTTGCAAAACCTATTAACAATATGAGTTAAGCAGCAATCATGCCACTTCGACACTGTGCTACAGAGTATGTGCCACAAAACGTATGTTGCATAAATCAAGCGTCGACGCGTTTTCGGCGCGTTTATTATCGCTCGCCTGCATCTCTCGCTGGCAATTCATCTCATTCTCATGCGCGCACTCAGATTTCGGATGTGGATTTCGATTTGGCTAAAAAAAACAAATATATACATATATATATATATATATAGGTGTATACGATATACGGCAATGCATTTGCCATAATTAATTCCATTTGCACATGCAAACGTTGCGCATACGCCTCGTGGACCAAAAGCTGTTAAAATTGAAGTGTGCAGCTGACTTATCGTTTGGGGCGCACTCGACACGCCCACTGTGGCAAGTGGTGTTGTATGGGTGTTGTTGTTTATACATTGGCTCTGGCTGTCGTCTAGCCTGGGAAGCTGTTGATGGCTTTGCTAGCGATGTTGTTGCTGCCGCCGCCGATGCTGTCGATGCTGTCGATGCTGATGTTGATGTGTTTTGACTTGTGCGCTGATTTACGGCCCAGCGCCTGCCGCGCAGCAATTTGTTTGAGTGCCACAAGCAGCAAGCAGCAAGCAGACTGCAGACTGGAGATGCTGTTGCCAAGGCCAACGCAATACAACAGCAGGCTCAAATTAACGCGCCAGTCGCCACATAACTCGCCGTACGCATAAAACATGTTAAGTAATCAATTGCTTGCTGTACACAGAGTGCAGGCCAAGTGTTCATTGCCAATGCCAAAGGCAATGTGCGGCCACAGTTGCCGTTGCCGTTGCAGTTGCCGCATTTTTAAGGGCTACCAAACACGTGCAACAACTGCCGTCGATGCTGCTGCTGCTGCTGCTGCAACTTCAAAGTATCCTGCGGCATAATGCGCTTAATAAACCATGAATCACTGTCCAAGAGCCTGTCAGGCTGTCTCGACTGCGCCGACTGTTGCCGTTGCCGTTGCTGTGGCTGTTGCTGTTGTGTCTGGGGGCAGCAACATTGATTTTGTCACGACGCAAACACTTTAAAGCAACAGCAACGGCAACAGCAACAATTGCTAAAGTGCGCGCGCTGCGTCCACGTCCAAGTAAATGATGTGCGCATGTGATAAAGGGCCCGCAAACGAGCCACAGACTCCAAACTCGCAACTCGCAAGTCGCAACTCGACTTTGACTTTAACCCTAGTTGCCAGTTGGCTGCCCGGCTGCTCTTGAGTGGCATAAAAAACGGCTTGCACTTGGACTTCACAGAGAGAGAGAGAGAGAGAGCGACCGAGTCTTGGACCTTCCTTGGGCTCCATGGGGGCTATCAACATTCTCAGGTGCGCCTGGCCTCTTTTGTTTCTCGCCACTGGCCAGCTTCTTCTTCTTCTTCTTGTCGCTGAGCTGGCCAAAAATTGTTGTTGCCGGCTGCCAGTTGGGCTTTTGTATCGACCCTAAGCCCACCATCCGTGCCTAGTTAAGTTGTTAGCTGCCCTCGGGCAGCCAAACTGCAAATACTCCCAATTGCAAGTTGCACTCGGCTGCTCTCGGCTGATGCTTATGCAAGTTCCCTTTTCGAAAGCCAAACCCGCCATCCAGGCATCATTAATCAGCTCGGGTTCATCAGCGGCAACATGGTTCATTAGCTTTGCTCAGTTGTTGTTGCTGCTGCTGCTGCTGTTGCTGGCGTGCCCATTTGGCGGCCTGCTGTCGACGATTCTAATCATAAGGCACCAGCAGCGGCAACAGTTGTTTCGCTTGCATTGCTCTCGTCTGCCGCAAGTTAATTGGCTAGAAGTTTTACATAGATGCAACTGCCGACTTGCAACTCCCAAACTGCAAGCGGTTGCAACTTTGGCGGCGATGTTGCTGCCACTGCTGTTGCTGCCTCGGCTTATTTGGTAGCAACGTCAGCGAGGCATTATCAAATCCCGCTGCTCATTGTTGTTTGTGCCTGCTTGACTGTGCCTTATGCATATTTACTCGTTTACATGTTGCCACAGAGCCCAGAGACTTTGGCAGTGATCTTGTCGTCGCGAGTGCCACGTCTGATTACGCTGACAGTTTCCCGCAGCTTCAGCCAGCTACTGTTAGTTGCCACAGCGTGGGAAACTCACAACTTGCCCCAAAAGTTAACCATGTAAGAACGCTACTCTCGCGAGTGCTTGACTTTGAGATACCTGCTGAACCATTTTAGGGAATAGTACTTTTAGAATATAAATTTAAAAATAATAAATAAAACGTCATGAATGAGAAATTAAATATTAATATAAAATATTTAATTTTTCATAAAATATTTAAATATTTATATAAAATATTTAATTTTTCATTCTTCGTAATTTTTGACTGCAACCTACACGAACTGCAAACAGCTAAAAAATAACCAACATTGATTTTTGTATGTTTTTATACCCGCTACCCATAGGGTAGAAGGGTATTATAACTTAGTGCCAACAGAAAATGTATGTAACAGGCAGAAGGAGACATCTCCGACCCCATAAAGTATATATATTCTTGATCAGCATCAACAGCCGAGACGATATAGCCATGTCCGTCTGTCCGTCTGTCCGTCTGTCCGTCTGTCCGTCTGTCCGTCTGTCCGTCTGTATGAACACCTGGATCTCAGAGACTATAAAAGCTAGAGCTACCAAATTTGGGGACAGTACTCCTATAGGTCCTACGCAGGTCAAGTTTATTTCAAAAGTTGGATGCCACGCCCCTTTCCGCCCCCAAAAGTCTGTAAAAGCCGTAATAATAGACCTAGAGCATTGAATTTTGATATGCATAATAATATTTATATTCTCAATGATTCCTGTGAATTTGGTTGAGATCGAATGAAAAACAAGGAAGTTATTAAAGAATCAATTTTCTATGCAAAATTCACTTGCAGCTGCCCGCGCTTTGTTTGTTTAGTTGACAGTGTGACCAAAACGGTGTTGTGATTTTCACCCGCTATTTTCAAATATATACAAAAAACTAATTTTAGTATATTTGGTATATTTTTTGTTAATATATCATTTAAATTTTTTGTTTTCTCTAGAAATGGGTTGCGGGTATCATACGGTCGAGCACTCTCGACTGTAGCTTTCTTACTTGTTCAATTTAATTTTAACCATTTTATTTTTAATCGAATTTAATTTGTTTGTAAATTTTAAAATTCTACAATTAATTGTTACAGTCCCTGAACATTCAAACTTTTAAAATAGATTAAGTAGTGAGTATAACAAAATTCAATTTCGGTGTTCAAACGAACGGACAGTAACCAAAAACTGCAAATAAAATCTTGTTTATTGGTTAATTTTACCCTTTTACGCTAACGATTACCGAGTATTTCAAATGTTATCAATGCCGTTGCGAAATGCTGAAGGGACTGCTGAGTTAAAAGAGCTAATTAAAAGAGCTCGCTTCAGACTGTGGCATGCCACAACAGAGTGCAGCGCTGCGTTGACAAATCATGCCAACAAGTCTATCAAAAGCTGACAACAATTTGCATCTTGTCGGTCCAGTTCATATGCTATTTATGTTAAACCAGACAGACGACTAGCAACATCAACTGCTCCTGTTTGGAAGCTACTGTGCAAAGTGCAAACAGGATGCATAAAATTTATGAAACAACGACGCCTTTTGCTCACATAATTAAATCAGACAAAGCGCAACTCATGTAAATCCCGAAGAGTGGAGCTGAGACTGAGACTGAGATTGAGTCTGAGACTGAGACTGGTTGACCGGATGCGGCAGACCAGAAATGCAGCTTGACTATTTTTAATTACCATTGCGAGCTAAAAGCTAAAGGCAAACAGCTGCTGACTGCCACTGTAATTGTTATAGTTTGTCAAGTGGGGCGGCCGATCACAGGGGGAAGCTACTGCCAGCCATCCAGCCTGCAACTTGCGAGGCATGCGAATCAATTACAGACTCCGCTTCAAGCCCGGCAATCGACGTCGCTGGCGATTAACTGCAGTGACTTTACCTGTTCTCTCTTCTCACTCTCACGCTTTCATTAAAGTGCAAATTATGACTTGCCAGTTCCGCCAGGTGTTGGCCTGGCCTATTTGTTCTCCAGCTCGAGATGCCGCCCTTTTCTGTGTATAAAGTTATCAACGCCGATCGCCGTCATCCGCTGCAACATTAATTAGCGTTCTTATAAAAAAATTTATGGCGCCTAGCGCTGAGCTTCAGTGTATTTAAAGTTAAACAAAACCGAAAATAAAAACATGCAAAACTTAAAGAATCATTTCAGTTGAAAATGCAAAACTGAGGAACATTTGTACCAACGTTTCTTAAAAACTAACGCTTAAATCGCTAATTAAGTGCACTTGTAACAGTCGATGACCTCCGTGAAGTAGATGTGACAATCGAGCACCTCATGCACCTTGGTCTGCACATTCGACTCGATCTCATGGTAGGCCATGTGCCAGCGACAGTTGCTGGCGCGCTTCGCTTTAATCAGACGACACAGAAACTTCATCAGCTCGTAGACCTCATCCATTTGGTTGTTGTCGACCAGATAGCAGATGCTCACATACATCAAGTCGACGTCGGCCGGCTTTGGCACCTCCTCCATCTTCACCCACGTGATTATCATGGCCTTAAACTCGGGATCCCCACAGCCATTCTCCACCAGCGGCATGGCTTTTGTCTGGGCTACCGTATTGACCGGCTCAGCTGGCTCAATGGGCAGTTCTGGAATCGTTTTCGTCTGCTGCAGATGCTTCAGTATTTGGGGATGCATGTGATTGGGCAATTTCTGCACGTAATCGTGCACAATTTGATCGGAGCGACAGGCGCGTTTCAGCTGCCGCTCTAGCGCCACTTTCGATGTTGATGGCTGCAGATCGCTGACGCTCAAAGGACTCGAGCTGGGGGACAGTCCACGTCGCAATCCTGGCATCGAAGGTGGCGACAACGGCGGCGAGTTTGGCGGCGACGGTGGGCGGAACTGCAACGCTGGTGGTGGCGACGTTGGGCGTGGCGGGGGCGTCTTCGAAGAAGAGCGTGAACGCGATGGCGAACGACTAATTGAACGCATGCGTCGCCTCATGGGCCGCGATTTCGAATGCTCCTGGTAACTCTTCGGCTTGTCAGCCTTGGTTACTTGCAGATACTCATCCGGAAAACTGAGTATCTCGCGACGCAATTCCTCTGGCAGCTGTGCAAGCACTTCCGGATCGAACTGGGCGATTGTGGCAGGCTTCGAGGTCTTAGCATCAAGTTTGGGCATGCAATTGAAGTCAATTCTCTTTTTGTTGGTTCTTGGGCTGTCTTTCAACTTCTTCTCCTTGATTGTGTCCTCGAGCAAATCGTCGCTCAAGCATATGTGGGAGTTCCCCGTTGGTATGGCTTGGAAGCCCTTGCGCTTTCGGTTGGCTGCCGCTGTCATTAACATGGTAAGCACATTAACATTACCAGGATTTCTATCAACCTCTACTTCGGGCTCCTTTACGGGTACAGCTACATTTACTGGTTTAGCTAAGTAATAATAATTTAAAAAAAAGAAAGCAATGAAAAAGTTTTGAATTTAGTAGTACTGAAACCTACCTTTTTGTTTCTCGGACATTTTCACGAACATATTCTTGATGACATTCTCCTTTTTCGGTTCGACAGCATCGTCCAACTTGCTGAGATGTATGCCAATGCCACGCAGCTCGTGCGGCGGAAATCCCGACTCCTTCATCATTCTGAGCACATTCGATGTAATGATCTGCACATCGTCGGTGCTCTGCTTCAGCAGCACAGACTTTGTCTGATTGTCGCAGACGCCGTGTCCCATAAACTTGGACGTTTCCACAGGCGCCTCGGCAGCGCGCACCATCAGCTTGAGAGTAATCGATTTGGCTTTGCGTTTAATCTCAGTGAGGCGACTGTGCACTTCAGTGCTCAGCTGTTGCAGAAACGTCTCCAGATCTTCGGTCTTGCTGAAGCGTATGCCATAATTAACCTCAGCAGAGACAGATTTACGTTGCTAACAAGGAGTATAAATTGATTGTTAGAAATGATTAATAATGATTAAGAATTCGACTCACCTGCTCGTAGACCAAGGGACGTGGATCGATGCCACGGCAATTTTGGTAGAGTGTTTGTGCCATCTTCTTGCCCAACAGCATCTCCAGACGCACCAGCGAAGCCTGCTGCACATCGCCACATGTCTTCATGCCCGCCTGATTAAGTTTATAGGTCATGCTGCTGCCCACGCCAGGCAGAACGTCCAACTCCAAAGTGGCCATATAGTTGGCTGCATCATTAGCCTCCAGCAGATGCTGGCCATTTGGCTTGGCCAGTTTGGTGGCCAGGCGAGCCATCAGTCTAAAAAGAGGAGTGCAATTCGCTTATTGTTTACTAATTAAATAAACAGTTATTGACAATTAATTAAAATGCATATTATTTCTTTTTCTATTTAACTATTTTATATAGATTAATAAACATAATAAATTATTACTTAATGGTGTCACATAACTATAGTTATTTATTTTAATTATTTTTCTTTTAAAATGTAGTTATTATTTTGTTAATTAACTTAAAGTACTAGTAAATAGTTAAATTAATTGCAATTATTTATCGATAGGTGTAATTATAATATACTCACTTGTTGTCGCCCACGCCTGCCGAGCAGGGACAATGAGTGGCATCGTGCACCTCTTTACGTAGATAGGACACAAATGTCATAACATCCACCTGCAGGTCCTGCAGCAGATCTGTGAGATCTACGAACATTTCATCACAGCTAACTGCCTCAATATTGAGTGTGTATCCTGCCACAATGTCGTACAAAGCGAAAGCCACCTGCAATGAAAGCAATGCATAATTATTGTAACAAATAGTTAATATTCGATTATGTGAACTGTCTTTAAAAATACAATTAAATCTAAATTAAAACAATTTGATTAAATCTTGTGTCAATTTTTAAATTATTTTACACTTTACAAAAATAGTTTGTATAATTAATAATAAAAGGTATCTATATATTTATTTGATATCTGTTAAAAGTGTGATTTTAATAATCATTAGTTTCAATACCTGGTTTTAATGCATGTATTTCAAATTATTTGAGACGCTAAAACTGCCAAGTCTAGATTTTATTAATCAATTAATAACACTCACCTGACGATAGCGCTCAAAGTCGTATGGTATAGTCTTTAGCTCAGGGCAGAGCTTCAGGGCTTGGCCGACAAACATGCCATTGCGGATGCCCTTGGCTCGTGCTTCGTAGCTGCAGGAGGCAATCTCCGACAGTGACATCTTCTTGTCGAAGCCGCCGCGCACCTTGTCCGCCAGCACATTGTTGTGCAAATGCTGCTCGAAGCGCTGAGCAAACAGCTCCTGCTCCACTTGACGATTGGCTTGCGGATGGACTGGCACATCGCTGGCTCCGCTGCCGCCCTTGGAGTGCGTCACTGCGACGGGCAGGCCACGCAATTCGGGATGATTCACCAAGCCCACCGACACAAAGAAGCAATCCATATCTATGTGCATCACGTAGCGCTTGGCAGCTATGGGCAACGACTTGGGCATTCTGACCAGGAACGAACGCAGTTCTTCGCGTTTGTCAAAGGATTTGCTGTGCTGCGCCTGACGCAGGTCACAAACATATTGCTTGAAGCCAGCACCAAGTGTGGCAATATGATGCAGTCGCGAGTTCTTATAGAACTCGCCCAGGAAGGCAGGATCGACAGCAGTTAGAGCTCGGCCACTGCTGCTGTTGTTTGTGGTTGTGGCTGAGACATTGTTGATGCTGCTGCTTGTTGTGCTCTTATTGTCGGGCGACGTGGCCATAGCCTGCTGCAGCTCCTTGAGTATGCCACCCAATTCATCGTGCTCCAACGCTTCTGGCTCTTTGACAACCGTGGAATTGTTTTGCTTGCCTTTGGCAAAGTTAATACGCGGCTGAGTCGTCTTCTGGTTGGTGTACAGCAGATACGGCTTGTAGTCGAGAACACGCGTCTGCTGCACACAGTCGACCACCCATTGGGCACTGATTATCTTGCTGGTGTCCATTTTGCGCACCTTCACATCCGGAAGATTGGATGCGATGATGAAATTCGTGTGCGAGCGTTCGTAGTGATGATAGATGCCGCCGTGCACCATCATGATGCGCTTCAGCTCGTCGGCCGATGGATTCGTTCGACCGTTCACAAATATCGAAATGCCGTCAAAGATATTTGATTTGCGAAACGGATCGCTGGCGGCGGCAAATTGTTCTTCGAGCTTGGACTTCTTTGCCTCAAAGTAACCGCCCTGCAAAGCCCACAAACAAATTTAATACTTTCCATGGAGTTGAAGCGTCAACTTACCCAATCACCAAATCCATTATCATCATCTCGAGTCATCGCTACGCTAAGCAGCAGCACTCTAGCGAGTTGAACAATTTTTGAAATTATTTAAGAAGCGCTGGAGAATAGACAGATGGGCAGTGTGACCGCGTCGATAACAATAAAAATATCATCCGTCGTACAAATAAATACCATTTCAGTATTAAGAAATACCACTGGTTTTTTTAAATTTTATTTTCTTTATTCAACTAACTCAACTCTAATTAACACACTGTAAAGATCGTAATAATTGGTCTGGTATTTAAATGCTCAACCGATATAATTAAGTATTTTATGTATCGATATATGCGTAAACGAACTATATCGATATATTGGTAACTCAGAATTATAAAAGTAACAATATGTCAAGCAGCCAGGAAGTGTCGTCAGTGTCGCAGGCAGAGCCTTGTGCGCATTGATGAAAGTGGCTGCGCGCAGCAGCAGCAACAGATGGAGGCCGCCGAGGCGGCATTGGGCATTGACCACACTCGCTAACGCTGGCCCCTATTCACTGGTCATCATGCTCGACAAGATCTACGGCGTGCGCAACACTTACAGCAATCGACCCTTGTGCATTGGCAAAATTGCGCCTATTAATTCCGGTCATACGAGCAATAGCACAGACACCCATGCCGATTGCTGGGTGGTGTCCAGCGAAAGCTGTGACTTCTTGTCTATCGCCGCAAGCTACGAACGCGAAGTGGAGCCTGGCGAGATTGTTGAGCAGCCACGCAACGGCTATCGCACTGTGGACATTGTGGAGCGAACCGATTTCAAACGCATGGCCTTCTGCATCTTTGAGTATGCGCATCAACATACTCACGCGCGAGAAGCTTATCGCCAACAAAATGAACGCCCAGCAGTCGGCGCGCCACCTAGGTGCCGACAGTCTTGCCTGTCTAAGTGTGGCCGGTTTGGTGCAGACGGTGCAGCGCAAACATGTGGCATCTACAATACCGACTGGTCATTGCAGTGCGTGTTTGACTGGTGAGTATCCAGGAGGTCCCCGATGAGCTCAGCTGGTGAACAGCTAAATAACATGCTTGTAAAAGTGAGCAAGTGAACAATTAATAACAAATAGGAACGAACATGTTCACTCACTCAGTTTAGTGAACGACTCTTTTTTGTTCACTCACTCATGAGCAACCCAACAATACCAAAGTAGCCTCTCAGTTCGTACATAAATCGCATTGACAAACACCTAAAAATTACCCGAATATCAGAATATACCACATAAAAATACATAAAAACAGGTTGGTAGGACGCGCTTTGAAAGTCGAAGTACCCAATAGTATTTCATGTTATGTATTGAAGCAAAACTTCGGGAATTTCAAGCGGACATGTCACCCAATGGGCTTTTTGTCATTTTTTCGGCAGGAATGTGCATTCGATTATTGTTTATAACTAGACACACAAATAATAAATAATAATAATAAAATGTCTAAAACAAATTCTGTATAACAGTTTTAATTCTGATAGAATATCTTGTGGTCTGGATGGAAGTTTCCGCACCACAACGATATCAAGCTGATTCCGAGTTGTCAAGCGAAATACCATTGGGATTGCGTTCTTTCGTCATATCAGCAAACAAGCGGAAAAACAAGTGGTTGTTTTGCCAGCTTTGTTTTTTTTTATTTTGGTGTAAAGTTCCTCTGAGTAAGACGCTTTACGGTAACAGAAATATAGTATTTTGTGATGCATTGAACTTTTAATTACAATTTTATCAATTAAGTTTGTTAACATCAATTGTTGTAGTCGGTAATTCATTCATAGTGCTTGGTGCGTGCGATTAGAGTTACTTGTAATCTCTGATCAAAAGTCTACAATAAAATTTAAAATATTCTCGTGTTAATAAAAGTCTAAGTGTCTTTGTAAATGTTATCTTTCTGGCTCCTTCTACATTTCTGCTTTTATATGCAGTGCTGTTCTTTTGTGCTTTTTACTCGATTTTATTTATCGTTCATTGTCTTTGTTTGCATTGCAGTATTTTGCTGGTGTGTCACAGAAAGCACTTCCATTAAAATTCCACGTCAATTAAACTTTGGTTAAGAACAGTACTGAAACATGATTTTATTGTATAAAAAAAAAGATATGAAAACAAAAAGACATTCAGAGTTTAATCAGAAAATTATATTTTGGTAAATCACCAGTCAAGTCACTTTTTGTTTCCGAATTCGGAATACAAGTTATAAAAAAGCAAGTAGCTCAACATTTTTAAATATAACTGACGAAAAAATTTTTAAATTTGGTATGGTATATTTTCTAGTTATTTGCAGCAATAATTGCTATATTTGAATTTGTTGGATCAGTACAATCCTGTCGAATCCATTAATTTAACTCATCTTGCAGCCAGACACTAAGAAAATTGTGCATTTTATCCCAATCATAAAACACAAAAAGAGAGTGAACAAATACTTTCAAATTGTTCAAATACATTGTATATAATTGAACCACTGAGTTAAATGAAAGTTGAGATATCTTTGTAAACCATCGATAATCTTAATATGTGCAATAAATTACAAAAATGTGTGGAAAAAAGGTAGTATGAAAAATTACTTGATTTTTGACTAATAGCTTTTACGAAAAAAAAAATTGAAAGTATTTATAGATCTAGCAACTAAATTGCTAAAGTGGCAGCACTGAACATCGAACGCAACGAACAGCGAACGTCATCGCTGTCATCGACTGTTGAAAATGGAGGGTGTATTTCTTCTGGGCTGTGTTTTCCTTTCTATGTGAGCGTATGAGCACTAACCAAAGAACACATTTAGATGTGTCAAAAACAGCATTATTGGCACCCCAAGCGAATACCACAACCACTTAGTGCACGAACAGCATCGAATTTACTTCAGTCTCAGATCGACTGCGGAACGATGAGCTTGGGGGTATTTCGTTGCGCTGTGATATCGTTTCTATCATCATCCCGGATGATGTCAGGCAACCAAAAACAATTGGAATTCCTATAACCATGTGTTCAAACAGAATGAATAAAATTTTAATGCGTTGCTCGTATGTATACATATGTATGGTGTATATGGAATTTTGCAAATTGGACAAATTCACCATTACAATTATATTTCGTTCACTCACAAGTTCGTGCGTCAGTTTCTTTGCGATGTTGTCATTGTTAACTGCAACAGCTGGGGAACGTACTGATGAATTACTTTAAGATCACGTACTTTAAAAAAATATTGTAATGAAGCTTTGAAAATATTATTCAGTCGTGACCAGCGCACAGTGCGGAGAGCTTCACTTGCACGTTGCTTACGCTGCAATACACAATGAATATCAATTTATTTCTTTTGATGCTATTCTTGAAGCGGACAGACAGAGCAAAACAAAAAGATGAATAAATTCAAATAGCTAGACCAATTATAAATAAGAATTGGTACATTTAAAGTCAAAATTTGGACTTTGGTTTTTTTATTTTTGGCCTACGGGCTGGACCACTGCAGTGGCTAGAATTGCTCTCGTTGTGAAATATCAAAAAATATTTAAAAAGTCTTGATTTTCGCGACGTATTTTAATAAAATGAATGGTATCTCCGACCCCATAAAGTATATATATTCTTGATCAGTGTCAACAGCCGAGACGATATTGCCATGTCCGTCTGTCCGTCTGTATGAACACCTAGATCTCAGAGACTATAAGACAGAGAGACACCAAATTTGGTACATAGGTTCCTGTATTGCAAACGTTGATCGAGTTTATTTCAAAAGTTGGATGCCACGCCCCTTCGCCCACAATATGCATAAATCTAGAACAAATCGCGTATAACTTCAAAAGTTCTTTGTGTAATGATCTGTAATCTGGTAAGCCATCTGTGCTTAATACTATTAATATACCCTGTAATTTTCGTAAAAATCGGATAAGTTGAACAATAGTTATTTGTTAAATTATTTATCAAAATAAATGTGCCCAATGCATATGGACGTTTTAAGTGTGTGAATAACCTAGAGATATGAAATTTGGTGACAGTATTCATGTAGGTCTTACGCAGATCAAGTTTGTTTTCGATTTTTGCCACGCCCCTTTCCGCCCCCAAAAACTGGAAAAGCCGTAATAATGGACCTAGAGCATTGCATGTCGGTATGCTATGGATTTTTATACCCGCTATTTTCAAATATATATAAAAAAAAAAACAAATTTCAGTATATTCTTTGGTATGTTTTTTGTTAAAATATCATTTCAGTTTTTTGTTTTCTCTCGAAATGGGTTGCGCGAATCGTACGGTCGAGCACTCTCGACTGTAGCTGTCTTACTTTTTTGTTGTTTAATTTAGATTTGTGCATTGTATCTGCCGCTTCCATTTATTTCGTTTCAGTATTAGCTATCTTTCTTTTGAGAACACATGTGAAATGTACGGATACAAATATAATTTACAGTTCTTACAATGTCAAAAGAATTACCAAATTCTTGCAATAAAGTTAAAAAATTAGTGATATTGCCCGAATTGGATCCAAACCCATTATATTCGCTTAATTCAACAATAAATTGATACGAAATTTTTTTTAAACACTTAACCTAAAATCACAAAAGAATGTAATATGTTCCAAAAAGGACGTTCTGAAATCTTAATATTTGGAGGTCATAAACATATAAATGACGTTATCGCGGGAATTTTGCTTACTGCTCTAAACAGATATTATTTTGATGTACAATAATACGTTTTCTAGTCGAGTCGCCTCCGATCCCATGAAGTATTTATTCTTGATATGCAGTATGTATACATTCACCATTTGCTATCCGCCTGTCAGTCCGTGTAAACACCAAGATTTCATACGTTTGACCGGTAAAATCAATAATTTGTTTCAAATTGTTGATTAAGAACTTCCAGATTGAAATCAGGGGAAATGGTACTACCTTTGAGCAGTTTTCAACCAATATACATATGTATCAAGTCTGTTACTTAGGACGATGAATCTTATATTTATAACAAGATATCAAGAAGAAGTAGTGTTTTTATTTAAAAACCCCATATTAAACCTATATCATTAAAAACTAAGAACATTGTTAATATGTAGTTTGAATTTGGCTCCAAAAAAAAATATGTTAAGGACTTATGTTAACCGCTTCTGTTAACAACTCAAATGAAAATGTAATTGCACAAGAAGAATGCAGGAAGATTGGTGACCAGAAGAAAATGTGTGTTCAGTATCTATAACAAATAATAACAATCAAATTTCCAATCTGAAAAGAGTTAAATTTTGTTTACTTTTCGATTTGTCTACAACTTGGTCAAAACAAAAGCTTAAAATTAAAAAAAAATTTGTCTTTGCTTACATTGAGTTCAATGTGTCATGTGTATTGCATACGTTTGCAATTAATTTATTCTATTTATCTTGTTGGTTTCAGTGCACTTTTCTGAGGAAATCGACGATTCAGCGTGCGGTACGTGATATTCTGCAGAATTCATATTTTGCTACCAATAAAACCGATTACGCAGGATCTCCCTGTCATTATGCTGAGTGTTGAAGACCCAGATGGGGCGTGGCTCCAATTTATAGGTTGTGGAGCACCCAGTAGTATGCCGCCACAGGCACAGCAGGGTTGTCCAATCGACCAAAGTTGCAAAAAAGGGCATCGAAATAAAAACATAACTTTGCCACCGCGAGGGCAGCCTGGAGGATTGGATGATCCCTTCCGCCGCAATATGTGTGGGTCCCAAATCAAATGGTATTTGCGTTACCTTCAGCAAGGTTTATCTCCCATAGATGCCGCAGACAGGGCTGTAAATCGATTTGCAGTTCATCCATCTTGGTCGCGACCAACGCTTCCAAGGTTAGGGTTAGTGAAACCCAAACCCATGATCGCAAAATCGGATTCCAAATCCAATGAGACTATCGCGAAAAATTACAAAGTAGCTGTGATACCTGTTAATTATCCCCGGGAAAAGCTCAACCATGAGGATCTATCGGCACTTGAGGAGGCCATCCTCAACGAGATCATCTATTCGCCCTATGTCACTGCAATCGCCTTTGCCCGCATTCATTTCAGGATTGGGCATCTGGTCATCGAATGTGTAAACGAGAATTCCGCCGAATGGCTGAGGAACACAGCATCGAATCTCCATTCGTGGACTGGAGTTCCACTGGAGGCCAGAACAGGCGACGACATACCATCACCTCATACGATGACGATATTCTGCCCGAGAAGTAAGGATCGATTAACGGCCGCGATTCTACAACTGTTGAAGAACCAGAACAATCTGGATACGGACACGTGGCGCGTCATATCGCGACGCAATGAGGGTGGAGGAGCTCTGCTTGTTATTGGCATCGATGAGGAATTCAAGGAGGCAATTGCCGCAAAAGGACATACTCTTAACTTTCGCTTTGGCACCATACCAGTGAATGGTCTCAAAAATAAAGAGAAAGCTGCAAATCAATCAATTAAACGTTCGGAACCGGACGAGATGCTTATACCCGAGGAGGATAAGATATATAACTCCCCTCGGCCTTTCTCGTATCATTTAGAAGATTAGGATGCCAGTTTATCGGCATTAAGCTAGCCCAGGTGAGCAAAGTAAAGATGTTCGCCAGACAACAGCTGGGGTAGCTCTCGAATGGGAGTCATGGTATAACCACGGCTTCAAAGAATTGACATCTTTTTATTTATAGATGTAATCAGGAAACTTACTAAGGCATAATCAGGCCTTTATCAGTAACTTCTGATTGCTCTTGGAGTCTAAAGTAGGCAAATGGAAAGTTCCAGCCTTATAGACCTCCACAACAGAATAGTTTATTTGATAAACTTAATCCACTCTTAGAGGACTGCATTACTAATACTATAATTAAAATTCCGTACAGACCACTCTAAGTTAAACCATTTCCGATTTCTATTGGCATATATATATCTTCAGACAACGCAACATGCGCAAATTTACAGGATTTGTGTTGCTATTCTTAAGCAACAGTATTAGGGCCGACATTCTAGGATGCGATTATTTTGACACAGTCAAATTGTTGCCGTCCCAAAAGCTGGAAAATGGGTCTTATCAGTACGAGAATTTAATAATTCCTGCAGAACTAATAGGGATATATGATTACGAGATTTTGCACGAAGGGGAGCAGGAAGAAGTGGCGAAGCATTTGCGTGGATGTGTCTGTCAATTGGGCACCTGCATCAGATTCTGTTGCAAGAGAAATGCTCTACTGATGGAAGATGAGCGCCAGTGCAGCGATTATATTACAGAAGAATTGCAATACGATCCCATGGTGAACATAACGCTTGACGATGGCACAGCGGTCACCAGGCATGTACTTAAAGAGTTTATAGTTCAGCATGATTTGCCAGTGCCCTGCAGTCGTCACTTTCATCTGGATGCGCTCAATGATATCAGGGCTGGCTGGACATTATTTGAGGTAAATATCTAAATTTTCATATATGTTATCCTATTTTAATACTTGGTTGACTTTTCAGAATGGAACTCTGTTGCGGCACTCTGATTCTGTTACTCTGAGCAAGCGGGACTATTGTCTGCAGCCGCATCCCATTAAGGGTGCTGCAAATGATACGATCATTAGCCTGGTGCCCCACAATTGCTATGACAAGGAGCCAAGTCGAGCGCTTTATCATATACGTAAGTCCGGAGCGGGACACTTTTGAGAACATCTCGATAAACTCGGTTTCATCTTGCAGTTCGCATTATTTCCATAATATTGCTGTTGGTAACCATAATCGTGTATCTTAGCTACAAAAAACTAAGAAATCTGCATGGATTGTGCTTCGTAAATTATATGTGTTGTATCAGTGTGGGATTTGCTGCGCTGATTAACGATGATTTATATAGGGGACATTATGGAAAATTTGGGTGTCAGGTGAATGGTATGTTGAATGCATATTTTTTTATTAACAAATAACTTAATTTCAATTGTATTCGCCAGGTTATCTGGGATATTTTGCTGTTATGGCGGGATTCAATTGGCTAACTGTCATCAGCTTTGATCTCTGGATTAGTTTCAGGGGTAACAATTACAATGTTCAACGCAAAGCATCGAAGATGCAGTTCTGCAAGTACAATATCTACGCCTGGGGATTTGCCCTGCTTCTGACCATCATCATAAGGATACTTGATGCCGTTTTAGATTCAGATGATGAAAGCCTTTTACCTTTTATTCCGGGAGTTGCGCTCTACACTTGCTGGGTTAAAAGTGTGTTGATAAAGCGCAACAAAGTTACAAATTTATAATATTCTTATATCGCAGCTTTCGACTGGTCTTCGATGTTATATTTCCACGGAATCATTACACTTCAGCTCATCTTCAACTTGGTCATGTTTACTCTGACGGTAAGGTTTGTAGAATACAGGAGAGATTAGTTGGCAGCATCGATAAAATACTTACTATATTTCCGCTAGCAAAGTCGATATCGGCAAGACACAATTCTGTGTAGTGATAGTATCAAAAGTACACTCATTTTGGTAAATTGTTCTCTCCTTTAGGCCATTCGCATTGTGGTAGTGAAGAACGAGTTGAAGAGCCTGACGTTACCCGAGGAACGCGAGAAACACGTCCATTTAAATAAACAAACGTAAATCATTTGTTTAAGCTTCAGAAGAATGATTAATTATTGTTGTTATTTTGTTTCAATGATGCAGGTTTGGAATGTTCTTGCGTCTGTTTGTCATCATGGGCATTGTGTGGATGTTCGAAATATTCGCTTATTTGTCGCAGGGTCATCCATTGGAATCATTCTTCTCAATCTTTGACTACATTAATTGCAGTCAGGGAATCATTATCTTCATTCTCTTTGTCCTCAAGCGTAGCGTGCTGAAACTTATCTGGAATCGGTAAATACTTTATTTATATTAATAAAATATTATTTCCAAATTTTTTTGACACAGCTGTCGCGGTATTCGTTCAAATGAAGAAGAAGGTTCCGAGGAAGAGATAGCGTTGCAAGAAAGAAACGGCGTTTCTAAGAATGTTGGCCCCAATATCTTGACTTAGGTAATGCAATTGGATTTGGCAATAACCATTCGGAAACTTAAAGTCAGACAGACGGAAAAAATTATGTTTCATATTGATCTAGTGATCGAACTGGCAACTAATATGATAAATTAATCCCTAATGCTTAATTTACTTACACTTTTGTATAGGCCTTCAAAGCCACACAAGTTACAACTAATACTTAACAATTGTTTACAAAAATAATACAAACTAATTGTGTAACCCTATTACAAGTTATTAACCAGTGTGGAAATTGATTAGTTCGCTTTGACGTTCACTCGCCTTCCATTCATAATGGTCTAATGGAAAATATTATAATTCTGAAAATGAATGATTATCACTGGAGAAAAGCCATAATAACATACATATAATAATATAATGACAATCTAATATAATTAAAATAATAAAAAGGCCAATAACATTTATCATTCATGTTGCATGCTGTGCCTTCGTCGTGCCTTAATCGCACTTTTTTCCTGTCATCTACTTGTCTTACTCTTTCTTGCCTCTTTGTGCTTTAATTAATCAAATGCATCTGGGAGCTCGATTACATCTAGTGATAATCAGGCAGCTCAGACCACTCAACTGATATCTTTTACGCTGCTTAAAAAAAAAAACAAATCTACCGGATTCAGTTCTTCATAAAGATATATATTTTTGTATTTAAAAAAATAACTTATAACATTTATATTTTTTATAGTTATATTTATATTTGTATTTATACATGCCATGAAACGTATAATTTATTTCTACAACAATTTATATTCTTTGCTAGGCTATATGGAAATATCAAATAAGATAAAAAAAAATACATTTATTTTAAAAAAATTTATGTTTCGAAACGTTTAGAAATTCGTGTCCCAAGAAGAGATTTTTGCAAACAAGTGCCTAAACTCAGCATTTACATATGTATGTATATATTGTATGCATTTATGTCATAATCTAATCCAGATGGTATTACAAAAAACCGAGAATTATGTTTAAGATCAAAGTCTTGTATTCCCGCATTTATGAATATATAATAATATACTTAAAACCCGGAAGTTAGCAAAGCTGATCAGTTTCTACCAATTTGTATTTTTATAAATATGTACACACATTAACCAAAATAAACTGAATGTTTTGTAAAACGATTTCTATTTCTGTGCTGAAGTAAATGCATCAAATGGGAACAAAAAGAAAAATAAACAACCAACAACAAGAAGGCAAACATTAAGGTAAATATATTTAGACTTGCATTATTTATATAGAATACAAAATATCAATCAGCATTGAATAGTACATTTTCAATTTATCCACGGGGTGCTTTTTATGAAGCACGCGCCACCAACATCTGTTTAATTGCTTTTTACTATATCTGATTTTTGTATATAAGCTCCAATAATTTCCATTTAAATCAATCAGTGTGAGTTAAGTGGATTTTAAAGAATTCTTCCCTCTACTTCAAAAATGAAATTGATTTTATTGTTGGCTTGCCTGGCGGTTATTGTGGCCTGCACCGAGGCACAGCGGTGTCGTGGACGAGTTCCTCGCTGTGAGCAATTGAGAATCAACATCAATGCTTAAATGATCATTAATATTTACTAATTTTATTTTTATTAAAAGCTGAACGAAACTGTGTGGGCGGCAGGGACTCTGGCACGAGGCGTGGCAACAACTGCTTCAGAAGGGCCAATGACAACATGTGGTACTACAGCCGGAGGACACGATCCTGCAGGCAAATGTCCTATCGTGGCTGTGGGGGCAACAAAAATCGCTATTGCTCCAGGGCATCTTGTGAAAGAAGGTGCATCCGTCCAACCCCAATTACTACTACAACCACTACTGCTGGACCCAATGACCCATCACCTGCACCAAGTCCTACTCCAGATCCAGCTCCCGCTCCTGCTCCAGCTCCAGCTGATTAAATGCATGCCTCCGAAAATAATTAACAGATCCCACTCTTTGAATTGCCATTAAAAATTAACAGAGCTAAAATATTTCAAATAAAAAGTAAAGTAGCATTCTATATTTTTCACATTTTATTTTAATATATTTAAACTACATTATTTTGGAAGAAATATTTTTGCCGCATTTGATCATTGAGCAAGCGCAAATGAATTGAATCCGTGAATAGATTTAAAAAATAATAATTGAGACACGCATTAACATTTAATTTACAGTTCATTGAATGCAATTTGATAAATAGCTGTTCACATACAAAATATTTATTAAATTAAATTCCTAATATTTCTCATTTATTTACAAGTTAATTTGAAAATTTTTCTTTTCATTCATGCTAGGCTGGGCCTAATGACTTAATGTCATAATAGTATGCCTCTTAACGGCCATTTAATAACACGTCTGTATACCAAAATTATATGTGAGACTTGTATAATTTACCCCTGGGCATTGAAAAATGTTGGGTGCCAGTTAATAGTGTCAAAGCCCTTTGCTTGGAGTAATTTTTGTTGTTGAATTATTTATTATTTTATAGTCATACTGCAACATATATAAATATGAATGTATATAGAGACATTTAATTGAAATTTGAAATAATTTGTAATTTTTCAGTTCGCTGGCATTCATTTTCACATGCTTCCCGAGAGCAGAAACGATTCTTATTGCCGCCACAGCCTTTATACGCGAATTGTCTGCAGGACCGAATTATCCAATCATAATACCACATAAAATTATTGGCGTAACTGCCACAATAGGGCTTATTACTATGACCTTCGTTTTTATCGCCAAAACACTTCGGATCAGCTAAGAAAACACGCACAGTTAGCTAAGAGCATTGTTCTTAGATTTATTTGCTTACCGGGGCTTACATCACCACGACATTCACCCTGCGCTTGAGTATGAACTACGTAAAGCATCAACAAAATCCAAACTAAGCTGGTGTTCATTACGAAGATATGTTCTGTCGCCACTCTGCATGTGAGGTTGTTTATATAGCAAGCTGATAATGCGTAGAATCGATATATAAATACATGCGACAACTGTTCGCAAACAATACACGAATTGAACTGTAACCGAATTCACAATGCGAATGCATATGAAATTGGGCTATCATATCCGCTATATAGTGTAAAGCTACGAATAAAGCTACTGACACCGTGCACTAGATGGCGCTGGCAATGTTTAAGCTGCTATACGTACAATTGCAGTTCATTGCCAAGATATTTTCTATTGCCACTAAAAAAAGAATATTCTTTGGATAGTGACATAGCACAGTACAAGAATACAAAGCGAATGCATACGAAATTGAGCTGCAATATCAGTTATTGGCAACGTACTCTAGATGGCGTTACTAATGCTTGAGCTGACCTGGAAAATAGTTTCATTGATGGGTTTTGAATGTAACCATTTAAATATTTGCACAATCTGTATGTCCCACTCATTTTTGCGAGGTTCTACTTTATTTAACTGTTTAGAGCAGCTGTCGTTTAATGAATGAACTCTGGATTTTTACGATTGCCATGCCGCTATATAAGCATTTAAATTTAGAGCAGGGCATTAGTTTCAACTCTCAACTAAGCACAGATATTATTAAAAATGTTCGTTTTGATATTCGTAATGCTCTTATCTGGGGCCTACGCTCAGACATTTTATTCTTGTGATGGAGCCCAATGTCGGTTACAGTTCATTAACTTCTGAATTCTCACTAACTATTTCGTCTTGCCCCAGCCGAATACAATTGTCATGAAGAGAAGAATATCGGACATGCTGATGAAGAGGGTTGCGAGGATAATGCCAATCCCAATATGTATTACTTCAGGGAAGGAAACTGCAACAAAATGAGTTATCTTGGCTGCGGTGGCACCAGAAATCGATTTTGCAGTTTGTTCAATTGCATGCTCTTATGCGGTCGTCACTATAATCCAGAGGAAGAAGCTGCCAGGAAAACGCTACAAGAAGGAGATTTGGAGTCATTAGAATAAGTAAACAAAATCTTCTGATCGTAGAATCAAGTTTGGTGAGATCGATCCATATGGATTAGCAAAATGTGTTTTTGGGTTCCGCCTGGAAATACTAGAAACTTGTTGCATCTTTTCTTCTATTTGTACGCCAATGCAATTTGTCAAAAATGTATTTATTTGGTAACAGCTGTCGCCTAATGATTATTAATTTTCTTCAACAAATTTCTATAAAAGAGCTGGAAAGTTGCAGTTCGAGATCAGTAAAAGCTAGACTGCGTTTCTTATAAAATGAAACTTATTCTATTCTTGGGTTGCCTAATAATTTACATATTCCACACCCTGGCCAACAATTGCCAGGGACTTGCCCGTAAGTTGTTCAGAATTTTACACCCCCAAGTTTAAAATAAATTTAAATGCTAGTTAGACCGGGTTGCAATGAAACTATGGATGTGGGTCATTCTAAACTACCCCGATGTCTTTGGAACGTCAACAAAGCTATGTGGTACTACAATAAGAGCAGACTTGGATGCAGACGTTTGAAATATCTGGGATGTGGTGGCAACAGCAATCGCTTTTGCACTTTGAATGACTGCGTCAAAAAATGTGTCATAAATACACTGTAGTATAAAGAAAATTGAGAAGTAAAATCAAATAAATATTAATTAAATGAATACATACTCTTAAAAAATGTCGTTGCAAAATTGCTATCCCATTTTGTTTTGACGTCCACAGACTTCTCTTGAGTTTTTTTTTGGATTGGTAGATCGCTAGCCAACGGGATTAACTTCGTCGTTTTCTTATAAGTGTAAATTAAAATGGGTGCGAAAGAAACGGCAATAGAATCCACATATTCGCTCGCACTTACTAGGCTGAGCCCCTTTCACTCGCACTCATTGTTATGATTGTAGGGTACCAGATTTTGCCGACGAGACTACCTTGTGTTATTGTATCATGATTGTATCATGATTGTGTCATGCTTTCGCTCAGCACTCTTTCGAATTTCACCACGACGCTCTTCGCTCTTCAACATCGACCTTGAGCTCCGGGTAGTACTGTGAAGCGATCGAGAGAGTGTTGTCTAACGATCAACAGCGCGCGCTTGTGCGGAAAAAGGAGACGTTACATTTGAATTCGAATTTGTGGGGCGACAAATTAGTGGCCGTCTCATACCACAGGCTAATTAATAATAATATCGTTTCATCTAAATAGGTTAGCCAATTTTATTTTTTATTATTTTAGGGTTCCGGACAGAAATATTGAAAACACTTTACATCTTTTTCGAGTTATGTATTCTATCTACAATAACTATTACATTTTTTTATTTATACTCTTAGGTCATTTTTATCCAAATAAAAAACAAAATTTATTAATTATAATTGTATGGTTAAAGTGAAATTAACAAACAA
Source organism: Drosophila ustulata (assembly GCA_035047365.1). NCBI lineage: Eukaryota > Metazoa > Arthropoda > Insecta > Diptera > Drosophilidae > Drosophila > Drosophila ustulata. The sequence goes on along the minus strand of JAWNPT010000057.1, from coordinate 9,881,210 downwards.
GTGAGAAAGCTGAAGTCGATAGAGTTCAACTGTGAGATACCCGTTATCAATTTTAAGTATATACAAAACACTTACAGTCAGGGACAAAGTAATATAAACGATTATTACACTTTTACTTAAAGCCTTGGTGCCAAGCTTGTGCAGTAATAATAATAACCAGAAAAAATATATACGAAAATGTATATGTTTCAAAATGTACTATAAAATTCCCGTGTAGCTGTATCTAATTGTTTCTTGCATAATTTCTAAGGCTGTGAAAAGGGGCGTGACCAAAACCTATTTCAAACATACACGACTATTGTTACTATGTCTGGTGTCTCTAGCACCTATAGTCTCTGAAATTTGGTCATCGACTCCACTGATGACACCGATCATGAATAGATATACTTTATGGAGTCGGAGATGTCTCCGTCTGCCTGATACAAACATTTTTCGTTGGCACTAAGTAATAAAACCTTTATACCTTATGGGTTGGCGGCTCAAAATTTATTTATTTGGGAGCAGCTGTCGCTAAATGTTTTTTAATTTGCTTCAACAAATTTCTATATAAGGGCTGGCAAATTGCAGTTTAAGATCAGTTTAGACTAGACTCTGTTTCTTATAATTCTTTCGAAATGAAACCAATGCTATTCTTGGTCTGCCTAGCAATTTGCATATTCCACACTCAAGCCACCAGTTGTCAGGGACTTGCTCGTAAGTCCAAAAGAATTTTACCCCATTGACCTAAAAAATTAATTTCAATTTTAGTTACACCGACCTGTGATGATATTTTGAATGTGGGTCACACAAGTTCTGCCTGGTGTTTGGCGAACAGCAACAACAAAATGTGGTACTATAATAGGGCCAGAAAAGGATGTAGGCCATTCAAATTTCGAGGATGTGGTGGCAACAATAATCGCTTCTGCACTTTAGATGACTGTTTTAAACAATGCGTTAGAACTAAATATGGCAATTAAATGTATACTTACTCTAATAAAAAAGTTAAATCGAAATGAAGAAATTATAATAATTCTTGAGGCAAACAGATGCCTGAAACAATTTATGTATATTGTTATCTTTGTTATCTTTTAATCGTTTCAGCATTAAATGAATTCGATTAATGTAGAAAATATTAGTTCAATATTCTCAATTTCATAATTTAACTAGTTGGCTGAATAATATCAGTTATAATCTTTAGTTTCAATTAATGCAAAGTATTCTTTCTTCCAACAGTTGTGGTTGAAACATTTTGCTGCATACTTTTAGGCTGGCGCTGTAAGAAAGCTCGCAAGCTTCGCCTCTGTTAGTTAACAGTGGTCGACTGTGGCTCACTTTGTCGCTGGCGCAGCGAATTCGAACGTTCAGAAGTTCGGTAGCGGTTAAGCAAACAAGCAAACGAACGGCAAGGCGGAAAACTAATTAAGTGAAAATCCGTTGAGTTTAAAAGTGCAAGTTGAATGTTTGCGTGAATGTAATAGATAATCGTATTTCAAGCATAACCGTTAAGTGAGTGTGTCTCCAACTCGGAATACATAAATATTTGATAATGAGTGTGAACTGTGAACTGCGGCACTTGATAATTATGTGTGTGTGCTCGACATCTGTTTTGGTAGTCGGTTCGGGAATTTGGCTTCAAGGCCAGGCCAGAGCTGCGTTGTGGCATCCGTTCCACGGTGATCTGCGGAATCGGAGCCTTGGATGCGTTCACGTTCCTCTCTTCGCCTCGCCCCGCTTCGCAATTAAATTGTGATTTTTATGGTTGGCAAAGAGAGCAACAGCTGCCCACAGCATTGTGGTTTTCAGTTTGTTTTTGCAGTGAATTCGAATCTTACTGAATCTCTGAATCTTTTGACAATATGCTCACTTGTGTTGTTTGGTTGTTTTGTATGTAGTTGCCGGCACTTGAAGCTCAATGTTAAGCGAGAAACCAGTTTTATCTCGTGAACTCTCGCCTTCAACCACGTCGAATATAATTCGGGAATACCATGGAATAAGTTTCCCCTGCCTAAGCATGCGATACAGCTGACGGGACGGAATGACAAACAGGCTGGGCACGTCTCATGTGATGGGCTTATTATTAATACAATACTGCGCATTTTAATTGCTTTGAAGTACAAAAAAAAAAAACAAATAAAAAAATAAACACAAATTAATTGGCAATTGAAAGCTTATTTTTTGCGAAACAAACGAGTTGTAGGACAAACTTGTGCTTATTGTTTCTCTTCATAATCTGCAACGTTTTGGATCGCTCCAAAAATGAAATTATCGCATTAACCTATTATATCACAATGATGATTGCTTATTGGTCACGTACTCCGGGGACACAAGGCAACTCAAGTGTATTAGCCATATTTATATTAAATAATATTTAAAACGCCCTACGTGACATTGGTCAGCAAACTTGTGTATCCCATTTAATATGTTGGGATACGATTCTTATCGACTACGTCTTGCAAATTTCCGACGTTTGTAACTGTATATGACGAAGCAGACGAAGCAATTGTAAACTGAATGCGAAGAATGTGCGGATCAAAACAAGCCCAAGAGAGCTTTCATGGGCAAGTCGAACTTGGAGCACTCTACTTAATTAATCAAATGAAAAATATGAAATATGAATATGAAACTTTCAGAATCTGATCTCGGAAGCTAAGAAAAATGAATAGATATTTTCATCTGTTAAGAAAATGTGTAAAACTGACAATTGCCAGTGATTTAATCAGTTCCAAGTTCAATTGATGGGAACTTTTCTGAGAGCTCAAAGCTTGGCTGAGCTTGATTACATTGTGTTGATCTTTGTCTCAGTGGAATTCGTTTGTTATTCGCTGATCTTGCCGATTGTAGTCAGCTGGCTAATTGAATTGCAAGCGTTGGCAATTTAATTGATTAATAGACATATTCAAAACACTTTGAATCACAGCTTGAAACAGTTTCTGCCTGAGGGCAAACAGTTTTGTTTCTTTTGTTTCTTTGACCATTTAAAGCATCCATTCACAATCCACTTGTCTGTTTGTTTACATTTCAACGGCCAGCAAACTGCTGGCGATCGTCTATCAATTGCCATGTGGCTTTTGTTTCGCCACCTACACAATATGATGAAGGAATTTTAACAGTGCAGCCGCAGTGCGTTAACAGCATGGCATTCCTAACATTTTGTGCGCAATCGCTGTCGATCAACGCGTGCTGTTGTTTAACACCCACACGGACTCAGGAAGTTTCGTTTAACAGCGCGCTTAACTTGCTTTCAACAGTTGTCGTTTAAATTTAACAGCGCGATATTCGTTAACAGCACTAACGCATTCAGTTTACATTTAACAGCGCTAATGCATCGCCGCTTCCGTGGCTTACATCTTACAGCGCGCTAACAGTTGTATTCGTTAACAGCGCTGTCGCACTGCGCTTGCGTGCACCCACAACTGGAAGGAGCTTTATTACCAGCGCGTTAACATTAACATTCGCCAGCACTTAACAGCGCTGTCGCATATCCCCACACTGTTAGCAGTGAGAAGTGTATCAATTGGCGTGGCTCCGTCGAGTGCTCAGTTCGTTTGAGTTCGTCGCGCGTTGCGGCAGCGTCGCGGAATTGAGAGAGAGAAAAACGTGCACTTTAGTGACAATGGAGTTGATGATACTTCATTAATAAATTCAAATTAGTTTTTGCTTTCTTAATTGCTATGATAATCTAACCGGTTGAAACGAGCGTCAACGAAAAACACGCATGCCAGACTTGGGTTGGCGTCTCTACGATATCACGGGAATTCCCTGTAACCACAATAACATATATAAAGCTATATTTATGTTGATCTTTGCGAAATATTGGTCATTGTGAACATCCCCATAAAGCTGTTATTATCGCAGTGCATTGTGTAATTAAACCCTCGGCTGACCAGTTTTTTCAAGTGACAAGAGAGTTTGCAAAAACCAATGTGTAGCATTCACATTTGTGACAACATTCACGGGTACTTGTCATCGAATGTTTATCAACAGTCAAGACAACAACAGCGGTATATCAAGTTTGCGAAGTGTTTAAAAAAACCCAAGTCAGCAAAAGTACTTTACAGAGAACCGCGAATCAATGCGATCAACTGTTGAGGCTGACTTGCATACTGAACACTAGAGGGGTTAATGTGATTAGCTATATGAATGTTAATATGCTTATGTAGATACCCAGCTATAGTGCGAGTGCGAGTTCGAGTTCGAGTACCAGTATATATGCAAAACCTATTCAAATAGAAGGTTTTCAACTTGCAAAGTGACAAAAGATTTACTACGGAGAAGTCGAGACAGGAACAAACAACTTGATTGAAGCAAATATTCCATATACAACATACATATAGTATATACTATATATACTATATCATCGCATATAGCCTGTAAATTGGTAAGTGCACATGGAGGGGAAAGATAACGCTTTGTTGAAGTAACTGCAGAGCTAATATTTATATACGACGCAGAATAAATATTTCAGATGTGGCTCAAGTGGGCGTTTTTAGACGTCGATTCCATCTGCTATATATATATTATTATTATTGATAACACATGCCGGATTTCAGATATTTTAGTTTGATTCCTATAATAACAATTAATTCATTTATTTAAATTTCTTAAGTGGTTCTATTTTTAAAGAATGTTAGGTTGTCGGGAAATTAATTTCGGATTTCTCAATGGAAATACGAAGTATTTTTAGTAAATACAGCCATCTATTTAAGCGATTGTAAATAATTGGACTGTTCGCGTGAACCGTCTGATCTAAATACACAAGTTGGGAAATTCAGTGAAATGTAACTATTTTTAGTGTTTCTGTGCCTTCAATTGAAATATGAATTTAGTTTATTTTAGCAAGATTAATCTTTCGAAATAACAACAATAATTTACGTCAGGCAATTCAATTTAAAATATCCGTATTTCCCCACGCTATTTTGATGTAAATTTCTGATTAAAATGCTGTTATAATTTGTGCTTACTTAATCCCCCATTCGGTTGTAGGATTAGTTTTTAATTACTTTTTAAAAACTGAACTCATTTTTAGCAAATAATCTAATCGTTGCGAGAAATGTCAGTTCTCGTGTGCTAATCCTCAATAATCTCCACGCTGGGTGTGACATTAAATTTCACCTAATTGGCCATTCAATCTATATTTAATTTTTATGGACCATAAACACTAATTAATTGTGCTGATATGGCACTCAAATGTCAGATTTCGGCATAGATAATAGCCGGAGAGTGCATTTGTTTAGTGAGTCAGTAATTGGTTGGGAATTTCTAGGCAAAAGCCAAACAGCTGTAAAAAAGTGAACTGCATGACAAACACTAGCACTGCTAATTGCTGCTGTCTTGAAAACTGTTTCCCCATCTGGGCTCTAATCAAAATCACTGGCTGCACTTTGAGTCACCTCACGTGGCCAACAAACTTTGCATTCCCTTGAACTTGCACTTGGATATGGAAATGGATATGGATATGGATATGGAGATGGAGATGGAGATGGAGGGTGGGAATTCACCTTGGCAATATCCATTCTGTATCTTCTTGCTCACCTGCTTTGAGGAGAACACTTTCAACTCTTCGCAATGCGAATTTGTTTACACTTTGCACATTTGGCTGGCGATTGTTCATATGTTTTCTTATATTGTTTATTGTTTGCCTACAGCTTTCAGTATTTCCACTTTTGTTTATTTGCCGGCATGGCAATGAATATATGTACATATATTCATGCGATTCGCACGATTTATTCAGAACAGTTCAAACCAGCTCTGGCGTCAAACGACACGTCGTGTTGTTTGGTAAACAAACTACATCAGGATCACATTCGATACTCGGTGTCATTGCATAATACTTATACGATTAATATTATTCAACATTTTCCGCATTATCCGGATTATCTATAATGACAATTCAGTTGCAGTCAACTGCCGTTTATCACGCAGGTGGCGTCTCCGCTGGGCTGCAGTCCTTGATAAGCGTAATGAAATTACATTTTAATTAGCTAAATGCGTATAGTCGTCTCGCTCTCTTTGCCTAACTATCTGTCCCTCTCTTTCCTCTCGTTCTATTTTACTATCGAACACGAGGGAATAAAGTTATTGCGCTTAAAGTGGCATTCAAAAGATATATCCTCATGGAATGTGTATCAAAGTTGAATTTATTGCTTAAGCTAAACTAATCTAGTGAGAACCTGTAGAGACTTTTATAGTTTTTGCGATACTCGTATTTGTTGCTTAAGCTCGTTGAGAGATTATGGAATCTATAACAAAATTAAAGAAAACATTTTCGAATTTGAATAAAAGACTCTAAAATAGTAATTCTAGTTAAATTACAGATTTTACATATCGCACATAAAGTAGATTTCATTTTAGCATATATATTAATAGATCAAATTTCAATATTTGAAAATAAAAGTATTCAACATTAAATTGTTTCTATTGCAATCAATAAAGATTAAAAACTTAAACATTTTCAGATTTAAAAGTAGTTTTCGTATTAATAATTACAAATATATAGCTGGTACAATGTAAATAAACTTTGCACATTTTCGAAATAATTTGTTAATTATATACATACAATATGTATATATTGTATTTTATGTAGTTCTATTTTACGTTAAGCGGTTTTTAAATCCAACAAGTTTAAATATTTTCAGAGTTACAAGTAGAATTCATATTCATAATTTTGACACGTATTCAATGTAAATAAATTTTGGCCATTTTCACTTTGATTATAATCAAATTAATATTATTTACAAGCTCAGCACTATTTAGAAAAACAAACAATTAAAAAACAGAGATAAAAAACAATTGGATTTGAGTAAAATAGACAATTTTATTGCACGTAAGCGATGAGCAAAGAGGAAATGCGGCAAGAGGAAATTGAATTGTATAAAAACGTCTCGTTTTAATGGTTTCTAGTTTTTTTTTATGTTTCCTCATGATTGATTTAGGGGCGGCAGAAGGCAACACATGGATGTGTTGTTAAGGTGCGTTTATGTGTCTAATCCGTCTTGCTCGACGGCCTTAAATAATATTTGGCAAGTTGCAAATTACCCGACAAATTGGGGTTGCCCCTTCTGGCTAATCAATAGGCTGGACAGGGCTTGGCCCGAACTGTTTAAAGAGGGTGCTGATGAAGAGAGAGACAGAAATAGAGAGATAGAGGGAGAGAGAGAGTGCGTGAAGTGGCGCTAAAAATACTTAAAATACTGGGAATCGCATTTATGTTTGCGGAATTTTCGTGAGAATGAAAAGCAGTCGGAAAACCGTCAATGGGCCAGACCATAACAATTAAAACTGCTGCCAAAAATGCTTTTGTTGAATATTGTTGAAAATAATCGCCAGCACACACACACACACACACACACACACACACATATACTTGTATTTCTTTTTGGAAGGTGTTGTTTATCTTTCTCACCCCATTGTGGTGGATTTCGCATTTTCAAGTTTGAAGTTCGCCGTCTTGTTGTTAGCTGGTTGCGGTTGCGATTGCGATTAGTTTGCCGCGGTTCTAGTTCTCGCCCTGACCACAAAGCGTCCCCCTGATAACACACACACACAAAATAAACATATAATTTAACAATAAAGAAATAAATACGCTCGCTATCTGTATATAAATAGTACTCAACATTACCGCAAAACAATAAAGAATATATTTTTATTTGTAATTTCAATTTCGAATTTCGAATTCTGTGCGCGTTAATTGTTAATTGTGAGTCCCTTGATGATAATATATGTTTTATGTTTTTATGCGTTGCCTGAAATTCCATGTGCATAAATTTATTGCGCATACGCCGCGTGACACGCTCTCGTATCGTTTCGTATCGTTTCGCTTTATCAGCAGCCGCGTCGATAAATCTTGCGCCGGGGGCTTTATGCATTTTAGCATACATAATTGTTAAATGCGTCGTCGTGCCTCCATTAGTCGCTGCCACACCCCCGCCCCCGCCCCCGCCCCCGCCCCCTCTCCCTCTCCCTCCCTCTGCGTCTAATAGCAAGCACATTTATGATATTCGCTGTGATCGAAAGCATAGCCGAAAGTGAAGCAAAGTAAGTAAATGAATCACGATGTTAATCAGTTATCGGGCGACATTTTAAATGGGATTTTGATTTTGGTGGCAGCGGATGTGACACTTTAACAGCATTAATAATTAATCATCATCATCATCAGGCAGCGGCAGTTAGACGCATAAATTGTAATCGTTCAGTTCCGAGAAGTTCAATAAGTATCTGGTAAATACTCTTTGTCTTCGACTTTATCTTATCGATAACACGTCAGGTCTTTATTTTGTTCTCTCTCTCGCTCTCTCTCGCTCTCTCTCGCTCTCTCTCTCTCTGTTTGTGTCTCTGTAAACTTAAGGCGTCAATATTAATATTATTAAGTTGATGTTGTTGATAGTCTGCTGACATTATCTGATGTTATTCAAGTCCTAAAATTAGCATTCAGTTGGAAGATGGGCGACGCGCCCATGAATCAGGGATTGTTGCCTGACAAATATGCGAGTACTCGTAATCAAAGCCATGATCAGCATTATAAATCGATCGATAAATCAGTTCTGAGCAAACAAACAGCTCGAGAGAACCGCCATAAATACTTTCAACTGGAAATGCGGAAAATCGCATCAACAATGGCTGCAATAATTCAATTTAATGGCCACAGTTATTTTGAAATTTCGATTTCTGTTTTGATTGGAGTCGAATGCTTTCAATTGCATGCGAAGCGATTAATTATGCGTGTACTTGATGTCGTAATTAAATAACTGTTTACCCATTATGGGGCCATAAATTAGGCGCTGCTTCTAAGGTGACTATCGCCAGACAGTGTCCACAGCGAATGCAAATAGATTGCGATCAATGTATTAGGCCAAATTCGACTCTTGTTTGGCCTCTAATGATGTTAGCCCGATAAGATAGTGAGGCCATAAGGGATGGAGGGTGGGCTGACTTTTCGCATTTGTAATGAATTTATGGCGAACCGGGAGACCGGGAGACCGGGAGAAGTGGGAGTTGTTAAGCCAACTAAACGGCTGACGCAAAGCGACAGCTGGGAAGTGGGGGCGGAAAGTCGGACAGGATATTGACAGTTGCTGGCACTTAGTATCAATTTAATGGAAATTCATAAGCGTGTTCGGTGCGTGTATGTTTTTCAGATGATTAATGCCCCGCGGGGCATCAGAACGCCCATTGCGTGTGTCCTGCTCAGTGTATCCTGCGCTGGCTTGTTGTCCTTGTGGCGGTTTAAACATGACCCAAAGAACTTGTTGCCCTAATTGGCCACTGCGCAGCTGACGCAACCAATTCCCCTGACCTTTGTTACTAGACCTACTGCGAAACCTGTTGAAAAGGTTTGCGAGATTTTCACTGCGATGAACTCACGCACAACTTTTACTACAAAATTCTTCTCTCCTTTCATTTCGGCCAGTTAAATCTCATTTGCATAGCTTGTAATAAGTAACTAAATGAACATTACAACAAGAACATTTACGTATTTTATATTCCACAAGAACATTTATATATTTTATATTTCAATGTTAAAACAAAGCCAACATTTCCAGCTGGTTCTTAACCAATGGAATATACTCAAATAATTTGAAATTCCTTTGTTTATACAAATTACTAAATTTATTACAAAAATCAGATTTAATTCTGTTTAATCAATTTTATTTATTTCATTTAAATTATTCTTCCTAAATTACTCTTAAATATCCGCTGAGTTAATAAAATCAATTTTAAGTAATGAACAGAAAAATTGTATGCAATAATATTTGGAGAGGGTTCAAATTATTATAAGTGTTAATTAAATTTGCTCAATTTTATTTAATTCTAGAATGTAAATTATTTTTAAACCTCTGCTGAGTTTTTGAAATAAATTACGCTTTTGAAATATTTCCCTTACATCTCTTTAAAGTAATAAACATAATAAAATGGGCAGAAAGAGGAATAAAGTCAAGTTATTTTGAATACAAATTAATACCAATTTACTTAATTTTATTTATTTCTCGTATTAATAATCAAACAAAATAAATTATTCTTAAATCTCTGCTGAGTAAATGTTTTAATTACATATCATTTTAATAATATAATTTTAATAATAAAGCTTTAATCTATTTATATCTTGTTGTTTTAAAATTGTTCCTAAATTAAATATTTTTCATGTATTTAAATAATTCTTAAATCTCATCTGTTTAATTAATCAAATAATTCAATTCAGTGCAGTGTAATTTACTCATTTTTATTTATTTCTTGTAAATAAATTATTCCAATTAGTTAATGAATTCAACTTACATGACTGGTTTAAGTAAGCAGAGCTGAATGAATTAAACAAATAAACTGAATGAAATAAATTTCATCTATTACAATTCCTGAATGAATTCAAGTTGTGGCTTTTAATTGTTTATTGTGCGTTTCAAATGATGTGTGACTAATTTGAAGTGTTCTAAGGAATTAAAAGAAATTATTTCGTTGTTAATTTAAGTGTGACTCACACCGGCTGTGCAGTTAATTGTTTTCAATTTTATAGTCGGTTCGCTAACAAATTGTATCATTATTATATTTATAGAGTGCACAAAATGCAGAAGCCAGTGCACCACAGAAGTGGACCGCTCTACTGTGGCGTCACATTGGTGGGCGTCACCTTCCTGGTGCTGTTCCGCCTGCTGCCCGGCAGCCCCTTCGGTGTCCACGCGCTGGGCGTCGAGGGCAACTACCATGAGCGCAATGGCATCCACACCAAGTGCAGTTTCTTCGACACCGTGAACGTGACGGGATATCCCTCGTATCCCAACGGCAGCTACAACTACAATGGAGTGCTGATCCCCAGCCACTATGTGGGCACCTTCGACTACATCTACAAGGATCTGGTGGATCGCGTGGATGTGGCTCCGCACACTCGGGGCTGCATCTGCAAGCTGAAGCCGTGCATCAACATCTGCTGTCCTTGGGGATCGCTCTACAATGGCACCGACTGCTTCAAGGACACCAGCAGCAGAATCTGGCCGGACACAACGATGAATGTGACGCTGCGCAACGAGAGCGTTCAGAACGTGAATATCCACGACCAGTTTGTGGTGCAGATCTTCAGGCCCTGCACGGAGATGTTCTCGCTGGTGCCCGAGATCAACTACTACGACAGCTACAAGCTCTTCGAGAACGGCACTCTGTTCCGCGAGGACGATCTCCTGTACATCTACAAGAACGAGTTCTGCCTGGTGCCCACGACCGTCAACGAAACCGACACCTTCTACAGCCTCAATCCCGCCAACTGCGACATGTTCAACGAGAACACCACCGTCAAGATCATCAATGGGTTCAGTAAGTAGTTAACCAATAATTAATACAATTTAATATAATACTCATAATATAATTAATACATTTTATGTGTGTCTATTAACATCATCCAATTAATCCAATCAATGTTTACGATCCACATAAAATACATAATTTGATATTTAACTATTTTTAAAATGATATATCATATTCGTTAACATTAATGTAACCCAACAAATTCCAATATTCATACCAAAAATCTAAGTTGGAAAATAATTCAACAACTAAATTTAAATTGTAGCTTTAAAAAAAAGTGCTTGCCATGCAATGTATTATTTTGATTAGTTAATCACTTATATAATTTAATATTGAGTAGTAGAACATACCTATCAAGTTAAGGGACTTTTTAAAAGAACATAAATAAGTTGATTTCAGCTGTTTATTTAATTTTAATTATCCATATCGATAATATAAATGTATTTTCACACCAAACCCAAAAATTCAATCAAATAAAAATAACAAGTTTGAATTTAAGCATGCGATTAAGTAATATTTAAACATTTGCCTTGCTTGCATTTTTTCAATTGTTTAGTAAATGAAACAATTCAATACTGATTAATAGAACAAAATAGGCTGCAAAGGCAAAAAGCAAAGTCCTTAATTGCAATTGTTCACATCGATCGATAAAGAAGTCTACTAATTTTGATCGTAGTTAATCTCATCTTGAAATAATGTAAAAGTTGATGAACAAAAAGGCGATTGTCATATTTTTATTGTCTGTCTATATTGAGTATAGGCATAATGCTAATTAGCAGCAGCACATAATACTTTATATGCACATTTATTGCTAAGGCCAGCTTGACGCTTAATGCTGAATTCATACATTAGCATTAATTAACGAGTTAAGAATTCTGTTGAATTTTAAAACAATTTTTATTGTCCAACTGCAGCCTTGACTTATGCTTGAACTGCTTTTACAATTAAGCGATTGCAATTGAATGTGTTCGAAAACATGTAATTTAAATTCTTGAATCAATTCTATAGTATCGTAAATTTATAAATATTTTTAAAGAGATATTTTGCTGCTTTCTTTTAGATATTTTATTTTAAGTATTTGGTACAATATTTATATCTTTTTTTTTTGGCAATGCTCTTGTCTGTAATATTAATCGTAAAGTGAAGTTTTGATGAATGATTTTTATAATTTTTAATAATTAACAATTCAACCTGCTTTCCTTTTTACCCTTTTTAGCAATGCTCTTCTCGATTCCCTTCATGCTGCTGACCGTCGCCGTCTATCTGCTGATCCCTGAGCTGCGCAACCAGCACGGCAAATCGCTGGTCTGCTATCTGCTAGATTTGAGCATTGGCTATATGACGCTGTGCTATCTGCTGTTGGTCAGGAGCATGGAGCCCAGTGGAGTGCCCTGCAAGGTGTTCGGCTACACGACGTACTTCTTCTTCATGTCCGCGTTCTTCTGGCTGAATGTGATCAGCTTCGATCTGTGGCACAATTTCCGGGGCACACGTGGCATCAACAGATTCCAGGAGAAGAAGCGATTCCTCTTCTATTCGCTGTACTCGTGGGGCTCGGCGCTGCTCTTCCTGATCTTCACGGTCACGGTGCAGGAGTATTCGGATTGGCCGAACGAGCTGAAGCCCGGCATTGGGGGCGGCGAGTTCTGTTGGCTGGACATGACCAACTGGTCGGCGATGATCTACTTCTTTGGGCCCATACTGGTCATCATTGTGGCCAACACGACGATGTTTGTGATGACCGCCTTCAAGATACACGGCGTGCAGCGCGAGATGGCCAGAATCATTGCGCGGGAGGACAGCACAAAGAATCTGCGCACCGAGAAGGACAAGTAAGTGATCCAGGTAGGGAGAGAGAGTTGAAACCCCGCTTTATCAGCAATCCTTTAAGGTTCGGCCTGTTCCTGCGCCTGTTCCTCATCATGGGCGTCACTTGGTCGTCGGAGATCATCTCGTATTTCGTGGGCGCCGACAAGAAGTTCTCGAAGATCTTCTACGTCTCGGACATGTGCAATGCCCTGCAGGGATTCCTCATCTTCATGCTCTTCGTGCTGAAGAAGAAGGTCAAGCATCTGATATCCAACAGGTGAGTCTCCATTCACATCCTGCAATTGCACTAATGTCGAGTCCCCGGGTGTAAGTTGTAAGTCGATAAAACTGTGCACGTCCTGTCTCTGACCTCTTGTTACCTAATTGTTGACCAGAACGGTGCGAGTGCGCAGTCTGCACCAGACGGAGAGCGTCACGGTTGCCGGCAGCAGCTTCTCGATGCGGCAGCGCTTCATGGATGCCTCCAACCAGATCCGCAAGCTGGTCGTCATACGCAACGCCTTCGCCAACACCCCGAGCGGCGTTCATTCCCACACCGGTTAGGCGACGAGTCCTCCGTAAGAAGCGTCTCCTGCACGCTCCCTTTCCTCTCTTTCTCTGTCTGTTGTTAAGTGTTGTACAACGTGGTAATACTAACGATGCAGCGATCCCTCTTAGTGGCTGCTTCTTCTTCGCTTTTGAGTGTTGTACAACGTGGTAATATTAACTATGAATCCAGTGGAGTGTCAGCCATGCTCAGTAAGCAATTATACCTCCCAGTTCCTGCTTCCTCTTCGCTTTTGAGTGCTGTGGAACGTTGAAAACAGTCGTGGAGCGTCGTTCACTGTTAAGTGTTGTTCAACGTGGTAATACTAAAGATGAGCCCTCGTGGAGTGTCGAAGCTACCAGCTATATGATGTCCCTTAGTTTCTGCTTCCTCTTCGCTTTTGAGTGTTGTGAAACGTGTTAACATTAACATTGAACTTCCTTAGAGTGTTGTAGCTGTCAGTCGATGATCCCTCTTCACCTTGTCAACTGGAGTGTCGTAGCAGCCAGCTTTAATGCATGCAACTTTAGTAACTTAGCGCGCACACACATAGACAGTACCTGCATTTAGTCCATATCCTCTCTAAATTATTCTCTTGTATCTCGTTGTCAGACTGCTTTCGATATCGCTAAACCGCACCAACAATACAAATACCAATTCCAACATCAACAACAATAACAAACAAACACCCGACACACGCCCAACAATGCCCAGTGTGTCCTGAATTGTCTAAAACTAGATCAAGAAATGCAAGAGGCTGCTAACCAAATAAAACCAAAAAAAAAAAAAAACACACACAAATCAAAACCAAAATCACGTAAATCGTGACTAACGAATCCGTCCATTTGTTGTACAAAGCGTAGCCTAAAACCATGTAACAAAATTACAAAATAATAATAAACAAGTAAAAGGTATAAACTAAGTAACTGTATCCATCAATGTATCGTCGTCAGACTCTTGAAGAACAAGTCTCCCGGTTCGAGTCAATCGAACTCAACGAACTCCACATCGACCGACATTAATGCGAGTTCGCAACAGGATAAGTTTAAAATGAAGTCCACCAGCCAGGCCAATGGCAATGGCAATGGCAAGAAGCCGCCAATAGCTCTATGATAACAAAAGCTGGACCCAAGGTAAAAAGATCGAGTTGTGCTTCGAGAATTCCTCCCCCCAGTGATTAACCAAACAAAACACAATCAATTCGAGTAATTTATTCCCCAGCTACTAAGTATCGCTATCTCTATCGCTATCTATCTGTATTAATACATAATATATATACGCTATATACGAGTCTAATCGCATGTAAATCAATTCAAATTGCGCTGATTTGTGATTGCTCGATTCTGTGAATAACAATTAACCCCCTTTAACCCCTAACCCCCGATCTATATGCGCATTTCCAGCTAACCCTTGAAATTAGTAATTCATATTGCATCGCTAATTATCGGTTTCGGTTTCTCTGTTAACTGTTATCAATATTGCCACTCCATTAACTAATCGCACTCTCTCTCCGCTCTCCACTCTCCACTCTCCAATGTCTCTCCACTGCAGATGCTCGAGTGGACGCGAGGGCAGCAACCAACGTCAGAGCCAGTACTCCACGAAGACCACGTCGAGCAGTGTGGCCAACCTCTCGCTGCAGGAGAAATGCTCAACGGAAAAGCCTCTCGTCGAACAACAGCAACAACAACGCACCACGAACTTCCGTTGAGCGAGCTTCTTCTTCCCACTGTTCACCCTAGGTCTAGTCCCTGACGACGTCACATCGAATAGCTGGGATCGAGTGCGACCCTCCCAAGCAGCCATATTATATCGTAGACTTACAAAAAGACACTATTTCCACTACTCCTAGTACAATACATGTCATGTGCATGTGTGCGTCTGTATGTGTGTGTGTGTGTGCGTGTGTGTGCGTGTGTGTGTATCCATGTCTCATTTGCCATTTAGATATGACAGTGATTATCTGAAATTATTTTACCACTCTCCCTCTCTCTTTATCTCTCTTTATCTGATGAGATCAGTTTACACAAACAACGAAAACAATTTATATGTCACATACTCACGCACATATATATATATAGAGTATATACATATATGTATATTAATGTATGAATTGTGTATTTACTTAAACATAATATTAAAGTACTATTTTATGTCAATTTTAAATAAAAGCCAAAGAAAACCAAATTATTGCAAACCGCGTTTTATTATATGCAGATTAAAACTGTTCCCAATTTAAGGTCTTTGCTAACCCGCAAAACTGTTCCACTGTCGGATAGAAAGGGAAATTTGAATGGCATTTAACTGTTCCCAGCGATTCAGCATAAATTGAACTTGTTGATAAACAAATGATTTATTTAAATGAATAACAAATAAATTCATTACTATCTAAAAGCTGAAAATCGTTCATTATGGATGTATATTTGTAAATTTTAAATTCTAATTTAAAGTAAATAAGGGAATTTAATTTAATTAATGCAGCACCAAATAAACTGGTCGACCATCAACTTATTTATTTAATCGACATTAAAAAAGAGAATAACATATTGCTAGAATGAAATGATAAAATAATGACAATGTAAATTATAAATTCCGAATTAAAGTAATCAAATAAGTTAGGTTTTTACGTGTTTTATCTTTATCTCAATGTCTTACCATTTCACTCATGCAACTTCAATTGCGCCCATTCAACGAAACTGAACAGCAGCAGCAACGTGAACACTTATAGCGCCAAACTGTTCCCAGGTGAAGCCAGGCTAGCCAAGCACACAACCAAAGTGAGCGAGCATAAAAGCTCTGCGCATACAACTTAAAGTTCACACAAAGCCAGCTGAGCTGTTTGTTTGTTGTTCTTGTTCGACTCTCGCGGCTCGCCGCAGCTGTTGCTTTTGTTGTTCTTGTTGTTGTTGTTGCTGTTTAACTACCAACAAACGACGCGAATGAATTTTGAATGAGGCGATGGCTGAGATTCCAATTCGACACACAATCGAAATCGTCTGGGCTATTGGATATGTACATATGTATGTGTGAGAGTGTGCGTGTGTACACAGAGAGAAAAATTGTGTTCTTAAATCAAGAATGAAATTATCGACTTGAGAATGTGCGATTCTTAAGAAAACTTATTAAAACGAATTCGTTATTAAACATATTCTTGAAAAAATATTTCATTCTTAACTTTCTTTGAAGATTAAAGCAGCCTTGTTTTCTTCTATCAATAAACTTTTAAGTTGGATAAATTCTCAAATTCAACGATTTTATTATTGACTTTCTTCTTAAAGTTAGGCTAGCGAATATTCTTCTTTTCTTAATAAAATATTCTTTTTTTATTGTACTTGGATTTTTTTAATGCAATAATAAATTCAAGAATTCACGTTCTTATATTTTTAAAAATTAAAAAAACAATCTTATTTCATGAATGTTCAATCACGAATTGTTCCTGAATTTCGTTCTTGATTTAGGATTTGACTTTCGGGGTTCAATTTTGATAACATATAAGCAAAAGAGGAATTTAAGATTTTATTCTTGATTTTATCGACTTATTTTTCTCCGTGTATGTGTGTGTAGTGCGTGTGTGTGAGTGTGAGTGTGTAGGGTTGTGCTGCCGGTTGTTGGTGGCTCGGCTGCGGGCTTTGCTTGTGCTGACAGACTGGCTAATCAGTTAGTCTGTTTTTTATTCTTGGCCGGCATGGAGCGTTGACGCTTTATGCCGCGAGAGAAAAGCCAACAACGCATCAAAGTTCGACGCTCCCCGCTCGCCTCTCCGCTTCCACACAACAACGAGTATTGTTGTCGCAATCGTAGCCGTTTTTAGACGCGTCTGCGTCAGCGTCAACGGCAACGCCAACCTCAGCGTCTGCGCCAGCGTCAACGTCCGCTTCGCATTGTCGCTGTCGAATTTGATTGTTGTTCTTTGCGTTTGCGGTGTGCGGAATACTGTGCGCGCATCTGAGACGATCGCGAGTGTTTATCTATTTAATAACGCTGACGCCGGCGTCGTCGTCGCCGCCTTGGACTGTGACGTCACACGCGTGCAGAATTAAGACTTTCAGACTCAACAGCAATTACCACACCGCGCCTTTTACAACCGCAGCGTATTTAATTGTGCAATTAGCAGAGAGAGCAACAATAACCAAACAAACACAATCACAAAATGTGGGCGACGCTCGTGGGGATCATTGCCGCCATTAGCATAGGAACAGTTGCTGCCGTGACAGAAACACCAACAGCCTCAACCTCAACCACAGCGAAGACAGCAACCATCGATGCAACTGTTCCCAGCAAATTCCCCTGCGCCTATGCGGACACCGTGAACATCACGGACTCGCAGCGTCTGCAGGACGGCTCCTATGCCCACGAAGGCGTCGTGGTGCCCGCTCACCTGGTCGCCGTCTACAACTTCAAGGTGATCGACGGCGTCGAGTATCGCGCCAATAAACATGTGCGCGGTTGCGTATGCCTCATCAAACCCTGCGTCACCTTCTGCTGCCCCCCGGGCGAGCACTTCAATCCCAAGACTGCCAACTGCACCGCGCCACAGCAGCCCAGGGCAGCGAGCACGCTCATCGAGCTGACCCATGGGGCAGGGAATGTGAGTCACGTGAAGATCGTGGAACACTTTGTGGTGCGCACGCAGCTGGGATGCCGCAACAAGTTCGTGGACAAGAAGCACGACGATTTCTGGGCGTGGCATCTCTTCGAGAACGGCACTTTGTCGAGGGACGGGCGTCTCTGGAGCACCGACGAGTATTGCTTCTCGGCGCTGGAGCACCAGCCGGCTGCCTGGGAGCTGGTGCCCCTCAACTGCGAGCGCTTCCAGCGCGGCTATCGCATCTGGATCTATGCCATCTGTGAGCGGGCGTCTTGAAGGGATTGAATTTCCCAGCTAATTGATTTGTTTTGCAGGCAGCATTATCGCCATACTGATCAACATTTTTATACTCTCGCTGCTGAGCTCGATTAACACGGCTCGCAAAAGCCACTATGGCCAGCTGATCATCTACTATCTGCTCTCGGTGATCGCCGGCTACTCGCTGCTAGTCTACTTGACCCTCAAGAATCCCATGAAGCTCTCCCACGAGGCCTGTCGCAATGTCGGTAAGATTGCCTTAAACTATTATCTTTATAATTATATTTAATTCGACTCATGAAAACAATTATACGTAGAATATTGATATTTTATAAAATGTAGTTTTGCTTAACAACGTTTTCCCGAGAATTGTTATTTATTGAACAAAAAAACACACACAGACAGATTTATAACTTATTAAAAATCTCGTTAAGAATTTAATATTAAATTGCGGTAGAACTATTTTAAATTAAAGTTCTGTTTATTTATTTTATTAATTTTAAAGTCGACATTGAAGAAATTTCAATTTGAAATTAAGTAAAAATTGTATATTTCATTAAATACGAATAAATTATAAATCTAAAATTTTCAAAATTATAATTAAAATCTACAGGTTTCTTGGCCTACTTCTGCATCGTGTTGTCCTTCGTCTACTTGGCCATCTGCAGCTTCGACTTCCTGCTCAAGTTCCGCCAGAGATCCATGCGCAACTGGGTTCGAACCGTGTTCTACTTCTCAGCCCTGGCTTGTGTGATTGCCCTAAGGTTTGTAGTGTCCTTTGCCCAGGACTCCAATATGCCAAAGCACTTCAAGCCGGGCATTGGCGAGGACTATTGCTGGTTCGATGGTAAGTCTGTATATTTTTTATTCATTTCATTTAGAAGTTTATAATTATAAAATATTTATAATTGTTGCGAAAACTTTTAAGATCCGTAATCGTTTTTCTGCTCGTTATATGAACAATTAATTTATTGACTTGATCGTGTGACTTGTTATTTACATTTTATTGCAAAATGTCTTCATCCAACATTAATTAATTTGATGAAACGAAATTTAATTAGTTAGGCCATCAACAGCTACATATGTATAATTTGTCTTTTTTTGGCAATATTTTAATTTATTGTATCTTTGCATGTTCTTTGTCATGTGATCTTTGATCTTTGATGTTGTGTTTACGTGTTTGTTAAAATATGTATATCGCTATTTATATCTACAACTAATTACCATATTTGTTTGGATACCTGTTAGTGCCATTATTTATTTCTCTTCTCACTTTTGATTTCATTGAATTCCGTTTCATTTATTATTATATCATTCGACTTGCCAACAATTTAAATTTGGCACTGTAATGCTTATTTATTATAAGTTTGGAAGAATTTAAGCCATTTGCAAAAAAAAATGTGTGAAATAATTATAATATTCCATTAAATTCCATTTTTATTTTAAGGGATTTGAAATATATTTTGTGTATTTATTATTTAATTTTTAAGATTTTATTATTTCTGATACCTTGATTTAAGTTTTATATTTATTTTTTTCCTCTTTTAGTGCGTCTCTGGGGTATATTGATCTATTATTATGTGCCCATTTTGTTGCTGCTGATCTTCAGTATTTGCTGCTGTCTCAAGGCGTACTTCGCCATCTTCGAGCTGCCTCCCGATACGCAGTATGTGCAGGGCATCAATCTGCGCATCATGAAGATTCAGTAAGCCTTATCAAAGTATATCTATAAATCAACTAAAACTCTACTTTTTGCTTAGTTTCTACGCATTCACTGGGTACTTGATAGGCGTCTTCGCCGTCTGGTTGCGTGAGATGATCGTCTATATCTTGGCTCGGGTCAGGGAGCATTTCTTCATCATAGACTTCTGGAGTGGCATTTGCATTCTGGGACTGGCCATAGCCGGGTTTATACTGCTGCTGGGCAGAAATATGCACGTCAAGACCTGGTGGTCCATCAATGTGTAAGTGCTGGCAACACTTAATTATAGATTTCTGTTAATTTTCTATGTGATCTCGCAGCGAATCGAGTCAGACCGATCTGAGCATTATAAATGCGCGTGTTTACAAATTCGACGAGAAGGGCGATCTGAAGTCGCCAGGTGAGCAGCGAGAATTCATGGCGAATGTGTTTCAACTTGTGCTAATTGTATTCGAAATTGTTTAATTATAGATTCGCCTTATCGACCAACGGTGACATCACTTTGAAATGACAAAACCAACTGCCTCAAACTGAGTGATTCACGTTTTGGAATCATGCTCAAAGTTTGCAATTATCTGATATATTGAAAATATATATTAAGCAATACTAAGACTTGTTATATTACTATACATACTTAATTAATTATTAAACAGCCGTTTCGTTCTCGAAATTATTCCTTAAGTTCCGTGTCCATCAGCAATTCCACCTACACTAAATATAAACACCACACACAGCCGTAACAATGAAATATTCAATAAATGTCGATGAAATGAATATTAAATCATTCAATATGGACACCGAATGCAGTCGCAATTGCATTTTGCATTTTGCATTTTGCATTTTGTAGTTTGCAATTTACAATGCTGAACTCGAAGCGCAGTTCACAAGCTAAATAAATACTTCATTTAACTGAAATGTTAAACACTTGATTTTGACCTTAAATCAAGCTCAAGCCCTTCATTATATTTATTAACGACTTAATTAAGGTTGCGTTGCGTTAAACGGAAAGCCATTCTAAAAACACTTAAGATTGTTAATATGTACATATGAGATTGGCACTTTTGTTTTTAAAATTATCGATTATAATTTTGTTATAGACATCGTAAATAATTGTATAATATTGCAAAATTTGCTTTATTTCCAAAAGATTTCATTAGGATCCAAGAAATATTCTAGTGTTATGAAAAGACTAGAGAAAAGCAATTCAGAACTGCTATAATATGTATCCGGATAATATTTCTATAATTTTTATGTTGACATAGTATTTTCTAGTCACGCTTTCGATTTCCTTAAAACCCATGAAGTTAAGCTTTTCTACACAGAGAGTAAAATCACGCTCTAAAAACGTGAATGAAATTCTTCGATTTGAGAATATTCAGACTTTAGAATAAATTTCTTGAAACAATATTTTATTCTTAAAAACGTTCTGGCAATAAGATGTCAGACTTAACTTTCTTATAAATCAGTCTTTTTTCAATCTTCTTTTCAG
The DNA here is from genome assembly GCA_035047365.1 of Drosophila ustulata. Classification (NCBI taxonomy): domain Eukaryota; kingdom Metazoa; phylum Arthropoda; class Insecta; order Diptera; family Drosophilidae; genus Drosophila; species Drosophila ustulata. The sequence goes on along the minus strand of JAWNPT010000057.1, from coordinate 9,859,552 downwards.
AATGTTTTATGTACGACGAATTCTTACAAAAAATAATTTTATTCTAGTGTTATGTCAGCTACAGTCCTGAAATTATTTCACTGAGTATTTTCTAGTCACGCTTTCGCTGGCCAATCAGCAACTTTATTATTATTTCAGCACTTTAGCGCCCTGCATTGTGGGTTAACCCAAACAGTCTCGGTTATGCCATGAATTATTTCCTTGACTGAATAACCGATTCACTAACAGGTGACCAGCCCCCAAAATACAGGTCGACAGGTCGGCAGCCAAGAGCAAAGGACATAAACGCTGGCTAAACAATAAGCAAAAGGGGAACAAAAAGTGTGTTTGGGAGGTCGCAGGTCGCAGGTCGCGTGTCCGACGTCTGGGGTCGAGTTCAGTTGCTCAGTTTACCTGTTCTACCTGCTCAATGGAGGCGTCGAGTCGCCAGTGGCAAGTGGCAAGTGGCAAGTGGCACGCAACAAATGCGCTCTTAATGACGCAACTGCCAACTGCCAACTGTCCGTCTCCGTTTAGTCCAATTGACGACCTCACTACTCACCATTCCTGTATTCCATATTCTTTATTCTTTACGCTCTGTGAACTGTGTCTTATTATGGTGCTCTGCTGGAAATTATGTGCTCCCGCTCCCTGAAAAGCGAACTTGGCCGAAGTGCGAAGACGCTACAAGGGGCAAGTTTGGTGAGAAAAGTTTAACAACTTTAGATTGTGAAGTTGGGCAATAAACAGCTGCAAAGCATTTCCTAATTGTTTAAAGTACCTAAACAAATGCGATTGACGCTGAGACAAAAATAAACATGTTAACAAAGTGGGCACTTCTGGGCTCTATTTATTTATATTTATATTTTTAGCATTACATTAAACTATAGTTAAAGACGGATAAATACTATATTCTATTGAGGGAGTTATAGAAAATTATATATAATACTTAATGCATCAGGTTATTGAAAGGCTTCAGAGAAAGTAGACTTATATATAGTATATAATAGACTTGCTTGCGAAATTACTTAACACATTTTTCTTCTATTAAGCAATTGGGTTGAAAATCTATTTTAACTAATGAATCTTCTGGAGCAATTTTTTTTTATTTAATTTATTTTTTTCAGTTACATTAATTTATTAATTAATTGGCAAGAAACTCAGCAAAGTCAAGTTTTAAATTGTAATGCATAGTTGTAATTATTTTTCAAGAAGAAAAGCTTGTTTAAAGGCGGTAAGGATTATGAATAATTTATGGTCAGTACATATTGAAAGAGATCGAACATTGTGGTTGCCTATTTATTATTCAATTAATGTGGACTGTTTGCTAGCCCCAATTTTGTTTTAGACGAAATTTCATGTCTTCAGCAATATTATTGGATTACAATATGAGAGTGGAATTCAAGGGTTTTTAGAGCGGAAGCGATTTCTGTGTCACCCCTGATATAATATATATGTTGCTGGTAAACGATTTTAATTTAGCTTAATGATTCGAAGAATCAAATATTACTGAGGTTAATGATACGAACAATCAATTATTACTATTATTTTAATCTTCCAGTTTATTTAGGTTAAAGATTGGAAGAATCAATTATGATTAGTATAAATAATAAATGCTACAAATAAATCAGGACTCCTCAAAGTTATTCCCTGCAGACTGCTGTAGAGCATCTCGGCAGTCTATAATGCTATGTCCCGATGATGGCGTTGATGTTGTATGCTCAGTTTCAGTTGGCCTGCTGCTCGATGTTGATGTTGTTGTAAACAAATCGGCGAGAAATCGCTAATGTGTTGTGTGTTGTGTTATACTTATTGTGGGCGTGTGTCAAGCTAGACGTTTATTCCGTTTCATACCGTGGCAAGCGATTTGATTTGATTTCAGTCCAGTTCGAGTTGAACCTGCGCCAGGTGCGGACGGGAGCAGATTTAAACTGATTCACATTCAACTAGTCGGGGAGGCGACGTCATCGGCAGTGCATTAGGATTCCTTCTTTATATTTCGGTTTTCGGTATTTCGGTCTCTATTTGGAATTCGATAATTCGAGATAAACACGCTTCAATTGCCGTAAACATAAACAGACGGCGCGGTGAATGTGAAAAGACTGCTGACGGGGTAGTGAAAAGGGGGCTGGCAAGCATGTCTGTGGCCACAACGCAGTTCGTTGTTGCCTTCTTCTTGCGGCTGCTGCTGCTGAGTCAGCGTGGCACGTGCGGCGCCAACCACGAGGAGACGCGCTATCCATGCCACTTCATCGACACCGTCAACATCACCGGCAGCTACAGCGCCGGCAGCTCCATGAACGGCTCCTACGTCCACAACTGGACCGTGATTCCCAGGGAACTGGTGACGCCCTACGACTTTGTCATCGAGAACGGCATTCGAGTCCCCGCCGAGCGGCATCTTCGCGCCTGCATCTGCCGCCTGCGTCCATGCGTCCGCTTCTGCTGTCCCGCCGGGCAGCTCTACCAGCTGGAGACGCGTCGCTGCGTGGAGCATCCGACGGTGCCGGGCCACAGCCACATGGCCATGGAGCTGCACAACGGCACCCAACTCCATCAGGAGCTGGGCTCCTGGTTCAGCGTCCACGTCGAGCTGCCCTGCGAGCACATGCGTGCCGTGACCAAGGACTCCGAGTATCTGCACTGGACGCTACATGAGGTAACCCACAGAACATTGTTAAATCATATTAAATTGAACTCAAATTCTCAGTTCATGAACAATTTTCTTGAAATCAGAATATTTTGAGTTCCTTATAAGTATAAACAAGTAAGAAAGCTACAGTCGAGAGTGCTCGACCGTATGATACCCGCAACCCATTTCGAGAGAAAACAAAAAATTTAAATGATATATTAACAAAAAATATACCAAATATACTAAAATTAGTTTTTTGTATATATTTGAAAATAGCGGGTAAAAATCACAACACCGTTTTGGTCACACTGTCAACTAAACAAACAAAGCGCGGGCAGCTGCAAGTGAATTTTGCATAGAAAATTGATTCTTTAATAACTTCCTTGTTTTTCATTCGATCTCAACCAAATTCACAGGAATCATTGAGAATATAAATATTATTATGCATATCAAAATTCAATGCTCTAGGTTTATTATTACGGCTTTTACAGACTTTTGGGGGCGAAAAGGGGCGTGGCATCCAACTTTTGAAATAAACTTGACCTGCGTAGGACCTATAGGAGTACTGTCCCCAAATTTGGTAGCTCTAGCTTTTATAGTCTCTGAGATCCAGGTGTTCATACAGACGGACAGACGGACAGACGGACAGACGGACAGACGGACATGGCTATATCGTCTCGGCTGTTGACACTGATCAAGAATATATATACTTTGTGGGGTCGGAGATGCCTCCTTCTGCCTGTTACATACATTTTCTGTTGGCACTAAGTTATAATACCCTTCTACCCTATGGGTAGCGGGTATAAAAATCATTCTTTATTCAAGCATATATTCTTAACATTCATAAATTTATAAAGCGGAATTACAATAACGATCCTACCATTCTTATTATAAGATTGTTTTGAGTTTCATAAGGATAAGAAATATTCATTGTTTAAGAATATATTCTTTATATTCCTATATATTTAAAGAAATTTAATTTTCGAATCAAAAACAAGTAATAAATTTATATTATTAAAACAACCACAGAATCTGCTTATCAATAAAGTAATGGTAATAATCTTTAAACAATTTTAAAAAGATGATTTTAAGCTTGAAACAAGATTTTTGTAGTCTGAAAAATGTTTGAAAGTATAAAATCTTAAGCATTTTTTTCATAATCGAATTATTTTCCAATTTTAGAATCTATGACTTCAAGATTTCAAACTTGAAACATGATTTCTGAAAAATGTTTGATATAATAACGCATTTTTTTCAAAATCTAAATATTTTCCAATTTAAGAATCTATGTTATGAACCATTAACAAAAATCTTTCATAATTCTTGAAAAAAAGATTTCAAAATTGAAACAAAATTTTTGTAATATTTAAAAAATTGGATTGCTTTAGTTATGTTTTTCAGACCGAATTCTTATGTCAAGATTTTTTTGTAAGATCGAACAATTTTGAAATTTCTGAATGATATGCTTGATTTTTCTCTCTGTGTAAAAATCTTCAGCTAATTAAAAACTCTTCGCAGAATGGTTCCATCAGCCATCGAGAGCGTCACTTCACCAAGCATTATTGCTTCACCCCGCTGCTCATCGGCAACAGCACCTGGAGCTGGCAGCCTCTCGGCTGCGTCCCCGAGAAGCTCCAGTTTGTGCTCGGCGTGCGCGAATGGACCTATGCTATATGTGAGTACGCCCCCAGATCTTGGGCCAATTAATTGCCTTCTATAAAAGTGCGAATATCCAAGAGCGTTCTGAAATAAACACTGATTGCCAATAAAAATAATTCGCATATCTTCGAAATGCGTGCGCCGATCAATCGATTCCAGTGGCAGCTCGTTATCAGCCACGATTTATGGATTGGCCATCGGAATTCTCAAAAGTAAAAGAAAACAAACTATGCTGCCCTCATCCGGTTTATTGCATAAATAATTATTTTATTCTTTGAAGGGATAGATCAGTTTTTTGAAAGTTTGCAATTGATGGATTAATGTGGGTAGGAAAAATTATATTATAAAAATAGTATTGGTATTAAGAGAGCTTATTTTAATTGTTGTGGACATTTTTTAAAATATAAATCGTAAAATGTAATGGATGTTGAGTATTAATTTAAGAAAACATATTGTAAATGGTAATGGGAAAAGCTTTTAAATCAAAAATAGTGTGAATTCAATTTGAAAAAAGCGTTTTTTTTTTTCGCAAAAATAGTTTTTAAAATAGAATCGTTTAAAATACTTAAATAATTTTAATAACTTGTACTTCAATATTCAGCAAGTTTAAAATTAATTATAAAAATAAATAGTGTTTTAAATAGTTAGCATGTTGAAGGAATGATTGGAATAGACTTATTTATACAAAATATGGTATATATATGTTGTCGCTAATTATAAAATTATTATAACTTTAAATACTACAATAGAATAACAAAAACTGTGAAACTGGACGATGAGTGGAAACATATACTATGAAAAGTTTGCACATATGTACATATGTATCTTATTAAAAATTCGAACTGTAAAATCCTTTGTACTTCTAGAAGATAGAAACAGAAGTCGTATTTCTATAAAATTATTAAAATTTAAGCTTTCATCATAATTTCTCTTTGCTCACCTCTTTCAGGCCTGCTGATCTGCATTATCTCGATGCTCATAGTGCTAATAGTGCATTTGACGTGCTCGGATATGCGCAACAGCTTCTACGGCGTGGCCGTCAAGGCCTATATGATCTGTGTTATCTTTGGCTATGGCCTCTTGGCACATCTCACGCTCCACGATCCCGCAAATCTTTCGTCAGCTGCCTGTCGCATCATACGTAAGTCTATTTTCGGTAATTTTCGCGCAATTAATGATCGATCAGTGATGGATTTATCTTTGATCTTTAGCTAGCTTCGCATTGCTCTTCCTGGTGCTGTCCTTCTACATACTGAGCTTCATCTCGTTTAAATTGTATCTGAGCTTCCATGGCGTTGTCCTCACCAAGCTAATGTTCTGGCTGATCCTTGTACCGATTGTGATCATTGCAATCGGCTGGTCCGTTTATGTGGGCTTCAGTTATCACGGCGCCAAGTTGGTTTTCGGGGGCGACACTTGTTGGTTCGATCGTAAGTCATTAATGTGCTCATTGCATGTTTATCTCTGAACTTTACATATATTAAAGTACAAAAAATATCATGGAATATGAAATAATGTTTTAAAATTCAAATGTAACCTATTTTGATAATTAATTAGCCAAGTTATAAACCTGCAGCATGAACTTTAATTGATGAACTTGAGCGTAAACATTGACTAATCTCATAAATATCCGTTCTATAGCTCGCCACTGGACTGTGATGGTCTATTGCTTTGCTCCGATTTTTATTTCGTGTGCGATCAGCAGCTTCTTCTACATTCTCACGCTGATTCGCATCAGCGAAGAACCGGATATTGATTCCGAGAAGAGCTTTGAGTCCTTGGAGCGCAATCGCCTGAAGTCCTTCTGGAAGTTCTTCTCCTACACAGCGCTCATCTGGTTCGTCTACGTCTGCTCCTTTGCCGTCAACAATTATCGCCACGAGAGATCTCATCTGAACTATGCCGTTTGTCTCTGCACCGCTTTTCACGGCTTCGCTGCGCTCTACGCTCTGGTGGGGAAAAATCAACAGATACAGAACTTTCTGCGCCGCATCGAGGACAATAAGTGAGTTTACCACTATAACTCCTTTTACATTTTATTAACACTTTCTTTTCACAGTGACGAGGAGACTGGCGAGAACTCTGTGCCAATGTATATTTACTGATGTCAGCACAGTTTTGCTGCCGCTGCACAGTTGTGGAGCAACTGTTCGCGTTTTAGCGTAGGCACAAACCTCTTAACATCAGCTAACATATGTGCCTCTAGCGGAGACTTAGACCTATAGTAGCTTTGGCATTGACTGAAAAGCTTTTTTGGAACCTAACGGAAATTATGAACATTTATTGTTAAATATTTTTGTAAAAAAATTAATAATGAAATAAAAGAAAGTATTTAAAACCAATGATTTTTATAAGTATTTTAAATTATTAGAATTATTTTTAATAAACTTCTTGTAAAATTAAGTATACAATTTAATAAAAAAATTCTAAACCTAACGGAAATTATACAAAAGTTATATTAATTTGTAAATTTATAAAATATTGTTTTTAAATGTAGTTTTAATAGTTAGAGGATCTATGCATCAACTAAAAACTTGATGCCAAAATAAATGAATTATTATTATTAATTACCCCAAGTAAAAATAATATTATTTGAAAATTTATATAAATATAGTCACATTTAAAGGTGCTTTAAAGCCACTTGATAGACAGTTCAGTATTAGTTATTTAAAAAGAAATGCTCCCATTAGCAGTGTTTAATGGGAATCAGCTGCAGAAAACATAATTAAAAAAGACAGAAGCTTAACACGGCTAAGTCCTTGTAAGCAGATGTCTTAAAGCTTGTTCTCGCAGTAGCTGCAATCAGAAATGCACTCTACTCGCAGAAAAGTATTCGCGGGCAGCATTAATTGCAGATGGCAGAATTCACGTTACGTATACGCAACACAAAAGGAAAGCAGGATTTTAGCAACAAACAATTGGAGATGCTTAAAATAGAATGACAACTGCGCTCAGTTCGTGGTTAGCATTCAACAGATTTCAACAGGATACCAGAATCAGTGCAGGATAAATTAAGCGTGTTTAAAGTGTTCAGACGGACGAACGTTTGTTGCGGCTTGTTAAGCGACGGTGGGGGCGGGGCAACAACCCTCAAAACAAATACAACAAATTTGTAGCTCCGGCTCGGCTCATTCGTATCGAGTTTAGCATGCGGAGCAAACCCAAAAAGTATACACAATACATAACGTAATTTACACAACAAAAGCAAACTGCCGCTGGCCAGAGCAACTAGCTGAAGTCCCCCCTTTAGAGGTGGGGGTTTTAAACTCGGGCCTGGCATCGTTTTTCAGCTGCTGAAGTTGCCACTAAAGTGTGCGGACCGTGGCCGAGAGTTTCAAACCCAAGCGAAGTTCGCTTGGCTGCTGCCTTTCCCTTTCCCTGGATCACTATCACTGCAGCATATAATAAGTGCACGCCGATTTTGTTTGACATCAGAGGTCAATGGCCGACAGAGCTAGAGCTAGAGGGAGAGACAGAGAGAGAGAGAGAGATACCGCAAGGGAATGCCAAGCACAGAGCTTGCCACAGCAGCAGCCCTGCCACATGCAGCCTGCAGTGAGTGCAACAACAACAGGACGACAGCGCTGCCCACCCATCCAATCAGCCGCCCACTGTCGCTCTGTTTGGCTGTCAAGCGCAAGGAATCAAGTGGAAAGTGAAACGAGAGCATCCGAGCCGCTCTCTCTCTCTCTCTTCAGGCTCCCCCTCCTCCTCCCCCCTCTCTTCGCTGCTGCTGCGGTGCTCTTTTGATGTGGCCTCGCCCTCGGCCTCGCCACGTTCCCTCTCTCTCTCGTTTGCTGCTCTGCTCTGCTCTTTTGGCTGGGCATACAGCAGCTTCTCGTGCTCCTTTGACAGCTGCGTTGTGTATCCACAGCACACACACACACACACACACACACACACCAACACACATGCACAATTTCGGATCGATAAAACGTAGTAAAAATTCGTAGTATTGGAAGCTGGAAAAGGCGGCATCATTTTTGCCGCTGCATTCGCTCGGACGACGACGTCGACATTTGGTTCAGTGACGTGCGCACTGGAAATTCATGAGAGGTAGGACATGTTTGGCGCGTTTTTCAAACTGCACACAGCACAGAGTGAATGTGTGTGTGTATTGTATAGTGTGTGTGTGTGTGGAGGCTGCAAATGCAAAATGTTGTGCTACAGTTTGAAAGGCAGGCAGAAAGACAGGAGCAGCAACGACAGCTACTCATAGATGCATATCTCTGCATGCGTGTGTGTTGTTGCTTTAATATCACTATCGGTTACTCACACATACGCAGAGTGTGTGTGTGGGGACCGCGCCCCGTTTTGTGTCCTGCTTTCTGCTCCTGGCTTCTGGCTTCTGGCTGTTGGCTGTTGGCTGTTGGCTCTGCCAGTCGACAGAACATGAAAATTAATTACTAAATGACTTTATGCTTTTTAATGGCTTGCAAGGCAGTTAAAGGATATTAGACAAGCCATTTAATGGCTGGAGCTATCTGCCCGCTCTCGCCCTGACCACGCCCACCTACGCCTCAATGCTAAGCGGGAAACAGTTTTGATTGGGAATTTCTGTGTTTTGCTTTTTGCACTGCTTGTCAACAAGGGAATCGAAATTGCATCGCATCGAGAAGTTCCTTCTGCGCTTCTCTGTGTTGTGCTGGGAATCAATTCATTTTGGGGCCAACACAAAAACGAGTAATTAAAGTGGTAATAGTAATAGTTATTGCTGCAGTTACACTTGCGGTAGTTATGCCAACATTTACCGTAATACGTTGTTAGTACAATTTTGGGGGAGCCAAATTTCATTTACTTTCGCATTTTAAAATGGTTTTCCTAATATTATTGCGTGTTTGCAGCTGCAGATGTCTTTCAATAATAATTATAATAATAATATTACTTTTAATTTACTTATTTCTTACATTAGAAGCTTTCATTTTTTGGATAATAATAAATGTCTTGAATAGATTTTTTGGCTATCAATGTAAAATTTAAAAAATTCAAATTTATGGGAATTTATTTTTATTTGCTTTGATAATAATAAAATTTGTATAATAATTGTATTTTATATTTTTATAATTGTACACATTATATGTGAATTCATTTTGATTTTAATTAAATTTTTGATATTCTTTCAAGAAAAATAAAAACAATTCCAGAATCCAATTATTTAAGTTTTAAACATTTAAAATGAGCACAAATAATTAATATTAAAACATTAGATAGAAATGAGAATTAAATGTTTTAAATAGATTTGTTGTCTACTTTTAAAATGTTTTCCTCTATGTGTCAAAGTTTAAATGGTTATAAGCAAATTCGTTCTTGATTTAATTATATAATCTTGATTTTCTTTCTCGTGAAAATACAAAAAGTGCTAAACTTAATTAGTGTCGCTTTTTGAAAAACAATGATAATTCGAAAATTTGTCAAAATATGCAGAATTATTATTTCTGGTTTTATTCATTCACGAAAATAACTTTCAAACAAACAAAATATTTTTAATATTACATGAAAATTAAAAAAAAAATAAAGTTCGACATTTCAGGGCGTTGAAATCCATTCGGATATTATTATAACATCATCATCAGCATTTTTTTTGTTGATGATGCGATGGAACTCGGAAATTTCAAATGAATCATATTTTTATTTCGAGTCGGGCGAGTAATTGTTCATTTATTGTCTCAATATTTCAATCACTCCGGAAACGCAGAATTCATTAACGAAACTATTCTGCAAGGGAGGGAACATGGCTGTAAACAAACTACCAATATATCTATCTATCTATCCCCCAACCCAGCATAGACCATAAACATTTGTAGCTCAATTAAACCGCTGAATGAGCTGTGTGACATTTTGAGTTTGGGAAAATCGAGACGCTGATAATATTATTGTAATGAAATGTATTTAGTTAATGTTCCGGTCGATTTCATGTCGTGAGAAGCGGACGATTGTCAAGTTGGGTTTTCGTATTGTATGCGTTGTTGATGTTTTTAACTTGGCCCATTTCCGGTCACATCTATGGCTAATGACTTGTTTAGCACTCGGCTCGAATCGAGGGAGTCTCCAGCTGCGGATCGAAAATGCGAAGCACGTACCTCAAATCAAATGCAATAAATAATTTATAATTAAACATTTCGAAAAATTTACAACTCGAATAATTTATGTTCATAAAATGTTCAACGAGCAATTGACCAGAATTCCATATAGCTTTATTTTTTATAATTTATGAACAAAGACAACAACAACAACAACAGTGTGGAACGTGGAACGAGAAATTAAACAAGGAGAGAGGTGTGCGTGAGGCTACGTGTTTGATAATAAGTCAGAAAACAAAGAGCCTCAACGGAGACCCAAGGCACAGTCTAGGCGGGGGACTAGGCTCGATATAGAGTGGGAGTGGGAGTGGGAGTGGGCGTGGGAGAGAAGAGGGGAGGAGGGGCATCTGTGGGCCCATCATAAATTCATTCATGAAAACGCAGCCCCAACAAACAAAACGTTGCTTTGCCTATGGAACCGATAGCAACCGACGGGGGAAATACTTTTGTACTTGTATTCGTAATGGATGTAACGTCGAGCGGCATTTTAATAAACATATCGAAAGGTGCAAGAAACCATACTAGAGACCTGATCATCGGCACGTAATCAGCTGGCTTTAATCCCCAATAGTTATACAGTTATAAATTGTATTTAGTAAAAAATGTTAAAGATTGAATCTAATGTTTGCTATAGGTTGTTATTAATTATATGTGAATTTTTTATTTAATTTAATTTGAATCTAATTTATCAGTCGAGATAGAAATTATAACTGTTTTTAAATTGAAATTAGAAAATTAGAAACTTAAAAGTATCTTCGAGTAATACGTATTAAATTGAAGATATATGAAAACATAAAAAAAGTATTATTAATAAAGAAATTAAATGACAATTAACAAAAAATATTACTATTTTGAAAAAACATTAATAGTAATACATTAATACATTAATGGAAATAGAAAACATTATAGATATGAATTTTAAATTGAAGAAATTTGAATAATCTTAATAAAATCTAAACACAATATTTATTGAAAATATTTCTGTTGTTAATTTATAATAAGAAAATAAAAACATTTTAAAGTATCTTATACAATAATACAATGAACTACAATTATTATAATTTAAAAATTAATTAATTAGAGGTTTGATAATATTTGCATATACTTACGAGCTTTTAATTAATAAGAAACAACAAGATTGAAATTGTGCATTATGTTCTAAACACCATTTTCTTTATCTGGAAATAAATGTGATAAAAGCTTTTATAATCAGTTCTTACGAATTAGGGTTAATTAATAATTAATTAAGAATTCATTTGATAAAGAAAATGTAAGAATTTATCTGATTTCGCTTAAGATCGATCTATAAATTGAAATTATTTGGCTTAACAAAATTTACAAAAAGGCAATAACTGATCCTAGCTCTTTCATTGTCATGCCGTTCACGCATTTTAAATATTTTACAGGGTATGAAAACACTTTTCACTTTTACACATGTCGCTCTTTGAGCTTGTACTCGTAATTTCTTTCCTACAATGCCAACTGACAGCCCAAGTGCTTTCGTCTTTCGTCTTTCGTCTTCCGTCTTCAGCTTCGGCTTCGGCTTCGGCTTTGTGGTTCGGCTTCGTTTTTATTTGTTATTTGTTATTTGTGCGCTGTGTTTGGGTTTTGGTTTTGGTTTTCAGTGTTTGTCTTTGGTTTTCGGCTTGGAGTTGGAGTTGGAGTTGGGGTCGGGGTTGGACTTGGGGCACACGCGTGTGCTCCCATTTCTCACCTTCAATGACACCTTACTGTAATAATCATGAATTTTATATATGACTTTGCTTTTCTTTTCTTTGCTTTTTTCACATATTTTCTTTTTGTATTTTATTTTATTTCTCATTTTGTCGCTTATTATTTGTTGTGGTTGCTGTTGTTGTTTGTCTTCTCATTGCTCGTGTTGTTACTATTTTTTTCCGTTTCTGCTTTTTTGTTATGTGTGACTCTTGAGATTTACTTCGTGCCTTGCTTAAATGTTTCGTTTGTCCAACTTACGCTACGAAAATTGAAGCTACAACTGCGGCTCTCCCACCAGTTGCGTTTTGCCGGTGAAATGGCTGCGAATGCGGTTTTTGGAATGCCCTAACAGAAGCTGCTTCAGCAGCGGGAATCGAAGTTATACAAAAATTGTATTTATTAAGTTATATAATTTGATAAATATTGTTAAAGTTTTCAATTTTCAAAGAATTCTTTGTTTTATGAAAAAGCCACAAGAAGCCTTTTCGGTAGTAGAGATTGAAGTATCAAATTTTATTTTATTTTATAAAATACCCAATATTCAATGAATTTTTAGTCTTATGAATTACGTTTATAAAAAAGATTTTTTATTTTAGAGAAAATATTCATATCCCAATTCTCATCCAACAGAAAAGCTCTGTCAGCATAGAGAATTGGCGTTATCAAATAATCTGTATATATAATTTTATATTTTTTGAAATTTTAAGGAATAAATAATAAAACTTGTATAATTCAAAGATTTAGCATTTTGTTTTTAAATTAATTTTATTTCAAAGATTTTTTAGGCAATGTTTAAGAAATAATGTCAATGCAAACGATCTTATCTGATCTTATTATATAGAGTGAAGATCTGCTTAATGAGTTTTATCCTGTATGACACTAAGTTTGATCAATATTTCAATATCTTGAAAGGTATAAATAACCCAAAATGTCACTAGCGTTTATATCGATTAACCATTTATAAGTATAAGTATAATTATACTTCCTTAAAGAAAACTCAACAATCTTAGAATTGGATATCTGGTGATAAAAAAATCTTGATGCTAGTTTAAAATCTTGTTTCAGCATTTTTTCAATTGAAAGCTTAACATTTTAAATCTAGTTTTCAGGACTTGATTATTCTCTCTTGTAAGTGTTTTTAAAATTAATCATCGGCGGAGTCTTTCGATAATCGACTATATATAAGCGCTGATCAGTTAGTTGATTGATGTAATTACCGAATTAAATGCAATAAGTTTCCCTAAGATGCCATTCAATGATGATGGACATCGGCAACTGTTTATGGATCTATTACGATCTTTATCCGAGCCTAGATGAGTTCAGAAGTCCGCTGGGAAAACTGAATTGAACTTCCTCCCCCATTTGTGTGAACGATGATTGACAGATCTGTTTATGGATCGTCTATATCTGTTTGATTGTAGGGCAACTGTTTTAGCCTTCAACTCTTGGCTGTCATTTATGGCCAACGCGCGTGTAAATACTTAACACAATTTTCGTGGCCGTTGCTTTTGGCTTTTGATTTTACTGTTTGTTGTTGTTTTGTCTCTTTTTTGGGGGTCGCTTTTTTGTTTGTGTTGCTTTCGTTTTGCTTTCTATGACAATGCGCGATAATCGTTTTAACTGTAGAAATTATGTGCGAGAGCAATTAAATGCCACTAACCGGGCCAACAAAACGATGTCGATGATGACGACGATGATGACAATCGAGTGCTGCCAAATCTGAGTTTGATTCCGATTGCGATTGCGATTGCGATTTCGATGGGGATCCATCGAGATGGATGAGCGCATAACTAGCACTCAATTAAAATACTCGAGAATGCCCGATATGGCAACTGGAGTCGCTTCGCATCGAGAGTGTTCGACTTTCAGCTTGCCGCATTCCCATGCAACAATGTTGCAGCGCATATCTGGACACATCTGAGAATGACGACAACGACAACGACAACAACGACAATGTCCACGACGACGACGACGACATTTTTCTGCCTTTTCGTTATGTTTTCGAACTTTTTGCGGGTCAACGCAAAAGAAGCAACTTTTTGCTGTCGCTGTTGTTTCCGTTGCAGTTGTTGTTGTTGTTGCTATTGTTGTTGTTGCTGTTGTTGTTGCTGTTGTTGTTGCACTGGATCCATTAAGCCAAACGATGTGCAGACTAAACACGCAGCACGCCAAATGAAGCCTTGTGCAACAATGTTGCAAGCTGCAACTCGGAGACGAATGCTCAACGGGGGGCAAGCAAAAAAGTCGAAGAAGTCAGAGAAGTCAGAGAAGTCGGGCTGCTTGCAGTGCATTAATGAAGTGATTTGCACTTTTTGGTCGAGCTCCTTTCGACCACCAAGAAGAACTGAAAATCACGCTTAAGCCACCAAAAGCGATTCCGGGAACAATCCCATCAAGTGCCAAGCCAAAGGTAGGTGAGATTTATGACAGCCGTTGTGGATCATGTCACTGTCAGTAGTACCCTCAGCCCCTCTCCGCGATTCTCAAGTGCCTTCGCACCGATTAAAGCCAAAGCAGACTGCAACTCAAACTCGAATGTACAACTCGAAACTGAATCCGATTCTCAGTCTGAATCTGAACACGAGAGTACCTTGGCTAATTGAAGTGATCGCATTGCATTTGCAACTGATCTTGATGAGGGAATTTACGGTAAATATTTATTAATTTGCAAGCTTTTGACTAATGTGGGAATCAACAAAATAAAAGACGCATCGAGTTATTCTCCAATTGCTATGTCCATATATATACCACAAAAAATCAATGACAATATACAACTCAATTGAAAACAAGTGAAAAATTAAATGTTTTTAAGTGAAGTTGTAAATCAAATAAATTAAATTATAAACTACAAAAGTCCAAATATATAAACATTAAAAAAAAATGCAGATTAGCAACTGAAAATTTCAAAATAAAATAAAATTTCAGTTCTTTAAAACTTCAACAGTCCTACATAACTAAATTAATTTAAAAAAAGTAGTATGTTAATAATAAATAAAATATAAATTTAATTTGTTTTCCGTTCTTTCACTGAAATATCTATTTCCGTAAGTAATTTATTTAAATTTTGGTATAACATATTTTAGGCTTATAATCAAAAAATGTCTAAAGGTAAGTAAGTTATTTTAAATATACAGTTTATAAACAATCCTTTATTATATTTAAATATTTATTGGCACAAAATAAATCAGTTATTAAAATAAGATTTATACACTAATGTTTTGCATATTTGACTTTAAAATAATGCAAAATATTTGTATTAATCATAAGTCAAGTGTATAAACCAATCGTTCGATGAAATGTGATCTTTTAATATAGAAAGTCAACGCTGATCTGTTCGTCCTCAGCAATTCCTTCTAATCTAGTCTAGTTGCTATAAACGACACCAGCTACGGTTGAGTTTAGCATATCTGTGTGATCTGGCGAAGCGATCGTGATCTATTGATCTCACATAATGCATTGTCTCAGCTTCTGGCACACGATCTCTTAAAAGCCTCGACTCCTGACTGCCTGACTGCTCGACTGCTCGACTGGTTGACTGCTTGTCCTGTCATCACCAGCAGCAGACCGAAACCACATTGTGCGCATAATTCACATTTTCATTTCCATTGCCGTTTCCTATTGCGAGTTCTTTCTGCTCTTCAGCTGCCGTCTCGGTTCTGATCTGTCTTCGCTCCTCTGGCCAAGTGGACATTGACCGTCTGCAAGGCGAGTCAATGATCTTCAAACGTGTCAACATTAAAAATAGCAAGCAAATGCTCCAATGTCTGTCCGCGTGTACCCAAAGTGTACCCAGTCCCAGTCCCAGTCCCAGTCACAGTCTCGGTCTCGGTCCCAATCCCCATTCTCAGACCCTGCCCCCCAGTCGCAGTCTGTGCCCCATGCCACTCAGATATGTAGACGTGCAGACGTTTGCAAAATGCCAAACCAAAGACCAAAGACACAATCGAGCCAACAACAACAACCGCAACAACAACCACAACAACATTCACAGACATTGCAACAACAAGAACAACAACAACAACAGGATGTTTGGCGGCGCTATCAACGAAATTCCAGCATTTGATCGGGGCAAACGAACAGCGCGGATCGAGAGGATCGCAGACAAAATGCAAAGAATCAAAAATTATATACATATGCTTGTAAATACATTTTATAAGATATATTTAATACAGTTCAAAGTGCCTAAAGTGCACTTTTACATACATATATTGAAAGATTTTGTCATAATAAATTTGACATTTCGTCGATCAATTTTTATCTGCAACGAATATATTTGTTAAAGCTTATTTAAAATAAAAATAATTAAAAATAAGATAATGTTCATTTGCTAGAAATACTATTCTAGGATATATTTCGTAGAGTTTTAAATTTATCCTAGTATAATGACATTTTATATTAGAACGCTACTATTAAATGCATTTGTTAAATTTCCTTTTTTTATTAATTTGTTTTTGGTTATAATTTGTTTTTATTTTAAATTTAATCTTAACCACATTTTCAGTTAATAAATACGTTGAAGCATAAAATATACATTGAATTGAATAAAATAATAAAATACATTTCAGTTACTTGTTTCACTTAATTTGTAATCCATTCATTTTAACAGCATTAAATTCAAATAAAGTAAAAATCAAATCAATTTAAAATAAAATACATTAAAAGTAAAAATTATTTATTTATTTACATATGACAATCTATTTATATATTATTTAGTTTAACACTTAAATAAATTGTAAGTTACAGATACATTCAATTTATTTAAATGTTGAAATAAAACAAATATTTAATTTTTATTATGTAATGTTTTTCAATGTTTTAATTATTATTAATTTAAGTTTTATTAGTAAGTAAATAAGCTTTGTGAATTGTATTCGATCCATAATCATGTTAAGGCCAAAAAAGCCTAAATAGGGGAATCCCAAATATGTATCGATGGTCCCAAAAATTTGTTTATCAATTTTCGGTCGAATGTCGAGTGCTGACATAAAAGAATATTTTGCAGAGCAGTTGAAATTGCTGATGCACAAGTTCTGTAAAATAAATAAAAAACTTGCTGACTTGCACATTCGCTGTAGAGAAGTACAACTGTAGGAATATAGCGATATATATTTAGCCGATATACACATGTTGTGCAGACTGACAAAGCCATTAATTACTGATTGCCGATACTCGACGCTTGGCGCTCAATGAAATTTGCAGACGCACTCTCCCAGGGACGCTAGAGGGACGGGGAGAGACTGTGTGTTGTGTGAGTCAAGGGGGCATGTTCATAAAGTGGAAGTGGCAGCAGACGCCCAACTTTTGTGGCGCTAAGCGAAGCAGACGCGGCGCAAGCAGAAAGAACCGCAACATTGGCCTCGCTGCAAAAATACGCATTCGCATACATAAATCACAGTTGTTGTTCTTCTTGTTCTGCCTCCTCAAAAGCTCTCTCTCTTTTACTCTCTTTTGCTCTCTTTGCACTCTCACTGTCTAATCGCTCTCTGACCGTTATGACTTCCGCTCGAGTTGAGATGAGCTCAGCTTCGGCTTCGGCTTTGGCTTCGCCTTCGGCTTCAAAGTCAACGATCTGCGCACTCAAAATTTCGTTGCTTCGTTTTGTGCACTTTTCAATCAAAATACACATGTGTGCGTGTGTGTGTGTGTGCAGTTGAAAAGAGAGATAGAGAGAGAGAGAGAGAGAGGGAGAGGGAGAGACGACTTCCCGTGGTATATTCGATACGCCGCATTGTCCTTGAGCGTTTAGTCGAAATTTATGAAATACATTGAACTCCGGCCACTAAATTAGTCAGTTAAGGCATCAACAACCAGCCAACAACACAAACAACAACTTGAACAACCCGAAAAAACAACAAGAAGCGAAAAATATGATATACAACATGACAAAAGTTTTGCCGCGCGTCGCATTAACAAAAATTTCGTCGTTGTGTTGCAAGTTCTTTTTTTTCTGATTTTGATTTTTGAATTTGTTGTGCTGAGACACACACACACACACACACACACACACACGCATGCACACGACAACAAATCACTCAGACTGCATATGTATGTGTGTGTGTGTGTGTGTGAGTGTGTTGTTGTTGCTGCTGCTGCTGCCTGCAATCGCTCAATCAAGTCGTTGACCGTCGTTCATTTCTGGCCGCGCTGTCAGAGGCCAATTCAAACTTTCAAATGCAACGGTCATCAGCCTTTTGCTTTTGCCTTTGCTTTGCTTTGATCTTGTGGGAATCGGACACAATTGAGATATCATCGGAGAGCAAACTCTCGTCGGGTCGTGTATGATTCTTAATAACCGTTTCTTATGTAACTCGGGTGGTCCAATTGAAGACGGCTGTGAGAATCTTCTTCCCGAAAAGATTGATGTAAAAATATATTCAGCAAGGGGAATATTAAATTCGACAGTATTAGAATTATTATTTCTAGCTAATTTGTGAAATTGCAATTCTGCATTAATATTGTTTATTTAGAGAGCAGGGGAAAAAAGGAATTATTCTACTTATGATTTACACAAATAACTGTAAATCAACTACATAAATCTTAAATATTTAATCTGATACTTTCAACAACAACAACATTTTGGATATATGTACATAAGTCAAAAAAACATTTATTCAACGAGATTTCAGTGAACTATTTATTATTTTTAGTAGTGTTTTAATCCATTTCATTTATCAGCTTACCATAACCATTACCAGTTTTATTATTTTTATATCAGATATATAAATTCAACATCAGAGTCCGAAATTTTGCAGAAGTTGCATAAAATGCAATAAATAATATTTGTCCAGATCTCACAAGAAAATAGAAAATATTCTACTGTTACAACAGCATGTTAAGTTATAATTATGTTATTCAAATATATTTAAGTTATCGAAATGAAATAAATTCACAAAAAAATCTTCGAGATCCATTGAACCCCATAAGAAACCATTTGTTCAGTTAAGTTTCATTTGATTAACAATCATTTTCAGAAGCGTATTCTTATATGTATGTATGATATTGATATTATATAAAACAAAATTTGTTAGTTTGCCATTGTGGAATTTCAAAATAAAAATGTGTTATTTTGAACTTCTATTATTCATTTATTTCAAATAAAGTACACAAATTAATAAAATCTGTATGTAAAGCAAATACAAACAGCTTGTAATATAAATAAGTAATTCCTGAGTAAGTTAATAAAAAAGTATTGCATTCGCTCCATAAAAAGTTGCGCCAAAGAACAGTGTCTCAATTCAAAATTGGGGAATCCCAAATATGAATTGTTAATGCGTGAGAATGTGTTTATCAATCTTCGACCATTTAAAATGCTGACTTCTAAAGTCTGAAGAATCTGCAGAGAAATACGGAAATTTAAATCTGATATAGAAATTTGTAAAATAAATTTGATATTGAATTAATAGATTTATTTATTTATTTATTTATTATAAAGAAGTGTAACTGTAAGAGTATACCAATTTATTTTCAGTATACCACTATTATTTTTTGTAACAATATTGATCAACTTTATACATACATATATCAACATATTTAATATAGTTGTAAAATATCGAAATATCTCATTAAATAGTTACAATTTCGTGTTCTACTTTTTAACTTTTTGCTGTGCTTAATGTTTGTTGTACTCCTTTGATGACATAGCTAAATTGCAGTCGTTATATCAACTCGATTCACTGCTTGACGGTCACTTTATGGCCGATCCGCCCGTTGCCATTACATTTAATATGGTTGTGTTTGTTTAGCTAGTCGAGTCGAGTTGCTGCCGCTGCATCATCGGGGCGACAATTGTGCTTAGCTTGGCCCACGGAGCACGGAGATGGAGATGGAATACGGCTCTAACCTCTCCCATGTTAGCCATTTCGTTGCGCTGCAATAAAAGTCTCATCAAAGTTAATGCGCCAGTTCATAAGCTCCCAAAACTGCAGTTTTGTATTGGCCACCTGGGCGGGAGGCAAAGCAGAGCAGAGCAGACCAGAGTAAAGCTTGTGGCATGTGGCAGGCGGCACGTGGCATGCCCCTAAATACGAGTATGCCGGTCTGCTAAGCGGGCTGGTAAACTTTGTCCTGGCTGGACGGCCAAGCAAATCCTTTGCTTTTGTTTGCGCAAAAAATTGCATTAAACTTTTGCGCAAATTTCTTCCTCGTCTTTAGCTTTTCCTTATTGTTGTCCATATTGTTTCCCTTGCCGTTGCCATTGTTGTTGTTGTTATTGTTGTTTTTGTTGTGATGCAGGAGCAGCATTTTTCTACACGTAATTCATATTTATGATGCTGTGGCAACTTCCTTGGAGTTCCCAGGACGCGAGTTACGCGCGCCCCAAAGTATGCAGCGGTTTCTTTTCTAAAGGAAACGTGAAACGCTCGGAATGGCAAAGCAGCAAAGCAGGCGGAGCAGGCGGAAGGACGACAGGTTGGCAACGGGTGGGCGGCAGGGGGCGGGGCCCACAACTTTGCTCAATTTAAAGTCAAGTGTCAAGGCAAACTCCTCAAAGGGGCTCAACAGCTATCGACTCTTCAGGACCTCTTTGGCTGGCAATCTTCACCTTCTTCGACGTCTCTCCTCGTCCCTCGTCCCCCGTCCCCCGCTGGTCTATTTGGCTGTTTTGACATGCAAAACGCGCGCTTCATTTGACATTTTTATTTTTTTTTCACAATTTTGTGTTTTTCGTTGTTTTCTGATGGCAACGCGACCGGGGATCGAGTTGCCGCTGCATGCCAACCAATTTGCTATCCTGTTTTTGCCTGTTTGCCTGTTTGCCTGTTTGCTTTCTAAACCCTTTCATCAAAGGCGCCACGGCATTTTTTGCGGTTGCTGTTAATATGATTTTCCGCCTGCGCTTTTCCATTTTCCGTCTTGTATTTTACTCGTCGCCCATTTGTGTTATTTCTTTTTTGTTCTTAGTTAGCTTCATTTCCATGTTTTTTTTTTTTGGTTTTTGATTCGGTAGCCTGCTCAAATATTTAAGCGCGAGTCCTTTTACTCTGGACCGATGGAAATGGAACACAGTGGAGTGGGCTCAAAAATGCCGACAGAGATCCGTGGGTGACAAAATGGAAGGATACGACAGAAAGTAAAATGTTGTCGTTCTAATTATCTGCAATTACAAGCAATTACAAATGCAGCAGACTTTTTTTTTACTTTACTTATTTTATTCATTTACTTTAATTATTTTATTTATTTTATTTATTTTATTTATTTTATTTATTTTATTTATTTTATTTATTTTATTTATTTTATTTATTTTATTTATTTTATTTATTTTATTTATTTTATTTATTTTATTTATTTTATTTATTTTATTTATTTTATTTATTTTTTTTATTTTATTTATTTTATTTATTTTATTTATTTTATTTATTTTATTTATTTTATTTATTTTATTTATTTTATTTATTTTATTTATTTTATTTATTTTATTTATTTTATTTATTTTATTTATTTTATTTATTTTATTTTTTTTTTATTTTATTTATTTTATTTATTTTATTTATTTTATTTATTTTATTTATTTTATTTATTTTATTTATTTTATTTATTTTATTTATTTTATTTGTTTTATTTGTTTTATTTATTTATTTTATTTATTTTATTTATTTTATTTATTTTATTTATTTTATTTATTTTATTTATTTTATTTATTTTATTTATTTTATTTATTTTATTTATTTTATTTATTTTGTTTATTTTGTTTATTTTATTTATTTTATTATTTTATGTTGTTAAACTTTGGATAATTCCTTTCCCGTATTGTTATGGCACTACTAAAATAATAAAATATTAACTAGACAAAAGTTATTTACAATTTAAGCCAATCAACTTGTTAACTGGAATTTCCTCACTCCTTTTTCTCATCTAACATTTTCACTTGGAAAATGAAACACTGAGAAGGGAAGCTCTTAAGTGTTGCCAGGGCAACGATCCTTAAATTGTTTTTAATTATAAACTGTCAATTACACATTTTTTGCGAAATCTGGCACATCCTTGCACCTTGATGCGAGTCGACGTTGGCTGTCAGGTGTGCCTCAAAGGCAGCCCGGAAAGTGTCGCCTCGCCGCTGCAACCCCTTGTCACTCATAATGCCATCTGGAGGAACGGGACTAAGTAATTGGTGATGCCCCATCAATGAAGTCCGTGCGTCTGGCCTGGCGATTAACTGTCACGGCAACAACTTGTCGCCCAGCCAAATGCAGTGTGGAGAGAGAGAGTCTTATAAATAAGGAAATCAATTGTTGTTGGCATTAATCTCAAGTCCGAGTTGCAGTTGTAGTTGGGCTGTGTTGGGGCGTGGCAAAATGCGTTTCGCAAATGAATCGCCTTGAATCGCATCGGGAGCACAACAAAAGCAGCAAAAGGACGAAGGACGACAGACGCAGAGCAGAGCAGAACAGAACAGGACAGAACAGAAGCGAGCGATGTTCAAAGTACAGTCAGCGAGCGTGGAAAACAACGGCGGGCCATAAAGACGTCTGCTGCAGCAGCTGCCAGCTGGGAGCGGGGGGCGGAGGGCGGTCCAAGGGTGTGGCTCTGCTCTCTCTCTCCCTCTCACTCACTCGCTCGCTCGCTCAGACGACATCCTTGTGACTCGACATCTGCCCTAATCATCAGTCCGCCCCCCCCAAGCAAAGCACCCAGCGTTAGTTTCATGAAAGCTTTTAGTTGTCTGCAAAATTTTCGGCGCCCTTTTTTGTTGTTGCTTCTTTTTTCCGTTGGCTCATCGTGCGTGTGTGTGTGTGTGTGTGTGTGTTCTGTGTGTGTGCATTTTTGGGGGTTGAATTTTTGGGTTTTGTGATAAGCACCAAGACAGGCGCACAGACGACAAGGAGAGCGTGCTCCGTCTCTCCGTCTCTGTCTCTATCTCTGGCTCTGACTCTGTGAGAGCCGTAAGCAGGGCATTGCACTCGCAGCCCCACACACCTTCCTCTCTCTACTCTCCTCTCTCCACTCCTCTCTCCACTCGCATCCCATTCGAATTCCTCGCTGCTCGCAAAGAGTTGCAAAAGCTCTTTTGTTACTTTATGTTGTTCTTTCCGTACTATGCTGCTTCTTCTCCTTTCGTTTCATCTCTTTCCTTCCTTTTTTTTTTTGGCTAACTCTCTTCGCTTTTTGGGCAGTGCAAATTGATGCCTTGATATAATTACAAGATAAGCTTGGCGAGTCAACGGCGCTCAGAGCCTTCGCAGGTGTCGCTGTCACTGTCGATGTTACGTATACGATACGTTCTCCGGCGATTACATAGTCGTCTTCTTCTTCTTGTAGCACTCGCAGATGACTTGTGAATGAATGCATAGTGAATACTATGAGTTGTAGTAGCGGACAAGTATTTACGAGGTGCAAAAGGGTTATCCCCAGACTGGGCGTAGAGAAATGCTTCAATCACTTATCGAATGCAATTTTTATGATTTCATATAAATCTTGGAATATGGTTGGGAAAATAATAAAATAGTTGCATATAAGTAAGCAAATTTTAAATAAATAAAAAAAATTACAGTGGAATATTTGATGTACATTTTGTTATTATTTAAAAGTACGTCTGCAACACAATTTTTAGCTAAACATATTGTTTAAAAACTGTTACTGAGCCATCTTGACTATTTCACAACAATTTTTTTGAATACATATTAATTAGAATATTAGAAATAAATTATTATTTTGGTGAATTGCTTAATCACTTACAATCACTTAATGTTCATTACAATTAAATTATTACAAATATATTCGTGAACTATATTCTTACAAAATTGTAACTGAACATTTATTATGCTTTTTATGCTTAGTAATTGCTGTTTCATTAAACTACAAATTCTAAGTATTAACTAAATTAATAGTAAATATAAAAACTGGATTTATTTTAGCTTAAGCAAATGTTTCAAATCTATTTTACTCTTTAAAATTTGTAGCTGAAAGTGAATTATTTTTAACATTGCTATTCACTTTAATATTTTATTTATTTTAATTTTATTACAATAAAAATTGAAAGAAATGTAATGTGATTACAAAAGTATTGTAATTTAAATGAAAACAAACTTTTCTGTAAAATGACACGAAGGTAAAACCATCTAAGTCAATAGATCTGCTAAAATATTTCGTTTCGTAATTCACATTTTAGTGAAATGACACAAAATAATCTGCTAAGAAATTATTATTTTATAAGATTATGAGCGCTGTAAAAAAATGCTATGTTTGCATGGGAGCTCATGCCGCAGTCTGAATTCGTTGTCGCCTGTTACTTTGCCCAGTGTGCAACAGTGGGGCAATAAAGAAGAGCTCCCGATTCTAATCGAAGTGCTGCTCGAACCTCAACTGAAAATCGAATGCATTGGGAGCTACATATATCATCACAGTTGCTGTTGCAGTTGCAGTTAAAGTAACCGTTACAGTCACCGTTACACGGACATTTACAGTTACATGGCCACGCAAAGGATTCGGGATGAACGGCGCTCAGAAACACGGACAACAGAAGCTGCTGACGCCATTACAAATCATTCATGGAGTGGGAATGGAACAGCACAAGGGATGCGAAGAAGAAGAGCAGGAATCGGAAGGGGAGGAGGAGGGTGGAGGAGGGGAGCCGAGAAGCCGAGCGATTTGCCGCGCAGCAGCAGCAGCAGCAGCAGCTGAAAATTGTTGTGCAAGCGCAGAGGGAAAAGCGAAAAGGGAAACGGGAAAAAGGCGGTGGAAAAATATCGATTGGTTTTTCCTTTTTATGCTTTGTTTTGTTTTATTTTGGGGGAGGATGGGGAGAGGCACTGGAACGAGGCCTGTTGGAATTTCTGTGTTGTGTTTGCTTTGTGGCCAAAGAGAAAGAGAGGGAGACGAAGAGAGTGGGAGAGAGGGAGAGAGAGGGAGCTACGTTGACTTTGGCGCGAATTTTCGATTAATGAAAACGCGCGCGCTCTCGACGCTTTCCATGATGTTGCAACAAAAGATTTGGGGGCACTTTGGGCGAATTCCAACTGCGCTTTCGACTGCCAACGATGCGCGCCCGGCGAGCAGAGAAATCGCACAGACTGCCAAAGAAGCCGCGAATTGGACAGCGACAACAACAAAAGGACAATGGCAGGACAACGACAACGGCAACAAAATCTGGCAGTCAGAAATGCTGACATTTCCACAGCGACAGCTGTCAGAAGGACGATATGGGAACAGGGCAAAAGGATATATGTATGTGTGGATGTGAATGTGGAGGAGGATGTGGCCACCATTGGCTACTTTAATGTCTTGCGGTAGGTTTCGGAGTCGAGTCGAGTCGACTCGTTATGCAAATTTTATTGATATGCCATGGCAAACGATTATGTAAAAGTTTGTGCATGGTTAAAACGATTTTAATACTCACAGTTTATGCGATGCTGCCCCTCGCAGGCTTTGGCTTTGTGTGACTCGTGGGAGCAATCCTCGTTATCCTCGGAGCTGCACCCTTCCTCCACTCTGTGGCCCTCGAGTGCGGACTTTTCATGGTGGCTGATTATGACATGCCTAGGCGGCATTCTTTCCCTGCCTGCCCCTCATATGTGGCATGCCACTGAGGGCATGAGAGAGGCAGCGAGCGAGCGAGCGAGCTTCACTTAAATTGTTTGTTTATAAATAAAGCAGGCGGCTATTGATTAAAATGGAGCTTTAAAAATTCATTAAATGGTCGCTTAGTTCAAATTGTACACTAGACACACACACACACACACACACACACGTGTATATATTATATACACGCACACTTTTGCATACATACATAGATGATGAGAGCTGCTTGGCTAAGATGAGCTTTGTGGCAGCCTCATTCATTTGCGGTTTTCCGGCTGCACATGTTGAATGTGCTGAAGGCTTTAAGAGCCACAACAAAATAGTGGAAAAAAGGGGAATTTAAATGAAGGATTTACTTGAGAAACACAAAGCCTGGCATTCAACTGATCGCAAACATTATAAAGAAAGTCATTAAATCTAGAAAAATAAGCTCAGAACTTTAGAGCTCAGCTCAGTGTTTCATGGTTTGAATTTTATCTCTAACTTATTATTTTCAACATTTTCGGAACATTTAATTCAGCTTTTGATTCAACTTTTCTAAGCAAGTTAGAAAATATTTCGCCATCAAAATTAATTTGCTTTCATTATGTCCACATTTAGTTTTGATTTTTTCTATATCATGTCAAGGTAAAACATATTTTCTTATTATTATAATTTCAATAAATCTGTTTAGGCCACTCTAGAATATAGAAAATAATTTGTAATTTATGAAATTTGATGGTGCAACGCTAACTATTTTAGATCAGAGTTCAAAACTCGTATGCAAGTTTACATCAGCAATAATCATATATTCTCTGTATACATTTATATATAAATAGTTATTTGTCTTGACCAACTCACTTAGAACAATATACTACACAATAATAATAAAATAAATTCGAGACATCTGGAGACAAAGTTCGAATGAAAACAAGTTTGAATTTAAATTATTTATTTAAGTTAACCCACACATTAAATTGAAGTCGAGTTTTTGTATCTACTTTACCAAATAAAATCAAATTATTTCTCAATAATTATAGACATTAATATTCTCTATATTTTACTATATTTTGTCAAGTCATTGTAGTTATGGTACTTACTGCTGCCGGCTGGTGAAATAGTTTTTCCGACGTAGTTTACTTATTGCTTAACCATTTGATCAATGTCTGGTGATTTAGTCAATGAAAAGAGTTTCAATGAAAAGGTTTTCCCCGCCCCCCAATGGAATTTC
Organism: Drosophila ustulata; assembly: GCA_035047365.1. Lineage (NCBI taxonomy): Eukaryota > Metazoa > Arthropoda > Insecta > Diptera > Drosophilidae > Drosophila > Drosophila ustulata. The sequence goes on along the minus strand of JAWNPT010000057.1, from coordinate 9,832,761 downwards.
CAGAGGGCGCTTATCAGCGTTCTGTCGCATTGCTTATCGCTGATAAGTGAAATTCCCCAAATGCCAACTGGAGATATCGAGACTTTGTTTGTGGGAGAATTTCATTGAGGAAAAAACTTTTGGAAATTACGAAAAAACCGAAGGGAGGCAGAAAAGAAAAAAATGTCAATAATCAATTTGAGGATGATAAGTTATCGCAGTCGCAGCTCGAAGAGTTGCTGTAATTGTAACTGTAGCTGTAACTGCAGCGAGACGGACGCAGCTCATCCATAACCACCCACAGAGGGGTCAGGGAGCAGGGTCTCAGGAGGGGGAGACTGAGGCAAGTGGATGGATTTGACATTATCTGCAATAAAGATTACAAGTTGACTTCTTGTTTGGCTTTGGCTTTGGCTTTTGACTGCATGTCATAAAAAGGTTTTATGATGCCGACGACAATGGCAGGAGGAGCCCAAGATGTGCCCAGGAGGAGGGGAGAGAGGGGAAAGGGGAGAGGGGAGCGCCTGCAGGTGCCCCAAGTTGAAGTCAAAGTCGAAGTCGCAGGCAGCTGTTTTGTTGCATGTCTTTCGCTCGATTCGTTTTAGAGCTGTGATTATATTATCTTGATTTACATTTACCATTTTTTTAGTGGCATTTTTCTCTCACCCCCCCGCTCCCCACTCTGCGCTCCCCCCTCATCCAGTCAAGTGAAAGTGCAACGTCATGCCCCTAGACGACGCTGAGCAAATGAAGTGAGGAGCTCTGGGATGTGGGAGTTGCGAGTTGCCTTTTAAGAGAGTTTTTTTTTGAGGTCGTTACAGACAATTTCTGGCTTATCTTTTATTTGCATTACAAAATATTTACACAGCACTGTGAATGGAATAAAACTCGGGACGGGGGGGCGGGGACTATCGAAAAATGTAGCAGCGTCAGGTTGTTGCTCGTTGGTTGGAGAGGAGATAAAGCAAAGGTCTCATCAAAATGATGCTGCTAACTCGACTGGAGGATAACCGAGCGGAAAAGTTAAGAAGTGCCCAGTTGGAGGGCAACTCAAATGAACAAAAGTTCGTTCACAACAACCAGCAGAAAATACAATATTGAAATTTACCAAGTGAAAGAAAAACAATTTCACACTTTGCTCCCTTTCCTAACTGAATAAAATACAACTCATTTGGGTAAATTCTGATTTGCAATACAACAGCTGATGTGGCGAGAAAGGGGAAGAGTTGAGAGTAGATTACGAATAATAATAATAATAATAATAATAATAATAATAATAATAATAATCATAATAATAATAATAATACTAATAATAATAATAATCATAATAATAATAATCATAATCATAATAATAATAATAATAATAATAATAATAATAATAATAATAATAATAATAATAATAATAATAATAATAATAATAATAATAATAATAATAATAATAATAATAATAATAATAATAATAATAATAATAATAATAATAATAAATAGTAATAATAATAATAATAATAATAATAATAATAATAATAATAATAATAATAATAATAATAATAATAATAATAATAATAATAATAATAATAATAATAATAATAATAATAATAATAATAATAATAATAATAATAATAATAATAATAATAATAATAATAATAATAATAATAATAATAATAATAATAATAATAATAATAATAATAATAATAATAATAATAATAATAATAATAATAATAATAATAATAATAATAATAATAATAATAATAATAATAATAATAATAATAATAATAATAATAATAATAATAATAATAATAATAATAATAATAATAATAATAATAATAATAATAATAATAATAATAATAATAATAATAATAATAATAATAATAATAATAATAATAATAATAATAGTAATAATAATAATAATAATAATAATAATAATAATAATTGTTAAGTATGTAAATTATTTTAGTGAATGATTTTATTTAATGAATATAATAAAAACTAATGCCATGATAAATCATTTTTAGTTTGAGGCGCTTGGATGAATAAATAATCTTTCACATTTCCTATAAAGTTCAATTATTTTATTTTTGCGAATACTAAATTAATATACATTATATTTTTTATTTTCAAGTTACTTATCTCTATTGAAAAAATGTGCTTCAGAAACATCATTATCTTCAATACATAAACTGATCATATTACAACAATTCTTGCCCATTTAACACTTAACATTCCTTTAACATAAACTTAACAGCCACTTAACATGCAATTAATTCGAACCGAGTTTTCTGCATTTCCCTGCCAATTAAATTCACCTCGAAGCCATCTTGCGGTATAATTCGATTAGCTATTCGCAAATAAAATTGCGTGACTTTTACGCTAGTTCCATCTTCTCTCTTGCTCGCGCCAACCAATTAAAATATTCGCTCGTTCTCTGTCTCGTTTCCAACTTTGCCCCTTCCGTTTCCAATCATTAAAATCGCCCAGTTGCAGGAGTGAAATGTGAACTGGGAAAACTCTCGATATGGAACCCCTTGAGGGCAGCCGAGACAATGACAGCACTTAGAGACATCAAAAAGCGATGCAAAAGGCTCTCAAAGGAACCAGTTGGCATCGCCTTCCCCTCACCCCTAGCTTCCCCTCTCCCCATTTCTCTTAACCATAATGCCAAATGCGTCGCCCTTTTCATTTAATATAAAGCAATTTTCCTCTCAAATTCACTTCAATAAACAATTTTAGGCACACACACATCGCGCAGATCAAAAGCAAACAAAAGCGCGACTTTCGAAAGGTCCCACCGCGTACTTAGTTGGCGAGCACCACAGCATCACAGCACCCGCCACAGCATCACAGCACCTCCCACCGCTTATTGATTGCACTACAATTGAGCCGAAAGTAGGCGGAATAGTTTAGCAGAAATAATTAGACTGAGGCAATCATTTTCTTATTTTCCTATCATTTTCCATTTTCATCGACTGCAAAGTGTTTTAATAGTTTCCACAGCAAAATTTCCCCGCAGGAACTAAGATCAATAAGTCAGCATTCTGTGGTGCATAAACATTGCTTTTCAGCTTAAAAAAACAAGTTAACATTTTGTTATAATTATTCCGGCAGATTAGTTTCCTTGAAGTAATTAGCAACCACATAGAGTCCTTCATATTTGCTTCTTTATTTTATCAACATATTGAGCATGTTGTTGCTCTACATACATATATTTATTATTCTTAATAAATAAGGTTTGTAGTTTTTAGCATGGAAAAAATTATAGAAACGCATTTTCTCAGTTTCTTCAACTTCATATTTTTATTTCAGAATATAATCTTAAGTTCAATATTTTAATTTTTGTTAAACATAAATATATCAGTCTTCAATAATTAACAACAAAAAGATCAACTTTTTTATTCAGTTAATTATGATATTAAATTGAAATGTTTTTGTTTTCATATTTTTAATTTTCAAACAGTATTGTTTTCAGGGTCGATTATTCATAGTTGACTTACAAATGAAATTAAATTAAATTAAGAAAGAATAAAGTTCAAAAGTTTTTAAAATGCATTATTCAAGCTCTAGAAATAATTTTATAAATTGAAAAACTTTTTACAAATAGAGAATATAAAATAAATCAATTTGATTAAATTATTTATTTAACTAAAACTAATCTATAAATTTAATGCTCCTCATATTGAACGTACTCCATATTGACAATTCATTTCCTGTCGCTCCATTATTTCTGTTGAAGCTGTCCTAATTGAATTATTTAGAATAAAATAGAATTCCTAAAAAAAAACCAAAGAAACTAATTTATGAATAAGGAATGATTAAAAAAACATAAGTTTTAATTAATTTAATATAAAAAAACGTATTCTCTCAATAATATGCTCTCCTTAAATTTATATATATCTTTTAATATATATATAATGAACCTAACCCGTTTAGAGTTTTATTGTATTTGTAGCTTAATTTCGTAGTATATTCGAGCATCCAAATCATTGTCATATAACATATATTTTCATGTTCCCTCTTTCACTGCGTCGCTTTCTCCATTGGAGCAGTCTTCAATTAACATCGTGTTTGGCTTACAGGGTATTTGGTTAAGTGGCAGATTGTCCACACGCTCCATTGTACCCTCGTCCTGATGTCCTGACGTCTGCTCCTCGATGTATTCAGCATGCTGTCATCTCTTGGTGCTCGTGGCAATTATTGAAAATTGTCAACTGTGAAAACAACGCATGATTCACAGGATGCGATGCTGCGACAGGCGAATTGACAGCAAGGACATGGCATAGAGAGAGGGTTGGCGGCAGGGGATGATTGAGGAAGGGGGCGCAATAGTTATGGGCTATGGAACTGGCGCAAACAGCGTCAGACAAGTGGCAACTGCTTGGCCTCGACACGCCTAACAAGAAAGTCGTGGAGCGTCCTGGCCAGAGTCCTTGCGAGTCCTTGCGCCTTGTTCCTCGCTTGTTGTGTGTGGGCTTCATTGTCTGCTGCTGTTGCTGTTGTTGCTGCTGCTGCCTCGTTGTCTGTCTCAAGTGGCAAAAACTGCGAGGCACACACACACACTCGCACACACACACACACTCACACTCTTGCACAAACTTGACCCAATTGCTGTGCGTGTGTTTATCCTTGACGCTGCTGAAAAATGGCGTTTATGAAGCGCTTATTGTGTTTGGATTGCGGCGCTCGTCCGGCGCCCGCTTTGGAGCTGCTTCCGTTTCCGCACTTCAATGGCGTGCGCCACAATGGACAGTTATCCCCCATCCCCCTCTTCCATCCCCCCTCTTCCATCCCCCCTCTTCCATCCCCCCTCTTCCATCCCCCCTCTTCTGCCCCTCCTCTTCCTCCACATTTGTTGCTGCTGTTGTTTGGCATGCGCCGCTGCCTCTGTCCAGTTTTGTCGCACGCTCTCCAGCCACTTCATCCTTCCCCGTCTCCTCCACATCCGAAACATTTTACGCATCTATGGGCAGAGGCGTGCCCCACCCCCTCTCCCACCCCTCTCGCCCCTTTCCACCCCCTCCTGAGGCACTTTGACAGCAACGGGAAACGGAAACGGAAATTTCGTGCCCATGCGTTTTCATTTTTCGTGTTGACGACTGCCGGAGACACACTCGTTGGTGAGAGGGGGGAGGGAAATCACACATGTGTGTGTGTGTGTGTGTGTGCGATGGTTATTTGTGGTGTTGTTTGACCGACCCTCCCCCATCCCCTTACTTTACCACCCCCTCGACTGCTAACAAGCCATTGAAGAGCGACCGCAAGACGCAACTTGTGGGCGAATTTTCCTTTTCCTTTCTTGCATTTTGAGTGGCGGCTTTTCGAAATTCCTAACACGACCAGCTTCTTATTCTTCTCCTCCCACTTCTCCCATCTCGTTTTTTTTTTAAATTTCTGTAAACTTTTGTTTCGATCTATTTCGTTTGATTTGTGGCCCTGTCGCGTGGCAGAACAACAACAGCTCCGACATGGGGCAGGAGGGCTTAGGACGGGAGCGAGTCCTGGCGAGGACACCCTGCGCCACAAATGTGGGGCATATGCCGATGGATGGTGTCATCAGATATATGATTATCAGTTTGCATAAGTTTCGGAAAATGTATGCTAATAATGGAATATGATTTTAAGGTATGGAAAACTATGCAAACTTAAGACATCTGATAACCTGAAAAGGAAAGCAAAGCAAATATTTCATTTGTATTTATTTAACTAACTTGGTTTTATATATTTACATTTCTAAATCTTTAAACGATTCTACAGTTGGAATGAATCTGAAACTGTTTTTGGTTCATCTTGATTAATTGATCTAAAATTCCATTCTCAAAGGACTGATAATGGAAATATATATATACGAATTTTCGCTAGTTTTGTTAGATCTTGAGACACTCATATCCCTTTAAATAAATGGTTTAAATATACGCGTGTTAACTTTAACTCATATTGTAATTCAATATTTAAATTTTTGTTATATTGACTTATTTATTAATTATTATTTACTTTTTTCATTTTGTATGCATATATTCTTTATTGTCTTATATGATATTTTCATATTTATATATCCTGTAATATTGTAGTATTACATTACAATTGTTTATAATATGATATTTTAATATATATATATTTTTTTAAATTGTTGTATTTCATTAACACTGTTTATTCGATGCCACTTTTTTTACTTTTATATTTTATTCGCATTTTCTTTATACTATTATATTGTGTTGCAATAATTATATATTTTTTTTAATGTAAATTATTTTATCCAAGCCACTTAAAATTTAAATTATTTATTTGTTTAATATTTCAATTTTATAGTATTCTCTTTTCCTTATTTGTTTGTTTTATATGCTTGTAATGCTCTTGTCTTTTTTTCTATTCAGAGAATTTTAAGTCATCCTTAAGCCTCAAAATCAATATTTCGACTGCCAAACATTTTCCATAGTAGTTGTTATCCTGATTACAGCTCATTCCCAGTCTGCGGCATGCCGATTCCTTTATCATCTATGCATGTGTCTCCTCTCAAATCAGCCCCTCCCCCTGCCTCCCTCCCTCTGCTACTTGCCCCACTTCATCTTCCATTACAAGAAATTTTTTAATAAAATGTAAATTATGCGTCCTCGTTTGATAAATGTCCATTGAAAAAGTTTTGTAGTTCAATGTGTTGCCTTTGTTTTTGCCTTTTTCACCAACAGTCTACGTGTGTGTGTGTGTGTGTGTGTGTGCGTGTGTGTGTGGGTGTGTGTGTGTGTGTGTGTGTGCTTTTCTGTGGCTTTTCAGTGGCTCCAATATTTTATGCATAGTTGACACGAAATGCGTAACAAATCGTTTCAAAGTCGATGCTTCTGCCACGACATTAAATTTATAGTTCTTGCCCCTGCACACGTCAGCGACGTGAATGTGGCAGGGTGGCAGAGTGTGGCAGGGGGAGTGGGGCATCAACAGGAGGTGGAGGGGCAGGGAGGGGGGAGAGGAGATGCTGCTGCTCGGTCGGAGTCTGATCTGATGGCCATTGGCATTGTCGTTGCTGCTGCTGGCGCTCAAATCAAAAATAAATAAATATTAAACCAGTGACAGGCAGCTAGAAAGCTTCTGCATGCCACAGGGGGTATTTGTGGCATGGGGCACTACAGTGTGGGGGGCAGAGTGGCAGAGGAGGGGGAGGGGCAAGCAGCTGGGATAACTAGAAGCAGCTGGGCTAATAAAAAGCGAATTTGCATTGAATTTCCACGCACGTCTCGCTCGAGAAAAATGCACAAAAGAACAACAACGATGCTGTACAAGTGTGTGTAGCAGCTGGGGTAGACTTGAGAATACCCTGTAAATTAAACAAGTATTTTTTTTGAGTAATTTGTTATCTTATTTTGAGTACAACTTTGAGGAGAAAACATCATTGACAACTTCTGATAAAAGATAATTTATGGAAGATAATATTGTTGTCATTTTAGGATTCTTTAGTTCATTTTATGTAATGTAATATATATATTAATTATATTATTTTTTAAAGTTCATTATTATTTTAACATAATAAATTAATGTATTAATTAGTTTTAATTTAATATTATTAGTGGTGTACAATTTCAAATAAAGCACATCATATAAATAAAACCAGATTTACATTCTACAAAGCCTCTTCTATAAAAAAGTATTTTATATTTTGATTTATTTTATTTTCTTTTTTAAATAATACAACCTATCGAATTGAATGTCAAATTAGTTGCTACTATTTTCTGACTATTTTGCATTCTTTAAGATTTATATTTAATACTAGCTGACCCGGCCACGCGTTGCTGTGGCTAAAGTTTTTGTTATATTACATTATAGTAAACAATCTAAGAGGAACAATAAGAGAACATCAGTCACGGAGTCCACTATGCTTTTTCATACAGATGGTATTTGTAAAAAAATATGGTGATCTCCTTATTTGACTTTCTACTACTATAACCCTTTAGTACAATGAAATTATTTACGAACAAAGACGAAAATGTTGATGTTGGTATACAAATTCACTGGATTGAGATTTGAAGGGGAAGTACGTTGAACACAATTAATTAAAATGTTCTTACACTTGATATTAAGCATAAATCAATAGATACAAAATAAAAATTTATCAGATTTATTATTTCCATTTAATTTTATAACAAATATTAGTTATTACAGTATAATACAGTCAATAACATGTGACGCTTAAACTCATGAATGAGGTAGGCTAGGCAGACAGTCTTAAACTTTTAAACATTAATATTTTTTTTTTTGAATTATAAATACTTTCAATTTCAATTTAATTTAACACCAATCGGTGCACAATGTTTTTGGTTAACCTGTCTTTAGCTAACACAAATAGATTCGACGGTTTCCCAACACGTGAACACGCAACATATAGTTGCCCATGAGAAAAACATGGATTTTCCAAATCTAAACCACAAATGGACATTGTTTGACCTTGAGATTTATTTATAGACATGCCGAAAGCTAAACGAATTGGAAACTGTAGCCTTTTGAAGGGTATGGTAGAATCTGATGGTATCATCGGAATACGTGGCAGCAGGACCACTTTTCCTTTAAACTTCCCAGCCAAAATGGTTGCTTCAAGAATGTTTCCGGTGATCTTTTTGATGACCAAACGCGTACCGTTACATAATTGAGGTGGATTCAAATTACGGAGGAGAATAATACGGGAACCAATCTTTAATCGAAGATTATGTGGCGGCATTCCAGGGATATCTAATGAATTTAAAAATTCAATCGGAAAATTTACACTTTCATTTTCATCAACAACAGTATCGATTGATTTAAAAGACATCAGATCGCCTGGTAAAAACTGTTGTATCTGGAAGTTAATTTCGTCAACATCAACGTTTTTGGCTGCCAAAATCGCCCGTTGACTACGCCATTCATGATTCAAATAATTATTCTGTATATTCGGGAAAATACTCTGAATCAATTCATTTTTATCCTGAACAACAGTGCAAAAATTGTCTGGTAGTTTAATGCATTGCGTATTTGGTTGCAGTTCTACAAAAAACGATCAAGTGACTGTTTTTGTTTTTTCTTTTTTTTACTAAAATATAGTAAATACCGTTAGCACAACAAAAATACGTGTGTTTCTATGTCGGCTTTCCTCTCGTCCGTGTCTGTGTTTGTGTGAGTGAGTGTGTCTATCTCTTCAGTATGTGTGTGTGTTTGGGGGGGGGGGCTAATATTCCGATTGCAGTTTATCGATTAATAGCAAGCTTCAATCGAGCGTGCTGCCAACCTTTGTCAAATAATAACAGACAAATAATTAGCAATAAATTAAAATTGCGACTATAATTTGAGATTTAAACTATCCTATTTACTAAAATATAGTAAATACCGTTAGCACAACAACAATACGTGTGTTTCCATGTCGGCTTTCCTCTCGTCCGTGTCTGTGTTTGTGTGAGTGTGTGTGTCTATCTCTTCAGTATGTGTGTGTGTGGGGGGGGGGCTAATATTCCGATTGCAGTTTATCGATTAATAGCAAGCTTCAATCGAGCGTGCTGCCAACCTTTGTCAAATAATAACAGACAAATAATTAGCAATAAATTAAAATTGCGACTATAATTTGAGATTTAAACTATCCTATCTCTCAAGTTAGATCGAACTGCACATGATGTGCGAATTTTAATATAATCGGTTAAGTGGTTTAGGAGTCCATTGAGGACAAACATTGTGACACGAGATTTATATATATTAAGATTATATCCAAGTTCATAAAAGTAAAAAAGAAAAATTAAATTAAAGCTAGCTTAACATGTTGTGATTAGAGTTTATATGAAGTAAACTAGGATTTACATTTCCAAAAACTATATTAAATGTTGTAAGAATAGTTTTAGAGTGACGACTATTTTTGTATCTATAAATTTTAATAGAATTAATTTGATATCATATTATTTACTTGTTACCTATTATTTTAATATTTATTTTTATTATTTTTAATGTCAAAATACAAACTCTCCAAAATAAATATTAATGACAAATTTCTTACCCTTAAAAAATCAGTTACATTTTCATAATTTAATTTAAATTTATTTTTATTGTCCAAATAATTCTTCTCATGCTCTTTGGTCGGATTAATACTCCTTATTTGGATCATTTTCTGGCCAATTACGAGTGGAATCATCGTCTAATCCAATCTCGGCTGCCTTTGGAGACCGCAAACTTCGTGTTGCAGCCAACTCTTTACCTCAGCTCAAGTTTGCCCCAAAAAGCGGAGGGGGGGACAAATCGACGGGGGGAGGGGGAAGGCAAAGAACAACATCAAGAACAAGAACGAGAACAAAATGGGCCATCAGCAAAGTTGCCTTCGTTCCGCTTGTTTACAAACAAAACGTTGGGACACAACAAAAGCAAACAAATCTCCAAGTGCCACTCTTCCCCCCCTTGCCCCTCCCCCTTCTTCACCCCTCTGTCGACCACAAATCGAGTTGCCCAAATACAACAAAAAAATGCAACTCTGCATTTGTCTGCGCGCCTTTTTGGGGCGTTCAATTTTGCGCGCCAAATGCAGATAAGGCAGAGACAACGAGAGCGAGAGCGAGGGAGAGAGGAAGGGGGAGAGAGGGAGAGGGAGCAACAGCGTTGGCCTCGCTGCTGGATATCGGGTTACAGCGCCAGATTCCTTCTCCTCCTCCTCCTCCTCCTCCTGCGCCTGCCTCTCCTTGCTTTTAATTGAAAATGCCCGTGCGAGGCGTCGTCGTCGTCGTCGTCGTCGTCGTTTGGAGCTCGTAACTTGACATCGAAGTAGGCGACACTCTGAAGAGAGACAGAGAAAGACACAGAGAGAGAGAGGGAAAGAGAGGGCGACACTGTGTGGCATCTGTGGCAGCGCACGTGCAACGGCTTTTTGTCAAAGTGTCGCCCGGCGACGTTGCAAATTTCGCGCTTTTGGCGGGAAAAATCGCCCCGAAATTCCCTCGCTTCACCCGACTTCACATATGTACATATATGTATATGTTATGTATATTTGTTCAACGTGGACAAATGAAGGGAGGACAGGGGGAAAAACATGCCAGATTTTATGAAACCCAAACATTTGGTCGGTTCATGTGAACCCACGCTAATCCATTTTCGCAAAGCGAGCGGAGCATAAAGTGAGGGGCGGGGGAACTGCAATGCAAACAGATCTGGCGTTATCATCTGCGGTCGGGGAGTCTGGCCTGGGTGGCGACCGACCGGTTATGTAAGCCGACTTCTCGTCGACGTCGTCGTCGGCATTCGGCAAAATTAGTTTTATGCAAATGCTGAGCACATAAATTTGCTCTATAAAAGCGAGCCACGAGCTGGGGAATAAGTTTTCCTCCTCCGCCTCCAGCCTCCAGCCTCCAGTCTCCAGCCTCCAGTCTCCAGCCTGCAATTGGTGACTGGCGACTTCGACTTCCACTTTCGCCTTGATGTCTCATAGATTGCGTTACAATGCAACGGACCAGACTCCAGACTCCAGACCCCAGACCCCAGACCAGGTGGGCAGACCAGGTGTGGGGCCCACAAGAGCCGATGGAGATGAAGATGATAGGATTGCATGGAATAATACTTTTCGGCTTTTGGCTGCGCGAAAAGTGAAATTAACTCAACCTGGCTGCCGAAACCCGTTTGATTATGCAATAATGCAAATTTTGCGGCGGGAATTAAATGATCTATTGTTGTGGTCGAAAGGCAGCTGAAGAAAGCAATTTCAGGAAACTCTTCTAGAGAATAATCCAAAATTAGTTTATGAATTAGCCTAATTAAATTTAAATATGAACTTGGACTTTATTTGTATATAGGAATAATAAATTAAATTTGATATTAATTTATTATAATCTGACACGAGACATAAATTAATATCTTTTGGATGAAAAAATGTTCTACATTCATTTATATATGTTTAAAACCCACAGTAAAAAATAAAAATAATATTATTGCAACGTGTTTTTCTTTTGATTTGGATGATTGAAAAGTTGTTTGTGTTTGTAATTTTTTTTTAAATTAAAGACATGCAAATTTCACGTTCACGCTGATTATTGATTTAAATATTATGAATTCTTCAAGTTCACATTTATATTGAATTATAATTTTTTAATATAGTTATAGATTGTAAGTTTAAATTGCACTTCTTTATATTTTCTTACTTACAATTCAATTATTTCTAAATTGCAAAATTAACTTGCCGTTTTTTAAGGTTTCTCATTCTTTAAAAGATGAACATGAACATTTAATTTAATTATAATAATACTATAACCTTCATCGTCATTTTGTCATAGATTCCTTACAAAATTTACAAAATTCAGAAGAATTGTTGTCTCAATCTCCTCTTTTCTTATTGAGATTATAATTTAAGAAGAAAATTATTATTTTGCAATAAATGAAACTACAACTTATTCGAGTCTTCTTAATCTTTTGAATTTTTAAATAGTTTGTGGCATAATTTTTTTTTTTTATTTTTAGTGTGAATCGGTTATGAATACCTATTAATGCTAGAGGTATTTTAACAATATTAATCTAAGCTGCTCTGATTCTCTTTTTTACTAATTTCTTATCAATTGTGGGTATATTTTAATATTTTTCTGACTACACCTCAGAGAATGCAAAAGAAATAAACTTACTGAAGGACTTAACTGGGCGGAAGAGTTGCTATTTCCTGTACGAGGTCCGCTTACAGTTATCGACCAAAGTTCCCGACTGAGCTGTCATCATAAACAGCTCAAAGTCCAATTCGAAACCAATTGGCATTCCAATTCCCATTTGAATTCGCTTTAGGGCGGCGGCACCCTTGCGCTGCCCGCCGACAGATGGCGACACTGAACGCAACAGCAAGGCGACTAACCCAGTTCGAAGTGAGATATCAGAAATCTAAACAGGCAACGGGAGTCATAAATCAGCTGATGTCTCATAACTCAGAGCCAGCAGGAGATGGAGAAGGAGACAGAGAGAGAGAGAGAGAGTGAGCGAGAACGAGAGATTGGGGGGAGAAGGAGTGGAGTGGAGAGTGTCAAAGTCGAAGTTGGAACGCATTTGGAATTCCATTGCTAAACGATCGCTTAGCGAGTGCCAACGAGGGAGGGGGAAGGCGGGGAAGGCAGGAAGGCCGGAGGAACTGTAGGACACACGCACACACGTGCAATCGCAGATAATAATTCAACCGAAGTGGGAGAGGAAGGGGAAGAGGAAGGAGCCGTTGGCAGTTGGTCACCTTGCGAAGTCAATAATAGTGTGCGTGTGTGTGTTTGTGTGTGTGTGTGTCTGTCGACAGCTGAGTTATCGCTTTGTTTACATGATAATGAAAATGCAGCGCGCGGAGTGTGAAACTCAAATCGGAGTGAGGCACGCAACGCAACGAGAGTCACGTACGCACTTCAAACGCTCGCCAAGACGGCGGCCAAGACAGCAGCGAGGGGCCCGCCCCCGCTGGGCGGGTGGAAGGGGGCGTGGCCCACCTGCCTTTTGGGATTAACACGTCGTCCACCTGGAGCGCATCCATCAAATGGATTAATGCGGCGATTTGACATCGAAAATTAGGGCGACCAGAACGGAACTGGAACTGTCAATGGAACTGGCACTGGAATGGGATTGGGAATGGGAAGGGGAACTTCCCACATAATTTAGTGCTATAGTTTTTTGTAGTACTTTCCCTTTCCCCCTTTTTTTGTTTTTGATTGTGCTATCAGTATTTGTTTTCTTTTTGTTTGTAATTTGCTTTGCTGGCATTTTCAAAATTTTCCACACAAATGAGGAAAATTCTTTACTAATCTACATCCCAACAGAAAAGAACAAAATAAATCTCTTTTATGTTCAACTCTGACAGATTGACAGAGTGACCAGCTCTTCAGTCACACACTCTGAAAACTATTGTACTAGTAATTTCCATTTGCAACGAGATTCTTGGGGAAATTCCACCCTCATGAGGGGAACGCTTTGATAGCGCGTGAAACAAAAAACAAAGTGCTGGTGGTTTCTGGAAAATCTTTTTGAAATATTTTTAGAAAACATAGAACTATGTGACTTTTAAAGTTTGTAACAACCGCAAGCCTAGAAGCAAATGTTCCCAGCAAATAATATCGATTAGGTTGAAATCTTAACTCTGAATCATTTTATCATAATATAAAAACTATTTTTCTTTATATTTAAATGCTCTTGCTTATTAAAGATTCGTGTAGGATTTAAGACGATAACAATACGATGGTTACATTCCTGAAAAATCTGGTGATACGGATATGGTACAAAATAAAGGCTAACGTTCTTTAATCCCCTGAAAAACAAACATTATAACTCACAAATGTGAAGTGATATTTAAAATGATCTTTAAATATTAACTAATCCAAGGAAGCTCTGAAAAAAGTAATCAAGCTAGAACAACGTAAACCTTATTATTAATATGATATGAAATGTGAGTCTTATTTAGAACTAATGTACATTTTCAGAAATAATTGTCAATTGGAAGCAAATGTTGATTAGAGATTGTTTGTTTTAATGAAACAAATGATATTGTAATCCGATTACCCTAAATTTTTGGGATGATTTAATTAAATTAATTTGAATACAAATACCTACACGGTGCCTGGATACTCAGAGATTTATTTGCGGAGCAGTAGATTATATGTATCTATTAGTTCCCTTGTGCTGGCAAAGTAAACTAAAATACTTTAATTGTTACACAAATTTCTAAAATTAATTATAATTATAACTAAGTTTTTATTTAAAAATTGGAAAACCAATAAGATGGTCTAATGATTTATTTCAAATTCGAAACTCATAAAATTGTCAACTGTACTTTTTGAGGTATTGAAGGTTTGAGAAATCAAAATATCAAAGTTCTGAATAATTTCAAAAAAACTAAAACCCTGTCCAGATAAAAAAAATGAATTCGCTTCCTATCGCAATATCGAACTATCGGCCTATCGAGTGTGTTCCAGAAACAGCGCACGCAACGAACGCATCAAGGCGAACATACACACAAAATACACATACACACAACATATACAACACACACAACCACACGCAAAACACACGCATGCGAGAGCGCAGTGGCAATCTGCACAACAACAAAGTAGGCAATCGTATACGCTTTTGGTTGTCTGCTTCTGCTTCAGCTTCAGCTTCGTCTTCTTCTTGTCTTCAGTTTTTGTTTTTATTTCGTTTTTCGTTACGAGACCTTTTACACGCGCGACGTCTGCTGCCGCCTCTGCTGCCTGCCTTCAACCCACCCTGTTGCCCCTGCACACACACACACACGCACGCACTCACACACACACACATGCACATGCATACAGGGACAAGCATTAAAACGTTGTAAAATTACAACAGCAACGAACGACGCGCAGCACAAGTGAAATTGGCACGAGGCGCTGCGTCGCGTCGCTGCGTTGCTGCTGCTGTTGTGAAATTCCCATTCCACGCACACAAGCATACACACACACACGCACCGTCAGTGCTGCCAGGTGATGAGCGCCCGCATGAGCTAGATTCTCAACACAAAATAAGCTAAAATAAGCTGAACATAAAATATGTGTATGCCGATTAGCAACTTATTTCAAAATCAAAATACAAATTCAACAAAATTCATACTTTAATTAAATTTGTTAACAAATCATTGATTTCATAATCTTCAAGACTTCACACATTTTATTCCAAGCTCGATATTTTGTTGCTGTAAAATATTGTAAACAAACAAATTATTTCGATTATTATGTATGTATATCCAAATAATTGGTATGAATATCCATTTAATGCCAGATCTAGCCGCAAATAAGCTAATCTGGCAACACTGACTCAGAGCAGCACAGCGAGCGAGCGAGAAAGAGTGAGAGAGAGCGAGCACACAATTATAATTGTTTGTTATTCTTTTGTCTCGCTCGCACGCTGGTTATCGGATTTCAGAAAGGCGCAGAAGAAGCAGCAGCAAATACCAAATACTACTGCATACTACGACACAACAACAACAACGCAAACCACTCGCATTGAGTTCAGTTCAGTTCGTTCTCTTTGGCGCACTCTCGCTCCCGCTCGCTCAAAAAACGAAACGAAACGAAACGAGGCCCCAACCATTCCATTCATACAAACGACGTCGCGTAGTAGAGCGAGACAGCACGCTAAAACAGAAAGAGAGCGGCGGCGTGTGCAAGTACAGACGCCGCAACGAAGAAGAAGCAGAAGGAAAACAAAATTATTTACGATTTATTTTGATCCACGGCCCGTCGACGAGGGGTTTTTATGTCAGCGGCGAGTCGGGGCGGGTTTCGTCGAATCGGAATGGGAAAATGGAAACACAACACGGGTACAGTTGGCAATGGCACGACAGAGAGTGCGCGCTCTGCGTCCAGCTAAGAGAAACGCGTCGACGTCGGATGAACTGTGGAACGTAAGTGTTCATTTTGCCAGCGCGCTCTTTTGGCCCATTGCCGTGCCGTTCCTATGAGCGAAACGATGTGGCAAACGAACGCGCGCCGTTAGTGTTCTCTTTACCATGCATACACTTTCGTAACAAAGCCAGAGAGAGAGGCGCGCTCTTGCGCTTGCTTGCTCTGTTTTTGCTGGCATTCTGCCGCTCCCCACTCTAGTTCGTTACAAACTGCCTTCGTCGCTGTCGCTGCTGCTGCGACGCGTCGCTGGTGTTGTTGTTTTTTGTTGTAAACTGTACGCGAATGGTGTTTGTTTTTGTTTCTACTTTACGTACCGTTTGTAAATTGATCAAATGTCGTCCCCCCTCCCTCCCCCTGCCCTTTCCATTGCCTCTGGCACATTCTAATTCCCCCCGTGTGGCCATCTCGCTCGCACTCCCGGACTGCCATCACGAGTTCATAAAATTAGAAATGTAAAGTTTATTGGCGCGCTTTTGTCCCCACAAGGTGTGTACACACTGCCAGTGGATGTCTGGATGTCTTTTGTCTCTGCTGCTCTCAAAATGCACTACAAATCAAAATAAACAATTTTCGTGCCTGTTTTCTTCCTCCTCAGGCGAGTTGAATGAACCCCGCTTCAGGGGGGAACATCTTCCAGAACCTATCGATAGTAATGACAAAGACAATGCGGAATCAGTGTAGACAGTTTAGCCGTTTTCCAGCTAAATTTATCATATATTCTAACTAACTTATAGCGATAAATATAGCATATTTTTAAATTCAGAACAAATATTGTATTTCTCACGTAACATAAATACTTTGTATGTTTTAAATATTTTCGAATGTAAATTTTAAACAAAAAAGTCACAATAAAATTATGAAATCTTCAAATTGCATTTGAATTTACCTTTTTTTTTAGCATATTCTTTATTTTTAGTTGTTTTTGTTATGAATGCAGCTAATCACCTGCCAACACTGATGCTGATGATGATGACGATGTTGTTCGTGGCACAAACTGCTCGCTTTTGGACTCTAAATATTGCCCATTTACGACGCAATTTAATACCAGACGTAGGTGGAGGCGGAGGTGGAGGTGGAGGCGTGGCATGTGTAAAGGTAACGAACGTTATCTATTTATATAAACAACAATAAATGCGATACGATTTGAATAAACTCATGACAATCTGGCCAGAGGAGAGATGCCCCTGACAAGGGGGCTGACATTGTCAGGGTTGATAAGATAGAGCATTACAAGCATAACTTGGCTCATAACTCAGGCCAAGTGACTTCTAGAGTTTATTATAAACAAAATCGTTTGAATATTTATTAGGCAACAAAAAAAAACACCAACAACAAAACAAAAAAACACTAAAAGAAATCAATCAAAAACAACCCTGAACAAAAGGAATAAAGAAGAACAATAATATTGTATATACTATATATTGAGGAGAGAGACAATGACAATGGGAAATATAAATGCGATATAAAAAAACGAAATGAAAGCAATGAAATGTGCGTGATGATTGGGGAGTTCACAAAACTAAGGCAACTGGAATCGCAACTGGAAGGGGAAGTGACATGGGAAGGGTCGCGGGAACTGGAATGGGAACGCGAACTGTCTCAATTCACGTGGATTTTGTAAACAGATGTTGTAGCTATTTTTTGAATTACTATTCAAGCCATTAAACTATCATATACAATTTTTAAAGTTTTTTGTATACATTGTAATATTTTATATTTCGAAATGCGATTCAAGCTATGCAACTCTCATGTATTTTACATTATTAATTTTCTGTACTTTCAAATCTCTCATCTTTCAGAAATAGAATCTTTTCCTATTTCGCTTTAACCTTTGAGTTCACTTTCTAGGAAAATTAAGATAAAGTGTTTAAGCAGTTCAGATAATTCGCCTGCAGCTAAATTCTGTTGAACTCTATTGAACAGACTCGTTTCATATGCACTTGAATTATTCACTCGAATTCCGCGAATTCTCGTTAGTCACAATTATTGATTTTCAAAGCATGCAACATGAAAGATTGTTTTCAACTTTTTAATTTATTTATTTATGCAAAATATTCGAACATACTGATACTAATTAAAAATTACTTATCGATTAATATGATTATCTTTCGCTCTCCCTCTTGATGGCGATATAATATACTGAAATAAATTACAGGAATTTTATGGAATTTCAAAAGAGTTCTTTTTGCTTATCTACCTCTCTTTTTTACAAATTCTCTTTATATATATTTTAAAATATTTTTAAATTTATGTAGTATATATTTTTGAATTATTTATTATATGTATATTTCTTTTATGTCAATACACTTTCTCTACGTACATATATACATATATTGTATACATATTATTTTTTTTAACATATTTGCTTATCTAGCTATCGATCAACCTTTCTTGCTTTCTACCTATTCGCATTCTGAACTCGTCTCCTTTCTATTAATCCCCCATCTATGTATATCTGTCTTTATCCACCCTACGCAGTCACTTCCCACTCTCACTTCCATCACACACACACACACAAACACACACTCGCTTAATCACACACACATGCAGCCATACAATGCGAATCGTTCCAAAGTCCAAATTGCGACTTGGCGCGTTTTTGCTTCCATTCATTTCCAGCTGCAGCTTCAGTTACAATTTGCAGCTGTTGTTGTTGTTGTTGTTTTCGTTGTTGCTGTTTCTTGTCTCTGCTTTGTTATCTGCTTTGGCACATTGCATAACGGTTTATTAGTGAAGGCTGTTAATACGGCTACAACAACAACAACAATGAGCAAACAAATGCCGAAGCACGTCTCCAACAAATTTCCAATGCCAAATTTAGTTTTTGTTTTGATTTTCTGCGTTTGTTGTTGTCATTGTTTTTGTTTATCTTTTTTATACCTTTTTTTTGCCTTTTGTTTACATTTGCACGCAACTGCTTTTCCACTGCAATTATTGTTTAACGACCTTCGCTAAAGACCCGAAAATAAATAATAATTTGCATACGAAAATATCATAAAATTCTTTAATTATATATTTTGTTTAATGTGGTTGTTGCTTCTATAGTTATCGCAGAATTTGTGCAACTTTATGTTTAGTGTTGTTTTCTGTAGTTTTTGCATTTTTAGTAATTTCCAGCAAACAGAAATCCATTAAAAGCGCCAACTTTCTGTATTCTCAATTACAGCGAAAAATGTATAAAAATAAATCATCAACGAAATTCGCAGAAATTCACTCGGACGAAACACAGCAACAATAACAATAACAACAACAATAACAATAACAACAAGCCATTTGGGAAAAGCCAAATCACAATCAGTAACTGGTACTGACTTTAAGAGCGAGACGGCGCCACTTCAAGAGAACGAGAGAGAGAGCATGTCGCTAGAGCGTGAGAGAGAGAGAGAGCGATCGAAGAATTGCAGCTGTATTTTTATGTTGAAAAGTCATTAAGTATTCGCAAAAACTAATTCCGTATTTTGTTGCATAACTGCAGTACAATAAATTGTAATTGCATATCAACTGAAATTCCTTAACTATAGATCGGAATATCATTTAATTATCATCAATTTAGGAATTAAATTCTATTTGGCATTGTCTTTGATTGAATTAAGAATTTCAGCTGTATTTTTAGCTTTAAAAGCCATTAAGTATTAACTAATTCCGTATTTTGTTGCATATTGTATAAATACTTTATTGCATATCAAATAAAATTAAACTTTATATAGATTCCGATCTATGTATGTATGTATGTTTAGTTACAAAATTTTGTTTTAGTATTTTTTATTAAGATATTGTTTTATGTGAAATCGAGAGCAATTTTAGTCACTAAATTCGTATTCTTTATAATTGAATTAGGAATAACTGCTGGATTTTTAGATTGAAAAGTGATTAAGTATACGCTACAGTATAAAAAATATATTGTTGCAAGTCAACTGAAATTCCCTAACTATAGATTGGAATATTCTAAGATTCATTTAATTGAATTATCTTTAATCTAGGCATTGAATTCTAATTAATACTTTTCTTATTTGATATAAGAATTTCAGCTGTATTTTTAGCTTTAAAAGTCATTAAGTATATAAACTAATTTTGTATTTAATTGCATAACGGCAGTTTTTTATTAAATATCAACTGAAATTCCTTTGAGTTGACAACCCTTAACTAAATATAGTTCGGAATCTCGTGTGATTATTTTGTATTAATAAATGTCGATTTAGCCACAACAATTATCTTCATTTTAGACACTTAATTCTAATTAAAACCATTTTTAATTGCGGCACGTGTCTTTTGTTTGAACTAAATTTAGACACAACTTGTTTGCAAGAGTTGTTAAATTCAATCAAATCAAATCAAATTGAATCGATCTGTGCAAAACGTGTGATCTCACTTTCAAAATCTTCAGCTCGATAGTGTATTTTGTATTTGCATTTGGTATCATTAAACTGGCATTTAATTATTTCGAATTGACTTTCGTTTTTATGTATTTGTTTTAATTAAATCGCGCACGTGCCCCGACATTTTATAATAATTAAATGCGCTAGAGACCAGAAATGGCAAACACCAAAAAAGAATTTAATTTCGGTGGTCAAATAAGAAACTTTAATGGGCATTGAATATACAAGGTGATTCATATTGGATGATTTGTTTTATTTACATAGACAAAAACTGTTTTTAAATATATCTATATTGCTTAATTTTAATATCACTAATGTGAAGTTAATATTTCTAAATTAATAACGAATAATATTTACAAATTTCATAGTACTCAACATATTATAGTGACTTATTTTCATTAATAGTTAAAAAAAAATCTTTAGAATTGTTGTCTTTTTATAAAAGGAATATTTATTAAATATATGAACAATTTTTTCCTCAATAAATATTTGTGAATACATATGTTTACCTATAATGTAGTTTCAGAACCCTTTAAATTACCTTAGTTCCTCTATACCTCGTGGTGAATTATTTTCTTTACAATATATCAATGATTTAAAAATTTACAGTGAACAATTCTTAAAAACTTGATATTGCTCAAATAACGTTAGTTATTTATTTTCATTGCTAAGAATAGAAATTTAAAACCTTATTGAAATTTAATTGTTTTCATTACGTAATGTAAATTCAAAGTCTTTTGAGTGACCCAAATACTCAACAAATTAATGTGAAAAATTGTCTAAGCAAGAATTCTATGATTTCCGCAGAACCTTAGTAAAAATAAATGACTGAATATTATTTATTGTAGTTAGAATTAAAATCCAAACTAATTATTCAATGGAACCGTAATAGAAACATTTAATATTCGCCCATAAATTAGTGAATATTATTTTCTGTAGTCAGCATTCAAATTCAAATTGCGAAATGACAGATCGTATTACAAATATAGTTCTTAAAATCTGTTCGAATTGGCGGCTAAATATAAAAATCGCTTGAAATAGTTGCATTTGAATGTCTGCATCGGATGCAGCAATTAAGCAAAAGTCACAAAGCATTTGACTTGAATAGTTTTGTGTGTTTTCATCTAAAGGAACCCCCCCGCTCAGAGGTAGGCGAGGGGTGTTGTTGTCTGGGCATTGAGACTTCCGGGTTTATTAAGACAGATGACAAAAGATGACATGAGAATTTGTCGGCAAAGTGAAATTGACAGCTGAAGGGTGAGAGTCAAAATACATAGAAAACAATAAATACTTGCGCTGCCCCCAAAAATACTAGGAAAATACCAACGGATGCCCTTCTCCTCTCTCTCCTCCGTTGAGATGGCTGTCAGAGTTTTGAGGCGAACGGCAATGTTGACCAATTACTTGGAAAATGCAACAAAGTTGCAGCCAAAATGCTTCGGCAATGGGGCACAAATGTCAGCCATTAAGTGACAAGTCAACTGCGGGCGGGGCGGGGGGCAAGAGTGCTGGAGATTGTCGCAAATTCAATTTCCGCAACAAGAACAACAAACCGTGACACTCTGACTGGCAACAACTGTGGCAACAACGAGAGCAGCCACTAAAACCCCAACGTGCCCCCTCGCTGCCGTTGCACGTTGCACGCTCTGCTCTGTGCGGCTTCCATCTCCATTTTGGCTTTGGTGTTAATTGCTGTCACATGGCAGGCGACAAGCAAAAGGATGCAGATCCATGCGGGCCCCCAGTCTCTGTCTCTTCCTCCTCTCCTTCTCCGTCATCTGCTCCATTTTTGTGGCCATTCTCCGCTTGATGATTCAATTGCTCGAGAGCAAGTGCAGCCCTCGCAGCAGTTGACACTTGTCACAGACTGCGATTCATGTGCCTCTCCTCTTTCTCTCTCTCTCCTGTCTTTCGCTTGCCTCGGCCTCCCTCTCCCCTCCCGCTTCTAGTCGCCTGTCATAAGTGATTTTTACAAAGTGTTTGCCTGCGTGAATTGTTGCGCTTTTTCGGTTTTACACCGTTTGCCACGTGACATTCGCCTGACACTTAACGGACACTTGTCACTCACTCCTCCTCCTTCCTTCTCTCGCCTGCACGCAAAAAACTACGTCAACATTGCGCATACGTCCCGTTACGTCGTGTCCACCTGCATGCTGTCTTCTTCGCCTTCCTTTGACTACTATTTTATACCCTTTTCCAAGTCTATTAATAATCATTGATTTTCCAATTAAAATTGCCATTCAATTTGTTGCTTGCAGTCTTCTTGATTCTATTAAATGTTCCTAAAATATTCTTTGACGGAATTTGCTTTCAATTAAATTTACAACAAATATTGTTATTTTATTTAAATATGTTTTTGTTTGTCAGGCCATGGCAGTCAATGCTGTAGAAGTAAGTTAGTAGTAATTTTAATAAAAACTAAGTATTACAAATAAATAAATATTGATTTTGTTTTTTTTAATTGAGTAATTGAGTAGTACAAAGCTATCTTTATTTTATTATTTAGTTTAAATTTTATTTGGCCTTTATTTGGACCTGTTTATGACCTGTTTGGACCTTATTAAAATAAAATTATTTCCAATTAAAATTTGAGTTTATATTTTTCTGATGGTTGGAAAATTGTATTATTTATTATTATTTATTACTTTTAATATTTGAATTGGCTCAAGTCATATTTAAACTCACATATAAAGAACAAATCTAATATTTTAAAAATAAAATGATTTGATATGCAAATTTAACGTAATTTCCAAATATTTACCTTTTTTATTATAGCTAGTTTTAGCTTTATTTGTATTTAATTTATTTAGCTTTATAACAGCACGTATTGTTGAATTTAATTCCACAATTATAATGAATTAATACAAAATTAAATACATTTAGTTTTATTATTTACAATGGTCAAATTGAATATTATTTAAGTACAAATATTTTTTTCCAAGCCATATATTGTTGTCATAATTGTAAATATGTATATATAATAAACATTTTTTGTCTTGCATTAAATATTCATTTTGTCGGAGATACCTTTGCAAGAGTCTTTCATTCTCGTTGCCTACCTGATATACCCGATCGGCATCGATTGCGCGGTGTGCATGCAAATAATGATTGGACAATGCAAATGCTGTCGGATCCATTTCGTTGACTTTGTTGCTAGTGTGCAACATTTTGATGCCGTTAGTTGCGGCATTCGATTGTTGCAGTTGTTGTTGTTGTTGCTGTTGTTGCTGTCGCCGTCGATGTTTTCGTTGTTGTTGCAGTTGTTGCTGGCAAACATTGTCGCCAGCTGTAAAGCTGTAAAAACCATGAAAAGTGCAACGCGGCGTATGAGTAACGATAACGGCCACAACTACCTCGGGGATTATATCACCACGACGCCGACTGTGGCGCCAGCATCGCAGTCGACGCCGACGTCGTCGTCGCCGTCGTCGTCGTTGGCAATAACGAGCAAATGTTTACGAGCTTAAAAATAAAAATTCACCGAACGGCAATAAACGAAATAAATATGCGGTACAAGCCGGCGAATCTGAATGGGGCAGGGGGTGAAAGGGTGACTGCTGAGATTTGAGTTTAGGGTGAAGGTTAAGGTGACCATGCAAATAACTTAAGCTGACTGCAGCTAAAATGTTGCAATCGCCAGACGGAAGTGGAGAAAGGAAGACAGAGTACAAGGAATTTTGCAGGATGTGCAGAAAGCCAGAAAGTACGAATTTAATTTGAGTTTATAAAAAAGAAAAAAATATAAATTACAGGAAGTGTTTTACTCATTTAAGATAATTAAAGGAAAGTTAAGATGCATACTATTTTTATAAAAAAATTAAGTTTAATGATTTCAAATTCATTATTTTAATTCGCATTAAAATTAATACATCTATCTTATTTAGATGTACTTTAAGATAACAAATTTCCAATTTCTATTATCTTTTTACTGCCTTGTAAAATTGCAATCACATTTCGTTAAAGCTTCTAAATTTAACACGAATAATATATATTATTTGAATTACTAATTTAAAAGAGAATAATAAAGTGCATATAATTAATTAAAATAAGAAATATATATGATTTTCCAATTAGAATAATTAAATATTACTGCAATAATATTAATTATTTGTACTGATTTTGTCATACATATAAATGTAGTTAATTTTTTCTTAAAAAATATGAATTTAAATTTTATATCCTGACAAAATTGCATTTAAATTTCGTTGATGTTTGGATAATCACTTTGCATTTAATTTAGAATTCATACATTCAATTAAACAAAAATAAATATATTTGTAAAGTTGTAATCTAATAAAATATTACAGAATAAATATAAAATGTTTTGATTAAAAATTTGATATAATTAATTAAGAAAAACAATCCACGGTTAATAGTGTTTTTTAATAACATTCCATTGACGTTTCTGAATTGCATAATATAAAAGATATAATGTAATTTAGCTTTGCACTTAATTTAGAATTCACACAATTATTGTGGAATAGTTTGATTTGCACCTGTTAAAAGTACTTTTTCAAGCATTGCAGTGCGATTAAACTATTAAATTAATCTGTTAAGTCAAGGAACTTTGACTCGATGATAATCTGACGCTGATCGTACTGATAACTGATAAGAAGGATTAAATTTTCCACTTGGTTGCATTAAAGGTACAGCTCACCTGACTTTATAGAGGATACTCTATATATACCCACAATCGCATATATGTATGTATATTCACAGTTTTTGCTTTGGTGTTTGGGAATCGAGTCGGTTTGTTTAGTTTGTGGCTGGCGGAATAGATTGCAAATAAACTATGAAAAATGTGCGGCAAGTGCAGCTCGTAAGTTCTCACTATCGCGCTGTCTCCCTCTATTTCCGCCTCCTCCCCGCTCCGCCGTCTCCCTCTCGCCACTGCGCTAATGTTTATGCACTTGAGATACCTTGGGCCACCTCACTTGTCTACACGCGCAGTGCTGCCGCGATGCACCGCTCTCGCCCCCTCGTCCATCCTCTTGCCACACTCCCCCCTCCCCCCTGTAATGCCCCACAAATGAGCAAGCTTCCCCTCCGCGCGCCCTTCTTCGGTCGAGTCAAACACGCGCCTCTTTTTTTACGAGCAACGCGCAAAACTAACAAAAAATACAGCAAAAACAAAAATAAATAATTGAACTGCTCGATGAGCCGCACCTGATCGACTGACGGTCACCCTGTAAATATGAATGCGGTAATGGAAGAAGAATATAATTTAAAATAATAATATACCAATATGGAGGCATGTCAATCTACAAAATATTAAATAATATAAGGTTATAAGATATAGTTTTAAAATATTGTATGAGTGGAAAACACATTATTAATAATAAATATAAATTTGTTTGATATGCTTGTTAAACAACAAAATATTAAATTTTTAAATGAATTTATTCACTACAACATTTTAGTTATACTAACCCAATAAAATTGTGGAATTCTACAGCGTTAAATATATCATTAATTTCTATATTAAAGCTAAACATATATTTATGGAAATATTATCAAACTATTAATCTATTGTTAGATTTTAAGTTTTTTAAGTTTATTAATTATTTAAATGAATAATTCTTCTTTTTTAATTTTATTTAATATTTGGAGTTTCTAATCATAATATAATATTCCAAATTTTGGATTTCTTTAAAATGAATAAAATAAAAATCAATACGATTGGTTATTTAAACATAGAAAGAAAATAAATTACAAAAATAGGAATATAGTTTATCTTTAATATGATAGAGTATATTCCTAATTTTGTAATCTATTTTCTTTCTATGTTTAAATAACCAGCAATTTTTCCTTTTTTGATTATGTTGTATATTGATCATGAAAAATATAAAGAAAATAAATTAAAAAATAAGAATATAGTCTGTCATAGCCGATTTACCTGTGGCAATACGTGGAGCATAAAAACAAAACTACGATAATGGCAAATGGCAGATAGAAGAGAAGCAGCGGAAAGAGCGACCCACCGTTTCACCGTCCAGACCTGGAACCCATTTTCAACCGAGTTGTTGTTGTTTTGGTTGTTGTTGTTTTGGTTGTTAGTGTTGCTGTCGTTGCTGTGTTGTTGTTGACGTTTTTACGCGAGTTTTGTTTTTTTACTACAAAGTAAATGTCAAGTGCGAATCAGTGAGCGAGTGAATGACTGAGTGAGTAGTGAGTGTACTCAGTGTGTGAGTGTGAGTGTGAGTGTGTGTGTGCGTAATAAGCATTACACCCGACGGACGCGGACGCTACTCTGTATTATAGTAAATGGCCTTGGGAACGTTTGTTAACCTCGTTTTGATAACCAAAACAAAAAAAATCGTCGCTCGGCACGCAGGCAACACGCCAGGGGCGTGATACCACAAGAGTGACAGAGACAGCGACAGCGACAGAGAGAGAGAGAGAGAGAGAGAGAGAGAGAGGGGAAATGAATAAAGGGTGCGGTCAGGGTTACGAATGCAAAGCTGCTCGTAATATTCGTAGACCAGGAAAACATGTAACGCCAATAAGCGTGTCACGCAGTTAATATTCGAGCAGAGAGCGCAAAAGGAAAACACAAAACAGCAGAAGCAAAACAAATAGCATAAGCACAACAAAATGCGAAATGGAAATGGAAATGGAAATGGAAATGGAAAATGGGCAGTGGGCATCGAGCAAAGAAATTAAATTAAAACTATAGCAAAAACATAAACAAATAATGGCTTGCCCAATATTTGAACCAATACTGTCGACCCGTGGCACGTGCAACGTTCTATAAAAGGAAAACAAGGAAATGCGTTCAAGGCAAGTGTGTGGAGCAGTTGAATAAAAAACAAGATGCATTTGAAATCATTAAACTATTTAAGATACCTTGCAGTTAACAACATTTTAGAGATAATCCTTCGAACTTAAACTTGGATTAAAAATTAATTTTTCAATGAAATCCAAACAAAATGCTTCGTAATTATTTGGCATTAAAAATAAAATAAATTGTAATATACATAATATATACCTAAAAATAAAATAATATAAAAAGATTTTTAAATAATATTGAAATATTTTTAATTTTTTTTTAACAATTTTCCCCAAAGTTTACTATAGTAAAAATACAAAATTTGAAACCACTTTTTAATAATATGGCATTAAACGAAGGTAACATTCTTCAAGTTTAAAAATGAAA
Source organism: Drosophila ustulata (assembly GCA_035047365.1). NCBI lineage: Eukaryota > Metazoa > Arthropoda > Insecta > Diptera > Drosophilidae > Drosophila > Drosophila ustulata. The sequence continues at coordinate 9,804,913 of JAWNPT010000057.1, read as the reverse complement.
TATAAAAAAAAACAATTATATGTTATTTATAAAAATTTTGTAATTCACAGAAAAGTTTCTAACAATAAATATACAACGAATATTTACAAATTTCAAAACACTTTATCGCAGAATATTTGCAAAGATACAAAATAATATTATTTCTTTAGAAAAAATAGACTTTCTTATTGTTGATAAGATGTATCGTAAATAAAATCTGAAACCCTACAAAAATATTAGATCTATTATGACATATCTAATGTTATCAAATACTAAACATAATTGTAATTAATTAAAATGCTTTAAATAATAAAATATTAATATTAACAACTGAATTTGAAATGACTTAAACAATACTTATATGCAAGTTTGCAATTTACAGAAATAATTGAAAGTCTTTGAGCAAACCTCTGTTGTGCTAATTTCCGCAACGTTGCAAACTGCATCAGATAGCCAAGCTATGCAATAGTGTAGTGTATGCAGCAGTCTAATACAATGTAGCAGAATTGATGGTGCTGAGGAGGAGTTTCTGGCAACGTTTAATTGCACTCGATAAAAAGCTAAACCAAATGAGAACGTTGATTGCAAGTGGGTGAAAAAATAAAAGAAGAGGTGGTCAGGGGTGGGTAGAGGTAGAATGATAAGGGTAGAGTGGGGAATGGAGGAGAGGGACGAGGGAGGAGGGGTGCTTGGCCAATTGGCTATGCTGGCTAAGCGCTTGGCAAATATTTATGATGCCGCCAATTGGCGTGCTATGAATAGCATCAGGAAGGTGAGTGGGAGTGGGGGGGAGGGGCACCTGCATGTAGGTGTAGTTGTGTTGTTGTGGGTGTGTTTGCATATACATACATATGGTACTCGTTCTCTGGGTGTCAGGTTTTCACGCGCTCGCCGCGCCACGTGAGGCGCCTGAGATCACGACATTCCCCAGATCTTGTGACTGGGCCAACAATTTTCATTAAGTTTCCGCCATTTTTCGTTGTTGTTGCTGTTGTGTGTGTATTTTTAATGTCGCCCTATTGGCGAGTGGGCGGCTCGGCTTTTGTTGTGCCACAACAGTCGACAACTCATTATGCAATGCCAAAAAGCCAACGGCCGTTAAAAAGCCAAAAGATAAGCAGGCGCATAAATAAATTACGTATACGCCGCGTTGTCGAGGAGCTGCTTTAAAAGTCGACGACGCGACGACGACGCCGACGGCGTCTATCAGGAGCCAGGCACCTCACAGAGGGCGGGAAGAGGAGGGCGGGGGGAAACTGCTGTCATATCAACCCACATTCGACGTGAATCCATCACGGAAAACGCCAAGTGCTAATCGCTTTGCAATTTCACAGAGATCGGAGGCACTCACAGTAGTCATGAATGGAATTTCAATTGTGGGATGATCGGGCTCTAAATACCTTCACTTTTTAAGCATTTAGAGGAATGCAAAATTTAAATAATTACACACATAATTACACTACTATTATTATCTTAACTTTTTTTGTAACAATTTAAGAAGTACTGGGCTAAAATAAATATTTTATTAAAAATCATAATAGAAGAATAGATTCAAATATTCTTTGTTGCACAATGTAGGAAAATCTAATTTTTTTTTTTTAATTTTAAAATATTTCTTTCCAATTAAATAAATATATTATTACCCAAGAATTGATTCACTATAAATATAGTCTTTAGTACTCATTAAAACAATACGATATTTTATTATATTTACAAATGTACTTTCAAATTAAATAAACATTTTTTAAACCATTTTATGCCTCAATACACTTTATTTCGCTTTTGTAAGCGGTCAAAAAATGTAACAAATTAAATAAATATTTTATTAATCAATATATTTGCAGATCGTCCATGGATGTTAAATATTTTTTTAAGATCAGTCAGTCTTAAAAAATATATACCTAAGGTTTTACAATTTAAAAATTGTATTAATTAGCATTCCTATGAGTTCAAACCAATTTTTTCTATAATATTACTGAGTTATACATATGAGTTATACATAACGTATATAGTTTAATTTAATTGTATTTTCGCAATGCATTCGTAATCGTTTCCATATACGATTTTGAGCTTTAACTTCTAGAAATTGTTGATCTTTGGCTTAGTTTTCTATTTCTTTTTCAATCAGATTCGCAAACGTTCAGGAATTTGTTTGTTTTGATTTCTCGCTTTCATCTTCCATTCCCATTCCCCTTTCACTTTCTCTATATTTCCAATTCTCTTTTGTGCGGCCTTCTAGAAGACTCTACTTTGTGCTTCATTCATCAAAATTGTTTCATAATTTTAACTAGAATACATCTAAAATACCCTGTAAGCAGATGATTGCAGGGTAGATTCCAAACAGCGTCAAAGTTCATTGGCTTCATTTTTGGCGCCAAATTTTGTTTTGCGACTCATTCAGCGTTCAAAATGTTAATGTTGTTGTTGTTCTTGCTACTGATATTGTTGTTGTTCTTCTTGTTATTTGTTGTTGAGTTCTTTTTGTTTTCCTTTCGTTTGCGTCTCACATTTGTTGTTGTTATTTTTTTGGACTGAGTTTATTGACTTGGCCGCCCAAAAAGCGACTCACATACTACACAAAACAGAGCAATAGCTGAGCAGGGGGATGGCAAAGAGGGAAAAGGGGGGGGGGGAACTGCTGGCGGGTCGGGCCAATAGAGACCTGGCCCCTTTTAATGGGGTAAGCGAACGTTTATGGAATTTACCACCTTCGCGGGAAGCGGCAGCATTTTTTTGTTGCTCACCGTCGATCGTCGTCGTCGTCGTCGTCGTTGGTTTTTGACCGCACATGAACCGCAGCGCATGAATTGGGGAATGTGCTGCGTGTAACGCTGCCCCTCCCTCTGCTCCCCTATGCCGCCCATCGCCTGCTGGGAGGCACAACCCCTGGACGGAGCGAGCGAGCGAATGCGAAGCCAAAACAAAACGGGCGCAAATAAAAACAGAAATGGGTAAATACGTGCGAAAAAAAAGCGAAAATTTTTGTTGTCAGTGGCTCGAGAAGCACAACAGAAAATACAAAATAACAAAAAAAAGTGTTCGTTCGTTCGTTCCCAGCGCCAAGTGGCGGGTTAATGACATCGACAACAACAACAACAACAACAACAACATCGACTATAAACAACTGCCGAAAAAATGCCGCACACGAGAATCCAAAACAAAGCGAATTACAGCAATAACAACTTCAGCGAGCTGAAAGCAAAGTGAAACAAAAAGTGTATTTAATGTCGATGTCTTGGTTCCGTCTACAACAAAAGCTTCCAACCTCCTCCCCCCGTCTCCCTCTCTCTCGCTCTCTCACTCTCACTTGCGGCAGCGTTGTGGCTCAGCGTTTTGCTGTCTCGCTCGCACCTCAAGCAACTGCTCAGCAGCCCCTTTCGAAGAACCTGTTCGACAAGTCCACGAGCTGCCATTCTTCCACCCGCTCCTCAACCCAAAAGACATAACTCACCGCGCGAGCAGCGTTCTTTGACGCTGGCTGAAAACTAAAACAAAGACGAATAATTAATACACTAGTTTAGAGAGAGATGGAGAGCGTGGGAGATACGATCGATTGTGGTTGTATTTCTGGTAAGAAGGAAAGGATCAGTTAAACACAGATTTGTCAACTTTTAGTATCGAACCCAATAATGAAAATACTTCTTTAACATATAAATGCTTATTTTTAAATTATCTGTAGCTGATGCAATTTAAAATATAATACTCAATTAAAGCAAGAAAATAAAATGGATTTAACTTAAGCGAAAAGTAATTAAGCATACTGAAGCATAGTAAAGAAACTGACTTAATAACAACATTAAAATAATGCAATTAAATATTAAAGTAATAACAAAGAGCGTTTAATTCATTAAAAAATAGTTATTTCAAAGAATTTAAATATTTGAAAATTGGCTTAGAAAATGTCTGTTACAATAACTCTAAAAAATAATATTATAAATGAAATAGCTATATAAATATTAAAGTTATTACAGTGAACATATGAATAAAAAAAAGAAAAGCTAAAAAAATGAAATTAATCGAATAATGCGGAAAATGAAAAATAAATTAAAATGTCCGTTAAAATAGTTTTGTTTGTTAAAGTCATATTTTAATATAAAAATGTTAAATGGTAATTCAACAAAACAATAATAATAATATCAATTAATTTCTGACCATAAAATATATTTCACTGAAAATCAATTAAGCTTTTGTTAAATAATTCAAATTTTGAAGTGTTACAAACCGCATGGCAGCAGCAGAAGAGGCGCCTGCGTAAGGGCATCTTGTGGCCCATTGCTTGTAGGCCGGCCTTGGTTCGAGGTTGGCGGTTTCGAGGCTTGAGGTTCGTGGTTCGGGGCAGGGACAGAGGCAGGGGAGTGGGCGGGGCGGAGGCGGAGGCGGGGTACCACTCGACTCTTTATAAGTAGTTGTTGTTGAACATTATCTATTTTGGCAAGTTCTCGTCTATCTGGCCTGTTCCCATTTTAACTGGGCTATTGCGACTTAAACCGAAAAACTGAAATATCAAAACAGACAAAGCCCCGAACAGAGAGAGAGAGAGAGAGAGAGAGAGAGAAGAGGCGAACGAGAAAGAGAAACGTGGAAGCAACTACAAAGTACGACAACGCTTCAAGTTTTATTGAACTTTGGCAAGTTCTAGCAACAGCCCCTTCTCCCCTCCTTCCCCCCCTCCCCTCAATGGAGCAACCCCCTGATGATTGTTGTTGTTGTGGCTGATTTTGCGAAATTTATTTAAATTGTGTATTCGACTGTTGCTGCTGTCTTTGTTTTTGTAATGAAAAGCGCCAACAAGCTAATGATGAAATATTTGCCAGAGTTTGCACTGCGCAGTTTCTGGCTGTTTTTTTTGGGGCCAATAATCTTCAACGAGTCGCCTCGAGTTGAGTTGAGTTCAAGCTGGGCTCGAATCTCTCTATCTTCCCCCCTCTCGCTCTTACCGCATTCTTGCGATCTAGGGAACGTGCCAGAAATTGAAATTTCGTTAGTGTGCGGAATGTGGGATGAGGTAAAAACTGAAAACTACAATCGCAAAGGTGTCATAGAAGTATCGAGTACTAAACACAGATTGCCAGTGGAGGAGAGGGGGGTTACAGGTCGAATGCGTAATATGGCATATACCACACATATTGCGGTTATTGACTCGCCTTTGACTTGGCACTTTGCTTTGCTTCCAAGAAATGTGTCCCCATGTAAAGTGAGCTCACACATGACTCAGCTGCCCCCCGATAAAGAATGTTGGTTCATCAGGTGGAACGTTGCAAACGATCTTGGATCGCAAGTCAACTGGGGAATCAGCATTTGTTGTTGAATCGCCAACGTTATCGAACTATGAACTTCAACGTAGACTTTGATTGCTAATACTATTCAGATAAAGTTATACAAAACAATGCTTGAAGTGGGCAAAATATTTATGTAATTAGTTGCAGAATTCTAATTAGTTCTGAAATAGAAGTCCAACATAATATTATGTAAAAATATAAGTAAATGCACACTGAATCATTCTTTTGACAAAGTTTTGTTCAGTAAAATGATGTTAAGGCTTTGACCGACGTTGACTTAGATTGTTAATAATATAAATATAGAATCTTTAATGAGTAGCTGAACTTGGACCGATGATATAATTTCTATTTCAATAATTCAGGTGATTGCGAGAAACCGATTCCACAATATTATAGAATTTAGAGGAAATAAATAATAATCAACAATTAGTAGATAAACAAATTGAATTATTGCTTATTTTCAGTATACCTATTAAAGTTATACTGAATAAAAATTACATTTATTTCAATGTTTTACATATATGTACATAAATAAATAGTATGAAAGATTACTTGCAAATTAGAAATCAAGTAATTGATATTTAATTTGTGTTATCTTTTCTTTCAATTAAACCTACAGAAACGACATCAAATAACAATGACATAAATAAATATGTTTAACATAAATTAATGCAAATATAAAAAATGATTTATTACTTGACTTTAAATGATTTAAAAAAATTCGATAATATTTAAAATAGTGTTTTCAATACTTAAATAATTAATTAGTAATTTTTAAAAAATCACATTTAATTTGCGTAATCTTTTCTTGTTTACCTATATCTATAGAAACAATGACATACTTTGTAATATCAAACAATCGTATATTTAATAGATGTGTATAGTAATTTCCATTGTATAGTATTTGAAATTCTAAAAAAAGTAAATGATTTGCCAGCTTTGTAGGCATGCTCGATTTTTCAGAACTAAGACGTTTATTTGCATGATTAATTATTTCAGCTGAAAGCTATGACCGCATTCTATTTGTAGCCTAGTCGAACGATAGTTGTCAGATAGTTTGCCATGTTATGTTGTGGAGTAGCATGGCTCGTGACTAGTTTTATTTGCAATCAAATCAGGGAACGACACCGTCTGTTAGTTTATGCCGGATCTGCGACACCCCCGTGAATTGATTGATTGAAGGCGTCTGATTTCGCACTTTATCTATCCGAAATAGATTGGAATGTAGTATCGAGAATGTTCTGGCAAGAGGTTAGCTCGATAAGAATAGATGGGGCATCAACAAGTTCGCAGTTTGCAACTCGCAACTCGCAGTTTGCAGTTGATTCAGCTGATTAGGGCCTTGTTATGATGGCGAATGACGCAGTCTGAGATCCGCTGCGGAGTTCCCATGGGCAAAAACAAATTGCGAGTTGCGAAATCAGTTAACACCACAACAACAAACGGATATGGACAGTTTGTGGACCGTTCAAGGGAAGGGGAAAGTGGACAGAGCGAAATTCGTGGAAAAGAAAATCAGTTGACGCTTTTTTATATTTTTGCGCGTGCCGCAATTGGAAACTGAGTCGGACTCAAATTCGAGTTTGAGCTCGAGTTCGAATTCGAATTCGAACTCTGGCAATTCACAGGCGGACTCTAATCAAGTTGTTTGCCCAATAGTTTTTACACACGTAATTAACGCGATCGAAATACCCAAGCGACAACAACAACAACAACACGAGCTCCATGAATATGATCTTTGGGGGCAGGTTGCGGGATCATGACTCGACGGAAATTTCGACAAATTTTGTTGTTGTTTTGCTTTGTTTTGTGGGGCGCGAAAATTTGAAAGATCAAACTGCGAAAATCGTCGCAGAGCAAATAAACAACAATATTTGCTAAAATTGTTTTGTTATCATTTTTTCTGTTTCGACGTTTTCATTTTCACATTGTGGGGGATTTTTTTTGTTTTGTTGGCGTCAAGTGTTATTCGGATTTTTTTGGTGTGTGTTCGAATTGCGGTTGCTTCTGCGAATTGCGAATTGCGACACGATGAGTTTATTTGTTATTGTCGCGCCTCGCGCAATAAATAAGTAAATTTACATTCAGCGCAAATACAAAAACAAATGCATAAATAAATAAAAGCAATTCCAAAAATTCGCACACGACCTCAATGAGTCACGAAAATGAGTCGCAGCAAAAACCTGGGAGAGAACGAGATGGGGAGAGCGAGACTGAAAGTGCCACAACAAACGGTACAGTGCGCTGTCATCGTCCCCCTCGCACTCCCGCCCCTTTGGCATCTACCTGCCTCACTCCTGGCTGCAGCTGCAGACCAAACCAAAATAACATTTAGGCACATTTCAGTGTGTGCGTGTGTACGTGTGTGTGTGTGTGTGTGAAATCAATTGATGTAAACAAATTCTGAATGCCAAAAAAACAAGTTGGCAGCACAATTGGCTTCCCTTAGCGCTGTCCCGCTCGCTCGCTCGCTCTCTCGCTTGTGAGTAATTGGCAATGATCAGTTTTTAATTGACCGAAATATACGATTGAGTGTTTATTCATCCACTCAGAGTAGGCTATAAATATGGGCAATTTGTTCGACAAGTTCAACGAACTGTCTCTATTCGATATATAGTATTACTTGTGATTGCGATTCTGATTCCCATTCTGATTCCGATTGCTATTCTGATTGTTATTATCGCGGCAATCAATCACATCGCTTCTATAATTAGATCTATTAAGTGCATAACTGATCTTTGACAGCAGCTCAAGAGCGACTTCAATCATTCCATATTTTAAGAGCAATCTCTCTTCTCACCTCTTCTCTCCTTCTGCTTCAAAATAAAGTCGAATGCTCTTGAAATGTGGAAATTAATTTTATGTGCTTTATCTATTATTATCTCGGCTATTTTTGGCTCATATTCAACATTTAATCGTTCAATAAATAGCTAAAAATAAATTGCTATGATTTATCCGGATGTTGCAAAAAAATTGTTGTTGAGGTTTTCAAACATTTCGCAACAGGATGTGTCTTGTTATAATATATTTAATTAATACATCCAATTATTAAATTATGTATACGTGATAATGAAAATTGAATAGTAATTTAAGAAAAGTATAATGGCTTAATTCTTAAAATATCATGAAATAATAATTATTATATCAACTCATCTAGTTAAAATATAACATAGTTGAAAATATCATCATGAAATATGGAACGTTATTAATTTATTTGAAAATCAAAAACTTCATATCTGTATATAGTGAATAAACTGTACTATTTTCCATAGCTACTTTGAAGATACGTATCTCATAGAGCGGGAGATCCATTTGTGAGATCTTCCATTTTTCTAAACTATTCTCATTCACACTTTCTTTCCCACAGTCTGAGCAGCATTTAGTTGGATTAAGCAACAGTTGTAGCTGAGATCCTTGCCACATCTGCGCAACGGGAAAATATCTTCACCTTTCCATCACCCGCTGAGATACTTTTCTTTCGCCCATCCCGCATAAAACTGAGTGCACTTAAGCTGGCAAACAGAGCCAGTTTTGGGCTGAGCATATCGCAGACCTGGCCTTTGACAGGATCACGGTTGTTATCCTTTCCATTAGCAGCAAACAACGAGCAACAAGCGAATTCGAAATGCCAATTCTCGGCCTCATGCCGTCGCATACATAATTACACATTACAGCTGCCCCTGCGACTCAAACTCAGCCTGGACATTATGCATTATATCTTCAGGTAGACAGATGCAAGCGACCACCGCGACTGCAACAGCAGCAGCAGCAGCAACAAGGACAACATCGAAGAGGAAGGACGACGACGAACTGCATTACGCTGCGGCAGGTGCGCGAATTGTTGTTGTTATTTGAAGACAAATCGAAGCGAGATAAACCCAAGCAGCAAATGCTGATTCTACCCTGTACGTGAAGGCCGCAAAGGGGCATGATTGACTAAAGAAGGAATAAATATTGATATAATTATTAGATTTATTTGAAACTGAGGAATTCAGGGATATAAATATATTTTTCGAATTGGTAGCATTCATAATATTTACTCATTTAATATTAAAACAATAACTTATAATTTATTCATCATTTCACAAAGATACTTTTAAATTTTGGTTTAAAGTATTTTCTAATTTAAATTAGACAAAAGTAATTTAAGCTTTAAGCTTTAAAATAAAATAAAATTGTTTAGTTTAGTTATTACAAAACACTTCTAAACTAAATTTAAATATATGTACATATTTATTATCAGCATTTCATTAAGATTTTATTATGTTTAATGTAAAATTAAATTGTTTTAATCTAAATAATATATCAAAATTTGATATAATTATTAAATAATCATTTTTTTATATTTATAAAATCTTATTTGTTGCTTTAAAATAAAATACTAATAAAAGGATAATTTTGAAGTTATTTACAGGGCATGTTTACAGTGCATAATTGTGTTGTTGTTGCTGCTCTTTTGCTGCTGCTTGGCAGCTTGTCAGCGCAAATAAAGTGGAAGTAAGTGGAAGTAAACATTGGCCAGGTTGCAGCCATGTAATTTGGCTGTTGCTGCCACAAAAGGGACGCATTGAGAACTCGAGAACTGTGAACTGCGTTTCTGTGTGTTTTTGGGGGAACTTTTGTTGTGCAGCAGGATTCGAGAACTGGCAATCAACAGTCGGCAGTCGGCAGTCGACAGCCAGCTGTTGTCTTTGATGCAACACGTGGCAGGTGTGGCAGTCGCTGCCTTGACGTCTGCAGCTGCTGCTGTTGCTGCTGTTGCTGCTATTGTTCTGCTGCGGCTGTTGTTGTTGCAGCTGCCGACGCATTTGGCAATTATGGAGTTGAGAGATCGAGGAACGAAGAAGGATAAAAGTCAATGCAGCGTCGTCTCCTTAATTTGCACCTGTTGTTGTTGCTGCTGCTGCTGTCGCGTGTTATTGTTGCACGCTGCCAGCTGTGATTGTTGCGCTGAGCTGAAAAGGAAAACTCAGTTACAAAGATGGCTGGTTGGTTGGTTGGTGGGCTGCTGCTGGGCCAGCCAATTAGCACAGCTTGTTGCGGCAGCTTCGTTATAACTCATTTGCAGCAATAAATGTCGAAAGCGGCAACGGGCAACAAGCAACAAGCGGCAAGCTAACTGGCAACGTGCAACGGCCAACAACAATAAACACTGATGATGGGCTGCGAGGGAGCCACAGAGTGTGGCAAAGAATTGATTGCACTTTGGCGTGTTTGTTAAGTTGCAGCAGCAGCAACAATTGTTGTTGTTGCCATTTGTAGTTTGGCTTTTCATTGTTGGAATGTTGCACTTAGCGCACGCCAGCAACAATGTTGCCCAAACAACAACGACAGCAACATGATTGACTTCCGCATTCCTCTTTAATAAGTCAGTCGACTCAATGCAACAACAACAACAACAATAACAACAAACAGAAACAGAAACAAATACAACTAACGACAACAGTTGTTGTTGTTGCTGCTCAAGTCATGCAAAAGTGAGTTTTGAGATCTGCGCAATTTTTCGACTGGATCTTTCGGCTGGTGGTTCAGGAATGTGGCAAGTGGCAAGCTCGAAAAAAAATACTCGCAGTTACATATTTGCAACAGCATTCTTGCAGTGTTTTGGAGAAAGTCTCGACAAGGGATTTCCCGCAGCGACATTCCGAAGAAAGTTGCACTGAAATACTTTAAAGTATTACGCCATTTATTCTTGTATTCACAACTCTCTTCTCTTTTAATTAAAAAGAAAGATCATTTTCAAATAGTTTTAAAAGTGTTAGATTTGTTTATTAATTTAATTTTAATTTGGTTTGCAATATTCAAATTTATCTATCTTTTTTTTTTCAATATTTTAAAGATACATTTCCCTACTTTATAGACATACACATTGATACTTCTGTTAGCAATTTAATTTATTTTTTACCTTTCGTATCAGTTTTTTCACCATTTATGGGGACATATATCCTTCAATGTTCCACTCGACATCGTTCACAGTTTTCAGAATCATTTTGAATACATATTGCCAACCATGTTTTGTTGCATTTCCAATATATTTAATTTTAATTCCTGTTTCCAAAATTCAAATCTGCTTTTCAGATAATGTTTCTCAATTTTATATATACATTTCCATCTGTTTTTATTCCAACTTTCCTGACACATATATTTTGGACTTTAATAAACTGTTACCATTTGTTATCAATATAGTTTTGATTTCTGCCCATCAGTTTTTTCACAATTTCACAGATAGATTTTCATCAGTTTTTTCCCCAAGTTTTCTGACATATTTCCATGCTTCGAAATTTGCAGAATCGTTACATTTGTTATCAATTTAATTTACCATTTTACCACCCAGTTTTTTCACAATTTCAAACATTTTTTCATCAATTTTACAGACACACATCCATCAATGTTCCACTCGATATCATTCACAGTTTTCCGACCTATTTTAAATACATATTGCCAGCATGTTCCTCAATACAGCAGTTGAGCACCGAAATACCCAATGATCTATGAAGAAAGAGCGATTATATCATAGCCTGCAGAGAGATCATGATGTCATATGAGACTGATGTGCAATTATTTCATTCACACATTCGCCCATTCGCCGGTGGCCATTCATAAGTATGTTAGTTGGAAGACCTTCTAGGCAGAATGACATCGACTGCATATTGAGTGATTTGCTTCCTGGCCGAGAGCCCAAATGACTCAACACTCGAAATGTGAATACAATTTCAATGAGTGTATTTGTTTTTTTTCAATTCTTTTCGCGTTGTTCATGGTGAAAAAACAATCCATCAAACAATGGCAAAATACGAACAAAATTCGCGACAAACGTCACGAAAAGTCGAACTAAATTCGCAAAATATTAGCTGGGGGGGAATTTTGTGTGTTTGTTTGTATTGTTTTGTGATGATGTTTTTGCCGTTCGTCATTAAGTTCCGGCCATGTGACTGCAGATATGCAAAAGCTTTGCCAAAATAACAAGGCTAAATTTGGCCATCGTCGTAGGTGGGAAGCAAAAAAAATGACATGAGACCAAAGACCAGAGACATGGGCGTATTGACGCCACTATTTCGCCATCTGATAGCTTGAAATTGTAAGAGGATTTCGGCGGAAGGTCAGCGAGCATATAGTTTGGTGGAAAAGTGAAAGTTTAGACAAATATAATGCCTACCATAGACGGGGATAATATTTCCAAGAAGGTCGTTCTGCGAACACACAAAAAAGTTTAAAGAATATTTAGCCAAAGTCTGTCGAAAGCTTTTTGCATTGTTTTTGCACAAATGGTTTGGCAATTTGATAGCCGAAATTCTAAATTCGACTGGGGATTATGCTGGATGGCATTTAATGGAAGGTCAAGTGAAAGTAAAAGCCTAAAGTTTAAAGGGCGTTTAAAGAGTCGAGTCGAGTCGAGTTGAGTGAATATGAATACGAGTGCGAGAATGAGTGTGAATTATGAGATCTTGTGATGTGTGTGTGTGTGTTTTTTTGGGGGGCCCTTGCGAAATGTCTTATGAATATTTTGCTCACGCGCTGCCAACAATCACTCATTTTGTTGAGGCGACAACAGCGATGACGACGACAGCGACAGCGACAGCGACAGTGGCAATACCCTCCCTCTGCCTCCTACTTCGCTCCCCTTCTAATGTTCCTCCCCCATCCATCGTGGCAAAGAAGTCACGTTTGTTGCCTCCCCGTTTTTGCCACAAAACCTCGCATACAAAGTCAATTAGTTGTGATGCCCCGGCGAAGGCTTTTTGCTGCCGCTTCGACTGTCGTTGCTGTTGTTGAGATTTAGGCCAACAATGACGCACAACAGAACAGAAGAGAACAGCATTGGACTATTTTTTATGATGTTGCCACCAAAAACCATCGTCTGTCCCACTCAGCGACAGCAACAGCGACAGCGACACTGTCAGTGTCACGAATACAATATTTGTGGTTGCATAAAAGGAATCAGAGGAACATAGAACTGAGAACAAACGTCAATCGTCCGCGCCTAAGTGATCTGGATAGCTTATGCACATCTTTGAGAACGGACATGACTACAAAATACCCGTACAAAAATAAGTGTAATTTCCCATTGCATAGTGTTTAATGGAATATGAAATGCATTCATACTATAGGTATTTGTAATTCGTAAAAATAACTCAATGATTTCAAAGTATTTGAAATACCATGTGTTTGAAAATATCATTTATGACTCAAGCATGTGAACATTATAATAAAGTATCTTTAAGGCGCAGATGTATTTCTATCAATACAAGCATATTATTGTATTGCAAGTGCTACAGAAATCTCAAAGTATTTATATGAGTTTTATTATCTTAATTAATCGATTGATTATAATATTTATATGAAAGTGAAACAGAAAGTTAAATCATCCTAATCTTATATTACGATTGAGTTTTTCAGACATTTTTTCTATATTCTTAACTGTTAATATATAAGTCAATCTTTTTTTTTTTAATATATTACCATTGAATTTTATTGTTCTCATGTTTGTTGAATATTGTTAATATTTCAGCAAATCTTATTATATATAGAAGTTTAACCATTAATTTTGTAAATAGTCAAAACGATTTACATGATTCATAAGCATGTGCAATTAATAATGAAAATAGCTCAATGATTCAAAGTATCTGAAAAACCAAAAGTGTGTTACAAAATATTTATATCAGTATGACTCAAAAATATGAGCAATTAAGACGCAGAAATATCTCAATGCATCAATGGTAACATATTGTTGTAAGCTTCAAGTTTTGGAATTTATATATTGTTAATGTTATGAACTTAAAATGTCAATAGAACAGAAATTTTAATTACCTTTTATTATATTATAATGGATTTATATTATGACTAAAATAAAATAAATAAAATAAATTAATGTTATGCATGGTTCCAATGCAATTACATTATTGAAATACTTTTTCAAAGAATGTGTAGTTAAATTTCATAGTTTTACAATTAAAATTAAACGAATGAAGTATTTTCATTCCTTATTTGTGACTTACTATAAATTAAATGCATCTTTGGCGAGTATCGCAAACAATTAGCAAAAGTACTTGTATACGGCGATCTACATTGCTTAATGGTTTTCGAAATATTCGTACAAAGTCTGAAATTGATTGCGCCTAGTTTTGTTGTTGTTCTTTTTGTTGTTTCTTTTGTTGTTGTTGTTGTTGCAGCAGTCGCTCAAAAGACGTCAACATATTTTTAGCTGGCGCCGGAAATGCGAAAGCCTTTTGAATGTTTTCATTTTATTTTTCCTTTTTTTTATACTCGTATTCATTTTTTTTTGTTTGGCTGGTATTTGCCGTTGCTGTTGTTGTGTCTATTGTGGCTGTGGCCTTCGCTTGGACATCATCAAGACGCGTTTGCATAAGAGGCAGGAGTAGGATGTGGGTCGCAGGGAGGCGGTGAGGAGATGCGGGGAGGGGGGAGGATGCGATTGGTTTGGCAGTACGGCGTGTACCTTGTATTTTTAGCTAATCACGCGGATAAGCCGAACACAAACTTTGTTGCGTATTTATGAGGCAAAATATTAAAGGCATATAAATAACATTTAAACCATTTGTGCCGCCAGTGGCGACGAGCAGATACCCTATGAATATTTGTGAGGAAATAAATGAACTTAAAAGATATTGATGAGACTGTAAACGTTGCATAAATAATAAGTATAAGCATGACAGTTTTTAATTAAAGAATATTAATAAATAAAAGCGCAAAATAAGTGATAAAATATTTATAAAATCTTTACAATACTTTTACATTAATTATAAGAATTCTGATAAGTGATTAATTCAATTAAAATTTATTCAGATAAGTTACAAGAATATTTGAGGTACAAAAAAATACAATTTATATTCAGATAATTTCGAAAATATTTCAGCTGTTTGTAAATTAAATTTATATAAATTCTGATAATTTACAAGAATATTTGAGCTAATAATGAGTTTAATTAGCAGCAATTTGGATATTTTACAAACAAATTAATTCATATAAGTTATTAGTTAATTTTAATGAATATTAAACCTAATTTAAATTTATTTACATATACAAGATTATTTGTTTTCTTAATTTCCCAGTCCGATTAACCCTGCCATGCTAAGAACTTGGAGGGTATGCTCGTAAAAATAAACTTTACGTTTGGGAAAACTTTTTGAAATATTCTTAAATTTAATGTGCGGCAAAGTAAACAAGCGATACTTATGTTCTGTAGTACCCAAATAGGTCCATAATCTGGGCAACACTCGTAAAAGTTAGTGTGCGAGTGTGTGTGTGTGTGTGTGTCGATGTATATGGATTAAGTGAATGATTATTATTAGAATGCGAATGCTCATTAGAGATGCTTGGGATTAGCTGGGATTTGTTTAAAACAAATACAAAATATTTAAATATTTATAAATCAATCCGAAATGTTGTCGAGCATAGGATATATATAACTGACGGAAGTCTGAGCACATTATGGACGGATCGGGTTGATTAATAAAACATTTGCCAACCAATTGGACTCTCAATTGACGTCGACAACGTCGCTCTTTAACTATAGATATCTTAGGACCACATGAAATTACGGAAAATTCGTTCGTTTTGAACTCGTCCTGTGGCTGCAGGACTCGACTGTTTGCAGGACGTGAGTGGATAACCCAATGACAGGGCAGCTTTCTGGTCACAGCAAATCGATGTGCCAAAAAACAGAAAAGAAAAGAAAAGAAAATGCCAAATGCTGCAATTGGAGTCGTGTAGCTGGGTCGATGACAACTCCATTCTTGCAGCAATAAGTCACCCTTCAATTTGCCAGTTTGCCACTTGCCACATGCCACATGCCGCAAAATGAAAGTTGCTCGGAGTCAGGCAGCAGCAGAGTTAAGCGATGACAGCGCTCGGGATGAGCTCGAGGAATGAGGAATGGGGAATGAGGAATGGGACTCTAAGCTGGCTACGTGCGTTGCGTTAAGTGAAAATACAAGAAAATTGAGGCACGCGACGAATTACAGCCAAAACTGAGGCATGCAGCAAGCGATGGAGTTAAAGTTGGAGCTTAGAATTAGGCGCCTGAGTGAGTGGCCGATGGGTCGATGTGGCACGATGATGTGTGTTGTGTGTGCGTCAAATGTGAAAAACTGTACGCTGACAAGATTTATGTGGCAAGAGGCAGCAGCAGCAGCTGACAAATGGGCGAAGGCGGAGAGGGGGAGGCACTGAGAGACTTGCCACTAAGCTGCTGCATGGGTCTTTTGATGCCACATCCACAAGCAAATGAGCGCAGGACGCAGACGGAGATGGAGACTGAGGCTGAGGACAATGGCAAATAAAAGATTTTTATTATCACATTATGCGGCAGCAGATTTTGGCCTTAGTTCTTGTCGTTGCCCTTGTTGACTAGTTCACTTTGGCCCCGACTTGCCACGCCCCGTTCCGTTCCGTTTGGCCGCCTTCTTCCTTCTTCCTGGGGGCACACACAGAACAGTGTCGCATTTGGATTTAGGCCAAGTTGTGAAGTTGCTTGGCTGCGATTCGGCCCCAAAAAGGCAAAAGGCAGGTTGGCCAAATTCAATTTGCCAAATGAAATTTCTAGACACGGGTCCAAAGAGCGCGCATTAAGCGAGGTACCGATATATACCCTGTAACATGTTGAGAAATCTTCACACTTACTTATCTATCTATTTATTTATTTATACTTTATGTACATATGTATTCATTAATTAAGTAAGGGTTAAGCTTATTATTTAGGGCACTAGTCACTTCAAATGTTCAATACTAATCAAATTAAACTAAATTATGTCATGTATTCGTTTATTTACCTGTTACAAATACTTTCTAATTATCATATTTATGTCACTGTAACATTTTTAAATAAATGCTCGATTCTTTTTATTTAAGGCAACATTTTTAATTTTCAAATTAAATTAAATTAAATTAGGTATTGTATTCATATATTTCACAATTACAAATGCTTTCATTTTGTTTCATAATGTTAACTATTAAACCATTTCAATATTTATTTAATTTGATGACCTTTTTGTTTATTTTCCTTAAGATGTGTTTTTAGTTATATTTTGAATTAAGGCAACAATTTGGATATACAAATTGAACTAAATTTATTTAAATGAAACAATTAAAAATAATTTCTATGATGCAATTCCAAGGAATACGTTTTTGCTTATTCCTTTCAAACAATATTACTATTTATTTTATTTAATAACCATTAGTTTTGTTCCTGAAAATGTGTTTTTAGCTATGTTTTAAAACCTGCCAATTTTTAAGAATTATTTTAAGCTATCCAACACAATAAACATTTATGTTAGATCACTGCCAGAGGACTTGTATAAAAATGATTTAAAAATACAAACTTTTGAGTCAACATACCCGCTCTTTCGATCTCGCTTGCAGGGTGTATATGGAGCATTAAGAACGACGTCGGCATTGCAGACATCGTGAGTTCCTCGCTCGTCTATTTTCGTTTGCCGCCTCGACGCCAGAATTACTAATTTGGATGTTATGCTCCCGGATTTGTTGCTGCATCTCATGCTAATTATACAAAAATAGATCACGTGAGCCGGGCACGAAGCGGGGGGGGGCGAGGGGATGGGAGGGAGTGTCAGTGGGATTGGATTAGAGGGGGTGTCAACTGTTGCATGTCGTCGCCTGCTTAGAGAGCGAGCAGGGGAGTCTCGAACATTTTTGCGCCTCGCGTCGCATCAGTCAAGCACGCAGCTTGAAGATTGATGCGACGCCACCTGAAGAGGCAGCAACAAAACCAAACCGAACTGACAGCAGCAGGAAAACAGCTCAAAACAGCTGCCAACGAGAAGGCGACGCAACTATTTGGGTCAGACTTGGACTTGGATGCACAACTGACGCGCCATGGAGCAGAGCTAATGACGAAATCGGGGGAATCGGGATCGCTAATGTTATTCTTATCACTAGCAGGCAGCAGGGAAGTGAGGGAAATTAATAAAATTTTGCGAGCAATTGCAAAAAATTAGCCATGGCCGATGATTGTTGATGTTGCAATCATTAATAATGTAGAAGCAGCATGCATGGGAATGGGAATGGGAATGGGAATGAAACCCAGGTACAGAGAGGGGGAGAGCAGAGCTTTGCTGGCTTGACATGATTAATGTTGGAATTGTGTGAGTGGCATAATACTTATAAAGGCGAGGTAATAACGAGCAATACTCGCAGCCAAGGCTGCCAAGGTTACGCGTCATTTGGGGCTGCAAACCAAAAGTAAAACAAGTCGCAACAATATATTCGCCGTATCCCAGAAATTACAGGCCAAAGGCCATCAAATATTTATAGAAATGTTTACGGATTATTATTATTCATTAACTTGTTATGAAAAAAAGAGAACAAAAAATACTTTTTAGTTGCATAATCATGAGGAAACTTTTTTGAAACTCAACTTCTGATATATTGGACATTTATTGGGGAAATTTGAAAGAAACATGTTATTGGAATGTTTTTAGCAGGAATAAAAGTTATGCATAAATATGAGCCATTATATATGCATTGAAATATTTTTACGTAACTTAATAGTTTATAAACTTGATACAGTTGTGAAATAAATCTACTAATATATAGATGAACTACAAATATAAAGGAGAATTATTAGGGAAGAAATAACAATATTATTTGATGTTTTAACTATTCTTATTCTTATTATAATTTTTAAGTAGACGTCTTTATATAAATAACTGTAGTTAAAATATAATTTGAAAAAAATGTTAAAGTATCTTATAGTTACACATTAATATTTAGGGACTGAAAATATAATTACATTATAAAATTAAATGATGTTTATGCATTAGTTATGTTATTCTAAGAAAGCAATCATTCCATTTAATAAGATTGCCTTTAATTCATCAATTCAAATAATTGGTATTAATTATAACAATAAAAGTAATAAATGCAAATTTTTATTTTGTTATCAATTTAAAGATACAATTAATAATATTTGTTAATTGTGAATAGGTCGAATAGAATAAGAGTTGATCATAAATTTGAAGCCAGCTAAAAAATATACGATTCAATAGAATTAATGGAAATTATTAATTGTGCATAGCGAAGAATGTGTCGGGATATCAATGACATTGAGACAGAATAAACAACTTGTTATGTTTATATTTAAACACTTAACGTTTGATTTTATTATTAATTGTTCTCGTTGCGCATGCATTGTGAATAATCATTAATTTTGCCCAAAAATAATGCATACAATTATTAACTAGAATTTCAGGCAATTATTCGTTATTGATTTGGTGTCAGAAACTCCATTGAAAAATGGCATTGCATCAATTTGATGTGCTGTCTGTCACCGTTGTTTGCTATTCTGTTAATTATTGAACACACAAATAAATGAGCTAACAAAAGTTGCATATTGGGACTGGACAATTCATATGCTGGCCCCCCAATATGGAGAGTCTTGTCATTCAGGCTACCGATATGCTCGGCGATTATGAGAGTTCGACTTGGGGCCAAATTGAAATTGCAAACGTGCATTTAATCAGCTTCATAAATTGTTGTTTTTAGGCATATTTGACAGAAAACCGGAGAGCAATAAGTGCCCCGCCCCCGCCCCCGCCCCGTTCGCCTTCCGTCTGTCAGCTGACAATCAAAAATGTCAGACGGCGACATCCACGAAGTGCCTCGGATTGCAGCAAACGAAACCAAAACCGAAACTGAAACTAAAACGAAACTCTGGCTGAGACATAGAGACAGCGACTAACTGCAGTGCTGTGGTGAGTTGAGGTGTGGTGAGGTGTGGTGAGGTGAGGTGAGGGGCAGTTGAATGCTGCCCAGTGGGGCAACAGCAACAGCAGCGTGCTGTGCAATCCGTCATTTGTTCGCATTCCATTCAAGGCTGCCTGGCTAGATCCGCCTCAGTGGGTCTCGCTCACTCGCTCGCTCTCACTCGCACGCTGCGATCTCGCTGTCGCCCTCTCTCTGTTGCACCTGGGCAGCTTAGCGGCCATTTGGCAAATTGCAACTTTTCGATAAATTCGAATCATTTGTCATTGACACAAATAGCTTTCAAATTGCCAACACACACAGCGACAGAGAGAGAGAGAGAGGCACAGAGTGGGGCACCGAGTGGCGTGGCATGGGGCAGGCAGGCGGTGCAGCGTTGCAGCTGTTGTTGTTTCATGTTGCAACTGCTGCAATTGACGACGTTCTCAGCGGAAATTCCCAAATACAGCCAAGCACACACATCAAAACACACGAGCTCTGAGACATTGCCAGAGATCAGAGACCAGCGGAGACTCTTGCAGCTTCGGATACCCTAACGCGGCAGGTTATATCGCTGACCTCAATCGCTTTGCCTTCAGTCAACAGACAAAATACATTGAATTATAGACTACATGTTTAAAATATTTGTGATCTGTTTATTAAACTATTAATTTGAACATTATTATTATTGTTATTATTTATTTTTTAAATATCAGATTCAAAATATTTAAAAATGTTTCATTTCTTTTAATTTAATAATAATAAACTAAATATTAGGTTTAATCTTATTCATTAATCTTATCTTCGATACAAGCCTAATGAAACATAAGATCCAAAATAACTGATCTGTGGTTCATTAACTTAAATATTTTATACTTAATGTATAGATATATTTAAAATGCTATTTAGGTTATGTTTTGAATTTAAAAATTCAAAAATATATATAGGCTTTATGGGTATATTTCTTTTGATACTATGCTACATTTTCTGATTATTATTAATTAATATTTGTATAAAATATATATTTATATTAATTAATTATTATTATTATATTATTATTATTTTAATACATTTTTAATAATAGTCTCTGTTTGCATACCTAAATTTATATTGTATATCTTCAAGAAGTATTAAAAAAAAAAGATAAAAAAAATAAATACAATTTATAGTGACATTTAAAATATGTTTAACTTAGTTGAGTTGGGAAATTGTAATGTTATGTCCAATAAAGACAAATAAATCGTTGGTTTAAAATTGCTATCGAATTTGTTGCACAAATTTATTAATAATCACTTGGCAAATTTGTTTGCAATTTATGCTCACACTTATTGCATTTGAATATTAGCCATAAGCATTGGCATTGTCTTCTATCTCTAGCAGTGTTGCAGTTAGTTCCACAAGTGAGAGAATCGTTTTGTTTTTACCTGGTTTATGGGCCAAGGGTATCTGAAGGCTTTCGCACTTTGCAGTTTTCGTGTCGTACTCGTATTTTCTGTTTCTGTTTCTGTCTCTGTTTCTGTTTCTCGTTGTCATTATCTTTAGCGACGATGTTGTTGTTGTTGTTGTCGCTGCTGGTGGCATGCCGCATGTTGCCGTCGTGTTGTTGCCGATTTCAAGCTGCGTCTCAGCAGCAACAATCGCTTAACAATTTCTGCCTCAGTCGCCGTCGCCGTCGCTGTTGCTGTCTCTGTTGCACACGCTCACAATGACCCAGTTTCCAAGCGGAATGTAAACAAATTTGACCTGAAAAACAGTTTCGCTGTTGTTGCCGTTGTTGTTGCTGTTGCTGTTGCTTTGTAAACAAAACGCAACAGCGACTGAGACGTCGACCGCGGCAGCAGCGGCTCAAATGTGTGTGTGAATTGCGTTTTCATTTTGGCCTTTAACGTCAAGCAACTGAAATTCGCGCTAACACAGTCATTTTGGCCAATACGAAACGGTTGTGGCAAGCAGCGAGGGGGCATGAACAGCTGCCACCGACAAAAAATATAGATACAAATAATCATTGCACAGCATACAATCAAAACAAGTTGCGAAGCACGACAAAGATAAGAGACAAAAGAAAATAAAACCGAAACAAATGCGAATCGAATAGAAATGTTTTCAATTGCAATGCATATAAAATTGGACTACGAATATGAATAATGTGCTGTGGCAACATTGAGATATAACAACAATGCGTCATTAGCATTAACAATGCGCCATAATATTTTCTGCAAAAATATTTGTAGTGCAAATTTCGTTTGTTGTTGTTGTTGTTGCTACAGGCGCCGCCATTGAATGCGAGCCAAGTTTAGGACACCTTTCGAATTGGCCCCAGGATTGTTAATGGCCAGCCACGCCCCGTTGACGGCCCCTCCCCTCCTGCCCTCCTCCCTGGCGTCTCCTTGTCGCCAGACAAACAGTTCAATTTGTGCAGTTCCAAGCTGAAATTGAAAGGCCTTCGAGTGGCTCAATTTGCGAGTTGAAAGTTGGCCAAAGCAGCGAAAGGTTGGCCAAAATGCCATGTCAAGTGGCTGGAAAGCAGCATTCAGGGTGGTCTCATTTTAATCGATTTATGGGCAGCTGAAATCGAAAAATCAGAAGATCACTACTACACAACTGTGAAATAAATGTAACTGAAATTACTTAGTAGATAAACTTGCAAGTACCATAATACTTTTGGTAAAGTTTAAATAGAAATCACCATCAAAGAACAACTAAATAATTATTAGAGTTAAAATTGTCATATGAAACAACCAAGCAATAGACATTAAAGATATTATTGTTATTATTATCGTGATCCAAAATAGTTTTGAGAAAATGAAATTAAGATCAACATCAAATCAGCAGACGATCCCTGCTTCATAAATAATTGATTATTTGAATTGGAATAAAGTTAATCTAATTATTGAACATTTTAGCATAAAATAACAAAGAAGTAGAGAAAACTATTAAAGCACAAAGTATTCAAGATAAATATAAAATTGTGTAATAATATTTTTGAATTGAGTTTAAAGTAAAAGATTCGGTAAGGAAGTTTTTTTCAATTAAAATAAATTTTATTAATTTTTTGTTTTAATCAATTTATTTACTATTTTATATAGTTTCTTAATTAATTTTTTTAGTATTTATTTATTGATTACTATTCGCGCTAGTCACCAACGAACGTCATGTTGAATTCGACAGTAAACAAGCAATTATTTGTTGTCCAATTTGTTGAAATTGGTGTTTTGAACAACAATTTGAATGAAAATATGCGATTATTTTTACGTCTTTTTTTACACAGACTGACATGTGTATTTATGTTAATTTTTACCTGTTTTTAAATTGGAAATTGTGATATTTTAATTAGTGGGCTGTCCTACAACACGTCATTTGAGTGCATAAAGAAACCGTTTGGCTGCCACTTTTTTTCTATAATGTTTTCCATGTTGTTTGTTTTGTTTTTTCTGTACAATGATTATTTTCTATGTGTTTTTCAATGGTTCACTTTCACAGTCTTTTGTGAGCGTAGCGTTTTGCGGCATCTCAGACTATCGCAGTTCCTGCTTCTTCGTCGAGACACGAGCTCCAAGCAGGGGGCTTGAGGAGGGGGCGGGACGGGGCGGGGCGGAGGCTTTGGTTTTTTCCCATAATTCCTCATTTCGTGATTGCAAAAATTTTCACCCATGTCTTTCACTCTCTTTGCCTGCTCAGTGCTTCATAATGCTCTGTTGTTATTTTTTCTATTTCTTTTTATTTGTTTGCATAAAAAATGAAATT
The DNA here is from genome assembly GCA_035047365.1 of Drosophila ustulata. Classification (NCBI taxonomy): domain Eukaryota; kingdom Metazoa; phylum Arthropoda; class Insecta; order Diptera; family Drosophilidae; genus Drosophila; species Drosophila ustulata. The sequence continues at coordinate 9,781,193 of JAWNPT010000057.1, read as the reverse complement.
TCAAAAGCGTTTCATTAATTTTTTTTGCCATCTTCTGTTTTGTTTTGTTTCGTTTCGTTTCGTTTCGTTGTTGTGCTCGCTCTGTAGTTTCGTTTGTTGTTGTCTATTTTGCGGCCACGCCCCCTCCCCCCATCCGCCCCCCCCCCCTGCCAGCTCCATTGTGGCGATCTGTTGGCAAATTTTTGCGAATGGCTCACGTAATAAATTCCATAAATTGCGTTTTACTTTGACACACATAACTACTCTCAGAGTCTCAGTGTCGAGTGTGGTTGTTGTTGTTGTTGTTGTGTTTTTGTGGCATGTAGTTCACAGTTAGTTGACGCTCGCCGTTGTTGCTGTTGTTATTATTGCTGTTTTCACTTGAGTTCCATGTTCAGCGGTTTATTTTTCTACACATAGTAAGTGAAGTGTATATTTCGCAGTCTCTGTTTTTATCTGCAAATTTGTTGCTTTCGCTCGCGCACACTGCGTAGCCCAACAACAACAACAACAACAGCAGCAACAACAACGTCAACAAACAAACAATAACAAGGGCAGCGCGACAACAATAACAGCTGCCAAATTGCAAGCCAATTGTCAACATTTATCGTGACAGTCACCATCGTCATGATTGTGATCATTATTAGCATCATTAGCTGGCGGCAATCGCAGCATTGTCAACATGCAACGTGGGCGGTCAGAAGGTCGAATTCGCAGCTTTTCTTTTGCCTCAAACGCAACAAATAAACAAGACAACAAAACAAAAAAACCCGAATGACAGCCAAACAACTGAAAACAACTGAAAAACAAAGCGACATTTGCCAAATTGAAAAAACAAAATAAACTCATTGAAAATTGCCTCGTTGTTTTGGCTTCACGTGGCGTATGAGTAATTTTTGGTTGTTTATTGAAAAATTTGCGTTTTGCCAAATTGGTTTGGCGCGAAGACAGCCAAAAAGGAGCACTCGAAACTCAGCCGTGTGTTGACACAAAAAACTAGCAGCAACAACAACAACAACCATGCAACAAGGCAACACGTGGAAAATAATGAGCGGGGCGGGGCAGATCGAGGGAGAGGGAATTGCAGGCAAATCGACTGAAAAACGCTAAAAATAACAAAGTGGCAAAAAATGTTGACAGGCCATGGCACCAAAAAGCAAAAAAGCAAAAAGCAAGAACGACAACAACAATCGTGTCTGCGGGTTTGTCTGTTTGTTCGTTGTGTACACAACATTTGCAACATTGTTGCAGACGAGGCAATGGAAATGGATGAATTGCATTAATAATGCGCCCAGACGAGACTTGTCGAGGCCACAGCCACATTAACAACAACAGTGACAAATGCAGCAGCAACAACAACAACGACAAGTGGCATGCCGCAGAAAGTGAAAGAAGATCGTGGCTGCCACAAAGAGAGCGAGCGAAACAGCAGAGAGCGTCTGCAGCGTGAGTTGGCAACATTTGCAGACAGTTATCGTTGTCGTTATCGTTGTTGTTGTTGCAGAGACTATGCAAAAATATTTCACTTTTCAAGTGCGCGCCAGGCACAAAGTAGTGAATGAGAAATGCAAAAGAGCAGCAGACAAAGTTGCGCTTTAAGCTTTGGGGCAAGTTGTGTTTTTTTGGGGAGTGGGAAACGCAAACAGTTTGGGGCACTCAGAAGATTTGCATAAATGCAAATAATGCAGTTACTCCTCAATTGAACCGCATTCGATTTGTGAACTTTATTTCACTCCATCCCACTCAACAGTTTCTTTTGCCCAGCAACTTTGGTGATTTGCACTTTGATAATGCGCCAAAGTGAGTCAAAATATTTGAAATGAAAATCCAACTGCATTCGTTTTGAAAGTATTTCCTTATAGCATATCAAAAATATAACTAAATAAATAGGATAACTTTTTTATTGTTGTTTTCAATGTTGAATGGTAACAGTTGCCAATATTGCTAGCCAAATTTTTCAGTTATTGGCCTTTCAATATAATTGCATTGCAAAAGGATACGATAATTAGAAGCTCATAAAATATAATTCTCCAAATTAGAATCATTCAGAAGATTCACTAAGTATTGAAGTTTTTTTTAATTGCTGAAATACAAGTTGCTCTAGATTGATCAATTTCGTTTACTAATTTTCTTTTCTTCAAGTAGAAATATAAGCCTATTATACATTTTAAAAGTTAAGCTTTCGAAATAAAAAATAAAGCTTTGTTTTTGAAAGTTTTCTTAATCATATTTGTATTCATTTAAAACAACTGTTTGGAAATTTGAATCTAATAAATAAATCTAATGTACTTCATTTAAAGTTCGATTTCTCCATTTGCCCAGAAATTGTTACTTTTTAAACCTTGTTTTGTACTAGATTGCTTACATTTAAAAAGCAAAAGAAATTATTCATATTTCTATATAAATTTATATTTTTTTTTGTATATTGGTAACATAACTACCTTAAAAAGTGATTCTAATTGCGAGGATTTTATAAGATATTTATCTTGTTTGTTTTCGAAGCTGATGGCACGGAAGTGCTGTCAAAAATGGCGTTATCGACTCGGCAAGGTTCTTTAGTGAACTGACCCACCCCAAAATCGACACACACACACATGCATATCAGATCACACACACACTCACATCCAATCACACTCACGCACACGTTGAAGACGCACTCAGACAAGACACTCAGTAAAAGCAGCTTTCACACGCCATCAACTCTCACTCTCACTCTCACTTTTCTCTCTCTCTCTGCCTTCTTCTCAGCTTTTCTTGTTTACACTTGTCACTCTTTTTCTTTGCTCAACAGACTTTTTCAATCTCAACGGTTTCTGCTTTTGCAGCTTATCAAAAATTGAGCTTTTAATGTGCGTATAATTATTAATGAATTGAGACAACTAAAGAAAACTTTTTCCTGGTTTTTCCTACTCACTTTCTTGTGACTTTTACACGTTTCTCTTTTGGCGCATCTTTCGTAAACGTTACATCCGCATGAACACATAATTTATTTATTTTGAAAGTATGAGTAGTTTTCAAAACTAAAATAATTATAAAATAAATATATAAATAAAGATGTAGATATAGATCTTTTTCAGATGCTGTATAATACTATATTTTGCAGGTGATGAAGAGAGCTCGCTAGATCACGAAGTGTGCGAGCGAGACGGCAACAAGCGTTACAATAGTCCTTGCCTGACTAAAGAAAACTTTTTCCTGGTTTTCCCTACTTACTTTCTTGTGACTTTTACACGTTTCTCTTTTGGCGCATCTTTCGTAAACGTTACATCCGCATGAACATCATTTATTTATTTACATATTTGTTTTGAAAGTTTGAGTAGTTTTCAAAACTAAAAAATGCTACAATAATTATATGAATATAGATATGGAATAGATAAGTTTATAATATTTTGCAGGTGATGAAGAGAGCTCGCTAGATCACGAAGTGTGCGAGCGAGACGGCAACAAGCGTTACAATAGTCCTTGCCTGACTAAAGAAAACTTTTTCCTGGTATTCCCTACTTACTTTCTTGTGACTTTTACACGTTTCTCTTTTGGCGCATCTTTCGTAAACGTTACATCCGCATGAACATCATTTATTTATTTACATATTTGTTTTGAAAGTTTGAGTAGTTTTCAAAACTAAAAAATGCTACAATAATTATATGAATATAGATATGGAATAGATAAGTTTATAATATTTTGCAGGTGATGAAGAGAGCTCGCTAGATCACGAAGTGTGCGAGCGAGACGGCAACAAGCGTTACAATAGTCCTTGCCTGACTAAAGAAAACTTTTTCCTGGTATTCCCTACTTACTTTCTTGTGACTTTTACACGTTTCTCTTTTGGCGTATCTTTCGTAAACGTTACATCCGCATCAACACATAATTTATTTATTTTGAAAGTATGAGTAGTTTTCAAAACTAAAATAATTATAAAATAAATATATAAATAAAGATGTTGATATAGATATTTTTCAGATGATGTATAATACTATATTTTGCAGGTGATGAAGAGAGCTCGCTAGATCACGAAGTGTGCGAGCGAGACGGCATCAAGCGTTACAATAGTCCTTGCCTGACTAAAGAAAACTTTTTCCTGGTTTTCCCTACTTACTTTCTTGTGACTTTTACACGTTTCTCTTTTGGCGCATCTTTCGTAAACGTTACATCCGCATGAACATCATTTATTTATTTACATATTTGTTTTGAAAGTTTGAGTAGTTTTCAAAACTAAAAAATACTACAATAATTATATGAATATAGATATGGAGAAGATAAGTTTATAATATTTTGCAGGTGATGAAGAGAGCTCGCTAGATCACAAAGTGTGCGAGCGAGACGGCAACAAGCGTTACAATAGTCCTTGCCTGACTGTAATTTCTTAGTTAATGACACAGCGATTATTCAGCTACTTTTTGTTTGCAATTTGCGGCTGCCGTCTCTGAGGGGGGAAATGGGGGAAGGGGGGAGGGGCAGCTGCCAACTGTTGCAAGTGGGGATGAGGAGACACACACACACACACAGTTGTAAGTTGTAAGTGTGTGAGTGCGAGTGAGAGGCTCGTTAAGAGCATCATTAAGCCTTCGTCTCGTCATTACAATATGCACTCGAGGGGCAGGCGGCAAGTGGCAAGTGGCAAGCGGCAAGTGGCAAGTGGCAAGTGGCAAGAGGCAGGAAGCGGGGCGCAGACTTAAAATAAATAAAAACTTCAACTTCAAGTTAAGCGTTTAAGTTGTTTGTTCCTCCGCCTCTTGAGCATTTCTCAACTGCAACATTGTTGCATGCGGCAGACATAATGAACGGAGCCCAACTCCACTTCACTCTCTCTCTCTCTCTCTCTCTCTATGTCTGTCTCTGTCTTTCTCGCTGCCTGTTAATAGATCAGCCAAACAGTGTGAACTCCCAGACGGTCAGACAGCCAGACAGATGGTCAGATGGACATCAATGGTTTGGCTGAGCGATGAGCAAGTTCTTTAAATGTAACCGCAGATTCGAAGGCTCTGCTAATTTGATTTGTGTGTCGGGTTTCTTTCTGTACTGAACTCCAGTTCGCAGTTTCCAGTTTCCTTTCAGCGCACATTTTTCTCTCAATTATGCTGATTACTTTATTGCAATGTTCTTCATGATAATTACCTCCGGCCGCGGCCGCGAGGATTAGCTTTCCATGATGCATACTCTTAACTCCATCTGGAAAGTGATAATTTTGAATACATTAGCGGAAGTTTACCTTTCCTCAATTTACATTATAAGATTAAATTAGAATCATTCGCTATAGGGAGCGGTTAGTTTATTTTCTTAAGTGGTATTTTCCGTTTGCGGTAATCACATCTATTTAAATCAAAGTGGCTTTCATTTATTTTATATTAGCTGGGATAACTTTTCCTATCATTAGGTATAGACAACTAATTATTTTTCTATATTTTTGAATACTTACACAATATTTTTTTTATTTGATTTATTTTGTTATAGCATATTAGCTGGTGAAACCTTACCTATTAAGTATTGAACAAAAATTAATAAATATAATATACATACTAATTTGATTATAAAACCGTTTTCTTTATTTAATCGTTTTTAATTTTGTTTGGAATCTGCTCGTAAAGCATCAAAAACTTATAGATTAAATAACACGTGAAACCTATTTAAAAAATGTATTGACATCAATTAAATAATTATTATTATTGCGTCATAAACATATCATAAATATAATTACACATTTTAAATTTGAACTTTAAGCTTTTTATTTTCTAATTTGAATTTAACAAAAGTACAAAGTGACTTTTGAATAAGCTGAAATAAAATAAAATAAATAATAAAATACATTTTATTCAAGGTTACTATTTACGACATTAGCAATAAATGAAAACACCATAACAGATAGTTAAATATTCATAAATTATGTTGTCTTATGGGACTCATTAACTGCTGCATATAATTTTCCTTTTCCTTGAAATCTTTCGCTATAAATGCTAGGCCAATAAATCTGTCATTGGCATTTCCTCAATACAATATCTTAAGTAAGCGAGCTCAACTTTGAACTCTTTCGACTTTTAGTTAGTTTTTCGTGATTACCAATATTGTAATTACCATAAATTATGATTGTGGGCGAAAAGAGCCGAGGTAACATTGATTCCCTCCCTCTCGCTCTCTCTCTCGCTGTCACATAAAACATTCAAACTTTTACCAAATTTTCGTTGCCGTTTGTGAATTATGCCATCGCTTTTGTTATGTTTTTATGTACGAGTTCGAGTATCGATAAACTGATCGGGCGACCACACAAGCAGTTGCATTGCAGTGCCAGGGACACGCCCCCCATTCACTGCACACGATTCACGAGGGGGCGGGAAGCTGCAACAAAAGCAATTCATAATTTATTCGCTCGCGAAAAGAAAGAGTATAAGTTAGGTAGGCCAAAGCTGATAGATTTACAGGGTATCTGCTAGTCGCTTGCAACAGCGGAACAGTGTGGCAACTGCAGTGCTGCCTGCTGCATTTCTAAGTCGCCATTTGAGCGAATTTCATGCACAATGAAAATGTAGTCGGCTGTGAATATTTTATGAGGCAACTCTCTGTAAGAGAAAAGCGCCAAAGTCCGGAAGTCGGCCAGACTGCACGCACAATATTTATTTATTTTAATCTGGCCAAAAAAAAGGAAACGTGAAAATGTTAATTAAAATGTCACTCGAATTAAACCCTCTGCGAGGATAATCAAAAGCCAATATCAAAGCTGATTTGCAGCTACATTTCGACTTCATCGGATATTCATGAGGCTGGCTGCTCCTTGTGCTCGTGGTCACGTCCTGTTGACTCCCCGCAATGCCGAATTTAAATAAATACTCCACGTTATCCTCTCTCAATTTTACATTACGTTTTTTTGTTGTGTTCCTTATTTCTATTTTTTTTTTTCGCCACAGCGTATTTGGAGTCCATTAACGCGTCCAGGGGAACTCGTGTCATAATCACCTTGTTTGTCGGGCGGAACACCTATAATGGCGCAGTGGGCGGAGGGGGCGTGCCTGTCGCAATCGCAGTCGTTATGTCGGATAATCATTTTCGACGGCAGCAGCAGCCAACAAGAGCCCGAGAGCAGCCATCAAATAAACGTAATTCAATGCACAAAATGACAACATTTTCATTTTGAATTTTGAAGCAAGAGCAGCTTCCTCCCCCTCCCCCTCCCTCTTCCCCTCGCTGTCCCTTTGTGTATACCCTAGCGGCAAATGGAATTTGGCAGCTGTCCGGGGTTTGGCAGCATTGAGAGCAACTTTGTCTGCCATTTGCATATGGCCAATTGGGCAACGTTGACAAGAAGCTGCTTTTGTTGGGGGCGTGCGGCGGGGTCAAGGGGCAAGGGGCAAGGGCAAGTGGGCATCAGCTGAAGTCAGCAAGGGACCAACCAGCAATGATTACGAATTATGCTTATGGCCAGGCTCATTACATACGTAACTCTCGGCCAAATTAAGTGTCTATTTGAACTGCCAGTAATTTGGCCTGTCATAAGAATTTACAATACGGATCCGAGCATCATATGGAGCGAGAACGAGCATCAGCATAATTTCCACATCACTTGTTGCCCCATCCCTCCACCTCCTCCTCCTCCGCGTCCACCTCAAAAAAATTGCAATTATTTTTAAGCGCACCAGTTTTAAGTAAAGATGTGGTAAAATATTAAACAAATATAATTAATTAAAGTAAAAACCATTCTGTAAAACTATTTTGAACTTTGTTAATAAATTTTTGTTTATCCATATTTTAAATCCATAAATATTTGTGCTTTATTTTTGTAAAGCTTTTACTACTTTATAAATATTATTATATTTAAAAGAAAAAATATTTTATAAATACTTTCTAACTATAATAGTAAATAACGAAAAATATATATAGTTTTAATAAAAATGCTGCATTATCGAAAAATATAATTAATAGGGTATGCAGATATTTTGCATTTTCTAAATATATTGATTAAAATTAAATGAATATTTTAAATCCATTAAATTTTAAGCAACTTGAAACATTTACTTTTAGTGAAGATTTTGTAAAATTAATTCCAATTCTAGTAATTAAAATAAATACTAAAATATAATTAATATAGAATGAAAATTAAATGAATATTTTAAATCCAATACATTTTAAGCAACTTGAAACATTTACTTTTAGTGATGATTTTGTAAAACTAATTCAAATTCTAATAATAAAAATAAATACTAAAATATAATTAATAAATGTATTATATTTGAAAATTCATTTGAAACACATACATTTTTGTCATTGTCAGTTTGTTTTAATACCTACTACATCCTTCGCAAGTAATTTAATATTTGATTTCTGCTCAAAATACAAATTTAAGGTAAAACATTGATTTATTTCCTATTCTCCTACTCGCTTTAGTATATCCTTGATTTCCTTGTCTCCACATTTTATTTGAGCACTTTTCTCAGCTAAACGAAATTTATGACCTTTGAACTGTCATCAATATTTGAGCTGAATTCTTATAGCATGCGGAGGCATTTCCATATTTATAATAATAATTCGCAGAGCAGCAATCGATAACCATTAGTGTTGACTACCTGGAACCTGAAATCCAAAAAGCTTTCACGCAAAAATAATTGATAATTATTGCGGTGATTGAGAAGAGAAATGCATTTTGGGTTTCGTGTTGTTGGTGTTGGATTAAAACTTTATTTATTGTTGTTGATGTTTCAAACCGTTTACAAATATGGCAAAAATGTCATCGAACATGAAGATCAAAGATTCGAATCGATAACTATAACTAACATTTATCGGCAACGAGTATTTATTATGCACTAACTTATTGAGTGATAAACAGTGAGAATTGTGTGTGTGTGTGTGTGTGTGTGTGTGTGTGTGTGACTTGGAATTGTTGTTCTCTATATATAATATAGTTAATTAGGTAGTACGAGTATGTTCGATTATACATGGTGAGTTGTTGTTAGTTAAAATGAGTTCGAGAGAGACTCTGCACCAATTGCAGTCGCTCCGTAACAAGTTGGCCACATCGCTGCTGCTGCTGCTGCTTTTGCTTTTTTATTCGCACTCATTCGCACACTCACCCAGTCAACTGAAAACGTTGCACATACGACCCGTATGCACGCTAGTTGCTATCGCTCCCCGCACCCCACAAAATACCACATGCATCCATCCATCCATCCATCCATCCAACCATCCAGGCAGGCAGGCAGCGAACGATGCAGCCAAGTGTTATGCAACTACTTAAAGGACTTTATCATTTTTGCGTTTGCTTTCTGGTGTGTTGATTTCGTTGTGATTTTAATGGTGCTGTCGCCTCATCCTCGTCCTCGTCCTTCCCGTCCGCTGCTCCATCTTTGTTGTCCTCTTAGAGCAGGTAGCATTTTCGGCGCCAACAGGAGCAGGTGCAGTGCACGTGGCGATAGTAGCGACACAGGCACTTCAGATACTTGTATCCGGCACAGCAATGATGCGAGTGCGAGTGCGAGTGCGAGTGATAATGCGAGTGCGAGGAGTAGCAGGAGAGATCGTGCGAGCAGTACGAGTAGCAGCCACAGTCGCACATCTTGGACTCTTCGAGGTGTCCCACACACGGATTAAATGGATGTCAATTCAAATCTCTTGGGTTTTACGAGTTGTTGTTTTTGATTGCCTTCCTTGCGCTTTGCTGTCTTTGGCTGAACTGATTTCTGGCCAACGCTTTGGCTTTCAACTTGGCTTAGGTTAGTGGCGTTGTTGTTGTCCTCGACGGCTTTAGGCCAGCGAAATTTCGCTGGTTGCCCGTTGCAACCGACGGGCTCGTTTGATCGATGCAATTGTTTTGCGTATTTGGGTGGCCAACATTCGTACCACGCCCCAAATACCCAGCCCGAATATCTGTGTCTGTGCCTATTATTACCATATTATTATTATTATTATTGTATCATTGCTGGAAATCATGTCAATTGATTTTGGGGGCACATAACTTCATTCGGCGTTTGTGGTTTATTTCAGTTGTTGTCTCTTTTCGCTTGCCTGGCACGACGGCACTCGACTTCTTATGATTAATTCACAATGTTGTCGCTGATTTTATGACCGAAAACAAAATTGTGTGTGTTTTTTATTTCTAACCCGACGACTGCCCAAAATAGACGCCGTCATCGTCGCAGTCGCAGTCTCAGTCGCTAGGCAAATGCAAATTCATGCCTGACCCACATTCGGGGCACATTTGATTCTATTAGTCACACAGCTGCCGCCAAAAACAGATGCAGACACTCGCACACCGAGATACTCTATCTTGCAGATACATTTGCCTTTTCAGATGCAGCTGGGGGATCGTGATGCAATCGATTTGCCGACTGCACAACACACACTCGCATTGGCTGTCGAAAAATCGATGACACACGCCATGACGGCGACATTCGCACGCGCCAATTGCCGCCAGATGCGGCTTCCAATCCGCTGACGTCACCTGGCCAGGTAACACGCTGCGTATACGTCATATCGCCAGCTCATAGCACTGTTCAGTCGTGTGCTGGGCGCGTCTCGGGGCTGACATCAACTGATGCGATCGCCGCATCCATTTGGAACAGTTAGCGAATTCATTTAACTTCTCCCACACCACACCATGAGATCATATTCGCATTTATTTGCGATTTCTGCAGCTGCTAATTGCAACATCAACGTCGACGATGACAACTGTCAGCCATATAATCTGTAATTTAAGACATTTAATCCTACAGAAACATCATTTTATATGCGCAATTGTCATTAAGATTCAGCTTCACTTTCAGTTAAAAGTATTTCAATTTATTTTCGATCTCTTTGCTGCCAATTGAAATTCTAAAATATGTAGCCAAATAATTGAATATTATTAAATATTCTGCAGAACTTTCTGTAGAATTAAATGAAATTTAAAGTGATCTTCTTTAAATTCCGAAGAAGATTTTTTAAAATGTATTTAAATTTTGCTTACATTTAGAGCGAAGATTTTCTTATAGAAATTTTTGGATCTCCCGATTGTCATTTACAACTTTACATTTATAAATTCTGTAGCTAAATAAAGGAATATAATTTAGCATAATTAAATAGTGTTATTTAATATTCTCTCTTTAAAACAACTTTAGCTTCGATTGCATTTAAAGTTCATCAGCCTAAATTTAATTTCGGTTTCTTTGCAACTTCAAATCAACTGTAAGATCTCTAATTTAATCATTTTTATAGTATTTAATACAATTATATTTTTAGTTATTCTGCACAACTTTCTTCTTTAAAATTCATTTAAGCTTCGCTCGCATTTAAATCGATCTTCAGTTGAATTTTAACGAAGGTTCTCTGGGCAGCTGCAACAGGTGCAGGCGATCTTGCAACGCTCACATTTAACAAATTCTGCTGGTTATCTTTTAATAGTTTGTGTTGCCCTCTTTTAATGAGTTTTTATTGGGCTAATTTGCTGGACAGTCGCAGTCGATGTTGCAGGGGCAGTGGCAGTGGCAGAGGCAGACGATGTTGCAGCAGCAGGTGCGTGTTTCTTATCTGTTTGCGGCTGCGTTGCTTTGTAGCCGTGTTGTAAGCTCATTAAAGTCACCGATTGCGATTCGAGGACACGTAAGACAGCTTTAAGGTTAGGGTTACGCTTGGGACAGATATATAGGGGCATGTGGTAAGGGGCAAGGGGCATCAACCGTGTGCTGCTTGAAGTGTCCTTGTGCGCTTAAAAGTCTTTCGACACGTATTCGTATTCGCATTGGCAAAAGTTTTGTCAGCCAAAGCCAAAGCTGGTTAAAATGAAGAGCAAATGGTTGGAAGGCGTCGAAGGTGGAGGAGGAGGAGGAGCTGGGGGAGGAGGAGAAGGTGGCAGGTGAAGTGTATGGAGTGCAAGTGCATGGCTTTCAGCAGTTTAGTTCAAGTTGTTTCAAGTAACACTTGAAGGACAACAGGGCGACCAAAATTCAACTCGACTCGACTCGCCTCGCCTCGACTTCGACCATATGCACCTAGAATCGGACTAGGAGAGATCGGAAGAATTAGGGTGGAGGCAGAGGAGAAGGAAGGAAATGCCGGCTGTCAGTGTGTGGCAAATAATGGTGTTGCGTGTCGTATTGGCCACCACAGTGATAACCGACTGAATTGTAACAAGAGCAACAATAACGACAGCTGACTTTTGCCCATTTGCAACGAGCTGTGTAAAAGTCCAAAACGAGCATGAAAACAAAGCAAAACAAGTGAGAAAGCTGCGGTCGCGAGTGATCGACTGTGAGATACCCGGTAGACGATTCGTGAAGATACAACATCTTAAACGAGAATTTAACAAATATATCGAAAAGTATATTTGGTGTGCAATATACTATTACGTTAAAAATTAACCATTTGTAGGCTATCATAGTCAGCTGAATAAAATTGTTTCCCGTATAATGATATGTTTTTCATCCGATTGGCAACCAAAAATAAGAAATTATTTGAAGCATAAATATTATTCTATGTAGCTTTAAAATTACGCTCGTCAATCGTTTTTTTTCCACTTGAAGTAGCGAAAAAAGGGCGTGGCCACAATCTAAAACAAACTTGATCTGCGAGCAATAATTACAATTACAAAAAAATTAGTAGCTCTAGCTCTTATGGTCTCTAAGATCTAGATGTTCATATGGACAGACAGACAGACAGCCTGACGAATAGACGTGGCTATATCGTCTCGGCAGTTGAAGCGGTTCAAGAATTTATATTATATACTAACTTGTCACTAACTTGTCATACCCTGCTACCGTTTGGAGAGCGGGTATAAAAATACAAAAAATACCAACTTCATGGCATGTTCTCAGAGTCGCTCCGTCTGCGTCGCTTCGTGAAAAGCGTAACTGACACTTAAATTAAATTTGTTTTCATTTCTGCCCGGGCTGGGCAGAAAGTCAACGCGACACTTTCGGGTTCGGGGCCAAGAAATCAGCGCAAAACACAAAACACAACAAAACCGAAAATGCATTTCGCAATAAAATAAATTAAAACGAAAGCAAAGCAAATTTTTCGTACACTGAAAGTTGCCCAAACTCAACGGGGCGTGCGATGGGAACTGGCAAACAGCAACAGCAACAGCAACAGCAACAACAACAGCAACAACAATAAGAAGCAGAAGATGACGGCAACTGATGACTTCTTTTTTGCCCCCCCCGCTCTCCTTCCCCCTTCACACTCTCTTCGCACTCTCCACAAAGTGAAACGACTAACCGAAAACTGCTTGTGACGCTCTGCGCTGTTTGCTGTGAATGTGAACCTTAACGCCCTCTGGCGGACAGAGTTGTCGACACACAAACACACACACCAACACACACACACTCTCGCACACTCACACAAACAATTGCAAATACGCAGAGTACAGTTGGAACGAATGCCAGATAATCCGCATAGAATACTCGACATTTTAGAAGCTGCTTTGGGGATTTGCATGCCATCTTTGTCTCTCCCTCTCTCTATCTCTATCTGTCTTTGTCTATCTCGCTCATGCTCCGCTTGAAAGCTTTGCTTTATTTCGCATTCGATATAATTACGTAATCAATTGATTTATGCTTTCGAAAATCTCTTAAGCCTTTGAGCTTCGAACATTCGATAAATTATCGGTGTAATGTCAATCAAAATTTCTATACGTAAATTAATACACATTGATGTCTGATAGAAAATGAATAACTGTACAGATTCACTATTGTTGCATCAACAATAATATTATCTACGACATAAGCTAATACAATTTCAGTGATGATATATTTTTTGGTAATGAAAGTTAATTCAGATAATTGCTAGATTTATACATGATGTATATCAAAGACTGTAAATACGATTTTTTGAGCCTCCAAGAATAAGAAGACAATGTAAATATTCACAGTTTTTATTTTTAATTTATAAATAAATTTTTAAATAAAATAAATTTTTATTGAACTTTTTGAAATCACCTTTTTTAATTTCAATGCAGTTATATAAATTGACGAACGGATTTCAGTTTCACAGTTTATTTATAAAATTTGAAAAATAACTTTTAATTGTGTATCCTATTATAAAAATTGATAAAAAGTTGTTGTTTTCATATTTTTGTGACAATTGAAAAATAACTTTTATTTTCAATGCAATGATCGTAAATCAAACTAAAAATGTCATTCCTGATTTTTAATTCATTTAGTAAGATTGCTCTATTTTTCAGAGCTTAAAAAATATATTCATTCAAAAACGTGCTATTCGATTTAAGTTTGTTCTCCACAGTCCCGTTGCCATTTGATTTATTTTAGTTGGATACCAAAGTCACCACAAATATTGCAACAATTTTTGTTGTTATTGTTATTGTTTGTGCATTTGTTGTGCTGGAGGTCGCAACGCTTAATGCTTGACAACGTCAACATCGCTGCCAGGAGGGATTCACAGATGGCAACGGCAACGGCAACGGCAACATCATGTCGGAAAATCCCCGCGTACTTTCGGGGGAGTCGGGGAGAGTCTCGATCTCCAACTACAAGTATGTCCATCCATATTCCGTTTTCATATTGTGTGCGTGCCAAAGCGATTGCCAACCGCGTTTAGCTCAGAGCTGTGAAATGAATTGGGGTTCAAATTGGGATTTGGATTGGGATTGGGATTGGGATTCGGATTCGGATTTCCCCTCGTTTGTTGCGCACAACATTCTTGTTTCCTCTCGTGTTTTTCCAAGGGGAAGAGCTGTGGCCGCTGGGACTTCGACTGCGATTGGAGCCGAGAGGGCAGGAGGACTTCAGCTAAAGCCGCAGCCAAACAAACACATTTCAATCAAAGCGCTTGACGGCTTGCAGCAAGTGCAGCAGAGGCAGCAACAGTCGCGTCTGCCACGTGGGTGGCCACGTTTTGTGCCACGGCCACAACAAAGTCCAAAAGTTGAGGCACGGCGAATGCTAAATGGGAAATGGGAAAAGGGAAACGGGCAACGTCAGCTGCCAACAGGGAACTGCAAACTGGGAACTGGGAGCTGGAAGATGGGAACTGGGAACTGGGAACTGTGAACCGGGCGCTTGCCGTGCTCTGAGCTGCAGTCCAAGGGAGCCAAGGGGGAGCTGCAGCTATTTGCACTGCACTGCGGTTCGCTGAAGGCATCGCACTCTGGAGCGATCCCTTGCAAAAGTGCGACCAAAATAGAAGACATAAAAACTGCTAAATTACGATAAACAAATGATGGAATTACCCAGAAAATACATAAAAGTTCCTGGGATTTATGACTGATCTTTGTCAAGCAATGTGGCAGTTAAATCAAATATTTCACTGCTTTTAATAAAACAACTTTTATAATGTTGTTCTATCTTTAAAATCATATGTTTTTGTGAATGAAAAGAAATTAAGTTAATTTTAAGTGTTGAGCCGTCTGTATAACTGGTTAGTCAACAAATACTTTATATTGACTAGAACTTTTATTGCTAATCTTTAGAAAATATTGCTAGGGCATTAAAAGTGGCAGATCTTCTAGTTAATTAAATTTAATTTAATAGGTTATTTCATGCCAATTTATATTCTATGCTTTTATGTACTATACTTTGAAAAAGGCTAGAAATTCTATTGACAAACTAGTAAAAATATTGCTAAAGTTATTGAAGCAATTTCATTTATTTGAGAATAACTTATTGCCAAGTCAAAAGAAATATTTTTAAAAAAGACTTGGCAATTTTGATTACATATTGTAGTCTAGAAATCATATAAGCGATATATACACAATGTTGCTAAAGTATTAAAATAGTTAGAGTTGCTGAAACTTTCAGCAACTTTAATCTACTAATATTAGTAATATATGTAGATTGTATTTTGTGAAGTAACAATATATTGCATTATTTGTACTAGTCTATCAAAATATCGGTTGATTCTCTGCGTATTGCTAATTCACTCTGTCTTTATAACTTTATATCTGCAGAATCTTGAAATTCCTGTACCCACTCAATGTGAATTAAATTGTCGCATTAAAATTCTATTAGATTGGCACCAATGTGCGTTGCCTGCATAACTGTTGCTGTCGTAGTTCTTGTTGCTGCTCCTGTTGTTGCTGTTGTTGTTGTTGCTGGTATTTGTTGTTGGCCATGGCCATTGCCACAGCTACCGCAAAATGGCACTTGCCTGGTTTTTGACACAAGTTGACGCGCATGCTGCCAGGACTGTGACTGCGACAGCGACAGCGACTGTTGTTGCTGCTGGCAGTGGCATTGTCAGTGCCACATGCCGCATGCCACATGCCAGAACAGAATTTTCGTGTGCACATGTTTCTCAGTCTCCATATCCATCTCCATCGCCATCTCCATCTCCAAGCACATCTACAGCTTCAACTGCTGGCGCTGTCCACGCGCCATCGCCCAACTGATTTTGGCTAAACAAAATGAAGACGTTTTGCCCGTTGCTCGTTGCTCGTTGGTATAAAATAGCAAATGGCAAATGGCAAATGTGGCATGCCCCCCCAGAGGTTGAACCTGGCCAACGCCAGCGGCAACTTTGTCCTCGATGGCACTCAGAGAAAACAGCCAAAACGGCCAAAAACGGAAAGAGAATGCATGCTAAAGATTCCTGCCAAGGGGAGACTGAGAGAGAGCGAGAGAGAGGGACAGGGAGATAGAGAGGAAGAGAGAGGGAGACGGAGGAGCTCTACTAAAAAGGACTGACAGCTGAAGTTGACTGTAAGCAGTTGAAGCTTAGAGTGCGAGAAGTATTTGAAACAATCATGTACTGAAGTGCTGACACCGAATAAAGTGCAGCAGAAAAGCGAGATGGCAAGAGAAAACAGAGAGAGAGAGGGAGAGAGAGAGAGAGAGAGAGAGAGAGAGAGAGACGGAGTCAAGTTGTATTTGTTTGGCGAAACCTTTTGATTAGCACTCGTAAAACTGCAATTTATTTAGAAGTCAGTGAAATCCATAAGTACTTTTGAAATTACTAAGAAGAAATATGCAAAATCGAGTAACTAGTAAAATGTAAATAATTCTTAATTAATAAAAATATGAAATGTAAATATTACTGTTTTTTTCATATATTTTATAAGCAATTTATTCAAGAATTTTGTTCTTGTTCTTGTGGGTGACATATTTTCATGCTTGAATTGAGAAAATATTTTTGGATTGAGAATGATTTTAACCTCCTTAAAAGCTAGAAACAATCCCATATCAAGAATGTCCAATTTAGAATTGTTCTTAATTTAATAACTTACTTTCTGGGTGCAATTTTGATAACGTAAGAGCATGATTCAAGAACTTGTTCTTGATTAAATCACGTTTATTTTTCTCCTTGTGGGTACTGCAAATTTCTTTATTATAATTGTAAACTGCAAACTGCAATTAATTTGATAAATATCGGACAAGTAGCTAAATAATATTGCATAGTGAATTTAATTTGCAACAGGGGTTTGTGACCTTCTCTCTCTCGCTATTTCTCTCTCCCTTTCTCAAGTCACGCCACGATATGATCTCGTGAATGTGACTTAAGGATTTTGTAGAACAACGTCATTAAGAAAATAACAAACCGAATCGCTTGGTATGCAATCAAATAAGAGCTTAATTTATTTTATACCGCAATTATTTTGGGCCGACAAACAACATTTCTTCCTGCCTCTTCGCAGCTTAATTTATTTAAATAAGTATATTTACAATAGCCCAAAAGATTTCAGACCCAAAGTGCAGTGCACAGTATAAAATAAATACTTGCTGCATGTGGCACGCAAGAGCTCATTAAGAGGCACGCTCAAAGTGCTTGGCGTGTGCAAAATTCAGACACCCGTCCATGTCCAGATGTCCAGGGCAGCCTAGACTACTTTTAGTTCCAGTCCATCACTGAATGATGCAGCAAACCATAAAGAACCCGCAGAGAGCACAAGACGAAACAAAACAAACACGAAGCACACAGAATGACAACATATTTGGCATACAAAACGAAGAGAAGAGAGACTCAAGACTTGAATAAAATGGAATACCCAAAAAGACGAGGCTGACGAGCCGTGAACAGCTAGTTCGATTACAGACTGCGACTGCAACTAACTGAAGAGGCGATATTTGCACTTGGTTTACGACTCTTTTTCCTGACTGCATTCCTTCATATTTCGCAACGCTCAAGAATGCCATGAGCGGGCGTTTAATGCTGTTGATGATTCTTGGAACTGCGTTTTAGTACCGCAACTTTTAAAGTCTATAACCCGAGTGCGACTTACGTGTATTCGAACTCGTCGCTTCTGGTATTTGGGTTGGCATTGCGCGTGCGCAAATTCGCCAACTCAATATGGCACTGAACAATGGACTTGAACGTGGACTTGCACTTGAGCCTCGACTCGGACTGCCGACGATTGTGGCCACGTCAATGATGATGGTGATGGCACTGGCTCTCGACTATGACATTGCAGCCTGCAGCTGCAGAGAGCTGCTGGTGAACGTGGGAAATTCACGAACTTCGGGTGGCCAGAATAGCGGAAGCAGAATGCATAAAATAATAACGATCGACATAATTGGCACACTTAAGTCGATCGTCAATTCATGCCAGTCACATTAACTACAACATAAATGAAATAATAATGGTTATTTTAAGTTTTTAGTTGTTTTGATGAACTATTTAAAAAGTAACATAACAGTTTAAGAAAAAATAAACTGCAAAATATTTTTGTAAAGACATTAAATAGTTGTTTTGATTGAATTGAATATTTTCTATTAAAAATGGGGAAATCCTAAAATCAACGGTTGTAATTATCTTAAATGTGAAATTAAAATTAAGTGTTATTATTATTATTGTCTTATTTCTCTTGTATATCTTTTTATATCCACTACATTTCATAAAAATAGTTAATACAATTAAATTAAGTTGTAATTGCTATTAAATTGTATTGCATTAATTTTTCTTCAATTTATCCTTTATTTTTAATACTGAGAATTCTTGAACTAATGAACAGCATTCATTATGAGCTTTTATAAAATTATATTGAATGTGCATTAAATATATCTTTTATTTGAAATACAGATTTATTACCAAAGGAATTTTGTAATCAATGAACAGGATTGATTTTGAATCCAATCACACATTAATCTCACCACTGAAATGAATTCAACTCGTTTGCCATGATGATGATGACACTCTCAACTAGACAAACTGTCGCATTGAAAGATTCTGTTGATTAGATATAATATGCTGGGGGGATCTACCAGACACCACATGCTATAGCATACATTGAGACAGACGGCAGACATATCAGTAACTGAGTGATTTTCCACTCGCATATCTTGCACTCAAGTGGGTTAATCTGATGTGCTTATGCCACTTGCATTGATTCTCAGCGCACATAGCTAATTAAATCGATAATCAGCTATGGGACTTTACCTTTTTTCTCATTCACTCTATCCACATAGTTTTTTCTCGCTCTCTCTCTCTCAGTGTCTTTTGATTGAGGATTATCACTGCTGAGTCTCGTGCTTCCCCCATATCATTGTTGTTGTTTTGACGATTATTGCTGCGCTTTATATGTATAGTACATATATACTGTACTATAAGTCAGGCGGCTGCTTATTGACCCCCAGAGTCAAGCAGAAGGCACTTGTTGAATTGTTTGCCTCTTTTTTATTTCTTTACTGTGCCAGTGTCGCCTCGTCTGCCTGTCCCTCCGAGGTTGTTTACAAATTGTAATGGAAACTTTTGTAAATCTTTCCATGCAACGAAAACATTCCAGAAAAGTGTTTCATTCATGCGAAATGAATAGCAAACGCAGACACAGCAACGAGTCACAGATAGATACAGATACATTTACAC
The DNA here is from genome assembly GCA_035047365.1 of Drosophila ustulata. Taxonomy (NCBI): domain Eukaryota; kingdom Metazoa; phylum Arthropoda; class Insecta; order Diptera; family Drosophilidae; genus Drosophila; species Drosophila ustulata. Next base: position 9,761,510 of record JAWNPT010000057.1, on the reverse strand, counting down.
CCGCCACCAGTTGCAAGTTCACAGTGTGTTGAGAAGGCCATGGCCTAAGCAAACTGATACAGTTTAAAGGAAAACTACACACAGAAAATCAAACTGAAACGCCGATCAGCCAAGCGATCAAACCAAATGTGCCAAGTGGGTAAAATTCCATTAGGAATGTTGTTGTTCCCATTGCTGTCACAATAACTCTTCTTCTCGCTGTTATTGTTATTGTTATTGTTGCTGTTGTTGTTGTTGTTGTGTACGCAGCTCATTAGTAAGCTGGTTTATGTGGCTTCCAAATAAGTACAAATCAAACGAAATTTAAAGGCACACTAAACAATAACAATTGACGTCATGTGCACACTTGCTCGTAAAGTGCCTAAAATATGCAGCGCCAATCTACATACATACGAATATGTATCTGATGGATGCATGCATTGACATTCGCCACGGCTGTTAAGCAACTTTCATATAAATCATAATGAGCAACAGCGGCAACAACAATTCCAGTAACCGCATCATAAATACACTTCAAGGCTGCCAGAGATCCGTAAAATGTATCATTTGGAAATGTTTCTTTGAGGAACTTTACTTTGAAATTATTATGGATATTTAATAATTCATTAAGTAAATTTTAAAATTGTACATTAACATTAGCCAAACATTTTGTAATAATATTTTTACATGTTTTCAAATTTATATGATTTCAATTCATTAAATGTATAATTATTGCTCTTCTATTCTATTTACCTAATTTTGTATTGATTTGAATTGAATTTATAAAAACTCATTCAAAATCTTTGTAAAATACTAATATTTTGCATAATTTTATTGTTCTTCGATTTTATTGCATTGCAAATTATTAAAAAATAATGCTATTTATATTCAATTTTGGGTGTTATTTTATTTCATCACAAATTTGTCAAATATTGTAAGTTATTTATCGTCAAATATTTTATGCTGTCTCTATCATTTTATTTCATTAAAAATGACGGAAAAATAAATGAATTTGAATTAAATTCAGCAAATTGTTATTGTTTAAATACAAATATTTCTACCTTATTTTTGATTAATTTTAATTAAATTCATCAAATTTTTTATTGTCGCTGCTCTTTAATTTTATTTAAAATCTTTAACAAATTATAAGATTTTGAGTTAAATGAAAAATTTGATTTAAATTAAATTCATCATACTTTTCTTTTTATTTTATTTCAATAAAAATAATTAAATAGTGAGGGTACATGTTAGTTGTATAAGCTTGCATATTTGTTAGGGTATTTGCGAAAACAACAAGCAAAATGGAATGTTATGCGGTTAATTTTTGAATGCGATTCGCGGATTCGCGAATTCATTCACCTTTTAATCAGGCAACTGGTTTGCTGTGGTTGCTTATGTTGTCGTTGTTGTTGTTGTTGTTGTTGTTGTTGTTGTTTTTGGGACTGTCCAAATGAATTTCCCTTTTTGTATGCGCCACGAAGTTCGTGATTTCGGTGGAGGCAAGCGGCAAACGGAGCCGGCAGAGTCGACGATAAGTGGCCAGCAACGTGAGATAAATACACAAAAATATTTAGATACGATTAAGCAAACAACAAATACATTAGCGATACTAGCAACAACAATTACGACATGAAGAACAAGCGAAAGAACAACAATAATGGGAACAAGAACAACAATTATCGTAAGTCAAAGGAGCCACAAATACGATGACTAATCACAATTGAGTTGCCATGTCAAGTCGAATTCAATTCGTACATAAGTCAAAGACCCCCAAGCTGGCAGGCAGGCAGATCCCACAGATACTTGGCGATACTTTCAGATACTCAGATACTTCTCATTGAATGCAGTGCAAATACTCGAGCTCGAAAGTCGCCACAGTTTGAATCGTTCGCCAAATTATTGAACACGTAATGGAACTTACAAATCTGCAAAGTTGTTGTTGTCGTTGTAGTATTTGTTGTTGCTGTTGTTGTTGTTAGTGTGCTTATTGTTGTTTTCGCACGAGCATTTCATGAATGAAGCTGCTGCTGCGGTGGTTGTCGTTGTCGTTGTTGGTGTGAATGTGATTGTGATTGTGATTGTTGTTACTGTAGCTGGTTATTCGAATCGCCGTAAACATTCAATAATATTGAACTCCATCGTTGTCGCTACGCTTGTCTGTTTGCACTTCACACCAAGCACTTGGAGTGGAAGATTCGACCATCCCTCCCCTCTCACTCTCCCTTCTCTCTCTTTTGTGGATACCCACGTTTGTTTTGTTGTCGTTGTCGCTTTGCATTTGTTGTTCAACTCTGAAGTATGTACGTGTTTTGAATGAAAATTTGGACTCCTCGACTCGTGTTTTATTTTCGCAAATTATCTTTGGCTAAAAATCTACAAAATTCATGAATGAGGCAAAATGCGAGAGGGCTCCACAAACACACAGATACACACATTCACAGAGCGAAAGCCAAACTCAATGCAAATTGTCAATACGAGAAAACATATAATAATTTCTGTCGATTGGAGGCGAGATTGGCTGAGAGCTGAGAGACATATGAGTGTGTAGGATGTTTGTGTTTTTCTTGTGGCTGGCTTATGCGAGTATTTGTATTTTTGTATCTTTTAAGACTTCAATCTTATCTGCAGATCAATAACAGTTTATCTAAATTGTGTGGGGATAAGACAAAACGATTGCTTAATCAACTGCTCAACTTTTGGATTACGGCGATTTTGTTACATTGCCAGAGCAGCGTGGATTTGTTTATTGGGGTGATTTACAATATTTTTAATTATATATGTGTATAAGTATGATGAATTTAATAATTTTACAGAATACATTTTTGTTTGGGAATTATGGGGACTACGTAGAAAGGAATGGTGATACAAATAAATAATTGTATAAACAGTCTGTAAATATATTAATAAAATTTACAAATTAATTAAACCAATGCTCAAATTACAAACAATTATTTTTGTTTCAAAATCAAAAATTAAAAGCGCTGAAAAGCTTTATTATGAAAAGTAAATATTTTAAGATCAATAACATAAAAATTAATTGCAAACATTTGTATTAAATCGATCAGCAAATTATTAATGTTAAAATTAATATTACATAATAAATAGATAAATAAACTTAATGAATAAATAGTTAATTTACAATGTGCAAATTAAATTAATAAAGATTATTATGAAATAAATATATATAAATGAATATTATTTGTTAAACTAACTATTGAATAATAATAATATAGTACGTAAGTCAACAATGTAAAATTTCAATAAATAAACGCATGTCCAATTTCTGTATAATTATTTTTGTACAGCAAAATCAGACGTTAATGAATAAATATCGAAATTATATAGTATTTTTGATTGGTAATTGAGCTATCAGAATTGCCGCATTTATTAGATGTCAATTTGCCGAAGGTTGTTGATTTGGCCACCCAACTTTGCGTTGGCCAAGTTTCAATCGAATCAATTTGAGTGGCAAGCCAGGGCCATTAACTGCATTCTTGTTGGCCACAAATTAACTGTCACATTTTGTAAATTACAGTTATTTTTGGCTAGTTGCTGTCGTCGAGTTAAGCGCTTGTTGTGTCTGCCCCAGTTGTGTAAGTGCGAGTGCGAACTCGCAGGCATGTTTGAGACTTTCCCAAGTACACACACTGAATGTACATATGTCTGACAGTGACTCTCTGACTCCGACTCCGACTTCAACTTCGACTACGACTTCGACTATATGGCTACTGTATTACGCTGGCATTAGTTAGAGCATTAACCACCTAGATGGGGCCAAAAGAGTGCTCGCTTGTTGCTGTGCGAGTGCGTTGTCTGCGATCTTGGCCATTTAAAGACATGTCCAACATGGGCCACTTAATTTCTCTAAAATGTCATATTTAATTTCGCATTTAGACGTCTTCATTGCCGCATTTGAGGCTTCTAACATCGCTCAAATGGTGTGCTCACCGTGCCTCGCTGGCGTCGGCTACCTGCAACTTTGCTGTGGTAAGTTTTGGTTTTCAGTCGTTTTCGAGCGATTTCCGGTTTGGTTTCGTTGTAAAATTTTCGTACGTTTTGGTATTTTTGGTTCACACGTGCGCGGGTAATAAACTTCAAATGACCGAAACTGAAACTGACGCTCAATGGTTCAAGTGGCCCGTGTGCGTGGTTTGAGGCACATCGCAATCGCAATCGCACTCCGACACAGAGACAGCAACTAAAGAGACCCACAAAAAAACCCAAAAATAGTCAAGAAAAAATCCAAGTCAAGTACTGAAAGCAAACACTTTTGCAACGCACTTCATAAAAATGTTTAAGACCCTCGAATGTAGCTTGCTGTCTCGCTCGCACGCAGCTCATTATCAACGCGTCTTGTTGTTGTTTGCAGGTTTACCTTTTTAATGTATCTTCTGCGTTTATCATTGTCGAATTTTAATTAAATTATGTTGAAGCCCAGTCGAGTCGAGCCAAGTCAGGAATGAAGACACGTGTAGCTACTGTTTTCACAGCCATTTGGCCACAAGTTCAATGTCTCTAAGTATAAACGTATATTTAGCCGCGTAACTAACGTATTGGAGGAGGGCAAGCACAATGGCAATGCCCATTTTATTGGGCCTTCAAACAGCGTCGGTCCTGCCCTGACCCAATAACCCCTTGCTCAAGTTTATTACAGAACATTTTACAGAAAATTAGCTGGAACTGCTCATTAAAATAGCGCATATTGCGCATTCGCCCCATTCGCCCCATCCACACGAGCCGCGCTTCTAATAAGCAATTTTAAAGTATTGAATTACATTTACATGGCACTTGTGTGTGTATTTTATGCTCCGTTCGGCGTTTAATGCTCGAACACGTGCCCTGAGCTCACATCAAATTTAATTTATTAATAACCCTTCTGTGGCCCAATCCATTTGTGCAATATGTCGATGGCCTCCTTCGCCTTTCCAGTCCCCTCTCCTTTGCTATTGGCCATCGAAATGGTGAGCGTAAGCGTTTTGTCGCCGAATGTCATTAAAGCAGTCTGTGGCTAATTCAGGATACACACTTAAGTGCCAAATGCTAATGTTAATGCCATCGTTCCATCGCTCGCATCCTGTCAAAGTTTGCAGCAGCTTGGGATTCACACTGGCCTGACACTTAAGGGAATTCACAAGAATTACCCATTTCGGGTAACTATTTAACAAATAATAATACTCCAGACCTGTTAAAGTTTGTTTGACCAAGGAAAAGTAGTTTGCACTAAAAGCATGTAATTTAAAAAAACTTTGGAATTATTAACTGCGATACATTTCCCAATTTTAGCTATTACTATATAAATTATATGTGAATAAACATTGAACTATTTTAGTTCGCTTTTTGATGGTATATTTATTTATTTTATATCAATTTTTATCAATTGATATTTTTTAAAATTTTAAATTGCTTGTCTCTTAATAATTATCAACTTTTTATCGAATCAATACTCAATCATTAGTGCTAATGCAAGGTATGATTTATGCCATTATTTTGAATTATATATTATTTAATATAAGATTAATGTCAATTATTTTGAACCTTTCGAATTTATGAAATTATAAATCTATATTTATCAATGGCAATGAATTTCTTAATGTTTTGTAAAATAATATTGGTTAAGCAAATGTTAATTATAATTTTTGTGTTTATCTTAAATATTTGCAAATGGAACTTATTTTTATATATATTTGCTGCAATATGCCTAATTGTTTACCTAACTGACAGTATTATTTCTCTTGCATTTGTTATGCAAATACAAATGCTAATTCAGTTGATATGTATTTTATATTTTTAATATAAATAATTCTTTCCACATGTACAATTATTACCTTATTAAAGTCACCCATCAAACTTTCGATTAAAACTTTTACCTCAATGCACGTTTCCAGCTCGCATTTCAACTCGCTGGCAATTTGAGCATGATATGAAGACAACACCTGTCGCGAACTTTGACATGTACACAGTTTGAAAAAATATTTGTTTATCGTATTTCGTGGTGAGCGGAAAGTTTCCTTGGCGCCTTTTCCACAACCCTTGCCCCACGGTAGCCTCGTGCTGTGAAGTTTGTTTAACTCCGTTGCTAATAGACTTCACAAATGATTTGGCAACAAGTTTGTACAGATGTGTGTGCGAGTGTGCGAGTGTGTCTGTGTGTGTGTGTGTGTATTATGCAAATGGTCCGAGGTGTTAAGCCAAACACACATACACATTACATACTAGAAGAAAATGATGGTGGCAGCCTCCTGTATCCTGTCGCCTCCTCGTTTTATGTCCTCACCCACAGTATCTCTGTTTAAGCCTGGTTCTATTGCATTTATGGCTGCTGCTGCTGAGTGTGTTTGCCTCGTTTGTGTTCGGGCTCATTTCCGTTCAATAGGGTTGAGTCAACAAGCTAATTTCATGTTAATTCCAAGTGGCCGTGCTTCGTGCTCGATGATTCCCTCGACAATATTTTGTTTTCTTTTCTCTCTTCGTTTTTTTTATTCAGTTAAACGATTTTGTGTTTTTGTTGGACAGGATTACGTTTTGCTACCCTAATGAATATGTCTCCACGGCTGTCTCCTGGCCGGTCAGAGGAATACTCGGAAGTTAAATTTTATGCACAAGTTGCTGTCGTTGTTGTTGTTGGTAACACGTAAAATTTGATAGGCTACTAAAATTTCTATAAAAGTGTGTACATAAAATTCAGCCTCATCCTCCCCATTTTGGGCACGAGTCGGGACGTATTAAAACTTTATATGCATTATAAAATTGGATTTTATGTCACTCTCCAAGACTGCCATTAGCTCGATGCCGCCGCTCGTCCCTGAGCCGAAGTTGCTGATGGAATTTTGGGAGTTGAAACTCCTCGGCCACATAAAATGTTGATAGTCAATTGCGTGCAAAAGAAGTTCGAATATTCGTCGTCCCATTGTTTTCCCCAGTTCCTCAAAATGTTTCAAATGCCGTGTAATGCATGGCATATCATCGTAAAAAACCAAACTTCTTTGCTGTAACCACAAACAAAAAAAAAAACAGAAAGTGCTCCAAATTACCATGTGCAGCGGGGTTCGAGGGTTGAGCTGTAAAATGAAACATTTTAACATTCGCTTTTTTTTTTTAATATTTATTGGATACGCATCATTTGCTGCAATTCCCAGGGTTGATTTCTGAACACATTTGGGAATTTGCGACTGTACTTTGTATCTGTTATATTATCAGCTGCAAATCCCAGTAAAATCACAAAACTTTTCAAATGGAATTTTTACGATCCAAAGGGGTAAAAAAATACTTGTGTACTCGTACTTTCTTCGAAATTAATGGCAAATGTCTCGAGAACTCATTTGCTCATTTTTTATGGCAACTAAACGAGAAAGACTCTGAGTGAAATAATTAAATATCAAATCGGGAGTAAAGGCTTTTCTTTATGACTATTATCTTGATCCATTTTCAATACTCGTATTTTATAGTTTTAGTTTTCACAAACTCATCGTTTTTTCCCAGATATTTTTCGCCGCTGTGTTCGATTGTTTTATGGCCACATGTGGCCAATTAAAACGCCTGAACAGATCCATAAAAACGAGTTTGGCAGTCGATAGACGCCGGTCAAGATCAACCATCAGCATCAAATTGGGTGAGTTTTATGAGCATTTCCAAATGTCATCGCCACTGTCCAAAATTCATATATATAAAGATGTTTTGTGCCCAATTGCAGCTGAAATGTTTTTTAATGCTTTTACGAGCACATAAAATTATTATCATATTGGTCCTTGGTCCTGCCATTTGGCCATAACTCATACGGCAGTTAGATGCGAGCACAGCGATTGTCGCCAGTCAAGGATATCTGCCACTTGCTGTTGCAACACTTAAGGCTCTACACAGGCTCTGCAGCAGTATTTTCCAGCTAAATGACATTCCTTTGACTTATGGGCCCGCATTTGCTGCATTGCTGCTGTCGACGTCGATGCCCCGCTGCTGATTGAGTGTCGAGAGATGTGGCACATTCCGCAAGTGCTGCCATTATGTTGGTTGCCGCCCTAAACAGGGCCAGCAGCCAACAAGGCCATCAAATTTGATTGCCAACTAGAAGGCGGCATCTAGCAGTTCTCCCTCTCTCCCTCTCCCTCGCTCTGCGTGTGGCAGGTGGCAGGTGGCAGCGGCAAGTATATTCATAAGTATGCTGGCCAGCCGGCGGGCAAGATCTCGCGTTGCCATAATAAACCAATAAAACGCCGGCAACTTGCAGTTCCAATCAAGTGACTTTTATTGGGCACCGAGAATAAATTGCCATGGCCCATGGCATGTAACCAAAATAAAGTCAAGTGCCGCACTTGGCCAGGTAACAACAACAGCAGCAACAGCAATAATAACAACATTAACCGACTGCAAAAGTTCGCCGAACAACAGATACCCTGCAGTGAGGCAACAGCTCTACCTGAGAAACTCTATTTGAGAATGAATAGCTAAAAGTACTCAACGTACCAAATCAATAGAGAAATGAAGTTGTAGAAAAGATGTCGTCTAATGAGAATGGAATACATGCAAGAGAAAATTACATGAACAATTTGTAGCTCTTCAAAATTTTAGAGATTTTTTCTGACAATTTTTGTTCGATATTTGAATTTTAAATTTTTCCTTATAATGTAAAATTTGAAGAAAATAAAAACATTTTTCAGTTAGAAACAAATTAAACATAACACTTAACTTGACCTTCTGTAAGCAATTTAAATATAATAATAAATTACGATATAAAAGTAGCACAAATTTGAAATATTCAAGTTGCAAGATATTATTTAAAATGATAAAATTGTAATTCAATATAGACATTTGAATATATTATTATTATTATTTAAGCATATTTAAAGCAATTTCAATAAATAAATGGAAAAATAAATAAAAGTGTAAATAATTATTTGAGAATTTGAAGTTCTTAAATTTAAAAATATTCTAAAAACTATTAAAAAATAATTCTAAAAAAAATACTTTTTGACAATCATTATTATAAAATTAATGTATGTCAAATTAAGTTATTTGTAGAACGTTCGTTGTGGAATAATTGTAAAATTTAAATGTCGTCAAAACTGATTATAGATTGATGAGTATTAATAATTGTAGCGATTGGAAATTCCCTAAATAAATACATCAAATATGTGAATATAATGATATTCGAAATTGGAAATAATATCCGTAATAGTCTGAATAGCCTGAAGTGTCTTAGCTTCATAGTTCGTGAAACAAAGCGACATTGCAATCACACATACCCTGTTCGGGTTAGGGCAGCGACACAACACAATAATAAACATGTAATGAGCCGCTTTCTTCACCGGTCGGCCAAATGCATGGTAATAGATTTCGATTGCATGCCGCGTGCCTGGAACTCTGCTCTGGGAGAGGGAAGGAGGGAGGTAGAGGGTTTAAAGAGGCCCGAGACTCTGGCTCTGGGTGTGGGCAGCGTCGAGTCTCGCTCCAAGTCGTAGACGAAGTCGCAGAGTCGGACTCGGACTGGGAGTCGGAGTCGAAGTCGGAGTTGGAGAGTCCGGCGATGGACGAGCGATTGCTTTAGTCATGGTCTGCGGGCCATGTGCGATAATTATGGTAATATTTGCATTTGCGTGTGGCTCCGCTAAACAGTTGAGTGAGTCGACGGGCGCCACAGACTGCTCTGCACTGGAGTCGAGACTCAGTTGCACAGTCGCAATCCCACTGCAAGACACTCTGCAGAGCTGCAGCTGAGCTGTCCGATGACCACCATTTACGATACATTGTTGTTGGCGTGGGGCTTGGCTCTATTGCAGTTTTGTTTCCTTATTGCGAGGCGGCCGATGTTGCCGTTGCATATCTGGCACACTGTCTCCGCCTTCGTCTCAACCGCTTCTTTGATAGCTTTTTAAACAGACAATACTGCCCACTGTGACCACGCCCACCGCCCACCGCCCACCGCCCAGTCGCGCGTTCAATTAAGCAGACGAGTCGCCTCGCTGCCATCGCCATCGCCATTCTTATGTTCAGTCCCGTTCAGTCCCAATTCCAATTCCAATTCCAATTCATAATTTCAAATTAAATGCGATTTGTGTACTTTTTAATGGCTCGCTTTCTGTCTGTCGCATTTTATTGCTCATAAAAGTAAATTACAAGTCCAAACGGATTGCCGCAATGTGGGCGTGGCTGCCACCCCTCCCCCCCCCCCCTTCTTCACATTGTCTTCAATTTTGCGTACTGTCCCCCATCTTGTCTTTTATGAATGACTGAAAGTCGCGGGCCGAACTTCAATTTATGGTCAGCTATAAAATAAAACGAGCTGCCCCAAAATCCAACAGAAAAAAGTAACAACAAGTATATGCTGAAGGTTACAAATTAATTAGAGTGTTTTATCAGCTTTAATTAATATTTTTTTCCCTTGTACTTTTTATGTTTTTTACCCTGACAGTTGCTGACGTCAGATGGCAGAGATCCCATGTCAAATGTCATTTGGCTGGCACTGTTAGTGCTTTCAATTTAATGAGATCTACTTTATTACAAACTCTGTACTGTGAGACAAAGTGAAAATGCTATGAAAATTTCACTGTAATTAGATCTACGATTGACAAACAGTTTCGTAAATGAAGTGTTGGATGATAAATGTATTAGAATTTATAGTTTTATTATTTGCTAATTAATTTGTCTCTAGATGTATTCAAACTTAAGCTAAATTTAACAAAATTAGTAATACTTAAAGTACAAATTTTAATAAAATACATTTTCAAAGTGATCAACAATTTATGATATTTTTGTTTTGCAGTTGAAATATATAAAGAATATGTTCGATAGATTTCTATCTTTATATTTCTAAATAGAGTATTAAGATTACCATAAACTCACTTTATAAAGGATATAAACATCATTCAGTTATGCTTTTCAATTAACTTGTTTATTATATCATATTACAAAGTGTTTTTTAATGACGAACATATTCAGAGGATCTGAGCGGAGGATCGACAAGTTCCATTTCCATTTCCCCGCCAAAACACCAGAGATAGTCCGTATTAATGATCCCAATTAAAGTCGAGCAACTTCATTTTACGGCGATGATTAAACTCCCTGTTCGAAACCAAGATGCGGACTCAGATCGACGATGAGCATGGAGAACAGTTTCGTTTGCCCCCAAGGATATTAAGCGAAAATCACATGGGGCATGCTTTAAAGGCCAATCACCCGTAACCAGCAGACAGTAGACAGAAACAGAGACAGCGAGACCCTCAAAGATCCCGATGGCGATGTCCGATGCCGATGCTCATGCCGATGCCGATGTCCGATGTGCGATGTCTGATCCCCACAAGGCACAAAAAAAAAGAAAAGAGCAACACCGAAATTATAACGAGCATTAAAAACGGTTTTCGGTGTTCAAACAAACCACCGCGCGGCGCATTGTTACTTCCCATTGGAGGCATGCCCCCGCCTCCACCTCTGCCTCCAACTCCCTCTCCAGCTCCTTCCTTTTCTTCTTTGCCCTGCGTAGGCGCATTACCCGAAAAAAAAGACACACAACAAAATTGTTGCAGCCAGCACTCCACCTGAGAGCTGAGCTCTGAGAGTTTCAGAGCTGTGAGCTGTGAGCTGAGAACTGAGCGTCAAAGTGGCCATAAAAATCATAATGAAGCGGCGACTAAAGCAAAATGCCATAAAATGCTTTAAATGAAAACAGCATAAAAAGCACAAACAATAAAAAAGAGAGATGTCCTTCTTGGAATTCTGGCCAGGTCTTAGGTCTTCGGTCTTCAGTCTCCGGTCGGTGCGGCGGCTAAAACTCAAACGCAGCCCAACAAATTCTCAGTGCGAATGAGGAATGAGAAATGCAGAATGGGAGTATGGAAGTGATGGGGAGACGGCCAGTGGCGGGGGCGGGGGCGGGGGGGAGTGGCAGGCAAATGGAACGGCGGAATTCATTCAACAGTTTGTAATCAATGTGGACGTGCAGAGGGACACGCATTTCGGGGCCCCTTGACTCGATAAGCGGCGTTGCATTCAATGACCCGTCCAGGTAGCCCAGACACTCGATGATAGAGCGGAAAAGGGGGTAAAGAGGGGAAATGTTTTTGGCTGAAAGGAATTTCGCGTTTTTGGCTATTTCGGTGGCGTTTAAGTGGCGTCAGCCGAAACTCGCCCAACTTGTTTATGATCGGTTTCTGCAGATTAAGATGCCGGCGCATCCCAGCAGGAACAACAAACCGAAGGTGCAAATCGGTTGAATCAGTTAACAGTCCAAAAAACAGAATAACAAAAATACAATCAGAAATTGATGTGCGAATGCGAGAGTTTTACAAGGAAGAATATAAAATTACGTAAAGATAACATACAAGTAAAACGACAGCTATAAAATTAATTTATATTATCTTCATATAATTTAATCTTTATCAAACGAGTCCGTTCATGGAATTACTAAAATACTTGCATCAAATAGTTATGTAATGTGATTATAGAATTTAAATTACAACTAAGAATAATATTTCATTATATTTAATTTAAATTTATTGTTATATTTATAAGTCAAATGATCACCAATTTTTACAAATTAAATGAAGACATAAACCAATTTAAATGGAAAGCATAAAATTAATGCTCAATATGCAAAATTGTATACCATTTTATTTAATGCAATTTTAATGTACTATTTATTAGTTGGCTGTTTATTAGAAAACCAAAATTTTATTTAAAAAAAAAATAAAATATTTATATATTTATTGAATATATAATAATTTTATTGCAGTATTTATCAGTTGACTGTTCATGAGGTCTACTTAAGTTAAAGATGTTGTAATGTCCGAATAATAATGAAGTTCTAATGGTAACTACAAAATGAATACCTTTTTTATATAATTGTTTCCTAGAAATCAGTCTTATTGAAAACTACACATTTTCATTAGGCTTAACTAACCGGAAAACCCGAAAAACTCTAGATATTTTCATTATGTATTTCATATTCAAACATAAAAGCTCTCGCCAAACCTATCAATCCACATTTGTCTATTCAACTTAAGTGTCAGCCAGCACTCAGCATTGCACAATAATAACCTCACTCAAAATCCGTATTAACGAGTTCAAATTATTTGGCATCCTGGCGAACTCACAGGAGCACAACTATGCGTTGTTGTTATTGCTGTTTTGTTATTTGTTTTGCAGAGAGCCGCAATCACGCCTTGACTTCGCTTTGGCATCGGATCGGCTGCAGGTCAATGCGCTCTTGCAAGGTAAGTTCAGACGAAAGGCAGTAAATTCCTCAGAAAGGCATAACAAGAGACCCGAACACACACTCACACATGGCCAAGGAATTAAAAACACATAAATGTCACTTTCGCATAGCTTTTTGTTTTATGGAGCATCCTTTGCAACACACACACAGCAAACGAATCACAACCAGAACCAGAGTTGGGTTCGTTCCGAGTCTGAGTCGGAGTCTGTGTTGGAGTCTGAGTCGGAGAGAGACTCGAACAGAGCAAAACAAAACCAAACTGAATCAAACTAAACCCAAAGCCGCAGACATGGCCACACTTCAGTTGCAGGCCAAGCTTCAGCCTCTTCTTCTGCTGTTTCTGTTTTTGCGGACTCGCTGGTTGAGTAGCAAATTTGACGCAAGCGCAACAAATTCACAGACTCACAAACACACACACACACACTCACACTCGCGCACACACAGACAGAGGATACCTGAACTTGACAATGAACTCGGTCATTTCGAGGGCAACAAACAAAAGGTGATTTACCTTTATCCTTTCTATGCGCCTTGCGAAACGAGTTGTGCCTTCGACTACCTACGAGGCACATTCAATAGATGCCACGGCTGCAGATACAAGTTCAAATGCAGATACAGAACAACTTTCGAGAGCAGTCACATCGCATTTCTACCGAAATTCATTCAGACGCACTTCGCACATTAACGCCCTGGCTCTGTCTCTGGCTCTAAACCTGGCTCTGACTGTGGCCCAGAACCTTATCCCCTGGCGAGAGTCCTTTTTTATTTGTTGTCTCCTTTCTCCTCACTCTCTGGCCTCTGTGTGTGTGTGTGGGAATCTCTGGGCAGCCTCTGGGCATTCCTGGAACTTCGTCGGTCATTTCAAAAGTGCGCCCTACTTTGTACTCATCCTCATCCTCGGCTTAATCTTCATGAAATTAATGCGCTGCTGCCCTATTCACTATCGCTCTTAATCAATATCAAACACAATTTATCAATGATCTACAGCATTTTACACAATTTCCGTGAAAATCCTTGCACTCTCTGCTGCCCAGCAAATGACAGAACAATTCCCTAAAATTAATCAGTAGCAACTTATTGCAGCGGCAGTTCAAAGGAATCGCTCCATGAATGAAGTGTGAGATACAGTTTTTGGGAAATTATCTTGTTGGTATTTTGTAAAAATTTCAAGTGAAATAATTTAGAAGTGTCAATGACAATTATTGTTTCTTGAGCTGCGTAGAGAACTTATAGAGAACTATAAATTTTCATTAGGCTTACATTTTTATTAGGCATATGTATCTTTTAAGATAAACTCAGAAGAGTTATCAGCTTACAAAAATTTAAAAAATATGAATTTAGCATTTGTTATTTTAAAAATAGAAATCGTTACTGTTCTTTCATAAACAAGAGAGTAATTTTTAAATGCCTACAATATAAATTTAATAATTTGGAAAACATTTAAACCGAGCAATTCCTTTATATTGTTAAAACATTCGTTAGATAAATTATTAAATTTTAATTGTGAATATTTTCAAATGAAATAAGTCAAGGAATTCAAATTATTCTTATAGACAACAATACATTTTTAATAGGGATACTTTTTAACTTTAATTAAGAGATTTATTTCAAATTACCAATAATTTCAGTTTTATATATTTTTGTAATTTGTTTAGTTGCAATAATTCGAAAAACCCATTCAGCAGCCCCTAATAATTGCTCCTTATTGTAATGAGCTCTGCTTAATTTATATGATTTCACCAATAGCCCAAAAAGGATTCTAAAACTATTATTTTCTTTCTAATGTTATTTAAAAGTGGCAAGTATGCAAGCATTATGATTCACATGGCAGTTTAACGTTGCTCTCAGCCAATAATACTTAACTGGATATCAAATATAATTTTATGGTCAAATGCATTATCCTAAACTTGAAGCTATTATATACTCGTTTACCACACACACACAGAGATACTCACACATGTTTTTATATTAATATTCAGCAGACGCTCGACCGCGTCCTCATCTCATCCCTTTGCTTTGTCCATCCATCCTTGTGCTCGTCCTTATGCTTATCCTCGTGCTCGTCATTTGCCTGCACTTATAGTAGCCATAAATTACTTGGTGGTTGCTGCCCAATGTTATATGGCCACAAAAGAAGGGGAAGGGGGGGGGAGACGTGGCATATAATACATCTCCATTGGTCGCGGTTAACTGAACTCTCAAGTAGTCTCGATTAGCGATAATATCTCGCCGCATTGTCATAATTCTTGAGCTGCCCAACGCAAGAGCAAAAACCCATTAAAATCTGAATCTGTGTCCCCATTGTCAACTGTTGTAGAGTTATAGTACGATATATGTATGTGGTAGGGAAGCTTTCTAATAATCCGCCATTGGCGGCCAATGACCGTTGGCCAAGAGAAGATATATGGCGCGATTGTGTTTATCAAATGCCATCATCAAAATTTCATTAACTTCTTTTCTAGCGCATACAATAAATCTCGTCCTCGAACTTCGAACTTAGTTCAGTTCAGTTCAGATGGATGTGCATTACTCGTTGACTCATTGGACCTTGGCCTTTGGCTCTTCGACTGAGCCGCCATAAATATGCCAGACTTCGATGTGGGGGGGGCGGGGCTATAAAATTTCTAATTGCCTACGAGGTGAGTGCGACAATCGGCGGCAGCTTCGCCACAACATCCACAACATTCGCAGCGTCGACAGCGTCAGTTGACATGGCCTTTATTAGCCAAGTTTACAGACACATTTGTCAATTTTATGGTGCCAACAGGACGAAAGGCTCGACCGCTTTGCCGCATTGCAATAATTATGAATCATTTTCAAGACTGACTCCTGCAACACACACACAGGAGTTGGTTATGGTGATGGTAAATGGCTGCGATGATGGAAAGTTGGGATCGGAAGTTGGAGCTGTCGCATCCTCAGTTAATTACCAACAACGCCATCAACTTTTTTAATTCATTTGGCCAAGTTTGGCACACATCCTTTTGTTGTTCCTGTTGCTCTGCATGTCAAATGATCGATGTTCGCCATCGGCTTGACCTCTCAGTGTGTCTGATTTTATTGGAAAACTTTTGGGGCGCCCCGCTCCCCTCGCCTCGCTGCTGTCCAAATCATATTTTATGGCCATCATTATTAGCTAATTTTGATGCGCCCAACCATCGCCAGTGCTCCTGAAAAGTTGGTCCTGCTGTCGCCTTGTTGCACATTCTCAGCAGCAACATTTCTTGGCCAACTGGTGGCTGCAATGCCAAAAAGTGCTGGCCAAGAGTTTTGGTTCCTCTTGGCTGCCAGCAAACTGATAAAACTTTCTTCAAAATTATTTTCGTTTTCATCGTTTTTTTTTCGTTTTTTTTTTTCGTTTGCATCTAAACGAGCGTGGCAGACAAAATGCGATTGCTAATTTTTCATGGCGGATAATGAATGATATATTGAGTGTAATATGCTAGCAACTGCTGCCACAACCGAGGCACAGGAGAAGCAGGAGGAGGAGGAGGAGGAGGAGAGCTTTGCCACCAGCTGGCTGACTGAGCTAGTTGGCAGTGTAATTATTCAAACTATTTGTCAGAGCGAGATGAAGGCAGCAGGCGGAACAAGTGGCAAGTGGCAGGCAGTAAGAGGCATGTGGCAAGCGTGCAGTAGTCAGGCTGGTAATTAGCCAAAAGTTTACTTTCGAATCACACGATGTGATAGATTGCCGATAAAGAGACCAACAATTAAAAATTATACGACTCGAAAATGACACTTAAAGCCATGCATGGGAGAGTGCTCAACAATTCATTATGCATTCGCTTAATGCCATTAATTATTGTGCATATCTTGTGGCTGCATTTATATCATAAACAAGTACTTACTTTGATTATGTGATTGATTGTAAAACTATACGACTCTACAATGCTTTTATGAGCACGATGCATTTCATAAAGACTCTATGCGATATAAATAATTCATTTGTTTTTATGCAGTGTGCAATAAAACAGTTGCTTATGATATATAAATTCAATTTAAATGGGTGAATTATGGAATAATTAATAAATAATATTAATAATAGTTGTTTTAATATTTAATAAACTTATTTCGTTACTACTCAGAGCATATATTTCGCTATCTGTAAATGCAAATGAAATAATTTGTTTTGTTATTATTACAAATTCTTTCGCAAGTGCAAGAGAAACTATTTTATTTCAAAATATTCAGTTGAACTCTTTCTTATTGTACAAATATATTTCGCTACTATTTATAAAACATTTTTTATTTGCTGTTCGCAAGTGCCAGTGAAATATTTTAATTTGATAACAAATAATTTAACTTTGGGTTTTAATACTTGATACATTTACTTTGTTACTATTTATGAACAACATTATTTTATTTGTAACATAATCTTATTTGTCTGTTCGCAACTGCAATTGAATTTTTTAATGCGAATAATTGAACAAACTCTTTATTTTATCACACACGTTTATTTCAAAAACTGTTCATTTCATTTTGAAATAAATAAATAATTTTTTTTTTTTAATATGATATATTTATATCTCTGCTATATATAATTTATTATCTGCTCGCAATTGTCAGGGAAATAATTTTATATGAAAATAAATAATTTCGTTCTCCGGTTTGAAATTCTTTATTATTTGTGAAATAATTTAATTTTATAAATAACAATCTAAGTCTTTGGTTTTTCGCTGCTATTTATAACACATGCTTTATTATCTGCTCACAAGTGCAAGTGAATTCAATTTTATTTGAGAATAAATGCAGCCAAATCGAAAATAAATCGCATCGAATATTTAAGCTTCAGCTGGCGTTGTCTTCAAATCAAAGCAGAGACTCGAAGAGCAAAAAAACTAACTCGATTAGGGCAACATCGCATGGTGATAATAAATGATAGGCATTAACACGGTTCTTAAAGCGTTGCCAGGACGAGAAATGTGTCTGCCGTGTTGGGTGGAAAAGTTGAGCAAATTGTTCAATTGATGGGCCGTTTCATCATGGAGGCTGAAGCCGGCGTGGCTGGCATATGAGCGAGCGAGTTGATAACTGATTTGTGATAAGCCAGCTTTCAATTTTGGCTTAAATGTAGCTACAGCACTCCGATGGCCATTACGTGGGCCAGGACAGACACATAAAGTAAATACATAACGTTGGCCAAACGACTAATATGCGATTATGGCAAATCAAATGCCTTTTGGCTCGAGAGTCAACAGCAGCAACGAGAACACGGGAACGGGAACGGGAACACAACAATGGGAACGTCAACGACCAGGCTGGGACCAAAGCAGCAGCAACAACAGCAGCCGGCAAAGCCAGAGGTGAAGGGAGTTGGGGGGGTTGGCAAGACGAAGACGAAGGCGCAGGCGACTTTCCAACATTTTGCACATCTGTTCGAATAATATATATAATTTTTTTATTTACTTTTTTTTTTTTTCTTGGTCGTCCAGACGACGCAGCGCAAGGCGGCAGCAAAAAAAAGAAAAGATGTATAAGTACAAACCCAAATATAATAAGAACGACAAGGGTGAGCGGGCGGTTGGCTGAAGAGCGGATCGAGGGGTGTCTGATTGTGTGTGTGGCAAGTCTGGGGAGTTGAAGCGGAGGCGACAATGGCAAAGGTTACTGACACAGCACGCACATTGACCTTGATCGCAGCGACGAGCGACGAGCGACGAGCGTCGAGCGTCTGGAGACGATTGCCGGCAGAGACGGGAAGCCAGGAGCAGAACAGGAGCAGAGCAGAGCAGAAGCTGCAGCCGGAGACGGAGACAGACAGAGGGGAAGAGACATTGTGATGGACGGGGCAAAAGTAAATTATTTGCAAATTTATTTAGCCGACAACACAGGCCGCAATTCCCAACCTACCGCATTGTTACATCACGTAAGGCAGACAGCATAAAAAAGCACAACAAAAGGCAACAGGGGAAGCAGCAACAGTGGCAGCAACTGTGGCAGCAACAGGAGTGGTGTCTGTGGCCAATAACGGTGTTTGTGCCTGTGCCCAGGATGTGCTCGTTACGTGTCCAACTCGAAATGAAACCGAAACTGGACCCTGGCAAATTGCTCATGAGGCTAAATCGCCAGAAAACGCTGTGAAATGAAAGCTGACCAGGGGTGGAGGGTGGATGGTGGATGGTGGAGGGGGGAGCCAGATCCTTAACAGTCGGCAGGAAATGCTTAAAGTTCGTTAAACTCACAGCGCCCATTGTTGGCCAATGCACTCGCAGAAATCAAACGAAGCAAATTTACAACGTTTTTTTTTGTAATCACACAAAATTGGAAAGCTATTTCAAATTTCTCAATGTGCCAAAATGGAAGTAGGAAAATGCTAACAAATAAATACAACATTTTAAATGCAAATAAATCAAATGAATTGTTTTGGATTGCTTTACATTTACCTAAATCTATAAAATGATTATTTATTTTATTCATAGAATTCATTTTTATGCAAATACTTTTTTTGTAAATTAAATTTTCACTTTTCCTTTTCATTCCTTGATCTAATGCCACGTGCTTCAATTTTGTAATTAAGTAAATGATTGGCATGATTTCAACTTTTTATATACGAGTAGTATAAAGTGCATTGGTTTTCATTTGTCTAAATAATTGCATTACCATGTTCATATTGTACAAAATGAATTGTATTTATTCCTTGAAAATTGAAATTCAATTAACCGAATTATTTTTTTTCCATAAGTTCATTGTCTCACGCATTTTTATTGTATACATATTTTATATGTACATTTGTCTTTAATTTCATGAGATTTAATTTTGTAATTCATTAAATTTTATTTCTAATTTTTCAAAAAAATCCATTAAACTAGCATAACAATTCAGAAATGTATTAACCAACCCAAGAAAGTATTTGCATTATTTATTGATTTTCTTTATCACCATTTTTAAAGTTCTATTAAAGCGAACAACAAATTTAAAAATACTTAGGACAACCTTAGACAGTTTTTGTTAAGAGCATACGTAATACACTTGTAATTTACTCTAATTTAATTTATTTATTTCCCTAACATGTTTTGCATTTCTCCCAGTGCAGCAAGGACTCGCTGCTGTCTGGCTGACTAGCTGACTGGCTGCTTGGATGGCTGACTATGTGGCTGACTGGCTGCTTGGATGGCTGACTGTCTGAATGGCTTGGAGTGGCTGGCCGCCCTTCGGCCTTATTGCGTCTCAGCTCACAGCTCACAGCTCGGCCAGCTCGACACGCCGCTGTCGCTTACGCTTCCTGGCCACGCACAAAATATCAACGCACTTTTCAAGTCCTCGCATTTCGCATTTCGCATTTTATGCTCGTATTTGGTGCGTTGGCCGCCTTTTTTCCCGAGCTTGTGGGTATCGTCTGGCGGCGCGACGCGCCAGGGAAAAATGCCTGGAGCAACCACCACCAGAACCAGAACCAGAACCAGAACCAGAACCAACCCAGAACCCAGAACCCAAACTCAAACCCAAACTCAAACCTAAAACACAAACCCAAAACCTAAACGCAGACCAAATGGCGAAAGCAGAGGGCATGTGCGGGCTTTTGCGGCTCCTTGTCTGTGGCAAGTTGTCGTCTGGCGTCTGTCCTGGTCGGACTTGTGCCTCGGCCTATGCTTAAGGACTCGCTGCATAGACCTGCCTTGGCATGGCGCAAAGGACTTCCTGGTGCGTAAGACGCAGTTCATTCAATTCAAATTTCTTGCGAAGCGCTTTTAATTGCCTAGCCCGGGATGAGCACACAGCCAGAGGGGTTGATGGGAGGAGTGTGTGCCAGGGATGAGGGAGTCGAGGGGATGGACGGGGAGTGGCAGGGGAGGTGCTTGAGCAGGGACCCCATAAATTACGGACAGTCGCGTTAACTCAACGAAGTGCTCACCACTCTGGAAATTTGATATTAATATGGAAATTTACTTTTGTTATTGTTTTTGTTGTTCGCTGTTTGTTATTTGTTGTTGTTTGTCATTTGTTGTTGTTGCTGTTGTTGTTGCCACGCTTGGTGTCATATCCTGTAGCTGATCCTATATGCTGAGTGTGACATGAACAACAAATTTTTAATTAAAAAATAATTAAAAATAAACTGATACAAGAAAACACAATATTTGAAGTAGCGACAATTGAGTGCGTTTTTTGTGTTGTCAAAATCCTTGAATAATAGATTTTGTATTTTGGAAGCGGAAAGCTTTCAGTCTTCATTATTAAATGAAAACTGGTTTCAAGCATCAAAGGAATTTAAAATAATAGGAACAACATTTTTCTTAATTTCTTCCGAAGTAACAAACATTAGTATTTTTTCATAGCATGGAAATATTCTACATTTGATTAGAATTCGAATAATTGGCATAACATTTTTACTAAGGATAACGAAGCAATATTGTTGATTTGAGTTTAATTAGCTATGAAATAGTATTATAATAAATATATTTTAAGTTAATTTTTTTACATTGTATTTTTATTTTTTAAATTAGTCCTATTTATCACAATTGTATTATTGCATTATTAAATCGAAGAGAAATAAATTAGTAATTATGACTACATAAATTGAGTTACTAAGTTTATTTATGTTGACTTATTACCAATTTATTTTCCGTTGACTATATTCGTTGATAAATTTCCAGGAATCAAATACATAATTTATAGCTGGCAATATTATCAATTAAATAAAATCAGGTATAATTTTGTTAACAAACGAAAAACATAGAAAGGAGAACATTTTGCTGTTCTAAATACTTTAACTAATTTATACAAATTTCAAATATTTCATTATCTTTTAAGTAAATGAAAGAAAAAAAATAGAAGAAATTAATAGTATAAATTTTTTTTGAAAAACTCGAAGATATGAAAAAAATAAAATAATAACATTAGTGCCATGAATTTATTTATTTATTGACAAATATTGCAACTGCTTTATTGTATAGTGAGAATATAAAAGAAAATAAATATTTTTTTAAGCATCTCGCTTTAGAAGGGGTGAAGAGTATAAATTAACATTTTCGAAACATTAATAATATGAATTATGGAATTACGGCTATAAATTTCTTCATTAACTGGTGAAGATTGCAATTGCTTCATTATATTGTGTGAACATGAACAAAACAAAATCATATTATTTTAGAGGCGGTTAAGAGCATAAATTGCAATTTCGAAACATTAATAATATAAATGATGCAATTAATGCTATAAATTTCTTCATTAATTGATGAAGATTGCAATTGCTTTATTATGTTGTTTGATGGCTCGCTGTTGGCTGCCACGCCTCAAAACTGTACCTCTTGGCTGTGGCATCGAGTTCGATATGTTGACGTTGTTGCGGCTTCTCCACACACACATACACACACACACACAAACACACAGACACAGAGAGGCATTCTTGTGTGCTTCTCCATTGTCCCCTCTTTTGCACACGACGCATCGACGACGCATCTTCAACAAATTAGCAGTCGTCGACCTCAATATCAGTTTACGAGCTGGCCGAGTCAGAGTCTCTTCTCTCTCTCTCTCTCACTCTGTCTCTCTCTCTCTCGGGTATAGGCAACCCTCCTCTCGCGCTCTCTCTGTCTGTCGTTCACCTTGCAACTCATTTCGCAGACAGACAGACATGAAAAATTCCCCCTCATTATGGCTGGTAATGATGTTGCCACAGTTTAGAACCGTCGCTCGCCTTTTGTACAAACTCGAGTCTCTGTCGTCGGTTCGGCTTTTGGATTCAGATTCCGAATCGGAATCGAGTTCGAGTTTGAGTTCGTATTCGTATTCGGGTTCAGGTTCCTGTCTCCATTTGCTGTTCCCCTGTTCGACAACGTTCTGGTTTTTTGCATTTTGCGCCTCGGGGGCTGCGCTTGGTTAGAGCGGCAGACAGACGGACGGACAGACAGACAGACAGACAGACAGACGGACGGACAACCTCACCTCAGTTGAGTTGTGCCGTCTGGGCGTATTTTATGTTCTGTTTTGGCTATATAAATTCTGGTCTGTTGTCGTTTCGATGTCGATGACGACGACGACGTTCAACGCTCCACGTTTTTCCCGCCAAATGCAGAGACGAGGCAGCCACAACAACGGCAGACAATACCACATGGCAAGTCCTAGGTCGGTTACACCACCAGACAGACAGATGCGTCGCCGTCGCAGTCGCAGTCGACGTGAACAGCGGGTTACTCACTCGAGTCGACTCGACTCGCCCAATATTAAAATCGACAATTCGAAATCATCATCAACGAATTTGCCGGCAGCTCGCCGTGTGAATGAACTCCGTCAAGGACAATGATCTACACGCCAGACCACACCAGACCAGACCGGGCGAGAGTCCAAGAGCGCGCGTCCAAATCCAGCATAGAACGTACGCCCAGCCACTGCCACGCCCACCCCACGCCGCCTCGTCTGTTTTGGCTTTTATTTTTATTGCGATTCAGTTCGGCGAGGGTTGAATTTTATGCGAGCAGACAACGACGGCGTCATTGACATTGCAGACGCGAAACAAAACAAATCGTTAAACTGCCGTCCTCCCTCAACAACCTGATGGATGCTGCCGCTGCTGACTTGGCCCAAACCATGGCCCAAAACCAAAATAAAGCTGAGCTGGCCACGTGGCTTCGACGGCGTCATTGTCCTGGCCAGCTCAGCTCCCTGGCAGATGATGCGTTTCGATATTAAATATTTAGCGAGTCCTTCCCCTCCTCCATTCAACATGCGACTGCATCCCCTGCGTTAAACCACTTTGGCAATCCTTGTTGCCGCAGTTTATTGAATATTTGCCGTCTGCCGTCTGCCTTTTGGACCAGTTAGCGCCTCTCTTGCCCTCTTTTTATTTGTTCGTTTGTTTGTTGCTGTCTGTCGCCCAAAAATTGCACCTGCCCTGCCCTGATACCCTGACGATGTTTGCACCTGTCCACGGTGAGTTGAAAGCATTTTAGCTGCCGTTGATTTTCGTGTTTGTTTTCGTTGTTGTTGCTTCCATACATACGAATCGTTTGGGCGCAGTTCAATGGCCCCAAAGCTGCTGCCTCTGGTCAATGGACACGATTTGGTTGCGACTTTTGCCATAGCAAATTAATGACTTTCAAGAACATTCAGCATTCAACACTCAACACTCAACACTCAGCACTCAACACTCAACATTCGACAGTCAAGAATCAAGAATCGACAATGCACTTCGCCAAGCAGTCTGGCAAAACTCTTTAACACCATTTTAAACATTCATGTTTGGCGACTAATTTATGTGAAGAATCATTAAAATGAAATTAACATTTTATCACAATTAGTCTTAACAGTAAAGTGAAAATTTAAAGTTTAATTTAAAAATTTCATTATTTATATATATGTATGTATCTTAAAGATACTTTTGGTTTGTCTTGTAATTTTGAAAAATACTTCTAATGTTTACCTTCCACTTTTAGTAAATAAATTATGTAGAAAATTATGATTTTTCCAACATTTATCAAATTGAAGATAAAAACTGGATTGATATCTGTAATATCCACTTAAATTTCCAGCAATTGTCATTCAAATCTAAAGCGATTTTGGAAATTATTCGAAATAGTCTGAATATTTATTAAACATTGTTTATGCAAAAGACAAGAATGTTATTTAGGATATTGTGGGAAAAAATGTAGTAATAATAATAATAATTAAAAAAATCAATCATCACTCGAAATAAGAATTGTTGATATAAATATATTTATTGTATTAATAATTAAATATAAATCGGAAATGATCTAATTAAATATTTCTTCATTTATTTGATATTTAAAATCTGTTACAATGATTAGGATTCATACTATTGATCGTCACAACTTATTGCAATGATGGCAATGTTCAAGTTACAACAATTTTTTCTCAACATCTGAATAGTTCCCTAATTGCCTGACATCACAACAAATAGTACAGAAAATGCAAAGTTCAATAGATGGTTTTTTTTGGGGGTGGAGAAGTTGAAAAGTAAGAGCATTCATTGATTCCATTTGCTGCAAACACAAAATGCGCCGTCAAACTGTCAAATTCGCTTTGGTCCCCAGACAAAATCGGCAAATGAGCGGGGCATTAATTTATTTCAATTTGTATGCAAAACTTTGCATTTCAAATGCCGACAACTGCAGCAACAACAACAACAACAATAATAAAAGTAGACGCTGAGGTGAGGTTGTGAAATGACAATGCCCGATAGATGTCTGGCTTGTCTGTCTGTCTGTCTGGCTGTCTGTCCGGCCGCAGGGGCAACATCGACATCGACAGCGACAGCGACATCGACATCTTTTGGCCGCTCGCAGTTCAAGTCAAGGAAGTGGCATTCAGTCAAGGCGAGGCGAGGCGAGGACTCTCTGCTCTCCGTCTCTATCGCTATCTCTCTGGGCGACATATTGCCGAACATGTTTATTTACAGCTAAAGGAACAAGGACAACAGCTCGCGTAGGGAACCGGAACCAGAGCGGAGGCCGAGAAGGAGACGATGGCTGGAGGGGCAACTCATTCCACCCCAGATTGTTATTGTTGTCGAGGAGAGTTGTCTCAGACAACAGACGCTGCTGCCTCTTCGGCTCTCGTCGTCGAACAATTCGAGCAATTTCACTTCAAAAATTGCGACGTTTAGCGCGCGATTGCCACAAATCAAAGCGACATTAAGTCCCCCTTGAGTCAACTCCTCTCCCCTGCCCTCACCACTCGACTTGGCTTGGCTTTGCTCTGTGTGTCTTTTCATTTTTAGATAAATAAAAATCGCAAAGCGAAATCCCAAATGTCGAGACTGGAGGGGAAACTGCTCTAGCAACATATGCGCGCCAAATCAGCAGCAGACAAAACAAACAAAGACCCAGGGACAGACAAAGGACTTGCCCTCGCTCCCTCTTTCCCCCCCTCAGCCAGACGGCGAAAAATGTGCTTCTAAAATCGCTGAGCGAAATAAGAAGAAAATAAAAGTTTACGTGGCGCACGTGAGTCGCAGGCAGCAACGTCGCAGCTTTTGCGCCCTGTCTGCAAATGGGATAAGCCCGGGAGAGAGGGGAGACCGTGGGGGGGAGGGGGGAGAACTGCTGTCAGCCTTGTCAGGCCTGCTGCCGATTTTGTGCGTAGACAACGCAGACGACAATATTCCACTTCAAGTGATTTGTTGTCCAAGGGTATCCAGAGAGACCAAAGAACTTTTCCAGACGTCGCCCCAACTGCCGGAATGATTGCCTGGGCGCAATCTGAGTGGTGTGGCAAGGTGGCAGGGGCGTAGACTCAGAGGGGGACAACCTTATCAAGTGTGGGGCGGGTTCTGTGTCTATTTTACATCGATTTATTCGCGATATTTAGCAACTGTGTCTTTATGTTTGCAAATGTTTTTATTGAATTCATCATTTTTTCATTTTTCTATTTATTTATTTCATTATATTTCCAAGTTTATTCTATTAAATTTTTTTTTCGTTTTGCTTGTATTTTTCCAGCTGTATTTTATTTCCTTCAATTAGTATTTTAAATTTGAAATGAATTTAACTCGAACTCATTTTTATAACTTTTTTTCTTTTAATTAAATTGCATTTAATTTTATCAAGTATAAATAATTAATCAGTTTGTAGTATTTCCATAACTCTCATTTTTTAAATTTTTTATTACTTTATTACCCTCATTCTATTTCCTAAGCTTTTTTAATTTTTTTATTTTTATTTTGAGCTTGTTTCGTATTTATAATTTATTTAACAAAAAAGTTTTTTATGATGAATAATTTTCACTCATTTTTACATTTAACACTGCATTGATAATTTTCTACAATTTTTTCCTTTTCCTTTATACATTTTTATTTATTTTTGCTATTCTACTTAGTTTTATTTCCAAATATATATTTTGAATTTATTATTTATTTTTTATTTCTCGCATTATATTTTCTGCAGCTATGCTATTATTATTATTATTTTTTTTTTATTGATGTACCTTTTTCTAATTGTTAATTTTTGTGCAATATCCGTTCGTTCCAGGCTGTTTGTCGGCCCTTTTACAACATCGTCGGATTAGGACTATATACCCTCATATTATGTTCCTCATTGTTGCCGCTTTGCTCGCTTTACACCTTCTCCCCCGTGCTGCCAGCTGTACCACATATGTTAGATAAGTTGGGTGTCCTCTTTTCCATCACGCTCTGGCCTGCGCAGACACACCCCTCATGTGGCAGACAGACGTGAGTGCTACGCACGTAACGGCAAATTTACGCGTCTCTGAACTTTGACCCTCGCACAGCGCCGCCTGTGACCTTTGTGCGTGCGTTGACGCGTCTGTGTCGCTTTTGCCACATCAAATTTTATGGATGCTGTTGCTTTGCTTTGCTCGCGTTGTTGTTTTTGCTGTTGTTGCTATTGTTGCTGTCTTTGTTTGTCACTTTTTTATGCGAAATTAATTTAGAAAACTTTTCTCGGAATAAAAATGTGCTCAATTCACGTGTAGACGACGAATTCGGGGAGTCTGGGAGGGGGACGGTTGGGGGATGGTGCGACAAGTGGCCTGGGAAGGGGTTTCCGAGATTGGGCTTACCATTTTTTGTTGCTGTATCTTTTTTTGGGTAGTTTTGGCTTGTGTTGTGCTTAGATAAACTAAGTGTGTACAGTTAATGCGGCTTAGCAAAGCCATAAAGGTCAAAGTTTAAACAGATATTCAGCAAGTGAGCTTCTCACTTTGAAACTTTTAAGCTACAAGTACAAGAACAAGAACAAGGCACGACAACAAAAAAGGGTCAGAGATAAGAAGTTCTTATGAAGGGGCACAAAAACTATCGAGATGAATGAAAAAGGTGTGCAAAGATTTATAAATAAATCTTATGAGTTGTCAAGTCGCTGCTGCTATCTGAATGATAGCCATCAAACAGAGCATCTTTTAAATTTGATTAATGCTGAATAACGAGCGAATTTTACAAAATTTAATATTCAACAAAAATATTTTAGAATTTAAGAACATTTTTCCCAAATCTTATTTTAATATTTATAAAGTTTTCAGGACGAAATTATTGACATTAAATTTAATTTTTCAATTTGGTAACGAAAGAAACTTTAAAAGTATTTTTAAATTTATGCAATTGAAAATTCGGAGTCGGTATTAATAAACTTTTCACAATGTGGAAAAAACAAACTAGCTTCAAATATTTTATGTTGACTTTTAAATTGTATTTCCCAATATTAGTCAACATCATATTTAATTTAATAAATTAATACTCAACCATCTCGAAATCCATCAATTTCAAAAAGGGAACTTACCACATGTTAAATGCAGAATAACAAGCAAACCAATATGAATAAAATAACATATTATAAAGATAAATAATCACAAAATAAAGTTTTGCCACTCTTCATCTTGGATTCATAATAATTCCAAATAATAATGAACGAAGTTACTGGCATAAAATGTATTTTGTCAATTCTTAAACACGACATCAAATTTAATACAATTCGCGTCTGCAAACATCTCAAGCATAACACACAACTTTTTCTTGAGGGTAGTTGTAAAAGAATTCGTTGTTAATCTGGAAATAAAATAACACTCAAGCATCTCGTAATCCCGCAATTTCCAATGGGGAACTTGAGAGATGATTACTTGTTTTTAGAGCGCGCTTTGATAATAAATGCAAAGTCCTAGGGGCAACTGTGGCAAGTTGGGTGTTGAATGGTGAGTGGGGCTTCATGGTCAAGTTGCTGGATGGCAAAAAAGGAAGGGAACGGAAATGCCCCTAGCGTCGCGTCGCTTGTGGAGAAGTGTCCCTACTGACAGCTCAAATGACCCATTCGGTGGCCACAATTTGCCAGCACTTGCCACACACAAGTTGCACTTGCCACCGAGTTGCAGGACGACAACAGCGGCAGCAACAGAACAACGACATCGGCATCTGATAGACATAAAAACATCAACACGATGCCATCGACAGTATCTGTATCTGTATCTGTATCTGCAAATGTATCTGTATCTGTATCTGCCTCTGGGTGCTGTATCTTCCGCTGTCGGTTTGCCGGTGCATCGAACTCCAACTCGGCGATTTTTCTACGCTGCAAAATATCTTGTGCTCATGTATCGGCAATAATTACGCCTCAGCTACTCGTAGATCGCACTCAAAGAATTTGCAGCAAAAAAACGAACCTCAAATGCTGCTGCGAGACAGAGAGAGGGAGAGCGAGAGAGAGTGTGGGGGGAGTGGGGAGTGGGAAAGGGGGAATGACTGGACATGGGAAGGCCGCAGACAATAACACAAACAAGCAAAATGAGTAGAACGAAATGGAAAATGGTATCGAATCAACTGGCACTCCTCACTCCTCTGCCCTTTGCCACCCGTTCCACTTCCACTTCATTCTCGTTGTCTCGACGAGGTGAATGGACGCAAGGTGACGTCGCAGTCGCAGTCGCGCAGTCGACGTCAGTTGGCTTCTTTTTTTGCCTTTTTTGCCTTTGCTCTGTGGATTTGCGCGCCAAAAACGTTCCCCTTTATTTCAGGAGTTGACTTTGTTTTGGCGACGCTGACCGGAGCGAGCGACAGAGCAAGAGAGAGAGAAAGAGCGAGAGCGAAACGCAGTGGATGTGAAACGTGGATGCCAAAGGGGCTTAGGCATGAGCATGGGCGTGGCAGGGCAGGGCAGTCGCCGACGCCGTCGTCGCAGTCGCTGCAAAACGAAACAGGAGCGCAGCCCCAGACGCCATTTAGCATTTACCACTTGCTGCTGCTGCTGCGCATCGACGACTAAGCGCCCCATCTCCCTCCCGCTCGCACTCGCCATCATCAACTGCCGCTCCTTCAGTCCGTGTGTGCGTGTGTGTATTTGTCTTGCGAGTTTTGCTTTGATCCCCTTATTCTGTCTGGCTGGCTGGCTGGCATTCGCTCTCTCTCACTCGAATTTGCTTTGTTTTTGTGCCCATTGCCATTGCATGCACTTCGCCCGCCACAAAGACTCATCTATGTTATTGCCATGTTGTTGCTGTTGTTTTCGTATTCGCATTCACATTCGCATTCCACTCCCCACCACGCGTCCCCTTTGCCCTTATCATCTCATAGTCATCGCCATCGCCATCGTCGTTGTCGTTGTCGTCGTCGTTTTCTGGCTTTGTTTACAAGCATTTGATGGACCACTAACGCCGCTTTGAGCTCCCCTCGATTGCGCGCGCGATTTTCTTCTTGCTGCCTGTTGGGGTCTTTTCCTCTTCTTCTTGCTTCTCGCTTCTCGCCCGCCTCCGTTTGGCGAATTATGACAGCAAAACGTGTTGCGTGGCGCAAAAACAAATGGCGAGAAAATTGTAATTCTCTTTCTTTGCTCCCCTCTCTAAGTCTCTGGCATTTACCAATTCGCATTCGCATTCCAATTCCCTCATTCCATTCCGTCCCCCATTGCCATTCTCATTGCCATTTGCCATTCGCTTCATTTTTATTAGTTGTACTTTATTGAATTCGCCGATTGAATGAATTGCTCAATGAGTGAGCACTCTCTCTCCCTCTTCCTCACTCCCTACCTCCCTCCCTCCCTCTCTCTCTCTCACTCTAAAGCCCCAAGTAGCTGCGTAAGCTTCAAATTGTAGGGATTCTCGAGTGGAATCTACCGTATGAAATTGATAGACTACAAGTCGATGCGATGCGATGCGATTCGGCTCTAGAGGAGATTACTTCCTACATTCGAATCGTAATGCTCTGCATAATTTTGTTGTAAACAGAATTTCAGTTCTTGAGGAGATGAATACTTGGGATTGAAAGTGATTGATATAATATCTTCTAATAATGCGCTCTTCCTATTCATCCTGAGATAATTACTATAAAGTCAATTAGTTTTAGTATCTAAATACAAACTAATTAAAGAAAAGTAATAATTCCATCATAGGAATACGAATGGAAAGCTACAATAATGTGTTATATAAAAACAATATTAATTATATATATTTATTTCACATTTATATTAGACACTCTTTTCGAACTTCAAGTAAATAAAATATTGTAATTTAAAAGTGTACAAATGGAAAGCTAAATAAACAAATTAATCTGAATATTCCCTACCTGTTGTAAGTCATTTTTTTCAATTAGAAGTCATATTACAAATGTTGTATATAGTAAATGTAAATTATTTAGTAGTATTAAAAATCAATTAAACCACAAATCTAAAGCATTAAAGTGAATGTTATGGAAATAAATAGACATGATTTGTAATGTTGCTTGTCTAATGTTGAGTTAATTCATCGACATCGAGTTCGTTTGCACTGCGACATGTTGAAATTGTTTAAACACATAAATCAAGCCGGGGTCACGTCGTAATTAATTCTATATTTAATAATTACTTTTTTAATTTATACTTTTATTAAAATGTTGTATTTTTTTATTAAAAGTATGAAATATAAGATCTAATATGAAATGATTTATCTTTTAATAACCATACCTATAAGGGAAATAAAATTATATACAATTTTTGTATTAACCATTAAATAAATTTTAAGTTAAATTGCACATCATTATTAGATAAAGATACTGCGAGTCTTTTAATTGCAAAAAGTATACCAGAAAATTATTCTATTATTTATAATAGATGCAAGATACAAATTTAAAAAAAATATATGTTAAAAAATAAACTATATGCAGTTTTGACGACCAGGATAGACCGACATTTTGACTATCTTGAGGGACAGCAAGTATCATCCGAATCAGAAGACGAATCATTACAAGGATCGCAAGCACTACACTTATTGCAAGCTCTACAAGGACTACAGGGATGGCATGGCCTGCAGGCACTGCAAGGACTACAAGGACTGCCAGCCTTGGAAGTGCACGCATCACAAGCATCACAAATTTGTTGAGCCGTCATCCGTGTGCCACGTCTTCTTGATGTTGATGGAAAATGATCATTGAAACTCGGTGGAGGCATGAATAAATTCTGTTCGGGCTCATCGATCGGCAGTTCGATGTCCCGATATAATCGCGCTGAACCGAAGTTCTGCAGCTGCATTGCTCGTTTTGTCATCGTGTGCAGTTTAATGTTCTCCTGATCCAGACAAACATGCAACTTCTTAACATGCGCTTTATCCTTGCGGGTCTTACATTGTTGATCCATTAAGTTTTGCTTTCTTGCCATTAGATTGTTGATGAGATTCTTCTGGCAGTCGATTTGTTTGGTCAAGTCCAGATATTCGCGATACATTCGTTCCTGCTCCTCATTATCCTCGGTATCTTCGTTGAGCACCTCGAAGGGATCAACTTGGGCTTCCTCGAAGGCTTCTTCTTCCAGTTCTAGATATTCTTCCCCATCAACTTCTTCTTCTTTGGCTGCTTGAGCTTCCTCATTGTCTTCGGCCTCTGCAGTCGCGGCCTCATCCTCCACATCTGCCATTTGACTTGACTAGTAAATTTATTTTGATCAGATTTGCTTTAAATTTCGAATACTTTTGAAAAAGAAATAAATGAAAGGTAGACGTACTAACATTAAAGAAGGAATGACTGTAGATTGTAATTGTAATATTAAAATAATAAAATGTTAAATGTTAGTAACTAGCTCCCTAATAAAAGGCTTTAGCTCGTAGTGATAGAAATAGTTATAATTAAATAACTAAATAAATTGTTTTTATAGTTAAAGTATTTCACTTGCCATTTGATTTTATATCTACTAACAAGATTGATATTATAAATTTAATTTATTCTCGATTTCGTACAACAAATGTAAGCTGCTAAGCAATGATTATTCTTTTGTGATAAATAATTTTCAAAAGTT
Organism: Drosophila ustulata; assembly: GCA_035047365.1. Lineage (NCBI taxonomy): Eukaryota > Metazoa > Arthropoda > Insecta > Diptera > Drosophilidae > Drosophila > Drosophila ustulata. Next base: position 9,728,672 of record JAWNPT010000057.1, on the reverse strand, counting down.
GGATTAGTTAAAGGATCGTTTAATTTTCCTTTAAAATTTAATGAAATTTTTCTAAAGAGTCGTTAACAGTTAAATGTGCTTTATTTTGACATCGATAACTTACTAAGCTGCTAAAAAATTGGATTACTTGAAGGATTTCCGAAATATTTAAAATACACACATTTTTCTGGCTCATAAAATAATTGCTTTATTTCTACGGAAATTTCATGAGTCGGTTGGAGCGCAAAGTATTTAGTTGATGAGCTGATGTCATGTGCCTTCACTTCGCTTTCCTTTTGGGCATTAGCGTCTACTTACATTGTGTCTACATTTTGGTTACTTTTCATGCAGCGCACGCCTGAACGCGCATACGCCCCGTACGCCCAACCGACCGACCGTCTGAATGTCGGAATGCCTGAACGCCTTGCTGGAGACGTCAACCTGTGATGACGCCTCATAAATACACATATATACATATAGTATATATGTTTGTGTGTTTGTGTCGCCATAATGTCGGCAGACATAAAAATCCTGGCTCGCTCTCAGTTCGTAGAGTCGTCAATCCGAGCTGAAGCTAAAGCCCTTGGAATCGTTAGCGCACCAATGGAAGTCTTGCTCACCGGCAAGGTATAGCGAATATTCCTTTATTATCGGGACATAAAGCTCCTTTAAGTACCATGTGGGAGCTGAAACTGCGTCCTGTTTGCCGCTATCACCCTGTTGCTTATGCTTCGGGCGAATGCACTTAATGCCAAATTAAATGCAATGCCAACGCGGGGGAAGTTGGAGGAGCATAGCTATATTTCTAGGCGACACAGTTGTTGCGGGGCGGGGCGAGGCGGGGCGAGGCGAGTCATGAAAACCGCTTTATGATTAATGCGCAGCAAAGTCGAGAGTTATGCGCCTTGGAGCGTAATCCGGCGGAATCAGCAGCAGAAATCACAGTGCCAATAAAAGCGTTAGCCGGAGAGTTGGCGCAACAGCTGCAATAAAACATAAATTGCGAGAGAGAAAAGGAAACGGAAATGCGTGCATTAACAACTGGCTGTGAGTGGAAGTGGATGGCTGGATTGATAATGTTGAAAACCACTTAAACTGCTCTCTGTGTCTGCGTGTGTGTGTGTGAGATAGTTTTCCCGCATTTGGCAGCGAACTAATTTTTTGGCATATTTCCCGCAGCCATTTGCCGAGCGTCCCTGAGAGTGACAGTCGGATTAGCGGGCACAAGCAAACGCACTCTCCGAGATTCAGCCATGACACAAATATGACCCCAGCTTCGGTTCCAGCTGCCATTCACTGACAGCCAAGGACATCGGGGGGGCCAAAGGGAAGCGAAGTGTTCCTATTGACAGCAGCATCATTAGCCTTAGGGAGCGTGTTCTCGCCCTCTTCCTCTCTTTAACACCCCGCTCTGCTGTTCGATGCGCTTTCGATTTGCGCAGATTACGTATACGACACGTTAAACGCCTTTAAGACTTTAACATGAAAATCAAACGTAAAACTTGCGCCAAATTTCATTTGCAAGCTGTGCAAACACACACACACACACATGTGTGCTTGTACTTTGTCTTCGCTTTTCTTTTCTTTGCTCTTCGCCTCTTTTTTTGGCCTGCAAGTTGCATGCAAGTTTTTCTTTCAAGTTGTCCTAGCCATCCCGCCCCTTTGTGAGCCCTTGCCGTCAAGGCATTGCAACTGCCGCATTTGTTTTGTTTGCTATTGTTGCGTCGAGCGCTTTGTTTATGCTGCGAAAAAAGCATAAAATGATTTCATTAAAAAAGTTGTAAACTTTTTCATTTAATTTAACTGCAAACATCTTTTGTGCCCCAGCACAGAGCACAGTGCTCTGTATTATTCTTCATTCTACTTTCTTGCTCCCTCTCCCCCTTCCCCTTCCCCTTCCCACTTGTCTTCGCTATCTTCCGCTAGCATCTGCTGAGCGCATATAAGTAGTTACGCCTGCCACGCCCCCCGCCTGCCTCACTATACCCACACTTGGGCCTGATATTATAGGCGAATTCAATTCCGAATTGAAAACTCAGTTTCAATTAAACTTTTCCATTTCAATTCCCTGGCAAATCCTGCCGCCTTCTTGTCACACGAAAGTCCTTCAAAAAATACGTTCTGCCTTCTGTCTTTTATTTCCAATTTTTTCTCGTTTTCCCGTTGCCTCTTTTCTGCTGAGGTAAATTGGCTCAGCTTTTGACTTATGACAGTTGTAAATTAAACTTCTGTTGTTATTTATCAATACGACGAAAATGCGCTTCATTATGCTCACTTAATTCAACGATTTTATTTGAAAACATCTATACACAATTTTAATGATTTAAATTAAAGTTGATTTCAATGTATTATCATTTTGATTTGAATAATTAAATTACTATATAATTATTGGACTATTTGAATTTGAATATCGTACTTTAAATTTGTAAGACAAACACATAGTCAAAATCCCTACTTCATCAGCTAAAAATAATAATATTTGGAAGTTATGTATAAAAGGCGTAAACAGCATACAAATTATTTTATTATATTATAAATTGCATTGAAATTCCTATACGTACTAAGACAGAAACTTTAATGTAAATATTTAACAAAAAAAAGGTAAAGGATTTCCCAGTCTGATTCTTAAATTATATTATAAATTCCATATGAACTAATTAAAGAAAAGTAATAATTCCATCATAGGAATACGAATGGAAAGCAATAATAATGTGTTATATAAAAGCACGTTAATTATATATATTTATTTCGCATTTATATTAGACACTCTTTTCGAACTTCAAGTAAATAAAATATTGTAATTTAAAAGTGTACAAATGGAAAGCTAAATAAACAAATTCATGTGAATATTCTGTACCTCTTGTAAGTCATTTTTCTTAATAAGAAGTCATATTACAAATGTTGTACATAGTAAATGTAAATTATTTAGTAGTATTAAAAATCAATTAAACCACAAATCTAAAGCATTAAAGTGAATGTTATGCAAATAAATAGACATGATTTGTAATGTTGCTTGTCTAATGTTGAGTTAATTCATCGACATCGAGTTCGTTTGCACTGCGACATGTTGAAATTGTTTAAACACATAAATCAAGCCGGGGTCACGTCGTAAAATGTGATGTGCGCTCAAGCTATCATTACCACCATCTAAAAACATTATCTGACATCAATGTTACAAACTAATCAACAACTAAGTGAGTGTGAGTGCTTGCAACAACAACACTGCCAACACCAACAAACTCATGGACTTGCAGCAAAAGCATAATTCAATTATGGCCATAATACACGCTTCATGTTGGAGCAGTTCCCCCCTCCTCTCCCCTCCCCGAAAGTCGAGTCGAGCTAACAACCCCAAACGCTGGAAGTTGACGCTTGGGGCAAAGCCACTTGCAGCCACGCGAGCTGGCACAACATGTCGTATTAGTAATATTTAAACACAAAAGCTCAGCAAATGTTGACATGCGTCGCCATTAGTCGAGCGATGCATTGTGGCACGCATAGGGAATGAAGATTGGACGCAATCGCAATCGCAGGGCGACTTTAAGGGGCAAATTCAATTTTCGCATAGAACAAAGCGTGGATGGGGGGGGGGAGGGGGAGGCGCGTACTCGTATAATAACAACAATAATAATCTGCTTAGAAGCCAGCGATGCGAAAGTGAAGAAATGCGTTGTAATTCCAAAGTTCGCCTCCGTCAAATGGAAACAAGCAACAATATTGCAGCATATGGAACGACGCAACGACGACGTTGTGGCAGAGGTGGAAGAACTGCCACATTAAGCCACACACCCACACACACACACACCCACACACACACACACAGGCACATTCACTTGCATGCCAAGAATGTGGCTGCAAAAGCACATAGAGTATGTGTGTGAGTGAGTGTATGAAATGTGTCATGTTGACAGCGTAGAAATGTCACTCATGCGGAGTCGTAATGAGTTTTGCCAACATTGAGTCGCCCCACCAACCCCCTTGCCCCTGCCCCTACCCCTGCCCCTTCCCCACATCCCACTCACATTGAAAACTTCGCATTGCAGCAGCAGCTATCGACCACGAGGCGTATGTGCAATGCGCCACAAGACTCAAAGTTGCAACTTGCAACTGAAATGAAATCATTAAATATGTTGCACATATGTCGCACTTCTTGCCTCCTTCCCTCCTCGCTCCTTGCCTCGCCCTATTGCGCAACTAATTAAGCAGCTATTTATTTAGTTTACACTACGTTTTCTACAAAATTCTTCATTAGAAACGCAATTTAATTAATTCTATTCAATTCCAATTCCATTTCATTAATTAAAGTTACACAAACTTTTGCTAGAACTATTCAAAACGTATTTGTAATATTAATGGCTTGCAATTCCTAAATTTTTAATATTTCTATTCTTTCTATGTATATCTGAAATGTGAAAATATAATTAATAGTTAATATTATATAAAAAAAATAAGTGTAAGGAAAGAAAGTGATTGATTATATTTATTAAATGAAATAAAATTATACAATTTTATTTAAAGGATATAAATTAAATAGAAGTGTCATGATTAGTAATCTTTTCCTTGTAGCACTAGAATGAATATTAATACATAAATAAAAAAAAAAAAGAAAACGATTACAACAATGCTAACAATATTAATTATAACTAAAATAAATTATCTTAAAGGTTTTGATTTTTAATATGAATATTTATAAGGTAAAAACAATTTATATTTATTTAAAAAATTTATATTATACCCAATACAAATAATCGCAAATTTCCATAATAATAATTGTTTTTAGTATTTTATGTACAATCAATTATGCGCTCTTATTTGTATAATATCAATTTATTACTAACAAAAGAAAGGTTTCGAATGTTTAAAAATGCATTAATGCATATTTTTATTTCTAGAATTTTTATAATAATTTCAAGCACATAGATATTCTTAAAACATGTTTTCATTTACAGCTAATATTAAATTTTAATATTATATATAATAAATTTCATAAGTTTTATAAAACAAGAAATTGCTTCACTCTGAATGTAAGTTGTGATTGCAGAATGAAATAATTTAATATAGCCATCAAGCTATTCCGAATTTGATGAACGCCAAAGTTCTTGAGCAATAGATTAAACCATCAATATCAATAGGCCATTTATCGGGCTGGCCAGGACATCCAGCTCACGGGCTAATTTAATTGGCCAAAAACAAGTCGTAGTCGACAGTTGGCAGTTGGCAGTTGTTAGACTGCAGTCTGTGATGACTGCAGAGCAGTTCTCGGTTTACAATGGCCGCCTTGTAATCAAGTCAAGAATTGCCTATCAAGGCCCCCAAATGCAGCCAGCAGTCGCATAAAAATATAGTATAGATTGCTTTATATAAATTGTGCCGGTCTGATACGAGAATGCCACATCCACATCCACATCCACATCCACTTCCTCTTGCCTCTCGCCTTGTCAGTTGGTCGTTTGTGCCACATTTGAGGCTGCATCTCAAGGGGCCGAGCGAGACAAGGGAACCGGGCATAGAATAAATTTGCCTTTTGGCCACCAAAGCCGTGTATGTGTGTGTGTGTGTGTGTCCACGCCCACTCTGCCCAACGCCCACGTGCAGCAGGCTCAAGAGTCAACAATGGGATGTCAGTTGACGCCCAAGCGGCCCACATAAAACACACACAAACACACACACACGCTACGGCTGTGACAATGGACGAACGTAGCCGGAAACAACTGACGAAAGAGAGAGGGAAAGAGAGAGAGGGAAAGAGAGAGCGAGTGGTTGCCGTAGAATTTTCATTGTAGTAGAATTTCACAATAATTGCAATGCAGTTGCAGCACATGGCATACTATGTTGTGTTTTCTATATACTATATACTATATACTATATAGAGTACTCGCAGTCGTAGTGTAGTATATGGAACGTAGTATGCTCTATATACACTTCTGGCTTTTTCGGTCATGCAGCGTGCGAGCGAGACGGCAACACGGTGCAGCAGAAATATCGATCGACTTAAATGAATTTAGGTCAGCGCAAGCGTCCCCAACGGGGCAGCAACAGAGCGAGGCAGCAGATACGAATGTATCTGAGTATCTGTGTATCTGTGTGTGTTGGTGTGCATCTTGGAGATATTGTGGCGGATAATGGGAAAACATGGAAAATGTCAGCCGCAACTCACGTAACTTATTTTAATTCAAATCAAATAGGGGAAACTAGATTGAAATGAAGGCGGCTGCAGCTATTGATGCCCCGACTTTGAGAACTAAAACACGCGCCCAGCATATTGAAGCGTCTAACAATAGTGCAAGAGAATCACAGCAACGCCATCCCCTCCCACCACCACCCCTGAGACTTCCCTTGGATTGGCCATGCCGAACACGCGCCATCAACATGTGCATTTTATGAGGCGACTGTCAGGCCAAAAAGACGCAGTGACGAATACATTTCATGCCTTGGGAAATCCCCCTCATCTCAGCCACACTACTGAGTATCCAACTAATTTAACGTTTTATGACACAGCGCCTACGTGATGCGACGGGGCATGGGAACAAATGGTTAAATCATAGACCCCCAGACACAGACTGCGACTGCGACTGCGACTGCGACTTAGACACGGAGAGCGAAGGAGGGGGGAAGAGCGGCTCTTGGATGGTCGCTGAATTCAATCACGTGTGGCCAATAAAAAATTGGATTCGTATTGTATTCCACGCAAAGCACAAGTATGCGAGCAAACTGCACCACGAGGCAACAATAACAGCACTCGATGCGATCCCAGCGCTACTCGCAACTCGGAACTCGCCTCAGCTGCAAGTACTAATTAAACCCCATGGCCATAAAATAACAGAAAGGGTATGCCCAAGCACTGGAACTGGACGAGGCATATACCTCTTTAGAATCCGTAATTCACACGTAAACAATTCCATGGAACTATATCAGACGTCAAGTAATTCAAGAAAATTTCTATACTATTTTTTGTGACGAATTTTGAAATTCAATTTGGAATTTTCCCACTTGACATTATCAAATTGAGAATAGAGAAAATATAAAATGTAATTATTTCAAAATTATACACAATATATAGTTTTACTCTGAAATATTTTTAATTTGTTTTGTAACCAGTGAGAATCTTTTTTTATTGTATAAACAATATAAAATGATGAATAGATAAATTTAAAATGGAATTCATACAAATTCACAATAAATTGATTTACTCGCAATTAATTGATTTTTCACTTGACTTTTAATTTAAAACTGCACTTTTTAAATGTTCGTTAATTTCCATTTAAATAGTTTATGACAACATTTTCTTCTTTATATTAAAAATATAAACAATTTTAAATGACTTTGTTTAAATGTTAATAATATTAATCAAGGCTGCAACATATGCATTTTAAAATAATTTCATTTAAATTGTTTATTTTTATTTTGATTCAACAAACTGGCATTTTGGCATTAGTTACTAATTTTATTATTATTATAATATTTAATATTTGAGTTCGCATTGATTCTTTTTTAAACTCTATGCTGCAGAGTATTTTGAAGTCTCCTAGGCATCCACCTACGATTGCGCTCACTTGTTTTTAATGTATTTTCGGTGTTCGCCTGAAAGGGTTAACGAGCCCCTGCCGGGCATTTTCCATTTATGATAACAACCACAACAAAGCGAGCTGGCTGAAAGTTCAGGTTAGAGTTGGAGTTTGGAAAATAACACAACTGTAGCTCAAACCGAAAGAGAAACAGCAACAGAAATAGAAATTCGGAGTTGTTGTCCAGAAGAGGAAAAAGTAAATTCGACACCGACACAACCCCTGGACAACAGAACTTCAGGTCTCTGGATGAACTGGGGCGAAAATATGTCCCAAAACTTGGGAAAACTAAATAGAAATTCAAGTGCAGCTACAATATTTTGGGCGGTTTTTTATTGTTCTACAAACGAAACGCCTTCAAAGCATTAAATGTCCCTGAAATATTCCACTTTGCCCTGCTCAAGGATAAAGTTTCCCCCCACTTTTGATGTTTGGCGTTGGGAAGCTCAGCAGCTGCTTAAGTTTTAGGTCTTCTACTTCTACTTTTGCTTTTGGTTTTTGGGCAAGGTAATAACTTTATAATTGCTGCTGATGTGAAATCGATTTTTAAATGCAGTTTGCATTATTAATGCAGGCGACTGCAAACACTCCATGGAATATTTGGCACTCCGAAGGGGGCGGCATACTAATTATGCACTCACAGGACATCCACATCCAAGGACTGCCATCAACTCGGGCCATTGCAGGGCAGGGCAGCACAAGGTGCGACCCATCATCAGGCACGCCTCGAGACTCTGACAGCCTGGCTGCGCCCTCGGAGACGGCGGCTAACTGGGTTAACGATAAATATCAAATGAATCCGAGTCCTAGTTTCCAGCGGCATCCACAAGTCGCTGCTGCCTCTGCTGCTCTGCCTCTGCTGCTGCTGTTGCAGTAGCCATCGTCCACAGGGCCAGCTCGGTGCAAGTGCCCCGAACTGCCCCAGTTTGCGGCGGACAGGCCATGATCTACTACCACAACTGCAGTTCGCATCCCCCCTCTGCCCTCGTCGTCATCGCCATCGTCGTCATCGTAACTGCAATCGAAGTCGACTGCAGCGTCGCGTGTGTTCGTGCGATGTTGCAACGCAGAAGCAAAAACAATGCGAACACTGCCAACGAGAACAACGAATATTTGCTGCTCTCTTCGGAGTGAAATCAAAAACATATCCCACTCTAAGTAGGAATTATTGCTTTTGTTTTAATTTTAATAATATCAATAATAGAATAATATTAATGAAATTAAAATCAAATCACACTCTTAAAAGGAATTATTGCTTTTATTTTAATTTGAATGTTAATAATACCAATAATAACAATTATTAAATATAATTAATGATTACAAAACCAAATCACACTTTAATTTTAATTTTAATAATACTAATAATAAAATATAAATAATGAAAACAATATCAAATCACTCTCTAAATAGATATTTCTTGTTTTAATTAATCCAGTTTAGCAATAATAAATATATTTTTTAAGAATTATGCGCCAGTAAATTTTCATTAAGGAATTGAAAATTTATTGCTAATAGCAGTAAACGTCACAATTGCAAATATGTTGTTACATTAAAACGATGATTTAATTACTTTGTTACAAATTAATTCTACTTTCAATTGAGAAAATATTTAAAATACAACATTATATTTCATTGCAAAATTAATTGCATTTTATGAAATTCGGGATATAACTCAACCCGCAATTTTAATGTGGAAGTAGGAATAAGTTACAGTTTCTGTGATTAAAGCCACAATTAAGTTATTTATTATGTTAGCTAAATGAGGATACCAATATATGAAGCAAAATTCGCAAATCGCAAATGAAAACGAAAATTATATAAAGTTTTAAAATATCATTAATTGATATTAGTATCTGAAACTAAATCTGCATAAATCACTTTGCGCGAAGTTATCTTTTCCCATGTGCAATATGATTTTAATTAGCCGCGTGCATTTGCATAAAAAAGCAATAAGGCATAATGAAGCGGTGATAAATTGATTGCAGTTTAATCGGTTGATGTTTCAATTACATCAAGAAAAGAACACTTGAATTATTCAGTTCATGAAAACGAAAATATTAATCTAAATAATTGAACAGCAAAATATAAAAGACATTAAATGTAAAATTGCACAAAATTAATACTTAATAAATATGACATTTATTTAAAGAATAGAAAATATTTGTAAATATAATATTAGAAAAAAAGTAGTAAATATAAAAAAACAAAACGTGTATTTGGCTTTCTATATTCCATGTTTTTTTACTTATACTTTCTGTGCAACAAAATAAACAATTTAATTAAAATTGTTAGCTATAATAAGAGTAATATTTTTTTTCTTGTTTTATTCTTTTGAAAAATGAGATACCAAAGAATTAGTTATTATTTGTAAATATCATTAAATTCAAATTTATTACAAATCAAGCGGAAATTCGTCTGCTTACATATAATATTATCCAGAATAAAATATATATATTTTACTAATTCAATAGAATGTTAAATAAATTGCAACTACTTAACATTGCAATAAATGACGTAGAGTATTCAATAAATTGTGCTATATTTCTTGAGCTTCGCAAGCGTGTTGGCAAAGTGATTGTACTTTGACTTCTTGGCGGGCTGGCGCCACGTTTGCATTTACGTTACGTTACGTTACGTTTACGTCTACGCCCCGAAGTCGCAACTGCAGCTGCAACAACAACAACATCGAGAGGCCAACGTGCCGGAGACGAGGAGAGGCGGCGACTCATCGAGCTGCCCAACCTGCAACCAGTTCGCCACCCCTTGCCGCACACTCGGCTCTCACTCTTTGACTGCCCCTGCCACAAGCAGCTCGAAGCAGCCGACGCGAATTAAGTTTTGGATTTGGGTTTGGGTTTGGGTTTGAGTTTTGAGTTTGGGGGTTTTAGGTTAGTCGACGAGACGCGACTCGAAGCGACTCGACAGCCGGCCATTCAGTAAGCAGCAGCAGCACACGACACGACTGAAAGGGGCGAGGCCACGCCTACCTCGGGCCAAGCAGCCGCCCTGACGCCCTACTTTGGCTGGCTGGCAAGGTTCGGCCTTGGCGCTCAACACTGACCCGCTTTTTGGCTGTGTGTAGCCTCGTGTGTGTCTCTCTGTCAGTGTGTGTGTGTGTGTGTGTGTGTGTCTGATTGGAGGCATATTTTCTTGCTCTCCGTCGATTGTTGTTGCTGTTGCTTGCTGCTTTCGGCTGTTGCATTTCAAATGTGTCGATTTGCTGCGAACTGCATTTGAAATTTGCGCAAATTACAAACGAATTTTACGCGCGATTTCCATTGGAAAACACGCGGCGTATGCGCAATATTTATGCCGCTAAATGGAAAGTGTGTGAAAAGCGTTTTGTGCCTTGCTGAAAGGGCAGTTTTTAGGCTGCAGTTTTGCATATATTTAGAGCATATAGTGAATATGCATTTATGCCAAATGGAATATTTTCAACTGCATTTAAATTAGAGTCTTTTGTGATTTGCGGAAAATTCTCTAACGGTCGGCAATTTTCGCAGGAAACTTAAGTAGAGGTTTTAAGCTAATTAGTTTGCAAGTTATTCGCATTCTTAATATTCACAGACATTTTACTTTCCGAATACTCGAACTTTTCAAAGTTTTTTAGAAGTTAATGCAACAGAAGTGCATACTAATTTTTATTTAATATCGACTTTTCATTTCGAAAAAACAATAAATATATATTTTTCATCCATTATTCAGACGTCTTTAAAATATGAATATAATAAAATAAATAGTAATATATAAATATTTATATTTTAAAGACGAATTTTAATAGTAAACACTAAACATTAATAAATAAAGTATCTTAATTTAAACATTTTCTATTAAATATTGTAAATATTAATACACTAACAATTTAAGCAATTACAAATTCTGGGGGGATTTCATAAATATTAATCTAACTCAGCATTTGCTGCAGTTATTGAGGAAAACCCCGATAAACTTTAATCAGATTAGATGCAAGGTTAGTTAAAAAGTTTTTTTATTTTTGCTTTCCACACCATGTTAATTATTATTGGCTAAAAATCAAAAGATAATTATCAAAAAGCAACATCAATCATTTTCAATGATGTGCGTAATTTGCTTTTAACTAATATAACTTTAAAGGGAAAGAAATGTGAATTATATTTTATTAATTTATACCTGGCATTGATTGCATTAGTTATCCAATAGGTGCAAAATGCGTATTTAAATAATTTGAATAAATACTTTGCAGTACCATTGTTGGTTTTAATTGTGTTATTTATAAACCTCACAGCTCAATAAATATCACAGTTTTGTTTCCATATAATTTACATCTTTAAAAGAAAACTATCCCCAGATAAAATCAATGCATTTGACCGTTGGCAAAAGTCTTTCGTTCGCAAGTCAGGACTGAATATAGTACTCAAAAGTCAATTGAATGCGTGCAATGAAGTGAATGCAAAGCATCCTCAATGGGAGCTGTGCAACCGCAGTTTTAATTTTCGAGGAACTCGCAATTCGTGCTCTCACTTGAACTCGCATTCAACTATTTTTTGAATTTCAAGAGTGTTCGATTTACCTCAGAGCAGCGTCTTTTTGGCCTGTGCTTTGGCTGTGGCTGTTAATGGAGAGTTCTTGATTCAGTTCAGTTTTGTGGGATTATTGTGGGGAAGTCTGGCAGTGTTGTAGTTTAGTTTTACTGGCGGAATATCAAGTATTCTCTCAAGTGGTGCAGCTATCATTTCTGCAGTCCAATCAATGGCCGGCGGCAGACGCCGAAAGTAACGGCGCATTAAGTGCGCCCAGCAGTCGAAACAAACACCGACAATAGCGAGAAATGTTCATCTGTGCAGCGATGCGTTGTCGGCTGTCGGCTGCCGGCAGCGTTGCACAGTTGAATTTCAAGTTGAAGTTGAAGTTGCAGTTGAAGTTGGAGCCTGAGGTGCAGCAGGCAGTCCGTGATCCCCAGCTGCCGAGCTGACGACTCGAGGCATAAGCCAAGTCTGATTCTTAGACGCAGTCTCCGAGTCACTGTCTAGCAATGTGCTGCGACCTGCCACAACAACAACAACAACAACGGAGGCAGGCAACAGACCATGGAAGTCGTCGCTGGAACTGTGGAATGCCTCCGCAAGATGCGACCACATCGAGGAGGTTGCTGCTGTCTCTGTGGCCAGAGCTCAAATTAATTTCATTATTCTCGTTGGCTGCTCGTGGAGTTTCTCTTTTGATGCGTGATGAATCAGCAACAGATGGCGGGCGCCATCGAGTTGCTGACCGACCAAAGTGACCACAAATCAAATAATTCGTGGACAACCGCAATCTAAATGCGTTTTGTCTTTAAATCCATTCGATTTGTCAACTCATTTGAGCATTTCTTTGCCCTCCTCCATCTGCTGTCTCTAATTGTTTGCGGCTGTCACTGAAATGCAAAACAGTTAACTGAAAGTTGACCCGTTTTAGCTAGGAAATTGCGGTAACAACTTCATCATGATGAAGTATCGGAAACACAAAGAAATACTCGCATTGCGACATCGCATAATTGCGGTATGCAAATAGTTTTCCTTCTCTATAATGAACGTAGATTTAATGAATTGTAAAGAAAAAGAAATTGATTATAGATTTAAATGAATTTAAAGAAGTCAATTTGCATTACTTTTATTTGTCAACTATTTACCAAGCATTGTAAATCTTAAAAATAAAGATACAATTATGAATCAAATTATACCCATAATTATTATTTTCACAAGGAATTTACTTTTAATAGCATATATATAAAAAAGAAGATTAGTTCTGAAAATATATGAAAAAAAGAAGCAAAACAATCTCATAAATATCTCAAAGGATATAACAATATTTGTTAATAGCTTTTTTACTCAATTTGAATTTTGTTGTTATTTGAATTAAAACATGCAAGCCGAGAAAATAATTATTTGTTTGCACTTTTAATAATTTCAGTAAATACTAGATGAATATAATCACCAAAGCAATCTAAAATGAATACAATCCAAAACCAAAACAATTATCACAAAATATAAAGCATTATTTCTTAATAACAAAAAAGTTGTTAACAGGACAATAATACCGGAAATATTCTACTGCAGAAAGAGAAAATACATTTTTTATTTTATGTATTTAAATTAGTTATTGGAAAAATAAATTGTAAATGTAGCTTATGTTCAAACATTTTGTATAGGATATTTAAATGTGTAATAGTTCTGTAGATAAATTGTTTTAGTAAGTGTAAAAAGTCGAATAGTATTTATGAAATTACTAAGTATCTAACTTTAGTTTCTCTCTGCAACATATTCAACACAAATAACTTTGTGCTCCGCTTCCAGTTGGAGATCAAAGCGAAGCGAAAGGGTCTAGGATTGAATGGCTGTGGACAGCCTCTGGTGTCTGGACATTTATTGCAGTCTGTCTGCATTACTGTCGGCCAATTGGCAATCAATTCGAGACCGAGTCCGAGCACTTTTCCTTGACTTGTTTCAGTCATTATTTATTTAGAGCAAAAATGTATTTCCTTTGCTCTTAAATTGGGCAATTTATAACGAGGCACTTGACGCCAACGTTCGACCCTCTCCATCTCTAGTTGCAGCGACATCACGTGATAACTTCAACTAACACAGACTGAGATTTATGCATGTGTGTGAGTGTGTGTGTGAAGTTTATGCAGTGCATGTCCGTTGGCTGGACCCCAGCATCAGTTGAACAATTTCAATATTTCATCAAAGACATTCAAAGAGTGAAAAGGGGGGACGGGGTTAAGTGCAACAGCGCCACACTGGCGCTGCAATTATTCTCGTTAAATGTGGAGCAGCCAGCGGCTGTTGGGGTTGAAGGGCTTGGCAGACCAAAGATGAATGCCAAGTAATGCACATGTTACTATTTACTTTGCGTGTTCTCCAAAAGAAACAAACGACAACGACGACGCCAGAGACCCCAAACGACAATAAAGATTCGACGAGTGCCGTTTAGACATCGACTCGAACTCGAACTCGAACTCGGATGTTGGCGTTGGCGACGACGACGCTGCATTTACTGGATGACAGGACACCCCTTCTTCAATAGCTGTCTGTAGTTATTACTCATACGCACTGCGGGACGGCAGTCAATGCGTCGACTGCACATGCTTCGGATTGACTTTGCACTTGCCCAGCAATGTAACGATTTTGGTGGCTGGCAGTTTTTGGCCCACAAAATGAGGTAATCAAACATTGCAGCGAGGAGGTCACCGAAGCAATTGTGTGTTAGTAATTGCTTGTGAATGGCAAATGTAAAAGCCAAACGACTATCGACAACCATCCGTAAACGGCAAACGACAAATGACAAATCACAAATCAAAATGTTCGGCAAATATTTGCGAGGTAAGCGCTTTGAATGCCAGCACAAGGCAATTACGGTGAAAGGAATGAAATATGTTATGCTATGTCGAAGAGCGATGCTTAAATATCTCTGGGCTGCTTTGAGATACTTTACGGCAAACATATTTCGAATACATTGGGAGGAAAATAGAAGAACTTAGGAAATTGATAGGAGATAATAGTTGTGAAATTTAGAGGGTTAATAAAATACATAGCAAACAAATAATTAAAATCTTCGACCAGGATTCTCGAATTTTGCTCAGAGACATATCAAATGTATATTTTAATTATTTCTTTGTGTTTTTGTTATTTTTATTATTCCTTAATCTGTGTGATTATAATTAAAACTAAAGATACAGGGAGAAAACAAACACCTTTCAGTCTGACTATTGTTGTTTAATGTTTATTAATTTTCTTATTTTCAAATGATTGTAAAAATATTACAAGTTGATTACATTTAAAAAAAGAGAAACGTTTTTAAATTAATTGGCACTACAAGTTTGTCTTAAAAAAGCGCAGCAAAAAACAAATGATTTATTTTTTAATATACATACATATGTATAATATGTATTGTGTATTGTGTATGTATATTGCCTTATTTAAGGTATTTACGAATTTTAAGAGATTGTGTGACTTTGAGTCTTCGAAGACGTGCGGTAGAATGTTTTTATTCTTTAAATTATATGAGAAGTCTATTTATATTTTTAACTTTACACGCAATGGAGTCGGGTTACTCCGATTTCAAAAATATATATTATTTTATATGAATTTTAAAATTTTTGACAAAACATTTTATACTAATTGAACTCGAAAGTTCTATGCTTAATCCACCAATCCAACCTAACCTATTAAACTCGCTAATCTGACGACAAACTTCTATCTCAACTATATAAGCAAGAAATGAATAAAAAAAAAAACCAGTCTTGTTGGGTAATAAAAATATTACCTTCGCAATAATTACGATATTGAAGTTAAGAGCTCTATAATATGAATGAATATTAATATTGGTATTTTTCGATTTAGATAAACAATATTATAATCACGACTTTTGGGCTAATCCAATATTAAATAAATAACTCATAAATACCGCCGCCTCGACTTATCTATGCATGTAAATATTATCCTCTTATGCTTCTCCTCCTTCCCCCAATTCTTCTCCCACTCCGCCATTTTCATCTTCTTTCAAGTGGTAAAATTCAGTTGAGGTTTTTGCTACATACAAATTTCCGTTATCTTTAAATGTAATCGCTTTGAGGTTGCCTTTGTTGTTGTTGTTGTTGTTGCTATTTTTGCGGTTTTGCTGTTGCTCTATCTCCCCACGCTCACACACACTCACACACACACACACACACGCAGCTCAAGTCTGTTGTTGTATTTTGTTATTGTTATTGTTTTCGCTTTGTTTTTGTTTTGCTTTTTTTTCCGACTTGTTTGCATTTTTGTTTTTCAGCTTTACGGAACTGTTTCTGTTTCAACGTTGCATGTGAATGCTTCACCTCGTTTTTGTTGTTGTTGTTGTCGTGGCTGTTTCTTGTTTCCATTTTTCATGCAGCTCCATCGTCGTTTAATTTTTGCCTTTTTGGGGCTTGGAAAAAAAAACGCGAGTCCAAAGTCCATAAAACATCACGACGCTGTCAGTTGTTGTTGTTGTTGTTATTATTGTTTCGGTTGGATTTTTGCTGAAAGTGGCAACAACAACAACAACAACAATAAACAGCAAGAAGCCAAGCTCAAGACATGGGACAGACGGCAGGAGGGGAGCCGAGAGAGGCAACAGTCAAAGCGGCAAACGTGCAAGAATAACAACAACAACAACAACAATAACAAGAACAGCAGCAGCAAGAACAACAACAGCACAAGCAAAACAAAATAAAAATGAGTTAAGAGAAACGGACGTTCATATTGCCAGCTATGTAAGCTCTTCTTTCTGTTGTCTTTTAACGCCCTGCTTCTTCCTCACACACACACACACACGCACACATACTCACAGAGATACTCATGCACATGTGCAAATTTTAAATTCCGCTTCCCCTTCACATTCGCTGCTGCTGTCTTGGTACATCTGCAACGTCTTTCGCACTGTGCCATCGCGTGTACCATTCCATATTGTACCATGTACCGAAACGAACTTTGTACCATTGAGCCGCAGACAAGTGCAATTGCAATTGCTGAAAGAGCCTGCAGCGCTCTCAACTTTCCGCCCAGTTGCAGTCTCAGTCCCAGTCCCAGTCCCAGTTCCCAGCTACCAGACCGCAACTCCCCCACCCCTTTGATGATGACCCCACGGCATTGCCATGGCCTTTCGCTTTAGCTGTTTACATACCCGATATCCACAGGGTAGAAGGGTATTATAACTTAGTGCCAACAGGAAATGTATGTAACAGGCTGCGGGAGGCATCTCCGACCCCATAAAATCTATATACTATGCAGTATGTGCTGACAGAAGGAGGAACCACAAGTTTATATCTTCTTGATCAGTGTCACCAGCCGAGACGATACAGCCATGTCCGTTCGTCAGTCTGTCTGTCCGTCCGTATGATCGTGTAGATCTCAAAGACTATAAGAGCAATAGCCACCAAATTATTTTTAGCGATTATCGAGCGTAATTTAAGCAAGAATCTCGATGTATTCACAATAATAACTATATTTTAAATGAGTTCTGAAAATTTAGTTGCGATCGTATGAACAATTAAAGTTATTAAAGAAAAAATTTAATGGGGCAAACATCAAATTCAGTTACAAGTTATTAGTTCTTTTTGCTGACAGAGTGACCGTGCTTGGCATACTATGGATTATTTTCAATTCGTCATCAAATTTCCCTGTCGGCATGTTTTAATATATGTTATGTTTATAAAATTTCATTGAAGTGTTTTGCATTCTCACAAAACGGGTAGCGGGTATCTCACAGTCGGGCACTCTTGACCGTAGCTCTCCTCTTGTTTTCCTTGCTGCTGTTGGTGTTATTGTTGTAAAGTCTCGTGAAACTGCGCAAAAATTTAAAAGGCCGCCGACAATTCGGCGGAATGTGAATGCTTTTCAGTTGTCTGCCGAAGGAGTACTCACACTCACTCTCACACTCACACTCAAACTTAAATGTCTTTAAGGCTACAATAAAAGTGCAGTTGCAATAGATTCCCATCAAAATTCGCTACCTTAAGTCGTCTCTTCATTTGTTAGATGTGTTTGAAATTAATTAAAGTTATACATAAAATTCGTTGATGAGTTCTTTGATGAGGATTACTGATCAATTCTAAAGGAATCTGTGAGTCAAATAGTTGCCTAAGGCAGATATTACTCATTTGTTTGCTATTCACTTTGCGAGTGCCATAAAAATGAGCAATTCTTTAGTGTCCATCTAGCGTGTATCGTAAAATACTTTACAAATGTTTATTGCTCTTTCGTTTATGTGGCTAATGCATGTAAAACATAATAATAAAACGTGTAAGAAAGCTGCAATCGAGTGTGCTCAACTGTCAGTTACTCGCCACCTAAATTTAGGGAAGTTTATAATCTGATCAAAACAAACCAAACCATAATCCATATTACGAAATAACATTTTAAATTTCTTGTAAATATGAATCAACAAGTTTATATAAATTTACTTATATTATTTGTTGATATAACAGTGATCGAAACCATTATATATTTTATTCAGTTTTGTTTGAGGATAAAAACTAGAACTAATCAATATATTGTAACAACAAAAACAAAACTCGAAAATAATATTTATTTCTTGTCTTTCGCACTTTGTGTAGTTTACAAGTAAGTAAGTAACTCGAATATTTCTGCTCAATTATTAATAGAATATGCTTATCTAAACCCATACCATTATCTACAATAAAGTCCTCATCTACATATGTACTATACATATATCGATATCGATCGATCAGTAACTAGTTTAGGTATCTACGCCAGGCACTCCTTAGCATACACGCCCTTTTCTGTGGTCGATCTTAAAGTGGCAATTACTATCGGATCGGAACGAAACGGAACTGTTGTAGTAGGTAGTTCATAATTGTAATTGGAATTATTTAATGGTATTCCATGTACACACTCGAACATATTGAAATGACCCAGTCGACAGTTGGCCACTTCCAGCCAGTTCCGCTTCTGCGTTGGCGTTGCCGTTGCGCATGCGTCACTCGCCTACTTTGCAGCAACAACAAAGAGCAACAGCAATTGGCAAGCCATGAACATGGACTCAGACTCGGGGCTCCAACGTTGGCGGCAGTGTCATCCCAAGAAGCGGAAATTCAATTTCCGTCACGTTCACAGCGAAATTCACTTCCTCGCCCATGCAGAAGCCAAAGCTGAAGCCGAAGCAGAGGCGGAGGCAGAGGCAGAGGCAGAGGCAGACGTATAGCAGCCACTTGCCACCTGCCACCGTGCCCCCGCAACGCATTCAACATTTCGTTTTCGTTGCCATTAAAAGCCAAGCCAAGGCAACGTCATGATGAGCTTTGGCATTATCGTCATTATTAACGCCGTCATCATCGTCATTGTTGTTGTCGTCTTTGTTATCGTCACCCACTCAACGTCAGCGCCTCAGCCAAGTGACCAACTTAATTAAGCTTGAAAGGGAAATGCTTCCTCCTACACGAACCAGAGGAAACAACAACGACAGCGTATCTCTCTCTCTCTTTTTTGCCCCGGATTCTGGGATGAAAAACTGTGTGGCAACTGCGTAAAGCCGCTTAATGAATGAACAAATGTTTGACTGAATGAATGAGCCAACAAATTAATTAATGCAAATTATGATGCCCAAACACCAAGAGAGCGAGAGCGAGAGTGAGAGAATGAGGAAAAGAGGTGAAACTCTATTCAACATTTACCTAAGTATAAATAAGTCTTAACCAAATGCCGTTATAAGCAACACTTTAATTCATTTCCTTTTAAGTAAGTATTATTATTGCTTTGGGCACTTCGATATTCGCCAGGATGGGGTTTGTATAAGTCTTCGCCACGCCCTTTAGCTTTAGTTGCCGCACAACATAAGTTTCAACCGAATGTTGCATGCTTTGATGTTGCTCAAAGGTTGGGAGCCTGCCACGCAACTACAGCTAACTGGGCGCTGAGCAAATAGTAATTAATTAAACACCAACTAATCAACTGTACAATATTTTATCAAAACAAAGAATACGAATTCCGTTCAATTAAATATCACAGACATTTCTTTTGATTTGCTTTCATGTTCTTCAAAATTAAATTTTACTAAAGCGGAAGCGAATTTAATAAAAAAGTTTTGTATGTCTTAATTTAAAAAAAAAAATTGGAATTTTAATATATTTAAAATGATTATTTAATTATGTTATTATATTACCTTTTATTTTATGTTTTCATATTATAAATAATGATTTTATTTTATTTAATTGCAAAATATAAAACTACATATTATGCAAAGTTATTGTTTTATTTTTTAAAAATTTAAATTTATTTTGCACTTAATTGTATATGCATTTTATGCAATATTTCTATTTTATTTTATAAGTAATTTTTATTATAAATTTTTATATTATAAAATTAATGTTTTGTACATCATTATTGTTTCAATTTATGCAAGATGAATTTATCGAAGTCTACTCGATGTCGAAACCAAACTTAATTCCCAATTTAAAATTAAATTCATTTTATTTTATTGAAAATTATTAATTTACTTTAATTTACTGCAGGATTACTCCATATGGAATTAAAAAGTTTAATATCGTTTAAGATTATTGGTTTATTTTGTACACCATTGTGATTTGATTTATTTCAGTTTTATCATTCGAAATATTTGGTAATCGTAGCCCAGCCAAAAGGATGTTTAGCAGGGAATTAGTGTTATCCACGTTAGATTTAACACAATTAATTAAATGGCAAGTGTCTGCAATGAATTTAATTCGCAAGTCAACAAAGGAGCACAATAAAAGGAATGAGAAACATTCGCCAATTGGTTAAACACAATTCAACACGGATAAATTGCATTCGCATTCGCATTCGCAATTGCAATTGCAATTACAATTACGATTAAAAGCCCTCAATTTCTCTATTGCGTTTGGGTTGTTTTTCTGTTCAGTTAAATGGCAGTTTAAAGGCTTAACGGGTAAATGTCTAATTGCCAAGTTGGGCCCCAGCAATAGATGTACATACTATATATTCCTGCTGGTGGCCATTTGCACTCCATTATGGTTTTCTTGGCGCCCCCAATTGAGTGGGAAAAAGACTCGTATGCAAAATGGATAATGAGAATTGTGGAAAATGAAATGGGTTGACGGTCGATTGGTTGGTGGGTCGGATGGATGGTTTGTTGCCTGGTTGCACGGTTGCCTGGTTGGCTGGTTGACTGCAATTTACGGGGGGCTTGCTAATGTTATAAACATTGCAATTATTGCATTTACTCTCATTTACCAGCAGCGTTCTTTGTTGTTGCCGGCTCGTTATTGCCGTCGCGCACGGGCCACTTAAAAAAGGCGACCAAAGAAAAGTTGCCAGGGAGAAAATTCACGCCTGGCGCCAGCCATCCAGCCAACCAGCCGGGCATTCAAACATTCAAATATTCAAACCGAGTCGGGCTATTAGCAGCACTCAAACTCAAACTCAACCTCAACCTCAAACTGGAAATGTCGTCGTGCAATTCTCGCAGCCACTGTGGCGTATGCGCGATATGACTTTATTGGTTGCCGTTTTGCGGCGGCGGCACAAAATATCTGCAACATTGTTTGGGGCAGGCAGGTGAGAAAAATGCAGAAAGGAATTAAGTGCTCCTCCGACAACCTCATCGACGACGTCATTAAAGTAGGCTGTGGTAAAAGCCATCCATGGATTGGATTGGATTCCGCTTTTGTTGCGACGTTGCGTTGTGTTGTTATGGCGGCAAACGGAAGTTCCCATAATTGGGTCATAAAAAACTTATTTGTGTAAAATTATGAAAATGAAGTCAATTGCAATAATTTGCTCAAATTCCGAATTCCAACATCGGCAACAATTACCAGGAAACGTTCGCCTCCCACTCACGGCATACAACATTTTATAATTCTGGCGAAGACGGCAAAAGGCCACTCGACCAGCGACCTGCGACCTGCGACCTGTGACCTGCGTGCGAGCAGCCGGAGCAGCAAACAAATCGCTGAAAAGCGGAGGGAAATGCATGCACATATGCCTCAGGTTTTCCAGGAATAAATTAATTCTGGATTACCAGGCCCAGCTCATGCATGGACACCCGCATTTGGGCAAAAAGCAATTTGTTTGACGACCACTCGCAATAAGCAGAACACGCATTTTAAACAATTACTCAGTACTTAACAAATCCGATATTTTTAACAAAATTCATAAAAACTATTTAAAATAATCAAATCATTAAGAAAATAATTCAAAACCAGTAAAAATGACATAGAACAGTTTTGTTTAAATGTCTATGGTTATAAAAATTAAGACTAAGAATTTTAGAACGGTTTCTTAATACCTCAAAAATGGTGAGGCTATAAAATTATAACTTTAACTAGAGTTGAAGGTAAGTACTCTTAAAATACTATTATATTCTGACATTTTTTATTAAACAGAACATTGTGAAAATAAAAATATCTTGTTACTATTAAATCATCGATTATTTAGTAAAAATTATTTAAAATAATCAAAAACTATATTATTGACTTTGAATTAATGTTTTTTTGTGAGGACATTAAATTATAATTTTTGCTCATCATTAATTCTGGAAATGGGCACTTGATATTAATTAAAAATTATCAGTGATGTGATTGCTAATTGGTAAATATTAAAATCGATGTTGGACTTAAGCATAAAAATTGCACTAATCCAATTCATTTGTATTGATTGCACTCGATTTTTAAATTATAATGTTTGTTGTTTTAAATCAATACGAATTATCATTTTATGCATTGCATTAATAAGATTACTCTAGAATATAATTGGTAAATATTCAAACATCTGTTGGCCTTAAAGCACCGCACAAAAAGTACACTTAAGTTAGCCTTTGATAATGCAATAAATTTTCTTGATTCCACTAAATTTGTAAATTCATCATGAAATATTTTGTAGTATTAAATTCACGAATACTCACTTTATGCTCTCCCAATTAATATTATTGTAATATGGTTCGTTAATAAAGAATATAATTGGTAAACATTTAAACATCTGTTGGCCTTAAAGCACTGCCTGCATCTTCAAGCACGGCACAAAGATTGCACTCAATCCCAGCCATATGAATTTCTATATGTATCTATGTGCATCTCTGTGTATCTATGTGTGTGTGTGTTTATTCACCGTCTAAAACTCCCTTGCTTTGCGGCTGTCAAGTGGAACAGTAAATTGCCGTTCGATATGCAAATGTCAGGCGCATTCACAAAACGCTGCGCTTTTCAATTTCAATTGCGCTGCATTGAAATCAATTTAACTTTCTGCTCAATGCCAATCATTGACACCGCCAACCAAACCCACACACCACAGAGACACAAACACACATATTAGAGGAACCCACAGCTGCTGCTGCAGTTGTAGAAGTTCCGTCTGTGACTGGCTGAGGAGGAGAGGGAGGAGGAGGGAACGGAGTGTGGGGATTAGTGACTGCGACTGCGACTGCGACTGAAACCCAAAAACAAACAATCAAGCGGATACGAGCGCTTATTTCAAAATTCATTTGTCATTTTGTGACAGGCAAATGAAAATTTCCAACTACGTTCAATGGGGGCGGAGGCGGAGGCGGTGAGCTGGGGGCGTGCCAGCCACTCTGAACCCAAGGCAACATTTTGTGCAAATTCGCTTTGAGAGTTTCAGTTGTTTTTCGCCTCAGTTTTCTTTACTTCAATTTTTTGTTGGCTTTCTGTTTCGCTTCCGCATCATTTATGAAGTTCTGCAACTGGGCCCGAAAATGCAGATGAGTTTTTCTGCTTTTCTTTTCTTTTCGCTTGTCGCTGGCCTCGGGCTCTGACTGATATCAAGAAGTTGGGGATAGAAACCGAAATCCAAATCAAACCAATTCAATCCAATCGCAACCAAAATGGAGGTAACCCTTGTTGACACAGCCGCACGGTGGAGGCGACTCAAGTTGGCCGGAAGAACATGACATAATATAACGGTAAAAGGAAAATCATCGATTTCATTTGATTTATTTTCACAGGCAGCCATTGGCCTTTTTTTCGCTGCTCCCGCTGAATCCAATTCCTTTGACAACCACCAAAATGCCGCCATGTATTTCGATGTGTGCGTGCGGCCAATAAATCTCGGAAATTGTGTCAGCAATTGTGTTAGGCGTCAAGTGGGAGGCGAAGCCATATTGAAATTAGAGGCACTTCCGCTTTCGGCGTCGGGTTCGATTTTGGTCATTTTGGTAAGCGAAACTAAGTGCCGGAAAGATATGCGTAACAAAGCGATGACAGAGCGGAGAGCGGAGAGCCGAGGGAAAAGTTTCTGGTCTCTTTCAATGTTTTGGTTTTGTCAACATTTGTTTACATTTTTGCCTTTTCATTTGCTCGGTCTCTCACACTCTCAAGGTGAGGCGGAGCAGAGCAAAAAGTTGTTTGTGCAACAATTGCTATAGGCGAAATTATCTATCTTTAAATGTATCTCAAACTACTCGCGAGTATATGCGACCGTGTGTGTGTGTGTGTGTGTGCGTATCTATGTATAGCTGCAGGCTGTGTATCTACTTATTTTTAATAAATGTATTTTTAGTTTCAACAAATTTGTTTTGTTGTTTTCGCATCATCACCAAAAATTGAATAACACACACAGTTCAGATAGTCAGATGTATCTACTATATATAAATATATGCACACACCGACGCTATAAGTAGTTGTAGATTCACACACATCTATATACACATACATACATACATATGTGTCTGTTTGTCGATAACAAATTGAACAAATACGCAATAAACAAACTAGCTGTGCGTTGCCGTTGCCGTTGCCGTTTCTTTCTCTCTCCATTAATTCTCAAAATGCAAATCATCCGAATGATCAAAGCCAATCAAAAAAAAAAAAATAAGAAACAATATAACGAAACAAAATAAATGTGAATTATGGCGAAATAAGCAAATCGTCGTAGATAATATGGCCGCGATCCGACATTTTTCAGATAAATCTAGATATTTTCAAACCGTTTTCAAACGTTGAAACTTCCCTAATCCGTATATTCAGTGATTATAACAAATTCATATAGCCTCCAGCTTGAATTTTCAACAAAACTATTTGAATTTAAAATCACTTAAAATTTATTGATCTTTCTCAACTTGCAACTCAAAACTAATTTTGTCAGCGAAGTTGAAATTATTTTTTTGTATTTTGCCATTTATTTAAAAAATATTGCAGGACTCTTAAGGTATAAAATATAATAATATTTTAATTTTTGCAAAATAATTAAATGCCTTATCTGACTTTAAGTACAGCAAATAATTTTCTTAATTTAAAGCCATCAAATTTAAATTACGAAATTTTACTAGATTTATTTGGGGTGTAAATAATTGCTCTAAAATATAAGTAAAGTAATGTAAATATTGAAATTCCTGTTGCACTTTAAGCATGCTCGGCTCCTAACACTTAGGGAATAATTTCCGTTTGAGAAAATATTTGTGTTGATCGACAAATCATTTGCAGAACTTTATTCAAAATTACATAATTACTTATAAACGATATACAACAATTTAAAATGTCTCATTGATTAAATATTAAATATTTATATGAAAGTGTTGATCGATAACCAATTTAAATTGCTCTTTATTTAAAACAATTTATTCACAGATCTTTTTGAAAAAATAATGTCAAAGTTCACATTGAAATTAAAAGCTAATCTTAATCTTTTATGTATAGTCTCAAGTAAAACATATTTCCCGTGAACTTGAAGCTTGAAAAAAATAAAAAAAAAATAATGTATTCATTCGCAAAAATAAAGTGGAACTTCCTTTAGACTATGGCAAGTTTTTTTATGGCCACATTAAACTACAATGTATTATTGTCTATAGTAGTAGTCGAGATGCTCTAGAGCGATCCATTTAATGGCTTGATTACTGACTCGTGTGTTTTGTTAACAAAAGTCACTTAATACAAATTCACAAAATGCATGTTCAGTCAATTAGAAATTCAAATTTTCGTTGAATTTTAGCTAATTATTTATAGAACTCCTGCCACGTACAAATGAGTGTGAATGTGAATGTGAAGAGTTCGAATGTGAGTGTGAGTACCGAAAAACGCGACTCATTAACACAAAAAGCATTTGCGCTGTGCAATTATGTATGAACAGTTGGGTTCGTTGCGTCCCGTTGAGTATTAAGCGAACATACTTCAGCTCAAATTATGGTTACTATTTTTAGTCATACTTCGAACTTGAGGCTATTTTCGAATGCAGAACACAAAGTGCAGCAACAACCACCACAACAACAACAGCGACGACGATGATGATGACAACAATAATAATAAATAACGAAAATGGCAATTCGCTTGGCCGGTTATAAAAATAGTTAAGAGCGTCTCGAGCGTGAGCAGGTTCAAAAGAATAACAATGATGACGATGATGTTGTTAATGTTAATGTTAATGCTAGTGATCATCATCGGAATGATGATTTCGTTGACGTCGTTGACTTTTGAGTGAGTCGCGTGTGGGTTGAAAATTTGCAAATTTCTCATTACGCGAAACAACAGCAACAACAAAAGCGAAGCGAGAACCGAGCAATAACAATAACAATAAGAACTACAACAATAACAAATGGCATAGTTTTGCAGCTGTTGCTGCTGCTGCTGCTGTTGTTAATGTTGCGTTTTTGAAAATTGCACTGGCAATTCTATTTTTATCACGGCATGCAGTTTATTTATAAAATGGTTCGCGGCTCGTTTCCACTTCCATTATAAGTATCAAAACAACAATAAGAATGACTGACAAAAATAATCATGAAAAATTACCAACACAAAACAACAAAACAATCAAGCCAAACACCTTGAAAGTTCGCAGAAAACATTATGAATCAGTTTCAGCTTCAGCTTGCGACTTTTGTAAATATTTGCAAATAATTCTGTTACACTGCGAACTGCGCCTAGATACGCCGCGTATCTCACAGATACTCCATGGCGTATCCGTATCCGTATCTTCATCTGCATCTCCTACTGTCTACGGCTACAGACGCAACAAACAGCTGCCCTCTATTCGTGATGACGATGATTTACAGTCCCACCGAAATATACAAATATTTATGTATCTTTACTGTCGCTCCGGCTGTCTCCTCAAAGGTTCAGCAATTGCGCATCCACATAAATCAAAGCTCTTCTGTTTTCGGGGGCTGCTAACTAACGAATCTGACGCAAATCTGCCCACATGACTTGACTTGACTTGACTTCTCTTGACTGATACCAGCACCGCACCGCATCGGAGTCCCAGAGTCCCACAGTCCCACGGTGCCACATGTGGCCAAACATCGGGGAACTCGAGTTGAAAAAACCAAGCAAATTATCGACAATATCTACGGTACAATACGAAGATCTGTAGCAACTACACAATAATTAACTCGTTCGTATTTATCATCTTTTGTTACAAGTTAAATCTTTAAAATGAATATTACAATTCTACAATTAAATGAAACTATTTTTATGTTTATGTTTGTCTTTGCAAACTCAACAAAATTGCATTGCTCATTATAGAAAACTGACAGACTTGCCATAATAATTTACGCTCTGGGAATCCCATATGTTTTGCTAATTTCAACTTGAGATTTCTAGTTGAACATAGCATAAATATAAATGTGGGTCAAGTCAATCGCTGGGGGATTCCGAAGATTTATTTCACATTTCTGTACCTAATTAATCATTCAAATATTTTATAAATTGTTTTGCTGAAGTTCTGTCGCGTCGTTGCATTTAAATGTTGTTGTCATTTTATAATGCTAAAATAAATTTGATATCATTCGATTGTCAGGGAATCCCGCCGATCGACGTCGCAACGACGCAGTTCCCATACAAATTGGATCGCAATGTAGAACGCGGCCCACTGTGAGCTCTCTGAACCGTAATCTATATTAATAATTATTTACTATGCTTATGCACACTGTGTGCTCTATCTAATCTGTAACTGCGACTTTATGAGTCAGATGCTTAAATAGAAAAAAAAATAAACACTATGTAAATATCGGGGCCACCCCTTGCAGCAATGTTCGGGCTGCGTGCTTGACTGGCTCTCAATTGATTACGGGTGCTTCAATTCCCGTTAAGGACAAATATTAGCACAGGTCAACCCGACCCGGAAGCAACCCTACGACGAATAGGGTTGCGACTCCTGCCAAAGGGGGAGGTTCGTTTCGTTTTTCATCTACTCGTCGCGTTTGGCTGCGTGAGTAATGTGACGACATTAATTTTCACACTCATTACAACTCCATTAAGCCCGCTGCCCTGTCGCTGCCCAGTTTATTTGCTCCCGAGTGCTGGAAGTTTTTCACGCCCTCCTCCCCCTCCCCGCTCACTTCGTCTCGTCGACATCATGCAAAATAGGAAATACCATGGCCCATTTCAAATGCACGCACGAGAACGTTTGAACTTCCAACTGCCAACTGCCAACACAACTGTCCACCAAAGTGTCAACAATTTGTACGCAAATGACGACCATTACAGCGCATTAGAAAAGAAAATAGAAACAGCAATAGAAATTGTAGAAATGGATATGGAAATGGAAATGCGAGTGTGCAGGGAAAACGTGAAAAGGCGTTCAACATTCAACGTTCGGAAAGGCAGCCGCAGCGCATCAAAGAAGAGGCAACCGAATAGTTTATTGCAGCCGACACTGCCAGAAAACCAGGCGAGAATTAGATACTTTTAAAAGATTTGTAATATTTTAAATATTCTAAATAAACCACATAAAATCCACTTTGTAGTAAATTGGTAATATTTGAAATAAACCAAATTGAATAAATGTATATGAACACATTTTAGTTATACATTGAATAACTAATATGAAACTATATTGTAAATATCTAATTAAAGATAAATTATTTTCAAAACTATTTAATCTTTAAAGTAAATTCATACTTTGAATAGTCAAAGTAAATTGTCATATTAAAAATGGCTAAAAAAAACAATTCATGCAAAAATTTAATTTAACTATTATTATTCGTATGTTTTGCCAGATTTTGAATAAATTGAAAATTATTTAAAGTATAAATTGAATTGCTAGTTAATTGACCTGAGAAAAAGGCTTTATAAAATATTCTAAATATAAACATATTTTAAATTCAATTATCATTGAAAATGTCTGTTACTTAGCTTAATTAAAATGCTTCTTAAAGTATTTAACTTTTTAAAGTATAAAATTGATCTGCAATATTCTAAGAAAACTCTTAAAAATCATGTATAAATTTAATTAGGAATAAACAATTTGTTTGCAAATATATTTTAATTAAAGTAGGTTTAAAATTATTCCAACTTTATATTAAATTTGTAATTTGAACATATTAATATTATAATCGGATAGTTTGCCAAAATTATTCATAAAATAAATGAATTAAAATGTTTATTCAAGTAAAAATTCCATTCGTAATATTTAAATGCATTTCCGGATTTTTAGCGTGTGCTTTTTCATTAAAATTCCTTGACATTTCTCGCACTGGATCTCTTGCTGCTGCTGCCACCCTTTGACCTTATAAACTTAAAAAATTAACAACATTATTCTGCGAATGTTTTTGTTGATTTATATACGTGTGTTTGCCGGACCGCTTGAGCCTTCCGGTCTCCCCACTGCCCACAACCCGAACCAGACACGCAGGATTGCGGACCTTAAAAGAGAGAGCTCTGGGACACAGAACCAGACCCCGAACCAGACCCTGAATCGAGGCGGTCAAGGCCTGCGTGTGCTGGGCGAGCACCCCTTTGGCAAACTCGAACTGAATTAGAGCGGCTCGACTTGCCACACTCCAGCTGCCCCGCCCCTTGCCACTGCCTGAGCTTGCCCCCCCCTCCGACTTTCCACACCTCGACTCGACTCGACTCAACTCGACTCGTTCGTCATTTAAAATTCAACTCAGTCACAGCCCAATTTCTACATTCCAACAATTCTTGCGCCTTTCTTTGCGAATGCAGTCACGTAATTTTCGAATTTTCAACCACACACACACAGAGAAACATCCGAAATTTCACTCCAGACAGCAAAAGAAACCCTCGCAGCAAAACTCCTCTATGAGCAGCCCGAATGGCGTTTGGACAACGCGATAGCTTCGTCAATTTGTATCTGTAAATTAGTATTCCATTGCAATTTGGCTCGGAAACACCGAAAATACTTTATACTACATCGATTGCCGTCGCCCGCCCCATTATGATGATGGCGATGATAACGGGGCCACGCCTCGTTTTGGGCTCAAAATGCAACCACAAACGTTGTCGATTTATGCGGGCCATGGATATTGCATGAGTGAGAGGTTTTCTGCAGACGGTCGTCGATGGTTGCTGGTTTCCTGCCTCGTCGCGTCGCGTCTCGTCTCGTGGGCATATTTTCAGTGACGCCTCGTTGAATAGAATTCCATTTTGGCATTGTACAATAATCGCATTAATAATGCGTTTGACTTTCGCCCCGCAGACATCCATCCATCCATCCATCCATCCATCGATCCAGCCTCACACATCGACCGTCGACCGTCGACGGAGTTTACCCCAAAATATAAAACAGGACCCGCAGTCGCGATGTTTGCTG
Organism: Drosophila ustulata; assembly: GCA_035047365.1. Classification (NCBI taxonomy): domain Eukaryota; kingdom Metazoa; phylum Arthropoda; class Insecta; order Diptera; family Drosophilidae; genus Drosophila; species Drosophila ustulata. The sequence goes on along the minus strand of JAWNPT010000057.1, from coordinate 9,698,140 downwards.
TCGTTTGTTTTCCCGCCCGGTTATTGAAATTAACACTAAATTTAACTAATAATTGCTTAAATGGACTTTATCATGTTGCTGCTCGCGCCGATGCTGATAATGATGACGATGATGATGATGGCGATGATGATGATGACTATTGCTGTCGCCTGTCAACACTTTTGGGCTGCCTCAATAATGCTGGTCAGTTGGAAGGTGGAAGCGAGCGAACCAATTAAATTAGCTCCAAATTTAATTTCAAAATTAATTGCTGAACATTTCAATTATTTGGGGCAAAGAGGGAAGCACAATTAATGTTTGAACATTAGGAGCGAGAGCATTTGCAGATAATTGAAACAAAAGATGAATAATAGACAATTAAATAAGAATAATTTTAATACAACGCGCACTTAAAGGACTTTCCTGAGTTGCCATTTCTGTTGTTAATTAACTTGGTATATTAAAATATATCTTTATCATGCTAAACATTTATGTGTTTCACATTCTTAATACATTTATTCAATTCAATTTTGAAAATGTATTCAAAACCTTAAATCAGCTCCATATTGTAATTTTCAATAGTAATTTTAGCAATGCCAAACTTTTATTTCTCTCTGGAATTTTCCAAGAAAACTATTTATAATTTAGATTACCAAGTGTGTTCTTTATTTGTTCAATTAAATTCAAATTGTAATTTTAGTTGAACATTTATTAATGACTATGCTTTATGCTAAGTATTTAGATATATTTATATGCGTAAACCAAATCTTTGCTCTCCGATATATTCTTAGCAAACTATCTATGGTTATCAACATCAACAAATTCGTTCTATACATTTGTCAATATACAATTAAAATAGTTGATGATTTAAATGCAAATTGTAATTTGAAATGGTAAATTTCCTGAAAACTTTCTCATCTGCTGTCGAGGAATAAACTTGAGCAGCTTTAGTGAATCATGGGGCCGAAGACGTCACTCCTTTAATGCGGCAGCTGGCGTGGGGCGAACTTGGTAATGACATTGGCTAAATATAAATGCACAATATGTTTTAGCCAATTTGATGCCAAGTTCAAACAAGACACAGATACTGACCCAACCCACACAGGCAGACGCACAGAGACGGGCAGCTGTAAAGCCATGCTCATGGAATCTCACTTAGCATTCAGCACAAATCGACGGCGCCCACGCAGCAGATGATGATGATGATGATGACGACGATGATGATGATGACGATGTCTCCGCAGAAGACTCCCTCTTCCATTCCCTCCCTCTTCATCTCTCTATTGCCACAAGTGTCTCGCATGTTGGGCGGCAGTCGAATTATCAGCTGATTTAGTGTCGGGTCAGTTGGCACACAAATTCTACACTTTTCTTTACAATTTCACACACACACACACACACATCAGTTGGGGGAGCAGGCGAAGCTGGGCAGGAATGTGACATCAATTGACACGAAAGTTCAGCGTAAATATTTGCGCAGATAAAAACGCTGGAGAAATAAACGCCAAGCGACAGCGCTGAGAAAGCATGAGACTAGCGAGAGGGGAGATAGGGAGAGAGGGAGAGAGACTAGAAAGAGACACCCATAAATTCCAAGCTTGGACAGATGCGGTCATTCTCTGGGTCGCCTCACTCACCATTTAATGACAAAGAATGAAAGAACAATTTGTGAATTTGCGACAAACAAACGGAGACATCGCGACCAGACTCCAATTGGCGTCACAGTCACACTCAGAGTCGAGGTCCGCTTATCAAATGGATAAGCTATGCAGATTTTGAAGAGCAGGTCTTGACGTAATAGGGTTAAAAGCCCACATAGCATAGCGTACCAAATACGATATGCGGGTTCCGTTTAATTACCCGAGTTCGTCATCGCATTGGTCATCCAAATACAGCCTCCAGATGTGTGTTTATTACGCGCCTGAATGGAATTGAAATTGAAATTGCATTGCGAATGTTTTAATGCAATTGTTGCTGCTGCTGTTGTGACGTCATTGGCGCTATTGTTGCTGCTGATTTCAGTTTCAATTCGAATTCCATTCGAGTAGCTGCAACATTTTGTTGACGTTCACTTGTCGCTGACTTCATTCGCTCACAATTTTCTACAGAAATATTTCTAATTTATTGCTCTCGAAAGCAGATTGCAGTTGGCGTCATCAGCCAAAAATGGCAGCAAGCAAAACTACTGATAAACTGCCAACGCAACGCAAATGAAAGGGTTCGACTTGATTTAGGATTGCAAATTATATGTGACTCATTACACATGATTTCCAGAGAATTGATAAACAAATGCGTTGATGAAGGGAAACCCTCATCAATATTAATTGTTAGTCATAGGCAAACACACGTGTGCTCAATGCTTGTAAGCCAAATTCGCGACAATTAAATCGAGGCGACGATAAGAAAAATGCTTGAAGAACGAGAAATAATATTATTAGTCGGGAGGGGAGCACAAGACTTTGAGTAATAACATTTTAATAGCCAAAGAGATTAATTGCCGCGTCGAGTGAATCATGCAGAAGGCCGCCGGCCGCACTCTATACTATTCAGATACAGATATAGATATAGATACACACGATAGATAGATACAAAGATATGAATACTAGGTAGAGAGTAGTTGAGCATTTGAGCACTTGAGCATATGATCAATGTGGAATTCGTTTGGCTTTCTTAATTGGCAACACGAGCGACTCATAAAAATGAGGAATTTATATGAAAATTTAAGCAAAAATGTTGCCGTTGTTGTTGTTGTTGTTGTGTGTTGCATGAAAAGCGAAAAGCGAAAGGCGATGATTGCATGACCACAATGCCTCAACTACCCCAGCTACGACGACTCCCAGGCCGCTGTCCGTCCGTCCGTCTGTCCGTCTGTCCGTCTGTCCGTCTGTCTGTTATCCAATGGTCACGCCAACTGCACAGCGTCCCCTGCACCTCCCACTGCCCCTTCTGCCGCTCTTGTCTGATCCGCAGCTATCACAAATTGCAGTCGACGGCGGCGTCGACAGCGGCAGCGAATTAATTATCTTCAATTCATTCATTAAGAAAATGTGGGAGGGTACAACGCCCCTCTTCCCTCTTCCCGCTCAGATAATGAATGCACACAGCGGAGAGTCGCACGACGCGACGCCACGCGAAGCGACGACGCTCGCAGTTGTATCTGTATCTGTAGCTGTAAATGTATCTGTATCTGTATCCCATAGTACGCTGCGCTGCCTGCGCCAGTTGTAGCTCGGTTTTGTAGTACGCAGCTCGTATCGTATACAACTGCGATGAATGAATGAAAACGACAACCAGTTGAGGATGACGCAGCAGCAGCGGGCAGGCTGGATGGGAAGGGATGAGGAGGGGCAACTACACAACTGGGAAGTGGGCACAACTATGGGCATGGCTCTGCTTATGGTTGTGCTCGACGTTGTCGCAGTCGTTGTCGTCGTCGTTGTGGGTGTCTCGCTGTCTACGCTGTATCTATCCACTTGGTCGCATCCGCCGACAGCAGCGTCGTCGTCACGAGATGGCGGCGCAGGTCGCATAATAAATTATTCGCGTGACCAAATCATTTGCGTTTCGGGGCAATTTTTTCGCAAATGTCGAAATTCACTTGCAAGCGCCCTCTGATCTGAATTGTTTTTCTTTTACTTCCCCCCTCAATACGCTACTTATCAGCAGCAGCGTTGATATCTCGACCTCGACACGCCCCCACGCCCTTTGTTGTCTTATGGCTTGTTTTCAGAAATTATTAGTACCATGAATTATAATTGTGGCCTTTTATCGCCAGCAGCAATAAAATGTTGGCATACCCTCCAAATAAGTGGAAAAAATGTTTTAAGCCACATTTAAATTAAAATTTCCAAATATTATTATTATCAGAAATTAAATCTATATAAACAAAAATTAGTGTTCACAAATCGCCTCAAAATGAACCCTATCATTTGTACTTGAAACATAAATCAAGCTGAAAATGCATTTCAATTGAAATATAATTTAAAAATATTATTTTCATATTTTAAATTTAAATAAAACAATGATTGGATTTTAATTTATGTAAATGAAAAATAATGTTCGCATCTTAACTAAATTAAATCGACCTCAGAAATTTTTGAAAATTTTATTTACATTTGTAAATTTAAATATAATTTATCTAACACAAAGAATTTATAAACACAATTTAGTTCTAACATTTTAATAAAATTTCAAAATTATTTAATTTAATAATTCTTACATATTTTCAGTCTTTAATTTCCATAACTATTATATACTTGAAGGATCTTATTTTCTGCTGTAATTTAACAACAGTAGTCGACTATAAAATAGAATGATTGCCCCTAGAGCAACATTTAGTCTGTCATTGGAGAATTCCACAATTTGTTGTTCTTCCGCAACTTTTTGGTGGCAAAGTTCAGCGACCAAAAAAGCAGCAAATAAAAACGCAACCTGACATTGCCTTCGAATGTGAAAATTATGGAACCATGATATCACTAATTGCATAGCATTCAACAAGATAGTTTCCTACAAATTGATGGGGTTGTGTTATTGTTCTGTTTAAAGGTGTGCTAACACAGTTCTTCAGTTGAGTCATAGGGCAGATAAGTGTTTGAGAAGTCAACGATAAATTATTGTGGGCGAAGCTTATCGCAGTCGAGCGTGATTTCTCTTGGAGAGTGTTTAGATTTTAGGTATTTGGTATTTGGCATACAAATTTGAGTTGAAACAAAACCTGCTTCGAGCTGAATTTTTTGATTTGTTTCTCGTGTGCCACTTCCTCATTTCATTTAGCAATCAATCTTGTTTTCGCAACCTTTTTTCGCAAAACAAAACAAAACAAAACACAACAAAATTTGTATACTGACTGAATAACTGAGTCACCTTTAAAGTGCGGTGCGTAGAACGACGCTGGACGCTCAACCCCAGCGACGAGCTGTTAATTTAAATAATTTCGAGGGGGGCAGTTCCCTTGGCAGCTGGCTGGCAGCAAATTTCATCAGTTTTTTTGTGGTGCCACAAATGATATTTAGCAAAATAAGGAAAATGCAACTGGAAACTGAAAATGAGACCACTTTGCGGCGGGCAAGCGAGCGGAACGAAAACAAACAGAACCCGTCCGGCACAAGGATAAGTTACGTCCTGCCCTCTCTCTCTCAGTCTCAGTCCGTCCGGCAGTCGAGCAAACAGACCGTCGAGGGACACACGCGAAAGAGCGCAAACAACAAAGCGAAAGCCAAAGCAAACCAGCCCCAACAAATATTAAGTATACGTAGCGTTCTCGTTCTCATTCTCATTCTCATTCTCGTACCCGTTTTTGAGGTTTTTGGCAGGAAAATATCTTGCAAATTGACTTTGAGCACGCATAGCGTTCAACTTTTTGCTTATTGCAACAACAATAACCACAGCTAAGCGGTTGCTGCAAGCGGTTACAGCAACAACAACAACAACAACAAGGGTCGACTGCCTGCTGCATATGAAAATTGTGGCATGTGCGAAAAAAAAGGCGTACGCCTGTCATTAAATTTCGCGCCGACAACAACCAAGCTGATAACTAAGTTAGTTGTCTGTCTCTCTCTCTCTGTCTCACTGGCTGTGTGTGTGTGTGTGTGTGTGTGTGTGTGTGTGTTTGTTGTGTGTGCTCTGTGCCTCTGTTTGTCTGGGGGCGGCGCTCGCTGCTGTCACACATGACATTTTATTATTACAAAATAAGCATTTAAGCGAACGCGTATGACAGTTAATAATGCAAACAGCAGCAACAACGCAATAGCAACAACAACCACCAAGACAACAACAACAACAACAACAATTGTAACAACAACTTGGACAATGACAGCGACAGCAACTCTACTGCTCGCAACTCGGCTGAATGCAAAAATTCCCACAACATCCGGTTGAGAGCAGAAAAACAACATCGCCGACAACAGCAGCAACAACAACAACAACAACTATAACAACAACAACAACAACAACAACAACATGAACTGCAGTTGCAGCTCGGAAAACGGAACAAATAAAATGCAACGAACGAACAAACGCCTCGCACTGTGATTCACAACTCATTGCGAAGGGCTGAAAGCAGCTGACAGACCTGAGATAATTTCTTAATTAAATCAATTTTATGCTAATAAAGATTAATTGTGAATTATTCGCCAATGAATGTACAATTGTGCCTGCCTACGATGAACTGATTTCAATTCAATTTATTTTATATGTATATTCCGGTATTTAAAACAGCAATGAGTTAACAATAAGTAAATTGTTTATGACTTGACAGTATAGTAATAATCAAGAAATTTAAAGTCTGAAAATATATGTTTCTAATATGTAACTTCATCAAAAATATTATATTACATTTATTTCATTTTTAATATATATTTATTTCAACTGACATTAAAAAGAACAAACCAGGAAAACATTGATTAATAAGAGTAATTAGAGAAAAATCTTCAATAAATGTATTGAATATAGTTTATTTAATTTGGATAAATGTAATGGAATTTCGTAATATGTAAATTATTAATTTCTAATGCCAAGAATAGTCGAATAATGAAAATATATACATATCTACAATGTAACCTTTTTAAATTTAATTAAATTCTGTAAGAAAATTGAATTTCCAAATTTAGCATTGGCTGTTATAATATACAATATTTATAATATTTATATATTTTATAAGATTTATGAAATAATAAAAAATTTATTGTTAGTGGCCTATTACTTTACAATGCCAAAATACATATCAAAAATGTAAATTAAGCTGGAAATATAACTTAATGCGATCTTAATAATATTAAATTCCTGTTTTCAAACATAAACATACCTGAAATATTAATAATTTAATAAGAGTAATTAAAGAGAAATCTGCAATATGCAATACTTAAGTATTTTGGATATTGCCTCAATGACAAAATTGACATACTTGCGTCAAATTGGGGCAAGCGTGGAGACTGTGCAACAAGCGTTCGCCTGCTGGTGTTGGGAGGCGGACAACGGACTCCGCCTGCTTTGAGTGGCGGATATGCATATGGCCGGCGGACGTCAATGTGGATGCAATGTCGACTCACAGGCAGACAGACAGACAGACAGAGAGGGAGAGCAGAGACAGACTGAGAGGGAGTCAGAGAATCAGAGACTGTGGCAGCCACCGACGCCGGCACTCGTGAGTCAGCGGTCGTGGAATGTGAATGGCATACAAATGTCGCAGGCGGACGCATGGACTTGGGGCATGGATGTGGATGTGGATGTGGACGCGGACACAGAAGCGGTCGACTGCAATTGCGAACCGGTTCCGCAGGCAGCAAACCGAGCAAACCAAACCGAACCGCAGCAAAATAAAAAGAGAACCATCGCAATGCAAACAAGTTGCCACAGAGCGAGAAGCAGAGACTGAGAAGATGCTGCGCCGGGAGCTGGCAGATGAAGGTGATGCCAGCAGCACCTTCTCCTTCTACTCCTCGGCGACCAGAGTGGAGTTGGATTTTCCGGCGCGTTCTGCTTTGCGCCGGTTTTGGGATTGAAGACGACAGCAAACCGCCAACGACCGGCAGCAACAAGTTTTCTCATGTTTGTATTTGTTGTCGTTGTTGTTGTCGCTGTTGCTGGCCGTAGACAAACAAACAAAAGACCCACAGAGACGTGCACATATTTACACATATTTTCCTATGCAGCAGATACAACATTTTTTTATATTAAATTTCTTTTCTTATTTGTCGATGCGTACAAATTTCAAGAATGCTTTTTTTCGTGTGCCCCTCGGGTCACCCACATTTTCAACTCCCCAAGTTACTTGCCACATGCCCCATGCCCCATGCCCCATGCCGCAAGGCAACTGAAAGTGTTGCCGTGGAATTTGCGGCTTCGGAAATTTCTTTGCCGTTGTGCGTGGATGTGGGTGTGTCTAAAAATAAAGTTAAATAATGTTTAAGAATTGTTAATAATATGCATATGAGAACTGTGAAATTTGGCAGCACGTATGCCAAGAAAACAGTTGAGTTATTTCGGGAATGCGGGAAAACATTAAAAAATATAAATTCAAATAAAGCAAAACAATTGCCCAGCTGAAGACCGAAAGTCGTAGAGCTGTTAAGGAATGCGGAAAATTGCTTGGCAATCGAGAAAACAAATGTGCATTTTAATGTTTTTAAAGTTGCAGCCAACTATTTATTGTTAAATAGTTTAATTGATTAACAATAAATAAATTAAAGTGCACTCATAAATAAATCACATAATATAAAAATGTCGAAAAGATTTTATAGAATGTAAGTACAATTGATGCAGCCAATTAATAAATCAATTTTCCATTTACAATTTTAGATTTAATTGTTATTGAATAACAATACAATTGTTACTTGAATCATGTTTATTAATCTGTACTTTTTATTTTGAATAAATTAAAATGTACCTATAAATAACACTCAGCTGACGTTAAAACATATGTATTATATATACTTAAAAAAAATGTAGCAAAAATGTAATAATGTTTAAAAAGATATTTGTAGATATCAAACTAATAAAATACATATTTAAATTGCGCTCAGCGGCAGTAAATAATTTTATTATTTCTTTTCTTAAAAAATTTAATAATATTAAAATACAGCTGTATGCATAAATATAAAATCAATCAATAGAAACATTATATTACTTATTTATATATATGTGTATTTTAGTACATATATTTTTAAATAAAATATTAAACAACAGTCCCATCACAGTTGGTTTTACAGGGACAATAAAGCCTAATTGGGTCACTCTCACTGCCTGGTGCGTCTATTAGCCAAGTTAATGCGAATTCCCACACTTAGTCTGAACTCATGTCTCTGCCGTTTGGTAAACCAAAATCATATATCATTATAATCATTTGATCAGCAAACTGCTGTCGACCAACAAGCTGACTAAACACAAGAGCCCTGCCCCAAACATCAATGGCTTTTACCTGAATCGCTTGTGTGAATTTGGTGGATTATTCAATGAGGCTCATTTAATAGGTCATTTCATTACACGTGTCGCTCAAAAGATCGTCAATTTGCGCCATGAGATAGCCATGTAAAAGCCATTTAGAGTCAGATGGCCAGAAAAAAGACCATTAATCTGGGGAGCTCGTAAAATGAGCCAAATTGTGGCTGGCAAAAGATCGATAACCGAAAATCATACGTAATTGTTATCGTCGATCAGCAGGGCCAAATGCGTTTCACCAGCTTGGAGTCAACTGTCATTAAAGCATACTATATATATAATAATTATTATACAGCATGACACTGCAGTATTCGGTTTGTGTTATGCAGTTAGCTGAGGTTAACAGGCAGCTGCCAAACAATGGAATTTGAAATGTAGAATGTGGAATGGAGAATGTGGAATAACTGACCTTTGCTTTTGATCTAATCCGCGACACTGATCGCATCGCTGGGCACTGCAAAGCGCCCAGTTCCGGACTCCGGACGCCGGACCTGTCAACGTAAGTGAATTCGTGAATGGCTGGCGATGATGTTCGCTGGCGATGATGAATGAATGGACCCGGGGCCGGTCTCTGGTCTCATTCACAAAACACAAACACAAACAGAGACACCGACAGCGACAAACAAAACCGAAATATTAATTAGCATTTGAGTGTGTGAATGTGAATACGAGTGTGTGTGTGTGAATGTGTGTGAGTGTTTGGCGGGGAATGAGGTCGACTCACAGTCGCTGTCGCTGTCGCTGTCGCTGTCTAATCGCCCGCTCACGAATCGACGGCGGATGCCACAAATTTGGGCATGTGTCGCAGTCGCTGCCGCAGTCGACGTCGCAGTCAACGTCGCTGCTTCCTTTTTGCGATTTTATGAATGAAAGCTTCAGCTTCGTAGTAAGCGTTTTTGGCGTTGGCGTCGTCGATTGTCATTGCCATTTATGGGCAAAGTGCAAATGTGCCCCAACCATTGTGGCATGAACAACTACGACTACGTGCCTCTCTCTCCCTCTCTCTCTCTCTCTCTCTCTCTCTCTCTGTGTGTCTCTCTCTCTCTCTATCTATCTGTAACTGCTATCTGGCAGTCTAGTCTCATAGCAGCGCAGCTATTGCTTATGTGCGCCCAGTACGATGTACATATATGTAGGTGTGCTTTTCTGTTCGCAACTTATCTGCTTACCACCCTCGCACCCCTCTCGGTGGCTTCAAGTGCCAGTTACTTCGAGATACTCTTGTACTGCCAATTGCCAAGCGTGACTGACTGCGTGGGATTAGAATAACACAGAGACAACGTAATTATAATATTGAAATAAGTGAGACAAAATAATCAACAACGTTTCCAGTACAGCAAAAGTTCAAAAGAAATTCGTAAATCAATAAATATTTTCATTAAGAATAATAATAGTAATAATAATATTAAAAGAAAATAATGAAATGCAGATTCGAAATCAGATTTTTTGCTTTCTATCAATTTTCTAATTTAACTTTATTTGTATTGCAACATTTCTAATTGTAAGAATATTAAAATAATATTATAGACTTTTTGAACACATCAAAATAAATTCGAAAGAAAATCAAATCTCTCTATATGTATATAGTAATTTTTAATAAAAGCGAATAAAAATGCTCAAACAGAATTGTAAATTGAATTTAAGTAAGGATAGAATAGACAGTGAGACACAGATATTTCTTTTTGTGCCAAATATTCCTGTCGTTTTTCCAGTACATCGAAAAATTCTCGATATCACACAAAAATGTCTAAAGCATCAAATAAATTGATCAAACAAATAGAAATCTGTTCATGATTTATGACATTCGCAAATTATTCATAATTTCTAACAAAAGCGAATTAAAATAACATCTATATTTCAATTGTTTAATAAATGTTCAAGCTATTGATCATTTCCAACAAAAGCGAATTAAAATAACATCAATATTTCAATTGTTTGATAAACGCCCAAACCACATGAGATCAAACTATTATGACGGGAAATATTTGAATAGCAGGGTAATAAATCGGATTTTAATCAAGGCATCAGGGCTGTCAACTGATTAAGAAACAAAAACAATCTCAGTCCAGTATCTAGCTGCTGAAACTTGTTTTTAATTATTAGCTTCTAATTAATGTAAATTGAAGTCATTAATGTAAGCAACGATTCAATCTGCTTACATGACTCATATTAAATGAGGAAGTTAAAGTTGAAACAAATAAATTAAGTTACTTTACACGAATTATTTATGGATTAATTTACAAGTAATACAAAAAGTGTGTAACAAATTCGTTGTAATTTATGAATTGTTTATTGTGTGGCGCTTGTGTCGATACAATTCGATTGCGGTTCTATTGTTATTGCTATTCGCATTGTTGTTGTCACTTTACTTAGTGTGTCATTGCCATGAGTTTGAGATTTCAATTGTAATTCTGACTCTGACGGAATGAGTGACTGGTTGTTTGGATGTCCACGAACTGCATTCCCATACTCACACTCGTATTCATTCTCATTCACAGAGAGCCATCCAAATTGCGCCAATTACGCCAAATCCGCTGCTCCCTCGAAATTGTTCATTGTTGTTGTGTTCGATGATTACGATTGTTCATGTGCCAGTCCATATCAATTTACAATTTACAATTTACAATTTACAACAATTGAACAGGAGCACAAGCAAGCACAACAATTCGAATTCAATTTGCGTATTATTTTTGGGGAATAGTCGCATGTGACAAGCCGTTAGCTTTTAGCTGTCACTTAAAACGCAGTTAGTTGGCAGCATGGTTTTAACCCCGTTTCCAGCTAAATTGAGCGGACAATTGGAAGATGATTGGCGTCGATTTCAGACCACGCAGAGACCACAAAAAATAAATAAATAAACTATGCAATTGTTTGTGGTCGCTTCATTCAAGTTTCAATTTCCAACGCGTGTCCATAATTTCAATGGTTTTTTACAAACAGATTTTGCGCTGTTATATCATCAGTTTTTTTGTTCAAATCGGTTGGCATTGGTTGAGCTTAAATCACATTTCATTTAATGTCAGAATTAGATTAAAATGATTTGCAGTTGAAACTGCAACTAATTTCGTTTAATTGAAATAATTGAGCAGAAAGCCATGCCAATAAAATGGAAATAATTGCACCAACATTGTGAATACTTTGATTGCCCCCCATCATAAAACTATGGCCATTAATAGCCATAAGATTGCCATTTGTCTTGTCGCCTTTCATTATCTGATATCGGGGGCGCGTGGGCCAAAAACATTTCCGCTTTCACGCGGCGTATACGCAATTGTGAACACGAGTATGAAATAGAAATAATGGGACAACCCCGCGTCCGTTATCATTGACGGAAGCAACTTCAAAGCACTTTTGACACATTCCAGACGTCAGTCAATACATGGGACCTGGCGACCTTATTTCTAAGACCCCGCCACAAAAGTATTTACTACTATATAAGCAGCCTGCAAACAAAACTCGAGAAATCTCCCAAAAGCAATTTGTCAAAATTGTTGCATAGTTTCAGCTCGAAAGGGGGATTTACAAAACTTAAATGGCGAAATATGCGCAGAATTAAAAAACGATAAGCAAACAAAAGTGTCGAAGTGATGGAGGGGGCGGGGTTGGGGGCATGTGAGTATATTATAGTATAGTATATGGCAGACACGGGCTGCACGTATTTCCGCAATGGTTGCATTCTCTGCTGTAGATAAACAAATTAAGCACTTAACACAAAAGCAAGGCAAGCCGAAAACAACAGCAACAACAGCAACAACAACAACAACAACAATGAAAGCGAGAAGTGAAATGCTCAAATAAAGAAAACACGACAAACTGGCAACTGGCAAGCACACGTAAGAAAGCAACAATAAAGCAAAGTATGGCAAGAAAAGCGATACGAAGTGCGAAAAGGCGAAGAGGAAATTGTCACAATGTTGCAGAAAAAACACGTGCCGCTGATTAGTCAACGAGCGAGACGCCAATGGACGCGGTCGAGGGGGGTGGGGGAGGGGGCTGGTAGGAGGGAGGAGGGAGGCAGAAAAACAAACGACAAACGACAGATGACGGACGACAGAAGACAGACTGAGGAGAGCAACAAGACGCGCTGCGCACTGAGAGAAACTAAAAGCAAAACTCTGTTTTAATAATATCATAAATATACAAAATAATTTTGATTACTTAGTAATATTTTACTGCAGTTTGGAGCTAAGCTAAATCAATCGAAATAAAAATAAAATAATTTGAAATTGGGCTTAAATTTTAATATATATAAGCAAAAACTTAATGTACAGATATAATAATAAAATAAATACATTAACATTTTTAAATTAATTAATTAATGTAAATCATTTAATTTAAGTTGTATTAAAATATAATACTAGTGACTAGTGTCATTATTAATAGACTTTAGCTTGTGAAAACACAATGAATATAAATAAATAAAATAAAATAAAATAAATAAATACACTAATAATATCAAACATAATTTTGGAAGTGTTACAAAAAAATTAAAATATTTTAGTCAATTTTGAATGGTGGACAATAAAAAAACTTCTCTTGCTTAAATTAAAATTAGAATATATAAACTTTAAACTATCTCATTGCTATAAATTTGTACTAAAAGACTATATTTCAAATATTATTTCAAAATTATAAATTAAAAAAAAAAAACATTTATAAAAATAAATTTATATGTGCAACAGGTTGTTTTCAATCTATTAATACACAATTTATATAATTTTAATTTCCTTGCAATTAATTGATAGACTAAAGTCGAAAATGATAATGAAAGTAGTTAATGTTTTTAACTGTAATCAATTTTTGTGCAGTGTGCTCGTTTCACTAATATGTTTCAGGGCATGTGAGTGTGTGTGTTTAAGGGGGGGGGGGGGGGGGGGGGGAAGAGTCTGCAATACATATGCGTAGCTTGTGCCCCATCGCCCACTTTTATTGCGAACGCATCATAAAAATTATTTAACGCTATCGCACATTTGTCATGCCGCGTTGACTCTTTCCTTCTTCTTCTGTCTTCAGTCTTCTGTCATTTGTTCTTCTTTTCTTTTTGCGTGCCTGCGCTTTTGTTTTTATGATTATTAAATTTCCTCAAAAATTCTGGCCTGACGTAATAATACATGCGTATAAACAAAACACACAGACAGGCACAACAAACATAACTTAGTATAAATGGGATGTGTGAGATGCGATGAGTATGCGAGCTAAATGGCAGGGAAAGACAACAAGGAGATGATTTGATTAGACTCCAAGTTCATTAAGATACGACAATGTTTTATGTGTATTGTCTCGAATTTTTGGTTAAATTAATGCTGCCAATACAACTGAATCTGAATCTCAAGAGTTCTAATACTTTCCCCTTCGATTATTACCACATCTAGGTCATATTTCATCATCTAATCTCAAAGTGGGCAGATGGAAAAAGCCATCAGCATAGAGTATAGAGAGCATATATAGCATATATAGTATTAGTAAGTCAGCCTATCACGTCTATTAAATTGGGCACGTGTCTTCCGGATGGCATTCAAATTGAACGCACCGAACAGAAGCTGATATTATATTTTTCGAGTACTCATATTTTGCACTCAGAGTCGCACTCACAGTGGCATGAATGGCAAACATCTGGTTATCAGTTATCTGGTTTGACGCTATTTTAGTCGCATGTATTTTGCTGTTTTGTTGCTGATAAAATACCTGAGCTATCAGGTCGCCATAGCCGGCAAGTACTATTTCTGTCGATTCTCCATCAAAGACAACACGCCAACTGACGTCATTTGGCAATTGGGGGCCAAAGTCAATGCTGCGAAGAGATTTCTCAAGAATCACCATATAATACCCCCCCCCCAAACAAAGCTCAATTCTTTAGGCTGTGCGAATGAGATAGACGAATGCCAAAGGCAAATAACGAAATATAAAAATAAAAGGCCTAAAGACAGTTGTTGGCCGACAGCTTCTCAGAGTCGGAGGCTTTGAGACCGACTGCGGATCGTGCAAATTTTGTCAATATTTGCCTGGGGTCAATAGAATTTTTATTTGCGGCACGTGGCCGTCGAAATGAGCAATGGCAACAACAACAACAAGCGGTGGCAACTTCGAATTAAACAATAAATGAGTGTCGAAAAGGGAAGGCGAAAGAGTTGCAAAGACACTAACAACAATAACACTAACACTAACACTAACAATAACAATAAAAACAACGCAGCAAGTGCGTTCACAACAAATGGCAAACTATTAACGCGTTTGTTTACACGCTACAACAACAGCAATGAGTCGAGTTTAAACGAGTGTCATAAATTTTGCAGAAAACCAGGCAAAAATAAAAAACACGAAAGCGGAACTGAGTACAATAGCAGAAAAAGGGCACAAAAGGGTTGATCATAAAACATCTGTAGCAGCAGCGAATGCAGCATCCCCCAAATGTTGCGTATACGCCGCGTGTAACGCACCAACAAATAAATTCCATTCCATGCCATTGAATACCGCAATCAAATTGAGCTGATAACTCCATGTTGCCCGTTGCGCATACGCAGCGTGTGCCAATAACTTATAAAATCTATTTTCTTGAAGCACCTGATAGTTGCCCTGGGTTGATTTTATTCTGAGAAACAGATTTCTTTTAACTTATTTCAGTAAATCAGCGTGGAATGAGGGAAATTATCAGGATTTTTATTCTCAGAAGCAGATTTAATTGAATTTATTTTGATAAATAAAAGGGCATGTGAACTAAAATTTGTAGAAAGATGAGATACATAAATGTAATTCAATAGAAAATCACTTAATTAAAGTAGCAAATATATTTCTGTTGAAGCAGTATATATTTATGATCAAATAAAATATATTAAAAATTAACTTAAATAAATTAGCTAAGAATTATGGAAATTAGCTAGAGCCAAAATTCAGTTTCAAGCCGAATCTATAAGTAAATATTTTAAATTAAAATAGTATTATTTAACATTAAATGTAAACCAACAACTATAAAAAAAGCATTAAAATCAATTAAAATAGTTTCCCATCGAAGGCTGGAAAGTTCAGCACCTCTCAAGGCATATCACTAACATATTTGTTAAAATTAACAAAAAACAATTATTTAAATAAATTCAAAACTGTCAATTAATATATTTATATTTACATTTATTTAATATATGAATAATACAGAATTAGCGTAACAATTCCCTTTTAATACCTATCTATCAGTTGAAATTGTGTTTCCAGCTAATACAATCTTCTACCTCTGCAAATAACTGTTGAATAAACACAATTTTTTTATTCTAGCCAAACAGCAATGCTTCGTCACAACAATGTTAATGATAATGCTTGTTGGCCCGCCGATTAATTGTTATTCATAACTTAATGATGACGTTATTAGGTACCGTCATGTAATGCATATCGACGGTGGGCAAAACAACTTCGATTATGCAATTGAATGCCGCAAACTAAGAAATAAATACGAAAATTTGATTGCACAACTTGAAAGAATGCAAAATTTGCAGAAAACATTGGTTTCCCGAGACGCGACGAGACGAGTTGAAGAAGCATTCCCAAGTGCGGACAGACAGACAGACAATGTGTAAAAGTCAGCAAATAAATCAACAACCTGCACACGCGCTACAACTAGCTACCAGACCCCCTTGGCTGCCCCCTTGATGTCTATATCCATATGGCCGGCATTGGCAGAATACGATATGCCAAATGCCGACGGGGCGACGGCCTCCGCAGTTATTACGAGAATAACATGGAATTCGCATAAACAAGATCCCACACAGCCAGGCGAGCGAGCGGGCAAAGAGATTGAGAGTGCGAGAAAGCGAGAAAACGAGAAGGAAGCGTCGTCTCTGGGTGAAAGTGAGCCGTGCAACCGGGCTGAAGGAGGACAACAAAAATAAGAGCAGAATGCTAAAATTGGTGCGAAAATGCGATCAGACACACACACAGACAATGTACATATGTATGTATGTGTAGTCACAGTGGCTGTGGCAGTTTTTGGCTCGGTCAGCTCAAGTTGCTCACGTTGACGTCTTGCATATGGCGATCAAAGGCTGCGCGTGCGGTCAGAAATGGAGCAGACACCCCTCGAGGCAACCAGACAGACAGACAGACAGACGGACAGACGGACGGACATTGTGATGTGGGCGTGCAGCGCTGTGCATCTATTTGTTAGCCAAACAGAGCTAATGTTTACACAGCGAGCAGAGAGATAAACACAGCAGAGGGGAGGAGAAGGGCATTCCCTAGAGCGTGTTCTCACAAATTCACAAGTGGTTTTTTTGCCTTTGAACATTGCCTTGAAACATTCCAGCACACGAGGCGTATGCGTGTTTTTCACTCGCACACATGAATAATACAATGTGACGTGCACTAAAAAAGGGGCACGTGTTGTGCGCAGCTGATCGGCATCGTGTTCATAAATTCTTTTGACCCAAAATAGAGATATTTGGCAGCGACGGTGATCTCCAAAAGCCGCAAGTTCAGCGATTGCATTACACATTTTGGGGGCCAAAAATAACATTTTCGCCTTTCTGGTTTCTGGTTCACAAATAGCCGCAGAAAATGCAGCATGAGCAGCCACAATTTGCAAATCCCAGTGCTCGAATTTACTGCCACACGTTTCACCGAAAAACGCATAAAATACGAGAAAATTTAGCAAAACAATTTTGTTTATTTGTTTGCCCCACCGAAAATGCAATAAAAGCCCCACACACTAAACCCACACAAGCATCGGCGAGACAAACAAATACAAATACGAATATGAAAAAAGAATCGACGCGGAAAAAAAAAAACGGAAAAGCGAAAACATCAATACGAGAAACGACTCTCAAATGCCCCCGTCGACTACAGTGAACATTCTAGTTGTTGCTTCGAAGTAAAAATTAAAACAAATAATTTAGTTTATGTCGCATTTGCTGCACGTGATCTTAATTGCTTCAGCTGTCTGTCATCAACTTGTTTGTGTCAATAAAAAGTAATTGACAAGAAATTTTTGTCACCCCGTCGATAATAATAGTTTTTTATGCCAAACTCAAAGCGCACAAATTTAATATCTGTACTTTCGCTCTAGATACTCGTAAATGCCATAATGCCATTAAAAAATAACCTCGCGCCAAAAATTGATGCGTAAACAAGTGCGAATTATTCATGTTAATATCCGAAAATTTCTCAATTTGATTATTTGGCAATTCGCGTCAAATGGTTCGCTGTCGCTCACGTGCGATCACTTGATCAAGTTCCCATGATTCCAAAATCGAATTCGCAATCAAAATCATCAGTCAGTCATCCGCAAATCAGCCGGACACTCAGTCAGCCGGCATTCACCAGAAACTGGGAACCCGAAGCCCGCCAATAAGTTGTGCAAATATGTTTTGATGATGATGGATGTGGAGTACACGCCCACGTCTGGGAGTATCGCACTCGACTCGGCTCCGCTGCTAGTTGTGGGTCTATGCCCCAGAAAATCCCCGTATCTTGCTTGCTGATATATGTAGAAAGTCACGTAATAAACACGAGTTAAGCAGTGATAAAAAAGAACATAGAAAACAAGCAAGACACTCGAGTCTTGTGCAATTAATTGTAATTTTACTTTTATTTGCATACCGCGCCGGCGCTGGGAAATGGGCATTCCCAACGCTACCAAGTGAAAACAATTACGTTTAATAATTACTAGTTGTAGCTTGAGGATTTTGTTGTTCTGACTGTAAACACTTTGGATTATTTATTTATTTTATTTGCGGCCAATAAATTCTTAAATATCTCTACGAAAAATATAAATAGTCAGTCAATATTTATTTAGTGTTTTAATTTATTAACTAACTTAGTTATAATATGAAATATTCAATTTAAAACAATGGAGAATATTTAGGGAGTAATAGAAACTGCTTTCAACGCGGTATAATTTAATTTGTAATATGTAGTTTGATTTTATTAATTAATATAATATATATACAATATAATACATGATATTAACTAGCGTTCATCCAATTATAATTTCATTTTCTTCATTTTGAATATCAAATTCCGATAATTTAACAAAAGCTATATAGCTTCATTCTTAAGTTAATACCTATTTCTAGTGAATTCTAATAACACCACAATGATTGAATTAATCTTCTTAATATATATAAATCTCGTGTCACAATGTTTGTCCTCAATGGACTCCTAAACCACTTAACAGATTATATTAAAATTCGAACATCATGTACAGTTCGATCTAACTTGAGAGACAGGATAGTTTAAATCTCAAATTATAGTCGCAATTTTAATTTATTGCTAATTATTTGTCTGCTATTATTTGACAGTCACAATTATCTGTTAATGTAATATAACAAAAACTTTAGCCACAGCAACGCGTGGCCGGGTCAGCTAGTATACTATAATTATCACTCTGGCTAAACCCAACTGGTGGCTATTCCCTGCATTAAGACTATTCTATTGGAATTCCCAAATAATTAAGAAATAACCACAACAAGATTTGTTTTCCAGCATCTGCAGGGTGTCTTCCCATTGAGCACTATTCGGGAATTAAAAATAAAACACTTGTTTTTGTTTAGTTTATGGGCTTGTTCTTGTTTATAGAGAGGGAGAGTGAGAGAGAGAGTACCGTGAATTAGCATTTGTTTTGATTGTAGCCATCGTCTTTGTCTATCTATTAGCGCAAAACTAATTAAAAGAGGGTGACAAAACTAAACTGAAATTTCACAACAAAGCGAAAGAAACTCTCAGCGGGCAGCAGGCGGACAGACGGACAGACGGACGGGGGGACGGAGGGACGGAGGGCGGCAGCAAATCAAAGTTGATTATCAGCAATCAGCAAATAAAAATGTATTAATTTCGAATTCATTACGCGTGTTGTTATTATTGTTGTTGTTGTCATCAATGTTGTTGTCGTTATGTGCTTGGAGGCGACGACGAAATATAAAAAATTCCGCGCGTTAAACGCGTGCCCGAGTCACGCACTCCGCAAACAACCACGAGAAACGAGAAACGGGAACAAAGTCTCTGGGATTTTCACCTGGTCGAGGCACAAGACACAAACCGAGGCGCATGATCAGCGACGGCATTGAACTGCGGGCAATCGAAGGGGAGGGACAGCTGATAGGGGCTTAAACTGAGACTGAGACTGAGACTAAGACTGAGACTGAGACTGAAGCTGAGATTGAAGCTAAAACGGATATTGAGTCTGAGATTGAAGCTAAGACTCAGACTAAAGCTGTGACTAAGACTGAAGCTGAAGCCGAGTCTGAAGCTGAGACTGAGACTGAAGACTGTAACTTTAACCGATTCTCTGCCTGAAACTGAGTCTGAGACTGAAACTGAGTCGCAGATTGATTCTCGCTTGGCACAAGCCACAGTTGTTACATGCTTATGGCATAGAGACTGATGCCGAACTACATTTAGCAGTTCCTTCACCTCATCGTGAGAATCGAAAAAGCGCTCAGCTAAAACTCAGAATTGCTCTTAGTCATCGTTAGTTTGTTTGTGCGAGTCAGCGTTAATTGGTATTTCAGCTATGCCTGTTATCTCGTCGTAAGAGCGATCACAGCTAAAGTATCTTGATTTCACAACGAAGTCGGCTAAAGAGCTGGATTAGATGTTGGGGGCGAAACAAATCTTTATAACAATAAAGCAAATAGTTTCGTCTAGGCGGCTCTATCTTTATCGAGCTCAATGTCAACAAAAGTCCGAAGTGCCAAAAAAAAAAAAAGAGAGAAAAAACCTGAACGATAAGGGCCCGATAAGGAGGCGCGGCCGGCAGAAAGTGCAAAATATAAACAAAAAACAAATTGGAGCAACAAAATGCGTGTTGTTGTTGATATTATTATTTGTGTTGTTGAGCGCGTGGCCGTGCAACAGGTGAGCAATTGAACTCTTCAAGGGGAAGCAATTTCATGTCAAAGTCATGCCCAATCGTCAGCTGACATGACGCCAACTCACACAGATACTCGCACACACACACACACGCACACAGTTGGCTCGAGGCACGTGTAGAAATTTATGACTATTGATATAAATGTTTAGCAGCATTCTGCTGCTATTCCCATTTTCATTTCTCTTTCGAATGCGTCGATTTGTTGTTGTATTTTTAGCCGCGGCCTCAAAACAAAATTTTTGTGATTTTTTACATTTCCGTTTTTGCGGATTATTTAATGAATTATTTATTCGATTGTGCTAATCTCATTGAGGTGCACCTGCAAACTGTTTTGCATATTTTTTTCCATTTTGTTTGTTTATTATTTGCTGTCGATGTTTTTACTGTTGCTGTTTTTGCCAATGTATTAGATAAGCGGTTTGTTTGCCTCAAGGTCAGTCTGATAAACACACACTCAGAGTGTGTTGAATGAGGCTGCATGAAGGTGCAAGGAGTGAATGAAATCAATCCAAAATGAAATGTTATCAAATTTATTTTAATGAATGAATACAGTATATGATTATAGTATTCCAAATTTGAACTGATTATGAGTGAGATCTTTTAATTAAGAACGATTTCGGATGAATGGAGGATTAGATATCGCCATGTCAGAGGCAGCTGCTTCATCTATCTATCTATTGTACGTCGACTGCTCGACAGTTCACTTGCACCTGGCAATCAATCAACGAATCCATTATCAAGCTTAGTTTGTTCCGATCTTCGCTCGCTTTCGTTGTCTCCATTAGCCGTTTTTGACCCTACTCGAAACTCTTTTAAATTGTTCAGTTGCTGTTGCTGTTGCTGTTGTTTATGTTATTAACACAACAAACAACCACTTAACTTTGTAAATCTGTCCAAGCCATTTGGCTTTGCATCTAAAAATAAACATCAAAGCGAAAGGCGAAAGGCGACGCTGCCGTGTTTGCTTCTGGCCAAAAATAAATATTGAAAAACTATTTTTAATGCCCCAAACCAGAATCGAGCAATCGCTCAATTGCACAAATTGAAGTACGCATCATGTTAATTGGCGTCTCCTCTTTGGACTCTCGGCAACACACGTGTCTCGATTGGATCCACTTTGACGGCTTTCGATAGAGTCAATTTATGGGGGCAGCAATTGAAATGTGATTTATTTTTTTGGGGCGAGTGGCGAAATGTTTATTTTTGGGTGACAGCGCGATTCGCATTTAATTATTAATTATACAATGGAATTACATTTTACAATTTACTCGCACAATTGGCGTTAATAAACATAACAATTTGCAGTACAAGGCAACGGCAACGGCAACGACGGCGGTAATTGTCGGCGCTGTTGTTGTTGCAGTTCATAAATCAGGCGAACGCGCAAAAGTATCTGACAGATACAAATGGCATATGGCCGCAGCGACGACAAGCGACGACCAGACAGACAGACAGACTGTCAGATAGTCGGACGCAACGCGTTCGCTTAATGATTGCAACGTTTACGTTAATTTACACTTCATCAATTGCGTAGTTTGCAGCCACACAAAATATGTTATTAACAACAACTAAAACAGAGGGCAACAACTTGAAAAGCGAACTACGCAATGAAAATGCCAGTTTAATCAGGAAAAAATACGTATTTCCCAGACCCAGACCCAGACCCCGATTCGACTTCGAATGGGATTTCGAATTCGATTCTGTTCCGTTCTGTTCTGCGCCGATCACAAATCCATTACGCAGTTTTAGCCGCCTATAAATAGCCCTGAAAAACTAACGCGTAATTTCATCACATATAGATTCCCTGAAAATAGAACCAATAATCGCGATAAGTGAATAGATTATGATGGCAATCTCTGTCATATTACATCAACTAAATACAACGAAAGTGTTTTGCCAGTTATGACGCAATTTATGAGTGCCATGTGAATCAATGATTTTATTCGTATGCTTCGACGGGATCTTTTTGACGGAGATTCCCTTCGGACTGAGCTTTTGCAACTGATCTTCATTAAAATTAAAATAAAATAGAAACATTTATAATCATTTATTTGTAGAACATTTTTTTCTGTCTTATAATAATACAACATAAATTATGTAGTGATTGTCGCATTAATAAATCGGTAAAGTATTTTACTTGAAATAAACTTGTCATCAAATGCATCTTAACTGAAAAAGTTTAATTAATGGAATCGCTTATGAAAGCATATGGATTTTCTCAGGTAAAGCTTTTCAACTTTTATTTTTAATTTATTTTGCTGTATAATGGAATTAATTGATCATATAATTCACGTTCACGTCGATTATTATATGCCCACATCGGTTTAATATACTCGTAGATATTCCGATTCAGCAGTTAATTAGTTCGCTTAATAAATTCTATTTTTAGAAGAATCAATTACCAATACCCAATGTGGAGAAGTGTATAAATAAATGATTAAATGCTAGTTGGACTCATTTAGCTAATTATTTTGATGTCAGCTCAATATATTCAAATCGAGTATAGGTTTAATGGAATAGTCAAAGCTTTAATGAATCAAGAACTAAGAATGTGGCTAATGAAACATATATTTAAGAATGGCAATAGAGAGCTGTAGATTGCGGCACTAAGATTAACATAAATTATTAAATAAATAAACAAAAAAAAATTATATGAATAAAATAGTTAATCAAAATTAATGGATAAATAAAAAACAAATACATATTGAAAAGATTCATTAAATAAAATAAATACAACTAACAAAATAACATATAAATAAATACAATAAATTTAAAAAAAACCATAAAGGGCACAACATTTCTTGTTAAGTTGAATAATTACAAAAGTAAACAAATAATTAAAAAAAAAATGAAAAATAAAAAAATAAAATATATAACACTTTTTGAGCACATAAAACAAGCATAAAGGGCACAAAATTTCTTCAGCATGAAAATAATTAAACAAAATTTTATAATTAGAAAAATAAACTAAAAATTAAAAAAATTTGAAATAAATAAATAAAATTAAGTGCTATATTAAGCGTAAAATAAAGTTCGTAATTAATCAAATGAAAAATAAATAAATAAAATAAAGTTAAAGTTAAGATAATTTAAATTTATAATTTCAAAATTACGCACAAAGTGTTGTGCCTTAAATCGAGCAGCCAAATTAATTTTTGTAATTCTTAAAGTCGAGTCGCATTGCATTCGAAATGAAATCACAATCTCGCCTGGCCATCCACGCTCCCAATGGATGCTCTAATGTTTACTTTTGCCGCGCCAATTGAATTTGCTTTGGTTTTGCTCTCGGCTGTGGCTGAGTTTGGTTTCAGGTTTGGGTTTGGGTTTGAGTTTGGTTTTAACCTGTTAAATATACAAACATATTATGGCACACACAAATTCTGCCACTCTCTCCATCTGTCGCTATTTCGTGAATTCTGTGGACTTGCCCCTCCAGTTGTCCAGTTGGGATGCTCCTCTCATATCATTTGATCTCGTGTCGAGAGGGTTTTGAGAATATATATTGCCTCGCCTCCAACTGTATGCTCGAGTCATTATCTCGGCAATTAGTTGTACGTTAATTAGCCGCATGCCAATATTTGCATTGTTCTTGTGTTTAGTTTAATTACAACAATAATTTGGGCGGGCTTCCAATTGCGACGTTATGGAAGCCAACTACGAGCCATCCATCCATCTGGCCAAACACGCAATTTACTTTCGCACTCGCTCTCGTAATGCGCATTTGCTGTGGCTGTGGCTGTGGCTGAGGCGCCACTAGATTAGACAAAAGCTAATGGCAGTGCAGTCGACATGATATATACACTTGAGTCTGAACGTCGAAATGGGTCACTCGATAAGCGAGCTGCGAATGCATTCATTTGAGTCTGCGTACTCACGTGAACGCATTTTGTGAATGATTTACGAGCGACAGCGCGAATACCATATCTTATGATGATGGAACCCCAACCGAACCCAACTCGACTCGACTCGACTCGACTGGAGTCTAATGCTAATGTCTTGCCAATTTGCGCTATCAGTTGTTACGAGCCCTGGCAATTCTGATGTCGAGGAAGCCGCCCATAAATCAGCAGCTGCAATTATATATTGTATGCAACATTGCTGCAAATCTTGGCAGTCAATCAATTTAATGGCCGCCACTGGTATTACACCTTGCCCGGTTCGACGCGTAACTTGACCATATACATATATCACCTGGCACCTGCAATTGCAGTCTGCGAAATGTTGATAAACATAAGGCCGGGCCAACATTGAATACAGTCAGAGAATTCCCAGTAATAATATCGTTGCTTATCAGCAAACCGAACCATACCGAACCGAACCCAATGCGAGTCAGCGATTAAATTGGCAATTACGAGTATATCGCCACATCGGCACCAAGCACGTGACCAGTTTCAAGTTCAGCGCCGTCGCATAATTTCACGGCATGTCTTACGAAAACAAAGCCAACCCACAGAACAACTCCACATGGCCAACAACGACACTCTTATCTAATGCCAGACTCGTCGCCACACGGGCCAAAGACATGCGTTACGCTTGACGGACACACGGATTACGGAACTGAATGCAAAACCAAAAGCGAAACAAACTCGACTCAAGGACACCTGCAGTTGCAGGGGATTAAGAACTCGTTGCAAGGATAATTTTAGACCGATTACGAGAACATATCGAATATTCAAATTGAAATGTTCCAACTACATAATTCTTCACAATGCATTCGTTAAAAAGCTTGCGTAATTTGCTAACGCATCCTTGAAGTACATTTATGGAGAATTTAAACAGTATTCAGGGTCAAACAATGTATCGGAGGTGTCATTAATTTCACTGGAATTTAACTTTAATACAGAAAGTGATTGGTATATTCAATAATGTAGAACACAACTTTAGCTTTTGCGTGTTGCACAAGGATGCATATAAATGCATAAATAATTAACAAATAAATAAATGAAAACAATTTCTCTATTCAAATTTTCACTCAATTGTAAATTTGTACAAAAGCAAACCATTTAAAGCTTTTAACATTATGTCAAATAACTAATATGTACAAATTCACAATAAAATTTGATATTTTTTCTAGCTTTACCAAGATTTAATATATTGATAAAAGCAAAAGATTCAACAGGATATTTATGTATTATAAATTGTAAATTTACGAGTTTAGCAAATACTAATAATATTCAAAATTAAACAACACAAACGGATATTTTTAGTAAATTTTACATGAAATTTTAGCAATGTGTGATAAGTCTTTTCTTAAGAAAACAATAATCTACCAACAAAGCATAAATCCTAGTATTAATACGAAGCGGACACGAATAACATTGAATATATTTGTATGTAAATCTTGAAGTACACATCTTAATTGCAAATACCCTAAATAGCAATGCATGATTGCCTCATTATTTCATTCTATGCTTGGGCAGCAGCATCATTATTGTATCTATCGGTTACAGCACAAAAGTATCTTACAAAACAGCGCTAAGTACCTCATTAAATATTTCCTAGAAGATTGCGGCATTATCGCCAGCAATCTGCTGAGCAATTGTCAAAATAAAAACCTACTCCAGGTAACTCGGCAGATATGGAATGAACGAAACAAATACAACAAAGAAATCCCCGCGGTGTAAACAATCAATCGCATGAATTTGCAAAAAAACAAAAATCAAAATAAATAAATAAATAATGTGAAGCGCCAGGCGAGTATTTCACAATGATGATTGTATTCGGGTTGTGCTGTAGTTTTTATTGATCACTTGATTTATGTGAAAATTCGCTTGATATTTTTAACAAATGCTGATGAATTTTCTATTTCGGTTTGCGATTGGCATCAGCATTGGCGACGACGACGACGACGACGACGTCGACGACGATGGCGGCGGCGTCGATTGTGTTTTGTTGTTGTGCGCGGTTCGTTTTTTGGGGGAAGCGTTTCATAAAACGGCATTAAGTGGTATTAAAGCTGCCAAGCGTGCTCGTTGTTGTAGTTGTTGCCTCTTCCATTGAAGTGCTGCCGCGTTTTATTTGGTTCACGGCCCCCCGAAAAACTACAGAGAATGCATTGTGCAAAGAACGCCTGACATTTTGGCCGGAAATTCCGTCGTCAAAGTCGCCGCCGCCGCCCTCAACGTGTCGTGTCCGCACAATTAACGACCTGCAGCACGCTGAGCCTCAGATCCTCCTGCCCCGGCGCCCATGCTCACGCCCATGCCAGCTCCGCCCTCGGCATCGCCTCCAGCTCCTTCTCCCTCGGCGCCGGCGTCCCCGCCAGCCGAGGCTCCCATGGCGACGCCTCCCTGGGCGCCACCTGCCACATCAGCCGGATTTGGCGGCTGCGCCTGCGTCGAGCACTGCGAGATCCACAAATAAGGCGAAAGGAATTCATCATTTTGTTGCAAGACTCACCAGCAAGAGCAGCAGAGTGGCGAGAGCCAGAATCGAACCGGAGACTTTCATTGTAGGTCGAACAATGGAGTTAATAATGCCGCCCGCTGGCATTATATAGCCAATATCGGGGCATAAGATTTGGATCTTACAATGTTGCCACAATCTGGGCAATTAGTGCTCGCAATTGCATTTAGCAAGTTGTACTTTGCGCATCATTTGCGCGGATCGTGCACAAATATGTTAATGCTATTGTTATTATTATTTATACATTTATTTGTTGACAATCGCTTAATTGGCGCCCGCTCGACGATTGCATGTTCGGCGAGTCTATTAATAAGTTAATGTCAATTTTTCAACATTGTTGTGGTTGATGCTTCTCGCATTATTAAGTAATATTCAGCGATTGAATCAACAAGGTGATTGTGCCGGAAATGAGAACAGAAAATTCGCCAGCCTTAAACAGCATTTCACATTTACATTTCACACATTTGCTGCAAGTCAGCATTACGTATACGCCGCATAAGCTGCTGGATAGCAATTTAGTTGTTTAGTTTTTGCAACCGCAGAACAATAATAATTGCGCAAAGATTAGAGTCAGTTTGTTAATTATCTCTGTACACATTGTATTAAGTATTTATTGAGTTTTAATTTCATGTGCAATAATTACACATTATCACGGACGCCGCACGCAGTCGAACATAAATAAATAATACGATACAAAAACAGACGAGCGAAAAGAAATATTTATTTAATTACACAGCAGCTGCAATGATATTTTTGCCTTGATACCCAGCCAGATACGACGACTACCGTTTAATTTTATATACATATATATATATTTCACGTATATAGTACATTAGAGTGTGCGTAATTGCCATAGATATGGCTACAAATTTTTGGACAGTCAGCATTTATGGGGTTTAATTGAAATTGAAGCATTCGGAAGCAGCTGATAATTTGACATTGAGAATTATCAATTTGAAATGCACGTTTCAATATTTAACAATTATTAAATTTCTATTGAGCAGCCTAATCGAATCGATAAGCCCATGAGAATGGCCCATTATTACTGCATGGCAAAATTCACTGGCAACTGTATTAACAAGCTTGTAAACTCGACAGATAATTGGCATAAATAAAAGCTAAAATATTCATCTCGGAAGCCACTTGACTTAACAATTTCAACGAAACTGTAAAGATGCAATTGTATACTTCGACAGTCGATGGTCGATTGTCGACAGTCGATTGTCGATCCAAACAAAACACAAACTCAATCAACAACAATCGCAAGGTTGCCAGCCACCTGTCCACTCTGCACTTTGCCCTTGCCCCTCGCCCCCAAGTTGCCATTTCTCTTTGAAGCATGTGCAACACAGTGAAATATGCAAAGCACATTGAACACAATTGAGTTGTAAGCCCATAAATAAATTCAATTTAATGGCAAACAATTTATTTGAATTAGCTTTACTTGCAGTACTAATTAGGAGAAAAATATCAATTACTAAATACTATTGATGAAATGAACTACGATAATTGTTTGGAAGACGTACTCTTTCAAATCCAAATACAACAAATTATAAAAATAATTGATCTATTTATTAAAATCAGTTTTATCTTGCATTACAAGTACTAATTAGAAGAATTTGAATTACGATAATTGTTTTGAAATCGTAGGGTTTTAAATTTAAATACAACAAATTATAAAAATCAGTTTTAATTGAAAGAAAAACAATATTGCTGCTTCAAACTTTTGAAAACAATTAATAAAAACCATTATTTTATTATCTTACCAAATTAAATTTATATTTAATGCGTAAAATAACAATAAATATTTCGTTTATTTATTTAGATCAGTTTACCTTGCATCACAATACTAATTAGAAGTAAATATAACTTTCCATGAACTTCAATAATTATTTTTACATTTAATTTTTTAGAAGTAAATACTACAAGCTTACGTTTTATTAATTTATTTATTATCATAAAATTAATAAAGAACATAATATATACTGAATACTATTGAGCAAATACAATAATCATTTTCGAATCATACTTTTTTTAATTTAAATTTAAATATTACCATCTTAAATGCCTATTCCCCTTTTTTTTAGATTCTCATTGTATATATTTCCATTACTTGCTAACTTTTACCTATGGGCAAAAAAAAAGCTAGGAATAAATAAACCGAGAGACGGCAGCGGATTAATCAATGATCAGTTAGTCAGTCATCAGGTTTAATTAAAATAATTGAGTTAGTGCAGCTGCTGCTGCTGCTGCCGTGCATCATTTAGTAAATTACATTGGGAAATAGCAACAAACGGCAACACAACAAAACAATTACATTAAACAATTGTGCATACACATCGAAGCATGCTTGTGCATATGTGAAATGATATAAAATTCAATGATATTTGAAGTTAATTTGTTTATTTACAATGTGCAGCGACTGCAACTGGCGACTGCAACTATCGTTGTTGCTGTTTTGTGTAATCGCCGGCAATCATTAAAATTTAAACAAATAAATAAAATAAGCCGCATGCCAATTTGGCGAATGCAGCTGCCAATGATTTGCATAGAAAAACCGCCAACTCAAATCCTTTGCTTCCACTCACTTTAGTTTATTTGTTTGTTTCTTTTTTTCTGTGTTGTTCCTTTATTATATTTATATTTTATTTGGTTGCTGTTGTGGTTGTTATTACTTATTTGTTTTACGAGTATTACGCCAACGGCAGCGGCCTTTTTTTTATCTGTGGGTGGCCACAATAATGGCATTAATCGGTGATTATCACGTAGCCTCTAGCCCAATACCAAAATCACAGCAATCACATTCAAACTCATCGTGACAGGCCCAAAACAAGACAGAGACAGAGACAGAGAGAGACAGAGAGAGGGAGCGAGAGAGACGCCAACGCCGGAGAGACTAAAAAACAATTCAGGCAGCAAAGCTCATTAAAAATTAAATCAAAATTAAATGTTCATCAAATGCAATAAAAATCATAGCGCGTGTAATTTTAATACCCTCTACACAGAAGATGAATCGCTTGGGTGTTTATGAAATGGTAAGAGGATAACTGAATTAGATTTACGATAATCCGACAGCTCAAAATGGTTATCAACGAATCTCTTTAAATGAGAGCTATATTTGTCAAGTATCTACAGGGTATCCCAGTCCGATAATGCTTGTTGGATCTGCTTTCACCACCCACATTGCCACATAACATAAACAAATTAATTGCACTTTGAAAGTGGAACTGTTGCTATTAGAGATGAGGAAGCCCAAATACGAGCTGCCAAAATGGCCCATTAATGCAAGTAATTGCTAGTATGTTTATAGAATGCGAATCGATTGACTTTTTGTGATATCAATGCGGCTTAAATATCTTGTGTGATATATAGTTTTACAAGCACAATTTATACAAGCTACACAGAGAAAACAAAAAGTTAAAATCAATCATCAAGAATAAAAAACTAAATTCTAGATTAGACATTCATAAAATAACTTTTCAAATCAAGAAAATGTCAAAAAATGGCTAAATTCCAAACAGAAACTAAATTCTTGTATTCAGATTTAAGAAAAAAACAAAAATAATTATAGTTATATTTTCATTTTGTAATTTTGATTAATATATATTTACTCACCTTTTACTTTCTTTTTTTAATATTAGAACTACAACATATGCTCTTTAAGAAGATAATTCAGCACAAAATATTAAAATAAGATTTCAATCTTGAACTAGGACATTAATGAAATACATATATATTGTTTCATGAATGTATTTAAGAGTAGCCTATTATTTTCAGATTAAAAAATTCTTAAATCGACGAATTTCACTCTGGTCTTTAGAACGTAATCTTTCTTTACATGTAAAACACCTGATGTCCTTATTTGCTCTGTTTTTTTCTTTTTACCTTAGAACTTAATTCCTAGTTACAAATGAAAATCATAAATATATATGCTTACAACATAGTTGGCAAGAGAAACAACTTGAGCTGAACTGCGTAAATTTACTTGATGTAACCAATGAAAATTGGTGTAAAGCTGCAATTTTAATTGAAATGATGTGCGCTTTAATTGTCGAAATTGTTTTCTATATGTGCAATTGATGTTTGTCGATTGCTAAAGCGTTGCCACTGCGGATATCGGCAAATGTAGCATTGCAGTTAAATTTTAATGCAATTGAAATTGGTCGCTTCCCCATCGACATGTGCAACCTCAATTGAATCCATTGCCAAATCCCACAATCCACAATCCTTTTGTCCGCATGCTAGACAGCTGCTGATGTTTGTGCGTGTCCTTCACAGTGGCCAGAGGGATAAGCGGGTCAACGAACAGAGCTGAGAGCTGAGAGCTGAGAGCAAAGCGTCTGAGCTGGGGGGAGGATCATGCAGTCGCAGGATAATTGAATATGACGATGATAATTTCATTTTCCGCTGAATAAACACAAACTGCACATTTCGATACGACATTCACAACACTCACAACACTCGCACCCAGACACTCACTTTGCGCCCACTTCTTTCGCTTTGGCTGTCGCAATTAAATCGCCCACGAGGACGACGGAAACACAAGTAAACGATACGAGTATTCACACTCATTTGGGTTGAGGTTGAAGCCAACTTAATTATCCAAGAGGACGCGCGCGTGGACCAAGCTGGCTAATGACCTTCAGTCAGCTGCTGCCAAGTCCCCAAGACTCACCCTTGAATACCCTCGACACACATAAAACAGCTTGAGAAGGGTTTAATAAAGCTGCTGCTGCAGACCAGGTAGACCAATTGCTGAGCTAGCTAATTCGCAAAGCATTTTTTCTGTCTGCCACAAAACTAATAACTGAACAACTGACCCCAAATTAAATCTTAAACTAGACTTGTTGCAAATGTTTTCATTAAATGCTTGTCTTGAGAGTTTCATTATGAATGGATTATGCGCAGTTCTTCACAAAGGATATGGCCATAGTCGAAAGCCATTTTACGAGTAAATCTACTTGCATAAATCATCGCGAATCGATTGCAACTTATCGACTCTGGAATCCCCACGCAAAATCCCCCAAGCCCAAGCCCAAGTTAAATATGTACCTTCCACTTGATGTCGTCGTCGTCGTCGTCGTCGTCGCGTCGACGACATTGTTGTTTTATTAGTCACAATTTGCGTTTTATGCGAATTCGCCGTAATTATTTACAACAAAGATTGTTGATGGCGTTGCTCGGACAAAGACGGACGCTTATTTTGCGATTTCGATTGCGGGGATTGCTGTCGATTCGAACAGGCGGCGCTTTGAATGCCAACCACGAATACACATATATCCAAGCAAATACCTCCAGCAACAACACTCACAATGATGACGATGACAACTGGCAGTACCAGGGCCAAAGCCGGTGCCAGTTCCATTGCCAGTGCCATAGCCATCGCCATCGCCATAGCCATCGCCAGTGCCTGGTATCGGTATCTGTATCTGTGGGATTGTTGTCGCGAATTGTTTGTGACTGTTGTCGTCGTCGTCTGAGCGCCTTATCGGCGGCGCCTCCAGAAAAATATGTCACACGTACGCGTCAAATTTTCTCAGAAAAATAAAGCCAGCCACAACAAAAATAACAAACCGCAAATAAATACTCGTACTTCTCTCAGCCTGATATGGAATACTGCAATGCTCTGCACTTTAAAGTAAAAATACACAACCATTAAAATTACGATATGAGATATGGAAACCCCTGCCCAGGAAATGTTTCGATAACTTTACGGAAAATTCCAATTTGTTTATATATAAATACTCACAAATTTTTTAATCTTAATATAACAATTAAACATTTATTAAACATTTTCAAAATTAAAAACTTAAACTTAATTAAGTTCTTATTATAATAATTTAAGCACGAATACTTAAACTATAAATATTCATAATTTAATTTAATTAATGCTCCTACTGCGCAGCCTGATATGGCGTACAGCAATGCTCTACACTTTAGAGTAAACATAAAACCCCTCTACAGGAAGTTTGATTAACTTCTCTATAACAAGGTTGTAAATCATGAAAAATTACAAATAATACGTCAAGTCAATATTTTATGTATACTCACAAATTTACTTTCGATATCAAATCAATCTTAAAATGTTAATGTTTCTTAATTTATAAAGTCATATAATAAATACTCCTACTTTTCAGCCTGATATGGAATATTGCAATCATCTGGTTTAAGGTCCATCTGGTTTAAGGTCCAGTAAAATGCATGAAAATGTCCGAAATGCGATATTTAAATTTCCTCCAAAGGAAAGTTTAATGAACGTCTCCGTTAGAAGGTTGAAAATCTTGGAAACTTGCATAAAATTCAATTCAATTCCAAAATTACATTCTGTTCATGTTCGTGTCTCTTAACTTTTAAATTTAAATTTTAAAAACAAGGTTACAACTAATTCTTCACTGTCAAATTTACTTTCTATTTCAGTCACTTTGAAATATTCATGTTGCTTAAATTTTAAGGTAATATCTAAGCCCACATAAATCAGCTATGAAATAATCGACTCATGAACATAGCTCGATAAATTACAACTTGCCAAGATTTATTATGAAATTTCCATATAAACTCGGTACACTTATTCATGTGCTATGCTATATACATAATCATAGATTAGATCTCGGCCCTGACCAGGGCCAAGAGCAGAGCAGAGTCGACTTTTTTTTATGCGTTTTTTCTTCTTTCGTTTTTTGTTCAATTCTGTGAGTGTGTGTGTGTGTGTGTGTTTTTATTTTTTTTGTCAAGTCAACGATACTGACGCCAGAAATTCCGCATAATTATTTGCACTTTGTTCGCTCGTTTTCATTGTGTTGTTTGCATTTCGTTGGCGCTGCGAATTCCACGTAACAATTGCCAACAAAACGCACAACGAGACCGCAACATAAACATTTTAATTTTACTCGAAGAGCCAACGACCAATATCAGCGACTTGACGTTACATAAACCCCGCGACCTGCCCCCAAAAAACCAGCACAAAAATTACAAACTACATTAATCCACTTCTGCCATAATTCTAGGTTCAATTGCATAAGCCATCGTCGGTCACTCGGTCACGATGTCTCACTGTCTCTGTCTCTCTCTCTCTGTCTCTATGCGGGTCATGCTCCCTACCGCCTCTACCGCCTCTACCGCCTCTGGGCGTGCCTCTCCCCGCCACCGCCCACCGTTGATTTGGACGTCTGGCCGTCTGGCTGTCTAGACGCGTTTAATTTGCGTAATCAAAACACAAAAAAGCGACTGACAATGAGAGACAATATCAACAAAAACAAAAGGCAACAGTAACAACAACAACAACCAAGAACAGCAACAACAATGAAATGTGCTAACGCATTGACGAATAACCGAATAACCGTCAGCAGTAACAATTTGTATAAATAATGCAAAACAAAATAAGAGGCAAAAGAAAAATAAATTCAAATGAAATTGCCTCAAGTACAGCGATAACAGGAGCAGCAATAGGATTATAAATTAAAATGTGAGAAAAGCCAATAACAACTAAAAACAAGGGAAATCTAATGGATACCGAAGTGCTAATACCCTGCCAGATAATTATGTATAGTTACTATTGTTTTGCCATAAGGATTTATTAAAGTTTATTTATGTTTGATTATTGTTGAAATTTTAAATATCTCTTTTTTTAATGTCTTTCATTTTGAATATAAATAAGAATTTTCACATATTAAATATTAATTTAATATTTATTTTCCTTTTTGGGATTGCACATTTAATATTTAATATTACCCATATTCGAGAATTTTAAAGTTAAATGAAATGCGATGAAAATATTGAAAAATCTCTTAAATTTTAGAAGAAAAGAAATAAATATTTAGTATGCTCAAATACACTCTCTCTCCCTGACAGTTAGAAATTTGTAATACCTTTTATAAGGTTATGCAAACTGTCGGTAGCAATGAATTCAGAACCTTTGTAATAATTCCTTAACCCAATTGCAAATATTAATAACAAATCAAACGACAAACAAATACGTAACATTGCATTTGCATTAATATAGGTTCAAATGCAAAAAGAACTTGAAATTTGGAATTTAAAAAAAAGTTCGAAGTATAGGAAGAACAATATGTTCAAAGTGCGGCAGCTTTAATAATTGTGGTTTTGTTTTTGTGTGCAATAGTTTCGAGACCGAGACTGGTTCCTTGACTGATCTAAGATGTGAGATGTCGGCATCATAAATTAAGTGAAGCTTGCATTTGAAATGAAATCGAGTATTAGCATTCAATAGCATTGATTACAAATGTTAGAAGTTAATTATAGTTTGTGTATTTTTATGCGCAATTCCGCATGCTATTAAAAAACCATTGCGACCTTGAAAACGATTCTTAGAACGCAAAGGGGGTTCTATTAATGGATCTGAATACAGACTTGGGCAAATGCTGATTAATATGTTTACACAATGGGCAAAAACACTATGTGGACCTTGACCTGGCCTTTGAAAGATACGACAAGCATGTTATCGCTAGACAGTTTATCCTCGAGATACAGCTACATATGAGTAACACACTTTTGTATCGAATAGATAATTGCAGGAATGTAAACAATTTAGCTTTGTGTTTAGCTGCCAATTAAGTAATTCATCATTAAACAAAAAACAATTACATTCAGCATTATCTATAAGTTGCGTGAACTTCAGCGTTGAGGGCATGACGAAGCGCAGCTGTAGGTAAATTTAAACTCGCCTCGCTAAAAATACACGAAAGTAACGGTTTAATCGCACACGTTGTTTACCTTTCTCAGAGAGAGAGAGAGAGAGATAGCGAGAGAGAGAATAAAACTGGAACCTGGCACACAGTCACATATGTACCGTTTGTACCTGTCGTTCTCCTCCCTCAAGTCAGCAAAGCATGTGCCGGCGATTATCATATATCAACTTGGACGCTGTCTCGCTCTCTCTGCGTCTCCTGTGTTGTTGTGTAAGCACTAAGGGACTGATACTGAGCGTGGCCCTGGGAAATGGACATGGGAAACAAGGCAAACAGCGAAAAGGGAACTGCAATTTGGAAGAGGAAGAAGGAAGAGAAGAAAAAAGGCTGGCTGATGAATTACAGCTTTGTTGCCAAATGTCCCCACTGATGATGATAATGGCAACGCAGCGCAATAGATGGACATGGGTGGCAGAGAACGACAAAGTACTCAAAACAAAGTGCAGCAGCAGCAGCGAGAGATAAAGAGAGAGAGAGGGACAGCGAGAGGGCGATGATTTTGATTTCCTCGTCTTGCTACTCGGAATTCATTCATTAGTTGACGTCGGCGTCCAACGTCACGATATCGTTTATTATACATGCATATATCCCCTGGAAGCCACTTGTGACGAGGTAGTGATGAAAGTCCGTAATTCATTGGAATAACTATTAAAATATACTTAGAATTTCTTATGCCTTGCGCAAAACTTGCATTTATTAATCGACAAGTTAAGCAAATTGATTTCACTCTGTTATGCTAACATGTTATGTTAACATGTTGCTGTTAGCTTACAGAATTATGCAAACTTACGTTTCGCTTACATGCATCTGCTACATTACAGAATTATGTTAAGTAACATATTTATTAATCGACAAGTTAAGCAAATTGATTTCACTCTGTTATGCGCTGCCCGCTGTTATCGTTAACATGCTACTGTTAGCTTACAGAATTATGCCAACTTACGTTTCGTTTACATGCATCTGCTACATTACAGAATTCTGCTAAGTAGCATATTTTATCAGTTACTGCGGAACAATTCAAATTTATGCAAATCATTTTTGTTTATTTATAGAATTTATCATTGTATAGGGTATCTGTGAGTCGTTTATTTGCTTTCACTTGCGCCCTGCAATCTGACGTGTGCTTGGGCCGCTGTGAGCCTACGGCTGCGGGTCGGCCTCATTAGATGCGCTCGTTTGCAGTGTGCCAAAAGCGGCGACGTCAAAAGTAGTTGTTGTTGCTGCTGCGATTGCAGTTGTTGTCGGTGTTGTTATTATTGTTATTCGCTGATTTGTTTTGCTTGCGTCGTTTGTTTTTGACGCGTTGCGCTTTGCTTCGCTTTTCGCTGCCGCTCTGTATCTGCTTCGGTGCAGTATCTTCTGTGGCGTTGCATCTGCGAGCGGCAGCAGTTGCTTTGTATCTGTTAGATGCACGACGCTTGCACCTTGGCACGAATCGCAGACAACAACATCATTAACTTCATTAACAAGTGCATTGCAAATGTTTATTATCTATTACGTCGTTTCTTTAGCATCACGAGTGCCATTTTTTTTTTTCGTCGCTTTTTTCACTGTTTCTAATTTAGCATTGCCCAAAAGATACGTTTTTGTGTATTGCTTTTGTTTTTCAGTTAAATTTAGCGCAAATTTGTTGTTATTGTTATGTGGCGCGATTGGCAAATTCATAATGAGCACGAAGGTCACGGCGGACAGATGCTTAAACTGGTTATCGCATTGTATCTGAAAGATACAGATACAGTATGAGAAACAGATACAGATTGAGATGGAGATGCGCCCGTAGTCATGGATATGTCAAAAGTTATTTATTTAAAATCGCACATTTATCAATTCTGTTTGCGTTTTCGTTTGCTTTGTGAATGAATAAACATGAATACAGCAACAAGTATATATCCAAATGTGCAGTAAATTATCGTCGATGTTGTTGCTGTTGCTGTTGCTGTTGCTGTTGCACAATTAACATGCTGTTAATTAACGCATAAATTGATTTATGTCACAACATTTTTAAATTGCACATTCAATATTATTTTTAAATGCGATTTTCGCCTATGAATCTGAGTATAAATACATTCACTCACTCACTCATTGGTAATTTGAGTAAGATATATGAATCGAATCGAATCGAATCGAGTCAGACGCTGCCTGTTGGCAGCATCAATCAACTGATACGTGGGTGTAATTAGTCTGCCAACGAAACGAATCAGATATCAGATGAATGAAGGTAAGCTTTAAGCACTCTATGTGTTGCAAATGCACTCGACTCTTTATCAGAGTTTACTGCACATTTCCAAGTCACTAAGTAAACACATGCCAATCTTAATTTCAATTTAAGTAGACAGCTGTTTTGCTGGCCAAGCCAAGCCAAGCCAAAGACGTCGTTGCCGTCGTTGTTGTTTTTGTTGTTGTTGGCATTTGAAGTGCTTGAGTCGGGAGTCCATTCGACAAACAGCTGTTAATTGCAAAATCAAATTGAGTAATTGACTGGCTGGCAGATACGAGTCCAACCCAAACCGAACCGAACCCAACCCAGACAACTGAACAGAACAGAACATAACCCAACCCCGATGCGAGTATCTGTGATTGCGAATGCGAATGCGAATTCTCTTACTCCGACGCACGGGAAGAGAAAGATTACCTCATCAGCGTGATGATGAGCATTGCTCGAAATGGCAATGAGCGCACGTTTCCAGGAAAAGCGTGCCTCAGACACCACACACACACATTGGCTCGGCTCTCGCCCAACCAATTACAAGCAAACGCATTTTAATTTCCATCAAAATAATCAAAACATGTGCCAAAAGAAGAAGAGCAACAGCGCAATTAAAAAAAACTATTCGACATCTATATACACTACAACTGCAAATTCTTGCATCAAATATGTAATATGAAAATTCAGATTTAATTTTCAACTGCATTTGGTAATCTGTAGATCTTCTATTAGATCTGTTTGCCAAATGGAATGACAAATCTAGAGTCCATCTGTATGGAGTGTATAATGACGCTGACGCTTTTTGACAGATAAATAGAAACAATTGAACAACAATAACAAATGTTTCGGGGGAGCTCTGATAAATGAATTCTGCGAATCTGTCGAGGACGCAATGTGCGAACTTAATTATTATTATTTTTCATTTTTCTTTCTTTCTTTTTGTGTTTTCTGTATTTTTGGATATTGTGCTATTGCGACTCTTTGTTTGCCAACAAGAGTTAAAGTTAATTTCAATAAAAATAAACATATCACGACTAAGTACTGCATACAACATCCACATCCACATTCACATCATATTTATGTAGTGCCCGGGGAGATCAATGTACGGCCTTCTGCCCCGGCAACGTCAACAGGCTGACGTCAATAGACGGCGATAATAATCAAATTGCAATAACAATAACTACAACACTACGCATAATAATAAAAACTAAAAACGTCAAACAAATTTTACACAAATGCAAATAAAAGCAGAATCTACACAAAAAAAAAAGCTAAAAAAATATATATAAAAACGTCAAACAAATTTTACACAAATGCAAATAAAAGCGGGGCCTATTCCCCCCGCCCCTTCCTGCCCCTCAGCTGCTGCTCTAAAGTTGATTTGTGACGTCAGCGGGACGACGTCAATTTCTCGCACCTCAATTTCTAGCTTAGCAATACGTAGAATCGTATCGGGGTCCCCTAAGTTTTATGGGGTTGCAAGGTGTTTTTTTTAC
Organism: Drosophila ustulata; assembly: GCA_035047365.1. NCBI lineage: Eukaryota > Metazoa > Arthropoda > Insecta > Diptera > Drosophilidae > Drosophila > Drosophila ustulata. The sequence continues at coordinate 9,658,564 of JAWNPT010000057.1, read as the reverse complement.
GATACAGTAAAGTAAATATTGGACGAACGCAAGTCTGCTGAAATTGTGTTATTGCGTATCGGGTACGATTAATAACCATCACAATACTATGCCATTATATAGGGGCGTTGCATGAATAGGATTTATCAGTGTATGGCTGGAACGGATGTCTCCACTTTGGTACAAATGGTTCCCGGAACCGCTGTTCCAGATATTACATTCGACCAAAGTGGCATTAGCTAATCATAAAAAAGAATATAAATATATATAGAATAAAGTTGTTGAGGTATTTTATTTATTTTTAGCAAATGCGATTTCAACATTGACTCTTTTCAGGAAATCTATCTATTTACACAGCCCTCTGGCAGACGGAAATTCTCGGTATCAGAGCGGATGCGATAAGCCATAACAATGTCAACAAAGTAAAACATATCTTCTCGCGTTTATATCAAATGCAGGTATTTGTATTTATTGCGGGATAACATTTTGGTATCAACTATAAACTGTTTATGCAACTTATGATACAATTTCGCTGGAATTTGACGTTGATATGTTTGCGAGTGGTTTAATAGCACATTGTAAATATCGTTATGAATTTCAAAAATATTTACATTCGATGACATAACAATGCAAGTTATAACGTATAAATTTGACAAATTTTCTATATTCACTTGTCGACTTTATTTTCTTATTAAATTAGTTTAAATCTAATATTCACTGTAGACCTTCATTTTTAAATTAATATTATTTATTGCTCAATATAGTAAAATTCTCAAATTCACTTGAGTAGAATTTTTCAATTTAAAATTAATTTTCGGCAACATTTATTTTAACTGCACATTAAATTCGATCATCTTTTATCACTAATATTATATGTTATAATCGCAAGTCCCACGGAGCAGAGACCTTTTTGCTTATACTGCCTGATGAAATTCGCTTAGCGACATCGCTCATACGCAGTGTTGTGCGCGCGGTCATGTATTGTAATTTATGTGTGCTTGGCTCTCATGTTTATTAAATCGTATTAAAATGTTAATGTCTATGCCCCAAGTCGTTCAAAATATTACCACCAACGATCAAGCAAAAGCAACGACGACGACGACGACGACACTGGCCGTCAGGTAATTATGCCTCCGCTGACCCGACCACGCCCCTTCGCAGCTTAAAGTGCATTAAACGCATGCAAAAAGCATTGCAAAACAAAACACAAGCTGAGCAAAAAAAAAGTTGTGCCAAAGTCGAGAAAAAGTAATTAAATGTCAGCCACTCAGCAAATGAGCCGCGAGAGGCTAAATTCATAACACAACTAAAGGCAAAAATTGCAGCCAATGAAGCCGTGAGTCGACTGCAAAATACGGGGATAATGAAGTGTATATCTGAATAACATGCAGTCTTATATGTAATTCACATATTGCATTTATTTATATTTAATATTCTCTCTATTTAATTGCCAATATTGTACAAATTAACTGTATGGATTTTTCACTTAATAAATAAATAATAAAACACACAAAAAATTTATTACAATAATTCCTGGAGATAATTTCCTTAAGATATATTAAGGAGAAAACTGTTTTAACCTATAGTTTAATTTTATTTTACAAAATATTGGTACGCTCTTAATAAAATTCAGCCTTATTCGATATATTTTTTCAAAAAAGTATGCTATATTAAATGTTGTGTATAAATGATAGAAGAAAGCAACAATGAATTTGTATTTGAATAATTTAACAACAACGTTAATTTGTTGATCCATCTCCAGCACAACCTGTGCAGTGCAGGTATCTTAAGAGCTGTGTAACTTTTTGTGCTTTTGCTTTTCGCTCTCTTGGCTCGCATTAACTTGAATGGCCATTAAAACAAATTACAAACATATTATTATTATACATACACACATATATCATTATTATAATAAATGCAACGGAATTTCAAGCAACTTTTGCCCAGACAACGACGCACTTTTGTTTTTATTTCTGCGTCTGTTTTCTGTTCCTGTTTTTTTATTTTCCATTTTGCATTTGTTTGGCTTCGTTGTCACCCGCCGCTTGCCACTTGCCGCTTGCAACGCCATGAGCAGAGGGGACGACGGGTAATTGGAGGCGTGGCACTCGCAATGCTCGCAGCGTGTACCGCGAAATAAATTGGTAATAAAATGTGAAAAATAGCATCATTTAAAATATTAAAATGGCATAAATAATATAAAATAAATAAATAAAAATATCACTGCAGCACTGTCATCGTCAACCCCCCGAAAATTCTCTCAAACTGAGCTGAAATGGGCGCCGACAATGGCCGCCAACAGCGCCGCTGGCCATTCGGCACTGTAAGCCGCGAAATTACACACACCACACACACACCACACACACTCGCACACACTCGCACACAGTGTCACATATGCATTTGTATCCATAATTCATCGCAATTCATTTAATATGATTTACAAAAGAAATAAAACTGAGCAGCTGCTGATTTATTGGCATTTGCCAAGGCGAGCCAAAACGCGAGTCGAATTGCTCTGCAAGGATATGTGGATTTTGGTCAACTGAGCGGATTTTAATACATTGGACACACTGAGCGAAATGTTGGTATGTAAATAAAACACTGCAGATGCTGTTGTAAAATAAAATTTAATTGGGAATTAGTTAAACCAACATGAAATACTAAATATATAAATACAACTACTAAAATTAAAAAAAAAAAAAAATAATTCATATTTTTTCTACAAGTACACAGTAATTGCTATTAATAATAAATCCAATTCCATTTCAATTAATTATCAGAATAAAAATATTATATTAATTTCTAACGGAAAATCACAGTCTAATACTCAAAATTAATTTATCTGGTAAATAAGAAAAATTGTACTCTGATTAAAATGTGATTTATAATACAGAATAATGGGTATTGATTGCTAAACACACAGTAAATAGGAAAAATTAGAAAAATTTTGCTAATAAACAAATGTAATCTTTGAGATGTAATTTTCATTTGGCGATTAAAATCATTGTCCAACATAAAGCATAAATTTTATATTTATTTTAGTTTGTGCCATAAATTAGAATATAAAGTTTTAAGTTATCATATTGTTTCTAGCATTACAACAGAAATACTGATTTATCATATTTGATTCATCAGCATATCGAACCATTTACATAAGTAACATATTTCCAATGCAAAATTTGTCCATCAATTAAAATAAATTCGTATTCAATTTAAGAAGCAATCGCATAAACTCAGCTTCAGATGGATTCAATTATTATCATTTTATCAGCCTCCAAAGTACTTCCTATCATCATCTCGGTCTCAGTCTCATCCTCGAGCCACTTTGCTTTCATGTTTGCCAAAGAAAGCGTAAAACTTGTAGCTACAGCGTTTCACACATTTTAGCCATTTCTTTTCGTGTACTTCATTTGTTTAACCCATTGGCCATTACTGTTGTGCCATTTACCACCCGCTCCCCCCGCCCCCCTCTCGCTTTGCCGGAGCTCTTTGCAGCTGCAACATTTGTTTTTCTGCCTCAACAGACTCACGAGACGATGCTGCGCATTCGCCGCATGAATATTTTTCGCAATCTATTTGCTTTTATTTGTATTTATTTATATTTGCTAGCTGAGTTTTTACGGCTGCCGGCGTAGACGCTGTGGGAGTCGCTTCCACGCCTCCTCCCCAGCCCCCCGTCACCGCATGTGCTTCTACTACTGTTACCCCACTCAGTGCCATTTACTGTTTTTCCAATAAATTGTAAGTAATAAACTGGCAATTGGTTCGCTGTCTGGCCTCTGACAACGACGTCAGCAGACGACAGACGAGAGACGAGAGACGAGAAAGGCGGCCGCGCCCAAAGCATTTTGACTTTTACTTCCTCGTTGGCTTGGCTTGGCTTGGCTTCGCTTGCCTTAACTTGGCCTGTCCTGGCCCGAAAATCAAAGCCAAACTCAAACTGCCGGAGACTGGAAGCTGTCGCCAATGCTGTAGCTCCATTCGGGGCTTTCATTTGACACTCGCCATCGACATGGCCATCGTTGGCATCGTTGTCGTTGTCGGGGCGACTCTTGAACCCGTTGCCGACTTATCGACATGTCGGAATACATGTTCTGACAGCTTTTATGGCGTGTTTACAAGGACATGATCCGCATGTAGCTTGTAGCATCAGCAGTCGGCAGTCGGCAACACAGAAACATAGAGAAGGAGAGTGAGGACGGAGGCACATCGCACATACGCCCCGTGCAACGCTTCGCTTTTTTATGGCTGTGCTGCGATGGCCTTTGACTACCCAGAGAAACTGCGACGACTGCCGTTAAACAAAGTTCACATAAAATAGAATTTTATATGGCTGAAAAATGTAAATCATGTCAGACGAGCTGCCCAAAATACCGACAGAGAGAGAGACAGACATCTTGGACCATCCTCGTTGATTATGAACAATGTCTGTGCCGAAATGGCCAAAAGATGTCCCCACAGTTTGTTGCAGTCGAATGCGAAAGTCATGTCACAAAAAATAAAGGCAGAGAATTCGCTCATCGAATGGGTTTACTGTAGACAGTTGCTTAGCTAAGAACATGTGACAAGCTCTCAGCAAAAGCTACTCTCGGTGACAAAGATTTATATGAAATATTTTGATTATCAAAATACTATGGCTGTTTTAAAGTTATTGCATTTATCTAGATTGCATTTTTCGGAATATATTTTTGTGACACAAATCAAAATGCTTGGACCACCCGCCTGGTTTTCCTTGGATGCTCTCCAAAGATGCCGGAGCTTTAGATTCCGCTTCAGCGGGCTTTCGCACATGGCTTCATGGATATCGTTTTGGCAACTGACAGGCCCGCCATTGACCCTTAAGATTTGATCAGCGAGCCAGCGAGCAATGGTCGAAAATGTTTGGCTAGAAATAATAATGAAAATCCGACGCGAAATCGGCAGGCGAATCAAATCAAAGGAAATTGAATTGCAGCCAATACCGAACTTTGTTGTTGCTGTTGTTCTTACTGCTGTCGATGATGATGTTGACATTGCGTGCAACAAATGCCTGAAGCTGTAAGTTCTTCGTGTTCGTGTCCATGTCGCTCTCTGCCGGACTCGACTCGAACATAATGTAATTTCCAATGGCATTCCCCAAAGCAACCAATTGCAACAGTTGAAGGGTTGCAGGCGGGTCACGGGGGGGCGGAGGAGGGGGCGTGGTTGCCTCAGCTACGCGTGCAGTGACATCAGATACATTATTGCAAATTGTTTCGATTTCATAAGAAATTTCTGCAACAAGGGTGTTTGCTCTGTGGCAAATCCTTCCTTGCAAGCATTTTCGCCCGAATGTGGCTGTAGATGATTGCTATATGCAATTTACCCCCGACCTACCTCCCTCCCCTCGCCCCCTTCAGCACATTTTATTTCATTTGTCGTGCATTTGTTTCGCATAGGTTTTTTTTGCTGCTGCTGCTGCTTCTGCCTCTTGGCTGCCACCCAAAGCCTTTAAAATCACACACACACCAAACAAACTACTTCAACGAAAAAAAATCACAAGAAATTCTAAAGGAAATGCCTTTGCCTCTGAGGCCGGAGCCGAAGCCGAAGCCTTTTTGGCATTTTTCATTAAGCAAAATGAGCTGCAACTCAGTCAAAGAAGCGTGGAAAATCAATGCGAATGTAGCACGGAAATAATTTGTTATCGCATTCAATGCGGATGTGATTGAAAGCGGGCGCAGGAAGCAAGCAATGGGGTCAAAGCAACAAACAACATACAACAACAACAACAAAAAAACACTGCTAAATTGATAGTGCCGAAATCATTGCCAAATGGCAGCAAAAACAACACCAACAACGACAGCTAAAAAGCGACTGTGAAAACTCAATTTGGGGCCATTAAACAAATTGATGGAAATAATTAATAAGCTTCTGCATTTCTGATTTCAAAGTGAATCAAAGTCTAGCACAAGTAAACGGCCGATTAGACGCTAATCATTCCTCCTCTTAATCAGATTAATTTTCCTTATAGGTTTTTGCGAATTAAAATAAAATATCTCGTTTTATGGTTTTTATATCATGAGCCAATTAATTGGGTAAGCAATATTTAAAGATTATCATCTACATATTTCTAACTAATACATTCTACTAATTATGTATGTATGTAATTTATATAATTAATTTTTATTTTGATTAAATATATTATTACTATTCCTAAAAAGTAATCAGAATTTTATTTATTTAATTTAATTTATTTATTTTATTTATTTTATTTATTTTATTTATTTTATTTATTTTATTTATTTTATTTATTTTATTTATTTTATTTATTTTATTTATTTTATTTATTTTATTTATTTTATTTATTTTATTTATTTTATTTATTTTATTTATTTTATTTATTTTATTTATTTTATTTATTTTATTTATTTTATTTATTTTATTTATTTTATTTATTTTATTTATTTGATTTATTTTATTTATTTTATTTATTTTATTTATTTGATTTATTTTATTTATTTGATTTATTTTATTTATTTTTTTTATTTTATTTATTTTATTTATTTTATTTATTTTATTTATTTTATTTATTTTATTTATTTTATTTATTTTATTTATTTTATTTATTTTATTTATTTTATTTATTTTATTTATTTTATTTATTTTATTTATTTTATTTATTTTATTTATTTTATTTATTTTATTTATTTTATTTATTTTATTTATTTTATTTATTTTATTTATTTCATTTATTTTATTTATTTTATTTATTTTATTTATTTTATTTATTTTATTTATTTTCTTTTCTTTATTTCAATTACATTCTTCTCTCCACATTAGCTGTCAATTTAATTTGTACACTTTAAGCCTGCACTTCATGCAGTATATATACAAATAGAAATGCCTTTTAATTCTTGTTGCAAATGTACAGTAATGCAGCCATTATTTAATTGAGGTCAGCTCGATTGGCGAGCATTGTCCACCTCTTGATCTGGCAGGATCTTGCTTGCCACTGCAGCCGCTGTCAAGTGGCTCAACTTTTTTGGCCGCATCGAACAACGAAATCCACTTTAGATGGCAACGGCAGCAGCGAAGACAAAACGTCGACGGCGGCCTTGAACCATTTGGCAATTAAAACGCAACGCAGCTAAAGCCAAAATGCTGCATTTAGCGACAATACACATTTTGAAACATTCGAGAAAACATTTTGGCATTTAGCATTTGCCATTTAAGTCATGCGCAACATTTTGCGCGTAATAACTCAAAATGTGAAAGTCGCCGCAAAGCAACAACATTTTCCACGAAAACATTTGATCACAAATTCTTGATTTGTCTGGGCGTGTGGGCGTGTCGCAATGTAAATTTAAAACAAACGCCAGACATGTGTTAATTATTATGCAGCCAAAGAAATGCGCCAAATTGAATAAATACAAAATAATTTCTCGAAATGAATTATTGCGAAAAATGATGTGCAAAATATTTGTCGTTCGCTGCTGTTGTTGCTTTAACGGGGTGCGATGCAAATTTATTTCGCATAAATTGTTTTTCCAGTCGGCCGGCTGCTCTCAGGCGTGACATATTCAATTATTGGCGACGCCTGCAAGGAGATTGGGCCGCTGTCCAAACGGAGGCCAGCAACTTGCACCTAAAGCAATAAATTATGGCAATTAGCGTAAGGTTAAGGGCACCACCACAGCCTGAGTATCCGAGTGTGTCTGTGAGGGGTGTGTCTGCATCCTAATCGCAGAACTGCCTCGCCAGCATCGTCTAACATCTTTTGCGCTCTCCCATTCCTTGGCACACATTTTAGGCGTAATTGTAGCAATTTAGACGCCTGCCGACCCGACCCAAGTAACATCCTTAACGCTTCCTCCCTGCCCCCCTCTGCCCCCCAGCCACTGTTTTGCATTGTTCTATGGCAGCTGCTAAACGGCTGGAGGCGTGACAGCGAGGCGATCAGGCATGTGGCAACTTCTGCGCCTCCCCTCGCCCGCCCTCTATTATCACCTTGATGGCGCCCAGACACACGCATAAAATTTTAATGAGATTGTTAGCGGCATAAAATATACACTCATATAGCATAGAGCAAGAGTCTGCTCCTTGGGGGTTGGCAGGAAGCGCAAACTCTGCAGGTTGCACACAGCACAGGGAAATATGCCACAGCCAAAGACAAAGAATCAGCAGAGCACAATAACGTTGCCCCCAACTCCACTTCTACTCGCGTTGCTGTCGATTAAAATATTCAAATGCGGCACTCGAAAACTTCACACAATTTAAATGCATTTTTAAATGTGCCATAAACATCGTTAAAAAAAAAAGAACGCTAAGCAATATTGCGCGTATTGTGGGCGCGACGCTTTAAAGGAAGTTCAAGATGGGGAGCTGGAAGATTAAAGAAGTGGGCGGTGGGGTGGCGATAAAGCTGTGACATTCCGACGCTGTATAAAGTCGAGTCATCTTTTTAGTGACCCCGGCAGCGCCTTAACGGCCAGAGAGATGAAGATGGGCGTGGTTAATTGAAGTGCTTATTGAGCCATTTGGCTGAGCTGAGCCACGGTTGAGACCATATAATATAGAATAGCGGTGCCACGGGTCGTATAATTAATAATACGTGTAGTCATCATAATATCGCTAAAACCAAGTGCGAGATTAAACACAGATTGAAACCGTTAAGAAATAACGCGAATTCAGCTTTAAAGTATACAAAAAATTGAAACTCGAGAAAACATTCAAGATGTTGATGACGATTTTTGTTGCTTAATTTTACTGTTGAAGAAAAATATGTAATGCATCTGATGCTGCATAGGATTTTGTATCTTATAGATCCTTAACTATCTTAAAAATATTAAATAATTAAAAATATAACATACAACATTAAAAATGATCATATAAGAATATAGTTAAATAATGTATATGGCACTTTTTCATTTTCTATTTTATGATTTGTTTGCTATCTTTGAGTTAAAATAATAAATAATCTTAACTTAATAGTAATTGATTAATGAGAAACGTTTATAATCGATTTTATAATAAAACTTAGCTTACAATTCAAATTGATTACTTTCATTCATGAATTCTCAATAACAATGTACACACAATTTATTTGCTTTCATCCACACAAACAATAATGCTGCTATGTGCAGCAATCAATACGTTGACCTTCTAAGCCAGCATATAACAGATTCTTAGATACTTATAAATTCCAACATTAATATCCGAATGCTAAGCATAATGATTGCAAAGCAATTTAAGTAGTCGCCTAGCACCATTCAGCATTCCATTCTACACTAATGATAATCATTTCAACTTCCCCATTAGCAGCAGCTTTACAAAGTATTGAGACGGCCATAAAACTCGGCACTTGAATGCAGTTGATATTTATCTTCAACTTCTCGGACTTGTGGGCAAATCAATTAACGAAGATCACAAGCTGCATAACGTGCCACCACTAGGGGCACAACGTCTGTCTCGTATTTGACCCAGTCGATGTTTGCCTAGAGATGGCAGCAAAAATATCATTATTATTTATGATCTATGCTTTTATGGATTTCCCTTGATTGCAGTTCTAATTTTATTAGTATTGTAGTTTTGGAATAATAATTGTTGATTGTATTATGGCTGTGCTTTAATTGCATTGCATGCACAATGCTAATGAAGTTGTAATAAAAAACGAACGTGTCATCGATAATTATCGAGCTTGTGCGCGTCTCTAACTTAAGATTTACTAATGTTTTTATAGTTCTCATATAGTTTTCCAGTAATTGCAGTTCTAATTTTATTTGAATTGTAATTTTAGAACAATAATTGTTTCATGTTTTATGAAGCTGCTTTAATTGCATTGTATGCACAATGCTTGCTAATAAAGTTGTAATAAAAAAACCAAACATGTCATCGATAATTATCGAGCATGTGATCATATCTAACTAAAGATTTTATTATTTTTATTATGGATGTTCCTTGATTGCAGCTTTAGAATAAATATTGTTGATTGTATTATGGTTGTGCTTTAATTGCACTGCATGCACGATGCATAATGAAGATGTAATAAAAAACGGGAATTATCGAGCATGTGCTCAACTCTTGCTAAAGTTCTTACTATTTTGGTTTTTGGTTCTAATTTTATTAATATTGTAGTTTTAGAATAATAATTGTTGTTGCAATAAAAAACAATCATGTCTTCGAGTATTTTGAAGCACGTGCTTATCTCCAATTTAAGAATTACTAAAATGTTTATAGTTTTCATATGATATTATTGTTACGATTTTATTGGAATTATTATCTTAGAATAATAATTATTGTAATAAAAAGAAGAATATGTAATCGATAATTATCGGTCATGTGCTCATCTCTAGCTGTCAATATTTGGGCACAGTCGACATCAAGTGCAGTCGCAGCGAAAAATTCTGACTGAAAAGTGTGTCAACAAATTATGAAAAGTAGCTGAGCGTCCCCTCCTCCCCCCGTTCCCTCTCGCCCCCGAGACGTCTGTGGTTCCCCGCTTGACCCACCGAATCGAGTTATGGGTCATAACCAAAGTCACGTGCATGTTAATTTTGTGTTTTTACCGTCTGGGTGCAATGTGTTATGACAACTGTCACGTGGACGCATCGAAGCAGCGCAGCATTGAGCGGCATTTGTTTTCGAGCCCCTCGCCTCATAGGTGTAAAATAAATGAAATGGAAAAACACAATAAATAAGAGAGACATAAAAAACAAAGCGAAACAAAACAAAACAAAAAGAAAAGTGATTTATGAGCCGACACACTGCACAAATCTATTTACAAGTAATTGTCAAACGGAACTTTTTTTTCATTTTGTCTTTGACAGCGCGGCATCGGATTGATGTATGCGGTGGTCTGGAGCGGTGCGATGTGATGGGCTATAAATCGATGGACAGCGAACAGCCTTGAAATGTAACCCATAAATTTGATACCGTCCTAAAAAAATGTATTTTCTGGCACGCCACAAAACTCTGCAGTTAATAAAAAGCAATTCACATGTAATTTAACTCGTAATGATAACAAATAAATTTGTTTTTCATAATTAACAATTTCAACATATTTGCACTAAGGTAAACAAAATATGATAGCAGACACAACAATCTTGTCCAAGAGTGATTTTCTATAAATTACATACATTGTTTATATTTTATAAGGTATTAGAAGCGGCAAAATAAATTGCATACAATCAATTATCGGACATGATTGTAAAGTTTATTGGTTTTTTAATGGTTTTTTTTTAGTGCCAAGTTGCAAGTGATGAATTTTATTTAGACCTTATTGATTGCGTCGTTTAAAAATATATAAAAATAAACATATACAAGAGAAAATGAGTATTAACGTTATTAATGTAGACTTTATTGGTTTTTTAGTGCCAATTTAAAAGTGTTTAATTTAATTAGAATTTTATTAATTGTGTATTTTCAAAAATATATTACAAATATGCGAAACTTATAAAAATATTGTAGGGAAAAGAAAATAAATATAGAAATTAATGTAAATTACTAAGAAATACCAAAATGTTTCAGATCACTTTAAATAAGTTACAAAACACACAAATGAATGAAATTATAAAGAAATATAATTCAACGTTAAATTCACATAGTTGAAGATTGCAAGAATATGGAAATTAAGTTAAGATTAACCATAAATTTGAGTAATGAAAATAATTATATAAATAGAAACAATCTATGTAAGAAAATAGATATATTTTTAGATAAAGTTAATGTAAAATGATCTGAAAAACATTTCTTTATTTTACTAACGATAATTGAATTTCATTAACCGAGAAGTTGGGATCAAAGCAGTGAAATGGCCAAAGGAATTCATGAAGTCGCCTTTCCTTCGCATTCCTTGGCTCAGATTGCATTTCCGCGTTGGCAACTCAATTAAGTCGTTGGCAACGCTTTCATCAAAGCCGCCTGCTGCCTGTTGGCCAAAGATTCGTTTAGTGCCCGAAAAAACCAAAAACAAAAATTGTTAACTATCGGAAATTATGGGGGCGTTAATCTGTGTACTAACCAAGTGTTGCCCACTCATCGTTGTCGTCGTCGTTGTCGTCGTTGTTGTCGTTGTCGTTTGCCAGCGACAGCAATTAAAACGACGACAATTGCGTTTGGGCGTGCAACGCGGCAACTGCGGCAGCAGCACCAGCAACATTTTGCCTGCTGCAAGTCAAGAGACCGAAAAATTATATCCAACACAATAACCGAGGCCTACACTAACGACTGAGGAGCGAATGCAGTTCGCTGCCGCTGCTGCGGAGGCGCCGGCGGCAACCGCAGCAAACAAACAACATGCAGGTGGGTGTGAAAAGCGGAAGGTGGAAGGTGGAGGGAAGGGGATTGCATTGCAGCCAGAGGTGCACAAAAGTTACGACAACAGTCGCGTCACAACGTGGGAGCTTTTTATGAGTTGCTCGCAATGGAGACACAGATCCACATCAGCCGTGGCCACATCCAGATGGCTTGCCACAAACCGTGGGCAGCGGCAGCAACAACGCCAGCGGCAGCTGTTGCCGCCAATTGATTGAAATGCCGCCCGTTCGTACACAGTTTTGGGGCGTATGGTCGGTCATCTGTCCCTGGCTCCTGACCCCCACTCACTGGCCTCCCCTCCATCCACTTTACTCGCCTCACTTCGCGTTGCAGGTCGTTTCGTATTTTGTATTTTGTATTTGTTTCTTGAAGGGTGCTCGAGTGCTTTTTGTGCGGTTTGAACGAACAATTTTTATGAGAATTTTCGTCGGTTGAAAAAACTTTCAATTTCGTATTTATGAAAACATAAGCGGCAAACCGAAAGACCAAGCAATCGAGGTCTGAGGCACGGAATTGGGGGAAGAAAAACTACGCTATAAACTGTTACAAAATGGAAATTCCATTGAAGCAAAAGCAATCGCCATGAGTTATCGTTTTTTTCTGCTCTCCTTCTCTCTCTCTCACCCTCTGGTGTTGTAGTTTACGAGAAAAATGCAACCAAACGAGGGAACAATTGAATCTAGTGATAGCATGAGTTAGGTGCCGAAGCGGAGCTCCGGAAGTTTCAGTCGATGATGGAAGAAAGTGTGGGAAGTTTAAAGACGTGCTAAGATCTATGAAAGTAATGCGCTTCAGCGATGAGTTCCCATTGATGAAATGAAGCATTAAAAATCTCCTATTATTTATTTCAAAGAAATTAATTATTGTGATTTGCATATATTTACCAAATTATATTATCATTTTTAATTTTTCTTAAATAAATATACATTTTTAATTTGAACGTATTTTTATTACTTTAAATATGAAAACAATATGTATTTTTTAGAAAGGATAATTAAATAAAAATATTTATTTATTACTTCTATTTAGGCACGCAGACAACTATTTTGTCTTTCTTTTTAACAGAATCATAACTTATTAAAAAAAAAAGGAAAGAGTTTTGATTTTAAAATATTTACTTAAAGCTTTTATTTTCTAAGTTAGAAATAAAGAAATAAATCATATATATTTCTTCTTTATTTTATGGAACAAAAGGTAAAAATCATGCATAAAAGCAGGACGACTACATTATTATAACGCTTTATCTATATTTCTACTTTCTTAGAAAAATTAAATGGTTACTGTTTAAATTTTAATTACAACTAAATACGCATATTTCTCACATGTCGAGAAATTGCAGTTTAATAGCATCAAACGTTGTTAAATTTAATGATATGGATAATGAATTCTTACACTTCTGGACTGAAAAAAAAGTACAAATAAGAAATGCTTTTTAATCTGATGAACATTGCAATTTTATTCTAATTTGAGCTAATTTAAAGTGAATAAATTCTGGCAGAATTTTTATTGTTTATTTTTATAGCGCTTGTTATACTTAATTAAATATTCTAAATATAGAAATAAATTTCGCTTGCGCTACAGTTTTAATTTGCCACTTTGCGAATGCAAATGAGACCCTAAAAACAGTTATGATTCGTTGAATAATTAGCCAAAGCCGCAACTCTCTTTACAGATAAGCAGTTGAATGTGAATGTGAATGTGAATTACCGAGTCTGGATCTGAGCTGCATTGTCTTGCAGTGATCACTCATTAAATAGTCATTAGCAATGCTCGAAAATGCTGCGCTTGGCCAAGCCGTAAGGCTATAATTGAACGGACTGCCCCGACTGTAAAGTGTAATGGCAAATCAAACACAGCGTCTGATTATCATATGGCAGCACGAATATGCATTACAAATAAAACTGGAGCTGCCTTCCGTATCATTCCCATACCATGCCAACTAACCGAGCTAGCTCAAAGGTATGAAAACTGTGCAACGGGCAATTGGGTTTAGAATTACGCCAATTGCAATTGCAAGTGCAATTGCTAGGGAGGCATCCACAATTAAAATCCAATTGCCGGCTATTGCACAATGCGCAAATACAACAATTTCCAATAACTTTGTTTATTCGCATGAGAAAATGCGGCGCTGCCACCATCTGTGGCAACATATTGCGCAGCATCTTGAGTTTCCGCCCTTTGGCAAAAACCAAGGTAACGACAATGCAAGGCACGAGATACAAATACAGCAAAAGATACTTACAGGGACAGCTACAGCTACAGCTACAGCTGCATAAGTAGATTTATCTTTTGCTCATTGCAATTGCGCGACAAAAGTGCGAATTGTTTTTGTTCGCTTGCGTTTTCGTTTCGTTTTCATTTTTGTCGCAATCTTGTGAAATTCGACGTCGCGAATTTTCTGCTCGCCCATCGAGACAAAAACCAGACAAGCAGAAAACCAGGCCGCCCCAAAACCCAACCAAGTACATATACACAGAGCGCTATCTGTCTGTTTTAGCTGTTTTGTTTTGCTATTTGCTTTCGCATCCACTGCAACTGCGTCGTTTGTTTTGGTTGCCGCTGTTTTTATTGTCGTTGCATCACCAGCATGCAACAAACAGCCTCGCCAAGGTATCGCCGCAACTCCACCGATCGCCACAGCCAGCCAGCCAGCCAGCAACTATTTTTAGTGCGCTGCGCATCTATGAGATACACAAAGCGATGGGAAGACGAGCCAGTCTGTCTGTCTGTCTGTCTGTCTGCCAGTCTGTCTGTCTCTCTGTCGCCGTCTCTGTCTGTGGCCCACACGAAACGCCCAGTCATGCCACGCTCGTGTGATTTATAAGGTCTTTGGCTCCCACCTCACCGCTCTCTCTCGCTCGCTATCTCGCTCTCAGAGTTATGGCGTCTCAGTTTTCTCTGTTTGGGTTTTTTGCGTTTTCTTCTTCGCCTCTTTGTTTTGATTGCCTGCTTCTTGCGCCTCTCCTGTAATAATATCAAACAGATAAACGTCAGACTCGTCTCTGATAATTATCAACATCATCATCATCATCGTAATCATCATTGTCTGACTAATGCTTGAGGCGCACATAGGCCTGAGATAAAAGCACAAAACAAAATCAAATGAAATTACCGAAAAAAAAAAAAAAAATGCTGCGCCATTTCTCGTGCTAACAAAAATCTCATTGCTCGTAATTGTGAAACTCAATTGAATTCGACCCAGTTAACAGTTAGCAGGCTGTCTGGCTCGAACCGATCTCCTCCGCTTTTACCCATCGTCATCATCATCATCATCATCAACATCATCATCGTCATCGGGTAATTGCGCCGTGAGGCAGCATAGCATCAACAGCAACATCAACATCAACTTCGCTGTTGTCGTCGTCGCGTCGTCGCCTTTTCGTCACTGTCTACTGCGCACTGCACTTTTTTAATTGCTGGCCAAATATTTTTGACAAACACTGTAATTAGATGCCGACAGATGCACGCGGGCTGCCAAGGGGGGGGAAAGGGCAGAGCAGACTCAGAAACAGGACGGCGCCATTAGCCATTTATTTCATCAGATATTTATATGGGCTACAATCGCATTTATCTGTCTCTCAGTCGCTTGCTTTCTCGTTCTGTCTTTGTAGGAATTGGATGGAATTGAACATAATTCTACATTTTTACTAAATTTTAAATTTAAATTTTAAATTTTTAATAAACACTTTTTGTGTTTGGATGTAATTTATTTATTTTGAATTGCTTATTTTTATGTGGACGTTCTGTATATACAATTTTTAATAGAAAATATTTTATTAAATTTTTAATTTCTACATTTTTATTTTCATTTAATTATAAAGTAATATTCAGATTGATTTATTTAGCTATCTTTAATTAAAAATGCATAACAATATCTATATAGTCAATATAGTAGTATAGTCAATATATATATATAGTAGTTCAAAATCTTAATGTTGTAATAGAAATTTTTATTTTCTTAAATTATAATTGAATATTCATATTAATTTATTCATGTTTGATATCTTGATTTTTTAGTTAGTTTTCCAATCTTAATAATAGTATTTTTTTTAATGTCGAATGTCTACTTTAAAATTATTAATATTTTCCGACTTTTCTTGAAAACATATGTATGTATTTGCTTTTTAGTTTCATCAGACTTTTTGCTCTTCACTTTTCCTTCTCTAGTTTTCAATATCTTGTTCACTATCTAAATCTTGTTCACTTTCGCTCTCAATCTCACCACTTTTGTTACGCTGCTCATTTTCCATATTAACTAACTATTTCCGATGCATATTTCTCGATATGGTAAATGTAATTGCTCTGCTAATTAAATTGATAATTGAAGAATAATGAAAAAGAAACACAACGAACAGCTCCACAATCAATCAATTTAATTAAATTGTTTTACCTGTGCGCTATATCATTTAATCAGCCAAAGAGCCAAGACGAGCTGAAAAGTCCCCCGAGATGGCCAACTTGGATAGAAGCATATTCGTTTTGGGCTATTTGCGTAGACGAATATTCATATTCATTGTGATATTCATGCGCTGTCAATGGGATGTTTACCAATCCATTTAAATAGCTGAGCAATGTATGCCAACTAATTAGATTCTCTGCAATGCCACAAAACTCCGTCTCTGTCTCCCTCTGGCGCTGACCTTTAGTTTGGCAGTTAGTCAGAGTTGAGCGAATCGAAGTTCAAAGGTCAGTGGGAAAATTTTATTACTGCCCATTTTCCGTTTGGCTTTGGCGTTGTTATTGTTGCGTTATCAGTCGAGTGTCTGTATTGTTATTACGAGTATGATTTCTATTTGCCTGGACAGGCAATCACTTATCAGAGGTCGCCCGGAGTCAGAGCTGGGAGTCAGATTCGCAGCAGACACAATCAGGCAGCAGACATCAAGTAAATAAATAATCATAATACAGTTCGCATACAGCTCGCAAGCTCCGAAGAACATCATCAAAACTAACTGCAGGCAAATTGTGGCCACATAAATCATACGACGCGTTGCTCAGCCAACGAGGGAAACGCGAACCACAAAAGGTCGAGACAACGCAACGCAACTGAACTGAGCATCGAGCGTTCAACAACTCACTGATTACACATAAAGAGTGAAAAAGATCTGCTGCCGCTCTGACCCCCAAAAACTTACCCCAAAAAACACATTCGGCGGTTCCCAGACCCCCAAAAAAAACTCACACATCCCGCCAGCCAATTTGATAAGCCAAGCAAACTGGGTTCGCCCTGGGCTGCTCTTTTCAGCTTGTCTGGTTGTCTGGGTGGCTTCTGTCAGCATAGCATGCGATTTGTTTATGAGATTTCCATATGCCTTCAGTCTACTCGCATGCTCCGCCATCCCTTGCCGAAACATATTTAAGAGGTATAATGAATATTTGATGAAGCTTGCCGAGAGTATAAGACTGTTGTTATGCTCATAGTTTATGGCCTGCAATAAATATAAATTGTTCCGCAATTTCGTTTACAAAACTCAACTTAAGCCAAATTGTCTACACTTTAAGTTCAAATCATATTAAATTGCATCTGTGCGAACTATTGCAATAAAATAATAAATTTAATCCATGTGCGCAAATTAAAACTTGTAACATTTAATACAAATTGTTTTAATTAATTCACGACTTAATGTAAGCTTTTGTTTTGTTTTGATTGTGACAATTTTTTGTTTGCACATTTATCAAAAACATATATTTTTTTTAGTTAATTCTGTCAACAACATTTGTAATTAATTCGATTAACGCTTTGTTCATAAACATAGGCTATTATGGTAGATTGGATATGAAGAGCCATAAAGTTCACTTACAGAAATTAATGTAAGAAAATATAACAGCCGGTAAAAAATGTTATTTTATTTACAAAATATATATATTTATTTTATTTTTACTAAGCAAACATTTTATCTATTTGTAATTTAATTTAATTCATTGATTATGAAATATCTTTATTTTATTTTTTTGTAAATGATTACAAGCAAATAATTGCAGTGCATTTGAGCATCTTTGTGGGGTGTATTAAAATCTTATTTTTAAATTATATTTAAATAATTGCAAGTTTTTTATTCATTCATAAAAATTGCAGTGCATCTGAGCGTCGTTGTGCCGTTGCGCTAATTCGAATTTTTCAATTATACAGTTTTTAGTTCCATTAATAATAATAATGAACAGAAACAAAAAAAAGCAATAACAATAGGCAGGGCAACAAATAGACTTGGACTTAATGGCGCTTGTCGCTTTGTTTTGGGCCTTTCATTCACTAGATTCATTCATTGATTCGCATGTACTCACTTAGACGAGTGTGCGCGAGTAGTCGACTGAATACTATATAGTGTGTATACAACATGTTGTACGAGACTCGATTTTCCATTGGACTACGAGTATATTTATTCTTGATGTTCATAATTGTTTCAGTTCTTGTTGTTGTTGTTGTTGTTGTTGTGGGTGCTGCCTTCGTGTTTACATGAGACGATCGGCCGTCTCGCTCGCACTCCGCCGTGTGTTGTGGTATAATCAAATCTAAATCTCTCATTCAATTAAATTAATTGCCGCCTTTGTGTTTGTGTGGCATGCGCAAAAACGGCGTATTATTTACATGGCTATCGCCTGCGGACCGCACCGCACCGGATGGATACCCAGCAGCAATCTGTCAACGGGGCAGCCACGACTGTCCGAATGCCTAATTGATATTTGGTAAGGCTACCCAAAAATAGAACAAATATCTCCAAATGGACGACACACGCCTTCCCCGGCTCCAGGTTGAATGAACTGTTTCGGTTTCGGATTCGGGTTTGGCGATTTGCGATTTGCAAATTTTTTGTTTATAGTTCGCTTTGCTTTCTGCGCGGGGACCTGCCAGGTGATCTATGTGGCTGCAAACTTGATTTATGTGCATGTTTTGAAGCTGGTCCCCCGAATTTTGAATGACCTTTTCGCCGCTCGCTGTTTGTCGCACGTGTGTTGCGAATTATAACCGAAAACTCACACACTCCCATCGCATGGGCGGACAGAGAGAGAGAGAGAGAGAGAGAGTCCTTTAAATGTCAGTAAGAGTTTTTACCAGCCAGTCATTGGCAGATACAAATCTTAATGGCCGGCACAACCAAAACACACACACACTCGCACACACCAAGCCTCTTAAGTAATAAAACTTGTAGCAGATTTATATACATGGATTGAGCAAATTTATGTGCATGATTATCTAATTCAAAAGAACATTGAGAGAGACTACGACTCACTTATTGTAGTATTTTATATAAATATTTGTGTATATAGACTAATATTAGTTAGACTCGCAGATCAATGAACTGCAAAGACTCGTTCACCTTGTCCACAAGACTGGACACAATGAATGAGCCTAAGAAATTGTTCAAGCATCTAATTGATACATTTCGAGTTAAATTCGCTCCGACATGACATTAATTCTATATTGAGTTATTAACACGCAATTATTCAAAAACAAAAACATCCAGAAAAATATATTTGAAATTTCAGCCAGTGACAATTTGGTTTTCCATTATATTTAAATTACTGTTTTAGTACTTATTCTATTTAATTTTAATTTTTAAAGCTTGTGAAAATTTCTATTTCAGTTATACGTATCATAATAATTATAACTTAATATTCCTGGATTTTGTATGTTTATTTCTATTCAAAATTATAAAATAATTTTGAAAAATAAATTTATTTTTAACACACAATTCTCCGAAAAAAAAGCGATGAGTAAAATATATTATATAATAATAATTTAATATATATGTATGTATTGCAGTAATTTATTTCGTATTATGAAATTCAATTTATTCTTAGAAATATAATCAATTCCGCTGGTTTACTGATTATAATATCTTTAATATTTTTACTATTTGTATTAACAATATATTTTCATAATTTTTAGAAATAAAATTTAAATTTATTTTTTAATTTTATTAATATAATATTTCTATAATTTATTGCATATTATACAATTTTATATGCCTTGATTTAGCATCGTTGAACTGGAAAATTATCATGAGATTAAGTTCACTGTGAAATATTTGCAAATTTGGTACAAATTGTGTCAAGCGCAACGATCAATTTAAAATCAATTAAATTTATATAATTGATTGGCTTGCTTGCACTTTTATTTGCTCAATTCCAAATTGATGGATAAACTAAAAGCTCAAATAATTTTATGCTCATTTAGCAGCCAGCTCATTTATCTGCTGCAATTCTATTCAATCGACGCGTCGATTTGTTTGTTTCTGGTTTCAGTTTTCAGTTTACAACTGCAGGTTTTTTGGCATTGCAATTAAACAGTTCAGTTTCCATTGGCTTACAGCAATTAGTAGCTCGCATATAATGCGTTGAATAATCGAAAAAGCGCAAATACCATTAATTAAATCACCAAATTTTGACAGCACCGACAGCAAATGGTTACAGCAATGGGACCGCAAAATTCCCAGAGCCTTGCGGCAATCCATTGAGTAGTCGTAACTTTAATTAATATTTTGCTAAATATTTCTAGGGGAGTCAGGAAGTTGAGATAATTAGCTGGTGCCAACGCGCAAATGTGACTGTCAAACCAACAAAACAAGAGCAACCTACAGGCACTTCCTAGGTGCAAATGTTTTGTGAATACCCTGTAAATTCATAAATATTCGAAGTGGGTAAGATGGAAATATTCGGGAATAACTTAGCTTAGTTGACAGTTAACAAGTGTGTAAATCGTAGATATTTTAAATGATTTCGTATTGAAATTTCGAAAAATTTAAAAATATAAGAATAAATATAAAAGTTACAAGGGAGAAACTTACCAAAGAGAAAATTACGTTCTGGATACCAGAAAAAAAGTTTTCACATTTGAGAATATTTTTATCTCAAAAAAAACGATTGAAAAATAGTGTAATAATAATACAAAGAATTACTTATTAATCATTAATTAAAATATAAAATTCAAATTACAAAAATATATTTACTAAAATTAAAAAAAAAAAAAAAATAATAATTTCAAGGCATATATTAATTTGATATTTTGGCTTCTGAGTTAAATCTTGATATTCTTGCGTTGTTGCATTAAAAATATACAGTCTTGGATTGCGTTTCACTTCGTTATAAAAAATAAAAACAAATCTTCTTTTAAGAATGGCCAATCTAGAATTGTACTACAAGTGTTGATCTGATTTCAAAATTTAACTTTTGTACTTAATTTTGACATCAGATTGATTTAAGAATTTAGTTCTTGACTTAAGCAGTTTTTTATCTCTCTACATATTTTTATTATTATATATATATATTGTTTTATTAAGTGAAGAATTCATTCAGCTTAAAAACACATAATTGAAAATTAAATACATGGCATATAATTGCAGAAAAGTAAGTAAAAAGTTATGCATTTGCGAAGTATCCAGTAGTTGTGTACTCCCCATTCATCGGTGTCATATTGCGTTGAATTTTGTGTGCGACTTTAAAGCGTAAAATGACGAGTTGGCGAGTGAGTGAAGCGTGGTAAAGTTCACGCCAAGGCAGGCCAAATGGCATTTTGCAGGCAGGATTCATGGCACGCCTCCCACGCAGTCGCCAGGCAGCGAGGCAGCCCACGCAGGATAAGCCAGTTAAACAGCCCACGGCAGCAGCTGCTTGGATGGCAGATGGCAGCTCCTTGTGGCTTCTCAAATCTCCAAAGCCAAAGCCAAAGCTGCCACTGCTGCTGATGACGTGGGTTGCACTCACAGTGGGTAGATAAAAATAGAAGCACACACAGGGTGTGGTGCTGTGTAATCAGCATCGCCTGCCTCTGACTGTGGGCGTGGCACTGATAACAGCCGAGTCTGTTGCCGCTTATTATTGCTCGTTGTTCGACATGCAAAATGATTGAGAATCCATCAAAACACATTCGAGGCAGCTGTGCCAGGACTATGCAAATAAGTTGCCATTTAAATGTCGGCTGCTGCAACATCCCCTCGGATGTCCTTGCTGCTTGTCGCACATTATTGCCCGCGTTGACATTGATGTATCTGGTGACAAACTGTTGCGGTTTATTATCATCGTTGCCTGCCCCAAGGCGCGGCGTCACGTAGTTTGCCGAACATGCCACAGCTGCAAGGATAACACGCCACAGACAGCCGAACAGACAATCGATAAATCATGTTAATTGTTGGCAATCTCACTGAGATAGTGCACTGATATCGCCGCCAGGCCGAAGGACATTAGACATTCAACTTATAATTCATTTCATAATTAATTTAATTACTTTGATGTCGCGCTTTTGTATGCCCATTTAAACAACTCGTAATGGACGCCACGTTCCTCTAAATATACTCCAGTTGAACGACCTCCCAGCCGCTCCCACCCTCCCAAAAAAAACCCTCCCACCTCCTTCCTCCCTCCCCACTTCGAGGTATTCGCATTTTGAATTTTTTGCATATGTTTTTTGTTTTTTTTTTGGGGGGCTTGTTGATCTATGTGGCCGGCGTGTTAATTTACGATCAGGTTCCGAGTCCACTAACCCGATTTCATCTGGCATTCGCCTGTGGTCTCCGCAGCGCACGTGTTTCGAATTATGAGAGATAACCAAATGTCAATAGAATGCAAGCTTCAAACACGACGCAACACAACACAACAAACTCACAGTGGAAAAAAGTGCAAAGTGACTTATGAAGATCGTTATGGCCGGATAATGATCTCAACTTCAAGCATAACTCTTGCTTTTCGCAAGTAATTGCCGCAATTTGTCAATTAAAATATTGTAATGGAGTTGCGAGTACTCGCTTACCCCCATAAAGAGTTCACGATTAATGTCTTTGGAGGTTGTTGCACCACTGCAGCCGGATAAAAGAGAAAGTTGCTGACATTGACATGTGCCAAAAAACATGGCTTCGATTGGTTATTATTTAAACTTATCTATCTATTGACTATTAATTCTGAAACCTTCAGCATGATGAATTGGCAAATGCCAGCAGAAATGACATTCAAATTAACTCTCCAATACGACATTCATTTTATTTACATAAAATATAAATTATTTAATACTTCACTCATTTCAATTATAAATTATGGAATGCACAATTTGCATATTAGTTAATAGAAAATTCTTCATTTAAAAACTCTGCAAAATATTTGCACTATTTATATTTATACAAATTTCATATAGATTTTATATAATTACAGAGAACAAAAATTGCAAAAGTAATGAAAAAGTTATAAAATCAAAAAAAAATTAGTTCTTCAATAATTCTTAAAAAAAAAATTGATCCAGAAGCTGTGTAAGTTCTTACTTCAATACTCAAATTCTTAAAGTATTATAGATTAGCCATTGAAAACATTTTCAATTCAAGAATATATTATTAATTAAAAAAAGAATAAAGCCAAAAGTATTTAATAAATCTGTAGCTCATTTTAATAAGAAAAACTAGATTTAAGCATTTAAATTTGATCTAATAAATATCTTGAAACAAGAATTCAATCTGAAAACATATATTACTATATTTAAAAAAAAAAGTTTCCTAGAATGTTTTTTTCAAAATATCAAAATTTAGAATCTCTTCATGTTTTTAGAACATAGTTCCCTCCATGTTATTTTTGCTCTTAATATAAATATTGTGTTGTTTGACAAACTTTCAAAGTCTCTTCACCCATTAGTAATATTTATAGATGTCAATTGTAGTTATAATTTTGCAAACTACAGCCATGTTGTTGCCTTTTCAACTACCGTAGTTTGATATCTAAATATTCTGAAACTTTCAGAGCAATTGAATAGTCAATGGCACTCGCGACTGCAGTCGCAATAAACAAAGTACTTGTATCGCAACGAATCGCTGTGGGCGAATGATTAACGATGGAGCACCGCAAAGCTAAACACGGCCAATCAATAAGCTTTATCAAGTTCGGGCAAATGCTACGATATAATGTTGACCCCCCCAACGATGATCAGCTGCAATTTGTTGCGAATGTTTTATCAGACTTTGTTACTCCACTCCGAGCAGGACGATTCACATAAATTTTCATTAGTTTTTGCCCACGCTGAAATTAGAAATGGAAGTGGGAGGCATGAGGCATGAGGCATGATGTGATGGGGTTAAGTGGGCTGCCACTGCCACAAACACACAGAGAGAGTTTCCATTGAGAAGCGAAGCCAGTGCATCGGATACATGCTCGGTATATATGCCAATGGCCTGCTCTATATAGTGTACATAGCGTAGCGTACTCTAAGAGCAGTCCTTATATATATACTATATGGTATATACTGTACATTTCCCGGCTGTACAGTCGCTGCCACTTCCAGTTGCATTGTGAGCGCCACGTTCCATTTACGAGTAGATACGAGCAACTGTCCATTACTTCCTCCCTCCCTCTCTTTCGCTCTCTCTCTGTCGCTCTCTCGCTCTCTCTCGCTCTGTCACGCCATTGAAGCTGTGTATCTGGCAGTTAACCTACGAGCTCGGCTACAATGGCATAAACATCTCGTAGCTACATTGTTGCAATAAAATATTTACAAGTTACATTCGCTTTGTTCCATACCAAGTTCTTGCCACTGCCACGGCATCTGTGGCAACAAAAGTTACATTTGCTGCTTCTGTTATGAAAATGCCGCACGTTCCTGCCATTTCACTTCCCCCTCTCCACTTCTCCCCTGCCCCATTGTGGGCCACAGCTTATCCTGTTGCTGGTTAACTCAGGCTGCGAAAGTATCTCTCGGATGCTAATGGATGCTTCGCAAATTTGTTTGAAATTCATTTTTTCATAATTTAGATAATGAATTTGCATTGTTCGGTCTAATCTCACTTATCAAGTGCGTAAATAATGCATAACAATTCATATAAAAAAGAGCTTCAATTTATTTCCTTCTTTTATCACCAGCTCTCAGAGCGTTCAACCATGAATTCAATATGAATGCTACTTGACTTCAAATCTAGCTTAAATAAAGTAAAGAATATTCATTTCTGAATTATAAAATATACAATAAAAGAAATAAAATGCTACTTGGAGCTCAACAAATTTATGAACTTATTAATTATAAATCAATTAAACTGAACTTAAATTCACAAAAAAACTATTAATTCCAAATCGAATAATTATGAATACATCAAATAAAAAATAGTTTGCATTGGATTTTAAATTAAATCGACAATGAATATTATTTTCTTAATCTAATAAAATGAAATTGCACAGTCTAAAATGATTTCAAAAATAGTAAATTTATATTAGTTTCATTTCTTTAAATCTCTGCATTTTCTATGAAAGTAAAGTATTAAATAGAATAATAATTACTTTGCCACAAATTTTTTTATTTAAAGAAAAACAACTAAATTATATAGGACATTTGAAATGAAATATAATTGATTAAATTGTTATTAAAATTCTTCTATTTATTAAATAAAATAACTAAAGTAACTCTAATATGTAAGACTCCATCTAAGCCACATTTTGGCGTCTAGTCGTTCGAGTCACTAAAATGATTCAAGCTCCCAATAAAGCAACTACTTTAAGCCGCAGTTAATACAACTACTCATAGCCAGCATTTGTTTGTGCAATAAAATCAGTTGAAACGCTTTTGGTGTGACTGCAATTATTTATGAATCAGGAAATCAGTTTAAAAAGGTTTATCATCCAGATGAGCCACATTTAATTTGCCAGATTTGCGCCAAAGTATCAAAGCTTTAAATGAATCATTTGAGTGTGTGTGTGGGCAGCACTCACACTCACACTCACACTCACACTCACACTCACACTTGATGAATTCTATTCAGTTGTAGCGCAAAAGAAGCGCAAACTTTGTTAACTTTTTGCGCTTGCAATCTTGGCCCACACATCTAGCCATAACGCGGCTTAGTTGGCTTATCTGCAACCCCTTCTCCATCTCTCTCTCGCTCTCTCTCTGTCTCTCTCTGGCTTGCTGTTGCTGTCTCTGTTGCGCGCTCTTCAATTACAATTCTCGCTCAGTTGAGTTGAGCTCAGCATCATTCAATGTAAAAGTCATTTACGTTGTCCTGTTTCACGTTTTACGTTACGCTACGCGTTCTATATACGCTCTATATAAACACTGTGTGTGTGTGTGCTGCAGTTGTGTGTGTGTGTGTGTGTGTGTGTGTGACTGTGTGTTTGTGTGTGTGCAGCTGCCATTTACCGTCATCGTCCATTTACGAGCGCCAGTGACGTAACACACGACGTCGCCAGCGTCGAGCGAGTGACGAATGTTTATCCTCGGCCAGGTTGCAACCCCGATCCCCCCTCCCTCACCACGCCCACCACGCCCACTCGTCACCCACGCCCACTAGCGTAAATCTTCGTGAACGTAGTAACCTAAATACGATTCGTCGTCGTCGCGAGCCCACGACACAGCGACGTCTCTCTCGCTGCTGTATACACAAAATCTTTCAGCCGAACGCTCCTCCGCCCCACTCCACGCCCTTGCCGCTCCCCCGCCCCCCCCCCCCCTCTCGGTTGCAGCTGTGGATTTTTCCATCATAAACAGTGACGTCACGGCGAGCGAGACACGCGTCTGCATTATTACGTATACGGCCGAGAGAACGCTCGTATAGTAATGAGCGTGTCTGGGTCTAGGCGTCGCTGGGGCGTCATCGGCAATTGGACGCGCGGCCGTAAACTGTAACCAATTTGGCCAACACGTGTCGCCAGCTTGGTCTTGGCCCGTTTAACGCGCTCAACCGCTTGACGTCGCCAACTGCGTTTGCTGTGCAACTTTGTCGCAATTGTCGTCACATTTCAAACAATTTCCCATTTCACGTTGCCAAAGATCAAAGCTGCAGCGACTCGCAAAAGTTTCCATTGATCAACTGCTGCTGCAAATAGGCAACCGGGTCAATAGAACGCTGCACACAAAAAACCCCGTCAACTGGAAGCCATCGCCTCGTATACGTAATACGTATACTTGATGTGTTGCTGTCTGAGTGTAGGTCACGTCATTGGTACAGTTTCGACCGTCGACCGCCTGTAGCTTGCCTGCCATTTCACTGTGTCAGATGCACACAAAAAACGGGGCGACAAAAAACAAAAAAAAAAACAGAAAACAACAGCGCTGACAACGGGACGATTGAAATGATAGACGCAAGGAATCATGAAATAACAGAAGAATGTGCAAAATGTGGAAAACTGAATTTGAGAGACACAAAAATGCCACATGGAAAGGAAACGTTGCCATCCACAATGGGCTAATATTATGAATATATTCAGTTAACTTAGTTAAACAATATTTTATTGATCACAAGTTAGACTTCAAAAAAGCACAAAATATTTTTATATTAAAAAAATGTTTATTAAGTTTCAAAATAAATTAACTTCAAATATACCTTTATTTATGTTTAATTTTTTACAAATAAATAAATATTTTTTAATTTGCTTTGAGGTTTGTCTTTAGAGATAATTTATGTATTTTTTTTTATCTATTTTTTTTTGTTTTACTATTATAATCTATCTATCTATGTAGGCAACATAAATAAACACAATTATTTTGTAACATATTTTTTTTTAATTACTTTGCCGTTTCAATTAAAATAATCATTTTGTATTGTAAGTATTTTTATTTATTTTGTTTGTGTATGTTTTTATTTAAAATCTATCCAAAGCTTAATAGGTAAATGTTTCTATTCTATGAATATATAATATTTTCTATTATATTTGTTTCTAATATATTTTTATGTAAGTTCCTACAACATCATTTGTGAAAATAAATTTAATATATACCAATCTTTTTGCAAGTTTTACCTTTGTTTTATGTTTTAAAAACAATTTAGCATAATAAGTAAATGGTTTAAAATTATATTAAATATCTCTAAACGAATTTATAAAAGTAGAGGAGAGAAATTGACTTGTAATGACATTTTCTTGTTAGTTTGGTTTAATTTAATTTAATTATTATAAAAAATTAATACGCAATATTAAAAATATAGTCTAAAGATTCAATTGTTTAAAGACCTTCTATCGATAGTTAAACATTACGTTCTATTACTCACACTCCTGCTCCTTCTGGCATTCTTCGATCCTTGTGAATTATTTCGAATGCTCGACTTTTAATGCGATTTTAATTAGAGTTAATTGTTAATAATTGCCAGCGCTATATTGAATATTCATAAACAGCTGTTCAAACGTATCGCATTGAATGAAAAAATTGCATTTTTTGAGAAGTGTTGCTTGCTTGGCATTCATTTGATTTGCATATTCGAGTGTGGCATTCATTTGGGAGACACTCCCAAAGCAGACGAGCGTCATGCAGCAAGTGGCAGGCAGCTTGTGGCATGTGGCAGGTGGGTGGCTTGGGGCAACGTTAGCTTGGCTGGCGCCCTTCGGTCCAAAGTGCATTAGTCAGCTGCCCACGCAGGCCTAGAACAAGTACCTTCCCCCTCCCCTCCCCATCCCCATCCCCCTTCCGCTGCCGAGAACTGTTGCACTTGGAGCGTCTCCATTATTAGCACTTGGCGCTATCGCTGCTGCCGTCGCCGTCGCCGTCGCAGTCAACGTCGCCGTTGACGTCGCTGGCCGTCTTTGGGAAAGCACATATTTAAGCGACGCCTGCAGCGCGATTGACGCTCAGTCGGTCAGCGGCAGTTTGCTTTTCCGTAGCTCTTGAACTTGACAAACAGCAATAAAAACAAAAACAAAAAAACCGAATCAGTGCAACAACAACGCGTGTGTTTTTTTTACAATTTTTTTTGGCGAAATTTCGCGCCTCAAGGACGACGCTGGAGCTGGAGTCGCAGGCTTTTTGCCGGATATGAAAAAGGTGATGCCTTTAGAGTCATTAAAGTCACGCGGCGGCTGCAAATGTCAGCGCTCAAAGGTCAAAGTTGCAACACAACAACAGCCAAAACAAAGCCAAGCACACACACACACACACACACACACACACACACAACACCTGTCCTATCTCTGCCTACACTCATCTACATCTACTCCCCCCTTTTTTTTTGCCCAGCAGCGCTGTAAAAGGTCATGTGGCGCAATGTCGTCGTTATTCTGCTGCGCAGCTGCAGCAAGCGAAAGAACTAGAGAAAAAACCCAACAAAGTGTCGCCTCCTCCCTGCCCCGCCCCCCCACGCATCCCACTCATTTTGCCCTCCCCCCCACCGCCACGTTGCAAAGACGGTCAAACATTTTTGCTGCGACGCAATTGGAAAACATATTCATGCAATCGTCAATTGCGCTTTAAGAAAATGCTCGTAAATGGGAGAAAGCAGCGGCGAAAAGGGTAAACAAGGCAGTGAAAGTGCACGCACAGATACCCTGTAAAAATTACAAAACTTGAAACAGGTGAAAAATATAATTATTGCGAGCTAGAGCCATGAACATACGTACATTTTTAATTAAAAACTTAAAATAATATATGTTATGTGCCAGCATTTATTTATCATTTATTATATATTTATATATTTATCATTTATCATTTGTTACATTTTTTTATTTATTTATCATTTATTATATATTTATTATTTTGAAAACATTAAGTACAACTCAACAAAATCTCTACCAGTTGATATTGCATACTTATTATTAATTTTTAATTTTTTCCAATTTGAAAACTTTACGTTTGAATCACAATTTGTAGTAAGCGATATATATTAAATGAAAATATTTATTAATATATGTTGGTTTATTAGCAAAATAAAACAAATATATTAGTTTACATAAACTACTACTAGTTGGTAGAGAATATTTTCAATTAAATAAAAAAATATGCAGGCAAAAATCTATTTAAATATTATCACAATTATTTTATATTTAATTATTTGTATTTTACAAAAATTAACTTTCACTATTCCTATTTAGTTTGAAGCTTATCTTTAAAAGGAACATTTTAATTTACCTACATTAGAAAAATTAACTTAGAAATGCTACTCAGAAAAGTCGTTTAAAAATAGTATATTGTCATTATTATTTTTTTTATTTAACAAAATTACTTACAACATTTTCCTTTTAACTTAAAACGGATTTTTGAAATTATATAATACAAAATATAAAATTTATATCTGTCAATTATTTTAACAAAATATTCTTTAGAATTATATTTTCAGTTATTTTTTTTTTAATTGTAAATTTACAGGGTATCTGCGCATTGTATATTTGCATTCACAGAGTGTGCTTAGGGTGCACCCCAATAGCTGTCGCTCTTAATTAAAAACGCATTTTCTGTGTTATGTTTAATTGCAATTCGCCGAGATTTAATTAAGAATGAGCCCGTAAATGTTAATTATTGTTCTCTATTCGCCGTGCCTGAGGAAGCTGCGCATAATGCCAATGGTCAGAGCCCCGATATTCCCCTCAGAGTCCTGGCTCTCTCAACTATCCATAACTTGGCACAAATGTGCTTTGTAGTTTATGGAGTTGCAGTTGGAAATACTTTTAGTTTATAATAATGTTGTAAACAAATTTCGTTTGCATTTGGCACTTGGCACGCTAATTGGAAAAGCTGGAGTCAAGTGGGAGGAGGAGGGAAACTTTTCCGGCAATTTTGCCGTGACAGTTGCAAGTTGCCAGTTGCAAGTTGCCAGTTGCAAGTTGCCAGTTGTGTGCACTCGCTGTGGCGCCTCTGTCAATTATTTATTGTGCACACATATCGTCGTCATATCTCTTGCAACGCCCACAGCGGAGTTTTTATACTTTTTACTGGTACTCGTAATGCTCCCCGTTGGGTTCGTTTTGCGTTTAGAATTTATTAATATACCGTTGTACTTGATTTTTTAATTGACCGTTGCGAATCCGCTTGGCGCCAATTTCATTTTCACGCCGCCTGGCGCCAAAAACCCATTCGAAATTCGATCTCCCTCCCCTGGGAATGGGTTACGCTTTGTTTATGGCCCTATTCTAGGAGTATGATATGTGGTTGTGTGTGTTTGTGAGAACTCGAGTGTGGGTGTTAATTTGATTATGTTTTTCACTTTGATTGTTTTTCACAGCAGCAGCAGCTCAGCAGCGAGAACAGGCGCCCATAAACAAGTATTTTTGCTGGCATATTAATGCCTTTCGTTCCTCCAATTTTGTATATATACTTGCCGTTATGCCAGCTCTTTTTTACAACTGCAGTTTGAGCTTTGAATACTGCAAATTTCTTTGCCATCGCTGCAGCCAAAGTCGAGTTATGGACAGATTAATGTTGCAATTCAGTCGGAAAGTTTAGTGATTTCTTTTTATTGCCGCTCCAAATACAGGAATCTAGTGCAAGTCGGAATATGATGAGGATAAAATGTGATGCGATTCGTTGATATAATACATAGTTTTAAAACACATTCATGGATTTTCAAATTGGAATATATTTGATTGACATATATTAAATGGAAAGCCATTTAAAAAACAAGTTAGGGAACAATCTGCACAATTACTTTTAACAAAATTTCCTGCAAAGCAAGAGTGATGAAAATTTTAAGACGTCTTATAAAATTCTCTGAGAACATATTTACAAAAGAATATAAACGATAAGAAATAATTTTACAGAAAAAGTGTTTTATATAGTTTAATTTATTGGTGACAATTGATAATGTTTTTAAGCAGATATCTCAGTTTAATACTGAAATGACTCTTGTCTTTTTTGGTGAAGAAACATATGTTTGATAACATAATTGTGGTAAAAAACAAATGCTCAAAATATTTATTACTGGGTTTCTACTAACAGTCTAAATTCAGCTCGATTTTAAAGCTGTTTTTACAACAGTATTTGAAGTGAAAGAAAAGTCTTTTTTTACACGATATTTAATTACAAAATAATTTTCCATTTGGAGTTAAACTACAAAAATTACAAACTTTTTTTATAACAAGAATGTTTATAAAATAAAAATGTAAATATAATAAAACAATATTTCAATTTGTTTTTAAAAAACAATTTTATTTGATAAATTATTCATTATTCCGGAAGCAGGAACTTTATGATATAATAGACATACATAGTTCAAAAAATTTAAATTTTGAAATGGGATAATAAAATGGAGGCGGAGATTATTTAATCTTATTAAAATTTATATTTGATAAGTACTTTTATTATATTTCGTTTTTTTATTTTAATTTTGTATCTTGTCTTTGTGCGATGTATATCCCTTATTTGCAGTCCTTGATCTCTATACAGTCAATGCCTTGAAAACTAAATATATTCTTAGAATCATATTGCTGCATTCAGACATTTTATTTGATGAAACTACAAATACCTAGTAGATAACTACATTAACTAAGAGTCCTCTGTATTTCATCACGATTTCTTTCATAAGAATTCAGTTACGAATCAACAACTTAGCACTCTCAATGAACTGTGACCCTTCGACTGTGAAATACGCTGAAAGAATTGTCTTCCGCATTGGAGTGCAGAAGAATGTGTAGCCCTGAGGCTGCCATGAATATTCACAGGCCGCGCTGATAACTGATCATTAAACAAAATGATCATTTTTTCGCTTTCACTGGCTAAATTGTAAATCTGGCAATCATAATTAACAAACGTTTTAACGTTTTTTTTTTTTTTAAATTTTTGCCTTCGGATTTGCTTTGGGGCCGCAGTTTGAACACTGAAAACTGGGGATTGGAGACTGTGGAGTCTTTGGAGACTGGAGACCACGCCAGGGTCGTATAGTTTTTTTCCTGCGCTGTGGGCTCTTTATTAATGGGCTAACTTAGTGACAACTAAATGAGTGTTGCTTCAATTTAGTCATAAAAATCGAATGCGAATACGAATACGAATACGAATAGGAATATTCGTAACCGGTTGGAATGAGGGGCGGGGGAAGCCCGGGGAGCTTTTGCCGCCAATTAAACGGAACAGGTGAACAAAGTGATCAGCGATATATGTATGTATGCGAGATGAGATCTCCATAGAGCCTGAGTGAGTGAGAGAGACGGAAATCTTAGGAGGAGGTCTCTAAAACAAACCCAACGCTGTTCAAATATGCGACGTTCATTTATCAACTCTGAAATTCGCGCTAATGATTCGGAGAATGCGAATGCGTGAGCGAAGTCTTCGATTTTTGAGAAATTGTTGTTTTATGCTAAGCACAATTACAACAACAACACCAACAACAACAATAATAGTATAACAATATTTTGGGGGCAGCAGCCAAGCAACAAGTTGCTCGAGTCTCGTCTCGAGTCTCGAGTCTCGAGTCTCTTGACTTTGGTTTCGCCCGATTTTTATGCAAATCTCGCGACGTATTTATTTTTATTTCTATTAAATTTTCAACTTTTGCCCAGGCGACATTGTGTCTCGTCTTGTTGCCCATTAAAAATGCTAATTTCCAAATATTTTTGCCAACAACAACAGCAACTTTTTTTTGTTTGCTCATTAACAAATGAATTAGCCAAAAAATGCTAACAACAAAAACAGCTAAAAATTGTTGTACATTTATTGAGAAAACTCGAACGCAGACAACTTTAAAAAATTAGTGAGAAAACAAATAAAATATAAAATCAAAAAGCCATAAAAACAAAACGAAATAAATAAGTTTAAACTAAATTTAAATAAAACTGCAAATTGATTTGATTGCTTCTTCGCCTGCGCCGACTAAACATTAACTTTAGGCATAAATTTGTCGCAACTTTTGTAGTTCTATCTATCGTTAATAACTATTGAAAGTTGTCTAGAACACGACACCTCATCGTTTGTCATCGCCGAACTCAAAATACTTCAACAATTGCCAAGATATGACGTGGAACACAATATAGACTATTCACAACTCGACTTCCTGACACGAAAATGCTATCAAATTTTGCAGAAATAAAGCTGACTGCAGAATGTGTTCTATAGCATTGCATTGTTCTATCTAGCTATTAAAGAACTATTTATAACACGAGTTCTTGATAACGAGAAACCACCAAACTTTCACCAAAAACAAGTCTCATCTAAATTGCATTTCGTAGAACTATCAATAGGTCAAGATATGACTTAAAACACGAGGTAGACTAATTTTAGCTCGAGTTCTTGATAAGGAAAACTCAACCAACTCTTACCTAAAAAAATGATGATGACTGCAGTATCAAATAAAATACATTCTATAGGTCAAGATATGAATTTAAACTCGAGTTTCTGTCTCAAGAATTCAATTAAATTGTAATCAAATGTGGCTAACTGCAGTATCTTAAGGAAAAGCCTTTTTTACCGACAATTTTATATATAGCATAAGTCAAGGGAGAAAGTCGGTTATAAATCAAGATTCTCCCCACTCATCACATGACAAGTTTCCAGCCCGAAATAGTCGAATGTAATTATGTTCCGTGGAACAACAAATCAGCTAGATAGTCTATTTTTATATAGCCATATATTTAGATCAATTAAAAGTGTCGAGAACTTATCGCATCGTCATAACTCTTCAAGTTTTCGTATAATTGTTTCATTATAGAAAGATATATGACACGACAATCGCTATAACTCATTCATAACTCAACTCAGGAATTGAGAATCGAGTGACTATATAGCAAATAGTCACAAGCTCATCATCAGTCATAATCTGATATTTCATATCGGAGCCAAATCGGTGACTATTTTTAGTGGCTCTTCTTCTTTTCTTTTTCGTAGTCTCTGTGTTTAGACTTTATCTTATCATCGCATATTTAAGACCAGATTATCGGGTTTTTTGTGTGCATGAGTGCGACGCTTTCAGATGCGTGATTGCTACAACAACAACAATAACAACAACAACGAATGCTGCCAGAAATTTGCATTCAAATTATGCGCCGCATAACTCGTAGTTGCAACAACAACAACAACAACAACAGCAACAACGAAGCAGGAGAACAACAAAAGTGGCAGAAAATGCTGTTGTGACGAAACGCCGTCGACGCTGACGCCGACAGCGACCGCGACGTCAGCAGCGAGCGCGCGCTGCCAACTGCAGCAGTCTGCAATGCCGTTCCTTGTCTGGCCCTCAAACGTTGTTTCCCCTTAAATTTAATGTTTTGTTTTCGCTGCGTCTCGCTCGCACGCACACGCTCGCTGGCCCTCTCGCTCGTCAGCATGTTCGACTTCCGTTCGTTTTGTAGTAAAAACGTAAACGAGAGCAGCAGCAGCAGCAGATAGACAAGTGAATTTTCACACACACACACACACAGAAACACATGAACGAAAAATGCGCGCGCTTTGCCAGACTAACAACAGGGAACGCAATGGCAAAACGAAACAGCACTGTGTAAGAGAACGCCAGCGCTCGCTCTCTTCCTCAGTGAACTGTGGAGCGTGTGGAACGCATTGTGTGGTACATTGGCCGCAGAATGAACCATCGCAAAGAGCGAATGCTCGCTTGCTTAATGTTGTTGTGTGGATCGACGCAACTCCGATCGCAGCGCGAATAGTTTAAATTCCACTCTGGTATTTAATTGGGGGGAAACACACCAACACACACACACACGCACGCACACGCACTGCATAAGTGAACAAGATCCAAAAATGCGCTGCAGACAAAATCGAAAGCTCGAGAGACAATATCTTAAACTGAGTCACAGTTTTTTTGCCTTTTCCCGCTGACAAATTTGTTTACAAAAAATGCAAAAATTCTCCGCAGATCACAACAAACCAACCAGATAAAAATGCAGAGACAAGTGCGTCATCTGTCCATAAATAATGCAATTTCCAAAATGGTAATTTTCCCGTTAGCAGACCGTTGAAATTCAAATCGAAATACTAAAAATACCATTTTAACCGCAATTTCTCACAAATTACAATATAAACATACTTTTTTTTGCAGAAATTTATTAATTTAAAATCAGTTTTGATATTATACAAAAATGATTTATTTTCTTTTAATAAATTTGTAAACTGCTTTAAAACCTCAAGAAAAATTAAAATTATATTTTATTATACGTACAACAAAATTATATAAACAAAATTAATTTGTATCTCATAAAAAATGTTATTTTATTTCAAGATATTTTTGAGCCTCAAGGAAATTTGGGTAAAGCCCCCCAATAATTTATTTTCATTTTATTTATATTTTAATATTTATTATTTGCCACATTAATTTGCACAATTATTTAAGCAAAATTAAATGCAATTGCTTTACATGAGAGGAGCTGCTGCTCTGCTGCCTCTTGCAGTCCACTGCAGGCGAAAAGTGGCCCACAGTCCACAGTTCGCGTTGCGTGCGAATGGAAACGGAACACGCTGCATTGCAATTGCGGCACTGCTCAATGTTCCATTGCCCAGTGTTTCGGTTGGCGGTACGTTGTTGGTTTACTAGCTAGCCTCTTGATCCAGCTCACTTAGTTCAATTTGAAACTCTGTAGCGTTTGGTTGGAAGCGCGCATCGCGAACAACACAAAAAACTCGCAACTCACAAACGGCCTCTATAACAACAACAACAACAAATCATTTTTCGCCTGGTCGCCGTTCGTTTGTTTCTGTTTTTCTTTCTCGTTTATTTGGAAATTCGCGCGCGCTCCAAACTCTCAAAAAGGAAGCCACCAAAAGGAAAAGAGCAACAACAATATATAAACAAAAATACATTTTCGTCGTGTTTACGTTCAGTGTCCGTTTTGTGTCGCATTCTGTGTGCAAAGTGTGAAGTAGACAAGAAATGGCAAAAAGCATAATAACAACTGTAACTGTAACTGTAAAAGCCTAGAATTCAATACAATACAAATACAAATCAAAAAACAAACTGAGCAAAAAAGTGTGACCAACTGCAAATTTATATTTATTTTTATTTTGCGGGCAACTTCAGTTTTGTTTGTTGTGTTTTTTTGTGATCTGGGATCTTTGGAGGAGTTCCTGCCCACCACCTGCCACACCCCCCGGCCTCCTCATGAAATGCAAAAGTTGGTGCAACAAATTCAACAAAATTGTTGCGCGAAAATTCAAGAACATAAAGGTAAATATTTAAATAAAAATAGAGTATTCAAAAAAGTAAAAAAAAAATAATACGACAAAAAATTGCATTTCATACAAAAAAAATATTTTTCTGAAGGATAAATAAATGAACTTATATAAAAACTACATTTCATAAAAGACAATATTGTTATAATAAATATAAAGAAATAAATTTATTTGACTTAAAATTGCATTTCCTAAAATAAAAGTAAATGTGTCTGGTTTAGGAAAAATAAACAAATTTAAATTAAAAATGCATTTTATAAAAAGAAAATAATGTACTCTT
Source organism: Drosophila ustulata (assembly GCA_035047365.1). NCBI lineage: Eukaryota > Metazoa > Arthropoda > Insecta > Diptera > Drosophilidae > Drosophila > Drosophila ustulata. The sequence continues at coordinate 9,621,269 of JAWNPT010000057.1, read as the reverse complement.
GTTCAGAAACTTTTAGAATAATGCATTTCATAGAAAGAAAGTAATATATTATTTATTTTGTGTTCTGAAAATTTAGAGATAAATTAATGAATTTAGTTAAAAAATGCATTTCAAAAATGAAAATAATAATTACTTTGTGCAAAAATTGAAAGAAATTATTTCCCAAGAAAAATAATAGTTTTTGCCTGTAAGTGAATTTTTCAACTTTCTTAAAAACAAACTGTTATTGGATTGCACTTTTGCTACATCGTAAAATAATTTAAACCATTTGAATCGATATTAAATATTAATTATAGCTTTGATAAATTGCATTTTAAGAAAAAACTTTCAAATTGTTTGTTAACAAAATATATTGCCAAATGTTTTTTCTGCAATTTGTGGACAGCTAAAAACAATTAAAAAACAGCTCAAAGTCACTTTAAAAATGCGACGCAAATAAATAAATTTCAACCCCAACAAAAATTAACTATAGACAATAACGTTAAAAAGCATTGCAATTAATAGTCAGTTTTATTGTTTTTTGTTGTATGTAAAAATCTCTAAATTCTCTGCAACAAGGGAAAAAAAACCGAAAATGGGAGGGAAAAAACAATTAAATGTTGTTGGTAAACAAACGACGACAACAATAATAAATTTGGAATTAAATTGTTTTCGAGCAGCTGTTTTTTGGTTTTGATTTTTATTATTTGTAATTTCCGTTTTTATTGACAATTAAAATAAGCAATAACAAGATGCAGCAATAACAACTAAATAATAAATCAATTTATTTATTTATTTCATTTTCACTGTAATCAGTTTTGTCCCCTTTCCCACCATTCCCCGCAGTCTCCAGCTTCACCTCTCTCTCGATTGTCTCACTCCCATTTTGTTTCCTTTTTCGCCTTTCACTTGTGCATGTCTCACACACACACACACAGCTGCATATTTTATAATATTTATTTACATTGACGTTGGCGTCGCAGTCGCCGTCTCAGCCGCGCCCCGCCATTTGTTTTGTTTACTACGGGCATTTTCTCTGTTGCTGTTAGTGTTATTATTGTCTCTTGTCTTTTGGCTTCGTTTTCGTATCACATATACACGTACACACACATATTTTGTTTTGTTCGCCACTTCCTTGTGCTCGTGTGTTCGTGTTTTTCCACCCGATTTTCGTTGCTGTTGTTGTTGTTTATTTTTACATCTTTTACGCGTCGCTCTCTTGTGGGCTACAAATTCTTGAAATTCTTTTCCTTTATGTTTTGTTTTTTTTTTCGTCGAACTTTTCCAGCGGGAAAACGAGTTTTTCCAGACAGACGGCGGCAGAGCATGCATTGCTTCTTCTTGCTTGTTTACAGTTAGGAATGCGGCTGCCTCTTGAAATCGACAACAAAAGAGCAACGACAACAAAACGCGCGCACTCTCTCTCCCGCTCTCTTTGTTGTGGATTCAGTTTATGTGGATGTCATATTGTGTATTATGTGTGGACTTTGTGTGTGTTTCTTTGGAAAAACTACTAGACAATATATAATAAACACACTTGGTTGTTCGTACCGACGACTACAATTATAAAGCATTAAATGTACAACAACAATTACGCTGTATAATCTGATCCCTCTCTCGCTCTTCGGTCTCTCTTGCTCGCTTGCTCACGACCTGGCGCACAACTTGTTCGCCTTGTAAAAAATTGAAGGCGCCATCCACGCAACAACAACAACGCAAGCAGCGACAGCAAATCTCATTGAGCGGCGGCTGCGCTGCTTTGGCCCCATTACGAAGCACACACATCGTATCGTCTGCGCTTCGGCTCTCAGACATTGCTTCGGTTGCTTCGCTTCGTTTCGCTCTCTCGTGCGCGCACTCGTTCTCTCTGCTGCTGCTGCTCGGCTGCCTTCTCTCAGTGTGGCTCACTTTGGAGGCTCACATCATTTTATGTTTTTCACTTGTGATTAGTTTTTGTGGCGCTTTGAAACCGGACGTTTCGTTTCCATTGTGCACGCTTTTCGCTCGCACACACACACACATACATATATAACTACACACATTCATGCACAAGCAGCATGCGTGTGTGTGTGTGCTCTCAGTGCTGCGATTAAATAATACTCCACAAAAGGCCAAACAAATTACATAAAATACGTCTCAATTCTCGTCGTTGCATAAATTGTGTGTTGTGTTTGCGTGTTCCGTTAGTTCAAAATTCAACAAAAAGAAGTTCCTAAATACACACACACAAACAACATAACATAAAAACAACAACAAAAGTCGTCATCGTCGTGTTTCCTTCGTTCCGTTCGTCGTCGTTATTTGTCGTGGAAAATTTTGCAAATCCAACAAAAAAAAATACTATAAAACAAACGTGCGTTGTCGCCTATTATAATATATGTATATATAGAAAATATATTATCAATTTATTGCAAATAAATACAAGTACAAAAAAAACAAAAACCAAGTGCGACAAATAAATATAAATTTAAATTCAATACATAGAAATACGCGCGCGCATCTTCTTCTTCCACTGCCTATACACATATACACACGCACACTCAGCCATACATACATGTGCATATGTATGTATGCGTGGTGCGTATTGGAATTTGTATCGTGAAACGCAATTACAGCATAAAATACACAAACAGAGCGAGCGAGAGAGCGCGCACGCAGCGCTCCCCAACACCAGCGAAGTAAGTGTGAGCGAGCAAGCGGGAGAGGGAGAGACAGATTGGAGTTCCAATTGGAATTTGCAGTTATGCATTTTGCATGTGCTGCTCTTCTTATTGTTGTTGTTTTCATTCATAAGCGCTGCTTTTTTTTTATGGAGTAGGCTTTGTTTTTTCTGGCTACGAAATTTTGATTGTTTTTGTTGCCAAACCTAAATTTCAAGTTCCACATATCTCGATTATTTATCTGATTAGTTTTTTTCGGATTCGTAAAGTTCTCTCTTTGATTGCCAATTGAATTTCGCCATTTGAATTCCCAATGCAGCAGCAGGTATCGTAACACATCGTAGCATCGTAAACACTTAGAAACTTGATCGGGTTTTACCCAAGCAACAACGCAACAACAACATTCTCTTTATAGAGAAACCTACCTCACTTGATCTCTGACAAACGAAAAAAAACACTCACAAATTATGCAAAACATGTCGCAAAGCGCCACAAAAAAAAAAAAAAGATACAATAACAAAATACTCGTCTTATTGGCAGTACTTTTTTAATATTAAATAGACAGCCTATAAATAGCTAAACAGCCACAACAACAACAATTCCAAATAATCGAAAAGAAAAAGAAAAAAAATGCTTAGCAAAATTTCCGCGAATTTTTCGCCGCTGCTTTTCGGCTGTTTATATATTTTCTTATTGCCTGTTTTTTGTGTTGTTGTTTTCCATTTCCACGCCCCCACAACAAAGCAATCGAATGCTCGCAAAAAACACAATTAACAATTAACAAAGCTCAAAACGAACTGTTACAAACATTAAACATTTTTCGCAGCATTTCAAATACGATTTAAAGCTAAAAATTGCATATGTTTGAATACTCAATATATTATAATCAATCTTAAGCCGGGAACCGAAATCATTATAATGTGTATTTTAAAAATTACATGAAATTATTCAATGGTAATTGAGTAATGAATACATTTAATACCACAATTATTATTTGCTAAAGTTGAAGTTATATGATATTACTTAATTCTGCATAGGTTGGCTAACTCAATACAGTTTACTACAAATTAAGCTAATATCTCTATATCTTTTTTAATTATTTTTTCGAAAGTTACTTCTTCGTCAGCATTAAATCTACTGCAGTGTGATATGTTTGATAAATATTTTGGTTCGTTGGCTTACGTGCACAACGCCACGTTCCACACTTCCACACGACGCTACTTGCAACATTAAAATCAAATATCGAAAAATATTTGTCTAATTTTTGTTGCTGTATTATTTTTTATTGCTGTTATTTAATGTTGCTTCATGTTTATGTTTAAATAAACAGCATTTGTTTATATGTATTTAGCGCATTTCTCTCGTATTCATTCTTTCTGTCTTGCTCATCTGATGTGGCACCACTTTCTTCTTGCCCCGCCGCCCCAAGTGGTTGCAACATCCTCTTGATGCTATATTTAATTTCGACTGCTTGCAGTTTACACCTTCTTCTTCTTCGCTTTCAATTGGTTGCAATTCGCGCGCTAGACGAAAAATTTTTATTTATAAAACTAAATTGATGACTAGCCAAAGGGGGCCTGAGGGGTGAGAAGGGTGGTGGGGAAGGGGGACGGAGTGTGGGTGTCGAGATGGCGACGAAGCGACAATAAAATAGATTCATTTAAATGTCATTTTTGTCTAGACGCCGTCGACAATGGATCTGATCGCCTTTGAATAGATATAGATATAAATATATATGCATATAGTATTTGGTATATGGTATATGGTATATATATAATTCTTTGGTATAAACTGTCAGTCACGCCCACTCTTCTCACAATTGGGGGCGCGTTCCAGTTTGTTGTTTGAAATTTTTCCACACAATTTGGATTCTTTCTGTCTGGGAGTAAATTGTAATAAATATATATGTTTATATAGATCTCGACGATACATATAGCTTTATTGGCTGCCTGTGTTTGTAGAGCTCGTTTCGCTGACATTTCCTGTTACTCTCTTTGTTGTTGTTGCTGCCCCGTTACCAAGTTTATTATTATTTATCTTTTATGGCTTTTTTGACCAGTTTCTTTTTTTTTTCTGCGGCGGGATCCCAAACATCGTTCGATCTGTGACGCAGATCGAAACCTCTCTTGTGGCTAATTAGCAAAAAGCAGAAAAAAGAGAAAAAAATCAATTTATGAAATAAAACACAAAAAATTAAAGTAGGTTGCTTTGTGTGGCGGCGGCAGAGTTCAAAAATAATAAATAAATAAATACAAAAGCGAAATAAATAAAATTCAAAACTTTGATTATTTGCTTAGGCGTAGGCGTTAGAACGGGACGGCAACACATGACGTCATTAAAAAACTATACAAAACAAAAAATAAACAAAATTCGACGAGAAAGCAAAAAAATAAATTATCTTTGTGTTGAGCTGAAAAACTAAACCAGCAACATTCCAATGTGTGACGCACTAACAACTATCGCAACAATTTTCATTGACAAACCCAAAAATGTTGAAAGCGATAGAGAGAAAAAAAACACCTGAAATATTTTCCTCTCTCCACTATTTGGGTTCTTGGGTTTTTTCCCAAATAAAATAAATGGAAATCCAGCAGAAATCGACGCGCAATTTGTTGCTATAAGAATTCCCAACTTTTAACTAATAAATCCAACAAAAAAATACATCAACTTTTGCAGCGATTATATTTTTTTTTTGCTTGAGCCTGGTTTCATTTTTTTCCGTTCATTGTGACTTAAATTAGCTGCTGTTTTTTTTTTTTTTAGACTTTCATTGACGCATTTGCTCACCTTGTTTTTATTGAAATTTGGTGCTTTTTGTTGGCATTTTTCGAATGCGTTTTGCATAATTTGATAATTTTTCGTATTTTGTATATTTTACGAGGCGTCGCGTCGCGATTTGAAGAAAAACCCGTCACAGACAACGCGTCTGGGCTGAGAACTCGCCAACTAGAGATGGCACTCACGATTAAATGATCGATACTCATAATTATTTACAGACTGACAATCGTTAAAATAAGCGACCGTCAATAAACAGAAAATGTTATCGATACACCGTCTGTCATCGATTGCTGCCACCTCTAGCAGATAAACGATCACGCCATATTACGATCAATAATTCGTAAGCGGCGCAGAACAAAAAAATAGTTTCGAAATTCTCTCATAGTTAATAGAAATGTTAACAGGTGGCAATGAACTTTATTATATTTTTATGCTTGCAAGTCCTTGAACCCGGAATAAGAACAACAAACTAACAACAACTGAGAACGAAGCGAAGAAGAAGAGGAAGGCAGCGAGACAGCGAGAATCTCAGGTGGCGAGAGCGAGACAGCATGCGTGAACTTGACGTCAATGGCGCATAAGTACAGCACATAAAGCATAGGCCTGAAAAGCAGCTTGTCTGTGCCTATGTGTGTGTGTGTGTGTGTCTGTCTGTCTCGCTCGCTCCCTGTTTTGGACCTGTTCTGCTTTTTTTGCTCTTTGCAAGTTCCGCTTTCGTGTGCGTGTGTGTGTGTGTGTGTGTGACTTTGTTTCTGCTTTTGCGTTTGCTTTGTCATTGTTGTGACTTTGCTTTTGCTTTTACGTCTGTCTGGTCGCGACTGCGCGCTTTAATTTATTGCGTCTCTTTTACACTACTAATTGTCTCTCTCTTTTGTTTTGTTTTGTATTTGCAGATTAATACACAACAAGTTGCAACGCCAAGCAGCGCAGGCAGCATCGCAGCCGCTGCCGCCGTCGTTGTCGTCTCTGCTTCGGGCAGTAGCAGCAGCAACAACACTGACCAGCAACAACAACAACTACTACAACAGGAGCAGTTAAACACAACAACCACAACGGCAACAACAACAACGATGCCGGCAATGCCAAAAGAAAAAGCGCCAACTGCAGTGTCCTTAAGCGAATCGCTGAAACTGAAAGACTTTTCGCTCTTTGCAATGGCAACGTCGGCAACAACGCGATTGCAGCAACAACAAAACACTTGCGGCTGCGGCGCTGCTTCGGCAACAGTAACAGCAACAACAGCAGCAGCAACAACAACCACTGAGAACAACAATAACAACAATATCAACAGCAGCAGCGGCAGCAACAATCGCTGCTACAGCAGCGGTCGCATGTTTATAAGCGGTAAGCTGCGCTCTTGGCAACATTGTTGCTAAGCAACCAAAACTTATTCGCTCTCTCTCTCTCTTTCTCTCTAACCGCAGGCTACACTTCGCCGCTGGCAGCTGCGGTGGCCAGCAATAGTTCGTCAGTCGCGTCGACGCCGCAGCGCGTGAGAACGTGCTGTCGCGACGCCACAACCTATCAGCGACGTCTGCAGCAACAGCAGCAGCAGCAACAACAACAACAACAGCAGCAGCAGCAGCAACAACAACAGCAGCAACAAGAACAGCAGCAACAACAACAACAGCAAGCGTCTGCATCGCCGCCGGCAGCGACGCTGCAACAAACGACGCCGCCGCCGCGCAGATCGCCCACAGACTTTATCTTTGGCAAATACATTGGCGAGGGCAGCTTCAGCATCGTCTACCTCGCCGTCGACATTCACTCGCGTCGCGAGTATGCAAGTAAGTAACGGCACACATTTCAATTCCACTTCCATTCATTCCCGCCCCGTCCGCGGTCGCTGTGGCTGCGGCTGGCGCCAACGCCAACGCATCTGTCGCCTGCCTGCCAACAAATCAAAGCAGACACGACAGTGAAAACGAAACCAGCTGTTTCTAGTTTGTGGGTGGCACAGGCGACAAAGTTGCCGGACAGCAACATGTTGATAACATTTTGGTCAGCTGTTAATGATTGCATTTTGCTGTTGGCTGTTAATGCTGTTATCAGCTATATTGGTCACTCGCCCATCACGTGATTAAAAGCAGCTTTTCATCAGCGAGCCAAAACCTTTGCTAATGGCATTTTTATCTCGCAATACATAGAGAGTATAGTGTAGAGGAGAGGGGGGAGCACACACATTGTGCGCTGCTTTTGACGTCTTTTCATAATCAACATCAGCAGCAGTCGCCGCAGTCGACGTTTCTGTCGGCGTCGCCGTCGCTGCTGTGATAAGACGACGTCGACAATTGACGACAGTTATTCTATTGTTGTCGTTGTAGTTGTGTGTTGTTTATTTGTTTATCGATTGAAACAAAAAGGCCGCGCAACGCTTTTGACGTCGCTCAAGATCAGCTGCTGCTGCGTCAGCAACAACAACTAAAAATACGCCTACTTCGTCGCCTTCCACGTTCTGCGTTCCACATTTCCACTGTTGCCTGTTGTTTATTTGCGCTAAGCCAATTTGCTTGCCGACGACTGTAAATCAATAAACTTGCAGCGCAACAACAAAAGCGAGACTTTGGCACGTGTCGCTCGCTGAATGCTAAATGCTGAATGCAGCACAAATAAAGTGCATGCGAGGCAACAAAACAACAACAGCAGCAAAGGCAAATGGCGCGTGGCTGCAAAGCAAACGCTGATAAGGCGCAAACACAAAAGCAAGTGCATAACAGTCGAAAACAACAACAGTAGCAGTAGCATCAAGAACAATAACAGCATGTTAACAGCAGCAGCATCAGGTGCATGTAAACACAATAACAGAGCGCTGTTAATTGACACACAGGAGGTGATGTTCAATAGTCGATTAATAAATGATTAATTGTAAATAAGTTCGACTTTATTTAGGACAAAAATATATGAAATTATTTATTGAATTTACAAATAATAAATTTGTCAAGTTATTGTGCCGCTATTATTGGAGCAAATAATCGATAAGTTCTTCGATTAATCGAACCCCATATTTTTCGATACAATTACAAACAAATAATCGATTATTGAGCTTGGCGTGTGTTGCTCTCTTTTTTTATCTTATTTTTTGTTGCTTGCTCTCTGTTATGAAATTAACATTTTCATTACACAGACGAAATGAGTTTGCACTTTTGACTTTGCATTGCGCACACACACACACACACATGCACTTGTGCGTGTTTATTGAAGTCTGATTTGAAGGTCAACATATGTTTTGTAAGCAGAGAGCCACGTAACAACAATAACAACAACAGCAAATACGATTTGATTGTTATGTATTGTGTTTTATTGGCACACATTTTCCACAACATTCAGGCTGTTGCTATTTTAAAACACACCCGACGAAAACCGAATTTCACTCGTTTATTTTGTTATTGTTGCCTTTAATTTGCTTATAAACAAAACACATACAGAGGCTGGCAACAATTTGATGGACTTGTCTGGCAACATGTTGCCAGCATGTTACGCCCACTCTTGTTCTCGCTGTCGCTCTCTATCGCTTTGCCGCCCACAACAACTCATGATGAACGCAGCACAAAAATTTCGTTTTCATTTCGTTTTGTGTCACATGCATGAGAGGTAAGCTCCCTCTCTCTCTCGCCCGCTCGCTCGCTATACAAACTAATGCGTGTACATACTATGTAAATGTGTACGTGTGTGTGTGTGGCGTCTGTTTGACGCGCTACGCAAATTCTTGTTACGCATTTTCACATTGTCTGCTTTGGCTATTTCATCATTCGTCGCAAATTGCTTTTGCCAGCAGCTGTTTCACCATTTTCCCCGCTACCTGAGTCACATTTCTGCCTATAACAACAACAACAACACACGTGCTCTGCTAATCCTGCCGAGCAGCAGCTGCAGAGAGAGCGGAGTGTGAAATGTGCTCTCAATTTAGTTTGTGGAATGAGCTGGAAATATGCACTTCCCACGCAGCCAGCAGCGATCGACGACTTTCGACTTTGCACTGCAACTTGTTGCGCGCCTGGAACGCATTGGCATTGGCACATTGCACACAGATCGGCCGTTGAACTGTTTCAAATTCCACTTTGTTGTTCCCAGGCTGGCGCAATTTTGGCCGCTGAACTCTTTGAACTCGTTAAGTTTTCGGCAGACAGTCGAGACGCGTCTTGTGTCTCGTTCGCACGCACGCTCACCTTGTCTTGCTCCTTTTTCTTATGCTATTCTATGGTATTTTTAATTACAAGCAGCAGCTGCGCCGTCGCAGCTGGCAGTAGCGGTGAGTATTTAACCTCGCTCTCGCTCTTTCTTTCTTGCTCGCTCTTTGTAACATAATATTGATGAATTTGGGTCATTCAACTTATATTAAGAGCGGAGGATCCTTTAGTCGCTACTTTGTTGACGTTTCTTTTTTATGTTTGCTGCAGCTGTTGTCAAACAAATAGTGGGGGGATGGGGGCGTGTTACTGTGGCACGTGGCAAGGACAGTTACTTGCCCCTCGCCCCCCGCTGCTTGGCTTTTATGAGCAAATTAAGTCGCGCCAGGAAGTCGCGAAAGACTTTTTTTATATTGTTATGCCACACACATACACACATTAGGAGTGCGAGTGCGAGTGGGAGGCAGATAGCGGGGCTTGTCTTTTTTTTGCTGCTCACTTGTCGTTTGTTTAACAACCGAATTCCACAAAAAAAAAAAAAAGAAAAAAAATCCTTTGCGTGCCTCGATGCTCTCCCTAAAGGGCAATAAACTTTTGCTCTAACCAAACGGCAGGCAGCAACAATAACAATAAAAAAGGAGGCGCACTCAAAATTGTTATGACTCAGAGACGAAGAAGAAGCAGCGCCTTGCTCTTTAACCATTCAGTCCACTTCCCATCCCCCCCCTCCCCCGTTCCGATTCCACGCAAAAGAGCTCCTTCTGTTTTACCTGCCGCTCTCTGTTCTTGTTGTTGTTGGCTGTCATAATCTGTTTGGTTTTGTGGGACATATTTAAATGAGTTTCAAGCGAAACGTCAAGTTACGTCATGATGCGAGAGCGACACATGACGAGCGCAGGGAGGGGAGTGAGCGAGAGCGAGACAGACGCCGCCAATGTTCTTTGCCAATTTTGGGCGGCAGTCGCTAATTAATGAAATTGAAATGCTGTGCGGAACAATGCGAAATGACACAAACACACACACTACACACCAGTGTTGCCAGAATAGCTTGGTTCACGCTAGATCTAGCATATTTGAAAATGGAATAATTTATAGTCATAAATGTAGCATTTTTTTTTAATTTATGCAAGCGAAATACAAAATAAAATTATGAAATCCATGATTTATTACAAATTTAAGAACTTCACAAACTTAATGATTTTGTTTGATTTTATTTTGTTGCTCTGGTTATTTAGCTTTTTTTTTTTGTTCAGAATCTAGCTTATGCGAGCGCTCATCTCCTGGCAACACTGAAACACATACAATACATTCAAAAAACATATGTTTGTATTTGTTGTGTTGAAATTCGCAATCGACTTTTATCACACTTTTTGTCAGTTTTATGTCAATTTGCTGTCGCTGGCAATAAATTAAGCGACAACGCTACATTAAAAGTCGCGTGGGTCGCTTTGGAGTCACTTTTGCTCAGTCTTTGGTTTTTTATCGGACGTTGGCAATCAGTTTTATTGCCGCAGCCCCCAAAAACACACTCTAAAATTTTCCACTGCATTTTTCCCCTCTAAGTTCCCTTTGGCCGCCAAAAATACCTTACATATGCTTTGACATTTCTTCCTTACGATCCCTCTCTCTTTTGCACGTTCTCTCTCTCTCTGAGTGAGCGCTCTCTCGGGCGGTTCAAACACCTTTGGCTGCACTAACTTCCTGTTTACAGTGTTCCAATTCCACTGCATACCCCAAACGGCCTTGCGCCCAATTAACTAACTATGACTTTTGGCTTTCGTGCACGCAGCTCTCTTCCAATTGGAATGCAATCGGCTGCTGCGTACAGTTGTTTTTTCTATCAGAGTCTGACTCTGAGTTGCAGTTGCGTCTTCTTCAGTCTTATTTATAGAATCGTTTGACTCAGCAGCAGCAACAATGACTGGTTACAATTGCAATTTATGTCGCACACTATTCCTCTCTCTCTCTCTCTCTCTCTCGCTCTCTGTCAAACTCGTTGTACTGCATTCCATTCGACACACAACAAGTTGCATTCGGGGGCCTCTCTCTCAATGCGCTGCACATTTTTGGAATTGTCGCTCTCTCTCGCTCTTGCCTTTGCTATGCTGATCAGTGGGGCAAACACGCTGGAAACTCACATCGGGCAAATATTTATGCTCATGTCTTACTTTGTTTTGTTTTTATTTTTTTTTTGTTGCCTTTTGTCCCAGCTGCTCAACTTTGTTATTCTTGTTGCTATTTACTTATGTGAGTTTTTTATTGTGGCTGGCTGCTTTTTTTTTTTTTAATACTGTGTGCACCACCAAGTTCAAGGCTGCGCTTTCGTTGCCTTATCAACGTCGCCGCTTCGGGCGTTAAACCCAAAGTAAAAAAAAAAAACGTTTATATATAAAGTTTTTTTTTAACCGCGGCTCAACAAAAATTAAAATAAATAATGCGACGACAACAGCAACAACAACATTTTCAATTAAAATCAACAAGAGAATAGAAAGAATCGGGTCGCCGAAGAGGGGAAAATACGCGCATGGTTTTTTTTGCAGTCTGCCATATTCCAATACCTTTTAATCAATGCCAATAAAATGAAAAAAAAAAAAAAAACAAAATAAACCCACAACTATTGCAAAAAAGAAGAAATCAAATTCAAATGAAAAATAGCAACAAATTTCAAGGTCAATTTTATTTTTACGCACTTTTTTTGCTGCTCTCTCTATCGCGCCCGTCTATTTTGGCATGGGAAATTTAAAACGCATAAAAAACGCGCTCATCGTCTTCGTCGCTTTTTTTTATTTGTGTGTTAATCTTTTAATTGCTGTTTTTTGTTTTTCCTCTTTATACTCCAAGTACATATGTATGTATGTGTGTGTGTTTATTTAGCTGCCACTCGACAACTTATCGCCCCTGATTTGTTTTCTAGACTACACAAAATTTCAGTTGCGATCTTGATAAAAAGCGCACAAAAAAAAATGGCATAATACAAAAGGAAAGCAAAAAAAAATGATATTTGTTTTTTCTATTGCCTATACATATTCGCACTCAACGAACAATATTTCGCAGATATAGCGAGAGTGTAATTTATTATATTCAACTTTGTTTATTCACTTTATTCGCAAATCAACAAATTTGCGTTTTAAGTTATTTTTTCCTCATGCTGCTTTGTTTGTTATCATTTCTCGCATTTCGTCCCACTGTTCTTCGATCTGCTATCCAAATTCTTTCCCACGTTCCAGCTTTTGATTTTTCTAATTTGCGAATTTCAAATTGGGTTGGCAACGCGAAGAAAATAAACATGAAGGGAAACTGCTGATAAGCGGTCATAATTCATACTGTTTTACTGGAAAGAAACCGTTAACCTCTATCCCTTTTGCGCTAAGCCAAAGCTCAAAAGCGTTTCACATCTTTCACAATAAATGTTTCAATGCCAACAGTTTCATGTGTGTGCATGTGTGTGTGTGTGTGCAGTTCAACAACCAGTTTAGAATTTCTTAGGGAGCAGCAGCAGCAGCTCAAAGAAGCGAAGCTGCGAAAATAGCGCAGGGGGCGGGAGAAGGGGGAAAACAAGTTGGCAAAGCGCGCTCGCTTTCGTTGGCTGTCGCTATCGCTGTCTCTGCCGCCTCTGTCTTCGTCGCCTGTTAATTTAGCAATTTGAGCAAAATTCCTTGTTTTCTTTCTTCCCATTCTCATTTCCATTGCCGTCTCGCTTGCGCTCGCATTCATTTCAATAAATCACACACAAGGAATATGTGTGCCAGCAATGCTTTGTATGTGTGCGTGACCCACGAAATTGTCGCTAACGATTTGTGCGCCTGAGTGCAGCACTTCGCTGTGGACAATTTTGCCGCCTGCGCATTTGAGCGTGCAAATTTTCGGATGTTCTCTGTTTTTTGTCTTATTGGAATTTATGTTAATGCGAATAATTGTTAATTATAGGATTAACAAATTCCATTAAATCTATTATGCATTTTAATACATTTAAAATTAATCACTTATGCGGTGTTTCGATTGTTTTGAAGCGAAAAATAAAAATATATTAAAGTGGTCTAAACAAAAATACAATTCAAAGAAAGTCTTTCCTTCTTAGTAATAGCTAAATAAATAGGACTTTTCAAAGTAATAAATTCCCCTAAATAAATAGGACTTTCATCGAATTAATAAATTCCCTTGGATAGAGTGGGAATTCTAAAAAAACCCAGACTTATAGCATGATAAAATGTTGCAAAACCCAAACTTATATCGCTATTAAAAGTCGTAAATTATACTGCGTACAAGTTTCAGCTCCCCAACTCTCATCGTTTTCATTTTACGTTAATAGTTGAGTCACCGAATCAGACAGTTAACTAACTCCATCTCTCTCTCTCCTTCGCTCTACTTGCAGTCAAAGTGTGCGAGAAGCGTCTGATACTGCGGGAGCACAAGCAGGAGTACATCAAGCGAGAGCGCGAGGTGATGCACATGATGACCAATGTGCCGGGCTTCGTGAATCTGTCGTGCACGTTCCAGGATCCGCGCTCCCTCTACTTTGTGATGACGCATGCCCGCAACGGCGACCTCCTGCCCTACATCAACCGCGTCGGCAGCTTCGATGTCGCCTGCACCCGCCACTATGCCGCCGAGCTGCTGCTCGCCTGCGAGCACATGCATCGCCGCAACGTCGTCCATCGCGACCTCAAGCCCGAGAACATTCTGCTCGACGAGGACATGCACACGCTGATCGCCGACTTTGGGTCCGCCAAGGTGATGACACCGCGGGAACGAACGCTGGCCGCAGCTCAACTGGCGAGCAGCGGCAGCAACGAGGCGAACAATGGCCAGCGACGACGCCGCTCGGCCCGCAGCTCGGACGACGATGACGAGGACAGCGAGGAGCTGTACGACGACATCGACGATGAGGAGCAGGAGCCCGATGAACGCAACATCTACTACGGCGGCAACGTCGAGGACAACGACGACGATGAGGACGACAACGACGAGGTGGATGCCACCGATGCGGATCCAGCGCGGTCGCCACGCAATCGTCGTTTCCGGCGGAGCGCGCGACGCGCCAGCTTCGTCGGCACCGCGCAATACGTGTCGCCCGAGGTGCTTCAAAATGGTCCCATTACGCCAGCGGCTGATCTGTGGGCGTTGGGCTGCATCATCTATCAGATGATCTCGGGCCTGCCGCCGTTCCGCGGCAGCAACGATTACGTCATCTTCAAGGAGATTTTGGGCTGTGCCGTTGACTTCCCGCAAGGCTTCGATCAGGACGCCGAGGATCTGGTGCGACGTCTGCTCAAGATCGATCCCCGCGAACGTCTGGGCGCCCAGGACGAGTTCGGCTACTACGACAGCATCCGTGCGCATCCCTTCTTCGCCGGCATCGATTGGCAGACGCTGCGCCAACAGACGCCGCCCCCCATCTATCCGTATCTGCCCGGCGTCAGCCGTGACGAGGAGCTGCGCAGCGGCCATGGCAACAGCTACAGTCTGCCCATCAGCGGCGACCTCGAACCGGGACTCGATGAGCGCCAGATCACCCGGCTGCTCAGCGCCGAGCTCGGCGTCGGCAGCAGCGTCGCTGCGCCCGCCCAGAAGCCCTCGACGGCAAAGAGTAAGTTCAAGGCAACCATTTGATTCCGAGCTTCAACTAATCCAACTTTCCTCCCCTTGCAGATTCCTTCGACTTGAGCGACGCACAGAAGCTGCAGCGTTTGGAGGCACAAAAGACTGACAAGTGGCACGTGTTTGCCGACGGCGAGGTGATCCTCAAGCTGGGTTTGGTGAACAAGCGCAAGGGGCTGTTTGCCAGGAAGCGGATGCTGCTGCTGACAACGGGACCGCGTCTCATCTACATCGATCCCGTGCAGATGATCAAGAAGGGCGAGATTCCCTGGAGCGCCGATCTGCGTGCCGAAATCAAGAACTTCAAGATCTTCTTTGTGCACACGGTAAGTACGGAAAGCAATTTAGAAGTTGTTGCCGGAACACGACGCTGCTGTTGCTGCAACAGTTTGTTGAACTGCGATACGATACGACGATGACGTCAGTCTGAAGCGACAATTATTCATTGGGGTCCAGTTTATGGCGACGACACGTGTTTACGACGGCATTGAAAACTGCACACGCAACGGCGATAAAAACCACAACACAACCCAATAACAAAGCAGCCGTGACAACAAACATTTTTAATGCCCTTTCAGGCAGCATTTAAATGTGCTCCGGCTGTCCGTCTGTCCGTCCGTCCGTCCGTCCGTGGATTGTTTTGTTAATAGCTGTGTCAAGCGAATGAAACTTGCTGCAGTTGTGCATTATAGTATGCTTTGTGCTGATTAGATTGAAGCGTATTTGGCAGTCGTTGTCGCTTCCACACACACACAACTTGGCTTAATGACTTTGTGCTAATTTCGCGCTCTCCTCTCTCTTGCAGCCCAATCGCACCTATTACTTGGACGATCCCGATGGCTTTGCCATACAGTGGGCCGAGGCCATCGACAACATGTCAAAACTGTGCTACGGCGATGCAGCGGCGTCGTCGGCAGCGACGGCGACAGCGACGTCAACGGCCAGCATCTCATCGTTCTCCTGCTCCACTGGGGGCAGCAGCAACAGTCTCGCGGTGCACAGCGGCAACAACTACACGAATTCGCCCGCCTCCAACAGCAGTTCGCCGACCGCGCGGCGAAGTTCGCCCTCCCTCAAGCAGCAGCAGCAACAACAGCAACAAAGTGAGGCAACAACAGCAACAACAACAACAGTGACGGCGAGAACATCGCCGACAACGACGCGGGGCAAAAAGACGGCGTCGAAATGAACAGCTGGACACGTGTCGCTTGTGTCTCGCTTAGATTTAAATGCAAATTAAATTCTAATTTAGTTGAAATTTAGTGCAAAAGAAAACAAAACACAAGAGGAGCGGAGAGCGAGCGAGCAGAAACGATATTGAGCAAAGGAAATGTAAAAGTTTAGTGCTAATTAATTAACAGAAATTAATTAATTCGTTTTCGTATTTGTTTCGATTCGTTTCGTGTTTCTTGTGTCGCGTCGCCGTAAACAAAAATCTACTGAAAGCAAAAACAAAAATTTAACATAAGCATTACACTCACACACACACACACACGTAAATTTAAATTAAACTAAATTAATTAAATTATTACAACACAAACACACACACATACATACATATAATTATAGATATTTATGATGTCCCCGCTGCCCAACCACAGATGGCGCCACATTGTATACATAGTTTATCTAATTTTTTTAGCGCGTAGTTAGTCACAATTTAAATGAATTACTAAAACAAAAACCAACACACACACACACACACATAAACATAAACAAACATCTATAGAAGAAGAAGCTAATGCTGTGGCGCCATCTGGCGGGGCTAGACTTAAGTTACATATAATAAACAACTAAACTAAAACTAAATTCAATTGTATTCAAAGCAGTTCGTAACTAGCAAATGATGTATGTAAAATGTAAACTGTAAAATAGAAATATATAGATCTAATATATATATATCTATATTCTATATAATGGGAGTGTGTTTGTCATGTCACCTAACTGTAAATTGTGTAACTATGTTAATATACAACATAAATTGTACATTAGCTCTATGCGCACGTCTAAAAAATGCCTAAAACAAAAACAAAAAAAATAACTAAAAAAAAAGATAATGAACACAGAGTTTAGCGTAGTTTAGCAGAAGAATGTAGAAGAAGAGGTGGCTGAGGAAGTGATTCAGAAGCTTCTCTCGTAGCTCGCTCAACTTTCTAGTAAGAATTTTTGTATGCTAATTTTTTGATTTTTACAATTAATTTATAATGCTTTTTTGCCCTATAAAGAAACGTATAAGACTTTGAGAAACTATTTAAAACAAGTAAACAAAAATGAAGCAGAAAAAGAAACAGAAACAAAAAACAAAAATATAAAAATCTATATACATACATATATATATACATATATTATATACAACAAACCGAAGAAGCAAAAACAAAATAATACAAATTGCATATACAAAAAATAACAAAAAACATGAAAAATTAAATTAGAGAAAAGTGAAAAAATTTAGTTAAAATTACATTTGGCTTTGATTGTTTTTGTGCTCGAAAAAAATAAGAAACACATTGCAAATTATGATGTATTTGTATTTGTAATTGTAACTGTGTTTGTTGTAATATTATTATCATAATTTTTTTGTTTTTGTTAACTTTTTTTTGCATTTCGCATAAGGAAGATAATGATGAGGAGGAGGATGAGGATGAGGAGAGGTTAGCTTAAAAAGTTATATGCAAAACAGGTATAAAATTGAATTTTAACATAAATTAAAAACACACAGCAACAACAAGAAGGATAAACAAAGATAAACCTAATTAAAATAGCGATTATTGTAATGATGATGTATATGCTATGTTTGGTTCGTTCATCTAAATGGAAAACAAGTTTCTAAAACTCGCGCGTATTAGTTCAATTGTAAAGCCTAAGTTACGCCTAGACCACGCCCCTATCACACACACACCAATACACACACACACACACACACTCACCCTATTTAGCGTTAAGGACTAAGGATGGAAGTGAGCAGAAGCAAGAAGCAGAGCTGTAGTTGTAGATGAAAAAGAAAGAAAGCAAAAAATACATTTGTACATACATATCGCGTCCCGCATTCGGTGGGCGTGGCCGTAGCAGCAATTTAACTATATAGATTACGCAACGTTACGCAAGTATACAATTAATTCAATTAAATTAAATTAATCTAAATTAAATTTAAATATAACTAAATTAAATTGTATAATTTATTGAAAGCAAAGAGAGATATGTAAGCAGCAGCAACTAAATAGTGAGAGCAAACTGTAAATTATTATTATTATTAAATACATACATATATATATACATACTATATATATACACACACACATACATATATATACATATATATATATATATATACGCCTAAAGTAATTAGGTCAAAACAAAACAAAAATATAAGAACGTATCATTAAAAATTAAAAATGAAAAACATTTTCAAAACAACAACAAAAATTTACAACAAATTTGTTTTTATTTCCAACGAATTGGCAACACTTTTTCTTTTGGCAACCCCCCGATTCGGATATTGGCCCCCTTTACACCCCATCTCCGCATCTCCACTCCAATCTCCCAGAAACTCAACGGATACAACCGATAATACAAAACGCATTAGAGAACTAACCGAACTTACAAATAGGTTTCGACAACAACAAGTAGAACAACACTGTAAAAAACAACAACACAAAACTAAAGAAGAGAAAATACAGATCTTTGATTTCGACCTTATATGTGCTGCAGTACCTTACGAACTCCTCACAGGAGACTTGAGAAGACGAAAACGAAGACAAAAAGACGACGCCAATATGAACTCCCCAACAAACAAAAAGATCTTACTATACTTAACATACATATTTGTTAGTTTTTCTGGCCATTCCCAAAATACCAATTTGATTTGGATCGAAAGTATAGATGAAAGTGCCTAGTGAACCAGTTTCCAGTTTCCAGAAATATCGCTAATTTTTCTCTCGACTCGCGTGGGCAACAACAAAATGTGTGTATACGAAATTCCGTTATAACGATTACAATTTTTGCAAGTCTGGCTTGGTAATTAGACTCCCAAAAAAAAAAAAAAATTAAAAAAAAAACATCAAAAAGATAATGAATCCAAGACACCAAAGGAATTTGTTTCGTGTTCAATTTTTTAAGTGTAAATTATTAGTTATTGCAAATTTTTAGTGCAAACATTAGCCGTTAATTAACTGCAAGTATGTATATATATCGACATATACATATATACAGAAAGATATATATATATAGCCAATATTATACGAGTTTATACATACACATACCTTATACATACATGCATATATCTACATATATATATAGAGTATATATATATTGTATTTGCAGATTCCAATTGTACATTGATAAATTCGATTCGATTGATCGCTCGTTTTATCCAAGTTCAATCTCTAGGGGTGCTAGACTGAGTTATATAAGCCTAATCGTAACACACTCGAACGTTCACGTCACGTCACGTAACGCAACGTAACGTAATGGTGAACGTAAGCGTAAACGTAAACGTAATTCAATTACTACCTTGCAAAGTATAAAATACATCAACTAACTTGCAACCTATGTACATACATACATATTTGTATACATCTAAGACAGACAGACAGATCTATATATATATATACATTACATATACATACATATATATAGGTAATCCCCCCATCCCCCGATCCCATGACCCTTCCATACACTCACACTCGCATATGCGACTATATATTTACATATATAGATTTTAAGCAGAAATCCGATAAATTATTATGGCATATTAAGTACACAAACACACACACACACACACACACAGACACACTGTACATCATATACATGAAGGATTGAGGAATGAAACAGAATTGATGATGATGATGATGGAGGAAAAGGAAAAGTTTCATTACGATGCGCAACGTTGTATTTTTCAGCACGCAAAAACAACAACAAAAACAACAACAAACTAAACTAAGATACAAAAAATACCAGCAAAAACAAATAACATAAACATAAAGTTCGTTACATTCAGGACGCATTCGCGCTGTTTGAAAAAAATCCCCCAAAATGCAAAAAAAAATCACACAACTATGAAATATCCCAAAGAAAAATATGGCACAGTTTGTTAAATGAAACTTAAGGTTTTGACATTTGTAAAAGCATGATGAAGTTGAGAGGTCGCAAAAAAGACAAAGTTGAGTGTAAGTTGGTTTGATTCAATAAAACAAAAGTGAAGCAAAAGAGAAGCAAAGAAAGAGAAAACGACAATGTGTTTGAATTTTAACGGCTTTTTGCAAGCAGCTTATATAGCAGCCAGCTTTTGTGTTGAGTACTGGAAACAAAATGGCTGCCGATAAGAAGCGCAGTCGGCAGTGGGTGAGAGTGAGATGACTATATGCGCATGACAAGCAGTGCATGTGGAAGCAAGTAGTGAACGGTATAGCAAGCAGTTATTTTTTGAAAGTAACTGACAGTAAATTCAAATCAATTCAATTGACATTTATTTACACTAAAAAACATGTCGAATATTAGGAATGCCAACGCTTGGCCACTTAAATTGATAATACTGATCGTTGTGGGCTACTTCACGTGCCTTAGCCTCATACTGCTGTGCTATGAATGGCATCCGCTGCAAAGGTTGCAACAACTCGGCAACAATTGGATAATTCTGCTCTGTCTGGGAATTCTATGCACTACGCTGCTCCTAAGTCGATCTATGCGGTGAGCTGCTGTTGACGGTGTATACGTATGTTTGTAAATAGCTAATCTACAGCTGCATCTTTGTGCTGGCGCTGCCTTCGCTGAGCACAGCTCGAGGACGAGCGCTGCTCATCACGTTGGCGTTCTTCGTGGCAGCTTTGGGTCCCACAGCCAATATTATGGCCAATCTGAAGATACTGCTGCAGAGTCTCGACTGCGGCCAGCGGCAGCTGCGGCAGACAATTGGCCAGTTGATGGATGTGCTGCTCGAACCCGTCAAGACGATGCAATCCGCCGTTGAGCTGCTGCTGGACGAAGTGCGTCGCGTGCTGCGCCAGACGAAGGATCTCCTGCTGCGCATTCAAAGCATTCTTGCGTTCTTCAGTGAGTTTCAGTCCTTTTGAGGGTAATTGTGTTTGTTAATCAACTCTTCAGTTGATGCCTTCAAGGGCTTGTCGACGTGGCTCAAGTCCGCGGCGGAGCTCTGCAACTCCCAGCTCGGCACACCCGGCACTCGCTGCCAGCGCGCCGCTGATCGGGTTGTGGTAAAGTGCCGCGAGAACTTCGTCTACTTCCGGTCGCTCTGCTACGTCACCAGGTTCTACGTCGCCGTCTGCGTGCCCGCCATCCTGCTGGACGTCTTCTGCGTCGACTTCTGGCCCAGCAGCTGGGACTTCAAGGACACCATCATAGAGCGTAAGTTGAGCTTTCATATTGACAGCAAACGAGTAGAATTTTAAGTCATCCAAGTCTCCAACTCATTTTATTCGCAACTGAATTTTTTTATAATTATCTATTTTTATTTTGGAGATATTTACTTAGGGTAAAAAAAAAAAAAAAATGCAAGTTGACTACGTTGTGAATATCAATGATTAAAATATATATATTTTCACTTTATGACATTTTACTTCAAAAATGAAAACTGAAAAGTTGAGGCTGTACTATTAGCATATTATTTTTGATAATTAGTTAACAAAGTGTCAATAAATAAATAAAAAATTACAATAAATAGAAAATCCTTTTCGTCAAGTCATATTTAGTTTGTTGATTCACCTACAAATATGTTTGTCCGGCTTACCGTTTAAATAAACATTTAAATCTCGGAGACCCAGAGAGTTACTGATGGTAAATTTGTTGATAATCACGTTCAATTTTAAACTATACCGACATATTGTCTTGTATATAATAATCATATTATGATGTAATCGGATCATTATTTTAAGAGTAGCTGGAATTGTAAAATTTTTTGTTCTTTTTTTCTACAAAATATTATTTTATTTTATAGCATATATCTCCATATTTATAGCAATAAATTAATACACATATAAATTTAATAATTAATAAATTAAATATATATAGGATACTATGATTTTGTGGCGCATGTGGAGCAGATGTTCGATGCGCGCTGCAGCTTCAAGCACGACTTTCGCTTTCACACGAACGCCTCGAAGAATCTCTCGGATGTTGGGGAACAGATTCTGCAGGACATTACTCAGAGTCTGCGTCCTTTCGCCGTGCTGCAAGACTGGCTGGATGTCCTTTGCTGGCTGATGCTGCTGCTGGTATTCGTCAAGTGGGCAACAAATTATTAAAAAATAATTAATAATATATAGCACGATCTCCTTTAGCGCTGCTGTCTTCTATCTGCAGTATATGCAGAGTCCAGGCTATCAGAATGTTTATCTGACCAACGCTTTCTACGCGATTGAAGCACAATTTGGGCTGGAGAGAAGGCCTAAAGTGTTGCCATTGAAGCGTCTAGAACGTTGCAAGTACTTGAAGGTAAGTTTTTGATATCTTTTCCTTGTAAATGATTTTGAAGTAAAGCTAATGAAATATTCGAAGTACGTATTTATTATTCACAATAAAATAGTTATTCCAAGGAAGAGTAGGAAACAAAATCTTTATTGTCTGAATAATAGTAAATATATGTACTTCCTTCAGCTAAGCAGCCTTCGCCTCACGAGCTGCGAATGTCGTTTGCTTGTGGAACACGCCTTTTTGCTCTTCGTCAGCTGCTTGCAACTTGCCACAATTTGTTTGGTGGACTTCGGCCTCTACTGGCTGCTGGCCAGCATCTCCTTCTATGGCCATCGACAGGCGGATCTCGAGCTGCCCGCCCACATTGATCTGGAGATCAAGGAAGGCGGCTTCGTTGGCGACATCATGCGGGGAATCGCGAATGCCTTTCGTCCTTTGACGCAGCCGAGATCGCTGGACACGAAGGCTTGTCTGCCGCTGCCTCTGGTGCCCAACTATCGCAAGCACTTGGAGATCCTTGAGCTTTGCCTGCTCGCCTGGCTCGTCCTGCTGGCGGAGCCTTTTGTGCTGCGCCTGCGGCACGTGATCATGCAGAAGTTCCATCCCGGGAGAGCTCACGAGCGGGCGCTTTATCTGCACCACAAGATACTCAGGGAACGAGGTGAGCAACAACTAAAAAAAAATTATTAATTAATGCAGAACGAAGGTGTATTTTATAAGAGGTAGTTGAAGACATCGTTGAGACATAGTACAGTATATAAATATTACTTTATATAGACTTTATATTTATGAGAAAGATTAATGGCAAATTTATCTGCATCACAAGATACTCAGGGAACGGGGTAAGAAAGAATTTAAACAAGTAAGAAAGCTACAGTCGAGAGTGCTCGACCGTATGATACCCGCAACCCATTTCGAGAGAAAACAAAAAATTTAAATGATATATTAACAAAAAATATACCAAATATACTAAAATTAGTTTTTTGTATATATTTGAAAATAGCGGGTAAAAATCACAACACCGTTTTGGTCACACTGTCAACTAAACAAACAAAGCGCGGGCAGCTGCAAGTGAATTTTGCATAGAAAATTGATTCTTTAATAACTTCCTTGTTTTTCATTCGATCTCAACCAAATTCACAGGAATCATTGAGAATATAAATATTATTATGCATATCAAAATTCAATGCTCTAGGTCTATTATTACGGCTTTTACAGACTTTTGGGGGCGGAAAGGGGCGTGGCATCCAACTTTTGAAATAAACTTGACCTGCGTAGGACCTATAGGAGTACTGTCCCCAAATTTGGTAGCTCTAGCTTTTATAGTCTCTGAGATCCAGGTGTTCATACAGACGGACAGACGGACAGACGGACAGACGGACATGGCTATATCGTCTCGGCTGTTGACACTGATCAAGAATATATATACTTTGTGGGGTCGGAGATGCCTCCTTCTGCCTGTTACATACATTTTCTGTTGCCACTAAGTTATAATACCCTTCTACCCTATGGGTAGCGGGTATAAAAATTATTAATTAATGCAGTGCGAAAGTGTATTTTATAAGAGGTAGTTGAAGACATCAATGAGATACATAAATATCATTTAGTCTTCCGACTTTCTGTCTACGAAAAAATAAAAAATTGCAAACGTAATATTTAAACCGAACAGACGAATTTAAATACATAAAATAATAAACACATTTTGAATAGGTACTAAAAATTGGTTAAAGCGAAATTGTATTTAACTTTCAGGAAATATATTGTTTTTTTTTGTAATAAAAAAAATTACAGAATTGGAATAAACTTGGAATAAAATAAATTACATCAAAATCGTTATTTTTGGACGACCTACATTTTTACATTTATTTATTTTGGTTTCCAATTCTTGCACTTCAAGTTATGGTTTATAAATTTGTCTAACATAAAATGACATTTTTATAACTATTTCCAATTATAATACAATTCTTAACAACACTATAATGACAACTAAAAGCAACAATAATGATTAGTTTTGAGTAACTTAAACATTTTTCATAGTGCTTAAATAAAAGTGAAAATTAAATGATTATTTATAGTTTTTAATACCTTTCTTTTGCATTCATTTTTATCAAAACATTTGTTTGCATTATTTATGTATAGTCATCATAGTGCTACAATTTATTATTGTTGTTTATTATGGCACTAATCACTAACAAATTTTTGGTGCTCAATATAATAATTACTTTCTATATAATTGTTGAAAATAAAAATATTCTTATATTCACTTAATGTTTGTTATATAAATCCCACTTTTTTCCCCCAGCGCGTTTCCAGAAGCTGCCACATCGCCAGGCACGAGCCACGATCCTCCATCAGATGGCAGACTATCGAAGCAGCTGCTTCTGCCGGCTGCGATTCAAATTCTGCTGGTCAGAACAATCTCTTCAAATGTTATATAGATCGTTAACTCAGTTTCTCCCGCAGTTGCTGGCAATTTTTTGTGTCTCGCAATGATTCGTGCTTCTTTTGTGGCAAGCTGCTCAGCTCGTTAGTCTTGAACCTTGCACCCAAAGTCAGTCTCATCTCAGGACCCATCTTACAGCTCCTCAGTCCGCTTCAACTGTGACACACCTGGCTGCCAGGGCATCTTCTGCCAACTCTGCTTCAGCGCATCCAACAACAAATGTCGCCTCTGCCAGCGATCCCTTGACGATGTCCTGGAGCTCCAGTAAGCGTCGAAACAAATAAGTTTGCCTCGTCTAATGGGTCTCTTTTCAGGGACTCCTCGGATGATCCTGATGCGGACTCCTATGGACAGCAGCAAGCAAGACTTTCTCGTGGTAGATCGAGGGGATTTCCACTGCTAGGATAAATAAATTGTACTGGAAATCATCTGCAAATCGAAATGAAATTGAAGCGTGAACGCGAGCAATGACGTCATAAATTCAGATACTTATTCATACTTTTATTTATTGAAATAATAATATATTTTAGAAACATATATATTTTTAATTTTTATATTTTTATTTTTTTTATTTTTAAGTTTCTATATCTCTATATAATTATTAAATTAATTTAAACTTGAATTATGACATATATGTACATATATCTTCTTATTGCGCATTTTCCAAATTAAATTTTATTTTAGACGAATCTGGTAACAATTTGATTTTCTGAAAAGTTAGCGAGTTTCTCATAGATTCTAATTTTAATTTTCATATTAATTGAATATTAGTATTATTATTATTAGCACTATTTATTATAACTATTATATTTCCTTTTTTTTTACTATAAAGAACAAGATACAATTGGAGTTGTTTTAAAACTTCATAGTGTTTGCTGTCGAACCGATTCAATTGTTCTAGATATTTCATAAATATAGCACTCGGAAAATATCAAAGTGTTAAATCTCAAAAAAAGAAAAGAATTTTAAACTGTTGATAACTTTGCTTCATAGACTTCTCACTCGAAAATATAGAATCTATAAAAAATGCCGAGATATCCAACCTCAAGCTGCATTCAAAGCACGTCTTCTTCTAGTGAAGACACCTGCTGGGAGAGGCAGCATGAAGAGGAGGTGGCCTGGGAGTGGGAGCGTCAACGTGCTGGCGATGAGGAGAAGCCTTCATCCGACTCAAAGGAGTCAAAGCGCACGAAAGGACTTCCCGGAGAGGAAATGGACTCCAACGTATACTACGGTAAAAAAGGAGAAAAGTTGCGCTATTCCAGCGAAGCCAGATCGTACTACGATTTATTGAATAGGAGACCGAAAAAATACGACATCAACGAGGATGCGCCACAGAAACCAGCCAAGGACCCGGAACCACAACCAACTGAAGTTGATCCTGTGAAGCCTCATCACTTGGAGCACATAATTGTCTATATGATTGTTGGCTACATCACGGGCATTCTCTTGGCGCTCTTGTGGTACTTGCTATTCGGTAAGATGGATGCCGGCGATCTCACAATGAAGTGGCTGCTGATCGTGATGCTGGGGCTGCTCCTGTTGGTGTTTTGCTATAGTCACCAAACCAGGTGGGTAAAACTTCTTCTGTATATCGGAATTAAGTAGTAACATACATATATCACACAATTCAAAAATTTAAATTTGCGAATGTCGGATTTGAACCCAGGCCACCACCGACGTGAGAGTTTAGCGACTCTGGTCTTATGCCATTACCTTCATTAGTGCGGGGATTCTGTCATTATATTCTAACACTGTGATTAAACCTAAGTAGAATAGATATATTGCGAAAATATTTCTTATTGCACGATTAAAAAATTATTTGCATAGATAGAGCAAGAGAGATAATATAGATTCTAGAAAGATCAAATTGAATAATACCATGTCTATTACTAATAAATTAAATATCTTACTTAAGAAAAATAACAAAAAATATGAAAGCGATCAGCAATTTGGGGACCAAAACAAATGATGCGGGAAAATATAGTTGGTGTATCGAACTTTATTATATAACCTATTATATATTCTACTTTTAATGCTACCACCAAATTGTATAACCCAAATTTTAAAGTTGAAAGTAATTTTTTATATTGAGTATTGCAATAAAATAAAAATGCGATCTTCAATTTTGGTATCTACAAATTTTAGGAGAAAATTGAGTTTCAGTACCGAGCTTTGTTATACTACATATTATATATTATATTTATTAATCTAAGTATATTAATAAAATATAATTGCGACCATCAATTTTAGAGCCCTAAAAAATATTAACTGAAAATTAAGTTTGTTTAATAAAGATTTAATATGGGAAATCACAATTTCGATATCTTACAAATTTTAGTTGGAAATGATATATATATTCTATATTTTTCCGAATCCGAGTACTCTTTCTCAAAGTCGCCTTGTTTCTTCACTTTCAGATGCATTGGCGCCCTGATGCTGCCCGGCCTGGTCGGCCGCAGGGGACGCCTGCTGCTCATGGCCTGGGCCTTCTACTTGGCTCTCACCGGACCCGTGATGAATATCATTCACAATATAGACGTCATGATAGAAAGTCTGGCCTGCGGCCAGGGTCTGTTGCACAGTGCGCTGACCCCGATGCATCAGATCATGGGCGAACCCGTCTACGTCGTCGAGCAGTCCGTCCACAACTGCTTGAGCCAAGTCCGCACGCTGATGGCGCCGCTGGAGGATGTGATGCGGCGCCTGGAGACCCCCATTGTGGATTTATGTGAGTTACAGAGAAATATTATTACTATTACTATTACAATTACTCTTAACTCTTCTGCTCTCCTTTAGATACCAGCTATAGCCGATGCGGCGATTGGTTGCGACATCAGCAGGACTTCTTCGATAAACAGATGGGCGCACCCTATGATCGTTGTTTGGGCGCGGGGAATATCAGCGTGCAGGAGTGTTTGGACAAGTTCAGTGGCGAGAAGTCGGTGTGCGAAGTGGAGAAGCGCTTCGCTTGGTTCTGCTCCAACCTGAAGGATCTGGCCAGCTTCTTTGATCCCTACATGCAACAGCATCAGGAGCTGGGCGAGCAAATGTTCACACGTAAGTTGCAAGAGTATTTTGACAGCACTTCAATAACAAATGATTTATATTTTGCTTGCACGAATATAATTTTTATTGATTGAGTACTAAAAGACAACAAACAAAAAATTTATATATAATTTGATCAGAAAAGTTGTAAGTTTGAAATCTGCAAATCATGATGAAACGGCATAATTAATTTAACTTACTACATGCAAATGATTTTATTTTTAGTATTTTAGTTTAGTATTTTAGGTTTAGTTATAAAGTGTAAAATTTTAAATGAATAGTTGATTCTTATTTACTATTTCTAATTTAAAATTGATAAACTAAAATATTTTATTTTGTCATTTTAGTAATCATAAAAATATTCGCTTACATTTTTTAAGTTTAGTTTTCAAGTGTAACCTTTAAAAAAATAATTTATTCTTATCTACCATTTATAATATAAAATTTTAATTTATTAATTTAATATTGTAATTTCTTAAATGGCGACTGCTCATAGTCGACTTTAAAATGATTAAATTAAAAATACAATACAAATAATTATCAACAGTATTAATTTTTGTATTATTTTAAATTCAAAATAATGAATAATAATCTCCAATGAATCCTTACAGGACCCTTGGAGAGCTTTGACAAAATTCGATCGATCTTCGCGGTGAGCATTACCTTCGATCACGGTCAGAAATCGCCAGCCTCGACTGACACATCAAACGGCGATATTGGACTGGAACTGGGCGGGGAGTTCGATAAGGATGTGGAAATATTTATGCTCAGCTTTGTCTGGCTTGACTTGATGATCTTGACCCTCATAATTGCTAGCGCGCTGGCTGCAATCTATTTTCACAAGAACTTCTTGGACGGCGTCAACTTTCGAAATCAATATTTGACATCGCAGTTCTTTGCACACAACGAAGAGCAGAACAAAAACTTGGGCTACAGTGCGATGCCGTTGCGCAACCACGAGAAGTCCAAGTATGTGGAGGTAAGTTCCTTAATCCGGAAGTCCGTCTGTCCGCGAGTTTAAAGTGCTGTAGCTCAGCGACTAACAGAGTCAGAGCAACCCAATTTGCTCAGATGACTCTTCTAGCCTAGAGTCAAAAAATGTATTCACTACTTTCATTGCTCTAGCTTACTGAACTTCGGCATCTGGATTTTGAGATGGAGTCCACATGTAACTCCTGGATGTTTTTGATCATCATGAACTTGCAGTTGTTCCTCATCTGCTTTGTGGATCTCAGTCTCTTCTGGATGCTGGCCATGATGTCCTATCACTCCCATCAGACGGCAGACTTGCAGCGTAACTAAGACGCTCCAACTTTATTTCGTTCTCTAATCGAATCTTCTCTTAAATAGCTCCGCAATATACGAAAATTCAAGTGGACGGCGGTGGCATGATCGGCAATATTCTGCGTGGCTTGGTGCTGGCCTTCGAGCCGCTGGCCAAGAGTTTGTTTGTGGATGTCCAGCATTGTCTGCCGCTGCCAGGACCTCCCAAGTACTTCCGATATTGGGAGATCATGATGATGTGCTTGTTGGTCTGGCTGCTGCTGATCTTCGATCGATATTCGCAGCGTAGTCGTCATCTGATCATGGGATGCTTCTATCCCAAGGACTGCAATAAACGAGCAGAGCATCTGCTGCAACGTCTGATGCGTGAGAGAGGTGAGAATATAAACCATATATATCTATATATAGCATTTTTATAATAATTTCCCATCGCAGACGACTTCGTGTTCACCACAAGACGCATTGCTCGTGCTATGCACGCTTATGTCTTAGACGAGGTTTGCATGCTTCGGGGCACAAGTCTGTTTAAACTTATACTTTCTAGGTAAGTTTAGAGCGGGATTCAAAGATTCCTTTCTTTAACTTGAAGTTGTAATTCGCTTTTCAGGATAACCTGCGGTCGTTGCGGCGCCTACAAGGAGAAAACTTGCATTATTTGCAACGTCAAACTGGCCAAGTAAGCGAAATCCCTTTTCTTTAGCATCGTCGTTAACTTTTTTTTATTTTTCAGAAATGATACCATAGAGTGTGAAACTCCCAAGTGCCGAGGAGTCTACTGTCAGAACTGCTTCATAGAGTCCAATTGCCATTGCATTATCTGCAATCCACCAACTGTCTACGGTGATTACAGCAAGTACACGGAGGTTGAGTAAGTTTTGTTGTCTACAACTTGTTGCCAACTAACTTAAGATATCCACACATTTCTTAGGGACTCTTCCGATGATCCAGAAGGCACGCCATATCGCCCTTACAAGATTTACTGTGGCCACGATTCTTCCGAGCGGCACAAGAGTGCTTAAACTTAGCTTATAGACAACAAACATTAATGAATTATTGAATATATATATAAATAATATACATATGTATATACATAGAATGATATTGGAATAAACTTATATATTATGCCAGCCAAACATAAAATATTAATTTTACTATTAATAGTTGGGAGTTTACTTACCATGACCTTTTATTGTTACGTTTAGATAACCTATACTTGTACGCTAGCATATCGGATTTGAGTATTTGAACTGATGTTTAATTAATGGATTCAATAAGCTTTTTTTAACCCTATTGATTATTTGCTCAGTTTAAGTTTTATAGTTTGCACTGTATATAGAGATTACAATTATAGTACATTGAAACCTTATATAAAGGGAAGAAAGAATACAATTTGTAGAGAGCTTTACATCATCAAATAAATTAAAATTTTTGCCTGTAAACAGCAATTTTCTAAATTAGGACAAATTAATCCATTCATACACTTTCAGAACTAGCAACGTACAGAGAAATCGGTAAGAGCTACAAGGCTGCAATTTTATAGAGAACACAGTTCTTCAAAATTCCTACTCTATCTTAAATGACACATTTAAATTTTGGTTAAATTTAAATTCATTGAACTATATGAAATAAAGAACAAAATTCTTCAAAATTTCTACTCTAACTATCTATCTTAAATCGAACATTTAATTAGTATGAACAGGATGTGTTTTTTGAGTAGTACCTCATTAATTTGTGTGAATATTTGTTGGCAATCATAATTGGCACATTAAGAAATTTGAAATATAAAATTGGAAAATAAAAACTTTGAAGTGCCGTTTAGTTAAATTTAAATTCATTGAACTAAATTCAGTCACTTTTAATACAAATTAATAAATTCATTAATTTGTGTGGATATTTATTGGCTATCATAATTGGCATTTTAAGAAATTTGAAATAAAAACTTTGAAGTGCCGTTTAGTTAAATTTTAAATTCATTGAACTAAATTCATTCACTTTAAACATAAATTACTGAAAATGAATTAAAATGATTAAATATTAAAAATGTATTGCCCTGAGTAATTATGATGTGAATAAAAATATAGTCAACTTGGGGTTAAGTCGACTTGCAATTAATGGCACGTTGGCAAGCAGATGATTTGCGCTCCATTTCTCTTAGAGTCATTCAGTCGTCGTCACCTTTCTCCCAGAGCAGAGTTGGGCTGCGGAGACCTGTTTAGCGGCGACTCTCGAAGCTGCGCCCGCTACTCGAGACGACTCAATGCGAATCCGCAGTCTCTATGGGAATCCGCACAGTTCTGATGAATCGCAGCTTTTATTGGCACAAATGGGATGGAGCATTGCGAATGCCTCGTCATCTCGCCAGCTCGTCAACTCGTTGAGGTTGTGGTTGTGGATGTGGTTGTGGCTGACATTGTCATGGCCATATCAGCTACTGTAAGCTCGTTTGTCTCCTTGTCATCTGTGGCGACAATCGCGCCGTTGATGATGACGATGAACGTCGTCGGCCGTTGGTCAATAACACTTTGTTTTCAATTTGTGCTCGAGTCTGCGGTCCTCGCTGCATTGCTTGGCGCACATGTGGGCTGCAATTAAATGTTCATTAAATGCGACAACCACGACAAGCCTGAGATTGTTTCTCCACAATTAATGCAGCTGCGACGGAGCCTGCCCAAGGATTGTCTATAGTTTGATGATGACATTCAGCGGCGTTTGTTTTTGGTCTCTTGTTTCGACTGGAATGTGCTGTGTAATTTACAGCCGTCTTATGTGATGGTGGTCCGATCCCCTTTCCCTTCCCCTTCCCCATCTCGCTCTTTTATTTATGAGCCACAAATTTTGACATTTATTTCTATTCTTTAGGTTGTCGCTGCCTTTGGCCTAAACAGGGTTCTCTATTCCAACATTTTTATGGCTGTTTAATAAATTCTCCTTGTGGCTTCTTTCTCGTATGCTAATGTGTGCACAAGTGTTTATTTGATATTTAACACCCGCTGCTCCAGCTCTGGACCCTCAACTGACCACCAGACACGTTGACATTCAAACCACACACACAGATCAGAGCACAAAGACCAAAGGGATCGAAGAACTGAAGAAGGGTCATCTTCATATTTGCTCAAACGCTTATTTGAATTCATTTCATTTTCGTTCAGTTCTCTCTCTCTGTTCAGATTCGTCTTGTGTTACCTGTTTGCATTCCGAAATTCGAGCTGTCGCCGATCGCAACCGAAACCGACTGATCCAATTCCCATTCCGTTATAAGCCCTTGCTTATGGGCGTAAAGAAGTAGCGGCAAATTGCAGAAGCTTTCAGAGTGCGCTGTGAGTCATTGAACCTCTCTCAGACTCGATGTGAGGGACTATCTTTGTTCGGCAGTGGTTCAAGTTTGGCCTGAAGGAAGTCGGCCTGCTTGTACTTGGGCGGATTCATTACCTGTTGAGCATGTCACGCCATTTAGGGGTTGATCTTGATCCCATTCGCTCTATACACAGGAAGGACGAGCAACACTTCTGTACAAATATTTGTAAAAGATTCAGATCTGTTCGGCTTAGCAAGTAAACATGTTTTTTTAGAAAACTTTTATTTTCTGATTAAAACATTGCCTTAAGATAACAAATTTTGTTTTAGAACGATGATTATGTTTACAATCTTTTTATTTTTTTATATGTATTTGTTTTTAGAATATAATATTTAAGTATTGCCTTAATGTTGAAATTGTTGATTTAAACGATAATTCTATTATACTCTTAAATTCAAGTATTTTGTTATTATTTAGAGAATATAATAATTAAAATGACATATATGCGTTAATATTTCGGCTCTTTAGTTCGATAGTATTCATAAACTTATTTGGAGGATTCTTAATATATTATGTTTTTTTGGTTGTGTAGAATTTGTATTTTATTTATGACTATTATTTGCATGTGTTGTGATATGAACAAATCTAAAAATTCTACAGTATATTAAAAGAACTATAATAATATAAAATTGGATAATACAAATTCATAGCTATACGAATGTAACATTCTCGAATGAATAAATTTTCTATCTTGTCCTATATTATTTTTTTAATTCGAATATATTATATTGGACTTTATGACAAAACAGTTTAAGCCTGATTTTAATGTGAAATGATCTCACATCTCATAACTCATGATTTCTATTATTAATATTATGTGATCGTTTTATTTAGAATGACTTTCCATAAATCTGATTTCCTCGACATGAAAGAAGAAAGACAAAATCTGTCACATCTTCCACTAATTCTCCTAATTTTAGAGCTCTTTATTGAATTGCAATATCAAAAATCAATTAAACTAGCACAATTGCGAAAAGTTCTCTATGGCTTGTGGCTCTTCTTGTTGGGGTAGCCAAAGAAGCCGACGCTCTTGAGCTCGATGAACAGATCCTGATCGTTGCCAATGGCCTTGTAGATGGCCTTCTCCAGCTCGTCGTACTGGAAGTGCGGGGGAAAAGGCATGTCGTTGATGGCCTGGAACAAAGTGTTGCCCCGCTCATTGCCCACCGCCAAAGTGGTGCCGCTATTCGAGAATCTTCAAAGGAGGAGGAATCAAATTGAAGATGGGCAGCTCAAAGATTAAAAGGGATGCATTTACTGCGCCGTGGTGTTGTACGAAGTGTCCATCTCGTGCTTGCCCATGGGCTTGAGGATGTTGCGCCGAATGTCCCAGATGCTGACGGTGTCGCGATTCATCGACACGATGACCGTGGAGTGGGTGGGGCTCCAGTTGGCCCAGTGCACGGGCTGAAAGTCGTCGAGCAGTTCGATCAGAGGACGCGTCATCCCATCGATCCAGATGCGCACATACCTAAAAGCATTTCAATGAGATCAGAGAGAGATAAAGTTCAGACTGCAGCTCACCAATCGTTGCCGCAGGTGAGGAAGAGCTTGGGCGACCAGGGCGAGAACTCCATGACGTTGACGCCGCCGTCGTGGCACTTGAGCACCTCCAGATACTGATGCTGATAGTTGATCGAGCACTTGTGGATGCAGCCCTCGTCGGTGAGTATGTAGTAGATGTCCTTGTGCACCGGATGCGTCGTGATGTAGAGTCCCTGCGGATGCCGGTTCGACTCGATCGTCTGGCTGGGCACCAACGGCACCCGAATCCCCTCCGGATGCCCCTCGATGCGCTCGAGCGTCATCTGCGTGAATCCCACCAAATACGGCGACCTTGTGAGGCAGAAGCGTGTCACCGAACCGTCCTGGGACAGGCTCAAAAACGGATCGATCTCGCTGGCATCGTCGTCTTGGATCTGCTTCAGCCAGCGTATGGCGACCACCGGCGAGCAGCCGGGCGAGGTGCTGCGCTGGGAGACCGCAATGGGCACATTGTGGAGATCGGCGACGTTGCGCACCTCGACGGTGCCGTCGTACATCCCGATGGCGATCAGCGAGGGCAGATGCGGAGAGAAGCACACAGCCGTGACCGGGATCTTGTAGTAGTAGGCGCGCTCGGGTTCGCCGGGATTCTTGATGCTCCAGATGTAGACGTCGCCGGTGGCGGGCACCTGTTGCGAGGTGAACGAGTAGAGGCCGTAGCCGATAGCGACAATGTCGCTGTTGCTGGTGCAGAACGAGATGTCGGAGCAGGCCTTGCGCTCGTCGCAGCTGGGCACGGGCATCAGGCGGAAGAGCAGCTTCATCGAGTACTTGTACTGCGCGTCCGTCGAGCAGCGATCCACCTGCTCGAAGTTGCGGAAGCGCTGCATCCCCGCCTTGTACAGATTGCTCGAGAGTGTGCGTCCAATGTACTGCAGCGAGGTCTTGAAGTCGGCGCGCTGAAACAGCTCGGTGGCCAGATTCTTGGCCCGCTCCTTGGCCCTGGCCTCCTCCTCCTCGTAGTAGGCGGCGGCAGCCGCATCCATCACCTGGGTGGCCACAGACTCGCCCGGCTTCACCAGGCTCTGCATCGTCTTGTGCACATCCTTCTTGGCACTGACGCCCTCCAGCGTGTCGTACATCTCGAAGTTCGACACATACGATCCCACCGTCGCGTAGTCCACGAAGATCGTGTTCACCGCCCGCGAGTTCGTCAGCACCAGCGTCGTCTGCGCATCGCTGTCGGAGCGACGGCGCACCTTGCCCTTGCCCACGGTCAGGTAGTCGTACTGCCGGTTGTCCGCCTCCACCTGGTCGCCTTGGGCTGTGCCCCTGGCCACCGTGGTGCTGCACTGGTTGAAGAGCACCAGGAAGTCCGACTTGCGCAGCGTCACCTTCACAAAGGACTTCCTGAAGGGCACTCGCACATGGTCCTGCTTCTCCTCCTCCGCCTTGCTCGCACCGAACACAATCGTCTCGTGGATGATCTACGAGGGGGATTAAGTCTCTGTATTATCTTTCTCTCTTTGCTCACCCCGTTCATCAGCTCGTCTATGGACTGCTTGTTGCCTCCGACGCCGCCTCGCATGCTCTGGCGAGTGCGGGACCTGGAGGTGCTGCTCCTCGAGTGCATCAGCTGCATGCTGTTGATCTCGTGCTTCAGGTGCACGTTGAACGTGAGGAACTGGTCCGAGTACGGATGGTCCGGTATGTAGTTGGGCGTCATGTCCACCTCCTCGCCATCGATCAGCTCCGTCACCTGAAGCAAGTTTTATTTTGGGGAACCAGTTATGGAGAGACTTATGTATCTACCTTGAACTGCGCGCGATACTCCAGATCGGCTTGGATCTCCTGGGCATACGAGTGCTCTTCGCGCTTCTTCTCCTTGGGCTTCTTCTCCTTCTCTGCGACCTCAGCGGCGCTCTCCTGCTCCACGTTGACCACGTTCACCGACTTCTTGGACGACTTGCGCAGCTCGAATTCCTCCTTCCTGATGATCGATGAGCGGTCCATCTTGTTGCTAGTTTAAGTTATCGAAAATGTTCCCTTCGAACCCTGTTCGAATATTTCTCAAACACGATTCTACTTCTGATAGTTGTTGCTTTTGTAGCTTTTCAGTTTGAAAACTCAACAAGATTCGTAACTATATACAAATAATTTATACAAAATCATTTGCAAATAGAATAGATTATTTCATAATTTAATTGAAATATATTTTTTTTATTTAATTATTTAAGTGGAGAATCGATTACGATTCTAAAGTTGTGCCTTTACATCAACGTTTTGTAGCTCAAATATAAGGCAAGGTTTTGGTACACTCAAAAAGATAATGAACTAAGGAAGTTAATGGTCAATTAAATTTAATAGACTGAATTTAAAATAAAAAAACACAAAATAAATGAATAAAATACAGTATGGCCAAAGGCCGATTATGTTCTAATTTTAAGTTACATATATATACATAAATTTTAAATGTACGAAGTCAGACGAACAGTAAAACATAATAAAATATAACTATAATAAAATAATGTATGAATAAAATAAAAACAGTTGTTTTATATTGCAAAAATATGACAAAAATACTTTCTATATTTATTATCCGATTCATTCTATTCCAATTAAATAGTAAAGAGTATTGTTCTATATTGCAAAAATATTTCCACATTTTCGTTATACATTTATTAGCTGGTTAATTTATATATTTTGTAAAGTAATTTACTTAAAATTGCGCTAGCAAGTTTATTTTTAGATTCTAAGTTGTACATGAAGAACATATTAATTTTAAAGTACATGTATAAATTGTTTCAATTTAAATAATATAGGCAATTGTTCTATACTTAAAAAATATTTAAAAATTTTGTTACACATTTATTGGATGGTAAGTACATTTATTTTGCAAAATAATAGACGTCACTCCACATTAATTTTAAAGTACATATGCAAATTGCTTCAATAAAAATATCAGTAGAAGAGAAAATGGTTTGCAAGGATACAAATCTTTATTGCCACACAAAACTCATTTTCAACAGCTGTAAAGTCCCATTTAAAATGTCTTTCGGACAATACGTGCTTCGCCTATTTTGTTTGCTTTTGAATCTTTTTTGTTAATTAGCCATCTGAAGACTTGTAATTTTTAATTAAATCTCTTGGTGATATGGCCTCAAGTCCCAGTTTGTTCTTCTCGTTAGTTGCGTTTGTTTTGGGCTGCTTATCAGAGTGTCTCACGTGCCGTTTGCCGGGCTGTTTCCTCTGCGAATTTCCCCTGCAGATAAATCGCAGATAAAACCAACACTTTGCCGGGACTAACAACCACCAGAAGAGCCCAGCCGAAGGACTGCAGCTACGGCTCCAGCTCCAGCTCCGACTCGAGTGCGTTTCAGTAACAGTTGAACTCGCGTGCGGTGCGAATCGAAAATCGAAGTTACGGAATCCGTGTGAATTCGTCGAGACTCGAAACGACGCCGAATAAAAAGTGAATTTGCATGCGTGTATCTTTGAGATACATGTTGAAAGTGAGGTGGTCTAATTTATCGGGTGTTAGACATCGTATATGTGCGCAGTCTATATATCTGGAGTCACAGCTAATTACGAGCATGTCCGTTGCACAACAACACGAAACGCGATTGCCATCAATGGACTGCCAAAGTGAAAATCGAGTACCAGAAAACTCAATTAGCCATGTTGCAAAAACACAGACATCGACGGCGGCAGCCAAGCCGCAGTCCACACTGCTCAGGGGAGCCGCGGCATCGACTGTGGCCAAACAGCAGCCGCAGACGCAGTACGTCATAAATTCAGCCCCCATGCACGCCAAGGCGACCACCGCGGGCCTCATCTCTGGCGGCACGCTGCATCTCCACCGCCTCAAATGCGCCCAGGTACGTGCAATGTGACGTTAATTGAAAGTTAACCAGATCGCGGCGGGGGCGCCGCGGGGGGAGGCGGCTACAGTTTCACCTTTAACTTCAACTCCAGCTACGGGTATCGCCTTTAGATACAGCTATTCATATGCAAATTCACTGGCATGAGGTTGCCGGAGTGCGAGGTGTGCTCCGGACATAGCTCGAGACGGAGCAGGAAGTGGAGTAATGGTAAAAGGAAATTAAATAGGTGTAGGTGAATTGTATAGGGTTCGTTATAAGGGATGAGGTTCAACGGGGAAATCTAAGGTTAATATCAGAATAAATTGGGTATTACACTTCAGTTTGATCTCTTTATAACCAGTAATTACTGTACACACATTTAGAACACTTGTGAAAATTTTAGACTCAAGCGATAGAATTTTATTTTGTTGAAAGAAGAGCTTTTTCTAAACGTATGTCATCAATAGTATATTGTACAATTTAACACGAATATATTCAATTGCACACTCAGCTATTACAATCATCGGCAATGTCCAATTTAATTTTAAATTTAATGGATTTTCGGTTTAATTTATTTAGATTAATGTTTTATTTTTATTTATCATTTAATTTAATTACAATGATTCGGATGTGCAATTAAATGTATTCGCAATTACCAACTGTATTCTAAATATTGTAATAATCGCTCAAATAAAAAAATATCATTTAAAAAAAACAATGCATTTTTATAATCTTTAATGTTGAACTTTAATGTTTCATCGATCCATTGCTTTTTGCAATTATGATAAATTTAATAATACGAGAATAATATTTATTAGAAATCAGTTGAATAAATGTATAGCCAATGATAAATTTAAAATTTTTTTAGTTGCATACACTTTAAAAAAGTTGTCGAAAAACTGTTCAACTCTTCATAGAAATCAAAATTTTTCATAAATTATATAATTTTATATGCACGAGAATTAAACAATAATGTTTTGTAATACTGTCGATAATCTTGCTTACATTTGAACGCACAATCAATTTTATTGCATAACCTAATCTTTTTTTAATGAGAGAAGAATACAATACAAGAATTTAATATTTATTTTAATTTTATATTTATTGTTCTAAGATCAACTTGGCATATTATGTCTAATGACTGCACTGACACTGGATGCTATTTATTTATTTTAATATTTTATAAATATATATTAGTATAATTTGTTACTTATTGTTGTGCTATATATTTATTTCAATATTATTTAAATATTTATATTTATATATATACAATATTTCAATTCTTGCCTGCTATCGAAGCAGGCGAAGTCATTGAAAAGCCCTCGCAAAGCATCGAGGACAATGTCAGAGGGAATACAAAAGCGAAAAGCACACACAACAAAGCTGCACCGCAATACAGCTAGAGATACTATATACATGAGATAGACATAGAGTAACATATATATGTATATATACTCCTATTCGTATTCAGAGTCGCAGTCGTAACGAGGAGGAGCAGGCGTGTTTTGTGTGGATGCGATGCGATGGCTAACCACATTCAGTCAGGGTGCGTAACGTAAATTTTGTGAATGCTTTTCCTACTGCTTTTTATTTGCGTCGTTTTGCCGGCAAAAACGAACAGCGCCGGCTGCGATTGTCCTGTGTGTGTGTAGCCCTATGTGTGTGTATGTGTGTGTGTGTGTGTGTGTGTGTGTGTGTGTGTGTGTGTGTGTGTGTGTGTGTGTGTGTGTGTGTGTGTGTGTGTGTGTGTGTGGGGATTACACCCCCTTCTGCTGCCCCGCTGCCAACCTGGCCAGAGCTCAATGGAGCTCGCCGCATGCGTGTGAGCCTGCGCTCGATGCTCGATGCTGCTGCCCGCTGGATACAGCGTCATTGCCAGGTTATGTAAGCACGGAGGGGGGCCGAGGGGGAGTTGATGACGAAAGCAGAACATCCACGACGACGACGACGACGACGACGTCGCTGACTACTGACTGCTGACTGCCTGATGCCTGCTGCAGGAGTTGCGCTTGTCGCTGTTTTGTGTCCGCTTCTGCTGCTGTCAAAGTCACGTCATTCATCAGATGCGCTGCGAAGCGAAATAAATTCGTTGACGCCATTCAAAGCGAATCTATTGCCAGCTGAGGGGAGACAGCGGCAGTATTTATGGCAATGGGAATGGGAATGGCAATGGGAATGGGAGTGCGTGTCTAGCGAATTGTGTGGTCCACATCCACATCCACATCCACATCCACAGCAGCTGCACATTAGCATTTCCTCAACACTGTTCGTGACGCACTTGAGTGTGGCGCATAATTTAGATGCGTCTTTTGGCCACTTGCGAGCGCACTTTAAGTTATGCTAAAATGTCCTGACCAAGCTGTCCAGCTGGGAACGACTTTGTTGTCCATGTGCAGTTGTCTTTGCTCCCCAAGTCTGCTGACTTTTCCTGCCGACTTTTTCCTAACTTTGCTAACAAGTTCAGCTTCAATTTGCTTCCCATAAGTCGCTGACTTTTCCTACCAAGTTCAGCTTCAATTATACCTAGCATTTTAAAGTATCTACATTTTCTGATTAAGTTTTCATCACTTCGCTTCCCCTATTTGGCTGACGTTTCCTACCAAGTTTAGCTTCAATTTTCCCTGCTCATGTTAAAGCTTCGACTTTTCCTGCCGAACTTTACCTCACTTTGCTTTCCAAGTGTCGCTGACTTTTTCTACCAACTTCCATTTTCCCAGTTGAAGTTTTCCTCACTCTGCTACCAGGTTCAGCTTTATTTCTGCCTGCTCAAGTTTTCCTCACTTTGCTTGCTATCTTGGCTTCCTTAAGACCCAACAAATAACGCTCTTTTTTTTTGCTTTGAAGTTCTTTATTTTTCCTGTCCGCCGCCCTCGACAGCATCCCAAAAGCGCGCAGCTGGTGGTGGATTTTTCCGGCCTTTATTTTTCTTGCCTTCTTTTTTGGTAGCTGCTTGTTTATGTTTGCTTTCAATTTTATCCCTGACATCGTTTGCATCCTTTTGTTTGGGCGCCTTTCGATCACGACATTTTTTCTCGTCGTCGTCGTCGTCGTCCTTGCCAGGCTGCGTGTCCTGCCCGCCAACAGCCTTGCACTTGCCCGCAATTGAACTTCAGTTGGGGTTGTTTCCAACCCCCTCCGCCCACCTGCTTCGCTCCCATTCAGCGTTCGCCAGCCCCTGCTGAATTTATCTGAGAGCGCACATCGCGCTCTCTCTTTTATCTCTCGCTCTCTTTTGTTATCCTTGGTTGGCTTTCATCTCTGCACACTCGACGGCTGTTTGTTTTGCTCCGTCGCCATCTCGTGGGGTTAATCAACCTTCGTTCTGCAACTGCAACTGCCTCGAGACGAGGCAATTGAATTTATGAGCTGAACTTGCCTGTGGAGAACCCTTAAACTCAGTTCTTACCAACTGAATTTATGGCCATAATATGACTTGTTACGCAGCACGTGACCGCCGCTGTCATAGAGTCTCTGCCGTCATCGTTATCCTCAGACTTGTGTCTTGAGTCCTGCGTCAATTGGGGATAACAAAGATAATGCAAATAATTCCGCTGCAAGTTTTGCAATTAATTATTTAAACTTCTTAATCTCTTGCCATCATCAAGCTGCTCATAAATTTTAAATCTCTTTCGGCTTGCAGTAGTAAATTAATTGTATAGTATAATAATTGCAACATAACATTTCATAAACTGTAAAAAACTGAAATTGTAATTTGTGCATCAGTTCATTTATTTTCATTAATTTTGTAATATCATAAAAACCAATTACAAAACATTGCATATGAGAAAAGTAATTTTGCAGTTGCCTTGAACTCAGAGATACATATTTACACAGTTGAGATACATGTAAGATACTTTTGGCTTGTGATCTATGAATTTGGCCAATGCCAAAAATTGCCAACGTCAATTCATTGGACGGTCATTGAGCTTCAAGTGCTGGCATCGCAAATATGAATATGAAAAATACGAAATCCGAAATCCGAAATCCACTTCAGACGGCCAAACATTTCGGGGTCGTAAATTGAAATGCATGCAAGCAGATTT
Source organism: Drosophila ustulata (assembly GCA_035047365.1). Taxonomy (NCBI): domain Eukaryota; kingdom Metazoa; phylum Arthropoda; class Insecta; order Diptera; family Drosophilidae; genus Drosophila; species Drosophila ustulata. The sequence goes on along the minus strand of JAWNPT010000057.1, from coordinate 9,579,181 downwards.
GCACTCGGCATCACAGTGCCAGCCACGCCCCTTTCCTGCCCCCTCCACAAGTGGCGCTAATGGAAGCCAGTGACGCTCTCAGTCGCCTGGCGCCAACATATTTTGCTGTCGCATTCAAATTATGAGCGCTGGCTGCGAAAATTTGCATAAAAACGGAAAATACAAAAGCATAACTCACAGAATGCAGTGAAGAAAGAAAGTGGAAAGCGAAGACTGAAGAATTAATGTGTGCTCTCCTCGTACGTGTTTTGAAATTCCTTAATTTACAGATAGACAGAGAGACGGAGAGATGTGGTTGTTACCTGGCTTTTCCAACAACAATTTTCCTCACGTCATGTGAAACTTCTTTTCAAATGGCGAACAACAAAAAAACGTTGATTACGTGTGACACATACAAGAATTTCGACGACAACATTTGATTACATAATTTCGGGATTGAAAAATGAGCAGAAATAAATTGGGGAAAAATTGTTTTCCCACTGGAGTGGAAGAGGAACACAACCGAGCCATAAATATTGCACGGTCTTTTGGGGAAAATGCCGCCTGGATGCGCTAATCAGCGCTGTCAAGCGTTGCAGTTGACACACAAACAGCAATGCAGATGCAGAAGATACAAAAGCACAGATACAGATACAGATACGAATGCAGATACGAATGCAGATGCTTGGCAAATTGTTGAGGCCGCCGTTGTCGCCGTTGCTCCACAAAAAAATATCTCACGCATTCTTTTAATTAATTTATGCAGTTGGCCCGAGATTTTCCAGTGCAGATTAAGCGCGATGGGGGCATTTAATAAATTGCTCTTAAATTAAAAGAAAAGGCGACAAAAAACGCGCGACGTGCGAGATTTATGAGCGAGATTCCAATGCAGCAGCAGTATCCAGAGTTGCCACCTCGCTGCACACGATATCGATAAGCATTATTATGGCAAAGTTGCCGCTCGCTTTTTAGCCAGCAAAATTCTGACCCATTAATCCGTGAAAATGTCACTTCGGGCCGCCTTAATGATCTCAACGCATCGCTTCGGTTCGCTTCGAGAGGGACGCCCACGTGTTGGCCCCGGGCCCAATTTGGTTTTGTCTGTGTCTCTTTGCATTTGTGACTGCGTTTATTTTGGATGCTCTCGATGACCTTATAAATCAGACGCAGTGAAAAGCTGGAAAAGAAGCGGGCCACGCCAACCAAATTTGTTCACAATCAAAAGATTTGTAAGCAACAGAAATTCATAAAGTCAAAATCAAAAAATCTAAACATAAATTTTTGATTTACGCAATGGGCGCGGGCGGCGGGCGCCGAACATATATATCTGATTTATCTCAGCAATTTCGACAGCCATCAAGTAATTTTTGGTTGCTTTTTGGACAAATTGTTAACGAACAACAGGCAGCTGGTCTTTGAGCTTTGGTCTTTTGGTCTTTTGGCCGGAGGATGCCGACGATAATCGTGTGAAGTGCATTAAAGTATTTTATTGACCAATTATCTGAGTTTACTGTACAAATTGTGAACGCTTTATAAGCGGCATTGCCTCATAATTCAGTTCGAACGATCGTCCGATTTACGAGCGCTCTTTGTGTAAGTGTGTCGCATTTACAAGGTATCATCCGGATAATCCCCTATTTATGATCTATGTAAATTTCTAAATGGAACGCATATTTATAGAGTCAAATCTGGAGATGACATCTGTATCATAAACGTGATAACTTTTTTCCTAAAAAACTCAACAATTTCTGTCCTCAAAATCTCATTACTCAGGAAAAGTCTACAACTAAATATTTGCCTACTTATCAGGAATTCCAGAGAAATCTTTTAGCACATGTATTTTTGCTCATATTTGTCTGTTGTCATAAACTCTTTAACTTTCAGATCTTTATATTTGTGCAACTCGTACGTAAGTTTAACAACATTTCAAGTTGACATTTTGTTTATGATTTATCAAGAAGAAAAATATACTTTTTCTGCTGGAAAGTTATTCGGAAATTTATTTATGGGCTCAGTCTGCCGTTGTTATTAGTATTATTGGGGTGCTGCGGTTTTAATCTAATGTTTGGGTATCTAATCTTATCGTCGTCGCCTTTGCATTAACATTCTGTTTATTTATTTCGCATTCGCAGTTCGTCGTGATCATTTCATGCCCATATAGATACAGTCGCGTTGTATTTGCAGCGAGCGTCAGTCGCGGCCCACGTGATAAGATATGCAGTCCGTAGATAACCCCGAAAAATGGCAAATGCCAAATGGCCAACAGAATTGTAACTCTCTTCTGGCGTGGAATGTTGTGCCATCGGTAAAAATAGCCTCGCCTCGTGATATAAATAAATTTGTTTATCACATTTGACCCGATGTTGTTGTTTACGAGACTGAATTCTAAATATATACAAATCCATCATATCTACTATATGACGTGATTCATGCTAGAGCTGATTGATTTATTTACTTGGCGCTGATGTTGCCCTCAATTAGGCTGCTGCAATCGATTGCCATTGTTGACGTCCCTCCATCGACAGCCTTGAGTTCGTTCCCGAAATGATGTTGGTGATGTCGGCACCGATGTGTCTGCAATAAAAGATATTAACACGTTGATAAGGGCCATGAAATCATTGTCAATCCGCACATTCATTACCTGTACTCCATTTAGTCACTTTGCTCGCGTCACTAGAATTTCCGCTTGACGTCAATTCGCATACGCGAATTGTAATCTGCAATTTCCGAATTTGTAATCGATTCGTTTGAGTTTGCGTTTGCGTTTCCACTTTTGTTTTTGGGAGTTGGAATTACCAATTCAAAATATTGGCATAGGTCAATGTGCGAGTTCTTCTGCAATTTGTAGACGGAGCTCCATTCTTCTGTAGCTGACTCAGCATATTTACTATAATGACTTTGGTGATTGAATTCCGATGATGACACGAAAGTTTTCCATTGTTTTACGAGCTGCAATCAACACCTCAGTGGTTGGAGTTTGGCCGCTGGCCAAGATGTATCTGTAGCCTGTGTGTATCTATCTGTAGCTGTATCTGTAAAGCATTCTCGCATTCCGAGAAACACTCGACTCGCAACGTATCCCTAAATGACTGCAGGGAATGCGTCGTAAACACTCCAGCCATAATCATAAAGATTGTTTGTTTTGCGAGCTGTTAGAAGCAGCAGAGGAATTGGGTTAAAAATGTTCAAAGTACTTGCAACTTCGACGGAAAGTACAAAGTAGAGACCGATCGGACAAGAAATCAGCATACGGTTGCAATGTGTTCCGAATGGACAATTCATTCACTTACTCGCACTTCATTCATTCATTCGTTCGTTCGTTCGGTCAGCCATTCATGGCTTGATTGTGGTCAGTCTGATGTCTGTCTGTCACGCTGTCACACTGTCAATGGCACTTTATGACTAACCGCGCGCTGCCATGTGGCGCGTTGTTTCCAGAATCAAAGTCCAGACAAGAGATTCGGTTACAAAACGAGCGACTTTTGTCTCTCTGCCTTTTTTTGTTTGTGGTAATTGAAGGCAACTCGAAGAAGTGTCTGCGGAGTGAGGCTGAGACGAATACGCTGCAGGAGGCCGCTTGGATACTGGGCATGAATAAACATTCTTGAGCTACTGTTACGCGACAGCGACAGCGACAACTTCATTTTCATCATGCACTCGTTGTACTCAGAGTGCAACTTCGGGTATCGAATATCGTGTGCAGACTGTGGCCCAAAAAAAGTCAAAGAAAAACAGAACTGTGTATAAAAGGCTATCGAAAGTTGTTTTTCGTGTCTGGGCTGCGCTGCATCTTCGAGATGCCAGATACAAGATACAAGATACAAGATACAAATGTAGCTACAAGTTGGCGCGCTTGCGTCACCCACAAAGCAAAGGCAATCGGAATTCTTGGGAAAGTGTTGCAACTGTTGGCAACCTCAAGCACTTCAAGTGACAACCACAAAACAATGCAGCACAGATACAGCCAAAGATACAACAACTCACTTCCCTTGCTATTTTCTTTCTTTACTTTGCTTTACTTTGCTTCATTTTATTTTTATTTTTATCAATTGTGCGTTGCCGACACTTTTGGCGCGTAATTGCAATCGACGCACATTGTTTTTGCCCGAGTATCTTGTGGATACCAGTCCTGTCCGCCTGTCACACAAACTGCGAACCGTTGCAATTACTGCACAAACTCGTATGCAAAGTTGAATGGGCAGCTGTTTGCCTTGCACTTGAAGCTAGCTGCGCGCATGCGCATGACTCAAACTCAAACTCCTTTCCCATCTCCATCTCCAACTCCACATCGATCCCCAGCATCGCGCATACAGGATGTTCTAAATGCCTGGGAACAAAGCAAATTGAATACGAGCATGTTAACAGGCAACTCTGCGAGTTTGTGGACTCTGCTTCTCTGGCCAGAGATCGCTGCGATGCTGATAAATGACACTGCACTGCAAACTGATTTGAGCACTGTAATATTCATAATGATTGATGGCTTCAAAATATTGTAATTCAAGTGTGAACAGTTGGCAAGATTGTTTCGCCGACGATCTGTTAATTATAGTACTTGAAAAGCGGCCTCCGATCGCCATTGGCAATTTTGTTAACTACTTTAGTGGCTGCTGAAGATTAAATCAAGCGATATTTATGCGAAGCAGCTTTAATAAATATCTGCTAATTTATTCATTCTGCTCTGGCTGAGTTTTGTCAGTTAAAGCTTAAGTAAAATAAACATTAATTTGAAGCTGCTTATGATTTTGAGAATGTGCAAAATTAATTGAGCCTAGACAATAAAATCCTATGATTTATTAATATCAGTACATTGCTTAATCTTTGTTAATTAGTGTTGAGCATATTTTCATGTAGTTACATACAAATCACTATTTTATTGCAATAAACTTTCACATGAAGCTGCGTTTAAGGAAATTCATTTTACGCTGATTCAACAGTTCAAGAAATTAACAAATCACTGTAAATGTTTTATAAAAATTCCTGTCAAATATTTATTGAAAAAAATAAAATGAATTGTGCTGAAATTCAAGCACTTTATTCTATGCGATTGAACAGTTAAAGATAAAAATTACTGAAACATTTACAACAAATTAATAGATTGAAAAGAACTCTAATCTTGTTAGTTAGTGTAGAGAATGTACATGAAATTTGACAGTGGGACAACAAATAGAATGATCAGCAATCGCAGATATCTGCAGATTCCGCAGAATATATCCAAACTGAGCCGAGGAAGTGAATGAAAAGTTATAAACAACGCAGCGTCATTCAAATGGAATCGTGCTTCCTCGCACTCACACTCACACTCACACTCGCACTCATACTCACTCTAAACAGAAATACGAATACAAATGTGAATATGAATTTGAAACTACCCTTTGCTGCAGACATCTTTAAGCACTTGAAGCGAGAAGTTTTTGCAGCGAGCAACATGGAAAATGGCAAGTCAGCAAATTGAAATTCAATTCTTTAGCTGCGGATGGGATTGGAAGCGACTGGATGGGATGAGAGAGGATGGGATGGAACACCCCCGCAGCGAGTTGTATTCGGAATCGTAACTTATGCTGGCATATATCGATATGGCATCCAGCATTGTTTTTAGGTCTGTTGTTGGATTGTTCTCTGTTTGGTCTGTAGGCTGGCAGTTTTGTATCTCAATTTGCAATGTGCTTGTAATGAATGGTTGTGCCATGCGATCTGTAGAATTGAGCAACCGGAGAAGGAGATTGCCAGCCATGCAGCCAGCCGTCGAGGCTTCCATGTGGGTGCAACTGCAACTGCAACGCGGAGTCCGCAAAGTCATGAATTATGCAAACACACTGGCAAAAGGCAGCCGTACCCAGTTTGTATTTGTTTCAGTCGCTCTCTGACAGTTTTCCAGCGGTTTTCTGGCTGTGGACAAACAAACAAATTGTTTGTTATTATCGCTGGGTGGCTTTGGCCACCAGATCGCGTCAAGAATATCTCTCTACGGATTAGGAGAGAGACTCCAAGTCGAAGGCGGCAAATTGTCAAAGGCGCCGCAGCTGGCAACAATTTGCTTAGGTCCATAATATTTACACAGCCATCTCTACAATATATCCCCACATATGCATGTGTATTCGTATTATTCCGACTTTATTTTTACATGTTGTTGCCACACTGTGTGAAATTGCCGACAGACATCCAGGCAAATCACAAAACTCGACCGACGTCTTTAGCAATTTGTGAAAAATGGAACGCTCGACTTTTTCTCATTTTTCGTTGTTTTTTTTTGTTTTTTTGGCTACAAAGTTGTCCGTTCTGCTTTGTTGCGGTTGTGGCTGCGACTCTTGATGAAGTCGTTCGCTCTTTGACGTTTCATTTGGAGCAGACAAACATTAATAATACCTCCAAATTGCCTGGGCTGGGCAATTAACCCATTGAGATTCAGCCCTAAGCAGACTAAAGAGAGAGATGACGAAGACATTTACAGATGGAGCTGTGATAGCACGTAAATATGGAAACATGTAAGATGAAGATGCGATAAAGATAAACGTGGCTTTTAGGATAATTCCCTTAAATGTGAGCAGTGACAGCCACGCCTTTACAGTGAATACATAAATTTGTTTAATCCTTATTTCACTTCTCGAACAAAATGAAATATTTCTGTTGAAAGATTAACAATTCTTCTTGATAAATGTTAATTGTGATTGTTTTATATATTCCTTATTTTATTTTAATGTGAGCTCTGATTCAAAATAAAAATTATTATCGCACAAAAAAAAAATCACCTATTTTTATTGATTGCTATTTCCATCTACCACAAACTTAGCATATAAATAAATAAGCTTTTTAATAGTAAACTTTTCTAATATTACGGCAATTTTTTTAACTTCCAATTATAATACAATTATGACTAAAACTATTTGTTTTTTAATTTCCACTTTTTTATATTTCTATGTACATATGAACGCATTGTTCTTTTGTTAGAAGAAGGTTTTTAGCTAAATCTATATTCGGAGAAGGAGTTTCTTTTTCGGCAGTATAACAATATATCTGCTGAATTACTTAATAATATATATTTTTATTTATGAGAAGTCTTATGCTATGCTACCAATTCTAGTATCAATTATTTGGGTTGTTTAAATATAATGAAATCTTGTTTTAGGTGTATTTCTAAAAACAAAATATTCTCAAATTGAAGAATTTTATATTTGTTTATAGATTGTCAGTTTTCTCTCCGATCATCATTTACTTATGTTAAAAACAAATTTTTGTTTTTCTAATTTTCTAAACCTTTCGTGCACTATTTTCACTTTGTTCTTCGCACAAAACTTTGCGCACTTTCAGAACAACCTCGCACTTTAATGTTGTCTATGTTTTGGTTTATCGCAGTCAATGTTATGCCTTGTGAATAAGCAATTCCCATAACTCCAGACAACTGGTCAGCTCTTTGGGGCATGTGGATGACCAGACTCCACAACTGTATCTGTATCTGTATCTGAATCTTTTTTCGGTTTAGGTAGTTGTGGTTGTGGCTGTCGTTGGCAATGCGTGCGCCATAAATGGTCAGAACGTGCCACTTTCGAAAACAATGCAAAATCACCGAAAGGCTGGCAACAACAAATGCTCATAAGAGACGTAAAATCGAAATGGCATTTCATTCGCTTACTGAAACTGAAACAGAAGTGGAGAAGTGAAGCTAAAGCCAATCTCGTCAAGTGTCGAGTGTCGGCGCAATAAGCACAGATTGGAAATGAAGCGAACAGCCCAAAAACAAAGAATCTATTAACCCCAAACCAAACAGGCTTCGAAGGGTGTCCAATTAGAGAAGCACAGCCCCGAGAAGGAAAGACTAAAGACTTAAGACCGACTTGTGATAAGTCGCAGCGCAATCAGTAAAAGTGATGTGATGTGATGTGGCAACGAGTCGGACTATTGTGCCTCATGTTGCGCCATAAATTCATCAATTATCTGGGGACTCCCGCACACTTCACTGCACTGCACTTCACTGCACTGCTGAAAAACAATAGAAGGCGACGCGCCCAATTTAGTTGGAAAGTTGGAAAGGATCGTCTTCGATCCCCAGCGTGGCAGCTGTGGGCGCAATTAAGATGTGCATCTTAATGAAAGTCGGCTGCAGACAAGCCTTGGCTGTGGTCAGGTCAACGTACATATTGATAAGACTGAACACTCCTCGGATAAAGTGTATAGTAGGTACAGTAAACACTCGCCCTGGCAGCTGACACAATTAACGACTGACATTGAATCGATAATTGAGTTACATCGCCAACAACCCTCAGGGAGGGTGCGAATAACACAACAGTGAGTTCATCTCTCGTTGGGGGAGTCTTACTAATGTCGTGCATATCTGCTGATTGCGATATTCAGCAGCTTGTTAAGCAATCTGTAGCATTTTGTTGTTTACCTGCTCTGACTAACAGGTGCCACGATTCTGTGCGACGCCCACAAATTGTGTTGGGGCAACCACAAACGAGGGGCGACACATTTCTCATCGTATAAGTATTTATATACATAGTCAGTCACGCACATATTTGTAATGCGTGGTCGCATTTACATACAACATTTTAATGAATTCAGCTTCCAAATTGCAAAGCGCAATTTGCATATCGGTTATGCCTAAAAGTGTGGCAAAATAATAAAGCCATCTGCTTGAGGTGGGAGCACAATAACAATAACAAGTGAAGAACTCGAGAGTGCTCGACTACGAGATACCCGCTACCGATTTCGAGAGAATGCAAAACACTTATACGAGTATTAAAAAACTGTACAGAAAGGAACATTTGGTGTGGAATATGCTATTACGTACATAATCCATACACGGTAAGATTCATCTGATTTTGTCCTACAAAATTGTGTTTGATCACAACGAACATATTTCGACTATATTATAGTTATTATTCTGTGTACCAAAACTCGTTATTCTAGCTTTAAAATTACGCTCTCCAAAATCTTAAACAAACTTGATATGTGTTTAACAAAAATAACACATTTTTGACTATATCGTGTTGGTTGTTAACACTGATCAAGAATATATGTGCATGTATGTATGTATGTTTACTTTATGGACTCTGCCTCCTTTTGTCAGTTACATGGGTCTTCTGTTAACACTAAGTAATAATACCCTTTTACCCATCGGGTAGCGGGTATTAAAAGCTTAAAGTGAATTTTGTGAGGCGCAGTTTTTGGAGTAGGCAATTAGAGGTCGGAGTTTGAGTTTTGTGGTCAGCTGGGCAGCTTCCAACCCTAATGTGGATGAGTCCGACCCTTCCAGTTTTTACTTTCTATTGCCGACTAATTCTGTGGAATGCGGGCGTTTAATTGTTGGTCGTAAATGGAAATGCTGCACGAAATGGAAACAAATGGCATGGAAAGTGGAGGGGGAGACGTGCCTAGATCGATGTCCAAGCGTGACTGCGACAAAGACAAGGCAAAGGACATGCTGTTATTGTTGTCAAACAGACAATAGCAGATGCACATACCACGCTAGAAAGAGACAGCAGCTGCTGTATAAATTCCAATCGGAATGCAAAATATCGAAAACAAAAGGCAATTTGAATTTGAATTTGAGTTTGAACCCACGCAACGGAAATGTAGCTCAAAAAATATTTCGAGTTTTACGACTGCGATAAGAACTCGAAATAGCTGACTAATAAAACTAATTGATTGAGAGCTTTAACCGCGTTTGCTTTTGTGTTTGTTTCTCCAATCAAATTAAATCAAATCGAATCGCAGTCGACTGAAAGTGACAATAAAACTCAGCGAGTGTCAGCGCAGCAGCAACAACAACTGCGGGTTGACTTGAGTGTAACTCCAACGGCCTCTCTCTCTGTTCCACTCACTGTTGAGCTGTCAGTTGTGAGTGACGTGGGCGTGGCACTTGGCATGCAAATCATGTCAAATGTCACTGCGCCATAAGATGCAGCTGCGACCGCTCCTCAGCGTCTGGCTCTGATTCTGGTTCTGAATGGGCTACGAGCATAACAACTTCCTCTTTTGTTTCGCTTGTTTTGCTTGGGCGAACGGGTTATTGTTGCCTGCCTGCCTGACCTTCGGCATTGACTCGCTGAGGATTCCCTTTGCGTTGAGCCCAAAAGAAAGTCACATCCCGTCTGAAGGTCCCTGGGGGCCATTGTCTTTGTCTCCCTCTCCTTCTCTCTCTCTCTCCACACATGGCAGAGGCAAAGGCGACAAAAACTTCACGCCCCCCCAAAACAAAACAAGCACGAGTTACGGCACACGAGCCTCGAGTCAATTGAATTGAATTGTTCCTCTTGAATGTGTTTGGACAGCTGCAGTTGCCACTGTTGCCACTCGCTTCACTCCCTTCTCCCCCTTCTCTATGCCAGCCAAGTAATCGGAGCTTTCTTGTTTCATCTTTGGCTAATCGAATGCTTTGTCTGCATTCGATACTTTTGGTGCAATTATGTGGGGTATTCTTTTACACGAGATAATTTAATGGGCGCGCATCTCGTGTAACCAAATATTTGATATGGTATCTAGCATAAATAGTCAACGAATTATGAGTGGAGGGCATTGAACGAAAGGCATCACAACGATGATCAGCGTCTGGAGTTACATGAATCACAAATTGGGAATACTTTCCTACTACAGTTACCGAAATTCTATTAATTTGCTCCATTTGCAAAACGAGCACACTCAAAAATAGTAGCATGAAGTGGCTGCTACTTTTTCAGCACTCTGTCAAATAGTAGTAGAAAAACGAGTCGTCATCGTGAGCAAGCCGAAGCTGCTTGCCGAAGTCGTGCCGGTGAGAGCGAAAGAGAAAACGAAAACAACAGGGCAGCACTCGTCGGAAACAACAACAAAGTTGCTGCAGCAGACCGGCTGCCAGCCAGCACGAACGGCAAGTGAGCGACAGAGTTTAGTATCTTGTGTGACTTGCTGCGGTGCGGAACGTGTCGAGTTCACGGCACGCACGGTTGAAAGTATCGTTCGCTGTATCGTTGTATTGAGTTTATTCGGGCGATTAGAAACGCTATTGAATCGCGCGGCTTTGGCTTGGCGATAAGAAGCTTGCGATAAAAATCGCTTGAAGTCAGCAGTAAAGTTGTTGTTATTCTCATTGCTGTGGCTCGGGCATCTTTTGTTGAAGCTACACGAATTGTTGTTAGTGCTGCGGTTTTTTCGGTTGGCGAATTTCTGTGGCTCGCGGTCTAAACTTGAATTTTATAAGCTGATTCCGCAAAACGCAAAACGCGCAGCGTCAAAACAAAGCAACGCAAAAAACGAAGAAAAAACAAGTAAAACCCCAAAAAGTTAATGAGAAAAAATACGAATGCTGAAGCGAGCATTGTGAAAGAGAGTTGAGAGTCGAGATACTTTATCTATATTGTCCTGGATTAAATATATTTCGAGTATCTCGATCATGTGCTGAGCCCGGCTCCCACCACGAGTCCCAACACAGTCACAGTCACAATCACAATCATCATTATCAGTTAAACCCCAAGATGCTGGACAAGCAAAGCGCCATCTCAGTCTCCGGCTCCTGCTGCAGCTCGAATGCAACGAACGCGGACCTGGACTACGATGTGCCCGTCTCGAGGCGTATTCACATCAAATCGGTTAGTAGCAATCAGCTCATAAACTATCTGACTTTACATCTGATGCCCGATTAAGCCATTGACAACTCATTGCCCGACTAGACGAGCTTCTTTTGGGCCGTTTCGTGTTGTTGTGACAGCCAGAGTCTGTCTGCTCAGGAAACGGCTAACGGATTTCTCTGAATGAGGCAGCTGCCACTTGCCACTTGCCACTTGCCACTTGCCACTTGCCACTTGGCAGCGAAGTTTCCGCAATTTTGCATTCGTTATCACCTCAAGCGTACATCTGACCGTTTGATGTGCCAGTTATATTTACTTGCCCAGGTGCGATAATTCCTGAGAGAGCTCGACTTGTTGACAGCTCCGATTTTCCATCACAAAACAATCGCAAACTAGAGGCTAGAGGCGCAGTTAACACTTCACAACAATGAGTTCATCACGCTGTGATTCCCCAGTTATCGAAACTATTTGAGAAATGATTAGATAGCGAAAATAAGATTGATAACATCACAAAGGAATGTCGGAAATAAAAGAAGTTTTCTGAAGTAGTTTTCCATGCGAATGAATGAGTTTATCTATGTGCAGTTTTTATCTGCAGTTTCACAAATTTATATCGGCCAAGTTTAACCTTGAAAATGCTTAGCTTGATATTTGTTTGCACCCAACTAACAATTGCTGAAATTGTTTGCTCAAGTTGACTGCGAAAAAAAAGGGGAGCAAAAATGTTATACTCTAACGCTGCGAGGGCTGATCGAATTGCTTATTAAATAAACGACAACTAATTACAAGGGGCAGGGCAGTCATTACTTGTCGCTGACACTAAGTACGCCATAATTAAAGGTATCCGATGCACCGCCTCAGGGGCAATCGATGCGATGCGATGCGTTGCAGCTGCATCCATCACAGCGGAGACTGGCCACAGGTGAGATTAAAATAAATGTGCTCCAAATGCGCAAAAAGCGAAAAGTAATTGACGCTCCTAGCTCTAGCTGCCGCCAAGCCGGTTAGCCATGGCCAAGAGATTGGCTGGCTGTAGACTCTAGACTGCAGACTGTATAGATTGCAGGGAAGTCAGCTTAGATTTCAAAATGCAAACAGCGGAAAACATTGAAGATGGCTTCGGCTTGAGGCCTGGGCGAGAGCGGGCAAAAGGGTCTATTAGCATGCCGCTGACTGTTGGCAATTAATTGTTGCAGTGCCAGTCTTCGGGGATCGGGATGTGCGCTTGAGTGCCAGCTGTCCATCTTTGAATCTTTGAGCCGAGTCCGCAGTGCAATTAATGGTGGTGGCCGGCAAATAAAATCAGTTATTAATAGTCGCCACGGCCCTTGTGTTGATTTCCAGCTAACTTCAATTGATTGAAAGGCAATTGCAAGGCGGCTATAAATAAGTCAAGACACAACACCATAAATCCTGCATCACACAGACCACTCACGTTGTTGGTTCGTTCCTTTATCGCCGCCTTGGCAAACGTCTTATCGGCTAACACGCTGGCCAAAGATAAGAGGCAGGCAAGTCCATGGCTACCTTATCAATGCTCAAGTCTTTTACTCGAATCTAATCGCACTTAATTGAGCGTATCCCGAGCCATAAATTTTAACCGAAAACCCCCCAAAAATCAGTCTTTAATATTAATTACGAGCAGTGTCTGAGGAGGTCTCTCTCCCAGAGAGTGAGAGTCCTGTCGCCCGATAAACTCTATGGTCGAGAGAGCGTCCCTTATCCGTCCCTTGGGAACGCGCTTGATTAAGTGGCGCCCCAAAGCGAGCGTCGTCTACTCGACTTCTACTTCATCTTCCATCTTCTCCTTCTGCCTTTGCCTTTGGTGATTGGGCACTTATTTTTTAGTGCCAAGTGGCGGGAAATTGATTAGAATTAATGTGCGCGAGCGGCGACAGCGTTTTCAATTTGGAAAATTAACAGAAACTTTGCCGAATTGAAATTGATTGAACGCTCTGTGGCTGTGGCGTTGAAAGCAACGTCAGCCACAAGCGTATTGATCAATTGATGAATATATATGACATGTTATCAATATTATTTATCTATGCAGTCTTGACGTCTCTTCTTGCTGCAAACAATTTGATTTACGGCCAACACGGGTTTCGTATGGTAATTGAAATAGTTTCAACAGCTTGAAGGTTTGCAAACAACTAAATGTGAAACATAATATTTTGCAGCGCTTCAGTTCAGATTCTGTGGCGTAATCGGTTAAGTCATCTGACTTTTCCGGCCTAACGCATAATGTGTGTGAAAGTCGCTGCAAGACTTTCGCTTCAGTTCATAATTATTATCTTGTTGCTATTTGCAGCCACGCTGAGCACACACCGAGCACTGCTAACTGCTTACTGAGTAATGAGTGCGTTGTTATCTAAGGCGAGTCAGGTGCCTTTACAATTCGCAATTAAGACTTTTCGCTACAGTAATTTCGTTATCAATTTGTACTGTATTTTTGTGAGTCGTTTTTTGCAATGAGTGCCCAGTAAACATGTCAATAAAATGGCTCAATGGGAACGCATGCACTCGGCCAGGGCGATAACAAATGAGCATAGTTTGGCCAAGACACCTGTTAACTCTTGTTGTTGGCCTTTTGCTCGAACTGCACTTTCTCGCTGCCAGGCAGTCGACGGCGAAGGCGCAGTCGAAGGCGAAGACAAATGCGCCTGCTGATAAGCGGACTGTGATAAAGCGCTTTTGCCTTTTCACACACACTTGCTGCATGTAAACATGGCAACAACAATAACAAATTGCAAGCACGCGAACTTTGCTACTTGATGGTTTTCTAGCGCTTTGTCTTATCAGTTGTTGTGGTTGGTGGTTGGCTCTCTTTTGTATCCGTCAGATACAAAGCCAGCATGTTCATGCCTGTCAATGTTGCGCTTGTTTGCCATGTTGCTGTGTTGCTGTGTTGCCGTGAAGTACGTGCCACTCGTCTGGCAGTTATGAGAAATGAATGCAACTACATCATGTCACGTTGCATCAACATAGAACAGGACAACAACCGAGTCTGAGAAGCGACTCGAGTTGATTCATCAGAAATGCAAAACAGTTTGCAGTGCTCGCAATGCTAATTAGGCAAACACCTTTTTGGAGTGGCCCCCGCCCCAAAGAGCCATAAGTCATAGACCCAGACGCTCCCCAGGTGCGACATTGAGTCGCAATTACATCAGCGAAGGGCACAGATATTCAGCTGAGAAATGGGGAATGGGCAGAGTGGGGAATGGGAAATGCTTACAAATAAATAAACAATTGCAAATTGACTGCAGCTCGTGTACTCGCGATAATTTGCACCACATTTTTATTTTTACTGGCACAGCAACTTTTTATGGCCAGCACCGGAAATGTGTTATGGCAACAAGCAACAAGCAACAACATCGACATCGACAACAACAATTGCTCGGAGGGGCGTGTTGCAGTCTTCTCGTTCTGTCGTTCTGGCAGATAACACGGCTAAGCAGCAAACAAGTTCCTTGGCCGGGTAATAAAACTTATATGACTTGTACCTATATAGATAAGTGAGGTAGTCCATCGATTTGCACTGATTTTGCACGCCTCCAGTTGCAACTAATGAGACCCATTTACACTTAACCGCAGCTGTCGGGCTACTGCAGCGCCACAAGGCATTCCAGCCGCAGTCGCTATGAGTCATGTGCTCGGTATGCGCCAAGATTCAGCTCCATTAGCTCAGATTGAAGTGCCGCCAATCACGGCATCTGGAAATCAGTTACTCACCTGCGATATGTCTAAGACTGCGACTGAGACGAACAGCAAACGGTGATGATAGAAGCTGAACAGAAAGACTGAATGCAATAAGAAATATTCTCCAACTGATCTATAAAATGTGGTCTAACATTGAAAATTACAACTGACAACAAAAAATTTGATCTACAAAAAGTAGTGTAAGCTTAAAACTGACAACTAAATAATAAATTAAATATAATGTAAAAATTAAATGAGCTTTAAAAATGTTCTTTTACTGATTTTATCATTAAGTGTGGTCTAAGTTTTGGACTGTCAACTGAACAACTCATCGAAATAATATATATAAAAAGATGACGCGTCTTTATTGATTTCCTATTCCTGGCACTACAAGCAGAAGCTTATCAATAGAGTGTACGTCATTTTAAAGTTACAATTTTTATAACGTAACTTGACATTTTTATTCCTATTTATAATATTTACACTGATTTATGTGTATATGTCTTGTTATTTTCGTGCACATTTATAAAAGATCTTAAACATTTAATTTTTCGATAGATCATGCACTTTGTATAGAGTCTATTAGGATCATCTATCCCCTGGATCAAAGTTGACTGATCTGACTTGTAAAGTAAATTTAGAATTTCCTTTCATCGTTTAGTGCCCCTTTAAGCAGATCAACAGATAATCCATTCACTTTCATTCATTAGCTCTTGTTCGGTTGACATTTCCGTGGGCGGCAAGAGGCAGACTCGACACCAGACCAGCTGAGCACCCATGTAATCTATCAGCAGACGCGTAATGAACAGTAAAAAGTGTCGCTTAGGTACTTTCCATGGAGTTCAAGGCCCGCTTCACGTGGGTGCTGGGTCTGACAGTAAGCCATGCTTCAGAGATCTTCGGCTTAGAGAAACTGGTTACTGTTTTGTTGGTGTTTGGCTAGGCTAGCAACAATTTGATGCCTCACTCTCAATTATTTTGTAATGCGGCGTGAGTCACGTTCACATCCGGGGTATTCCACAGCCCAAAAGCGATCCGATCCAAAGTGATCTGGTCTTGTGACGTAGATGCCAAGCTGGAAATTGGTTGAATTTCGAGAGAATTTTACAGATAAGCCCGTACAATGGGGAGGAGTTGAAGACGGGCTCTTAATTTATGCAGACAACAAATGTTTAACAAATGCCCTCAGTCTATGGCTTTTTAATTTGTTTGCTTGTTTTATGCATATTTTATGGGCGATCTTTTTCATGTGTGGTTTCTCAATTCCCCTCTGCATTTGCCCTGGGGTCATTTGCAACATTTTTCGTATTCGCTGGAACATTTATGTTCCCCCGAAGGTTTCAATCTTTTATTATTATTGTGATTATAATTTATTGCCTGTACATGTTTGTTTTTATCAAATGATTGATCTGCTCGAAAAAATGTTTCTTAATGGCTATTTCTGTTTCTGTTTCTAGCTTCTTTTGTCACAAGCAAATGCAACTTGCGATAAACCAAAAAAAACCAACAAAATTCACAATAAACAGACGCTCATATTTTTATGATTATTTTTTCTCCACATTAAACCGCGAAACTTTACAGACCACGCTCTTAAATTGATTTTTTTCGGTTGATTCACGAGCTGAGTAAAAAACTGAGAGTGCTTTTTGGGGTCTAAATTTCTGCGGGCTGCGGGAACTCAACAATGTTTTTTTGTATTGCGTGTTTCACTTGAAAAGTACATATATACAGATATAAACTTGCATTTATTTGCGAAGGTCGACAGTACTTTTGTGAAACCGTTTTGTTTGTTCTTTAATACAACAAGTCAACAGTTAATTTAGCAATAATTTCGCAGCTCATCGTCATGTGCTTTGTGACTCACTTTGCATGAAAACACAAAACCGAAGAAAGAAAGAAAAACAAACTTGGCCCTTAGAATATGAAATTAGCCAATGTCTAGGCAATTTCATAGTAAATTTATTTCCAGCGCACGTGGAGGACTATTAAACGTAATTTACTATTCACTACCAGACCTGCCTAATGCAATATTAAGTAAGTTGGGCGCGACAGTGACAGATGCAAGTGCTGCCTGGCGATCCATCAAACTTCGGAATCGGGGACCAAAATAAACTCAAGCTAATCAATTTCAATACAACCGAACGAAGTAATGTGAAGCAATCAAGAATAGATACATTATTTCATAACTTTAGACGTATATTTGTTTGCTTTCATCATTTAGTATTTATATTTGTAGATTCCATATTACTAAATGCTATGGATTAAATTTAATTTTTTACGATTTCTAGCTAATTTTATTTATGTCGCACTTTGAGTATAGATAAATTATACAAAGCTCTTTAATGTTGTTGGCTTTTCTTTGAAGTGCAAGTATTTAGCTGATTAGTCCAATTGAGCACAGATCTCGACCCCTTGTACTTGTTAATAAAAACTATATACACATGATTTGCTTTTGTGGATTAAGCAGCATTCCTGTGGCTGCCACAACTGATTGCTCTCGAGTCAAATGGATTAACGTTGATGGATCAGCCAGACACTTGTAAATACTGCTCATTGTTGTGTGCCCCACTGGAGTGTGGGTGCAGTTGCATCATTCGAATGCGAAGTGAATACCAACGAGTACTCGCAGCACTTTCATTGAGTTCGCTTGCAGTTCAGTGAATCAATGCACTGGGGCAAAGGGAAGTGAGCAACTGAATTTGATTTTGATTTCGGTTTCGGTTTCAGCTTCGATGTCAACGCATTTTACTGTCAACTTGAACAGAGTCGAGTACAAGTAAATGCGGTGTGGTTGGAACGTGTTTCTTGGGGCAATCTTTCGGTTGAGTTGGTTGCTTGGCCTGCTTTAGAGTTTTATTGTCACATTTTTGCACACGGCTTGACGAAATGTGCCGAAAAGGCCGCGCTGTACACATTTTATTTATTTTTGCAGTCAACACAACCGCAAAAAGACAAAAACAAAACCAGTTCAACTCAGCGACATATGGCGTGGCGAAGACAAGTGGGCTAAATACAGTAAAAACTCGCATATGACTTTATATAGCACAAATATTTACCATGCGAAATGAAATGGCTTTCAAAGCTCTTCCTTCTCAATCAGTCAACAATGCCAAATGCCAATGTCCAAAGGTCTCATCAGAAATGACGCATTTTGCAGTTCCCAAATAAATAAATTGCGCCTAGTCACAGCTAAAATGTATTTCTGGTATCTTTGTTGTTTTGCTAATGAAGCTAAAAAGTTTAAAGACGATGAAAACAAATCAAGTTGGCGCTCCTCCATCGATTTTGTAGCCAATTGGATTAATTAAAAGCCCACGAATACAAACTGAAGAAGAGAATCATAAAAGAAATCAGAAATACCTCCAAAGGTTTATCAGTCACGCAATGACAGAAGCCAATCCAAAAAAAAAAAATAAATATTACTTATCAGTTTTGGAACTCGGGGGTTATCGCCGACCATTGCCATTGAGTAAAGCTTTTGCTATATAATTTGTACACATTACCGTTAAGTTGAGTATACACATTTTTTTTGTTATTTATTTATTCCAGTTACTCGTCTCCCATTTTGTTGCTTAATGCGGTTAATGGGCTCCTCAAAGTCAAATTGTCATGTCGAGAGGCGACTTTAAGCTCATCAGATCTTGAGCAAATTTTGACAAAAGTTTGCTTGCGAATTTTATGATTTGTATTTTTTTTTCACTATTTTTATTTTTACACATTTCTTGAGTTTGGAGTGCTCATTAAGACAACGTCGTCGCCAGCGGCGGCTTCTGTTGATTTGCGCGCTTCGAGCTCGGTTATTTATGGGCTTTAGGATAATGTATTTGTTCAAGAAATTGCAAAATAAAGTAATCTAACAGAACTCTTCACTCCAGTGCCCCCCTCGGCCATGGTCTCGTTAGCACACATGGACAACATGTGATGGGGTTTTATGGTTAGGCCTGGCTTGAGTTCAACTGGCTTTCTATAAAGCTCACCGAATCGACAGTCGCTCTCGCAAGTTTTATGACCGCTGATGAATAACCTTTGAAAGTAGCCAACCAACTAAAACGACTAAAGCAAGAGAAATAAAGATTTTTGTTGTCTTCCAAGCAAATCTGCGTACATGCGAGTTACATATGTGGACCTGAATCTCGGTCTTATAGCTATGCTCATTGTAGTCGAAGTCGAAGTCGAAGTCGAGCTATTAATGTAGTTGTTGCTGCGGTACGGTGGTCATACGTGCCAGTTTCTGAAAACAATAAATTGCCAAGGCTCTTTCACTTTCCGCCAAATGAAAGGAGGCTCGCGCACAAAATCTTGTTGCCCTAAAGCCAGAAATTACTTTTATTCAATTTTTCAGTCGATTTTGGCTGATTTATTGCAGCATTTTGTTGGTGTAATTTGCAAATGCAATTTGTAAAGCGCTTTAAAAAAATACTTTTAGTTCCAAAAACTTTTCCAGAACTAGTTCCGTTGTCAGACAGTTGAATCGCGTCAAGAAAAATGCGCTAAACAAACCAATTAAAGTCGCTCGAACAAACAACAAACAAATCCAGTGATATTTGATTTTTGTTTGTGTTTGTATTTGTATTTGGCTGGCTGGAAACCCGAGACGCCAAACGGAACAAAACCCCAAATGCGACTCAAACTTGAAGTTTAAATATTTGCCTGTTCAATTAGCGTCATGTTAAAAAATGCCGTTGTCGAAGAAAGCAAATGTAAAGCAGCGGAGAGCACATGACAACCCTGGCAGCAAGAGAGCAATTTCATCCGACGTAGGCAAATTACCAAACAAATATTTTCGAGTTGTAATACCCACTACCCGTTGGGTAAAAGGGCATTATAACTTAGTGGTAACAGAAAATGTAAGACGATATAGCCATATCCCTCTGTCAGATCTCAGAGACTAAAAGAGCTAGAGACGACAAAATTGATGACAGTATTTCGTATGATGTTTAAACCCTCAAAATAAAGAAACAAGTATAGTTTTAATGCTCTTGACTCTTGCCCTTTGGTACACATAATAATAAATATAGTTCAAATGATTCCTGGACAATTATTAGTTATTCAAGAAACAATCTGATTGGCAAAAATCAAATGCAGCACGTATGGTTTATTTATTTATCAGCATACATATATACTTTTCGGTATATTTTTTCGGTATATTTGAGTTAAAATTTGTATATCAATGTTTTGAATTCTCTCGAAATGGGCAGCGGGTATCTCACAGTCGAGCATTCTCGACTGCAGCTGTCTTACTTGTTGTTTTTGGGCTGTTCGTTGTTTGAACAACGCAATGTTCAAGTGCTGGAAGTGTCATTGGCAGCCACATCAATTGCGCATGCG
The DNA here is from genome assembly GCA_035047365.1 of Drosophila ustulata. NCBI lineage: Eukaryota > Metazoa > Arthropoda > Insecta > Diptera > Drosophilidae > Drosophila > Drosophila ustulata. Next base: position 9,558,638 of record JAWNPT010000057.1, on the reverse strand, counting down.
GCATGCCACATGAACTTCAAGTGCGCTCATTTTCTTCTTTTGACATTTTGAACGATTTCAGCTTTCCAAATTGAAAAGTAGAATACAACAGAGGAAAACCGCAGACCTACCTTTTGTAATAGTCGTTGAAACGGGTTTCAATTCCGAGTTGAAAGTTCAACGTCGATTCATCGCGCGGCGCGATATTGTAATCGCTAAGCAGTACTGTCCGTGTCTGTCTGTCTGTCTCAGGAGCGGAGTATGGAAATAGAGGGCAGGCAGGCACTGCTTAAGCGCTAGCCCCGACTAGCGACTGCAAGTCAGGCAGTCACGGCAACAGCGACAACCGCAACAACAACAGCGGCAACGACAACAACTCGAACGGTGTCGGCTTCGGGTTGAGTTCAAAACGTTCGTTTTGGGATTTTTGTTCGATGCGGTGGCGAAATTAAAAGCAACACGCTTAACCCGAGACACAAACGGAGACGGAGTCGGAGAACCTCACTCCTCCTCCATCCACATGGTTTCATTGAGGAAACCTTTGGCCACCACAACAAGCGAGTTAACTACACTGTACAATCGTGCGCAGTTGATTAGAAACAATTCGAAAAGAAAGTCGACGATGCGTCGATAACAATGCGCAGCTTAATTGAGCTTTAAACCTTTAAAGTAATTCTATTACGATAGTGTTTACTGCGACTATTAAAAGCAATAACAATTATTTGCGCTCTCTTAACGCGCTGAGAGTTCAATGTTCACTTCCCCAGTTGTTGCTTAGTTTGACCTGAAATTCCAGGTAAACTAATGAAGCGCGCTGCATGAGCTAAAAAAAAAGACAACACAATATGAAAATGAAAAATAAAGAACAGAGCTCGCTTTGTTTTTAGCTGCTTTGTCTTTCAGCTTTTGGCTAAACTCTTTTTGCAATTTGTGCAATTTTTTTTTTTTTCAAAAACAAAAAAACAAACGATTTATTTTTGCCACAAAAAAAGAAAACGAGAAAGAAACTAAAGAGCGAAATACGCGCATTAAATGTTTTGCCTGGGCTACCTGAAGAAAAGCCAAAAACCCAAACAGACGAGTTCTTATGAATGATGTTTTGGTTTCGGTTTTGAACTGGAGCCAAGTCAAAGTCGGGGTCGTTGAGAGAGCTGGCTGGTCAAGATCTCTTCACGTCTTTGGAATTCCATTGAAATTGGAGTTTTGCTGCTGCTGCGGCTTCTTAGAAGTCATCGCATGCAGTTGTTCATTATGGCCATTATGCGTCGAGAACTTTTGCCGAATTGCTTTATTTTGATAACTGAAACTGAAAACGTTGTGTATTTTAAATGTTAATTGTTGCATTCCTTTCTCCGCTTTTGATTTATTTGCAGAAACTTTATGCAAAGGCCATTTACGATAATTATGCGGATACCCAAGACGAGCTGCCCTTCAAAAAGGGCGACATTCTGACCGTCATCGAACAGGACACCGAGGGCATCGAAGGCTGGTGGCTCTGCTCGCTGCGCAACCAACAGGTGAGCTACCTTCCAGTTACCTGAGTTCCATTCCCCGAACTGAACTCTCAAGAGCCATTAAACCTTCCTCAAAGGGCAACGCCTTTGCAAGCCGCCTTGCTTTGTAGTATTTACTTTTGCTTTTTTTAAAAGTCCGCCCAAAGTTCTCGGCAGTTTCTCAAGTCATTTGGTGCAACTTTAAGCATTCGATTTGAATTTATAATTTAATTGTGTAATTGTCCGTCGTCGACTGCAGTCCCACACAAGCCTCGTTATGGCCATGATTCATCATCATCATCGCCATCATCGTCGACTTCATAATGTGGCACGTGGCTGCCACCCGTTGTACGCTGAATGCGGGCCGCATGTTGCATATAAATTTCACATTTGCCTCATTTAATTGTGTCTGCAGCTGTAATAATAATAATCCACATAATGCCTCTGCTCGCGCATTACGACCGATTACCACCGAAAGCCCATTGCATTCAAGGCGAGGCGAGGGGGCGTTCAACATCATTTTGGACATGCTCAACCGGCAACTTGCAACCGGCAACTTGCAACTGGAACTTGCAACTGTCCGTTTCAATCTATCGCCAGCGGGGGGTGCGTTGGGGTGTGAAAAGTGAAAAGCGGAAAGAGGTCGAAGTTGTTAGTCTGATTGCACACGGAGTGAAATGAAATGTTTCGCAGCTTATAAAAATGTTTCGAAAAAATCATATAATTGAGGAATCGACCATTTGAAATTGCCCGCTAAGTGCAGACAAATTGGGGTTCTCAATATATGTATACGATATATATACATACTCGTATGTAGTTTCATTTTATGATGTGTAGACTCTCAGCTGGTATTGCGAAACTGTTCTATTTATTTATGTTTCGATCTGAATATTTAATTATCTGAAAGTGCTTGCAAATGTCTTTATTAATAAATCCATGCAGCTGCCAATATAACATTACTACTTATCTATTGTATAATCTTCTTTTTCATTACTCTTTTTAACAAATAAATTGCTCTTTTCACTATTAAATTTTGTTCCCTGCTATTTATTTTTTTTCGTTTCGATCTGAATATTAATTTATCTGAGTATTGATTTTTTAAAGATATTTGAATATCTATCTTTTCATCTATCCCCTTTAATATATTGCAATAAACCAAATCTATCTAATCATCCATCGCCTAATCTATTTTTTCATTAATCTTATTTTACATATTTCTAAACAGCTCTTTTCCCTATTATTTTCTCTTCCTTTCTCTTCCTTTATTCATGCAATTTACAACTTCAGCTACTAATTCCTTTACTGTCAACATTTGTATTTCTAAAATCTCTCGTGACCTCTCAAATACTAGATATCTTCTTACCCAATCAAATTGTCTGCCATTCATCTCTTTCAACTCCTAATTTTTTGTACTCTACTTTCTGATAGCTTTCTCATTGTTTCAGTTTCTCTGCTCTTCTAGAATTTCATGCTCTTTGTTCGAATGGCCCAACATAATTTGCGCTATTGTTCGTAAAATAATCTCAGAGGTCTCTGAATGATCTGAAATGATCTCAAAGTTCATCGTGAGGCAGCCTTGAAGTGGCGCTTTGATTAGTTGGTTTCGCTACTAAAACTGCACCCCTAAGCAGATCGAGTTAAGAAATAACACTGCCGTTGGCCAAATTAAAAACTGATTAACGGCCAAGTTCGAACAGATATCTGCACGTCGCGTAGTTTCGCAAAGAGTCAAAAAACAACAACAAAATTGCAAGCACCAGCGAACATATTTTTAATTAACAACTCAATTGGCCAGAGACAGAGACTCACAGGCACTCACTGCGAGCACTCATGAATGCCATGCACTCGACTCATGTGGCGCTGGCAACGAGGCGAATGAATGGTGTGTGCTGGTGTCAAAACACGTATCAAAATGGAAATCAAAATCGCCATAGATGCCACACCACACCACACCACACAGATACAGATACATTGAATAGAGATAGATACAGATACAGATGCAGATACTGTGGCGGCCAATTGCCGTTAATTAAAAAGTAGCCGCACTTTTTAATGGAAACAATTAACCCAAAAACAGCCAATTGACTGGCGACAACAGCAACATAATTTTTTTTCAGAAATATTAAACAACAAAAAATGAACAACGAAAAAATTATAGCATAAATTGTTCGGCACCCGCTTAAAAAAGCGGTGCAAGTTTTAATGGCTAAAATAAAATTGAAATGGGCAGCAAAACACGGCAACACATGTTGACAAGATTTTTTCCTGCCACTTTGAAGTCAGCACAAAAATGGGAGCATTTCGAATATATCAAAGTCGATGGCGAGATCTGAGAGAACTGCATATTGATACACGGCTTTCAATGAACAAAACTGACAGACAATTAAAAAATTGCAATATATTATGTGTGTAGATTTTGTTTAGTTAAGAATGCAGTGCGCATTGGGTTAATTAAAAGACAATCAAAATCAATTGAGCTCAATGAACGACAGCCCTGAATTCGCCAGCCTATTATTTATTTATTTGTTTTTGCTTTATGACTGCCATTATTTTTGCATTCTTTTCGCGCAACTACAAATATATTTTTATGTGTTTATGTTTTTCTGTTTTTTGCAGGGTCTTTGTCCGGGCAACCGGTTACGCATCTTGAACTCTTACGATTCGGGCTGCTTCTCGCCATCGCCGGCGAGTTCGCCGATTCCATCGCTGGCCGCGAGCACAGCCACATTGAACAGTTCCATCTGCTCGGCGGAGATCTATGAGAACGGGTCCATCATCAGTGGCAGCACGGGAGCTGGCCACAATGCCGACACATCCTCCACATCATCGGGCAACTGCAACTCCAATTCCAACTCCTGCCAGAGCCGCGGGGCACGCAGATCGTGGCATGTATCGCCCAACAAGGTGGGTTTATTTTTTCGAGTACCTTCTACAATACTATAATTTATTTTAGCATTTTGTTAATTTCACGCTTCGTCTGCATTTGCTTGACGGCAATTTCCCTCCTCGCCAGCTGCCCCTCGGGCTGCTCTTAATTGATTTCATTGCAGTTCAGTTGCCTTACTTTTATACCCGGTAACGTGCAGCAGGGTATTCCAAACGAAAAAGAAAGCAGCTACACTGACATATTGTTGATACTCGTATATCTGTCTGACTGTCTGTCCGTCGGTATGATTAGCTGTATCTAAGAGACTAGAAGAACTGGAGCTAAATCCAAATTGGGATGTGTTATTCTTGTGGGCCCACGCACATCGAATAAATAATTTATAAATTTAGAAGCAAAAATACATAGATACAATTTCATTCATATACGAGTATATTCAAGTGAAATATTTGACTTGGCTCGGAATTTCCGAAATTGTCTGGCAGGTATTTAAAAGTCGAGCACACTCGTCGGCAGCTTTCTTGCTTGGGTTTTTGTTCCTCCTTTTTATTTTTTGGTCATTTTGCATTCGTCTGGCTTATTTATTTTTGGCTCGCTCGACTTGGGGTCGACAGAGCTACTGCATTTTTGAATTATGATATCCGTCGGGAAAGTGAAAGAAAGTAATTTCTCGACGCTCTTGGTTTTCCATCATTATGCCCGGCCATCGTTCACTCCGCACGTCAATTGCGTGTCGTAATTGTGCAATTAATAAGCCCCCAACTTGCAACTCGTCTCGATTTCGAGTGCAGCATCTTGGAGTATCGTTTGCCAGCTGCCATGTCCAACGGGTTTCCTTTTTGCACTGACTGCAACTTGTCTTTTGCATATGGCTCGTAATTTGGCCAATTTGTCAGCTGGACATGCGTTTTATTTGCATTGCATTGCGTTGCTGGCTCTGGAAATCGTTGCCAATAATTAAAGGAAACGAATCATTTGCACTTGGCAGACAGACAGCTGACACCAGTTGAGGAAACAACGGTGCCAACAGTGGGAATGGGAATCGACTGCAGGTCATTCAAGACATGGACCTGATACCACTGCTAATGGAATGTAAAAGCTGCAGATGCTGCTAAAGCTTGTCTTGATTATGCGCTCAGAGATGAGCCCCTTCTTACATTTTTTCAAGCTGTGATCTTTTGCTCCAATCTCCCAGGGCCTTTCGATTTCAGTTGAGCAATCCACGCTGTCCACTCCTCCGCATTGCATAAGCGCATTCATAATTCCATAATTGTTCATTATCATTAGCACCACATGCAATCGAGGCAGGCGTTGCAGCTGAGCTGAACTTTGAACCTGCTTCAAACTGTTGTTGTGGCTTTCGCTTTCCTTCGCACTTGGCAAATCAAATAAAATAAAATCCAAATTACAGAGTCGTAAACATTTCCTCGCACTATCGGCAGCTATCAATCTCTTTTCGTGGGGGCAAGTGAAACCATAAATTCAAATTCAAATTCAAATTCAAATAAACGCTGCGCCAGCGGATAAACAATCGTCCGCTCCTCCCCTCTCTGTCTCTTCATGGCATTTGATTTCTTGACTGCAACTGCAAATTGCAACCGATTGCTTGCCACTGGCAGTTGCAAGATTGCGTCGTGGAGAAACCTTTCTATGGAGACGAGACGAGAAGAGACGAGACCTCGACATTTCCACAACGAAATGCACCGCTGGCCATAAAGCTCAAGCTCAACTTCGTGAAGTGGTAGCTGTAAAAAATTAAATGCCGCTTTTGTTCATTTGACGCTGTCTCCGTCTGCCGTTAAAAAGTTTTATTGATTCGACTGCATGGAGAAAATCACACGCAAGTCGACCTCAAAACCACGCATTTGAAAAGTCCACTCGAAAGTGTCAAAAATAAGTTAGCGCTGAGAATTTCCAGCCAGCGAGGCCAAAAGGAACCACAACCAACAGACAAACATTTATCGAGTCTTGACTTGGCCAACAAACACAACAGGTGGAAACAAGTCTTTTTTTCAAGTGGCGTCCACTTAAGCGTACAAAAAAACCGAAATAAAAGGTTGTGATCCGTTGATTCATCTGACATATCGCACATAGTATCAACTGCATTCCCCAAAAACTTAATTGAGAACGGAAATGGCCTGAACACAGTCTTACGCAACACTCGATGCTTGGGCTGCCCAAGCTCACAAGCTGCAAGTGAGTCTGACGAGTCTGACGATGCCAGCCCACGTTGCACGTTCCACATGCTAGCGAAACCATGTCAGATAAGCTCGACGTTCTCCAAGAGTCGCAGCTTAAATACTCTGAAGCATTTAAGATATCAAGAAAATGCATTTACGCATTGAAGACAAAGAATGCAAACGTATACAAGATGCATACTTTGTTCGAAGTGTTGATCTAATTAAATAAAATTCAAATATGCTGCTGGAAAAGCTGATAATATTTTATTCATTTTATTTTCACTTGAGATGAAAATTCAAAAGTATATATTTTGTTGCCTAAAGTATTTGGAATTCATATATTTAAATACATATTGAATTTCAGTACGCATTGAATTTTATTATATCTACCTCGATCAGTTTTTCTACTTTTATGTTCAAGAGTGTTCTTAAAAAGTTCATTAATGAAAATAAAACAAATCAAAATATTTATACTTTCAACAGCTATCGAGTACGTGAGATATTCAACTAAAATGTCGTGTTTACACCTGCCAGCTATCAGTTTAAATATTCTAAAGCGTTGGCCCAGCTTGAGATTAAATTATAAATTGCAAAGAGTCAAAGCCCAATGAGTTCTAGCATGCGATAAATATGTGACAAGCATATATTGCATGATATAAGTTTTGATCATTTGTATACTCTTGAGATAATTTGACAACTAAGAATACCAATAGTGAAACTACTTCAAAAGGAGAATATTGCAAATTATGTTGTTAAATAGTTGAGATATCTTATTAAACATTATTTATTTATTTAAATATCAAGATAAATGCAAATTATGCTTCAAAATAGTTTAGATAGTTATAATAAGTTATTTATGCCTTGAATATAATCAATTCTTTACCATTTTGGATAGCTACCTTATTAGAAACATTTTAATATTGCCAAAAAAAAGTTCTGCATCCTTCTGAGCAACTCATTTGCTGTAACACAAGTACCTCTTCTAATTGTTAGAGTGCTCAATACAAAAACCACATAAATATTTACGTCTCATTGTCGGCCTGACCAAAAATAAATCCCAATGGACTGTGGCAGAGACTTGAGGCTTGTGGCAAAAGCTGTAGAGCTGTAGAGCTGTGGCAAGTTGGCTCCACCGTTAGGCAAGTCGGCAGGCAAGATTGTGACAATTTCAAGTTCCTTGAGCCCACATTAAGTCGGAGCGAACAATCCAACAACACGGCGGTCACGCACTGCCCATAAAGTTGCGTTCGCAGTCGAAGCCGCATTCGGATTCGTTTGTGTCCGCGTCGGAGTCCAATGGAGTCCAAGTCAGGTGAGCAGCTGCAGTCGCCGTTGCAGTCGCCATCCGAGCCATGAAGATTTATGGCAATGTGGTCGGACTTTGGTTTGGTTTGCTGCCTGTTTGCTGGAGCATTTCCAAAAAGAGTTTGTCGAGTTTGTGTGAGGAAAACATGTCATTTTTATTTCAATGACCAAAAATGGTCAAAAATGCCAGCAGAAGCAAATGCGACGACAACAATAACTCTTCATTGTTGTTGTTTCTAGTTGCCTTTGTTGCTTGTTGCCTCTTTGGTTCTGCGGAGATTTGTGCATGACCAAAACGCGTCTGCAACTTATGATGAAGAAAGAGCTGCAACTTCTTCAACATGACCAAAGCAATGCGGATTCGCATTTCTGAGGCCAAAAAACATTTATGGCCAATGCCTGGATATGGCAAGGTCACAAGTGGCAATCCTAGGGATTAGCGCAGCTCTCCAGTTCAATGCATTGCTTAATGACCCACAAAATAGCCGTTAATTAAGGGCCCAATATTAAAGAAAAACACTTGAGATCTCGCAACATGACGTCGCCACAATTTAAATCTCCACAACGCCTGCGGCCATTTCAGCTTGCCACTTTTGCCACTCCCTAAACTGTCTCTCTCCCTCCACTATTCAGCTCCCTCTTCGCTGTAACAATTTGCATATTTTGTACAAATGTTTTTTGTGTGTCTTCTGCTCTGTGTACGTGAGAAAATGCCGAAATTTTGTCAAAGAACTGCCCCGAGTCGCAGGTGTGCGAGAGGTGTGAGAGGAACATTGAAATGCATCAAATGAGCTGCAAAAAGATACAAATCTTGTGCGGCTACCGTTCGTTTAAACACGGCCATAAAATGTGTACAACAGATTTCAAAAGATTCTCAAAAAGAACAAATTCCTCCCGAGCATAAAATTAAAAAAAGAACCCAAACAAAACGAAACGAAATGAAATGAAGTGAAAGATCGTGCTGTGAATTTCAAACTTTCAACTATCAAACTGCAATTAAAAATGGCCGACAGAGAGTGCCAATTTTATTCGTTGCCAGCGCCCCCTTGCGGCCCTTCAACGAACTCTCGCTCTGCTTACTCATCTCTAGTCTATCAGCCCAGCCCCAAATACACGGTGGCGTGGCCATAAAACTTTTGCCCCAGTTGTGTCATCAGCATAAATGAACATACAATATTTATTTCTGATATGTTGCCCAGCCCAATTTCTCTGGCACCGACAAGCCTGGGAAAAGTCACGCAAAATTGCAGCACAAAATCAGAAAAATCAGCATGAATTTGACCTCCTTGAAGCGAACTCCTTCCCGCTGTGTTCCACATACAATGAGCAGAAAACTCGCATCGAAGTCAGGCCAAACCCTGTGGTGTCCTGCGGCTGCTCCTTTGAGTTGTCCGCTCAGCTGCTCTGCTCCGATTATACAAGTAGATAATGCACATTAAGTGCAGTTGCTGTGTTTGTTTTGCAGCTGTTTAGGGTCGGACTCGAGGGACTCTTGATTAGGGATCGAGTTCTATATATTCCCGAATTGCCGACCTCGTGTTGACTCGTGTTACGACACTTCAATAGCCAAACGGCACTTCACTCGGACTACCTGAAGTGTGCCCCTCTCCCCTCGTTTGAGCTGCAGTTCCGCCTCATTGGCAATCGATTCATTTCGCTGCCTTTGGGCGTGGCAGCCGCGTTTTGGGGGTAGCTCAATACGTCCTTCTATTGATGAATTTGGCATATGCTGTAATAATATTTCATATTCACATATGGCCTAAAATTGATCGACAATTCGCTAAGCTGCTGCCCTGATGCCATATCGTTTTCCAATTTGTCTTCACAAATTGTTAACTGCTCACAGCGAGAAAAATTAAAAAAAAAAACACACTATAGGAGTTTGTTGAATATCACAAAGCCAAAAAAGTGAATAAATCAAACTATAAATAAAATAAATTTGAATTTATGTTTACAATAAATATGTATAAATATTGAATACAAACAAACCAATATAAATCATAAATTCAAAAAGAAGGCATAATAAATATCTGTGTACAATGATAGAATCAATGACAACATATAATTTTGACAATAACAATAAATAATCATGACAAAAGAAAGGAAATAAATAAATAACAAAATCAATATAAATAAGGAAGTGTGGATAAACAAATTAATATAAAGACACTAACATAATGCACTTTTATTTATTTAAAATTAAACCCAACTTTGTTGAAAAATTAAAAATAATCAAAAATAAAACAAACAAATAAATAACAATATTAATATAAAAAATCAATTCTATATAAGCAAATAATATTAAGAATGGCACCAACAAAATGTGATAAAAATGTTTCAGATAAGACCTAATTTTTATAAATATAAGAATCAGGGAAGCGTGAATAGAATCAAATGTAAGAATTACTGACAAAATTTGACATTATAAATAAATGAAAAATGTATGAAAAAGAATTTAAATTCAAAAATAAAGAAACATAGATAAACAAATGTAAATAATTATATGTACTTAAAATACTAAAATGAATGAAAGTTCTACTTGATTCAAGAATTCCTTGCAGACTTTTTGTCAGTTTCATTTCATGCATGAATTCGTATCGTATTTGGTCCCTGAAGGTCCTTTACCTTGACACTGAACGGCATTGAACTGCACTGCCCAAATGTCCCAGTATTTGAGGGAAATTCTCATTGCGCAGGCGCTGCACACGGCGTGTTCCCAGTATTTCGTTTTACGAGAGCTGCATGGCGTGTAAATTGTGTTTGCCTGATTCACAGTCGACATTTTCGCAGTGAGCAGCATAGTTTTTTATTTTTTGAATTGTAATTTTTATGCTGCTGGCTGCAATTAAACTGGGCGACAAAATGTGATAATTGCGAGCGGAGCAGCAAGCAACAGCGAGACTCGAGTCAGGTGAGGAAGGAAGGAGCAGGAAGCAGTCGAAAAACTTCATTCATAAGGGCAGAAAATCGATAAGCGAAGTCTGGGAGCAGGGGCAATAACACAACTTACATTCGAGGCGTAGTCTAATCACCCACTCTCTCTCTCTGGTCTTCTGTTGCAGGTCATCACGCCACAGCGGCACGGCGATGTGTACATCTACAACAGCTCCTCGCCCAGCTCCTTGACGGGCACACCGCGCTCGCCTCATCCGCAGACGCAGTCGCAACAGATTTACAGCAACCAAAGCATCTATCAGAACCTCGGCATGATGGGCACCCCCAATGGAGGCAGTGAATTCGAGACCTACGACATCCCCAAGCCTGCCACGCCCGTGCAACTCAGCTTCGATGGCGCCACGCGCGCTGTTCGCACTCCGACCTCGGGCTCGGCGCTGGGCGCTCGCTTCGACTCGCTGAAGAGCGTCGCCGCGTCCATGTCGATCGAGGAGGAGTCCTACGATGTGCCCCGCCCGCTGCTGCAACAGCAACATCTTCAGCAGCAGCAGCAGCAGCAGTTGACCCCCAGCAGCTCGGCGTCGTCGCTGCTGACCAGCGACAGCCTCTCGCTGAGCTTCTCCAGCTCGAACCGCAGCTCGCTGGCCAACATGCCCGACTACGACATCCCGCGTCGCAACCCGCTGCCAGTGCGTCCGCATCCGCGTCCCCACGCCACCACCTACGACTTCTCGCTGCCTCCACTGCTGGAGCAGGAGCAACAACAGCAGCAGCAGCAGCGGAGCAGCAGCAACATGCAGATGACGACCAGCAAAGAGCTGCCGCTGGAGCTGAACTCGGCGCTGGAGACGCTGGCCAAGCTGCAGTCGCAGACGACGCTGGCCATCACCCGGCTGCTCAGCCATGTGGTGCCGCATTGGCGCACACGCGCCCAGCTGGAACCGAACATCATGGAGCTGAAGCTGGATGCCCTGCGTCTGCGCACGGCTCTCCACGATCTGGCCGAGTTTGGCGAGGGCGCGCTGGGCAATGCACAGCGCTCGGAGGATCGCAACCTGGCGCTGAAGCTGCGTCCCTTGGTGCGTGCGCTGCGCGACGCCAACAAGCTGATACACGACACCTCGGAGGCGCTCGACTGGTCGGTGGAGCAGCTGGCGCGCAGCGACGACAAGCAGAGCTGTCGACCGCCCGACAGCCTCGACCAGCTGATGGCCTGCGCTCAGACGCTCACCGAGGACGTGCGCTCCACCACCAGCTTCATCCAAGGCAACGCCTCGCTGCTCTTCAAGCGCCAGCTGCCCTCAAACGAGAATGGCGTTGGTGTGCGGGACAGCAGCGGCAGTCGGAGCAGCGCCGAGTGGCTGGAGGACTACGACTATGTGGCGTTTGAGTCGAAGGATGCGGCAGCCAAGAAGAATCAGGCGCTGCGCGACGCCATTCCCGCTGGCCTCAAGACGCAGTTCGACAGTGCGCTGAAGATTGCCGAGTGCTCGGCAATGGGCACAACGACAACGACAGTCGTGCCCACAACGCCCACGACGCCCAAGTCGCCGGAGATGACGGACAAGGACAAGAAGCTGGTGCGCTACTATGCCCAACAGATCTCCACACACATGGGCAATCTGCTGCAGGCCATCGACTCGTTCCTCGAGACCGTGGAGAAGAATCAGCCGCCCAAGTATTTCATTGCCTACGGCAAGTTTGTGGTGGTCAGTGCCCACAATCTGGTGACCATTGGCGACAACGTGCATCGCAACATCTCGAAGGAGGCGCTGCGTGAGAAGATCTTGCACTGCACCAACGCCCTCTCCGAGGCCCTCAAGACCTGTGTGCTCAAGTCGAAGAAGGCGGCGGCGCATTTTCCCAGCGGCAGTGCCGTCCAGGAAATGGTCGATTCCGTGGTGCATATCAATGATCTGGCGCGTGATCTCAAGTCGGTGATGCTGCAGGCCGTGCAGCTCTCAGTGGGAGACGGAGCCTGAACGGAGAGAGTAGACGCAGTTTTGGCTTCCAAAGTCTTCCAGGCTGTTCCTTAACTGGTTAAATGATTTCCAACGGCATATCTTCCGCATCGATCCGCCTCGATCGTCGGCTATATACATATATATAATTTGCATTGTGATATTTTTTCGAGCAAACATCAGAAAATGCACACAGCTCCAGCTCCAGCTCCAGCTCCAGCTCCCCAGCTTACCAAGGATCGTGGCCAGGAATCGCACGATCTCCACAACAACTGAAACTATCTATTGTACGATTACGGTTTAGTTATTAGCTATAATTATTTTTAAGATCAAACCAAGTCAGCGCATTAGTTTTAGCCACATCTACCATATGTAAATAGCCAGCCACTCTGTAGGTTTTTTGTACATTTTGTATTTGTAACTCCCCTGCAAATCATGTTGTATCAGTGAAGCATTTCAGCAGATATGTATAACGTAGATATAGCTATACGCATATATATATCTTATAATCGCATACTATATAATATAACACTATACGCATACATATATTGCATACACATATATTTGCATACATACATAGTCAAGAAAAATCTGTAAGATTTGCAATAAACGTTTTTTATGATTTGCGCAAGGCATTAGTCAGCAATATAAGAGTATAAATACACAACAAATAATTAGCCATACTGTTCTATTGTATGTAACTAATATTAATTACTTCGCAGTTGTAAGGGTTCACCCCAATCGCAGACTATAAATTATAATAAAATAAAATATATGAAAACAATTCGTAAAGTACTTTCATTTAACCGTTACTTCGTTCACAATTTTGAATTTAACTAGCGACTAAATTGAATCATCGACATAAAATCATTCGATGACATCTATCGTCTGGCACTTGGCACGCTCGGCAAGCAGTGCGATACACACATATCGATAAGGCAGGTCGTAGGCTGCCGGATGCACCGAGCAGAATATAACAACGAGCCATCGCAAGTACAAGTGAACTCAGTATATTTGATATGAGTGGCAAAACTGATGGAGTATCGAGTATTTGATGTGACTCATTTAGCCACTCATGTGTTTTTTGTATGGGTATACAAACGCAGGACACATTTCAAGTACCGCAAATGTCATGGTAAGGAATACTCATAACATCGCTACGGGTGATTTTAGACGCAGATGGTGACCGTGTGCGGGTATTTTTGTTTACATATCGTAAACACCCGCAAAAAATGGACGGTAAAAGGAACATATGTAGCTCGAGTCGGAGAAATGTTGTGTGTGCCTTGTGGTTGTTTCAGAACAAAAAAAACAACAAATATTCCTGTTTAGTGACCTTTAAGAGTGTAACGGTTTTTTATAATTTCCGAGAATTACAAAAAAAAGAAGTCCGTGCACTACAGGGAACAGGCCCTCAAAAAAGAGAAGCGAAAACTGCGTCAAAATATAAGAAGACTTCTGATCAGCACCTAATATGGACATGATTATGTGTGTGTGTGTGTGTGTGTGTGTGTGTGTAAGTGACTGATTGTTGTGTTTCACACATATTGATAAGACAGGGAGTAGGCAACAATGTTTAATCCTTAAAATGTAATTTGTTGTTAAACAAATAAGTTGCTCAAAACCCGGGCGCGCACAAGCAAAACACACATTGATATACAATTCAAATATTCGATAACAAACTATCGCTCGATAATACGCAGATTCTCACATATATCGATAGGGCAGCAAGTAACAAGCAATGTGAACTTGGGAAACTACATGCATTGTAATCGTTGGATTTGTGGGATTCTGTCATCGTAATGAGTTCGAGCTGCATTTGCATATCGATAGAAAGCGCGGCAAACTTATTGCAGTGACTCAGAAGAAAGTAGTGATAAGACAGTCAGTTCAGCGCATTCGAAGACGATGGGCGAGGAGTGCGTTTGCTGCCGATGTGGAACCCTGCAAGCAGTTGCACTGGCCACTTTGTGCCTGCCAGTGACGGGCACTCAGAACTCTTTCCATTGCCATTGCTTCTGTTGTGCGCAGCCACCGCGGATGAGATGTTTCTACTGCAACATGTGGCGTGATCTGGGCCACTTGGAGTCCCATGGCCCCTGTCTGCCCAACAAACTGCATTTGTTTGTGAATTCCGAGCCATGGCCACCGTTTCCGGTGCACACGCCACAGCCGCCCCTAATCGGCATGATTGTCACGCTGGGAAACTCGCACGAAATGCGCCCTGAGGATGAAGAACTTCCAATGCCAGAGACTCAGCTGTCGGAGATTCCCGTTGAAAATGAAGTCAGCGTAGTGGAAGACGACGGTGCCGAACTGGGAGGCGAAAGTAGCGACCATATAGTGAAGCAGGAGTTTGTAGAATCAGGACAGGATGTGAAGCCGCGAGTGTCATCGAAAGCCAAGTGGGTCTCCATTGGTGACATACGCAATTGGACGAGTTGCATTCGCTGTGGCATGGTGAAGATCAAGCCATCTGGCTGGTTGGAGCACGCCCGGAAGTGCGGCCAGGATGCATCGTATCCAGCTCGCAAGTTTTTCATATTTCTGCATACGCTCTCCTGGTGCAACACCCTGGTGCTCGACACCTATTGGGAGAGGCATTCCAACGCTGAAAACGGGAAGTGCAAAGTTTGTCGCTCAAGGTAAGAGCTTAATTCATAATTCTGAATACCAATTAATCGGATGTTTTGTTATGTAGCCGCATGCACAAAGTTCCATTGCCACATCAGCCAAAGCCGCCAAAGCGTAAGAACGAAGCTGATTATGCGAAGCGGCAACGATCTCGAATATTGAAGAGTCGCTTCAAACGCCGCCAATCGATAGCTGCCGAGATGCAAAGTATCCGAAATTCAAACAAGAACAAATCTATTCAAATCGTGGGATGCACTTCGTTGCACAATAATCATTCAATTGGTTAGACTTACATTGAAATATTAATACCTTAATCACACAAATGTTATATACCTCTGAGATATAAGAAAAATAAATGCATCTTAAGTATTTCACGCACTTTTGGCGCATCGAAATCCCAAGTTGCCCGCTGAGCGATAACAATACGATTTGTGACACAAATAGGAGCCGCCCTTCTTCACACGATTCGGCGCATCGCTTTTATCGTCCGGACTCCACAAGTCCGCCGTCCATTCCCACAGATTTCCCACCATGTTGTAGAGATCATAATTGTTCTGGCGAAACTCATTCACGGGACAGGTAAACTGATAGCCATCTTCGGCAGTGTTGCCATCGGGAAACTCGCCCTGCCAGATGTTCAACCAATGCTTGTCCTGGGGCATCAGTTTGTTGCCCCACGGAAAGAGCTTGCGCTGTTTGCCCCCGCGACAGGCGACTTCCCATTCCGCCTCGCTAGGCAATCGCTTGCCCGCCCACTGACAGTAGGCGACTGCATCGCGCCATGACACATGTACCACCGGATGCTGCTCCAAGCCTAGATAGATATGAGATATGGGAGAGAGTAAACAACAATTAAATGTGGAGACTATAAATTATAATAAAATAAAATATATGAAAACCATTTTCAACGTCCTCTCATTTCACCGTTACTTCGTCTACAGTTTTGAATTAAACTAGCGACTAACTTGTGTAATCGATATAAAATCATTCGATGACATCTATCGTCTGGCACTTGGCACGCTCGGCAAGCAATGCAATGCACACATATCGATAAGGCAGGTCGTAAGCTGCCGGATGCACCGAGCAGAATATAACAACGAGCCATCGCAAGTACAAGTGCACTCAGTATATTTCTTATGAGTGGCAAAACTGATCGAATATCGAGTATTTGATGTGACTCATTTAGCCACTCATGTGTTTTTTGTATGGGTATACAAACGCAGGACACATTTCAAGTACCGCAAATGTCGTGGTAAGGAATACTCATAACATCGCTACGGGTGATTTTAGACACAGATGGTGACCGTGTGCGGGTATTTTTGTTTACGTATCGTAAACACCCGCCAAAAATGGACAGTGAAAGGAACACATGTAGCTCGAGTCGGAGAAATGTTGTGTGTGCCTTGTGGTTGTTTCAGAGTTTCTTTAAGAGTGTAACGGTTTTTTATAATTTCCGAGAATTACAAAAAAGAAGTCCGTGCACAACAGGGAACAGGCGGCCTCATAAAAGAGAACCGACAACCGCTGCGTCGAAATCTAAGAAGACTTCTGATCAGCACCTAATATGGACATGATTATGTGTGTGTGTTTGTGTGTGATTTTTAAGCAATCCAAAATAAAACTGACTTACGGTTTGGGTAATTTAAAATTACATTTTCTTCCTAGAAGTTGATGTCCCGATGTACTCCATAAGGATGTGCAATAATAGCATACATAGTTTTTGAAACTCATAAATAATCATCAAAAACTAAACAATATATTATGTTTACTAAAATCGTTAAACAGTAATCATTACTAAACTGTAATTTGCTGACAGAATTACCAACTGTTTTAAAATTACCAACACTTTAAATAATGGATAACAAACTATTGTTTGATAATACGCAGATTCTCACACATATTGATAAGGCAGTGAGTAGGCAACAATGTTTAATCCTTTAAATGTAATTTGTTGTTAAACAAATAAGTTGCTCAAAACCCGGGCGCGCACAAGCAAAACACACATTGATATACAATTCAAATATTCGATAACAAACTATCGCTCGATAATACGCAGATTCTCACATATATCGATAGGGCAGCAAGTAACAAGCAATGTGAACTTGGGAAACTACATGCATTGTAATCGTTGGATTTGTGGGATTCTGTCATCGTAATGAGTTCGAGCTGCATTTGCATATCGATAGAAAGCGCGGCAAACTTATTGCAGTGACTCAGAAGAAAGTAGTGATAAGACAGTCAGTTCAGCGCATTCGAAGACGATGGGCGAGGAGTGCGTTTGCTGCCGATGTGGAACCCTGCAAGCAGGTGCACTGGCCACTTTGTGCCTGCCAGTGACGGGCACTCAGAACTCTTTCCATTGCCATTGCTTCTGTTGTGCGCAGCCACCGCGGATGAGATGTTTCTACTGCAACATGTGGCGTGATCTGGGCCACTTGGAGTCCCATGGCCCCTGTCTGCCCAACAAACTGCATTTGTTTGTGAATTCCGAGCCATGGCCACCGTTTCCGGTGCACACGCCACAGCCGCCCCTAATCGGCATGATTGTCACGCTGGGAAACTCGCACGAAATGCGCCCTGAGGATGAAGAACTTCCAATGCCAGAGACTCAGCTGTCGGAGATTCCCGTTGAAAATGAAGTCTGCGTAGTGGAAGAAGACGGTGCCGAACTGGGAGGCGAAAGTAGCGACCATATAGTGAAGCAGGAGTTTGTAGAATCAGAACAGGATGTGAAGCCGCGAGTGTCATCGAAAGCCAAGTGGGTCTCCATTGGTGACATACGCAATTGGACGAGTTGCATTCGCTGTGGCATGGTGAAGATCAAGCCATCTGGCTGGTTGGAGCACGCCCGGAAGTGCGGCCAGGATGCATCGTATCCAGCTCGCAAGTTTTTCATATTTCTGCATACGCTCTCCTGGTGCAACACCCTGGTGCTCGACACCTATTGGGAGAGGCATTCCAACGTTGAAAACGGGAAGTGCAAAGTTTGTCGCTCAAGGTAAGAGCTTAATTCATAATTCTGAATACCAATTAATCGGATGTTTTGTTATGTAGCCGCATGCACAAAGTTCCATTGCCACATCAGCCAAAGCCGCCAAAGCGTAAGAACGAAGCTGATTATGCGAAGCGGCAACGATCTCGAATATTGAAGAGTCGCTTCAAACGCCGCCAATCGATAGCTGCCGAGGTGCAAAGTATCCGAAATTCAAACAAGAACAAATCTATTCAAATCGTGGGATGCACTTCGTTGCACAATAATCATTCAATTGGTTAGACTTACATTGAAATATTAATACCTTAATCACACAAATGTTATATACCTCTGAGATATAAGAAAAATAAATGCATCTTAAGTATTTCACGCACTTTTGGCGCATCGAAATCCCAAGTTGCCCGCTGAGCTGTCTTCGGTGTTTTGGGATCGAGCTGCACAGCGATAGCGATAACAATACGATTTGTGACACAAATAGGAGCCGCCCTTCTTCACACGATTCGGCGCATCGCTTTTATCGTCCGGACTCCACAAGTCCGCCGTCCATTCCCACACATTTCCCACCATGTTGTAGAGATCATAATTGTTCTGGCGAAACTCATTCACGGGACAGGTAAACTGATAGCCATCTTCGGCAGTGTTGCCATCGGGAAACTCGCCCTGCCAGATGTTCAACCAATGCTTGTCCTGGGGCATCAGTTTGTTGCCCCACGGAAAGAGCTTGCGCTGTTTGCCCCCGCGACAGGCGACTTCCCATTCCGCCTCGCTAGGCAATCGCTTGCCCGCCCACTGACAGTAGGCGACTGCATCGCGCCACGACACATGTACCACCGGATGCTGCTCCAAGCCTAGATAGATATGAGATATGGGAGAGAGTAAAAAACAATTAAATGTGGATTCTTCATTTATCTGACTTACCGTTCAAATTGCTGTCGATGCCGTTTGGTTTGCGCCAATTAGTGCCGGAGACTTTGTACCACCAGACTGCATTGGCCACCCGGTAATCCTCGAGCTCTGCTTGCTGCGCTGCCGTCAGCAGTGTCTTGAACAGAAAACTATCGCCAAAAGTTTCCGCTTCTGTTGTATAGTTGGTCGCTTTTACAAATTTACCAAACTGGTCATTGGACACCTCATACTTGTCCATATAGAAGTTCTGCAGCTGGACTAGACGTTCTGGAGATTCGTGATCCGCCTTAAAATGCGGCTCATTGGTGCCCACATGCAGACTGCCACCTGGTATGAGGGACATGCCCTCAATCTCCGGCTCCATCTCCGCATAATAGTCGCGATAGTGCTTGTTTTGATTGCGCGCCTGTTGCTGGCAAACCTGCTGCTGCTCATCAGTCTGTGAAGCTGCTGGGGTGGCAGTTGCATCCCTGTCCAGTTTGTTGCAACCACAATCAGCATTGACGCAGCTGCTCAGCGTTGCCAGCAATAAAATTACAACTTCTCTTGTGTTCATTTATGGTTACTTTGTGAGCAACAAGTGCTGAGCTGAGCAGTGTGACCGCACGCTGCATTTTAAAAAATACCTATTTATGTCGAAAAATGCAGCTCGTCTGCTTTAACTCGCCAGGTTACACTTATTGTTAATTTAAAATTTTAAAATCTATTTTCTATGTTTGCAAAAGGAACTGCATCCATTATGAATTGGGGCATTGATTCAAATAAACATATGTGTATCAAAATTAAACCATCAAAACACATATTAATATTATTTTATAAGATGATTATTGACTTTAGAATACATCATCAAAAACTTTATAAGTGAAACACTCACAATCGCTGTATAATTCGAGCATTTTAATTCTTAATTTCCTAGTCCTAGTTGCAACAATTAGTCTCTGCTATAGTGGATAATTAACATCAACATTCGTAGACGGAAATGTCTGTTAACAGCTACAGTTAGTTAGTCACATATAAACAACATTTATGAACTATCTAAAAACTAGAATTATTTGGTTTATGTTTTAGTGAACTTCTTCAACTGCTGCATGAACCCAGCATTCGGCTGAGCGCAGGGTCGCCACGATTTAACAAGATGATAGGCCTCCTCAAAGCGCATGTCGCGCCGTTGCATTAGATAACCAATGACAACGGAGGCGGAACGAGAGACGCCCGCATTGCAGTGAACCAAGACGCATCCCTTAGCCGACTGCGCTTCCTCAATGAAGTCGATGGCAACGGGCAGCACATAGTGCAACAGATCTGTCTCCGGCAAGTCCAGGCAAGGCAAATGCTTGCACTTGACAGTGGAGGGCAAAAGCTCCACATTGGGCGTTTCGATGCCCACACTCAAGATGTGCGTCAACTTGTATTTGACAACATTTTCAGGGGACACAGCGTCCTGGGAGCCCAAGTAGAGGAATTCGCTTAATATGCAGGCGGGCACAGCATCGGGTTTAGTGTCCACAACGAAGCCATATTGGCGTGCCTCCAGCTGCTGTTCGGGACTGTCCTCGCTGGCCGACGATCTGCGTCGCTCGACGTAGCGAGTGCCGGTGGGCGTGGTCACAATTGTGGTGGTGGGCCGCAGATTGGCCAAACGCTTCTGTAGCTCATACAGCAATATCATGGTTGATTTTATTGGGCCGTCGTCTGCTGCTCGTCTGGCAGCTCAAATGCCGTCTGCCGATAATGCACACCGCACAAATAGAGGCCGCAGGCGGGCGCAACCAGCACACGATGATCCCAGTTGTGCTTGGAGGGAATCGTTAGCATCTGATAGACGTCACGCCGATCGATGCGTCCGTTGGCTATGGCCAGTAAAGTGCCAACGATGCGGCGCACTTGCTTGTAGAGAAATGACTTCGCCTTTATCTCTATGTCCCAATAATCGTAGGTTTCCGTTGCCAACACGCCGTTCTGACCAAGTGCAAGACTTCTACCCGGACGTATGTTGATCTCGTCGATTTTGCGTACTGTGAACATGGGATGGTCGCGACTGGAAGACTTCTGTCGGCTGGTGCTCATAAACGTGCGAAAGTCGTGGACACCGACGAACATGCGAGCTGTCTCCTTTAATCGCTCTATACTGAAGTCTGCGTTTCTGCAAATATTAATGGAATAGTTAGTTCATGTGCTTCCAGTATATTTGTAGTTACTCACTGCAGAAAGTAGCAACGATCGATCTCGTCCACGGGCAGGAATGCTTCGTAGCTCTTGTTCTTCAGACTGCTTCGATTGCTGGCTTCATCTGATGCTGCCTCTGCAGGATTCCTTGCCACAGCCACGCGGTATAAATAGGTGCGACCGGTGGCGTGATATCTGCAATGAAATGTGTCTGCTACGCGTCGAGTGCTTAGCACACGAATGGACAATTTGTGCTTGTCGAGGGTTCGATTCAGCACTCCAGTCAGCGTCGTCGGGTCATAAGGTTTGCCATCGCTGCGCTCCAAGTCCACGTGAATGGTCGAGTGCAGGGCATGAACGCCCGCATCTGTGCTGTAATAAACATGTGATTACGCATCCTTGAATAGCTTTCTTGCTTATTTACCGACTGGAGAGCACCGTTTGTATTTCGTTAGTGGGCCGAAAAACCTTCAGCGCCAACTCCAAAGCGCCTTGCACCGTATTTGTGTCCAGACGGGGCAGCTCTGCTTTGTTAACAGTCTTTTGAATGCCACTAAGAGTTTCAATTAAAGCATTTCCATTGATTACGATGTCGTCAACTGCTTACCGAAAATTCGTGCCAATGTAAGAAATGTTCAACAAATACCTATGCATTTTACACCCACACCCTCAGCTGGCTGCAATCGGAAAGGCCGATCATATGTTTTGTTATCGATAGCGCGATAGATGAAAGCTTCGCGATAGCCCGATAACAGCAAAATAGAAGAATAGCACTTATTTGTCACTTTAAATGAAAATTAATGAACGATACTAGTTAGCTTTAAAAAAAAATATGTACTTACTCGACTCGACTAAGCTCTTTACTTCACATGTCTGTTGTTACAATGTATATATTATTATATATATTTTAGCGAACAAAAAGCTATTTAAATGGTGGCGCCCTTTTGCACTAATTATTTGCATTTTGCTCCATTCCCACGAAGAGTGTGACCAAACCTTTGATTGGGGCAGTTCTACATCTCGGTATATTTATCAACGTAAATTGGTATATTTTGAAATTCAAGTTGCGGTCACGCTAGATACGTGCCTTGTCAAAGTTTTGTAACCTGGAAATCAAGCAAAAAAAAGAGGGGCAGACGTTCAAATAATTCGACCGACCGGCTAAATAATTCCACCATTCACATAGCTTACATTTTATAAATTAGCAAACATAAACAATGGCCGGCTTATCAGACTATTCGAGAAACGAGGACTCCGAGGTTAATGGCTGGATTCGGTTTGGATTGCGTCTCGGCGTCAGCGCTGCACTGCATCCATTTGAATACTCCAAGACGCTGATACAGATTGGTTACGAGCCCATTGGCGCGCGACCCGGCAAATCGATGCTCGGCAGACCCGTCATGCTCTTACCCAACATCTTTCAGTACGGTAAGTCTATCGAGTTTTATCTAACTGCCCGTCAGCTGTTTTTGCCGGCTATTGCAAATGAACTTCGCTTACCTTTTGCAGCTGGCCACATTCGCAAAATCGATGGCTTCTATGGCTGCTATCGCGGACTGGCACCCAAACTGGCCGGCTCTGTGCTGAGCATGGTTGTCAGCGAGCGTGTTGCCGAGAAACTGGGACTTGGCTACCGGGAGGACAAGGACGAATCCGACCTGACCGAGGAGGAGAAGTACGTTTGTCCACTGTAGTTAACAATCGATTAATATGCTTCTTTTCGCCACAGCTATGTGCAGTTCAAGAACAATCTGAAGCGCGACATTGTGCTGACCGTCAGCGGCATTGTTGTCTCCCATCCGTTCCATGTGATTTCCCTACGCATGATGGCGCAATTTGTGGGTCGCGAGACGCTCTACAACTCCATACTGGGCTCGGTAGCCGAGATCTGGAAGAATGAGGGCATTCTTGGCTTCTTTGCCGGCTTAATCCCCAAGTTGCTGAGCGACGTCGCTTGCCTGGTGCTCTCCAGCTCGACCGTGTTCGTGCTCAACAAATACCTGATCAAGGACAAGGTGGCCCGGCAGTACAATGCGGGCTTCACCAACTTTGCGTTCTCCAGCCTGCTGTATCCACTGCTGGTGGTCTCCACATGCTCGGCTGTGAGTGGCTCTCGCCTGATGGCCGGCCAGCCACCGATTATGCCCAAGTACGCCAACTGGGTGGACTGTTGGAATGATTTGCAGTCGCGCCGCGAACTCAAGCGCGGCAGCTCGCTCTTCTGGCGGTAAGATCAGCAAGAGCTTCAAAGTAACCCATATTAATAACTCTTTTTCTTTTTTAAATTTAGTTCGCAAGCAGTTTACACGTCTGCGGTGCCGACATCCTTTGCTCCGCTGCCTGTGCTGTCGCGTTATCAATAGACGGCGGCTGATGGTTTATTATGATGACGCTGCGACATCCGCAATTTGAATCGCCGGAATTAGATCCACCCAACGATACAACGTCTGCGTCTGCCTGCATTTCACATACACGATACACACACGATATAGTTTTGCTCGAAGAGCGCCATCCTAAGACATCTATGCATTTGATTTTTCTGGTCGCGTATAAAATACTCTTTATGCAAGTGTAAATCCAAATGTTAAAATGGTCCCCCAATAATTTAAGATTCACGAGTAAGAACAACATCACACAAACCAATTACAACGCACGGTGTAAGTTGATTCTCCTTTTTTTCTCTTAATTACTTTTATTTTTGTTTGTTTTTGGCATCCAATGCCCTTTCCAAAGAGATTGCAAAATAATTTAAATAGACTTTGTGTCTTGTTTCTTGTAACCGTTTAACGAACAAACTGCTCCAAATGTGCGTAAAGAGAAAAAAGCCTTTTTATTGATTAATAATATTCAGTTCGTATATGCTTATTGTAAAAGAAGATTCTTTAGATTGTAGCTGAAATGAAAATGTGCTTTCTTTATTTCAAATAGTTCTCTGTTGGTTAAGAGTTAAGATTGTTAACAATTCAAAACTATTGCCAATGCTTTACAAAATTAAATGATATATCCCAAGTGCAATGTTTTTGTCGGGTAAACTTTGGTTTTGCCAATTTTGTTGTTAGTTATAATTGAAGGCGCATCTGCATACAAACATGTTCCCGGTATACAGAAAAAGAGATTCCGTTGAGGTTCATTATGCAAGCCCAATTAAGGTGCCGGTGAAGTACCAAGTTTTGTGCAGCTTCACGTCGTCTGTCGTTGGTTCAATGCACGGCATTTGGGCGGTCCGCCTTTGGGCGTTTACCAAATGGGAGCGCAGGCTAACATATTGATGTTATCCCAATTGGAAGTGGTAATGGCAATGGCAATGACGATCGCGATGGGAACTGGTCCGGTTGCGGGCAGTTGGAAACCTGCAGCTGGCCTGCATTGTTTTATGCACTTGACGCATTTCATGCGGCTCTCAACAAATCTGTCCAAATGAAGATTAAACGACAATTTCAATCAGCCTCCGTCATAATACCAACAACCATTCAAGCAAGCCGCAACAGCAACAACACGCTTAAGTGGCAAGAGGCCGACGAAGCGGCCTAAACTCAACTTCATTCAGTCTGCAACGCGAGCTTCAGCCGAACAGACGCAACTTCGGAGAGCTTCGGGGCCCAAAGCCAAACTCCATTAAACAACTCCGAACTTCGCTGCGCAGTCGATTAAAACGAGGCAAGGCAGCTAATAAAAAGTGCTAATTGTGTTGTTTAAAAGATGTGAATAAATGTGTAAGCGACTAGAAAAACAGCAACAACAACAGCAACTCGACGACGACGCCGACAACGACAATATAAAAGATATTTTCTTTCGTTTATTTTTTGTGAAATCGCATTTGCATTTCTCCGGCAACAATACAACACAATACAATACGACGATACGTTGAATGATATCTTCCTCATTTTTCGCCCCGCTTGGCAGATTAAATTGGTTCAATCGGTGCGAGTGTGAGTCGGGAGAGGAGAATTCGAATGTTCAATATTTTAAATGCAAATATTAGAAATCTATCCGTTAAATCGCTGCGATCGTCGAGGCAAACGGTAGAAGCGGCCGCGACCTCAAACCCAGACCCAAAAATAAAAGCATCATTCTGAATGAGCCCGAATTTGAGAGCGGGTAAGTTGTGATCTGGAGAAGAGCTGGAGAGAGATGGTGGGATGATGGGTGTGTCTGCAACAATTTCCAAGTGTCATTAAAGCCAATTGTTATGGAGCATACGGCAATCCAGTTTGTCGATACGACGAGAAATTGGCAAAAGCAACAAGTTAATCGTTGCTTTTTGGTCGGCACGAAGACCAAGCTATTAAATAATTAACGATCAGCGATGCAAAAACAAAAAAAGCAAAATGAAGAAAACATTGTAGATAGATTACTGCATGCTTGTTGCATTATTTACGGCCTGCTTAGCTAGCCGCCGTATCTGAAACTCTCATTAGACCGACAATGGACAGTGGACAGTGCAGTGAAGAAGTGAAGCTATAAAACCAGAACCCCGTCCAGAGTCCGTTCGAAATGGAGTTGCCGATAGAAAGTTGAGCCGTCAATTTGTCTGCCTCAATTTCTGGCAATTACGTCAAGGTTTTGGCCCTAGGCGGATGCAGTGCGTCGTCTTCTGTCTGCCAAACTAATGGATCTCTTTCGCTAAATACCAGAGTAAAAACTTTTCACGCGTTTATTTTTGGTTACACTAATTGCTTAAGCCTCAGGCTGTAGTCGTCGTCTCTCAATCCCTGCCCACCTTGTGCGTGGCCAGCGGCTTGTCCACTCGCACCACACGCTCCGCCACATTCAAGTACGCCTCGTACTCGACGATGTCCGGCGTGGTGTCGTAGTGATAGTGTCCGCCCCAGTTGCTGAACGAGAAGGAGTGAAAGTGCTGCAGTCGCAGATCCAGATCGTGCTCCTTGGTCACCAGCGTGCCCAGCGCATTCAGTTGGGCGGGCATCTCGTAGAACTTGAGCCACTCGTTCACCTCGTCGTCGGTGCGAATGGGCGTCGTGCTGAAGTCGCGCATCACGTGCTGATGGGCGGCGCCCTTCTTGATCACAAAGATGCCGCCCAGGCCGACCACCTGATCGCCATAGTGATCCTCGAGTCCCTTGCGTATGCACTCGATGAAGTTCAGTTCGCCCTTGCGCTGCTTGGCACTGATCTTCAGCACGTTGCCCGCCTCGCCGCGACTCAGATACAGATTGAGCAGCAGCGCACAGCGTGGCTCGGTGCTGGGAATGCGCTCCAGGACGCATTCCTCCTGCTCGCCGCGCACTGTCGCCGTGTAGCTGCCGTTGGTCAGCTCGTCCTTGGCGCTCACCGACAGATTGTAGATGCCCTCGCAGTTGGAGCTGCGTATCGGATACGGACCGGCGCCGGCGCCCACGGCAAAGATCTTGCCGGGACCCTGTATCTGGCGTGTGATCTCCGCAATGTTGTAGAGCTTGTCGCGCTGCACGAGCGGCAGCAGATACGGCGGACCGCCAACCTCCAGCAAGGTGGGCTTCCCGCCCAGACCCGACTCCACCAGACCGTACTGCGAAGCCTTCAGATCCGGACAGGCGCCCACACTAACAACAGCTGTCTTGAAGTTCTTCAACAGCGCACCCTGTATCACTGTAAACAAAGAGAGACAGAGAGCAATGTTTATAAAAAAGCTTTATCTCGCCCTCAATCAAGACAACGCGACTGCGACGACGCAGTGAGCCAAAAAAGCTGAGCAGCAATTGAGCAAAAGCTTCGCACATGTTTTTCTGCTAACGCAGCACAAGTGAAGCGAGTGTGATCGACAGCAAGAAACTTCGCGTGCGGCACTTAACAGGTGCTCAACCTAATCTTCACGAACGAAACGAAAATGTGTTAAACAGCCAGAAGATAGGATCTAACTAACATATCAAGTATACATATATAAATGCAGCAAAATTGCCGAATAGCGGAAAATTATGATTTTCAGCCATCTCTATGAGACAGTTTTTCTAAATGTTGTTCTATTTAATTTTATGGGAATCCTCTCAAATACTCTCTAAGTAAGCATAATTATGTCTGTCTGTTGTACTATGTATTTTGAGAGATCTGTATCATATGTAATCTTGAGTTTAAGTGATATTATTGACTATACTGAGAAATAGACTGAATTAACCTTATTGACTGTGGATTTCAATTATAGAAAGGTTAACTTTGATTCACATGATTTACTATTATAATCATAGTTAAGTTCCTAAAACTCTACATTAAATGAAAATGTTATGGAGATGTTGTTGTCTATGCTGATAAATGGATATAACTTTCGTAATATTGGATGTACATATTTCTGTTTTAAAGGCATCCAGGAGGTGCACCACTTAAGCTGTATGTATTTTCAGACTGACATGACTCTACTATACTACTTACATGTACAGTCTTTTGTTCTCTACCTGCCCGTCACGTGCAATGCCACAAACTCGTACGACTCGTGCACCCTTTTTGCTTGGCGAGTGCAAAAACACAAAGCGAATACAAGCAGTTGAGGCGAAGCGAGCCAGAATTCGTTGAGTTTGCTCCTCACACAAAAAACTAACAAAACCGGCTATGGAAAGTTTGACACAATTGTGAAGGTCACCTGCTCGTGCTCAAGTTCTTGAGACTGTGCTCATTCTGGCAATCGGAGGTGCCATCGGCTCACCGTGCTGCAGTTCCTCCAGAGCGGGCACATGCAGCGGCTTCTCCTCGAAGCGCAATTGCGATGTGTTCAGCTGGCTTTGGCTCATGATGTGGCGCTTGTTATTCCCGATTCGAGATGCTAAACCTTTAATGGCGAATCCAGCAGCGATCTTCTGATCTGTTCGCACGATCGTTGCAAACGCGACTGTGGAGCAACTGCGGCGAACAGCGAGCATTTTAACTAGCCGACTTGTCGCTGGCTTTTCGCCTGTCCTATAGTTAACATTGGGGCGCATACAGGGTGACCCGGCTGCCGATAAGATAAACCATATATACGGTAGTTTTCCCCCAAGCATGTTTAATTACTATCTGAGTTTTTTGACACAAAGTACATGTCTTGCTAACCCACCAATTTATGACGTTAACGTCGCTTCAGCACAGTGGCAACACGATATGTGCAACACAAAACAATAGAAATCGAAATAAACAAACATTTTGTTTCTCAACCTACCCTACGTAATTTTCGACGAGCTTTTGATAACTTTCCCCTTCAGCATGTTTGTCACCTCAATGGGCAGCAAACCGGTCGCTTCTGCTCTTTAATGTTTACAGCACGCTGATAACGTGATTTGGATGTGGCTCAGAAGAAACCAGTTAACTTCTTACATGAAACGCTTCTACATTATGTTTAACATAAATTGGAAAGGCGGTATGCAGTTAAAGACGCAATAAAAAATAGTTTAGTCTGCTTTACTTAATTCTATTGAATTCGCTCGGCGTCTAATGCAGTTTCGCCATTAATAAACAATTCTCATACAAATGATCCATTTCTCTTCGTTCTTTTTGTCGATTCGTGAATGGCCAGAATACTGTTAGAATTGGAATCGGAATCTCCAGCGGCATTCACTGTATTATATAGTCTATGCTCCGTTTTGATAAGCCTCGCCCTGTTTGCACACTCGACCAACACTTCTGAGTTTACCTCCGTCTGATAGTGCGACCACAGATAGGCGGGGGACATGCGCAGTCGTTTAGCGGTCACGTTTAACACCGCAGCGGACAAAGCGGGGACATGGAAGGGGAAGGGGACAGGGATTGGGAAAGTCGGGTCATTGATAAGACCTACTCCAGGGTCTGGTACGAGCCGCGTTCTACTCGCTAATTTTAGACTAATTTACGGCAAGTGTTAATTTGATGAATAGTTCTTGGTCTAATCTGGGCTGCTGCGTCGTGTCTTGTTTTGCCCATTGTTTACTACTCGGAGAGGTTTCTCTGTCGATCTATATACAATCCTCTACAAAACACACTTTGCACAGTATGTTTTTTTATGAATTTCAAATTCCTATTTCGAGAAGAATTCTTGAAGATCAAAATTGAAAAGATATGCGAATTGTTTGCAAAAATATATATCAATTCGACTTAAGTAAATAAAAACAAACGATAAGATCAGATAAGCATTGGAGTAATATAAAATTCAAAAGCAAGATTATTTTAACACATACAATGTGGAGTTGCATTTTTGATCTAAATTCCCAGCTAAGCAATTTCGAAACCAGGTTTCTAATGATGAGAAAAGTCTATTTGTTCAATTATTATCAGTATTTTCCGAAATGTTTTCAATGTTTTTTCTGTCACTGTACTTAATACAAATATTAAAATATAAATAAAAAATATTAAAATAGAAAAGTGCAGTTTAATGTTGAATTATTTTTTTAACTAGGCAAAATTCAAGTCAATTTACAAAAAAAAAAAAAAAAAAATATTGAGACATAGACAAATACAAATATTTACCAATACCACTTGTTAAAATTTTTTTTTATAACAACTTCAGGTCAAAATAATCAATATTAATACTACACGATCAAAAATATGAAAATACAATTGCAGAATTTACTTTTAAATTCTACCTAAAATCAAAGCATATCCAGATCAAAATACTCTTAAATAAATATTAAAAAGATAGCAAAGAGACGTTTATAATGAAGAGTCGTGTTCTAAGTGTCAGTATTTGTCGAATTCGAAACGGATTGATTTGGATAGATTATTTGGTTCCTGTGACCCCATTAGCCATGTCGCCTGTCATGCCTCATCTTTCAAAGTGTGACAGTCGCATCGATGCGCGCGTGTAATCATGTTGTCCATGTCCATGTTTAAGACCAAACTGGTCCACGCAATCCATCAACTATCACAGCACAGATAGTTTATCGTAATTACGCAGGCAGCCAGCAGGCATCCAGCAGCCAGAAGAATCCACAAGGAACACACAGCAGTGGTCTTCCTTCTAGATGTTGGCACATACATCTGTAAGTGGCAATGTTGATGGTCAGTCCAACGCTGACCTCAATGCACGTCCCCAAACGAGGCGAAAGAGAACTCGGCTCGCTGCTGACCCAATTCCGACGCCCATTCGCAGCGCAGCGCAGATCTTGGTCGTTCACTTAACTTTTGCGTTCTGTTCTGGCTGGGAACTGGTTACCAGCTACACATCTACTATACAATGTGGCACACCACACACACTCATAGCTGTCTAATCTGTTGTGCATCTTGTTGCTGGTTATTAACATCAAGTCATGTTCCTGTCGTATTAGGCAATGTTTGACAGTCGCCAATTGACGACATCGTAATGGGCAACCGCATCGCACACAGATCCCCAGCAGCTGGAGCTGACCACGAGACTGATGGCCAGTTTAATACGCGTCGGCGTTATCAGCAGCACAAGCGCGAGTATTGCCTGCAGGACGAGTATCGCTCCAAGACGCTGCCAGCGCGTTATCCCCAGGACAACAAAGAATGCCAGGCGCATCTGGGGTCCAGCAGCTGCCTGGGCGCTGGCTCTCAGGCCAACTCCAGCCCTGGTGGCGGCAATGGCGAGACATCGCGTATGCTGTTTCTGCTCTACTTAATACACCGCACCTGGAACGTCGTTATGGACACGATGGACACACGCACCAAGAGGTAATTGAATCGCAAATATTGTGCCATCTTCTGTTTGTTGAGTTTCAAAAACCTGTTTGCCGTCGCTCTAGGCGCGAAGCATCGCAGGCAGCGCAGAAAGTTACACCAGCTGATACGCCTCATGGACGCCGTGCCCTTCCCACGCCAGACGAAGAATGCTCCATTGGCATCACCGACATCGACGCCTCCTCCTACTGCTCGCAGTACTCCTGCTGCAGCTGCAGCTACTGCTATGACGAGGCCGTCGAAACGCGCACTCATGCCTACAGCTCCATTGCGGACGAATACTCGCTGGACTCCATCTACCAGCCCAGCAAATCCACATGCGACAGGTGAGCTTGAACATGTTTTCGTCATTCGAATTTAACAGTCGTTTAAGTATGCTCTGCTTGCGTAGCAGCCAGCTATTGTCAGTCGCCACTAAAGTTGTGCAAAAAGTGTTGCATACTTTCGGGCTGCAACAAATTCCAGTCAACTGAAAAGAATGAAAAGCTTTTTGCTGTCAATTGTAACGAAACCATTTTAAAACGCAAAAAGACGGCAGTAAACTTGTTTAAATTAACAAAGAAATTTAAGAAAATTAATAAATACGGCAATGTTTTATGCTTTATATTATTGATTTATTTGAGTTAAAGGTCGTTAAGGAACAGTTTAGAAGCAGTCGTTGATGGAGGGCAGGGAGCCATCGCAGTACTTCCAGGTGGACCAGGCAGACCAGCCCTGCTGTCCAAGGATCTTCTGGGCGCAACGGACGGAGTTGGTGATGTCATCGGTCAACAGAGCGTTGCAGCTCAGGGCGCACTCGTTGTAGGAGAAGCGACCATTGGCAGGCTGGCACCAGTAGTAGTTGTTGATCTGGAAGATACCGTAGTCGTTGGAGCCGTTGTAGTTCTCGGGGCCGACGACGCCGGTGCGGAAGGAGCTCTCGTGCTCAGCAATGCAGGTCCAGCGAGCCAACTGATCGCGGGGAACGCCCAAGTTGGACATCTCGCGGGCCAGGGAGCAACGGTCCATGGTGCGACCGAAAGCGGGGGCGGCCAAAGCCAGAGCAACCAAAACGATGAAAGCCTTCATGATTATTGTATTTCAGTGAACTGTAAACTGATGTCGAATGGCTGGAAAGTTGTGGCTTTTATAGGCGGAAATTATCTTGGCCGTGCAGTTGAGTTATCGCTATCTGAAGTACTCCATATTAAAAGTAGTTTTACCTGAGACATATCTACAATTTTAATATTATTGACTTGAGTTTTTGCTAATAGCTGTCTTAGCTAGTTAAGATAATAAGAAACGCCACCGAATTTTCAACCGATTTGTAAATCCCCGAGTCGAACGAGATAAGAGCGCCGAAAATTGTAGAATATTTGGGAGAAATTAATTATGGCACTTTCTCAAGTATTATGTAATTTATTTAAAATAACTTTTAAATTTTATTGAATTTTTTATTTAACTTACGGTTTTTGAATTTAACTGTTCAAAATTATCAAGATATTTTGTGATAACTAAAATCCATTGCCTACTTTCGCGCGCCTATCAGCCATCTTCGAAAATGAAAATTCCTCTTATACTGCCCGTATAAGATAAACATTTCCTTAGGGTAAAAGTGATTTCTTTGATTTCCCTAGCAAAAATAATATATATATCCCACAGACGGACTGCTTTAATTTGGTTACCAATTGATTAATTGAGATTAGCATTTAAAGTGTTTTGCATTTCGATAGGAAAAGTACTCTAGATAACTCCTGCACAAAGATAATTTTCACCTATAAAAGCGACGAATTTCCAGCCATTCGACATCAGTTCACTGAAGTATTCTTACAATCATGAAGGCTTTCATCGTTTTGGTTGCTCTGGCTTTGGCCGCCCCCGCTTTCGGTCGCACCATGGACCGTTGCTCCCTGGCCCGCGAGATGTCCAACTTGGGCGTTCCCCGTGACCAGCTCGCTCGCTGGACCTGCATTGCTGAGCACGAGAGCTCCTTCCGCACCGGCGTCGTCGGCCCCGAGAACTACAACGGCTCCAACGACTACGGTATCTTCCAGATCAACAACTACTACTGGTGCCAGCCTGCCAACGGTCGCTTCTCCTACAACGAGTGCGCCCTGAGCTGCAACGCTCTGTTGACCGATGACATCACCAACTCCGTCCGTTGCGCCCAGAAGATCCTTGGACAACAGGGCTGGTCTGCCTGGTCCACCTGGAAGTACTGCGATGGCTCCCTGCCCTCCATCAACGACTGCTTCTAAACTGGATTCTGATTATCAAATAAATATGACTAAAAAAAGCTAAGAAATCGTGTGTTAAAAAGGTTTAAAAAAGTCTATTGATAGTTCTTCAATACGAACTGCGGTTCTTATACTCGTGTAAACAAAGTCTAATACTAGTATAAGCAATGTCTTGTCAGTCCCTTATACGCATTTCAACAATGTCTTATAACTCACACAAGCGCTGTATAAGAGCGGCGTCTTGAAACTCGTTGAGAAAGTGACCGAAGAGAGCCGAACTAACTGTCATCGGCTGCTTGAGTCGCGACGAGGTGAAGCCAAGTTTACGGTTGCCTGGCTTGACTCTGCCTCAGTCGGTGCGTGACTTCCGAGCGAATCAGAAGTCAGTCGTGTGTGCGAGAGTTGTTTCTTCGAGTATCGATTGACTTTTTGTTTTATCAGCTTGAGAACGATCGATGGCTTTGTTAGCTGTGCTTAAGGTTTAACAAAGTTCTATCGTCGCAGCGCAATTCCAAGTGTCGTCGGCGTGATGAATATGGAGCATAAAACAAAGTTATAAACTGTTTTGCGTTATTTGTGGTAACGGTAGCTCCATTAATATCATCAGCATCGATATCAACCGTCCCGCCGCCAACTCCACCCTCTCCGCCACACATCGCTTTTGTTACGTGTCGCAGACGATTACGCGATATATCGATACACACACATGCAAGTAGTGTATGAATGCTTACTGTTGTTGTGCGTTCTGAAGAGAGAGAAACAAGTTTTATTGGTTAGAAAAGTGCGCTGTGCTGTGTTGTGCTGTCCCCCTCTGCCTCTCTGCTAACAGCATCGCGAGCGCGCGCGCTGATTGCATTCTAACGGGAAAACGAGTACGTCTCTGAGGCTGACTCTGACTCTGACTCTGAATATATTTCTGACTCTGTCGTTGAAGCTGTGGCCCGGCCCGGCCTGGACTGCACTGGCCTATTGCAGCATCCACAACAACAGCAACAGCAACAACAACAATTGCAACCGTAACTAAGTAGCATACAAGTTGTGAGTTTTGCTTTGTGCTAATCTTCTCAATTCATGCCTCTTCTTTGACTTCGACTTCGACTTCGATGACGCTGCAAAGTGCAAGAAAGCCAACTTTGTAAAAGCTAACAACAACAACAACACCATCGAAATAAAATAGAAGAGAAATATGAAAAGTGTGTGTGCTGGCAGTGTGTGGACATTTTGAGAACGCTTGTGCCGTTCTGCGTTGTTGTGGCCCAATTCCAATGCCGTGTCATTAATCGCATATGCAACGCTCCAAATTGGATTTCGGATTGGCCTAGAACTGTACGTCATCTAAACGCCAGATCGAAAGAGAACGAGGTAAGACCGAGACCCAAAAATAACCGATGCATGGTCATCGTTCGCAAGTAGCTCGCAGCTCGTGGCGGCATAAGGTTATATTTAGACCTGGCTATGCATGGCTTCAAATGGGGTTTAGCCATTCTTCTCGGCCTACACCCACATACGGCTGACAGACGGGAACTCCAAAGGCGTAGCCAGGGGATCTATTTATTTTGTTGGTTCACTTCAATAATCTTTATAGATGCACTACTAAAATATGTTGATACAAGGGAATACAAAATAATAATAATAAAAATAGGGATAAAAATTAAATATTTAAAAAATAATAAAAAATAAATCTCATGAAAATAATAATTTGATTAAACCCAAAACAATAAAATAATGAAATGGAGTATATGTATTACACATACAAGATTAATGTAAATTAATAATAATAATATCATTAATTTCAATCAAAAATTACAAAATATATACCAAAAATATAATTATGAAAATAAAAAAAATATGCTTTAATACAACAATAAATTAATGAAAATTATTAATATGCATATTACAAAATAAGTACGATTTAAAAATATATAACATTTGAAAATAATATGAATTGAATCTTAATTGATAAATGAAATTTTGCTAAATATAACCATAAACCTTCTAAAAGCATTAAAATATAATGGACATTAAATTGAATTTAATTGAAGTAAAAGTGTTTACCATATATGTTAAAACAAGGTTCATCAAAATGTTACGGCACAGCCATAAACACATTAATTTGGTTTATTTAAATTGTAATAAAATTGCAGCACTTTATTCATAATTATTCGGCCAACTAGAAATAAATAGAACTGAGCTGTCATGTTGCCAACACATGTGTTTCCCCCTTTCAGAAAAGCAGTCTACGCTCTTGGCTAACTCTAATCTACATCTTAGCTGGTAGCTGAGTAGTTGAGAGCCAGACAGACTGTTGCTGCTACTATGCATAGCATAGCACATAAGCATATATGCTAATAGGGCTTGACTTTCTTTTCGACTTGGGCGCATTCATTGGCATTCAAAATCCTCTCGAGAATCGCTGCGTGGGCAGAGCTGAGAGTCGGCTAAGTTGGCTGAGTTGGCATTGGCATTGAGATGCCGTTTAGAATGGAGCCACAGGCTGACATTCGATGCTATAAAAATATTTTGTGGCAACATTATAAATTGTGCTGCGTGTGCGTCGATCAGCAGAGACGAAAAGAAAAAACCTGTAGAAAATAAATACATATAAAAGAAATTACACTTAACCGTACTCGAAAGCGTCTAAAAGAAAAATTCAATTGGCGACGGCACACGCTCCGAGCCAGGCACAAACGAAGCGTCGAATCAGCCAAGTTCCCCCTCCAGATCCCACTCCACCAGCTAGCTACAGCTGCTAACAATGCCACTTGGCGGACAAAGAAGTGTAAGACAAACAAACAAAAGAAATATCAGTGGGCAGCCAGCAGCAAAGACATAGTAACAAATGGAATACTCAGTCATATACTTATACTACATTGTACACCGAGTACGAGTACTCGTGTACGAATCTACAGTCTACAGCTAGACGAAAACTGTTCCGGTCTGATTTAACAATTGTTAATAATAAATAGCTTATGCATTGGCCACGCTCCAGCTAAACAGGGGACAGGGGCTGAAGGAGGCCTGCAGGGCGTCACACGCAACACCATGGCCAACTTACTTTCGGCCAAAATCACATATATAAAGAAAAATTTCTTTTCTTTTTCTTTTTTTTTGATTTTGGGTTTTTTGTTTGTGTGTTAAGACCGAGGCGTATCTATTCTTTATATGGGTTATTAAGGCATTCGGTTCCATTTCGAAATAAAGCAGATCAACCGTTCAACTGTTCAACTGTTCAACTGTTTAACAGATGTTGGACACCTGACAAATGAGGCAATTGTTGATTAAGTAACCGCAATTTGCTTACCTTTTGCCTCTAAGACGACAAGACGCTCTCTTTGTCGAGCTTAAGCAATTGGATTTGGGTTTTTACCGTAAACTGTAATAGGGTATTATGAATAAATGACAGTCGACAAGCTTGTTTACGATTTTGTTAACATCGCAAATACAAACTAAATAAATAAATTAAATATATAACAATTAAAGTAGTAGAAAAATAAATTTTCTTATTCATTCACAAAACTAAACTCATTCTCATTTATGTAAAATGATACATAAATAAATTGCCTTAATAACTCATAAAAAATAAATAACTACATATATAGTAAATTAAAATAATAAATAAATAAATTGCCTGATTTTCGAAATCAATTGGTTATTTTTTTCTATTCTCTGATATTTTAGTAGTGGTATCTCACAGTCGAGCCGCCAATTGTAGCTTTTTTAGTTGCTTTTCTTCTCCCTTTTGTTGTTAACTGCAAAACTAATTGTGGCAAATGCAACTGGCCGAAGGCCCATTGAACTGCTGATTGAGCGCAAAGGCCAAACTGTCCCAGACAAGCTAACAACAGACCAGACCAGACAATCAACAAATCACTCAATTAACATCGACTTCAAGTTGCGATTGTCTTTCACACGTGCAGACATTTTAGGGACTTCACCCTGCCCGTCTAGCATTAAGGACTTGCTTATCTGACCGAGATTTCCAGATGAACCCATTTCCATATCAGCAAACTACTTAAGATAACTCGCAGAAGCGTCATAAGTCCACACTCCAATATAGTCAGCAATATTTGTTTGGGAAAATATTGAATTCTAATTTCAGACAAATTGATAGATACCCTATGAAAAGAAGAAAATAAGAAAAAATAGTCCACACTCCAACATAGCTTTCAATATCTGTTGGGAAATTATTAATACCAAAAAGTCTCCAATGCAATATAGCCAACAATATCAGTTTGGGAAAATATTAAATACGTATTTCAGCCAAACTTATGATACCCTATGAAAATAAGGAAAAACAGTTCACACTCCAACATAGCCCGCAATATATGCTTGGGAAATTATTTAATTCTCTTTTTACCTAAACTAGTAGATACCCTAAGAAATTAGAGCATAATCAGTCAGTTTTGTCTGAACGGGAATATAGCCAATATTTGGTACTAATGTCAGCTAAACTTCTATGAAATAAAAAAAACCTTTAGGCAATTTGGATTTTTTCGAATTTTATTTAATATCAGAAAGCGATACGCTTAGAAGCAGTCGTTGATGGAGGGCAGGGAGCCATCGCAGTACTTCCAGGTGGACCAGGCAGACCAGCCCTGCTGTCCAAGGATCTTCTGGGCGCAACGGACGGAGTTGGTGATGTCATCGGTCAACAGAGCGTTGCAGCTCAGGGCGCACTCGTTGTAGGAGAAGCGACCGTTGGCAGGCTGGCACCAGTAGTAGTTGTTGATCTGGAAGATGCCGTAGTCGTTGGAGCCGTTGTAGTTCTCGGGGCCGACGACGCCGGTGCGGAAGGAGCTCTCGTGCTCAGCAATGCAGGTCCAGCGAGCGAGCTGGTCACGGGGAACGCCCAAGTTGGACATCTCGCGGGCCAGGGAGCAACGGTCCATGGTGCGACCGAAAGCGGGGGCGGCCAAAGCCAGAGCAACCAAAACGATGAAAGCCTTCATGGTAAACAATTTGCAGGAGAAACTGATGTCTTCGGGCAGTCAGGCTACTGCTTTTATAGCAGGCTATAATCTATAGTGTGCACTTATCTATAGAGGGTTTGACTAAGTTTCAGACCCGATAATGTCGATTGTCAGTGCAAAAAGATACGAACAGATGAAGAAGCTATATCTAATCTTCAAGTTCAGAATGGCACAATGAAATTAATTGCACTGAGTTCAGTTAAATAGTTGTTGCTCTTTCACTAAGCACAACAACAAATTATAATGTATTTTAAAACAGATCTATCAATTTGCATTTATTGTCGCGATATCTGCACACGCGTGGACACTTTTGGGGGATTCACAATCTGTCTTTATGATTAAGGACTTTCTTATCTCACAGAGATTTTAAATACCTGCCTATCAACGGAAGTTGCTTCAGATAAGTTCATATGAGAAAATGCCAAATAATAATATAACCACATGAAAGAATTGTGCAGTCTCATCTGATCTAGTAATTATTGTTTACATTTAATAACATTTGGCAGGCTCTTTAAAATATACAATTATGTAGAAACAAAATATTGAAAAACATTTAATATGTATGACAAAATTTTATTATTTTTATTGAGATTGCTTATCAAATAATATTTGTTGAAATTTACAAAATATTATATATTTATTAAAATTGAATATATATATATATATATATAAGTAATCAAAATATACAACATATAGTACATATTCATTTTACGAAATTCTATATAAACTCAAACGCACAAAATCAAATATGTATCTAGAACAATGTCCTTTCCAGAGATATTCAAGTTGTTATTCACATTATAGTTTTTTTTATAAACTAGTAAAATACCCAACAAATATTATGCCTTACTAATTATGTTTATGGAATTTTCATTAAATTAATTGAGTTGC
The DNA here is from genome assembly GCA_035047365.1 of Drosophila ustulata. Classification (NCBI taxonomy): domain Eukaryota; kingdom Metazoa; phylum Arthropoda; class Insecta; order Diptera; family Drosophilidae; genus Drosophila; species Drosophila ustulata. The sequence continues at coordinate 9,519,593 of JAWNPT010000057.1, read as the reverse complement.
CATAAACAGTAAATACATTCTTGATCATAGCTGTGAAATCCGTAAATCTGCCAAACTACTCAAAATGTACATAAGACTTCTTTGAAGACAAGATGCGTCGCTGTCCATCAACGAGATCTTCTAAGTTGTCCGTTTGCAACGGGCTTTGACAGATAATTTTTGGTTTGTTGCGCATTCAGTCGCCACTTTCTCCCAATTTGGCAATCTCTGGCTGCCAATCTATGGCCGGGGGATAATAAGATTATAGATTCCAATCGCCTTATAATTGCATACATATCGTGCTTGGATCGAGGATGCCTTGGGCAACATGTCAATCATATATTTTTGGCCATTATTATGTCCACTCAATGCGGAGTCACCTTCGGTTTTTTAGGTTTTTGATTTTGTTATTCATGTTGATATTGTGTATTTTGCGATCAGACGCGGAACTGGTGCCAAAAGTTTACACTATTTGTTTAACATTTGTTTTGAATTAAAATCGATGGCATTGTTATAGCTGCGTTGCCTCCAACACCGTTTCAATTCCAACGCCACCTCCAGTCCAACTGGTTTCCGACTGATTCTCTGCTCAATGCGAACATAATTAATATGTTTTGGGTTGGCCATAAATCGGCGTTGACCCGCCGTCATTTTGCGGTTGACTTGACTGTCTCTGCGGCATTAAATTTACTTTCTATGGGAGAAAATTTGCACGACGCGATTTTATGGCCACCCAAACAAATCGCTTTTTAATTCCAGCATCGCTTTTAAAAGCAGGAATTGAAATTAATATTCTATAGAGCACCTGCCCATCTACGGGCATTTGTGTATTTATCGTAGAAAGTGATCTCTCAACATTTCGAAAGTTTTCACACTTTGTTTTTGCAAATATGTTACTCCCCAATCAAAAGGTCGAATCTCCCCTGCAACAATTCAGACTCAGATTCGTTTTCATTTAAGATAATCTCAGTTTTATTTCATATCAAAGGGCAGAAAGCTTAGAAGCAGCTGTCGATGGAGGGCAGAGCACCGTTGCAGAACTTCCAGGTGGACCAGGCAGACCAGCCCTGCTGGCGCTGGATCTTCTGGGCACAACGGACGGAGTTGGTGATGTCATCGGTCAACAGAGCGTTGCAGCTCAGGGCGCACTCGTTGTAGGAGAAGCGACCGTTGGCAGGCTGGCACCAGTAGTAGTTGTTGATCTGGAAGATGCCGTAGTCGTTGGAGCCGTTGTAGTTCTCGGGGCCGACGACGCCGGTGCGGTAGGAGCTCTCGTGCTCGGCAATGCAGGTCCACTTGCTCAGCTGGTCACGGGGAACGCCCATGTTGGACATCTCGCGGGCCAGGGAGCAACGGTCCATGGTGCGACCGAAGGCGGGGGCGGCAAAAGCCAGAGCAAGCAGAACGATGAAGGCCTTCATGGTTGATAATTTTTCAGGAGAAACTGATGTCTTCAGCCAAACAGATTAGTGCTTATATAGGGCGGCGTTATCTCAGTGCCCACAAGAGGACTGCTCCCTATCTAATCGAACTGATTGAAAATCAAAAACTTGCAAGTTGATTTACTTTTATTTCATATTCATTGCTATCTTAATTATTAGCTATACATTCTTAAATAGATTCGAGATACCAACAAAGTATTGGAGATAAATATGAGTATTCTTTAACCACAACAACAATCCGATAGAAACTACATTCTGGCAAATATTGCTGCATTCTTATAAGATATGACTTCCACCATTATCTAGCTTTATTTTGTAATATTCTGTTTTCATTTTTGATTTTTGTAAAGAGAAAATTTAAAATATTAAATCAGCTTTTATTATTTTTGTTAATTTATCTATGTGATATATACACATCGTAGTCTTTACTTCTTCTACTTATTAATTTATATGAAATCGTATGTTCATACATTATTGAATACCAAAATACAATTACCTTCTATATTATTATATTTATTTCACTATTATCAGAATCAATGACTACATTTACAATACACATATATGTACATTTGTAGACCAGGGTTGCTCAACTATGTCACCCACACACAACCTGTCAACTCTCGCATGACTCAATTTAGTCATTTACAATTTACAGTTGCAGTTGCTTGGGGCGTCATACAATAATCTCTGTAGTCGCAATTTGTTTAATGATTTTGGAATTATCTCCGATATTAGCAGAGTTGTCTACAACGATCACAACAATTGCGACAACGACGCCGCTTTGTGGATCTGTTGCGGAAGTTGTTTCATATTTATTTGTAAATTAATTTATATGACTTTTTTATGAATTGCCAGTGATGTCGTTGACGAGTTCTCAGTGCCAAGCCAACCAGTTTTTTGTCGTCTCAGGCATGAAATAATGAATAGGTCTTGAGTCTGTTTATAATTCGGTGTTGACCCTTTGTCATTTGTCGAGCTGCGAGTTTACTTTCTATGAGAGAAAATGCGGCAAAAGGTTTATTTTTATTTCTAGTTTTTATGAGCAACTAACGCAGAGCTACAAATTGTTTGTTTGTTTTGCAAAAGTTTCTAATTTTATGGCTTTATTTATGGACGACAGCCATTGAATTAGATTAGCGACCATTCCAAATTTCAGTCATGCAAAATAAAGAAACCCAACCAAAGAAAAGGTCCAAGAAGCTGAAAACTAGTTTCAAGTTCAATTTTTTAAGCAAGTTTATGAAGTAAATGAATTAAAAGTTTAATGGATGGACGAGGAATCGCGACACGTGCGAAACGTGGACAATCAAGGAGTGCGATTAGATTGAGAGCAATTCAGTGTCAGTTTAAAAGAGTTAGGGCCCTCGATAAGGCCAAGAGCACTTGACAGATAGAGTACTTAAAAAACTACTTCTACTCTGAAGAATCCACTGGCAAGTTGGAGAACTGTTCTCCGCAATTAGCTGATCTGAGCTGAGCTGGGGCTATTATGGTAACAGTGCTTTCTTTTTCTATAATTTCGAGCCTTAATTGGACAATTAGCGGCGTCTTGTGTCTAAATGCTGTATATAATTGGTAAGCCACGGTGCGGTTGAGGCCCCAAAGGCACAACGTTTCAACGTCTCATCGACCTCATGCATATGCGATGAGGTGTATTCAGAAATTCTTGGGGCCAGAACTGTTAGCTGACCCATAAACGTTGCTAGAAGCTTTTATATTAACTTGTAAATCAAACAGAAAAGTAAAAGTGAAGACGTATCGCTTACAGATCGCGTCTATTCATGAGTATTCATCGATAATGCATGGACTGGTCGAAGAGGGTCACAGCTTGTTTTTCTTTCTCTTAACTTTTTGTTTGTGCGTCAGCTTTACAGTAGCCTTTTGTCATTTGTCTTGGAGCGAAGAGGTTAACAACTTTCTTGGCAGAAATCTGCGCAGAAATGTGTAGAAATCTGCGGTCGTCTTAAGATCATCAGTGACCAGAGAGCATAGAGCAGGGAATACCGCTAACAGCTACTTCAACAACTACAAGTCTTAACTCGTCGTAAGAGATGCTGACTTTAGAGTGGGCACAGCGAGTGCCGCCTCCCATCATTTGCGAGTGTACTCATGAGTCCATACTCATAAGTGCATGCGCTTGAATGGGGTTAATGTAACAGCCCGATGACGATGACGATGACGGGTTTCGCATAGTTGCGGTTGGGTCTCTTTAGACCTCTTCTTGGCAACCCATCTTGCAACTGTCTGTCTGTTGTTGTCGTGAAAGCAAAGTGCAGTTCACTCTGTGTTTAAATACTTAGGCTATTGTTGTTGCTGATGATGAGTGTGGTAGCCTTGGGTTATGTGCCAAGTCAGTGGTTTAACGACGATTCAGCTTCGCTCCGTTATGAAACGCAGTCATAAGTACACAGTTCAGTTCTTCCAAGACAGATCTTCAGGCTAGATGCCCCCCACACATATGTTAGCCTACTTTGAATATCAATAGCCCCCCACTTTGTTCGCTAACAAAACTCGAAGCATAGCCACAGTCCAATAATTGGAAGACCTCAACAAAAAACAAAATGAAAACCTAACAAGGTTAATGGTTCAACTATAACTAGTGGCGTTTAAATTTACTGCTCGTATATGAATAACCAACAGCTGTAAATCAAATAAAAGTAGGCTAATTTTTAACAATTTCAAACTCCTTACTGATCATCCACACTTAGGTTAATTAAACATGTCTTTAAAGATGAGGTAAAAACTATGAGGGGCAGAGCAAGTTTCCCTAAAGTAAAAATAAAAGCATTTGCAAATATTCATAGTTTGGGAAAAGATAAAGTTAATAAAAATGAATTTCCTTACGATTTAAAAATAAATAAGTAATATTTTAAGGAAATAAATAAGGTAAACAAAAAAGAATTTGAGCAGAACTTAAAATACAGAGAAAAATATAATAGGTTTAATCGAGAGTTCTTTAAGTAATTAAATTAATTTAGCAATGGAATTAAAAACATGTAACTTAAATTTAAGTTATATTCCCCAATTAAAGCTCTATACTAAGTTTAATGTTCTATACAAAAGAAAGAAAAAGGTGACAGCTAGTCTGCAAAGATCTAGACATGTAAGGTCAGTAATCGTAAATAGCCGGATAGGATAAATAAAAGAATTTTCGATATCAATAATTCTAATGCTCGATGGTGAGGGAGAGACGCGGAAGCAAAATAAGTTTAGAGAGATAACAATTGAGTGAAAAAGTAAACAAATTCCTAAACTTTTCCAAACCAATTGTTTACTTTATTCGAACAACTAGATACTATTGGTTTGTTATTATTTTCATGTTGATTGACCGCGATTATTTTGTTTGTTTTAATTGACCGTGGCATTGCTTGAAGATAATGATAACGAAATCTGCGCAATTGAGGCTTCACGAGGCGACCACTTCAGATAACCGTCCTCAGCCTACTTTATCATAGATAGTGTCCAGGTATAAAAGCGCAAATCTGTCCAGCTGAAGACATCAGTTTCTCCTGAAAAATTGTCAACCATGAAGGCCTTCATCGTTCTGCTTGCTCTGGCTTTTGCCGCCCCCGCCTTCGGTCGCACCATGGACCGTTGCTCCCTGGCCCGCGAGATGTCCAACATGGGCGTTCCCCGTGACCAGCTGAGCAAGTGGACCTGCATTGCCGAGCACGAGAGCTCCTACCGCACCGGCGTCGTCGGCCCCGAGAACTACAACGGCTCCAACGACTACGGCATCTTCCAGATCAACAACTACTACTGGTGCCAGCCTGCCAACGGTCGCTTCTCCTACAACGAGTGCGCCCTGAGCTGCAACGCTCTGTTGACCGATGACATCACCAACTCCGTCCGTTGTGCCCAGAAGATCCAGCGCCAGCAGGGCTGGTCCGCCTGGTCCACCTGGAAGTTCTGCAACGGTGCTCTGCCCTCCATCGACAGCTGCTTCTAAGCGTTTCTTCTGACTGATAATAAATGAAAAATCTTTAAGCGAAGTTTCTTTGAGTTTCGTTCTTCTCCAGCTTCTCGTAATTGGCTGTTTCTCCACACATAGAATCGACTGCTTTCTAAAGATCGAAGAGAAAGACAGATGCAGAGGAAGACCAATAACGAAAGCAAGAATCGATATTTCGAGAGACAGACAGACAGACAGATAGCCATGGCTAGACTTCCCTTCGAGTGGCGGACTCTCATAATAGGCCGTTGACTTGGAGCGGTCAGTGAATTCTTAATGGGGGGAACTCAGTGGGCAATAATTTATACAAGTAGACGTCGCTCATACTGACAATAAATACACACATAAGCTGAGCACTTGGGAACGTGAACGTGAACGGGAATAGGAATGGGAACGGGAACGGGAACAAGCAAAGGAAGTGGCAAAGCATTAGCAGAGACACCAAGAGAGACACAGAGGGCGAGACCGCTTAGAGAAAACAGGCTAAGACAAAGCAGGAAACCAAAGACTGGAAAATTATACCGGCCAGCAAATAGAGGCCAAGAGGATGGGGGTGAGAGTAAGTAAGTGCAGCTCAGGTATGACTCGAGTGTGGAACTGTCAGCAGACCTTTTCCTCCTGCCAAGCACCTGCTTGACTCTTTCCTATAATTTGTGCACATTAGCACAAACTGCCCGCCACTCGAAGCAGCACCAGAGGAGTACTGCATAAGTAATTGGCAAAGGGCCGCAGTTCAGCGCCCTCCCAAAGCTGACATCGAGGCGATCAGGGGGCCGAGAGGGCAAAAAGGGCGACACCACGACTTGGTGGCGGGTCAACTACTTACCAACTAAAACAATTACTGCGGTTACCGCCGCATCAAATCACTCTAGCGTAAAGTTATGCCGCTCCACAGATAACAACCAGTTGGAAGACTCGAAGGAGATAACTAAAGCGGGGAGGGGGAACTGTGATCTTCAAGGCGTATGATTTTCAAATGCTTCAGGGATTGTGGCTGATTTAATTGGCATGGAAAGAAAAAGTAGTCAGCAGGGGTGAAAGATGTAGAATTTTATGGAAAACTGCGAAAACAAAATAAGAAAGCGAACAGAAGAATCGGTAGAGGAAAACCCATGAGGAAAGAAAGGAAAAGCTTCGAAGAAAACTTAAAGTTATGAAGCCCAAAAGAAGCTAAGCAAATTATAGCAAATTGTCATGTAAGGAAACTATAAAAACTTCACATAATAGTTTAATACTCGTAAAACCCTGAGGAAGGAAATAAAAACCAATAAAGAATTAAAGCAAATTTGATTTCAGAATTTTGCCTATTTTAGTAGTGTGAAAATCAACGAGAAGAAAAAGCATAAGAAAAGGATAATTAGGAATGAAGAAGCAGTGAATAATTTATGGCATCAATTTTAGCATAAAATGGCATGCAATAAAAGTAAACAAAAAGAAAAAAAATGTATAGCTTATGCATGTTATTATATGATGGTGCCCTTAAGGTACTCAATTAAAATACTAGGAATATATGGTTTACAAATTAAGGTAATAAATTCCCTGATGCAGCCGCCTGAAGCAAGCAGGAAAGTTAGCATAGGAAGTGGAAGAAGGGAATATTAATTGATAAATAAATCGAATGTTATAATTATAAAACTGCCCTAAGGACATGAAAAACAATTCTAAAAATATAAACAAGTTCGGGTAATAATCTGAGTGAGTTGCCAGAGGAAGTAATGAAATAATAAAACATCCGTCCTTGGCTGCATCTATTCATCAGTTACAGCTAACGATAACGAGTGAGATGCTAACCAATGAGATTATATTATAGCCACTTATTTATCAGATGCTCGAACAGTTTGTGAAGTGTTTTCCACTTGCGAGAAATGAAAGCCAGAGAGTTGATTTTAATACGCAAAACTCGAGTGCAGATACCACAAGAAAAATTAATGAATGGCACGGTACGGCCGATGGCTTCGATAACGATTAGAGGGGATTCACTCTTATCAAAATGAAAATGGCGAGTGGCACGCCATGTTAGCCAAAGTCCCAGACACAGTTGAGTTCCGCACTTATCGGCCCAAAAGCCAACCGAGCGCATAGAGAGAAAGGGCGATCGAGATGGAGATGGAGATCATCTCAGACTGAGAGTATATCGAGTGTTCTTTCTATATATGATACTGGGAAGCAGATGCCCAAAGCAATGCTTAAACTTGCACAATGTCAACGTATCACATTACGGCAATAGGTAAAAAGCAACCGTTGTTGTTTTCCAGTTGGTTAAGTAAACATGATCTTGACTTGTCTTTGTCAATGGTAATCGAGCCGAAACGACCCAACAAACCCGACAACGTTGAACTACTTTTGGCATCAATTACTCGCAACCTGTCATACCACAAATTGGACTTACAAATTATAAACATTTCACCTGGCCAAACCAAACGTAACTATGTCAAAATCTCTCGACTTGATTCCCGCTCTGATATAAACCTTAATTATATTATTTGAGAGACGGTCTCTGTTGATATATATCACCCGAGGGCAACGCGGTGGGCACAATCTGTAGCGAACAAATCTCGGTGAAAATCATAATGGGCAAGCTGGAAAATCTTTCATTGCTTACAACATTTGTAAGAGGTCGAATGCTTGAATACTCTACAAAATTAATGAGTACTAACTCTTATACTTTAGACGGTGCGTTACTATTTTAATAAGTGAATTAATTCTTAAATTGCATTACTAAAGTATTCAATTGATTTATCTTTTATTAAGACATAGTTTTCTGCATCATTTTTGAGGAGTAGCTCTTGTAGTTTAGACTGTATGTTATCAGATATTTTTATAGATTGCACTACACTCAAGTCTGCCCATTTAAACTATTTTTTATAGCGATAATATAGTCTTCCCTTTTCAAGTAGTCTAGTCAAGTTGAATTTTAATTTTGAACTTTTATTTAGAGTTTCCAGTTGCAGACTGTACTTCAGATATGCAGTGCATTTGTAATTCGTTTTGTTTTTCTCTCGTTAATTTCAAGTCAAGCGCCTGGCTGTCAAGCATGACAGCTGCCATCAAACAAAAAAGCTGACAAAAGTCGGTGTTTGGGGATCCCAAGATACCGCGTACAATTCAAGAGTTGACAGCTTTGGGAAAATGCGATCTCGACGTTGTCTTGACAACTGAAAAGTGGCCACATTTCTCTAGCATTGTTGTTGCTAAATTCTGTTAATAGTTTTATCTACCATTTGTTGTCTCCCAGTCTCTCGGTGTGGGTAAAATTTACAACATTCAAAACCCTCACACTCCAGTTTTTTTTTTTTATATAGTCGTAGTTCCAGTTCCATCTCCCACTGCGAACCCTATGCAAATGGGCTAAAGAAATGGAACTGCCATGAGAACATTTCATGACAAGACATCGCCGCACTGACTTAATCTCTGCCAGCATCAAAAACCACTTAAAAACGGGGCAACAACAACAGATCAGCTTAGTTTCAGTCGCAGTTGAAAAATAGGTGGCCAGTTCCCTGTCTTATGTCGGGTGTCTTTTTTATTACTTCTCTTCTCGTGGCGTCCGCCTTAAAACAATTTGGCAAGGTGTCGGCTTAACACGACTCTGGAGAAACGTCTCGACGTCTTTTCTTTTTTATTATGTACATATTTCTTGTGCCTCGTCTTTTATGATGAGCTATAGCTGTCCGAAAAAGGCTGTGATAAATTTCTTGTGGCCAGAGAATGTTGTATAATAGCAGGATGATTAAAATGCGATTTCGTATGCGAATGCGAATACGAATACGACTGCGGGAAAGTTGACGAAGAGTCGAGAGAACTGGCGATTTATCAACTGAGGGCTTAGAAGACTGTAGCTTGTCATGTCAGGCCGTCATAAATGATACCTGTAAGTACTCGGCTAACAGACGACAGTAGAAAGTAAGTTTTGTTACTTAAACACGGTGAATAATCCTAGAGAAAGTGGGTTTTTCTTAAGTGTGTTCCTAATTAATTTGCCCGGAAAGAACCGATTATGTTTGCAAAAGTTTTCCTTTATTCATGTGCAGCTATTTTTATTGAAAGAAAACAAAAATTATGTAATACTAGCGCTACTACGATTTTTATACATATTCAGGTATTTAAATACTAATTTAAAACTGCGGAAAGTTAATCGACAGATTTTACTTTTATTAGATTCTACACATTCCATTTTTTACGATTGCTATAAAATTTATAGTATAAATATTTAGCTGCCCAGAAGAATGATAATTAAATCGACAGAAGATTTTACTTATCTAAAATTCTAAACAGTCATTCTTGAAATAAATAATAACATGAAAACAATATACATTAAATTTCTTTAAAATAAAATTCTACACATTTTATTATTATTATGATATTTGTATAATTGGTAAAAATGTATTAAATCGACAAAATATATATGTCTTGTCTACGATTTTACATTTTCTTGTTTACTGCGATTGTTTAATATTCAATTGACCACAGCCAATTTTTGCAAATAGTTACACCTCTTGTCCAAAACTCTAGACAATAAATTATAAGATATTTATTTTTGTAATCTGGGGAAAGTTAATTTAAACAACACCATATTTCGCTTGACTACAATTCTATACATTACCCAGTCATTAAATAAATCATAGATTTCAATTGTACTTAGCATCTTATAATTTGATATTTTTGCTACGATTTCAATTTGAAATCAAATAGAGCAAAAATTGTGAAAAACATTTATTAATCTGTAAATGGCAGATATTTGTAGCTTTGACAAATCACAGCACTTGCGATAAGTCATTCAACCCTGTCGAGAGGCCCTTGAGAATTGATACAGATTTGTTACCACGCCGATGACCAGATAAGTCAAGTTGTTTACCATTTTGGTCGCAAACATTTACAGGCGCTGACAAGGCCTAAACAAAAATAATAAACTCTAAATGGCCATGTTGCTCTGCAGGCCACAAATGGCAACTGCAATAGACCTACATTGTACAGTGGGCCTTATGCGTAATTGCATTGAAATTGTTGTGAATCAAAGACGAAATTTCATCGCAAGCAAAGTCGTTGGCTTCTCGCGATATCTTGCTCTCTTTCTCCCGCTCTCTCTCTCTCTCTCTCTCTTTTAGATAAACGACAAGATACGTAATTTGTTTTACGATTGGAAATTAAATTAACTTGTTTTCCAGCCATTAGCTGCGTCTCCGCTGCGATGCCATGCCCAAGTTGCCTGTTGCCATTTTGCAATAATTTCTTATAGATATCATTCGTTTTGGCCAAGTGTCTGACTGGCTGGCCAAGTAAACTGTCATAATGGCGCGGTTATGTGTGGGCCATTATATAAAATTTCACTTTTCTACGCGCCAACTTTTCTACGGCTGTGGCATGTCGGCCAAAAAGGCTCCACAATCTATCTGCAATTGAATGAAATTGCCAATGCAATGCAGATACACAGATAATGAGTTCATTAAACGTCTGCTGTCATCAGCTGCAATGTTGGTCAATAAAGCAAGTGGAAAGTGGTCAATATTGTTTACAATGCTTTGCTCTTTATTGTGTAATCCGCTCTACTTGAAGCAGGGATCGATGCTGGGCAGATTGCCCTTGCAGAACTTCCAGGTGGACCAGGCTGGCCAGCCCTGTTGGGCCAACACCTTCTGGGCACAACGCACCGACTTGGAGATGTCGTCGCTCAGCAGCGCCTTGCAGCTGAGGCCACAGCCATTGCTGGACTTCTTGCCATTCGGTGGCTGGCACCAGTAGCGATCGTTGATCTGGAAGATGCCGTAGTCATGGGAGCCATCGGAATTCGCGGGACCCACGACGCCAGTGCGGTAGGAGCTCTCGTGCTCGGCAATGCAGGTCCAGCGGGCGAGCTGATCTCGGGGCACGCCCATCTTGGCCATCTCCTTGGCCAGCGAGCAGCGATCCATCTTGCGTGCCAGGGCTGGAGTGGCCAGCGCCAGGGCTGCGAGAACGATGACAATGAAGGTCTTCATGATTGCAGTGCAGTGGAAGTAGCTTGACTGATGCCTGTCAACAAGAGAAGTTGCAGTATTTATACTCGCAGTTGGATAAATATTAAACATAATATGGGGGTGCAATTAATTGCTTTGTTTCTTTGCAAATAAGGGCAGCTAAGACTGCGATAAGAACTGTGGGGGAATCACGAGCCCGATGACAAATCGCAACCCGGCTCAACTTGCCACACATTGCGTTAGCCTGCAGTTTGCAACCATTATAATAGTTTTAGTGCGAATTAATCTAATCAGCGCTGATATAATTTATTTTGCATTTCTTGGCAAGTAAATGAGCTTGCGAATAAGCTTCAAGTCATGCAGTACTCAAACGAGTACTCATATGAGTATACTCACGGCTGTATTCACACTCGCACATGACCTCGCACGCATGTTTGCCGCCACAATTATCTGCACATTTTTGTATTTCTATTTTTTCCTAGCTCTATAACGTAACTAATTCAAAATATTTAGCCAGCTGGCATTGTCTTGGATCGCAGGAGAGCAGAGGGGAGGCCGTTGGGGCTTTGTTCACGCAATCAGTGAGGTTGCATGTTCCACGTAGTTATTTATTCATTGTGCGGCATTCGAGCTATTCGAGACTCAAATTGCACTTCATATTTTTCATTCACGTGCACTTCGTCAAGTTCCAAGTTCCCATCTTTGGCACGTTTTGCGCGCCTCCCAAGTTTAATGTCCGATCTAGTCGTATTTCTTTTTTTTATGGCCACTTCATTTGCAGCTTCAATTGACTTCACTTGACTCAACCGGGGGGTCCACAACAATTCAACAGACAAATCTGCAAATTGATCTCCGACTAAAGATAACAGATAGGCGATAACAAGTTGTTACCTTCACAAGCAGACAACTCGAAGCTCTAATCTCTTGGCCCTTTCTAAGTAGTTGCCGAAAATAAAGATAAAAAAAAAGAGATCCCAGGCCTTCACAGAGACTTTGTAGTCGTAACAACAATTATGCTAATCAGCTGCGTCGAGGTCTTTCCCTTTCTCCCAGCTCCCAGCTCCAACTATAAGAAATTCAATGAACCTTTGTGAACACAATGATGAAATGTTTGTTGACTATCAGACTGCTGCTTTACACATGATTTGCGTGGCATTATTCGATTAAAGCCAAGGGTTATGGATCCATAATTGACCAAACACAATTTGGCTTAAATACCATAACTAAATTCAAGCCCTTCTCCCAATCTCTCAGATATTTCTTTTCTTCGTTTTTTTATAACTAAATATTTATCTGTGCATCGAGCGATTTGCGTCACTTGGACACTTGAATGGGTGGCGTGTTTCCACTTCTATACAGTATAGGTTTACCTATATAGTTTTGCATTTTCATTGATAGAAAAAATACACGGGTAACACTTCAAAATAATGGGATACTTGAAGCACTCTGATTAATCAACACTAGAGCGTATGATAGTTTATTTTTACCCTGTAAAAAATAATAGTCGTATTTCCACAATGAATTTGTAAGTTTAATAACGGGTGCAGAGTGTTTCAAAAGTCGTTCATCTCCTCGACAAAAGCTATGGTTTGTTATAGATTAAATTGTTTATTTTTTTCGTTATGTTTAATTTCGTATTGTTTTTGTTTTCTGCCTTTAATATCGCAAACTTCTAGACTTTTTGCTTTGTTTGTCTTGCGTATTGCAATCAATTTTGTTTATTAAGATAAAGCTGGCGAGTGTGCCAATTCTCGAACGAACTGGAAATAGATAGATAAATAATACGTGATTAGAGAAATACATATATGTATGTATGCTCATGCCATACCGGATCTGTTAGTGCCTGAACGTCAACTGTTGGCCAAGTTACCAGACAACACTTCAACACTTTATTGGCAGCACTTACATACGTATTTATGGGCTGCACTGCATTGATTGTTATCGATCACTTGATTGGCAAACATTTCAAAGATTTACGTTTTATGCCCAACTTTCGATTGCCGTTATCATAAAATTGCCAAATATTTGTTTATTTTTATATTTGTTTAAAGTTAATTAATCAGCCTGTCAGCACTGACCAGTTTTAAAGGTGCATTAGGCTGACTTTTCATTGGATCGCTTATCGCTGGTAACAGCGATGTTGATTCACTTTTATGTTACATGTAAATGCATTTCCATTAGGCACTTTTAGCCAACTCAAATGCCGTCTCAAGTGTCGTCTCGAATCGAATCGAGATCAGGTCTCTGCTCTTTGCCTTTCTGCTGCTCTCGTTTTCGTCTCACATTGATTTATGCAAATTTGATGCTGCTCTTCATCTGTGCTGTGCACGTATTCAATTTGCTGATCAACCACTTGTTATACCCGGCATGCGCATGGGGAAGAAGAGTATAATGAAACTGTGTTAAGCGAAAGTGTTTGTAATACAATTGCGTATACGTATCAGCATCAACTGAAAAGCGGTTCTAGCCTTATCGGTCTCGTATCGAAAGCCAGATCTCAAATATTATGCGCGCTGTTGTAACCAAATTTGGTGATCATACTTCAGCAGATTTTACGCATTTAAAATTGTTTTTTCAACTTTGCCGCAATTCTTTACGACCTCACAAATCGGCAAATGAAACAATCATTTGAAGCTTTTGCAAAAATATTTGGAAGCAATGCTTCATATTCAAACAATTACCTTTGAAGTTACTTTAGATCATTAATTTCTATTTTGGCATTATTTTAAGTTTGTTCAAAGTTGTTTTCCAATATAAATTGCATAAATAACTGGAAAGTTACTTTAGATAATTAATTTAAATGTTGGCATCATTTGAAGCTATTGCAAATAGTAATTTGTATGTATTGCATAATTAACTTGATAGTTGCTTTAGATGATTTATTGTTATATTGAAATTAATTTCGTGATTTCCACAAAAATTGTATGTGAATTGCAAAATTTAGTTTGTTTGCTTTAAATATTTTTAAATGTCATATAAATTTATCTTAGGGCATCAGATATTGTTCGAATGATAAGTTCCATCATTTAGCGGCCAAGCAACAATATGAAACAGACAAATATTTGAATTTTGCAAATTACAGATCATTTAATTATTTTTGTAGTAGAAAATGATCGACATTTTGCATTTTTATTTATATTGTATGTATTTTTTCTTTATACTTTATTCATATTATCTATGTATATGAGGTATCTCACAGTCAAGCACCCTTCACTTAAGTTATGCTTGCTTTTACGCTGATCTTCGCACACTTTGCGTTCCAGGGGCTTTTCACGGTTATCATTGGGAAATTGTTAATCATCGCAAAGCAAGCATAATTGCTAGTTACTCTTTTGCCGCCTCCCGCACATGCCGAGGTGTCTTTAGACTGTCTACTTTGGGGTGGCCACACCTGTTGCCAGAACAATTGGAATTCAATGGAATTCAGCTACACAAAAGATACGTGACTGATGCGTCTGATTTGATAATAAACAACATTTAAATTTCTTAGCTTTGCATTGGGCACGTCATAATTTCCCAGTCGCAGCTGAAGTTCGAGACTCATTTGCATACGTGAATATGCGTATGCAGACAGATGCCGTTAGATCGCATTGTCAACTAACGGTGCATGCCAGTCAGACTTTTATCAACAGATCAGCGCGAACTCTAGCTCGCTCTCACTCGCTCTCGTCTGCCTGCTAGTGAAAGTGCACGCCTTTAATGCCGATATCGTATATTGACATGCTAATTCAGCAATTTTACAATATTTTTTTTTTCGCTTACAAAAATTGAGTAACCAAAAAGCCGACGACAACGTTTCAATCTGGCAGCGAGGCGTTCGATCAGTTGTCAACGTCGGCCGCAAGGAAGCAGTCTCCATCTCCATCTCCGTCTCCAGCCCACATGCAACTTGTCGAGGTGTCGTTGACAGCGCCTTATCCGATTGCCAACTGCCAACTGCCAACTGTTGACTGCCAACAGTTGACTGCCAACGGTTGTTCAGCAGGCAGCCCGCGTGCCGCGTAAAATGCTCAATAAACTGAATGTCTTGTTTTTCCGGTGCGTCGCCGTCGGCCAGTATTTATAGTTAATACGAAACCTCTGCAATTCGAGTTCTGCATGAGTAATGCGCCAGGCCAAGTCAATAACATTTATTAAACGACTTCCCCCTCTTTCTATCTCCTTCCAGTGACAGCTCGACGCTGCAGCGACATCATCATCAGCAACAACATCGCCACTTCGACATGGCACCCAGCGTGTGCGAGACCTCGCCCAAATTACCGCCGCCCCACAAGGAGCTGGCATCTTCACAGACCTCTGCTCCGGCTCCAGCTCTCTCCAGTGTCTCGGGCACCAATAAATGCGGCGCCAGCAGCTTGAATGGCTCGCTGGCGAGCTACAAAATGGCCGGATCCGAGCAGAGCTGGCCTCAGGCGCCCGTTTACAGCAAGGAGAATCAACGTCCGCCCGTCTACAACCCCGAGGATTATGTGCAGTCGTTGAGGAAGTTCACCAAGGGCAGCGGCACAGCCAAAGTGCAGTCCATCTACGATGTCAACATCAATGGGGCTGGCAATGTTAAAGAGGCCGACTACAAAGCTGCCACTCTGCCGGCCAAGCACACGGGGTACAAGTAAGTGAATTCAACTCCAAGTGATATAATAATCATCTTCATCTGTCTGTCTGTCTGTCCGTCTGCATACACGCCCACATGTCAGCGTCTATAAAAGCTAAAGCTACCGAACTGTGAGGTATTGCTTCTGTGTGTTGCACACATCTTATTTTCATTTTGAAAACTTTGCCACTCCCTTATCTGATTCCGCAAATTAGTAAAGACTTATATCAGGGATATGTTTAGATAGAGAACTTTTTTTATTTTAAATTACTTTATTTTTTTATTATTCTAAACTTAAATTTAGAATTACATTTTATTATACAATAATGTAGCCAGAGCAACTGAGACCTTCAACTTAATAGTTTTAGTCGAAAACTCTAAATCCTTTAGAGAAAAACTCCCAATTTATAACTGATTTAAATCCTATTCTCACCCCACACAGAAGTCCAATACCGGCGCCACCGGAGAGCGACAGCGAGATGTCACTGCGCCAGTTTGGCTCCATCACCGATCTGCTGACAAAGCTGCGCGCCGATCTGCGCGTCTCCTTCCCCAGCTTCGTGCAGGAGTTTGTGGCCACGCCCTCGGACGGCATCAGTCACCTGCTGGAGGTGCTGCGCGCCATACAGATGGCTCAGGCGAGCAATGCTCCGGCTCCACTCGCCGGAGGCACCAACTCGCTGGCCATGTCGCGCAATCCACAGAGCTACCAGCGGCGTGCGCTGCTCGACGAGCTCTCCTGCCTGTAAGTACAACCGAGAAGTCTCCCGAACAGTTGCCTTATCAGTCGTTAAATCTCCACAGACAATGCCTGAGCATTTGCTGCTCCCGATCTCTGGATGCCATCGCCCGCTTAGGCAACACACCCGTCGGCCTGATGCCGCTCGCCTCCTCGGCCACCGGACAGGGCATCCGGGGACGCATTCTGGCGCTGCAGCTGCTCGCCTCGGCCTGCGATCGCCAGCCTTTCGGCCAAGGCAATGGCAGCCAGAAGATCAGCGCTGCCGGCCACACAGCCGTGTCGGAGGCGATGTCCACGCTGCGTCTGCGCTGCAGCGAACCCGTCCGGTTTCGCCTGCTCATCGGCATTCTCAACAGCGGCGGCGGCTCCGGCGAATTGCAATGCGCGGGAATCAAGTAAACTTAATCCCTGATTAACATTTTCAGCAGTCATTAAAGTACTCTCTCTCTCTTTAGATTTCTCAACACGTTCATTGAGAGCGCCGTCAGTTTGCAACAGCGTCTCTACATCCAGGCAGAGCTGTGCCAGGCGGGTCTGGAGACGAGCACGCTGGCGAGGACCATCTCCTCGTCCTCCCCTTGGCTGGATGCGTTGCGCAGCGAGCTGAAGCGCTTCAACGAGCTGCACATCGATGTGGACAAGATGCTGGCGCAGGCACGCGATGCGGATCGAGTGCGCAGCCAAATGGTCATCTTGGAGCGACGGGTCCAAATACTGCACGAGGAGAAGACGGTGCTCACCTCGATGGAGCGACGCCTGCAGGAACGTTGTGCGGAGCTGCAGCGCGAGATCTTCCGGCTGCAGGGCGCCCAGGAGTCCAGTTTCAAGCCGGTGGAGGCGCATCAGCCGGTGCCGGTGCCGCGCCAGGTGCCGCCCACCACAAAGCTGTCTGGAGGCAGCAAGCAGAGCTGCTCGGAGCACGAGGACGAGGGCATCAGCAGCTCGGAGACGGGCGCCTCGTTGAGTCCCGTGCCCATTCTAGTGCTGCCCTCGAAGACGAAGCATCACAAGCAGTCGCGCAAGTCGCAACTGAATGCGAACGATGACGACGACGACGATGCGGCTACCATCGAGGATGTCATCGAGGAGCTGGACAACATTGTGAGCGAGGCAGAGAAGCAGATCTCGAAGCAGGCGCATGACAAGCATCAGCAGCGTGCCGTCGAACAGGAACAGGACATTGTGCCCGTCAACATTGTGCCACAGCCGCCGCGCAAGTCCCGATCTCTGGCCCATCTGGTGCCGCGCACCGACTGCTCCGAGCAGGAGGGCTCCCAGTACGGCATGATGATGCAGGGCGATTCGGCGGCCGTCGAGCGGCTTGCAGCAATGCAGACCTTCTTCGACGAGGTGGACTACGATACCCACAACGATGCGGATCAGCATCAGTCCTATGGCTTGGATGTGCCCGAGTCGGAGGCAAACACCACAGCGACCGCCTACAATGCGAGCATCAATCGGGAGCTGCTCGACGTCATCATGAATGCGCGGCACGACGAGCACGATCCCACCATGCTCGCCCTGAGGAACAGCACAGCTCAACAAACCGTTCAGGTGGAATCGCGGCAAGTCTCCGTTTCCAACAGCAACAACAAGCCAGCAGCTCCAGCGCCGCCGGCTCAGCACTTTAACGGCGTCTTCTTTATGACGGGCATGAACACACCTCAGAAGTATCCCAAGCCGGATCTCACTGCCGCTCTGCAGGCGCGTCGCGTCACCAAGAACGTGGAACGCCTCGAGGCAGCCTTCGCCAATACGCACGATCCAACGCAGGACTCGCAGGCCATGGTCCGGGAGAAGTCGCGCAGCAATCAGCAGATCTACTTCAGCAGCAATCCTGCCATGCAGCGCATCCACGACTATCCTGCCGCCAATCCACACTCGGCCAATGTCTCCGCACGCACACGATCCTACACACAAGGCTCTAAGGTCACGGATCTGCCCTCCGGCCTCTATTAGGCCCCTCAGATGCGCCAGCTCCAGCTCCTGTGCAATATACAAAACCAATCCTAACTATAAGCATCCATTTCCATCCTCAAGTTTATCAAGTACTTCTTAGCTTAGATTCGGTGGCAGCTTCAAATCGGGTCCCTAACTCTTAAGTCAGTCGGTATTAGTTGACCTAGGCTAATCATTTCCACACCTAATTATTACTGCATATTTATACATTTTTTGTTTAAACAATTACGAATAAATCTTTTAATTTACAAAAGCAATCAATTCTAAGAAAACTTCGGATCAATTTCAGTAAAGCATATTTATTAAGAACTCAGGGAAAACTGTTTAGAAGCAGCTGTCGATGGAGGGCAGAGAGCCATCGCAGTACTTCCAGGTGGACCAGGCAGACCAGCCCTGCTGTCCAAGGATCTTCTGGGCGCAACGGACGGAGTTGGTGATGTCATCGGTCAACAGAGCGTTGCAGCTCAGGGCGCACTCGTTGTAGGAGAAGCGACCGTTGGCAGGCTGGCACCAGTAGTAGTTGTTAATCTGGAAGATACCGTAGTCGTTGGAGCCGTTGTAGTTCTCGGGGCCGACGACGCCGGTGCGGTAGGAGCTCTCGTGCTCAGCAATGCAGGTCCAGCGAGCGAGCTGGTCACGGGGAACGCCCAAGTTGGACATCTCGCGGGCCAAGGAGCAACGGTCCATGGTGCGACCGAAAGCGGGTGCGGCCAAAGCCAGAGCAACCAAAACGATGAAAGCCTTCATGATTATTGTATTTCGAACTGATGTCGACTGTCTGCAAAGACTTGGCTTTTATAGGGGAAGAATATCTCCAATCTGTTATCTATAAATTGGAAAAACCCCAGAAGGAATCCCCCCATTTGCAGATTTGCCAACCTGCTAATATAGCCGATTATAATATAGTAAGGTATAATGTGCTATCAGTTGCAGGTACTTGTGCGTAATTTTTAATGACAATCTCCTATGCCGTATCATACGCGTACTTTCGATTAAGCAATGCGCTAAGTGTTGCATTTTCATTCGCGTCTAGTCTGGGTTTTCCCGTTCCACTGATAAGGTCCTCCAGCCAGATATCGTCCACCTATAAAAGAGCTGCCTTTCCAGCCATTCGACATCAGTTTACTGAAGAATTCTTACAATCATGAAGGCTTTCATCGTTTTGGTTGCTCTGGCTTTGGCCGCCCCCGCTTTCGGTCGCACCATGGACCGTTGCTCCCTGGCCCGCGAGATGTCCAACTTGGGCGTTCCCCGCGATCAGTTGGCTCGCTGGACCTGCATTGCTGAGCACGAGAGCTCCTACCGCACCGGCGTGGTTGGCCCCGAGAACTACAACGGCTCCAACGACTACGGTATCTTCCAGATCAACAACTACTACTGGTGCCAGCCTGCCAACGGTCGCTTCTCCTACAACGAGTGCGCCCTGAGCTGCAACGCTCTGTTGACCGATGACATCACCAACTCCGTCCGTTGCGCCCAGAAGATCCTTGGACAGCAGGGCTGGTCTGCCTGGTCCACCTGGAAGTACTGCGATGGCTCTCTGCCCTCCATCGACTCATGCTTCTAAGCTATTTTCCTCAATTCCGATTAAAATAAACTTCTAAATGCAAATCTATTATACTATGAATTTTATTATCCATACAAAACACATAATGGGAATATTTTAATTGATAGTATTGTGTCTGCAGCACCTACATTTAATACCAATGGACTTCGTAATACTCGTGTCCCGAGAATAGTAGACAGTATGATTTATCTTTTATTTTCATTAAAGTGTTATGCAAGATTCAACAATAATTATTATCTGATTAACCATATCCTAATAGATAATATACCTGAATATTTCCACTCGCTGATAAATGAAGTATTAAAAATAATATATCGTCAAATTTAAGCAAATAAAAATCCTTTAGCTGTGCTGTCAATTACAAAAAAAAACTAATTAAAATAATAGAAGCTAAATTTCTTATAAAAGGTTTACGATAAATACCTTTATTCAGCGCTTGAATAACTGATTGACAATATTTCAAATCAATTTAGAAGTTGTCCATCAAGCAATACCCACAACTTCAAAGTTTCTTAATTTCCAACATTAAAATTTGAAAAATTTCATTTTAAACACTGCGGCCTTAACGGACAGTAATCGAATATCTATTATCGAAACAACGATTGTACTACCATATTATGAATATATCAGTACACCACACTTTATTGTAATCGATAGCAAATTATCGACACACTGTTTTTTGGTATATTTTGGCAATTTAGCCTGCGGTCACATTGTGCCAACTTTTGTTATTAAAGTGAAATTTTTGTTCTTGCAGAGAGGGCATTTTTTTGGAAAACTTAAAAAAGAGCCCAAGTGATTTGTGCAAAAGAGTGAAAAGGAATTTCCATTTGTTGCTAAGGAGGCTGTGCAATGTTTAATGGTTAGCGGGCTGTCAGCGCTCTGACACTGTTATTTTCATTGGTGCTACTATTTTGTTGGTTAAATGGCGCGGCATTACATTTGGCTTGCAATAATACAATAACAACTAAAATCCACGAGTGAACACACGCACGCACACATGCATAACATCTCCCACACTTGCTATATTGATTAGCTAGGAAAGAAAGAAAAGCGAAAACGAAGCGAATTGGAAACAGGAAAAGAACGCACAATTCGCACATAAGAATGTGAAGGCGAAAAGCATTGGCACACAATTTGCGCACTTGTTTTGAGGGAGGAGGAAGGCAGTAACATACTATATACGTACTATATAATCAGTAGATCTCGTTGAGTCACGGTTGCTGCTGCTGCTGATGATGATGAGGGCGACCCAAAATACATCAACATCCCGTTCTCTCTGGCGTTCTCGAAATATTCTTGCCACCAAACTGTGTCGTAACTTTTTACTATAAAACCGGCCTCGTTTTAACAATTGTTTGCTTTAATGTCAGTTTATAGTACACTAATTAATTCAATCGTGCGATTACAGTCTGAAACTTTAGAGTATTTGAGTAACTGCCAACATTCAGTCAGCTGCGAGAATCGGATGTTGTTTTTATTGATTTGTTGGCCACATCATCGTCTCTGAAAGTGCCACTGTTCTTGTTCCTATCTCAGTTCGCATCTGGTTGTGGTAATAATAATGAGGGCACACACACCTTTCATGTGATATACTTTTCACACTTGATATTTGTTTAATTGGGTCCATTTATTTCTCAATATAGATAAGGTTCCTTGCTTAAAAAACATTATATTTAAATCATACACATTTTGTAAAGTTCCGAAGAAACATTGTATATCAAAATATGTTAAATTATATACTAATTAAATTAGTATTACTCATAAGCTATATCTTTAAAAAATTAAAATTTCTTTCTAAAATATTAATAACAATAATTTCTCTATATAGATTCACATCGCTTACACATTCAAAATCCAAATCTCAAATCGCACTGACATTAATTGCCCCCATAGAATAATCATCATCTCATCATTCGTCATAAGCGAGCTCAAGATTACAAAGTTCAATTGGCATCCCACGTTCTGAAAGTCGAAGCAACAATCAGAAGCCGCAGCCATGTCGTGGATGGCCTTTGGAGCTTTCGCTTCCGGCTTTGGTATTTGCTCACCACACGTTATTTGTTGTAGTTGTTGTAGTTATTTGTACTGTCCGTCCTCCCGTTGTGCCGTACTTAGCAAACCCTTTTAGTTAATTTATTTGTTCTAGCTCTGACTTAATCAATATTTTCTGTTCTGCTTCGCAGTACTGCAGCGCCTGCTGGGCGGCGATTTGCCACCAAACAAAGTCGTCGAGATCAAGAGCGAATCCCTGGGCACACTCCAGGTGCTGGCTCGCGATGATGCCATGGTATTGTTTGCCCCACCCTACAACAGCAACGATAAGCGCGCTGTCTACGAGATCATCTTGCAACGTCCCACCTCCGACTCGAATACCACCTCGTTCAGTCTGTATCGTTCGCCTGTCCAGGCGGAGGCCGAGGAGAAATTCAATACGTTCATGCAACGATTGCCTGTTTTTGTGGGCATTGTCAAGGAGGTCAGTGTAGCTTAGTAATCGTGCATAGATCACAATTTCATCGCCTCCTATTTCTCACTTGCAGTATTACAACGTGAATGGTTTGCAAAAGGTTTGCGATGCCCTCTCAGAGAATCCCTCGTGGACGCTCGCCCATCTCGTTGCCTACTTCAATCTGCTGGAGTACATCAGCAATCCGAAGGTGGTGCAGTGCATCGATGTGGCGGATCACACAACGCTCATGTCGCCATTCCAATTGGCCATTAAACAGGGACACATCGAGATGGTCAAGGTGCTGCTGCCATTCAGCAAAATGGAGCACTTGGACATCAACAGCAACTCGGTGTTCCATTATGCAGCCAGCACAACCAAAGAGATCCTCAATGTGAGTCTAACCCGATAGTCATTAGATCTTAAAGACAAGACACCTTTCAGCCTATAATGTATATCGCTATAGCTTAGTATCTGTTTGTCTGCGGGTCCGCATATTAATATTTAGAAGTCTTTTTTTTAATTTATACTACGCAATAAGAATGTTTATAATGTTTGTATTACAAAACTACAACTACCACAATAACTGACAATATTCATATAGATTCTAAAAAGATGAAATTGACTGTAATTACGATAGTAATTTCAAAGCTTGACTTCAATAATTGCAACTTTTATCTCAGCCTGAAGGCGTTAATTGCTCTTAGTTACTTTGTACTCAAGAATTTAATTCAATATTACGAATAATAGAATAATAAGCTAAATGATTCCGAAGACCTTTAATTATGATCGTAACGAGTAAGCTAGACATCGTAACTTTATTGTTGAAATCATTTTGTTAGTTAAGATTAAGAATGTAATAGTGTAATTAGTTTATTACTCTCGGCTGTAGCTTGCTTAATTGTTTGTGTTAATAATTGATTGTTTTTTCGCAGCTGCTAACCGACAATAATACTGTGAACCTGAACCACCTCAACTCGGACGGCTACACGCCCTTGCACCTGGCCTGCGTCACCGACAAGCCGGAGAATGTGAAGGCGCTGCTTCTGGCCGGCGCCGACGTCAATCTGAATGCCAAGAACATCAGCAAACTGTACAAGACATCGACGCCCACATCGGTGGCCTCCTTCTTACGCACCAATGCCAGCAAGCTCTACACACAGGACATGAAGTATGGCGGCACTCCGTTGCATTGGTGCTCCTCCCGGGAGACATTGCATGCGCTGATCATGGAGGGCTGCGATGTGAATGCCACCAACTTTGATGGACGCACCGCATTGCATGTGATGGTGGCACGGAATCGTTTCGAGTGCGTGGTCACGTTGCTGGCCCACGATGCGGACATTGATGTGCTGGACACGGAAGGCAATGCTGCGCTGCATATTGCCATCGAGAAAAAACTGGTGCCCATTGTGCAGTGTCTTGTGGTCTTCGGCTGTGACATCAATCTGAAGAACAAGGATGGCAAGACTCCGCGTCACATGGTGGGCAACGATGCCAGCGGCAACAAAGAGGACGAAATCTTGTACATATTGCATTCGGTGGGGGCCAAACGCTGCTCCGACAACAGCTCCAAGTGTCCGCCCGGCTGCAATGCCAAGGGCAGCTACAACGGCATACCACCAGAAGCGCCCGAATCCGTGGAGCAACGTGAGCACATCGAGAACATGCTGGCGGCCACGAGTCGCCAAGTAGTGGGCGGTTTTCTAGGCGCAGCCGCAAATGGTTTGCTGGATAAGCAACAGCCAGCACCACAGTGAGTAAAATTAACTATCGCCAGTTTAGCAGCTCAATTAAACTCAAACTTGCTCCACAGAAAACCCGTTGTGGTCGACACGGAGAAGGAGCAAAAGGGCCAGAGCATCATGGACGCCTTGCTGGGCATGTTCACCACCAAGGTGAATGCGGAGGAGATGAAAAAGGAAAACTCATCGGGTAGCTTGGCCAGTGGCACAGCCACACCGCCCTCAGGCGTCGCCAGTCCCGAACAATTGCCTTCACCCACATCTCCCATAGCTGCCGAGGTGGGCGACAAACCCTATGGCCGTGGACGTCTGTTGTGCTTGGATGGCGGCGGCATACGCGGCCTGGTCTTGGTTCAAATGTTGCTCGAGGTGGAGAAGCTGTCGCGCACACCCATTGTCCATATGTTTGATTGGATTGCCGGCACCAGCACGGGCGGCATCTTGGCGCTGGGACTCGGCTGCGGCAAGACGATGCGTCAGTGCATGGGGCTGTATTTGCGCATGAAGGAGCAGTGCTTTGTGGGCTCCCGCCCCTATAATAGCGAATACTTTGAGGCGATACTTAAGGATAATCTCGGCGAGTTCAATGTGATGACGGACATCAAGCATCCCAAGATTATGGTCACTGGCGTCATGGCCGATCGCAAACCCGTCGATCTGCATCTGTTTCGCAACTACACAAGTGCCAGCGACATTCTGGGCATTGTGACTTCCATAAGTAAGTAAAAGTTTACTCTGCAGCTGGATAAATTAATTTGTTGCAATCGTTTTGCAGGCAACCGTCGCATACCGCCGCCGCAACCGGAGGAGCAGCTGGTGTGGCGTGCTGCACGCGCCACGGGTGCGGCTCCCTCGTATTTCCGGGCATTCGGACGCTTCCTGGATGGCGGCCTGATTGCGAACAATCCCACGCTGGACGCCATGACTGAAATACACGAATACAATATGGCGCTGCGCAGTGCGGGCCGCGAAACGGAGGCTGTGCCCGTTTCCGCGGTGGTTTCATTGGGCACCGGCCATATACCGGTGACCGAGCTCAAGGACATTGATGTGTTCCGGCCGGAGAGCATCTGGGACACCGCCAAATTGGCCTATGGCATATCAACTATTGGTAAATGTTCTTTAAAAATTAATGTATATTGTTATCAACCCCTCGCTCTTTGCAGGCAATCTGCTTGTGGACCAAGCCACCTGCTCCGACGGTCGTGTCGTGGATCGTGCACGCGCCTGGTGCAGCACCATTGGCATACCCTACTACCGCTTCAATCCGCAGCTGAGCGAGGACATTGCCATGGACGAGAAGGACGACCAGAAGCTGATCAATATGCTGTGGCACACCAAGGCTTACATGCACAACAATCGCAACAAAATCATCGAGATGATTAATTTCCTGAAATAGCGCGCAAGACGGATTTAGACCGCACACACACTTTAACTGCTGCGTCTCTTCTCCCTTCTCCTTTTTATAGTCTGTCCTTTATTTCTGTGCACACTTTCCAAAAACACCTTTCCGCGGTCTAAATCAGGACACACACACACTACACTAAACACTCCCACCACAACAACAACAAACAGCAAACGCTTTCCCAGCCCAAAATTACAACTTTTAAACAAATAAATTTAAATTTTATAAAAGCGAATAACCATTAACTAAGATTCCATGTTGTAGCGAGGCTAGAATGATTATTATTGTGTTAACGGATCGTTAATATACAAATTTTGAATTTGGTGTTACATCTATCTGTATTATTAATTTTGCGTATTTATTGTTGTACTCGTATGTTAAATTGTTTTTTGCCAATTGGATTAACGCTAGTTTCTATGTTTGTAAACATTCCGTGCCGCTTTTCGTAGCCACGAATTTTTGAATAAAACATTGATCGATTTACATGTAAAACAACTCCTTTCAATTGTGACTTAAGTTTATAGTTTGATTTTTGTAGCCGCTTTTTTAAGATGGTTATAAAAGGAAATTTGAAAAAACCCTGTCTTATTGCTCGAGTAAATTTTGCTAATTTTTTTTTTAATTGCAGTTATATACAAATATTAATTATTTAATTTATGCTAGCAACAGTTGTTTATTAAAACAATAATTTTAACAATTGTCAACTAAAAATTAATATTGTAGTATTTTAATAATAAATTAGATTATAACTAAAAATGTATAAAGTTTATATTGGCAAGCAACTCTAAAAAATGTTTGGTAAACAGGTCACATTGCGAAATATGCAAATTTTTAATTCATTTATTTTATGGCCATAAAAAACTCATTTTTCAATTTGAGCACTGAAAGCACGAACAAAGCCGGGCAACACTATGAAAACAGACACTGCGTAAACATTCTGCATTATTTGCTACGACGCACAATAGCGGTTTTGCTGAGTCTGAAATTCTTTAATGGAATTTTCCACAGTCGTATGAGTAATGCGAGATTTATTTAACTGCTTCGTCTGTTTACATTACATGAACATAAATAAACAACAGACGCATACATGCACACACTCCCACACACATACATACAAGAGCAAAACAAAACCATATGTTTTTGCAGCTAATCCGATAACAGGCTGCTGCTGCACTGTTAATAACAGCGAGTGCCTATTTTGGGCCGTAGCACCTACAATTAATTTATTATATGAATATGGTAAATTGAATTATGCGTCCGTTAGTGTAATAAACACTTTAAACACAAACTATCAAACAGTTCTTTTCTTAAATTTGATTTATAAATCGTTAAAAATTAAGCGTGTGTAGCGTTGCCACCTGGAGCGCACGCGCTGACAGTGGCATTAGGGACGCGTTGGCAGCACCGCCAGCACAAAATGTAAACAGGAAAAAAAGTCGAGAAAAATACAAACAATACAGACAAAAAACGTAAGAAGCGCGTGAAGAAAAAGATAAAAATTTGTTGTGTGTGCTAACGAAAGAACGCAACGCAACGCAATAAGTGAAAAGCAGGGCGGACAACGCTACGTACACACCATCGGACATGTCCAATGAGCGTGTGGACACGACAAACGACGAAGTGGCTCAAGATCTGGATCTGGAGCTGGACCACCAGCTGCCCACAATGGCCGTGTCGAAGGGCATCATGATAACGCCGCCGCCCCCAGTGATGCCCCCGACGCCGACATCGTCGCCCAACACAC
The DNA here is from genome assembly GCA_035047365.1 of Drosophila ustulata. Classification (NCBI taxonomy): domain Eukaryota; kingdom Metazoa; phylum Arthropoda; class Insecta; order Diptera; family Drosophilidae; genus Drosophila; species Drosophila ustulata. The sequence continues at coordinate 9,492,061 of JAWNPT010000057.1, read as the reverse complement.
ACGGCGAATGGCCCAATCTGCAGCCCAATGCCAATCCATTCCAGCTGAGCAGAGATCGCAACGGAACGGTAGTTGCAATGGGATCCGGCACGACAATGGGCACGAGCACAGGAGAACGGGAACACTTTGCATTGCCGCATCTGCCGCCACTGCCGCTCAACGTTGACTATCTGCCGAGCCTGATACATCCCAGCACACTGCCGTCGAGCAGCAAGAGCTTCAAGATGCGTCCCCGCATGAAACGCCTCATGTACTGCAGCTACAACAACATCCTGACCGAGTCCAACAACCGCAAATTGCGAACCGCCGCCTCCACCTGCAACATTGAGCTGCTCAATCGCCTGCTAGAGTCGGGTGGCAACCCCAACGCCGCTGACGAATACAATCGCAGTCCCCTGCATCTGGCTGCATGTCGCGGTTACATACCCATTGTGCAGCAGCTGCTCAAGTTTGGAGCCAATCCCAATGTGGTGGATTCGCTGGGCAACACGCCGCTCCACCTGGCGGTCATTTCGGCCAGTTCGAATAACTTCAATGTGGTTGTCCGGGTGCTGCTGCAAGGTGGCGCCAGTGTGCATATGTTCGATCGCAGCGGCAAATCGCCGTTGGAGCTGGCGGAGGCAAAGTTGCGACTGCTGCGCAATCGCTACGATCATCCCACGCCCGAGACCGCCAAGATTCTGGAGGATATGTGCATGTTGACCACGCTCATATTGCGATATATGGTGAAGCAGCAGCGCGAGCTGGAGGATCTGTCGGCGCTGGAGAAGCGACTGCAGAACCTCAGCACCAGCGACGATCAGGAGCAGGTAGTGTCCCAAACAGCTGACGAGTTGCTCGCCAGCGTCGAGCGTTTGTCCATCAACAACAAGTAGTGAAAACGCTGGCTCAAATTGCGTGCAAGAAAGGTAGGCTACAAAAGTGCACACACCTCAAGTGTAAACAATTCAATTGATCAAGTATTTATTTTTGCAGTTTGTTTTTACGTTTCCTAATTTGGCTGCCGTTGAGTTGGAGTTGGATTTCGTGTGTGCAGTGCAGCCCTGGTTGCAGTCTGGCGACGCACGAGTTGTGCATCCCTTTACGACACTCACACGCACACACACAACCAACGCTCACACACATACACACACACACATGTTTCATGCGATCTTCTTTATTAAGTATTTCATTTAAGTTTTCATTGTTTACGCAAACAAACAAACAAAACAAATATGTTTACATTTTAAGCTTTACGTTTAGCGCGCCAAAACAAAACATAAATTTATGAAATAAAGATGCAATTTGCAACTGCAACAAATTTAACACCTAATTACAATACATTTAACTAAATGATTACAATAAAAACCAATTACAAATCGTTAAATGTCTATTGTACTCTCACTCTAAAATAATAAAATATAATTACATAAAACATAAGCACCTGCATCTGCATTTCAACTTTCCGGCTTTCTAGTGTTAAGCGCATGATGGACTCACATACGTATGGTAAATATTTGTATGTATGTATTGTACTAAAAAAGAAACACTGAAAGTTGACTGATCTGAGCAGACATTGATATTCGGGTGCCAAAATAGCCTTGTAGGAAGCAAAGGGAGAATATGAGGTGGGCGTGGTCTGCTATTGTTTTGTATTTTGTTCAAAAATAAACATTCTACACATATGCACATGTACATATGTATGTGCTTACACATAAGTACTTTTTTATACGTGTTTGTGTTCTCTTGTTGCAGAACAATCGATAACAAAGAAACACAAGCAAAATGTCTTTAGATGGGTAAGTTTAATAAGTGTAATTCATTTGAATATACAAGAAATATAAGAAACCTTAGATTAAATTCCATTATTTTAGATGAATAGCCTATTTATATACGTAAATCAATACAAGGAATACCAGTATTGACTGTTATCGATAACTTAATTAACCGTCCTCGGTTATTTTGAATAAAAGTCGTTACTTATCTCTGATAGGCAGTTTCACAGACCAAATTTGGCTGTGGCCTAGATAAATTCATTTTAATACTGATGAAGATGTTTAAAAGCATCAAGATTTATTTAAAAAAAAAGGAAAACGCAAAACTGTTTAAAAGGAAGCGGCTCTTGGTTATATACCGATACACCGAAAGTAGAGTAACCAGGTGGCAATTATTGGCGCTCAGTATTTTGGTATATCTCGACGTTAAAGCGCATATTTTGTAAATATTGCTTGCGGTCACACAGCTTTGTTGCTTCTCAAACGAAATATTCACAATAAATATATTTTTCACTTTATATTTATTTACTTAAAAATGATGCAAATGAAAGAATACAAGGAAGTGCCGCAAGACGCGCCACCTGCCGCGCATGGCGATCATAATAAAGGACATGGTAAGAAATAAACACGCAATGAAAACCAATAAGCAATGCATATAAAACTTATTATTATCGTTATTTTTTGTATGCATATACATGGTGTGTGTGTGTGTGTGTATTGTTTGTGGGCGGTTGCCAAAAGTTTGTGTAGTTTGAAGAACATAATTTATAGGAATAATAAATTAAAATATATGTATGTATGTCAACAGAGCCGTGGATGAGCATTCCAGTGGGAAGCAACTGTCCGCAAGGCCTTGAATACCTGACGGTGCTCGACCAGCTGTTGGTCTCGCAGAGAATCGAGAAGCTGGAGTTGATCACTGGCTTCGAGTCGGCGAATCGCTTCAAGGTGAAGAACTCGCTGGGCCAGAATGTGTATGGCGCCTACGAGGAGAGTAATTGCTGCAGCCGCAACATGCTGGGTCCGGCTCGACCCTTCGAGATGAAGATCTTAGACAATTTTCAGAACGAAGTGATGCATTTGACTCGACCATTTCGCTGCGATGCCTTCTGCTGCTTCCCCAGCTGCCTGAATATTCTAGAGGTATCGTCGCCGCCGGGTCAGGTGATTGGCACCGTGGAACAGGTGTGCGCCTTCATAAAACCCCGATTTGTGATCAAGAATACGTTTGGCGACGTTGTGCTCAGAATTGAGGGCCCCTTCTGCCCGTGGAAATGCTTCAGCGATACCAACATGAAGGTCAGCATTGTTATACGATATATGCATACTATACTAGATATCACTCTCTATGGAAATTGGCTGCAATCAAAGCAGCAGCAATGACGTCATGTTGTCGCTATGCTTGACTGCCATCTTCTCGGTGTGGTGTGTGTGTAGAATGCGAATCAATTGATATATGTAATCGTGATTTTATATGTGGATACATAAGGGCGTGCCATGTTAATACGATGTTTGCTTTTTTAGGTATTCAGTGTAAACAACGAACAAATTGGCAAGATAACCAAACAATGGTCTGGACTTGGACGCGAACTGTTTACCGATGCCGAATACTTTAGCGTCACATTCCCCCTCAGCTTGGATGTGCGCATGAAAGCTCTGCTCTTCGCCGCCATCTTCTTAATCGTAAGTAATGCTTCACTTTCAGTCTAATCAACAATTAACATTATCTTTCCTTACAGGACATTATGTATTACGAGAATTAGTGAGCAAAATTTTCATCGACTGCTTAGTTGTTTAGGCTTTGTAGTTAAATTTTAAGTTTTTTATTGCTCCGCACGAATTTCTATAACTAACCCATGAACAAAAAAAGAACAATGCTATCAGAATCTCCCCTCGAAGTGAGCGCAAACTGCACTTACTGTAATCTCGTCCCTCACTTGATGATTCTCTCTACTATATCTAAATGCAACTCGACACTATCTTTGCCGTTGGAAACGTGCGCACAAATATCATTTTGAAAAGCACTTTAACTTATAATATAGCTTGTACTTATTTCGAATCTTTATTACAATAACTCGATAAAAAGACGTATTTATATTTGTCAGACACTGACGTTCGGTTGGCATTTAACGCACAATCCCACAAGACACCACTTTTAACACACACTGACACTCACACACAATATTAATACAAATGAAGGAAAGAGTGCCTTAAGAAAGTCCTAATTGTTGTACACTTTAAGTCCACCCAGCCCCGCCCTGTCAACTGGCTCTAAATCCGATTATATATATCTAATGTATGTAGCTATTTTTGTATGTACTTAATATATATGAAAGCCCGAAATCGATTGTTAAAAACGTTAACGTTATTGGGACTAAAATGTTATTTGCATTCATTTTGCATTGAATATTTCATGAATTTTAAAACTACCAAAACAAAAACACTTAGTTATGCTGTATTTTCTTTACATAATTGTATAATAAAAGAAATTCTATTTTATATAAACCAAACTTGTGGCATATATTTACAACCAGTCATGTGATTAATTAATGATACGATTTTTAAGATGGGAATGTTACGTTGCTGCAACTTCACTGTTCAATTGTTCTTGGCAAAGTACTTGGTCTTCTCCTCCGGATTGGGCACAATCTGCAAACAAAATGTGTAATCATAAGGTGGAACTACTTAAAAGATTATATCCCATAGTTACCGTATCTGCACCTGGTTTCCAGCCAGCTGGACACACTTCGCCGTGGGTGTCAGTGTACTGGAAGGCCTGGACCAAGCGTATGGTCTCGTCGACAGAGCGACCCACGGGGAGATCGTTCATGGTGATCTGACGCAGCACGCCGCGCTGATCGATGATGAAGAGACCACGCAGCGCATGGCCACTGGCCTCCAGATAAACGCCATAATCCTTGCTAATCTTATGCGTCAAATCCGAGAGCAGCGGAATCTTGACACTGCCCAGGCCGCCCTCCTTACGTGGCGTATTAATCCAGGCCAAGTGTGTAAAGTGAGAATCAACGCTGGCCGCAATCACTTCAGTGTTAATCTTACGGAACTCGGCAATGCGATCGGAGAATGCGATAATCTCAGTGGGGCAAACGAATGTGCTGTAAATTTGCAAATGATTATATTTCACAAGCAGGGACTCTCTAGTTGTTAAGCTTACAAATCCAATGGGTAGAAGAGCAATACCACATATTTGCCCAGATACTGAGAGAGCGACAGTTGAACGATTTCCTTGTTGACAACAGCGGTACCCTCGAATGGTGGAGCCGGCTTCGAAACTATAAAGAGGAACGTCATGAATTAGAATTGATGTACATATACGTAAACTTAAATTGAGCAACCTGTAAAATGGTTTCTAATATTTAATTGCAAAAATCTATATATACAACGTTTTTTCCCGACTGATTCATTCACTGACTGGACATGAGTCTGCATTTTTTACACAACAACGATTACAATTAAAAATAAAATTGAAATTAGAACGAAAAGGCAGTCACAATTCACAGCGTGTACTTCAACTAATATTCAACACGGACCCGAACCAGTTCCAGTTGCTCATTAGCAATGAAATTAAAACATTAATAAACAGTCAGATGGCGCTTATTATATATATTAATATTTCAATTAAACTTGTGATGTAGGCCTTTTTTTGACAATATATATTTTGATATTATAATCCAGCAACTAACGATTTTATTTTCTCGATAAACTGTTTGTTACACTACGAAGAATTGAGCGCAAGTCAGATAATCTAGCAGATCTAGCTGCTGATGTGAGCGGACAGACAGAGCGACGGAAATAACTTATACCTATATACTTACTAACTGCTTTGGTGTACTGCAACTGATGATCGCCCTTTGGGTCCCCAGCGGGATAGACGGAGCCACCTGCAAACGAATAGCAGGATTCATTGTCGTCGGCCTTGGTCGTTGCTGCCCACAGCAGCAACAGCGTGAGGGGCAAAAATCCGAAGTTGTTCATGTTTTCACTGGTTTTCTAGCTGCAATGAGAGCACAAATAAACGTAAATATACAATGCAATTAGCCATGGACATTAATATTCATTTGACACGCGACGCCTTTGACTTGAAACACACAGACCACTAGAGTGGCGAAATCACTGTACCCAATGGAAGAAGTGAATTCTGTAGTACTGAGTGGTTCAGAGACACACACACACATACAAATATGTGTTTATACAAATTTCCCCTTTCAAAACGAAACGCACTTTTTGGCCACGCAGTCAAAAATTGTGCCTCCTCATCGGGAGCCAACTACACTTCAATTGTCTTCGGCACCGCTTGCAAACGGGGGGCGACACCAGCACTATATGATAAGCCCACGCGGGAATCTTATCAATATTATAGACGAATAAAAATAAACAGCTACTGCAATATGTGTTGTAAATAATTTCAATTGAGTTTCCACTAGAATTTCAGCGAGTACAACAAAGCAATGTCGATTTCACTTGTTTTGCCTTCCGCGTGTTAACGTTTAGTGACGTAAAATATGTTAACACAGGTGCTATACCTTTTGTTTAAAATAATTATGTCTTTAAATTCAATAAGCTGCTCTCCACCGACTGTTGATCTTTTTTCTACCAAACAAAATATGTACGTGCATTGACTTACCGGCTAGGGATGAGTCGATTAAAACTATCGCTTGCTTCGTGAGCCGCTGCCCTGTTGCGCATGGCACGAAAATCAAACGACCCTAAGGATAACTACAATTGCAAAATACAAAATATAAATTTGTATATAATCAAATCGATGTATTTCCAACTCTTAATCATGAATTCTTTTCAATAACTTTCTAAGCTTTATATGCAAATTGATTGCAACAGTATCGATTACAACCCTTTCCCGATTGTTATCGACATTCAAAAATTTCCCCGCCTTAATATTGCAAACACAATGCACTTGATTTTTCCTTTGTACTTACGCGCTATAAACTTTATTAAAATATATTTATATAAATTGCTCGCGCTTATAATATAATTTTACGCTTGGAGTTAAAACAACATGAAGTTATTCCATTTATGCATGTTTTTGTTTGCTTACGTTCTACGACAAATAAATATATGCATTTTATATATATATGTATGTATAATCTTATGATGACATTTTCGCGATATCAGATTTTGACGCTGACGATTAGCCACGCTTAAAAAAAACTACAACAAATTGAGCAAAAATTTGCATGCAAATTGCACGAAAAGCGAGAACATTTTAAAATACACTGTTTTTTTAGTATGCAAAATGACCAATTATTGTTACTATGTACTAGCTTTGATTGAGAAAGTATTGTGAGAGTTGATGTGGGGCAAGCCCCTGAAAAATGCATGTTGCAGCAAGTGGATTGCAGTGTATTGCATAACGAAGGCAAAGGCCTAGCTCTCCCAGACCTCGTCACGTTGTTTGGCAGCTAAAAGTTTGCGTTCTGAAATAGAGAAAACCGTTTAATAAGTCGTTAGCTAATTTGTTTTTAATAATTAACCAACCTTTGGCTTCACGAAGAACACGTCGCTCGTTCTCCCGCTCCTCCGGCGCTGTGGGCAGCTTAACACCCAGCGCACCGGAGACCAGACGACGCGCCAGCGCCGTGCAAGTCTCAGGACGCTGACGATAGGGCTGCAGCGATGTGGCGCCCGCTTTCTTGGCCTTGAGACGGGACTCCATGGTGGCCTCAGCTAACCGCTTCAACTTGACAAATGGATGACCCATGGTCAGCACCTCAGCAGCTGTGCAAAATTAAATTTAATTTAATTTATGCATTTACATAAGATGCAAGCTCGAATTACTCACCAATGTCGGAACTGCTAAAGACGGCCAGAGCATGCGTATCATCCACCCATTTGATGTCGAAACCGGTGCCTTTGTATCTGGAGAAGAGCATCAGTAAGTCGGGCGTCTTGAATTCAACCGGAAAATTTGAGATCTCCAGCACGTGTGGAAACTCCTCCTCATTGAGAAGTGCTTGCTTAATTCGATAAACCTGTAGACGACGTGTATAACATTTGATATTGCAACATAATATGTTTATTTTTGTTTAACTCACGCTATAGTCCATTTTGGGTAACTCGATTTTGCACTTGCCCACTGAGTCGGTGAGCTCCTGCAGTATCTTGGGATCCAAGCAGTCGCCGTTCTCGTCAAACATGTTCTCCCAATCATCGCCGTTCTCCCCCTCTTCATCTTCGGTGGTGCTGTCGGCAGACGCGATGGCTGCTGCAGCTGCTGCGGCCGTGACCTTTGGTGATGTTTCAATCTTATCAGGAATCTCTAGCACATCAGACACAAAGGTTTGTTTCATGATGCGGCGATTGCTGCGATTGATTTCCTAAAAATTAGAGTAAATAATTTATTCATTTATTCAGTAATCTGTATGCTAAACATTGCCATAGCTGCTTAAGCTTTCGGCTGGTTATCGTTTGTAGTACGTCGTTATGTTTGTTTAGCCTTGAGTAAAGTGGTAATTTACCTTGGAGGCTCGCTGGAGTTCGCGCACTTCGTTATCACATTTGTTGGCGTCGTCAGTCGTTGTCGTCACATTGTTGGCATCTTCGATGCGCAGCGATTGCTGTTGTTTCAGCTGCTGGCTGCTTTTGTTGCTGCTGCCATTGCCTCCAGACTTTGTTCGTTGGGCACCGGCCATCATCTTCGATGACATAGGAGAGAATGTTTCGATTAGTTGACAGCTAAGATAAGTGTTTTGTAGAGATAACACACCTCCTTATCACAGTGGTTGTCGGTCGGCGATGGTGTCGGCGTTGTGGTTACTTGGTTCGCTTGCTTTTCGCTGGGCGCAATCACAAGCAGCGTGGCTGCCTCCGAAAGTTTTGCAATTGTTTTCTTGCCGCGCTCTCGTCGCGATCTGGGATTCTTGGGTTTCGACTGTTGTGGAGCCGCAGCGTTATTGTCGTCCGACTTTGACGGGTTTGTATCTACAACTGGCAGTGCCAATGGCTCCAGCTGTGGATTGCACGTAGACGCGGCCATTGCTGCTTGCGTTGGCGTTGACAGCGACGTTGGCAGCGGCTGAGGCAAAGGTATCGGCATTGTTGTTGTTGTTGCAGTTGTCGTTGTCGTCGGCGGCGTCGTTTGACTGCGTCGTGCCCTTGGCACATAAACGGCGCGGTCGGGACGACGTTCGCGTCTCGTCGCTGCTGCTTGCTGTTGTTGTTGCTGCTGCTGCTGTTGCTCTCTGTGCGAACGAGATGAGCAAAACAGAAACGGCAAACGACAAACGAAAGGTAAAAAAAAAGATTAAGGCATACAGAATTTCGTAAAACGAATGGAAAAATAAACACAAATTTATGTTTAACGCGCACGAAAGCTAAAATATGCAATTATTGCACGGTCATTTGAGCTTTGGCTAGCTGAATATTATTTAATTGTATTGTATAAGTTATTTAATTTATTTTTTTCACAGCCTACCTGCTTGGCGAACCTTTGGCTGCGTTTGAGGTAGTTGTCGATGTCGTTGTTATTATTGCTGCCGCGTCTCCTTCTGCTTCTTCAGTTGTGCTGCTGCTGTTGGCAACAGTTTCGTCTGGCGTTTCGTTTGTCGGTGCAGCTGCTACTGCTGCGGCGCCTGCTTCCTCAGTGCTGTTGTTTCTTAGTGCAGGCGGTCGATAGAGATCAACAGAATTCGATTTGCTTACTGTGTGTGTGTGTGTGTGAGAAAGGAATGGCGAGATATTATTTATTAGCAAGCCCACACAATCAAAATCAGGTGAGGCAACACTCGCATTTGCCAAAAAAAAACAATGAATGTGTACATACCCCAAAACAAAAAGCAACAAAAATTCACTAATGTTGACCCAATTTTATGTTGTTGCGCTTTGAACGCTGCTTCGTGAATGTCAACACCAACAACAACAGGGTGCGCGCAACAAGTGAGCAAGCGAGAGCCGAGGCTGCGACTGCGAGTGTATGCGTGTGCGTGTGAGAGAGCGCGCTCGCATATACGTATGATGCAACCCAAAAGCAGCTCGCGAAAGAGGGCGACCTTGAACAAGCTGCGTGACCCGAACGAAACGAAACGTACGAACCGAATAACAATGGGTGGGAAGGTGGGAGGGGTGCATAATATACGTTGCACGTACAATCGCCGGCGTGTTTGGCTTTATTTTTAGTCAGTTTGCACACATAATTAATTGGTTTTTATTTTGCAGTTTTGCTTTGTTTTATTTTTTGCGTTTTTGTTTTTGGGTGCCTTTTGTCTATTTGCAAACATTTCAAATTGCTTGCCAAATGTGCCAGCCTTTTATTACATACAAATACTTGCAAATAATTTACGTGCAAGTGTGTACACACCAACATACACAAAATAAATCAAATACAAGTGGTATTTTCGTTAAACGGCTTGAATTCTGATTCAATATTGACAAAAGCAGCTGTTGTTGCCAGAAACCTGTTTTTGCTTCGATTTGAGCTCAACCTGTTTTTCGTTGCTCTGTGTAATTTCTGTGTACTCTTTTTGTTGTGCTATAATTACTGTCAGCACTTAGTGGTTGCGGAACGCAGGGAATACCGCTAATGTCAACCCAAACAATTACTTACAGGGTGTTTCGCTGATATGCTTCTTGACGCCCATTTTACACAGTTCCGTTACGCGTTTTCTGCTGGCGCTGCTGCTTCTGCCGTTACTGCTGCGCCAACTCTTCACCGGCTGCTGCTGCTGCTGTTGTTGTTGCTGCTGCTGTTTACGGCTGTTAAATTACAGTTAGCATATTTAGTCATGGCGTTGTTAATGTCAGCTACTCACGCTTCAAAGCCGTTGGGATCGATAAGCTGATTGCGAAAACAGACAACGGTGCGTCGATGCGGCCCTTGACCCACGGAAAACGTCAAAAGATCGTATTGCTGGCGATAGTTCTCACATGTTTGATGTATGAGATAACGGCGATAATTGCTCACGGCTGGAAAGAGCAGCACACTGTTCACAACAAGAAGAAACGAGAGAGTTATACATTTGTATATGTGCTGTAAGTGTCTGTGCGTGTGGGTGTGTTGAGCCTCTCTTCTCTCTGTCTATCTTACAGTAACAGGTTGTTGCTTCGAGTGGAAGCAGATGAGCAATAAGAAGCACGCAAAGCTCGACTTGTAAATCACTTATTATGCAATGGGGCAAAGCGAGAGACAGCGACACAGCATTGTAATAATTAACATTCATCTAATAAAAAAAACACCACAACAAATTTGAATTTGTGAAGTTAATAATAAATTGCTGATGGTGCGCAACGGACGCTTCACTGTTGTTTATTGCATGGCGATTAATTGTTTATTAAACGCGTGGTGCATGGCAAGCGAGTAAACGAGCACAAAAACCGTGTTACCAGCCCCAAAACACCAACGACGCAATGCGGAAAATAAAGTTGCATGCTTCGCTTGTCGTTGTTGTTTTTACTGCTGCTGCAGTTGTGGGGCAGCTGGGAAAACTCGAATTATGTGGCATTTGCAAACCGGTAATATTATTGCATCGAGGCCCCGATGTTGCACATTTCCGCGTTGTTACAAGACAACAATTGGGGTACGAGGTGCGGAAGGAATCACACAACACACAAGGAGTTGTTGTCGTTGTTGTTGTTGTCACCAGCTGCGATGTTGGAGCTCTTTTACACCACACACAGGCACAAAAACCAACACAATCACACACATACTGGCACTCACACATGTGTATGCATAATACACACCCACACACACGCGTGGCAAAGAAGTTCTAATAAGAACGAACTCGCTCGATTCTTGCTTACCCACTGCTCAATCGCTTTTTTAAAAACAAATCAATATCGATGCCAACATTGTACACAAATTCTTGATCGGTTAAGCTTAAATTAGCCGTAAACGCGTTTTTTCGTTCGCCGTTCTCCAGTTTTTTTATTAAATATGCGACAATGTCGCCACACACTAAAAACAGTTTAGAACTTTTTTCACGTTTCACGAACTCGTGACCAGTGTGACCGCCTGACGAATCTTAAAATATACTAGCCTACAATTCCACAAAACCTATATACTACTTTGAATGACTTCCAGTTCACTTGGTTGTTTTCAAATTAACATTTTCGCACAAATTCGTAAGTCTTACAAACACAAATAAGACGAGTAATGTCACTTAAACGTATGCAGCTGACATAAAGATTGGTAAGTTTGGCGCCATTGGAAATTTAAATGTTAGTTGAGCATTGCTAAATATACCAAAATATACCACCGCTGATAAAATAATGTAAGCGCAAATTAGAGATGTGCAAAAAATGCACGGCTTTTAAATTACTTATAAATTTGTTTGCCTTCAAAAACATTGTTAGTCTATTTCTTTTTTTTTTCGTTTTTTTTTTTTAAATTAGCAAGCTTACGTAACAATTTAAAATTTTTGCGAAGAAGTTCCAAAACTTGGGATGCTGTAGCCGACAGATGTTGCATGGCTAACAGTTGATCAGCTGTTATGCAAATACTCCAACAGCTGTTGTGTCCCAGGCAGCTTTTGAGAGCGCAGCCACTAGGGTTGCCAACGCAAAGATAAATTGGAAAGTGCAAAAAAAAAACACAACGACGGGAGAAAACAAAGTGTTGTTTGCTTGCAAGTTTGTGAGCATGTTAAAATTGCTACATATATGTGTATATATTTAAGATAAAGGCCAATTTGGCTTGGCAATTAGTCTAAATTTCAAGTGAGTTAATCGAAAATAAAGCAAACACGCTGCCGAACGAGAAGTGAAGGCGTCTTTGAGCAGTCTGGGTTGTGTGTGAGGTGCGTGGGGGTGAAAACCAGAGACAACGACAACTGTGCCATTGGCATAGAAAATTTTGCATATACCTCTGTCGTGTATATACACACATACATAACAACTATCAATAATATAATTGCAGACACACATACAAACAACAATTTATACAGGGCCAGGGACGTTGACGTCGCGACGTAGCCGTAAATTGGAAAGTAGCAAAAAAACAACAACAATATTAAAGCGAGCACACGCACACACACACACACATGGAGGCGTTTGTTTGATGAACGATTTGGAGCAACGAACAGCGAGCGAAGAAGACGACGAAGACCAGAGCAGCAACAACAACACCCCCAGCAGACAAACAAATTATGACGACGCGTGAAAATGTTGCCAGCCGTCTGTCCAAATTGATGCTTAACAATGGCTCCACAGCAGCCACCACAACAGCGATGGCGACGACGACGTCGACGAGTTCAGCTTCGATGGTGTCCAAGGTGCAATCGCCGCAGTCGCCTGGCGAACAATCCGAGCTGAATCAATTGAAACGCGACGCGGATCCGCAATTCTCACGGTTTGCCGACTACTTTGTGATATGCGGTCTGGATCTGGATACGGGCCTGGAGCCCGATCGCTTTGCAGGTAGCTTTCTCTCTTAATCCTCCTCTTTAAATCCCTAACTAATTATGCATTTCGTTGGCTAGGCGATAATCTGCATTGTTCGCCGCTGGATCGCGCGTACAAAAGCAAACCGTTGGCCCATTATCCAGAGCATGTGACCTGGAATCCATTTGATGCACACGGCATTTGCATGGTAAATTCCCTTCTCTATCACTTTACTCTTTTGATGGGTGAGGCCTCAATTGAGTTCAATTGCGTGGCATGACGCGATCGCTTTGCTCCCTTGCTTGCCACGTCCAGTGCCCACTTCAAATATGAAATTCATGCTTGAGCGAGCGGCATTTAATTGATGCCACATTGGCAGACGACGACGATAAGCAAACGAAGCACACTCGCTTGTAGTATATAAATCTAGACATGTGTGTGGTTGGCTCTTGATTGCTTCATAAGATCGATTTGTGCTGAATGAAATGCATTCATTGTTCTTCCCTAAGTACCGTCATTAATATGCTCATTAATAACCCCGACTCTTCTTCCGTTCCAGCTGTCGCTCCCTCAGGGATTGCGCTTTCGCACACAGAAGCACAACATTGAGCCGAAATTCCATTCGTTTGCCACGACACGAGAGGATGGCAAACGTTGCTATGGCTTCAGTTTGGTGTTCTACGAGGAGATTCGCAATCGCAACATTTGCGGCGCCATCCACACGCTGCAATCGATGTTCATCACGGAGCTGTCAAACGGTCAGCAGACGCATTCGCTGAGCCGTGTCAAGGACGGGCCTGTGAGTCGTTCACTGCCCAGGCACTTCAAGGTTGCCGGCCAGGCGCCGCAGTCGGCTCAGAGTTATTACGACATCAGCAAGGACAAACTGTTTGTGGCCAAGAGCATCTCATTGATTTGCCAGGCGCCCTACGCTTTTGCGGCCCAAATGTTTCTCAAGAACTTGTATCGGTGAGTGCGGAAATGAAGTGGAGATATGCGAGTAGGAGTTTATATTTTTAATTGTTCATAAGCTTAATTGTTTAATTTAGAGTTTGGTTAGTTACCATCAGTGTAGGGACGTTTCTCTCTCATCTGTCAAATCTGTCCTGGAATTTTTTTGAATTGTTAAAGATTCCAAACATTTCTTTCACTTTTTATTAATTTATCAAGCAAAATTCTCACAATTTGTGGCTGCAGTTATGTTTTAAATTGTTAAAACTGCCCAGAATCATTTTCTTATCTGTACTTTCGTCTCGTACCGTATGTTGTATTTTTGTTTCTCCCATCATCACTTTATCAAACATTCTGATAGTATTAACTATCTAATCTGTCTGTGATTTTATTTATTATCAATTTTAGCTACATGAACTCAGCAAAATTTATGATTTAACTCGAGTATTTATGATTTTTGTGAACTTGATTTAATTTTACCCTGGACTTTATGTGAGCAAAAAGTGTATTAACTTGGTGGCCATGAACAGATAAAGGTTTCTTGAGAAGTTTATTTCTTCACAAATATATATATTTCAAAGCTGTAAACTAAATAATTCCCGTGCTCTTTAAATTAAAATTAAATAAATATTATTGTTAACAATATATGTACATTATTCTCTGATACGTACCTGAATTAAAATATTTTTAATGTCAATTTAAGAATAAAAATATGCTCTGTACTTGTTGGATTCGAACTCGGGGCATTCCGACTAACAGTTTGCGACTCTGGCCTTAGGTCTTTACCGTCATTGAGTGCGGGGACTTCAAACACAAACCAAACTAATTTCATTCTACTTTTAAACTGAGATTAAGTATAGTTAGAATAGGTTTTTTACTCTCTACTCGTTGTACTTATTATTATTTACTCTGGACCATATTTTCTTATACTCTTTTTCCTTTCAGTTGTCTTCCACGACAGCCTGGCGCTGGCATCAGTCTCGAGTCGTATGTCTACAACATACTGTATGAAGTGATGCTGCCTCAGCCCGGGAAATCCATTCGCGTCTATTTGCCACCGATGGAGCCGCATCTGGCGGCAATTGCATTGATACTGCAGCGTCCATCCCTGTCCACTGAGCTGCCGCTGCTAGACTTTCCGCTGCGACTGCTGTTCAGCTATCTGGGCGTGGAGTGCGTCATCCAGCTGCTCACCTGTGTGCTGCTCGAGAGTCAGGTGCTGTTGCGCTCAACGGGTGAGTAAAGAGAAATCACTTTTAATTACACCAACCAACTAATATTATTGTCTTGCTTGACAGACTACCAGCGACTCATGATTGTGGGCGAGTGCATTACCTCGTTGTTGTTTCCCTTTATCTGGCCGCATGTTTATGCGCCCATTTTGCCCGCTGCACTGCATCACTTTCTGGATGCACCCGTGCCGTTTGTGATGGGTCTGCATGCGGAGTGCGAAGCGGCGCACAAGATTGGCAGCGAGGCGGCATTGTGCTTTGTGGACATTGACAAGAAGCACATCCAGCTGCCCGAGGAGCTGCCCGTCTTTCCGCACAAGCTCGACTTTATGGCCGAGATAATCTCGGTGCTGGACAAATTCGAAATTGAGCGTGATCGTGCCCAGGAGCCGAACCTCAAGAACGGTTATGGGCTGCGTGGCGGCTCCGATGCCATGATCTCCAGCTGCACGCTGCCCAATGGCTTGCAGGCGGCGCGGCGCAGCAAGGAACGCTTCCAGCAGCTGCAGGAAACGGTGTATACGTTGGGCGGCCCGGGAGCGGCCCCTGGCCAGCAGCCCGGCGTGGACTATCAGCCGCTGGTGGCGCATCCCTCGAAGATTGATCATGTGCCGCGCATCGCGGACTTTTTACGCCGCAAGGGTGGCATGCGAGCGGCCCAAGCCGCCGGTTCCCCCGTGGGTAGTCCGACAATGTCGCTGTCCTCCTCGCCTGTGGGTATCTACCATGATGTGGATGCCGTGGACGCCACGTTGCCACCGTCGCGCATGGGCTCGTTGTCGCGGCGATCGGAGAAACCCAAGCTGTCGGCCGTGGAGCAATACTATCAGGATCTGCGCATCAATAACTCGCTGCGGGAGATTTTCCTGAATCGCTTTGCGCACATGTTCCACGCCTACGAATACTTTGTCATCTATCCCAATCAGGCCAAGGACGACTGGTTGTCGAATCGCGAAACGTTGCAGAACTTTGACAAATCCTCATTTCTCTCCGATCAGCCGGAACATCATCGTGCGTTTCTCGCGCGCTTCCTTGAATCTCAAATGTTTGCTACGCTCATTGACAACAAAATTCTGGCTATGTGGGAGCCACAACCCGACGAGCAGCTGCAGCTCTTCGATCAGCGCATCAAGCTCTTGAGGTAAGCCAAAGAGTTTATATCATAGTTATTGGCTTGCTAATTAAATTGTATATTGTTTTAGGCGACGGCATGGCGAGAACATGATTTGCGCCACCAGCTATGAGCCGTGTGTGCTCAGCCAGGATGCACAGCAGGGCTTCGAGAAGCGTCTCAATTGCATCGACATTGAGGTGACGCCGCCCAGCGAGATTCTGTCGAATCGCGCCGCCTACTTTCGCAGCTTTCCGCTGCTCGAGAAGGGCGTGCTGAATCAGGAGTGCGCCTCGAGGTAGTCTTTTCGTTTCACTTAAACCACAAAGCAATTTCCTGCAGCTCAGTCCACATCCTCATCCTAAAACCACGCACTAATATTATTGTTATCCCACCCGAGAAACAATCATGTTGCATAATTCCTCGAACTCCTCTTGATATTAACCCAATATTAGCTTAGTACAGTATGTTTTTAGCAGCTATTTGATTAAATTCAGTTATTTAACAATTAATTCTTCACCAACTCTAATTAAAGATTAATTGATTTAGTTAATTTATGCGCGTTCTTTTGTACATTAATTTATTTTTCTATTAACTCGTTAACCAATTAGTAATAAATGAAAACAACAACAAAAAATGTATTCAATATTCTTTCGTTTCTTTTTTTTAAATTTTAATATATATTTTTATATGCATTACATTGTTTTTTATATAAATTTCTTTTCTCGCACCGCATGCACCATTTGCCCAATTGTGTTCCCTTTAATCCTGTTCCCAATTTGCATTTTGATTTCGACTTCTAGTTGCCCCCACTAATCCCAATCTCTATGCGTATCTCTCTTTTGTTGCTCCCATCAAAATTGCACTAATCTTTTTCAATCTCATGCCGCTAACCTTCATTCAATAAAATTGAAAAAAATCGCTTATCAAAAACCCCAGAGGCAACAGCTTGCGGCGCGTCAAGAACGGCAACAAGTGGCGTGCCCGGGAAATCTCGCTGGATCAGAAGCCCCCCAATAGCAGCGGAGGCGGAGGCAGCAATTCCAACTCAAATGTGGCCATCAATCGACTCTCAGCGAATCTCACCACGGCGGATGTGAGTCCTGCACTCATCGCCCAAGCCAACTGGACTTTTGTGGAGCGGCTGCTTAAGGTAATAAACGCAAGAATCGGAATAAATCCAAATCATTTTTAGTTTAAATACGTAATTTATTTGAACTATATAAAACCATGCTTTAATATGGATGACAATAATTATAAATTATTTAATTCATAATTACAAATAACGCCACAATCAATTTTATAAATTTAAAATATAAATAATAAATAACATAAAATAATTCATATATTAAAAATAAACTTAAATCAGCTTCTACAATACCATAAGAAATATTTAAAAGAGTTAACATTTAATAACTATATCAATATAATTTAATTAAAGTCAGAATTTTCCCTTTCTGCTTTCAGGACATCAAGTCAAAGACTAAGCGCATGCTGTTGGAGAAGATGGGCAACGAGGCGGTGGCTCTGGGTCTGAAGGGCGACGGCATAGAGGAGAATACGCTGATCGCCAGCATGTGTGATTTGCTCGAGAAGATCTGGTCGCATGGTCTGCAGAATAAGCAAGGCAAATCGGCGCTCTGGGCGCATCTGCAGGCGTACATTGAACTGCAGGAGGCACGTGGAGGCGCCGCCAACAGCGGCAGCGTGGAGCCATCGACTCCTGTTTCGAGCAGTCCCATCAGCAAGATGAACATTGCCAGCGCCTCGCCAGCGCTCGCTTGGAATGCAATGCGCAAGCGTATGGATTGTGAGTAAACAGAAATACAAATAATTGAATTAAGTACTTACGGTTCGTCTTCTCAGATCTGTCTACATTCCAAACGGACTTTGAAAGTCCGCCGAGTCCGAATCGCAGTCGGTCGCGGGATCGCAACAAGTTTGTGGGCCTGGAGCAGCTCTGTCCGCTGCCCGAATCTCTGGAGTTTGATGTCAAGTGAGCCAAACATGCTTTCAATGACTTCTTCGATTAATATTCCTTCAATTCCTTTTTAGAAACGTGCTGGCCATGGCCGACATCAAGACGCACATCGGCTACACTCGCGCCTGGGTGCGTCTCTCCCTGGAGAAGAAGCTGCTCTCGCGTCACTTTCGCACGCTGCTATCAGACGAGAGTCTGCTGCGTTCGCTCTACAAACGATCCGCTTTTCTGCGATGCGAGGAGGAGAAGGAGCAATTCCTCTATCATCTGCTGACGCTGAATACCGTGGACTATTTTAGCTTTACCAACATCTATCCCACAACGAGTAGGTGTCGCTAGCATCCTTTGGCTTTCTCACTTGTGCTAACTCTCAACCCTTTGTTGCCCTTCATCCCACTTAGAGCTGCCCTATCGCGTTGTCGTCTTTCCCTCGCGCAAACACGGCTCCTATCATACGTCCAGCAATGTGTGGATCATGGTCTCCGGCACCATGAACGAGACGCAGCGTGTGCCAGTGCCCAAGGGCTCGCTGGAATTCATCTTCCATGTAAGTTGAAATTAATTTTTCTTGTAGTTAATAGTGCAAATTATCTATTAACTATATTATGCCAGGAATAATAAGGCAGTTTTTGATATTTTCGATTTGTAAAAGAAACGTTTTTTTCTAAGGTTTTGCAACATTGTAATTTAATTTTTGTAATAATACGTATTTAGTAACGTAACACCTAATATATTGGATGAACTATCCAATCTATATTTCAAGTTTTTGGTAAATACTGTTTTTTTTTTTGTTAATCTGTGTGATTCAATCAATTCCTTTTTCTCAATTTTAGTATAAAAACTTGGGTCTGCTGACAACGATGCGCATAGGACACGACAACTCGGGTCAGAGCCACAAGTGGCTGGTGGAGCAGGTGGTGATGCGCAATGAGGTCACCGGTCACACCTATAAGTAAGTCATTGCCACGCCCAAGTGCCCACTTAACCAGCTCATTAATTAGCATTTTAATTGCGTAACTTTGTTAAGTGTCCAGAACTTTGAGGTCTTAATAATTATATTGCTGCGCTAATTAATGACCCCAAAAAGTTGCTCGTTGTTTCCGCGAAATATGTAATGAAATTATCTGTTCTTTGCGTCATGCAGATTCCCCTGTGGCCGCTGGCTGGGCAAGGGCGTTGACGATGATTCAACAGAGCGTTTGCTGGTGGGACAGCGAGTGTCGACGAGCGTCAAGAACGCCGAGTTGGTGCCGCCCACACGAACGCCACCGCGAACACGCAGTCCAAGTGTGCAGCGGCAGGAATCGATAGCGCCATCGGAGATACAGCATCAGCTGGGCAACTGCGTCAATGTGATTGTCAAGTGGCACTACAAGCCGAGCAGAGATCGAGATGTGGGCACGCTAACGCATCTGCTCTGCGGCGACGGTGGACTTGTCAAATGCCTGGAGCAGGTCTTCCTTTGCGGCTTTCGTTCGTCGCGGTTCTTCGGGCGCAACCTCTACATCTGGGATTACTTTAGTAAGCAAGAGATTCTCTTCAGTTTAGCCTTTTTTATTAATTTGTTTCTTTGTTTTGCAGCAAAAATCAAAGAGCTGTTTGAACAGAATCTGCAGCTGGAGCTGGAGGACTCGGCATCCAGCATGGATTCGTCATTCAGCAACGGCAGCTGCAACAGCTTGCAGCGACGGGAGGTGGCCAGCATTTGGCGCCTCTATGTGCAGCTCATGGACGAGATCAACGGCACAGCGAGCACTCTCGGCAAAGATGGCAAATTCCAGCTGCTCATTTGCCTCAGCTTGCGGTAATTAGCTGTGATTTATTGCAGCTTATATATCTTAATACTTTCACTTTTTAGAGAACATCTGCTGACTCGCTTGATAAAGCCTATGGCTCTGACAAAGGTCACCCAGGAGATGTACGAGGAGGAAAGCTTTTTGCGTCGTCGCAATCTTTTGACATTTCTCATCCAGATACTGGAGCCGCTCGATGATTGCCACATTGTGTTGGAGAACTCTATAACCCAGGGCATACGCATTCCATCACAGTGCTGAGACGCAGCATTCAGAACCCATCCAAGCACTCGACTCACTCAACACCCACAGACATTTTGCAACCAGTGACCTAGAGAAGAATACTCATACATATATCTGCCCTAAAGTACATTTGAAATCACGTCTCGAATTCTCGTTGTTAGTTTTATGTAAGCTGAAGACTTGCCCTCCTTCAAAACCTAATCCTAAACCTAAACCTAAAAAACATACCTTAACCTAATCAAATCACTTGCCATCCATACGCTTGCCAAGTGTTCCAAGTCAAAAAGTGAAGCCAAAGTTGAACAAAATTGTGTGCAATTAAGAAACGTCGTTTACTCTAATGAATTCTAAAATGTTGTTCAATATGAAATCTGCGTAGCTATTAGCATTTAAGATATTCCAATGTCGAAATATTTATATATCATCTCTAAACACTATCTCGGTCAATTTTCCTAAGTTAGTGAATTTTTTTTTATAAACAGGTAGCTTTTCATTTAGTTGATATTTACCAAAGAATTTTGTTTATTTTTATCGAATATTGTAAATTTTATGATATTATTATTGAATTTAAGACAAAGATAGAGAGTAATCTTAAATGGTGTTTTATGTTAATATAAAGCTTTATTTTTTATATTTTATTTAGCCAAAAAAACGTTTATCATGTTATTGAGTGTCAATAAATATATACAAAAGACAGCAACAATTGGTGGCTAACATTACTTACAAATAATTAATTGCAGTTCACTAAAAGTTGTTAAAAGTAATGTTTGAAGTATTTAAAATAAAATTGAATTTGAATTTTGCAAAATTGTTTTGCCATCACTAATGCAGTGTAACCAGCTGACTATACACAAAGTAATAGGTGGTATATTTTGTCTTTTTTCGAAACAAAATAGTATTTTTGGCAACTCGACTTGCGGTCACGCTGGGTGAGCGCGAATTCCACTCGTTTCGTTGCGACGGCACAGACGCGGACGCAACAACATTAGTTTAAAAACCAATTGCTGCAATTAAAGAGCAGCAGCAAAAACAATATAACTTAGTGGAGCAGCGACGAACGCTAGCATACGCCACTCAGGCACAGTGCAAACTAAAAGCCATTTCAAATTTTGTGGTGCGTCATTTCGCGTGAAAAATACGTACAATATATTAAAAGCGGAGGAGCCACGAGCACTCATCGATTTTTAGCCGAAAAAAAAATTGAAGCTAAATTTAAAGAAAAAGTTGAAAGTAAGTTGCCCTCGATTTTCATATTTGATAGATAGTGTGGGTTGGTGATTGCATTAGACATTGTTTTTGTTGTTGTTGTGTTAGGGCTCAGACCAAAAATATGCATATTTACAAACAGCGCCACGGCTGCTGCGCTACTGCCTGGCATATTGTGTCTGTGTCAGTGTCTGGCACAGGCGATGACGTTGGCGCTCCCGTTGCCCCCGTGACGTGAGCAATATTCCCTCTCTTAGCTTGCTCGCACTCTTTTATTCTCTCTCTCTCTGTCATTTGCGCAGCGTACGATTGATTAGCGTTTTTGATGTGCGTCTTAATTGGTTAGACTGAGATCAGCAGATTTAGCAGCCATGGCAAGGCACCGCCAATGTTTTACATAATCTCGCCGGCGCCTTGACCAAATATTAAGTGCATATTATTTTTCGTTCGCAATGCGCCAGCTGCTCTATCGATTTATTCTACAGCCGGCGTGTCGACGCCAGTTCACCTGCCCCATCTCCCTCTCTGTGTCTTTGCGCCACGTCATTCATGTTTAACATGCTTCGGGGGCATCGTATGACTTTCATGATGTGGCTGCACTTTTTGTGCCACAAACTTGCAACACGCGACGTTGGTATAGCTCTTACTCTCACACGCTCTCCCTCCCTTCGCTCTCTCCTACCCCACATACATTCATGGCAGCTCTGCTAACGAACTTTGTGCTGTGATCGTACGATTTTAAAGTTGGCATTCATCATCATGGTTGGTTGGCATTGTGAAAAAACAACAATAACACACATTTAATAATAAACCTAAGCAATGTGCATTACTCATACGCAGCGCTGACGTCGCTGTCGCTGCCTACGCCGTCAGCTGCGCTCATGCTCCACTTTCCCAAGCGACCGTTTTACCGTTTGCCTAATTTCAACCAACAAAAATCTATGAATGTGCACTGGAAAAAGAGCGAGCGAGAGAGCGAGCGTGTGTGTGACTGACTGTGAGTGAGCGCGTGTGTGTGGGGGAGAGAGAGTTTGATCGTGGCGTACGCATGTGAACTCTACGCACAGTCGATCGTCAGTCAGCTGTTTGCGTTACTCAATGAAACTTTTTATCGACAGTCATGTGTAGGCGACTTCTGTGTGCGTGTGTAAGTGTGAGGAGCATGCGAATTCGGTGCGAACAAAATTAATGATTAGACACGCTTTATTCAGGGCTCTGTTCTGTCTTTGCTGGGTGTCGCAGGTGTTGTTATAAAATACACATTAAAGTTAATCGATACTTCCAACAAGTGTTTATCTTTTGGCGTTTATGCAATGAGCACGTGACGGAACTAAAAACTGTTTACAATTCTTGATCACGTAATCTATTAGAAACAACAAACAACTAGTACTCATTAAATGTACATATGTATGTATATAAAATCTAAAAAAATATGTACTTGACTTAATTAAAATTGCTTGTACTTTGTTTCATACATATATTTTTTGGGGAATTTTTGATAATCATGCCTAGAGGGGCGCAGCCCGTGGGGTTATCAATGCATGCACAGTGTGTACTTTGCATAGTATTAAGTACGTACAAAGTTATATATAGACAGTAGCAACAGCTTATCAATGGTGTGACTCCCTCTCCTCCACCTCCTCCTAACTAAGCCATGTTAACGTGAATTTTACGTGACCAGCGGCGACTGTACTTTGCCAGCGAATGGCAGTCAAAAGTGAAAAGCTGAAAAAGACTGAAAAGAAAACGTAATGCCATTTTGATTTTGGTGCTTAGCCTTTCCACTTGATTCTACGAAATTTGAGTTTTTGCTCGCTATAGTATTATTTTTTTTGTGGCGAGCTACGTCCATTAACCCCGGCATCGCAACTCGAGCTTAGAGACGCTTCTGATGACGATAGTGAACTTTGATTTTTGTTGCTAAAAATGGCCCTCGATAGATCCGCTTGCGTCGCCGTCTCTCTGTTATCGCCTTCAATATAGCGGGTTATCAGTTTCTGGCTCGTGGCTGAATCAATATATTTTCCTGCTAAGCGAAGTAATTATATATTTTATCTATGTAGTCAATATACAACACATATTTATTAGTTGAGAATTCATTAACTTATGTCCAGAGTGCAGCGGAAACATGCTTCAAAAGATAAAAAGAAATGAGCCAAAACAAGCCAATTGATAAGACGGCAACAGGTAACAATAGCGGTAACGAAGCCCTATCTTATCGCACTTTTTTTTTCTTCTCTGAGAGCCGCAACAGCTGTCAATACGCAAATGCGCTTTCTCATTCGCTCTCACATTACCACATGTACACACATGTACCCACATGTATTTTTTCCCATGTTGTTTACGTTTTGAGTCCCATGCAGAGTGTGCAAACACTGGCAGGGTAAGTACATGTGTATGTAGGTGTGCATGCGTATTGAGCTGATGATCGTTCGATTATGACGTCATTGCCGACGTCGATCTTTTTGCAAACGCGGCATGTTTTGAATCTCCGGTCGCCTGGCTGGCAACACTTTATTAGCATATGTTTCGTTGACTCAATTTCACAAAAATTTCTTTTCAAAAATAACGATTACATCAGCTCTATAAAATCCACTTCTATGTAAAACCAAACTTGAACTTGAACGCGTCAAGCGCGAGCTCCATGAGAAGTTTTGCAAAATGTCTCTCAATCCGGTTTCCCAAATGTATGTTGAATGACTCAGTGTCGAGAGCATGGCGGTATTTGCCACCGGCGGAAACAGCCTTGAATGAACACCCGCACAAAAAAATTGCTAGTCTCTGGGTTGATTTTTTCGTTTTTCGTATTAATTGCTCTTATCAGCAGGGGTGATAAGAATCGCCTACACAAAAGAAAAATACTTTTGACGTAACACAACGCCAGTCAATGCCAAACAGTGTTCTACGCAAACTAGATAAATACATTTTATAAGCATTGGCTAAATTTAAAGAAAAATATTTCTAGCACGCAGCCAACAGCTGACTGGTCACAGGGGCACGACGAGACGAGAGAGAGAGAGAGGGAGATGTAAACATCATGCTCTTTGATTGGCTTGTTCACGTGCGTTTGCTTTGATTAATTAATACATGCATACATTACCATAAATGCATACGTATGCGTGATTGCGTATGTCGCAGTCATCGTCAATCGTCATCGATAACACTTTATAACGGTGCTTACTCAAGTGTTCCCAGAAATGCACACTCTCTCTGCTACGCCCACCTTCTGATCGTCTTGCTTTTATATCTTATTCGCTTGTTAATTGCCTTTGCTTTGCTTTGCTTTGGGTACGTGCCAGAATGTCTACTACAAGTTGTTGTTGTTTGATTGTTTGTTTTTTATATTGTGATTTATCTGAGGCTGCAGTTTCGCAAAGAAATTCTTCGCCTATCGAAGCGCGTGGCATATCGAGACGTATGGCAATTAAAGCAAATTGTTTTGTCCATGGCATCCGGCAGCGAATCAATTGAAATGTCACGTGCGATGCGCTCAATTAATGTTGCATATATTATATTGTATTTTGTTTACTCTCGATTGCAGTTGTAGACACAGGAAAACTGCCGCGACCGTTGTACAAGATTCGCTGCGATGGCAACTTCATCGGTAATCGCCAATAACACCAACAATACAATTAACGCGGGCTCCGCTGCCGTTGTCGCCGCCGCTGCCGTTGTTGTCACATCGACGCTGAGCACCAGGAAACGCAGCTACGAGACAGCGATTGCCATGCCCGCCATGGACTCCAAGCACCAGACGCTGACAACGACGACGACGACGATGACAGCGACGCCACGCACAGCAACCGCCTCAGCATCGGCAGCAACCTCAGCGAAAGCAGCGAAGTCAGCAGCGAGTAGCCCGGAGCTGGACATGCAGCTGGACGAGGTGGTTGTCAACATTGCCGAAGAACCCCAGGCAGCAACCACATTGCGCGACTGCACGCGTACAATCTCACAGAGTGATGCCGACGACGGCAACGAGGCGGCGACCTCACCTGACGACATCCTGCCCTCCGCCTCCTCAGCAGCAGCCTCTGTCGACTATCATCTCAATGGTCTGGGCGCCAGTGCCAAGCGTCAATATGTGCTGCCGTCACCGTCACCTTTAGCGCGTCCCCAAACACCCGCGGAGCTGGCGGCGGCGTTTAACGGCCGCCCAACGTTCAACGGCAGCAGCAGCGGCACAGCCGATTTAGCGGTAAGTTTAACTATATACGATAAATCCTCAAATATCTTTGAACAAGGTCACAGCCAAATTGCATCATCAATTGGTATATTTACATTAGTAAGGTTTTCTGGAATACATTTTCCGAGGCAACTGCGTCGTTGCAATTTCAATATAATCATTTCATTACCAGCTGCTGACGAGCGATGTTTAATTTATATTTAGAGGCATTATTAGTGCATCAATTACGGGCAGATGAAATCATTTCCAGACTCAAAACAAAACAAGTATATCCACTCATCAAAGTTAGGCGAAGAGGCATAAGTCATGATATAATGTCATACGTTATCTACCCCTATTTGCAAAAATAGCGTAAGCAACATTGCGGCGATTTTTTTAAGCACTGTTATGTTGTAAATTATCAAACGCTTCTACACCATAAATGTCAAAGGCTAATTCTTAATAACAACTAGCAACATTGCCAAAATTAATGTAAACTACAGACAAAACCTTTTCCAATAAAATTAATTTTTCGTTGCCACGATATCTAAATTGATTAATCAATGGAAGTATTCAGTTGGGAATAACTATCAGTTGAACTGATAGTAGTGTATATGTATATAACCAGCATTAGTAATCGTTGCAAGAACAGAAGCAACTGTTGTTATTTAACAGCAATGAGTGTTCAATTCTTACAAAGAAGTATTTGTAGCACGGAGGAAGCGTAGTAATAATAAAAAGTACTTCAACCTGAAGCAATTCTAATTGCAAAAATATTTACACTTCAGTTCAGTTATATTTGTAATAACACCGGTGTGCCAGTAACAGTTGTAACATAAATCATGAAGGTCTTGCAATTAATTAAAATATGTTTTATGAGGGTAGTGAAAAGGGGCAGTAAATTTACCTTAATTAATTTGGTGACAGCTTGAAACAAAAATCGAAGCTGCGTCGAGATTAAGCATTGTAAAGAATACAAATTAGTTTGTCTAGAAAGACATTAGATATTTATTTACTTATACATGTTTTTTATATGTATATTCGTAAATATAAAATATACTGGCATAATCATATAAGATTGGATAATTTCCAAATTAAAGAAGTAAATAGCTAGTTGTGGTTGTAATTTAAATAATTATTATGACTAGAAAAATTATAATAAAGCTATGAAGAATTAGGGTAATTTCCAAATCCTATTGGCCACTTATTTATACGCTATTAAAATTGATTGTAATAGTTTTACTAGTTTGCTAGAGTCGTATAGCTATCTATAGAAACATAATCACTTTTTCTTAGAGCACACAAGCTTGGGTCATTCCCAAATTAAAAGTAAATGGCACAGAAAATGTAAACATTAAACGATCTTTAAATAAAACAAAACACAATTTGCTCTGAAGAATAAAAGAAAATTCTTGAAAATGCAAATCGTAAAAGTTGGCAAATATTATAGCATGACTCATGGTTTATATTAGCGAATTTAAATATTAGCAGTTAACAGCTGAATAACACTTGCATTGCAGTAAGAATAGTTACTTATGATATTATAATTCAAACACTACTAAATAATGGGTATTAACAGGAGTAAAAATGCAGATTAAATTGACATAATTTTAATAGAATTTATCTACTATTCTTCTGGGGAATATATATACGGATTCTCCAAGGTGTTGGTCACTAGAGCGTAAAATGATTTCCACATATACAGCAAATAAAAAATATATATACATATATGCAAAATAATTTATATAACTTAAAGCTATGTCACATGTCAAGTTCATTTAAATTTATGGTTTTTGAACATATTATTTTTTATTGTTTAAAATTAGCGATTAACTTGTGAATAACTACAGAACACGGCACATGTTTTAATTGTTTATTTTAGGGCATTTGTTAGTCGTTGCTCTGCAAGTTTATTTGCAATGTCCATTTATGTTAATTCGATACGATGTGTTTTTTTTTTGGCAATTAATTTGTAATGTTTGCGATGATTGACGCTTTGATTGGACGAAACGTTAACTGGGCGAGTGGAGGTTCAGTGATTGTTCGGTTAGTTGGATCGCATCGTATGATATGTCGCCTCGTGCCAAGTCGTCGTGCGACTATTTTCTTCCTATTTATAATCTTGCTCAATTTGTGGCAATTGAAATTTGTTGTAGGAGAACAAACAGTCTGAGAGTTCTCTGCCAGTAGCTTTATTGTTGTCAATTGTATTGATTTGGACGCAGTTGCCGCCAATTAATTGAAGGCAGACTGCGCAATTGAATCTCGAGTCCAATCCTCGACAGCCAAACGCTAAAGACGCCTCCAACAACTCGGTGTGCTGAGCGTCTGCTGTCAAACTGTCGACAGTCTAATGCCTGGAGCTCAGTTATACAGTTGAGAGCAACTCGAGAAGATCGTAGACTTCTTTGCCTCTGTGATAGATCTAGTAGTAAATACATATATTTGTTATGTCGACAATGGACGAAACACCTCCAACTCAAATTCCGCAAATCAAAATGTTGCCATTGCACATGGATTTTAAGCAATTTGTAAGGGGCAAAACAATTAAATTCATATTATGTGATGCCTAATAAAATTTCCACTTTCATTTCTTTCAGACAATTTGCAAACCGGCGCCGTTCTCCTGCGATGAGGAGGCAATTCTGGAGCGCGAGCGTTGCGATTACACACACCGCATCACCTATCAGATGGCGCGCTCCGGGCAGACGGGTCGCCGGGTGCGAGTCTATGCGGATGGCATCTATGATCTGTTCCATCAGGGCCATGCCAGGCAGCTGATGCAGGCCAAGAACATTTTTCCCAACGTCTATTTGATTGTCGGCGTTTGCAACGATGAGCTCACGCATCGCATGAAGGGACGCACCGTCATGAATGGTTTCGAGCGCTACGAAGGCGTTCGTCACTGTCGCTACGTCGACGAGGTAATATTCATGACCCGATCCCAGCTATTTTTAGCCATACTAAAACATCTCTCATTTTCCACAGATTGTTCAGAATGCACCGTGGACGCTGTCGGATGAGTTTATTGCCGACAACAAGATTGACTTTGTGGCACACGATGACATTCCCTATGGACACGACGGTCTCGATGATATCTACGGGCCGCTGAAGGCACGCGGCATGTTTGTGGCCACCGAGCGCACCGAGGGCGTCTCCACCTCGGATATTGTGGCGCGCATCGTCAAGGATTATGATCTGTATGTGCGTCGCAATCTCGCACGCGGTTACTCCGCCAAGGAGCTTAACGTCTCGTTCCTATCGGAGAAGAAGTTCCGTCTGCAAAACAAAATGGATGAACTGAAGTCGCGTGGCAAGCGTGAATTAACCAAAGTCAAGGGCGACATTATCACTAAATGGGAGGAGAAATCTCGTGAATTTATTGACACGTTTCTGCTGCTCTTTGGACGCGAGCGTCTCAATCACTTGTGGAACGAGTCCAAGGGCAAGCTAATACAAGCCCTGAGTCCGCCGGGCAGTCCGTCTGGTTCAGTAAATGGCGATGATTTGGATGCAGATACCAATGATTCGTCCGATGAGTACTTGGAGCTGCCCACAGAATACAGTGGCGGCAGCAGTAGCTCACTAAATGGCAAGAAAAAACGTTCATCAACGTCGCTGGCGCGACGCAGCTATCAGCAGCAGACACGTTCAGGGGCCGCCTCCACCTCACCAGATCACTACGCTAACAATGACGACGATGATGATGATGATGACGACGACCATCATCATCATGCTGCTACCGCTTTCGATACAGAGTTTGTTGAACGGCGCAGCAATTGAATTACTTGTAGCGTTTGGAAAACTACAACAAAACCCTTTTTAGATTTGGCTAGCCTAAAAGTTTCACCTCTTTCTCTATCTCTCTGTCTGTCTCTTTAAGCTAATTGTATATTTATTAAATTGTTTGTTCGGTGCGACAAAAAAAAACGATAAACAAAATGTAAGGCATGTGGCACACACTAGTTTGTTGTCGCCATCTCCGGCAACACAAAAATTGCAATTTTCTATAGCTGTAGCTCTTAAATGGTATTTGTAATCTGTTAGCTTTAGTTTGCACTTGCGCACTCGCTCCTAATCCCACGACCCCGTTCCGATCCCATCCTAGCCCGCCTCGGAAGAGTAGCCAATTTATTAGCCAAATGGAGCCGCATTCGTCATTCACAACCGACATGAAAGAAAAACAACAACCAAACGCAGAAGACTCATTTTTTGTATTAAGCCTTAAAGATTGAGCGTGAAAGTAAAAGGAGCAAAATATATAGATATATTTATATTAAATTATTTCGCGTAACACCTTTAACTATAAGTTCAACAACACACACACAACACCAACCACTAAAATACATTATTATATAATTAAATACACACATTCGTATCGTAAAATGAAAGAAAACAAAAAAATTAAGAAATTAAACAAAAACATACATACATAGATGCAAAATACAGTTGCAAAATGCTTTGTTGAATATTTTTTGAAAAATAAATTTGAAAGCAAAATACGAATAGCAAGGCATTTTATATATCATATTATATATTTAAATTTTGAGTGGTATTATGAAAGCAAATGGATTCAAATATGTCAATCAACTGGAACGTGAACAATAGCATGCCAAATGTATTTAATTTGATTGATTCTTGGGGATTCTAATGAGCATTGGAATGTT
The DNA here is from genome assembly GCA_035047365.1 of Drosophila ustulata. Taxonomy (NCBI): domain Eukaryota; kingdom Metazoa; phylum Arthropoda; class Insecta; order Diptera; family Drosophilidae; genus Drosophila; species Drosophila ustulata. Next base: position 9,461,609 of record JAWNPT010000057.1, on the reverse strand, counting down.
GCACTGATTCCATCGTGACGCTTTAAAAGGCGCTTGCTGAAGCTAGATAAGGCTTGGCCTGTCGGAAGACATTACTCACAGTGAATCAGCTCGATTATTATCAAATTAATAAGTGGCACATGAGTATTGCAACATATAAATATATTGTACTTTACAATTGTGTTATGTGGGTGCAATCGTAATAATGTGGAGAAATGCAATCAATCGGAAAACCGCGGAAATAACATACGGAAAATTTGCATTTCTCTTCAATGACTCATATTTCACAAAACTGATTATTTTAGGATACGACCTTATGTTTAAATTAAGTAAAATAAAAATACGAATTTTCTGAGATATCCAAATTCCTTCTACTTAAAATACCAACATGACAACATAACATAATGTTACTTGTTAATAAGTCAGTAACTCCAGAATAATCTTGCACACAAAAATAATCTATGGGTCCAATGAATCTTTCCCATAAAAGTTATTTAATTTAGCATTTTGTTATGCTCTCTACTTTTATTGGATTATATATTGTTCGCTATATAATAATGCAATTACATATGAGTGTGGATTAATTAAATTAAAAACTTGTTTAGTCGGGTTAATGTTATTCGTAATAACGTTGTAATAGCAATGCACGATCTAAACAAAAATTTCTCGTTTCAATATTTGCATATTTTGTGTGTTGTAAACTAAAAGTTTAAATTTTTTAGGGAGCTCGGTTCATGCCGACTGCAAATAATGGTACCATCTTCTTGCCCTTCTTCTGCTTCTTGCTGGTTGCAGCGGCATCAGCAGCAGCCGGATATGATTTGCCGCCACGTTGTTTCTGCTGATCCAAAGCGCCGACAAGCAATTCACCCAATGCCCAAGGACCGACAGCACGCAATTCATTGTCCTCATGTAGCGTTGGGCGACTGACAACTGGAGCAGCTGCGGTAGCAGTAGCTCTAGGCGGTGGCGGAGCGGCGCGACCCCAAGCACCCACCTTAAACTCCGGTGGAGTGTGCCGTAAGCCTGAGGAGGTGCCTGGTGAGGCGTTACCAATGCTTGGCCACAACTCCTGCTTGGGACTGGCAGCCACTCTGGAGTACCTCACGCCGCTGGGCTGAGCAACAGAAATGGGCAACGATCCGCGTGGTGCAGGCAAATCCTCCTCAAAGCCACACTAAAAGCACAAACAAGATTAGCTCGAGTTCTACACAAGCAAAAGACGTGCCAGGACTCACAGTGGGAAACTCGTGAGTAGAGCTTAGATTCAAATTGGCTGCACTGGCGATAAGTTTGCCCATTTGGCGATCGTTGATCTCGTTGATTTGCTGCTCGCGCTTGCGCTCCTCACGCTCGCGACGCTGTCGCTCCTTCTTGCGGTTCAAAATATCATCTAGGGGAATAAACAATACATTAGTTAAGCTCTCATACATTTAAAAGCAATTTAAACTTACCCTTGAACAGCTTGAGAATGCTGTTGGATATTGTCGGAGGTTGCAGGTCTATCTCGACTACAGCAAATTGACATGTGAGCGGCAAATGACCCAAGCAAGTGAATTTACGGCGATGCTCTTCATCCATGGAGTGATGCTCCTTCTGTAAAATCTGTCCTGCGATCAGCACTGGAGCCAGATCTAAGGTGCCATAGCAGGCCTGCAGCATCTTTACGTTCAATGGATGCAAATAGATGTTTTGGCCGTCGTTTGATTGGTAAAAATAATAATATTTGCTGCTGCTGATGGGGTTGATGTTGTAGCTGCTGCTGCTGTTGGACGACACAGACGCATTGTCGGGTTTGTCATCAATATCCGGGGTCTTGGGTAGTTGCTCCTCCTCCGCCACCTGCTGCATTGTTGGCTGCTGCTCCTCCGGCTCCAAGCCAAGCTTCTCGCCGCGCTCGTTAAGCGTAACCAACGCCTGCTGTATGAATACATCCTCGGGACAGGATACGTCTGATTCGGCCAATAGTTCGCGACGCTCGCGTTCAATAATGGCGGACACATCCAGACGCTTGGCTATCAAGAACTTGGAGAAACGCTTGACATCATCCTGCGAGCTCAATAGCGGAAAACGTTCATGCTCAAGAGCAGCTTCAGCTCCAACTGCTGCACAGCGCTCAATGTACATGGAGCCCTTGCGACGACGCATCAACTGAAAGCTGATGGCATCGCTAACATTCATCGCCTGCTGCTGTTCGATGGTGCAGCTCTTCAGATCTGCGGCATGGATGGCATCATAGCAAATGGGACACTTGCGCCACGACTTGTCGCTCAAAGAGAGATAATGCAGCAAACAAGGCCAACAGTAGGCGTGGCCGCAACGCGTCAACTTGGCCGCTACCGGCGGATAGAGGCAAATGGGGCACTGCGGCTCCTCGGTTGTATGGATGTTGATCTGCTCGATCAGCTGCCAATCGATCAGGGTGTCTGGCGAGCCATTCACTTGTGCCTTGGCACTGCTGCGTATGACAAACTGAAAGTTGGCCTGTAAGAACTGCTCCTTGTTATATCGTGGCTGACGGTGCCGTGACACAGCGCCACCGCCTCCACCATGTCCGGAGGCGTGCCAATCCGAGTTCGACTCGCGTGGCACACAGTGAAAGTTCAACAGATGGTTCAGATTCTGTTTCTTGCTGCCGTGTGCATACACAGAGTTCAGTTCGTAGTCAAGATCACCGCTACGCATGTAGCCGGTGCCCGAGGCTGCTAGTCCGGCGCCGCCATGAGCGTGATCCGCCTCTGTGCCATAGCCATCGCCATAGCTTGATCCGTTGGCGCCGTTGCCCCCGCCGCCGTTGCGGGCACGTGGACGCTTGTCCACATTAGCGCGAAGCTTGGCTGGCTGTTGTTGTTGCTGCTGCTGCTGTGGTTGCTTAGCGTTGCGTTGCTGTTGTTGTTGCTCGTTACGTGGTGTGGGAAGCTGCTCGCGACGTCGAGAATTGCGTGTCTTGTTGTTGACATGCAAATCTACAAAGATACAATATCAATTTCAGTATAAAGTATATCGATAACAAATATTGTGTGTACCCACCACTTGATGATTTGCGTTGAGCTTCAGCAGATGATTTGGTAGTGCGCTGCTGTTGTTGCTTCTTGTTGTTGTTGTCCATTGTAGTTATTTTTGGCTGCGCTAAGACCGCAGCAGATTTCAAGGTGGAAGGGAAGAAGATTGAGGGAAGAGGAGGTTGTTTTTTGCTGCGAATTAACGACAGCAAATTGCGTATCGCGCTGGTGTTTGTCTCCACACGGAGTCCGTTGCGTGATTATATTTCGTTGAGGATTCATCTTTACTGAGCCATGATTATCAACAAATATACCTAGAAATAATACTTGCGTAATATTTCCAAAAAGCTGCTGCTAGATGTTTTCGCTTCCAAAAACCCGAAAATCAATTCGTTGAAAAGTACTCGATGTCAGTACTCGCTGTTGTCTAATAAGACTTTTCTTTTCTTTTTTTGCCTTTTTAGTTCACGTTCACTGCTTTGAATAATGTACTTTTTGTATTGGTATTGGTATTGGTGTGTGTCCAAAGGTGTGACGACTGCGTTTTTTTCACAATGCGTAAATTGTCGAATTGCGTAGACTCGATTTCAACTTTGTTCACTGCACGTGCACAAACTTCAAACGTTCACAAATTGACGGAGTGTTATACTCTAGAATATGTTGAAAGCAACAAATTTTGATATAAAAACCAAAAAAGCCTCGGTTGGAAAAATCAGCATCCGTGCTGACCTACGAAAAACAGTGTGTCCACCAGCGTTAGACGATAAATGTCTATGGCACTTTCGATGTATCGATATTTTAGAATATGCCTTTAAGCGTAGATTTTGTATGGCAAAACATCGATTTCTTTGAAATTAGACTTAAAGTTGAATGAAGACATTTGTTTCTAAATAAGCTTTTAAAATTAACAAGCAAATTTTCCAAAATATAGCCTGATAATTGCCGCACGGTTACACTTAATTTTATTTTTATCAACACGGGTTAAATAGGCGCGTGGTGCCAGTGTTTTCTAAAATAATGTAGAAACCGTCTTCAACATGTTTGCTTACTATTCAAAAGTCCTCATCCAACAAATAAAATGCAAGTTTGAAAAATGAGTAGCGGGATTTTTTCATACCAATTGAGGTAAAGCAAAATATTACCAATCTTTGATACCTGTTTAAAACTCGAAAAATAACGAAAAACACTTTTCAGTATTTTATACGAAAATTGGTATATTATGCCGTTTACGGGCTCACTCGTTTAAGAAAAGGCGACCGAACATTGAAAACTATTGTGAATGGAAATGTTATGATCACAGTGATAAAGCGGCAAACTTAAGGGGAAAAAAAACGAATTTAATACTTAATATGTTTACACAAGAGTACGTATTTGGCAACCAATAGTTTTCAAGAATTAAAATGTATTAAATTTGCGAACACAATTGTAAAGTAATATTTACAGATTGCCGTTACTAACTGTTTGCTGTTAATAGCAGTGTCACTGTTATTAACATTATGCCGCAATGCTAACTGGAAGCGTCTTCTTCTTAGCAAATTGTTTTGTTTGGGGTTTGAGGCCAGACAGTCAGAGACCCATTAATTTTAAACAAAGGACCACGTTTCAGGACATTCATCCCGAGGTCAACAAGCAGCCGCAGCAAGCAGCAGCAGCAGTCAACCAGACGGCAGTCAAGTGAAAGTTTTACCCAGCTTAGTCGCTTTTCAAGAGCAGTTGCGGCCAGTCATGAACAAGCGCAACAACGTGAGTATTCCAAGCACACAAAGACGAATATAAATTGAGGTACAATGCAAATGGATTGAAAAAAAATGGACAATTTCCTTTTTTGCAGATTCGGCTGCCGCCGGAGGTGAATCGGCTGCTATATGTGCGCAATTTGCCATATAAAATCACATCGGACGAGATGTATGACATATTCGGCAAGTTTGGAGCCATTCGCCAAATACGCGTGTAAGTTTTTTTTCTTCTTTTAATTGAAGTGTAATTATTATGAATTAATTGCAATTATGCGTGTGTGTTTTGTGCAGCGGCAACACACCCGAGACACGCGGCACCGCCTTTGTTGTCTACGAAGACATCTTCGATGCGAAGAACGCCTGCGACCATTTGTCCGGATTTAATGTGTGCAATCGTTACCTGGTCGTGCTCTACTATCAGTCCAACAAGGCATTCAAGCGGGTGGACGTCGACAAGAAGCAGGAGGAACTGAACAACATTAAGTCGAAGTACAATCTAAAGACGCCAGAGGCACCCTAAAAAAAAAAAATAATGTAAATTTTCCACAAAATTTTGTATCTTTTTGCTGAGAGTTTTTTCAGAACATTTTTGATATCATCACCCAAAGCATTCACACATCATCCACCAAACTCAACCCATCAACATCATCATGCTTCAGGCGAAAGTTTTGAATATTTGACAATCATTTGACAAAAGTGAAATATTCGAAATGCAGCCAGAAAAACGCAGCATAAAAACACATTCATAAAAATAACAAGCAAGTAAAAGTACAAAAAAATGGTAAAAACAAAATTATGAATTGTATTTTAATTGTCCTAAACTATTAACAATTAAGCCTACCAGTTAAATATTAACCAACAATTATAGCTTCCACCTGGAAAGTCTCTAGTGCTCCGCCTCCTCCTCGTTATCTTTAAGCTTTGCGGCAGCCGCTTGATACTGCTCATAGGTATTGTGTTGCTTCTCCCGCTGACGCTGTTGAGCCAGCTGCTGCAGCTCATCCTTGGCCGCCTCGGCAATCTGCTGACGCAACTTGGCCACATTGCGACGTTTCTCACATTTCTGCAGCTCCTTTTGTCGGCACTTCTCAGTGATTTGTTTGGGCGGTTTTTCCGGTTTCGCTGGCTTCTCGTCATGCACCTTTTGGTGGCGTATCAAAGCCGCCTCCTGCCGGAAATGCGTGCCACACGTCTTGCAAGCATACGGCTTTTCACCGGTGTGAATCCATTCGTGCTGTTTCAGCGACTGCGAGTTGGCGAAACGACGCGCACAGAAGCGACACTCAAAGTCCTTGACCTTCTCGTGCACGCTCTTGTAGTGGCGCTTCATGTTGCCCAGATTGTTGAAGCCCTGACTGCAGCCGGGACAGCAATGCAACCCCTCCTTAGGCGTCGCGACTGCAGACTGTGTAGTGGGCACTGGATTGACGACGGTGCCCGCCAGCTGTGCGATGTCCACGCGTTGCACGCGTCGCGGATCCCGCGGTATAGTGGCCACCGACTCCGCACACACCTTGAGCAGTAGCTGATCTGCCGCATGAGCATCGCAGTTCGGCTGTCGCTGGCGATACGTTTCCAGCGCTCGCTCTGCGCTCTTCTCGTGTATCTTCAAATGCTTCGTCAGGCTCTCGGTGTAGAGGAACTGCTTGCCACACACCTTGCACTCGCAACGTTTCTCGCCTGTGTGCGTCATCTCGTGTATCTTGCAGGCATGCGACTTGCCAAAGGTCTTGCCGCAGTATTGGCACGCATAATTCCGTATCTTCTCGTGCACAATCTTCACATGATTGTCGAGTGCTCGCTTCGTGTGCGTAGCATGCTCACAAACCTGGCACTTGAACATCTTCTCCTGCGTGTGCGTCAGCAAGTGCTTGCTCCATTCCTGTCGCGTGGTCTTGCCCACGCCACAGTAAGGACACACATAGTTCTTGATCCCTGCATGCCGTAGCAGATGATTCTTCAGTGCGCTGTTGATGTGGAAGCCCTTGCCGCAAATGTTGCAGGGATACGGCAGCTGTTCACCCGTGTGCTTGTACATGTGCTTCTTGAGCGCCACGGGGCAGCGAAAGAGCAGACCACACTCGCTGCACGGCTGCTCCATGCGCGGCACGCTGGCTCGCGACATGTTGTGTACCTTCTTCAGGTGGATTGTGAGCAGTCGGAGGCGGGGAAACAACAGCTTGCAGCCATCGACAGTGCAAGGTATTTCGTCGGTGCACTTGATGTGCGCATAGTCCACGTGCAGACGCAGTGCAGCTGCTGTGGTGAAGCCCTTGCGGCAGCTCTCGATGCTGCACTGATGCGGCAGCAGTTCGTTGTGATGCTTCATGTGTTCGTCGTAGTTCGCTTGCTTCTTGAACTTCTGTGCGCAAATCTGGCAGCTGAGCAGGCGCTTCCGTTTGTTGGGAAAGCGCTGCGCCAGCGGCACATCATCCTCGCTCTGACTGCTCTGGGAGCAATCTTCATCCGCTGCCGCTTGCTCTAGCAGCTTAAACACATCCTCCTCGTTGCCCAGCAGTTCCAGCTTGTGATGTAGCAGCGGATCGTATTCAGTGCCCGCCTGTTCATCCTTGACCAGCAGCTCCGCCTCGTTGCTGGCCACAGGCAGCGGCTCAAATAAATCGATGTTGCCGTTGCTAGCGACCACTTTGCTGGCCACCATTTGCTTGAAACGCTGTAGCGAGGCCACGCACAGCTCCTGGAAGGCGTGTAGATCATTTAACCGGGCATAACAGCCGCCGCACAGCTTCCGGGGATAGCCATCCTGGGCATCCACCAACAAGGAAGTGCAAACGGTATAAGTCTTGGCGAGATCTGGCAAAACGAACAGATCGTAGGTGGGACGACAGCTGTCGAGCTGATCGAGGCAGACGCGACATAGTGAATCTACAGTGTACGATGTGCAGGCTGTGCTCATGTCCACAAATCCACGCACTGGAAAACAACAAACGCAAAGCCAAGCTTAACAACAATTTTCTAATTCGATTTGCACAAGTATTTTAAGCGTTTAACGAGTATCGATATGCGATAGTAATGTATTGCGGAATCGATAGGTGAGATATATGCGAATAGTAGCTGCAGTTGACAAAAGACAATATCACTATCTTTTTGCTAATACTATTATTTTCAAGTAATTGCAGAAAAATAAAATAACAATTTTTAATTTAATTGTAATCGATATTTAATGCATGCCCGATACTGGACATGCAATATCGATAAGCAGCGCTTATGCAAATGAGTATCTGTATCCGATAGATGTACTCGTTCTAGTTGGCTGACGAGTATACCAATTTTTTCGTGTCAATATTGTTTTTTTTTTGTATTGCTGCTGGGAGAACAACTCAAAAAGCGAAAACTTTTCGAACCCGCTGGAAAAAATCCACATCAAACACAACTGCAACCACGATGGACGTGGCGCGCACGTACTCCATACACACGCTATGTCGCATTTGCCTCAATCTGCTGCAGAATGATGCTGCGTACGATTTATATATGGTGCCAGGTCTGGCCAAAAAGTTGTGTCTCTGCACGTCGCTGTCGGTGGAGCAGAACGACGGCTTCCCCAAGAACCTGTGCACTAGCTGCTATGCGCGGCTCAACGATATGCACGACTTCCAGAAGCTGTGCGTCGACTCGGTGCAAAAGTTTCAGGACATGGTGGCGAGCAACGCCTTCACTTGCCAATCAAATTTCGATGTATTGGATCCAAGTACGGCGACACATGATCTGCCTAATGAGGACGAGGATCACATTAATTTCGATCCGCTTCTGAATCACAAGATGGAGTTGATTGAGAACGAGGAGGATGTGTTTAAGATGCTCGAGGATTGCGACAAGGAGGCTGAGGAGGTGGAGAAGGATGCGAAGCAGGACAAAAAAGCGAAAGAGAGCAAGGAGCCCATTACTATTGGCAGCATGTTCAACGAGGACTCTTCGTCCATGGAGAGCGGCAATGACAACGATCGCGACATTGACTTTGAGCCCAACAGCAGCGACGACGACATTCCCTTGGCTCAAAGGATGCGCAGCAAGACCACAAAGAGCAGCGGCACCAGCAGCACACGAGCCGCCAAGTCCAAGCCCAGAAAGAAAGTGAAATCCCTGGCCGACGATGATGATGAGTTCAGCACTTCGTCATCCTCCTCCGATGACGATGACGACGACGATGACGATGATGATGAGGACGGCAAGGGCAGGGACAAGCCCAAACGCAAACGCATTCCGGCCGCAGAGCGGCATCTGCATCGCATAATCGACTGCCACATCTGTCACCAGAAGTTCAAGAAGGCCATACGCTATGAGGAGCACATGAAGTACCACAACGATCTGCTGCCGTTCCAGTGCAAGGTGGAGAGCTGCAAGAAGGGCTTCACCACTGCCAACGGGCTGCGCATTCATGTGGATCACGCCCACACGGAGCTGTCCGAGGTGCACGCCTGCAGCGTCGAGGGCTGCGGCAAGACATTCCCACGCGTCCGTCTGCTCACCTTCCACATGAAGAAGGTGCACAACATCTCGAAGTCGGCGGCGCCACTGCGCGATTTTCCCTGCACGGAATGCGACACCGTCTTCCGCTGTCCCACGGCGCTCAAGAAGCACATGTACAAGCACACGGGCGAGGAGCTGCCATATCCCTGCAACATCTGCGGCAAACGCTTTGTCATCAACAGCGCACTCAGAGATCATCTCATGCGGCACGCGGGCATCAAGAATCATGTGTGCCCCTATTGTGGTGTGGGCAAGACCACGCGCCAGGAGTGGAACGCTCACATCCTGACGCACACCAAGGAGAAGAAGTTCAAGTGCCGACAGTGTGATCATGCCTCGCACAACAAGCAGGCGCTCTCCAATCACGTCAAGGTGGTGCACATGAAGATCAAGAACTTTGCCTGCCAATACTGTGGCAAGACCTTTGGCAAGTCGCACGCCTGCAAGGTGCACGAACGCACGCACACTGGGGAAAAGTGCTGCGAGTGCAAGATCTGTGGCAAGATCTTTTTGTGCGAGAAGAGTCTGACGAAACATCTGAAGACGCACGAAAAGCGCGATTTGCCGCCCGTCGATATGCATCGCCCACTCAACATTCCGTTGCCAGGCGCCCATCAGATGCCGGATCACATGCAGGGCGGCGACGGCGGCATGATGGGCCAGCATGTGACCGACGACCTGCTCAAGGCTTGTGGCGGCGGGCCCGCAACAGGCATGCCAGGCGAAGGCGTGGGCGTGCCAGCCAAGCCGAAGAACTCGCGGCGCGTGCAGCGCGTGGATATCTCACAGCTGGCAGGCACTTCTGTCAATCCCATACCCTCGGTGTCGGTGCCGTCGTGGTCGCCGCAGGTTAACTTCACTAAGAAGGAGGGCCAGCACATTTGTCCGGGCTGCGGGCGTGGGTTCAACAACATTGGCAACATGAAACTGCACTACAAGATCATACACGAAAAGGTCAAAGATTTCGCCTGTCGCTTCTGCCCCAAGCGTTTCTCGAAGGCACAAATCTTGCGGCATCACGAATGGATTCACACGGGCGAGAAGCCGTTCGAGTGCAAGATCTGTGGCAAGCATTTCCGACAGGAGACGGCGCTGAAGAAGCACATCAAAACACACGATAAGCCCAACAGACGCAACTATATTCCCGAGAAGGTGACGGAGGTGCAGCCCACGTTTCACAAAATCGAACCGCGTGAAATCGATCGGGAGCCTCGGAACTATGAACAGTATCAGGATCCGGCCGCTGAGCGTGCTGCGGCCACCGCTGAGCTACTGGCGCATCAGATCGAGGAGAACGAGGCGAAGCGAAAGGCGGACATTGAGCGGCGAAAGATTCAGGAGGCTGCCTGCGAGCAGCTCAATAAACTACAGAAGCAGCAGGAGATCGAGAAGGCGACCACATCCTACGATGGTTACTATGCGCAAAAGGCTCAAGCCGAGGGCATCAGTGTGGATGCCCTCAAGATCGATCATGTGTAAATGCGAGGAATGCGCTTCATTTTCAACACACACACAACCACCCCAGCAATATTTTTTAAATATATGTAGTTATTAATTTTTTACAGCCTCCCCTCAACTCACCACACACAACACAGTCCCTTCAGTAATTAAGTACATCGATGATCTGTACCCTCGAATTGCTCCAACTAAACTAACATGTATTGTAACACAATATTAATTTAACTATACATATAACATATGTACGTATTTGTGTTGTCTATGTAACTGGATGGCATCTATTGCTTAATTAGAATAATGACTTCATATTACATACATTTCAATTTCTTATGCGTTTTTCACTGTTCACTTTCGAAACTTATTTGGGAGAATCAACATCTAGTTAGCATAAAAGTATTATTACATTTGTTGTAATTAACGCTATGTTGGGGCAAAAAAATTAATTTCTCAACATTAATCATTAAAACTAGATTAGTAACAACAAAAATTTAGTAAAAACTCGATTTTTTGGAGCGTAACTTCAACAACTTGTATCATATTATTTTGGGGATAAGGTAAAGAATTTCCTCAATAGCAGTCTTACTACTTTTATAAAGACATTGTATTTAGATTTGTTACAAAAAAAATGTAATTCTAAATAGATAATTTATAATAAATAATATTAATATAATATAATTAATATTAATATATATATATATCGAGAATCCGTACAATTAAATACTATCATCTTAATAACACTTTTATAGGTAAAATCTAAACAAAATCTTGAAAAAAAAGTAATGGTCTTAATTTTACCCCAACCCAAATATTTACAATTAATTATCGCTTTGGGGTGTCTGTTTAAATAAGGCCAAACAAACCTGATATCGTAATCGATATAATCGAAAACGATACTTAACATTATTGTACTCACCTATCGATTCGCACTGTGTATGTACTCGTTTCGAGTAGTCGATGCCTCGATACTGCCGCAAGTACATAATTTCTCTACGAGTCAGTTTTTTGTTGAGGGAGAAAAAGCAAAAACGTAGACAGAAAGTCGAGTTGGAAGCAATTTCAAAGCCAAAATGGATGAGGAGACCACAGTCTCAATACACACGGTATGCCGTACATGCCTATCGAACCTGAATCACGCCGCAGCCTTTGATCTCTTTCTCGTCCCCGGCCTGGCCAAGAAATTGTGCGTCTGCACTTCGCTGTCGGTGGAACAACAAGATGGTTACCCGAAGAACCTCTGCACCACCTGTTTCAATCGGCTCAACGATCTGCATGACTTCCAAAAGCAGTGTGTGGAGTCGGTAGAGAAGTTCAAAGATCTGGTGGTCAACAGTTGTTTCCAGTCGAACGCCGACGACAATTTCAATGTAACGAACGCCGCTGAGGAGGATTTGGATCGCAGCACCTTTGACCCGTTGCTGAACAGCAAGCTGGAGATTGAGAATGAGGAGGATGTGTTCAAGATGATCGAGGATGTGGACAAGGAGTCGGAGGAGGAAGAGGAGCAGCAGCCAGAGCAGCCGGAGGAATTCGACGACTTTGACAATGACGATGAGGATGGCGATGCGGACTTTCAGGCGGACAGCAGTGATTCGCAGGACTCGGTGCCGTTATCGCGACGCTTTGCCACTAAGGCCACCAAACAAAGCAAGCCCAAGAGCAAAAAGAAGAAGAAGGAAGCATCTTCTTCAGCCAGCGACACAGATGACGAAGAAGAGGAGAAGCCCAAGAAGAAACGCAAGCGTACGGCGCCCTCCGAGGTGGGCAGTCGCAGCCTGCTTCAATGCCACATCTGCCAGCAGAAGTTCAAGATGGCCACACGCTTCGAGGAGCACATGAAGTTCCATAACGACAAGCTGCCCTTCCAGTGTCCCGTGGAGAGCTGCAAGAAGGGCTTCACCTCCGCCACCGGACAGCGCCACCACATGGAGCACACACATCCCGAACTCTGCAAGGTGCACAAGTGCACAGTTGAGGGCTGCGACAAGGAGTTCCCTCAAACTCGCATGCTCACCCAGCATCTGCGCAAGCAACATAACATTGCCAAGCCCGAGATACATCCGTGCTCCGAGTGTGAAAAGGTCTTCCGCTGTCCTACGGCGCTCAAGAAGCATATGTACAAGCACACGGGCGAGGAGCTGCCCATCTCGTGCAATATTTGCAGCAAACGCTTCCACATCAACAGCGAGCTGCGCGATCATCTGCTGCGCCATGCGGGCGTCAAGAATCACGTTTGCCCCTATTGTGGCGTCGGCAAGACCACCAGGCAGGAGTGGAACAAGCACATCCTGACGCACACCAAGGAGAAGCAGTACCATTGCCGGCAATGCGATCACTCGTCACACAACAAGCAGGCGCTTTCCAATCACGTGAAGGTGGTGCACATGAAGATCAAGAACTTTGCCTGCCAATACTGTGGCAAGACCTTTGGCAAGTCGCATGCTTGCAAGCTGCATGAGAGGCTGCACACTGGGGAGAACTGCAGCGAATGCAAGATCTGTGGCAAGGTGTTCCTCTTCGAGAAGAGGCTGACCAAGCATCTAAAGACACACGAGAAGCGCGACACTCCCGCTGCGGCGGGCGCGGCAAAGCCCAAAACGGATGAGGGCGATACGAAGGAGGAGAACGAAGAGCCGGTGGAGGTAAAGCATGTGCCGCCGCTTCCTGTCAAGCCCAAGACCTCCAATCGCATCGAGCGTGTGGACATCTCACAGCTGGCTGGCACCTCGGTCAATCCCATTCCATCCGTCTCGGTGCCGTCGTGGTCGCCGCAGGTCAACTTCACCAAGAAGGAGGGCCAGCACATTTGTCCGGGATGCGGCAAGGGCTTCAATCACATTGGCAACATGAAACTCCACTACAAGGTGGTGCACGAGAAGATCAAGGATTTCGCCTGTCGCTACTGTCCCAAGCGCTTTGGCAAGGCGCAATACCTGCAGCATCATGAGTACACGCATACGGGCGAGAAGCCGTATGGCTGCAAGATCTGCGACAGACATTTCAGTCATGGCTCCTCGCTGAGGAAGCACATGCAGTCTCACAACAAGCCGCCCAAGGAGCCAAAGCCTCCGAAGCCACAGCCCAAGTCCACAGAGCCGCCAACGCCGCGCGTTAAGCTAAACCGGCAACCAACCAAGAACTATGAGCAGTATCAAGATCCAGCTGCCGAGCGAGCGGCCGCCAGAGCTGAACTCATTGCCCAGCAGCAGGACGAGCATGAAGTGAAACGCAAGGCGGCGGAGAAGATACGGAAGATTCAGGAGGCAGCTTGTGAGCAGCTGCAAGAGTTGCAGCAGCAGCAGCTCATCGACAAAATCTCCAGCGACAGTTTCACTGAGATGAGCTTTGAAGATGCGCAGCGAGTTGAAGCCCTAAAAGAAGATCCCGTATAAGATGTGTATTTTGTCCAGAAAATTCATTAATTTATAATTAATTTCTAAGCATTTGTACAAATATTTGTTTTCCACATAAAATACTAATTTACATGTATAAAATTGCAATATTTTTGTCGACTAACGAAAAGTCTAAATCAAACCAACTAACTTTATTAGCTACAAATTATGTAGCCTAAACAATCGCTGATATTTGGGCATTTAAAGGCAAAGCCAAACGGACGTTAGGAAGAATACAGCTGACTTTTAAGGAAAGGATTGTAGCCCTAGTTAACCTCTTATTTTGTATGTTAATAATAGTATTGCAATTCTTAGCAACTACATAGTATATTGTTATTCAAGTATGCATATAAAATGAAGAAAGTAGAATTAGAGAACAAGCTTGGGACATTATGTGTAGGATATGTCTAATCTATTGTCGCTGATAAATAAAATACATAATTTATAGGGTCAGAGAACCGATATATATACTTATTTATATCGGGATGGAAAATAAATAATTATTTTTGTTTTTTTTTTAATAAAAGCATTTAGCATTGTTAAAGTACACCAAAGTCATTTTGTTTAACGAACTACATTCCATATCATTCATAATTTCGAAGCTTTTGAAATTATACAGTTTCTTCCACATTAATAATTCATTTAATTTTGAGTAAAATAAACGAACCCTTATATAGTATTTTGTGTTTATTCAATTTTGTTGCTAAACATAATTAGATTAAACATAAGTTAGTAGAGTTTCGGCCAATATTTAATTTCCTTTTGGCAGTATCATAAAGAAAATACTAGAGCTAATTTTTTATTAATCACACAAATTTACATCAAATTTCAATATTATTATTCATAAAAAAAATCAAATTAAACAATACCATGTAATTTTTATAATCTAACTTATAATGATCACGGCTACTGAGAAATATGAACTGTACCCACACAAGTGCATTAATTGAGTTATCACACACACACACGCAGCCAAGCAGTTGAGTTGTTCTGGTTGAAATACTTGCAAAGTACTCAGAGTAACGATGTACTCGTAATCGGAGTCGCAATTGTACTCGATTGAGTAATCGGTATAAAATACCCACAACGATAGTGCTTGAAATATCTTCCGAGTGGAGAAACCTATTGTCAAAATAATAATAATACAAAATCGGAAGACTTCAAAAGCGCTACAAAATGAACGAAGAAAATTCGGGCTTGGCCCAGAAACTATGCCGAACCTGTTTAACAGACCTGCACCCCGAAGAAGAGGCCTTCGACCTGTTTCTTGTCCACGGCCTGGCGAAGAAATTGTGTGTTTGCACTTCGCTGTCCGTGGAGCAACAAGACGGATTCCCCAGCAATATCTGTCCGGCTTGCTACTGCCGCCTTAACGACTTGCACGAGTTCCAGGCACAATGCGTGGAATCGGTGCAGAGATTCAGAGAGATGGTGACCAGCAGTTGTTTCATCATTCGCACAATTCCCGAGGACAACTTCAGTGTGGTGAATGCAGCTGAACAGCAGCAGCTGCAGACAGAGTTTGCTGGCGAGGATCACGCCCACTTCGATCCCTTGTTGAACAGCAAAATAGAGATTGAGAACGAGGACGATGTCTTCAAGATGATTGAAGATGTGGCTAAGGAATCGGAGGAGGAGCATGAGGCAGCAGCAGAAGTGGAGCAAGACGATGACTCCGCTTCTGACAGCAGCGACTTTGATGAGACGCTTCCGCTGTCTTGTCTGCGTAAGAAGGCCACCAAAAAACGGGATGCAGTGGAACCAAAGGCGAAACGCAAGCGTTTGCCGCCAGCGGAACGGGAGCGTCATCGACTCATCGAATGTCACATTTGCAGGCAAAAGTTCAAGAAGGCGTTGAACTACGAGGAGCACATGAAGCACCACAACGATCAGCTGCCACATCAGTGCGCCGTGGAGAGCTGCATGCGTGGCTTTACCACAGAGACGGGATTGCGTCACCACATGGAGCACACGCATCCCGAGCGCTGCAAACTGCATCCATGCACCGTCGAGGGCTGCGACAAGCAGTTCCCACAGACGCGCATGCTGACGCGACATCTGCGCGTTGAGCACAACATTGCCAAGCCCGAGATACATCCGTGCTCCGGCTGCGAGAAGGTCTTTCGCTGTCCCATGGCCCTCAAGAAGCACATGTACAAGCACACGGGCGAGGAGCTGCCGTTTGGCTGCAACATCTGCAACAAACGCTTCAGCGTCAACACTGAACTGCGCGATCATCTGCTGCGCCACGCGGGAATCAAGAACTTTGTGTGTCCCTATTGCGGTGTGGGCAGGACCACGAAACAGGAGTGCGACAAGCACATCCTGACGCACACCAGAGAGAAGAAGTTCAAGTGCGAGCACTGCGAATACGCCACGCACAACAAGCAGTCGCTGACGAAGCATGTGCGCGTCGTGCACTTGAACATCCGGAATCATCCGTGTCAGTATTGCGAGAAGACGTTTGCCAATGGTTATGCCTGCCGTACACACGAGAGATTGCACACGCGCGAGAGTTGCTTTGAGTGCAACATTTGTGGCATGAAATTCCTGTTCGAAAAGCGCTTGACGCGGCACCTAAAGACGCACGAGAAGCGCGACAAGGCGGAGGACGATGATGACAATGATGAGAGCTCCGCTAAGCCGGCAACTGTTGTGGCGGAAGTGAAGCAAGCAACACAAATTCTGCCGCCCAAGCCAAGAGATCCGCGTCGCGTGGAGCTGGTGGATATGGCGCAATTAGCAGGCACCGCTGTCAATCCCATTCCTTCGGTCTCGGTGCCCGCTTGGCCACATATTAATTTCACCAAGAAGGAGGGTCAAATCATCTGTCCAGAGTGCGGCAAGGCCTTCAATCACTTGGCCAACATGAAGCTGCACTATAAGGTGGTGCATCAGAAGATCAAGGACTACGCCTGTCGCTTCTGTCCCAAGCGCTTTAGCAAATCACAGTATCTCAAGTGCCATGAGAACATTCACACCGGAGAGACGCCGTACGCTTGTCAAACGTGCGGCAAGAGCTTCAAGCATTATGGCACCCTTAGTAAGCACAGGCAGTCACACAATAGGCCACCCAAGGAGCCAAAGGCGCCCAAGGAGCCGTTGGTCCGGAAACGTTTCTATCAGGGACCCAAAATCAAGCTGAACACGCAGCCAGCCAAAAACTACGAACAGTATGAGGATCCGGCTGCCGAGCAGGCGGCAGCAACGGCTCAATTAGTTGCCCAGCAGCTGAACGAGAGTGCCGCCAAGCTAAAGGCGGAAGCCGAAACCCAAAAGATTCAAACAGCGGCTCAGGAGCAGCTCCAGATGTTACAGCAACAGTGGCAAACCGAGAAGGTTTCCTATGATAGTTTTGCGGGGAAAGGCAATGGCAAGGAGGTCCCCAAGGATCATGTATAAGCTGGCAATTTAAATTGTTATTGTACCATATTTATTCATAATTACATTTATTAATTCAAATTGAAAATAGATGTGCGAGAAATTCGACTAATTTGTGTTTACGAAGTATCGATAGTTGTTGATGTATCATCGATAACTTGTGTATTAACGACCCACTCGAAGTCGCTTAACAAATCGGCATCAAACAGCGACAATAAACAAAATAATTGAGCACGTAAAATGAGTGAAGAGAATTTGGGCTTAGCCCAAAAACTCTGCCGCACCTGCGTAAAAGAAGTGAGCCACGATGACGCCTTCGACATCTTCGTTGTGCCCGGCCTGGCCAAGAAATTGTGTGTTTGCACTTCGCTGTCCGTGGAGCAACAAGACGGATTTCCCACCAACATCTGTCCCGCTTGCTACTGCCGCCTCAACGACTTACACGAGTTCCAGGCACAGTGCGTCAACGCCATACAGAAGTTCAAGGATATGTTGCTCAGCAGCAACAACTTTAGTGTGGTAAATGCAGCTGCTGTCCAGGAGGTAGATGTGTCTTTGGAGGAACAGGAGCGCATACACTTTGACCCATTACTGAACAGCAAAATTGAGATCAAGTACGATCAGGACGTGCTCAAAATGATAGAAGACGTAGACAAGGAGTCAGTGGAATTAGTGGAGGATGTCAACTCATCAAACAACAGTTCCAACGGTGATAAAAGTGAAGGAATTGAGTTCGAGGCGGATAGCAGCGACTCCGATTTCACGTTGCCGCTCTCGAGCCTCAAGAGCAAAAGCAAAGACACCAAGGAAACCAGCAAAGCAAGTGAATCAAAGCGGAAACCGCAGCGGTTGCTCGAGTGCCACATTTGCACGCAGAAGTTCAAGAAGTCGTACATCTATCAGGAGCACATGAAACTGCACGATGATCAGCTGCCCCACCAGTGCCCCGTGGAGTCGTGCAAGACGGGCTTTACCACACCGAATGGACTGCGGCATCACATCGAACACATGCACACAGAACTGTGCCAAATGTTTGCCTGCACTGTGGAAGGCTGCAACAAGCAGTTTCCCATCAAACGCTCGCTGACCAGACACATGCGAATCATGCACAACATGGCCAAGCCCGAAACGCATCCGTGCACGGAATGTGACAAGGTATTCCGCTGTCCCATGGCGCTCAAGAAACACATGTACAAGCATACAGGCGAGGAAATGCCCTTTGGCTGTGATATATGCAAAAAACGTTTTGCCACCAGCACCGAGCTGCGCGATCATCTGCTGCGTCACGCGGGCATCAAGAACTTTGTGTGCACTTACTGCGGAGTGCGCAAAACAACAAAACAGGAGCTGGACACGCACATACAGACGCACACCAGGGAGAAGACCTTGAAGTGCGACAAGTGCGACTATCTGACCCATTGCAAGCAATCTCTGTGGAAGCACAGAAGAGTGGTGCACATGAAGATCAAGAAGCACGCCTGCAGCTACTGCGAGAAGACCTTTGGCAATGCTTATGCTCGCAGGACCCATGAGAGATTGCACACGGGAGAGAGTTGTTTCGAGTGCACGATCTGCAGCCGAATGTTTCTTTTCGAGAAGACGTTGACGACGCATTTAAAGGCGCACGAAAAGCGCGAAAAACTGCAGGCAGAAAAGAAAGACAAAGAGCAGAAGGAGAAGAAGTTGGGCGCACGAGTTGAACGTGTGGATCTAGCACGATTGGCGGGCACTGTTGTCAATCCCATACCCACGGTGTCGGTGCCGGCGTCAGCGTGGCATGATGTGGAGCATAAGGATGGACAAGTGCTCTGCCCAGAGTGCGGCAAAAGCTTCAATCGCAAGGAGGGCATGAAGCTGCATTACAAGGTGGTGCACCAGAAGGTCAAGGATTACATTTGTCGCTTCTGCAGCAAACGCTTTGGCAGGCTGCAGTACCTCAAGGCACATGAGAATATTCACACTGGAGCGACGCCTTTCAAGTGCGACATATGCGATATGGCATTCAAGGGCGACTCTGCGCTTCATGTGCACAAGAAACGACACCATCGACCTAAGATTTTAAAGCCGGCCAAGGTGCTAAAGACTTCGAAAGCGAAGCCCCCAAAACCTGCTAAAGAATCTCAGCCGACTAAGCGACTATCAGCGAGGCAATCAAAAACTAAGCTGAATACGCTGAAAAAGAATCAAAATCATGAACAGTACGAGGATCCAGCAGCCGAACGAGCGGCGGCCCAAGCTCAGTTGATTGCCCATCGGGAAAGCAAGAATGAGATCAAGTTGAAGGCGGCCGAAGAGTTGCAGAAGATTCAAACGGCGGCTCAGCAGCAACTTGACATTTTGAAGCGTATAAACGAAAAGATTGATTGATAGTTTACCTAGCACAGGCAATTGTTTTACCATTAAACTAATAATAAATATAATAAAAGTAATAATACACTGAGTGTACTATAATTTAAATTATAGGACCAATTAATTGAAATTTTAAGTTTTAAATAAATGGAGATGAATTTTTGAGAAATTCTTTTTAATTACACATTAAATGTCGTTATATTGAAAATTTAAAATTCAAAAAATTCATCAAAACATGAAACTGTTGTTAACATTAATATTACAGTGATAACAAAGACTGTTAACCGATTCTACGAATGCTAATTAACAGAGCTGGTTAATTTAATATTGAGAATAGACAAAGATGGTGATAACGATCGCGCTCTTGGTGCTGTTCAAAAATATATATCTCAATGGGATCGGAGGTGCCTCCTTCCGCCAGTGAAATACATTTCCTGTTGGCAAAAAGTTATAAATACTCTCCCCTACTATGGATTGCGGGTATAATTAGGCCGAGGAAAATGCATTGGCAACATACAGCAACGATAATTTCTTTTGAGGACGCTACGATGTATTTCCAAACATCGATAACTAATATGATAACGATCCAGTTGTACTTGCTTAAGAAGTGGGTATCGAACAACAAGGAAATTGGTATCGTAATTTTGTAAATAAACAAATTTGGCAGAATTAACAAGAGCCTAATCAACATGACTGAGGATAAATTGGGCTTAGCCCAATCACTCTGTCGTACGTGCTTAGCAAAGCTAAACGATGATGAAGCCTTCGATATCTTCATTGTGCCCGGCCTGGCCAAGAAATTGTGTGTTTGCACTTCGCTGTCCGTAGAGCAACAAGACGGATTACCCAGCAACATCTGCCCCGCTTGCTACTGCCGCCTCAACGACTTGCATGACTTTCAGGCACAATGCGTGGCCTCGATGCAAAAGTTCAGAGAGATGTTGGCAAGCAGCTGCTTCATAGTCCGCTCAATTCCAGAGGACAACTTTAATGTGGTGAATGCAGCTGGCCAAGATGCGGAAATCGTTGCCGAGGAAGCGGAGGAGCTACACTTTGATCCATTGCTAAATACCAAAATAGAAATTGACGACGAGCAAGATGTGTTCAAGATGATAAAAGCTGTTGATAAGGAAACTGACGAGGAACGGAACGTCGATGGCGACGACAGCGATGACAATGAAGGTATTGACTTCGAGGCGGACAGCAACGACTCCGATTACGCGTTGCCGCTGTCACGCCTCAAAGGCAAAGCCAAGGATCGAAAAGAAACCACAGCTACTGATAAACCAAAGAGGAAGCGATTACCGCCAGCGGAGCGAGAGCGTCGTCGGTTGATTGAGTGTCACATTTGTACGCAGAAGTTCATGAAGGTTGTAAACTACGAGGAGCACATGAAGCGGCATAGTGACCTGTTGCCCCATCAGTGTCCCGTGGAGTCTTGCAAGACGGGCTTTACGACAGCCAATGGACTGCGTCATCACATGGAGCACACGCACACGGAACTGTGCCCAATGTTTGCCTGCACTGCCAAGGAGTGCAACAAGCAGTTTCCATTGAAACGCTTGCTCACTAGGCATATGCGGGTGGATCACAACATTGCCAAGCCCGAGATACATCCGTGCTCCGAGTGCGACAAGGTTTTTCGCTGTCCCATGGCGCTCAAGAAGCACATGTACAAGCACACGGGCGAGGAGATGCCCTTTGGCTGTGATATATGCAAAAGACGCTTTGCCACCGGCACCGAGCTGCGAGATCATTTACTGCGCCACGCGGGCATTAAGCGATTCGTGTGTCCCTATTGCGGGGTGGGCAAAACGACCAAGCAGGAGCTGGATAATCACATCTTGACGCACACTAGGGAGAAGAACTTCAAGTGCGATCAGTGCGATTATGCCACGCACATCAAGCAGTCGCTGACTAAGCATATCCACGTGGTGCACATGAAGATAAGGAAGCACGCCTGCAAGCATTGCGAGAAGACCTTTGGCACTGCGTATGCCCGCAGGACACACGAGAGATTGCATACGGGAGAGAGTTGCTTCGAGTGCTCGATCTGCAGCCGAATGTTTCTCTTCGAGAAGAACTTAACAAATCACTTGAAGGCTCACGAGAAGCGTGAGAAGAAGGCTGCTGAAAAGGAGGAAAAGAAAACGGAGCGGCAGATGAAATTGGGAGCACGAGTTGAGCGTGTGGATATCGAACGATTGGCTGGCACCGTCGTCAATCCCATTCCCAAAGTGTCGCTGCCAGCCTGGCCGGAAATCGAGAAGCGGGATGGTCAGGTAATATGTCCGGAGTGCGGCAAGGCCTTCAATCGAATTGAAGGCATGAAACTTCACTACAAAGTGGTGCATCAAAAGATTAAGGATTATATCTGTCGCTTTTGCCACAAACGCTTCGCGAGGCTGCATTATCTGAAGGCTCATGAGAATACGCACACCGGGGCGACGCCTTACAAGTGCGACATCTGCGGCAAAGCATTCAAGGCGGACTCAACGCTTTACACGCACAAGCAGTCCCACAATAGGCCTCCTAAGCCACCCAAGGCACCAAAGCCTGCTAAATTAGTTAAGCAACCAAAAACCAAGCTGAATACGCAGCCAAATAAAATCCGCGAAGAGTTCGTGGATCCAGCTGCAGCACGTGCGGCGGCCCGAGCTCAGTTGATTATCCATCAGGAGAACAAGAATGAGATCAAGATGAAGGCGGCTGAAAAGATTCAAAAGATTCAAACTGCGGCTCAGGAACAACTTCAGCTGTTGAAGCGGCTGGGTGAAAAAATTTCCTATGATGATTTACCTAAACCTGATAATTGCTTGAACATTCCCAAGGATCATGTATAACTTGGCGCCGAATCTCTCTAAATTAAATTTATCAAGAGCACATTTATTTGAGCGCACCTTGGAATTGAATAGTAAATAGTAAAATTTGCAAGCACGCACAAATAACATGTTCTCTTAAATATTGTAAATAATGTCTTTAAAGTTTGATGTTCAAACATACATAAGTAGGTAATGTTGCGGCAGAGACTACCAAAGGAGACATTTTCCATTTTTCCGTCCATATTCAAATCAGTTTTTGTAGATTTTCTTCCTTGCTGCATTTATTACATATGGGATTTGTTATTTGAAAACAGAAAATTATTAACACGATGTTCAAATTAAAATATTTTGACTTGCTGAACTTGCGCCAAACTCCTCAGTGTGACCATGCAGCTTACATTTTTTCAAAAATCAGCTGTTTGCAAAATACTTAGCAAATCCATTGCAACAGAAATGCATAAACAAATTAATTTAACAAACAAAATATATTATGGAGAGGGGGAAAAAAATATATATATATTTATAACCTCCATTTTGTATTTAATAAGTGCAATATAATATTACATAGGAGAACATTTGCAACTTGTCTGTATATAAAACACCTATCGCTCGCTGTCAATGGTATCGAGTATTTCTGTCAGCCTACTTGAACCCCAAAGTAACCGATGCATAAAGTGCTCGTTACTTTTATGGACGCGTATACATAGTTTTTCTCATCGGAGAAATTTTGTGCTGGAAGTATTTGTGTAAATCTTTTGCAATTGCATTCGCATTCACAAACAAGCAAACAAAATGAATGAGGGGAGTGAATACTCCATACATTCGATATGCCGCGTATGCCTGAATCACCTGCGCAACGATGCCGTCTACGATTTGTTCATGGTGCCAGGTCTGGCCAAAAAGTTGTGCGTCTGCACTTCGCTGTCGGTGGAGCAGCACGACGGATTCCCGAAAAACCTTTGCACCTCTTGCTACACGCGGCTAAATGATTTGCATGGCTTTCAGAAGATGTGCGTGGACTCGGTGCAAAAGTTTCAGGATATGGTGGCAAACAATTATTTTACTCCCGTTATCTCCGATATCAATCAAATCGACAATGTTGATGTGCTCAATATTGCGCCACCCGAAGGCGAAATGGAGGAGGATCGCATTAACTTTGATCCGCTGTTAAATACGAAAATCGAGATAATCGAGAATGAGGACGATGTCTTCAAGATGCTTGAGGATTGTGACAAAGAGGTCGATGATGTCGAGGGCGATAAAGACTCGTCCAGCGAGAGTGAAGCGGAAATCGAGGAAGAGGATGGAGACTTTGACGTCAACAGCAGCGAATCCGAGGATGCAGCACCTTTGTCACGTTTGCGTGGCAATACCAGAGCCAGCAAGGCAAAGACTCGGAAGGCGGCCGCTGCTGCTTCCCGCGACGATGACGACTCCTCGTCCTCCAGTTCGGAATCATCGGATGACGACGAAAGGACGAGCAGCTCAAAAGCCAAACGCAAACGCATTCCAGCAGGCGAACGCGATCGTCATCGCCTCATCGACTGCCACATCTGTCATCAGAAGTTCAAGAAGGCCGTGCGCTACGAGGAGCACATGAAGCACCACAACGATCTACTGCCCTTCCAGTGTACGGTGGAGTCGTGCAAGAAGGGCTTCACCACCGCCGGCGGCCTCCGTCTGCACATGGATCATGCGCACTCCGAGTTCTCTGAGGTGCACGCATGCACCTTTGAGGGCTGCGACAAGACCTTCCCCCGTTCCGTGTTGCTCACGTTCCACATGAAGAAGGTGCACAAGGTGGCCAAGCCCGACGTCAAGCGTCACGCCTGCACCGAATGCGAGAAGGTTTTCCGCTGTCCCACAGCGCTCAAGAAGCACATGTACAAGCACACGGGCGAGGAGCTGCCCTTTGCCTGTGAGATCTGCGGCAAACGCTTCCACATACACAGCGTGCTGCGCGATCATCTGCTGCGACATGCGGGCGTCAAGAACCATGTCTGCCCATATTGCGGGGTGGGCAAGACCACGCGTCAGGAGTGGAACAAACACATTCTGACGCACACGCGCGAGAAGCAGTTCCAGTGCCGGCAGTGCGATCATGCCTCGCACAACAAACAGGCGCTCTCCAATCACGTCAAGGTGGTGCACATGAAGATCAAGAACTTTGCCTGCCAATACTGTGGCAAGACCTTTGGCAAGTCGCATGCCTGCAAGATTCACGAGCGGCTGCACACGGGTGAGAATTGCTGCGAGTGCAAGATCTGTGGCAAGATCTTCCTCTTCGAGAAGCGGTTAACAAAGCACTTGCAGATCCACGAGAAACGCGATATTCCGCCACCATCTGCAGCTGGCGGTGTTGCTGCGACGGCTGTTAAGCCGCCAGGCGACGGCAGCCAAGATCCGCAGCAGCAGAGTCACCTCACTGAGCCCGTGGATGTGAAGCCTATACCAGTCATACCGCCCAAGCCGAAGCCGTCGCATCGCGTGGAGCGCGTAGACATCTCTCAGCTGGCCGGCACCTCGGTGAATCCCATATCATCTGTTTCGGTGCCATCGTGGTCGCCGCAGGTTAATTTCACCAAGAAGGAGGGCCAACACATTTGTCCGGGCTGCGGGCGTGGCTTCAATCACATTGGCAACATGAAACTCCACTACAAGATCATCCACGAGAAGGTCAAAGATTTTGCGTGTCGCTATTGTCCCAAGCGTTTCGCCAAGGCGCAATATTTGCGCAATCACGAGTACATTCATACGGGCGAGAAGCCGTTCGAGTGCAAGATCTGTGGCAAACACTTCCGGCAGGAGCAGGTGCTGAAGACGCATCTGAAGGTGCACGACAAACCGCCGAAGCCGCCCAAGGAAAAGAAACCGCCCAAACCGTCGGTTAGCAAGGCCAAGGGACTGAAGGTTGAGCTGAACAAGAAACAACCAAAGATTCACGACGAATACCAGGATCCGGCAGCCGAGCGAGCAGCGGCCACAGCGGCGCTTTTGGCACAACAGATCGAGGAGAATGAGGCAAAGCGAAAACAGGAGGAGGCGAATCGCAAGATACAGGAGGCCGCTTGCGAGCAACTGAATCGATTGCAGAAGCAAATACAAAACGATAAGGGCTCCTATGACAGCTACTACGGACAGAAGGCGGAGGCCGAGGGCATCGATCCGGATGGCCTCAAGTTAGATCACGTGTAAAATGGGTTACGGTGAGAATAAGATTCGATGAGATAAATGTAGTAAACAAACAAAACAAAACAAATGCTTTATGTATAACTTCTTTTAGCTTGTCCCAGTCGATTTAAGAACCCCCAACCATATGATCTATGAGCGAGTCCCTCATATACAGTAGAGTATACAGCTGTAAACCCCTCAAATCAACTTAATCCTTAATCATTTAATTATTATGCATATATTAAATATTAATTACATCGTACGTACACATAAACTTAATCTCTGCAAATCCGAATTCAGTCTAGCATCCCTACGGACGGAAAGAAATACAAAACTTATTGGTCGCTGCAATTATAATAACAACTTTCAAGTTATACAGTTTAAGCATAATCAAAATAACAACATGGATTATTATGATTATTGTCTAAGCAAATATATATTATCGTATATACAAATATACCATATAGATATATAATAACTACTACGTTGCCTTTCCACTCAAATTTCTAGCGAGGTTGTTTCTCCCTCCCACTCGAGACCTCTTTTATTTACATGTAGTGCACACACACACATAAACGCACCCCTGCATTTGCATGCCTCTGTGTGTGTGTGAGTGCATTTGTATACACAACTAAAGGTGAGTAGAATGAGTAGCTTTGTAGCGAGTACAACTATCGAAATGCTGCAAAAGTAACCGATTATTTTATAGCGCGTAAAAGTACGATATGTTTATTTAATTTTTAATTAAAACCAGTTTTAAATACTTTAATAATGAGTATAAAAAATGACTGTTTATAAAAAAATAAATAATTGCTAGTTATTTGTTGTGTATATTTGCACCTTCTCTAAAACGGTGTGACCAAATTAGCATATTTTCGGGCCAAACCTTAGTATATTTACGGAATCGTTTTGTGGTCACGCTGCGGCTGCTCTTCTAACGCAAATAGTTTTTCTTCATACAAATAAATAATATTGCTACAAAGATTGCACGCACAAAATGAATGAGGTGGGGAGTGGATACTCCATACACACAATATGCCGCATCTGCCTGAACCTGCTGCAGAACGATGCCGCCTACGATTTGTTTCTGGTCCCGGGTCTAGCCAAAAAATTGTGTGTCTGCACGTCGCTGGCCGTGGAGCAGCAGGACGGCTTCCCCATGAATCTGTGCACGCACTGCTTTAGCCGGCTCAATGATCTACATGACTTTCAAAAGCTGTGCGTGGACTCTGTGCAACGATTCCAGCAAATGGTGGCCAACAATTTCTTTGGCGCTGCAACAGCAGCCGGAACGCAGCTCAATCACATCGACAACTTTGATGTGCTGAATGTGGCTGGAGCGGGACAGGACGGGGAGTTGGCTGGCGAGGAGGAGGATCGCATTAACTATGATCCGCTGCTGAATCACAAGATGGAGATCATTGAGAATGAGGAGGATGTGTTCAAGATGCTCGAACATGTCGATAAAGAGGCCGAAGAGGTGGAGAAGGAAGTCAAAGCGGATCTGGGGGATCAGGCGGCGGGCATTATGCAAATGTTTGGCGGCGACACTGACGACAACGACGATGATGATGACGACGACTCCGACCACGATCACGATGTGGACTTTGAGCCCAACAGCAGCGATGGCGACGATGATATGCCGCTGGCGCAGCGTCTGCGCGGCAATCCTCGCACGCAAAAGCACGTCGAGGAGGAGGAGGAGGATGTCAGCTCCGAGTCAGACGAAGACGGCGTCAAGTCAAAGACGAAACGCAAACGGATTCCAGCCGCAGAGCGACATCTGCATCGCATCATTGACTGCCACATCTGCCATCAGAAGTTCAAGAAGGCCGTGCGCTACGAGGAGCACATGAAGCACCACAACGATCTGCTGCCCTTCCAGTGCAAGGTGGAGACTTGCCGCAAGGGCTTCACCACCGCTGGCGGCCTGCGGCTGCATGTGGATCACGCCCACACGGAGCTGTCCGAGGTGCACGCCTGCAGCGTGGAGGGTTGTGGCAAGACTTTCCCGCGTATCCGCCTGCTCACCTTCCACATGAAGAAGGTGCACAACATCTCAAAGGCGGCAGCGCCACCGCGTGACTACCCCTGCAGTGAGTGCGAGAAGATCTTCCGATGTCCCATGGCGCTGAAGAAGCACATGTATAAGCACGATGGCAAGGAGCTGCCGTTCCCCTGCAACATCTGCGGGAAACGCTTTGTGATCAACAGCGCACTCAAGGATCATCTGATGCGGCATGCAGGGATTAAGAACTACGTATGTCCTTACTGTGGAGTGGGCAAGACTACGCGTCAGGAGTGGAACACACACATCTTGACGCACACGCAGGAGAAGAAGTTCAAGTGCCACATTTGCGAGCACGCCTCGCACAACAAGCAGAGTCTCGCCAATCACATCAAGATTGTGCACGAGAAGATCAAGAACTATGCGTGCCAATACTGCGGCAAGACCTTCGGCAAGTCGCATGCCTGCAAGATCCATGAGATGACGCACACGGGTGAGAAGCGTTGCGAGTGCAAAGTGTGCGGCAAGAAGTTCCTCTATCCAAAGAGCCTGACGAAGCATTTGAAGACGCACGAGAAGCGCGTGCTGCGCGCCATGGAAACCTATCGCCAGCGGCAGGTGGAACTGGGCGAAGGAACTGTGGCAGCCACGGAGAGCACAGACATCGCCGAGGTGACGCACAACAATCCTGCGGACGTCGTTGTCGATGGTTTGATGTCGCAGAATGCCGCTGACGAGCTGCTCAAGGTATGCGCCGAATCGGTGGCCACCATACCCAAGGATCCGCGTCGGGTGCAGCGCGTGGACATCTCACAACTGGCGGGCACCGCTGTCAATCCCATACCATCGGTGTCGGTGCCGTCGTGGTCGCCGCAGGTCAACTTCACCAAAAAGGAGGGCAAGCATATTTGTCCGGGCTGTGGGCAGGGCTTCAACAACATTGGCAACATGAAGCGCCACTACAAGATCATACACGAGAAGGTCAAGGATTTCGCGTGCCGTTTCTGTCCCAAGCGTTTCGCCAAGGCGCAAACGTTGCGACATCACGAATGGATCCATACGGGCGAGAAGCCCTTTGAGTGCAAGACGTGCGGCACGCACTTCCGGCAGGAGACGGCGTTGAAGCGTCACCAGCGCACGCACGAGAATCGCCCGCCCGTCATTTCATCCAAGTTCTATGCGGCACGCGAGGAGCTGGAGGAACAAGAGCGTATGAAGCGTGAAGCACGTCGAAAGGCGGAAGCGAAGCGCAAAGAGATTGCCGAGGCGGCTAAGGAGCAGCTGTCGTCACTGCACAAAATGGAGGCGACCGACAAGAATCTGCAATCGTACGACGAGTATCAGGAGGCGGCGGCGGAGCGAGCAGCTGCGTCGGCAGAGCTGCAGGCGCAACAGTACGAGGAGAACGAGGTGAAGCGGCAGGCGGAGATGGAGCGTCGCAAGATCCAGGAGGCGGCGTATGTGCAGCTGCAGCGACTGCAGCAGCAACAGGAGATCGAGAAGGCGCAAAGCAGCTACGATGGCTACTATGCGCAAAAGGCGCATGCCGAAGGCACTTCCATCGATGACCTCAAGATTGACCATGTGTGATAAGATTTGGAAAACGTTTATCATCGATAAAAAGCAATAACTTGTTGCATCCTTATAGTTAGCTAGCTAGAGTAACTCCTAGATCTAAGTTAGACTTAACTACAAATACAAATACAATGTATTTAAATAACTAATCCTTATGGTAGTCTAATCTGTTTGCTTAAGCGTAAAGAGTTCCTTGAGGCTGTCCAGTGTCATGTTATCCAGATCCCAGTGCGTGGACAATGTGGATTTGTCGTCAGCGGATTTGATGAGTGTCATAATATTCTCTTCGATGGTGCCATTCACAATAAAACGATGCACAGTTGTCGGTCTGCAAAGAAGAGATTTGAGTTGAAATTGGAATTTACTCGTATTGAATGCTGTTAAACTCTTACTTGGTCTGGCCAAAGCGATGCACGCGTCCTATGGCCTGCAGCTCCTCACCGGGCGTCAGTATGGGCTCCACCAGAAACACATGCGTCGCCTCAATCAAATTCAATCCTTTGGAACCACGTGACATGGGCATTAACATGCACGTAATCTTTTGTTCGGGTTGCTAAACGAAAGGACAAATGTATATTATTGAGGAAGGCAACAAGCAAACCTTACAAAATAAACGCTTACAGTAAAAGAGTTGTTTAAGAGCAAAAAAAAAGACTCTTTGCGAAACTTTTTTTATTATGTTAAATTGCTAATGCACATTTGTAATGAGCTTCCTAGCATTACCCACCTTGAACTCATCGATGTCTCGATTAGTGAACTTGTTGCGGCATTTGATGCCATTCGTTTGAAGTGCAGTGGCAATGTGATTTAATATGGTTGCCCATTGCGAGAATATCAAAATCTTTTGCTCGTCGTCTTCTGCCTTGATCTTCTGCACCTGCTGCACAATGTACGCGATTTTCGTGGAAAAGTCACCAATGATTTTGGGACGATTAACGCCCTTCCTCACGGAATAATACAATCTGCAAGATACACAATTGAATTGAGCATTCTACTTTACTCCGTATACTTTGTCCCTTACTGTGGTGAATCTTGCCGGCAGACGGGACATTTTGTTTTGCGCTCGCGTCCAAATTGCATTCGCATCGTGTCTAAACATTCCTGGCACAGATAATGACCGCACGACATCATTACATACTGCACAATGAAATTAAAACATTATAGATTTTGATTATTATCAAGTATTCAATTAATTTACGCGATCATCGTCCAGGGTCTGGCAGATGGGACATGGCTTGTCGCCAGCATCCTCTTTTAAATGCTTCAAGTATTTGAGGCGACCCGATAGCCGTACAAAGTTGAGCTGCGCCTCCTCGATATTTGCCATGTTGAATTCGGTTTGCTCTTGCAGCTGATAGGGTAAAATGCGGAAATTGGATTGCTCCTCGGGATTCTCTGTGAGCAATATGCGCATTTTGCACATTTCCAGCTCATCAAAGGCTTTAATCACGTACTCTGCCTCAATCCAGTACTTGATCTGCAGCTTCTCCAGGCTCTGCATGCAGTCCAGCTGCTCCAATTTATTTTTACACTCCGCCTTCCACTCGGCGAACTCGGGTCTATTGCGCAGAAATCCAAAAACAACTATAACAAATATTAGTTAATTAATTTAAGTACAAAATAACAATTTCAATTCATGCCTCTGACCTCTGATGAGTATTATTTCCATGCTGGAGTTTTCGGAGCCATCTGTAATGGTGCCTTCCTTGCCCAGTTCCTTGGCAAAGAGCAGACACTCGAACTTGTTCACAGTCTCGCGTATCTTGCACAGACGACAATGCCGTATTTTGCGAGTTTCTCCTTGCCTTTCTCCACCAGCTGGCTTGTCCTCCTGTTGATGAGTGAACATTAGTATGTATTTATTTATTAACGTATACATTTATGTTAATAATTAATTCAATTAATTTAATTTAAAATATTTAGCATTGTTGTAAGTAAATAACAGACAACCCTAGCCAGCTAGCCTGTTAAAATATTGGTTCGTGTTTCTATAAGCAGTGGGTAAAGTACTTGGTATTGTTTCTGTATTTAATAAACTAATTTTCAATGGAATGGAAATAAAAGTATAGATTATGCGTTTATTGAAAATGCATACTACTTGCCATAATGTCCGCCAAGTGGCAATCAGAGACGAGCTTGATGAATTGATTGGTGTCGGCGGAGAGGGCGACACCTTCGTTAACAGCTCCGCAAGCTTGGAGCAACATGTGCTTTAGGTACGCAAAATCATTTCCTAATCGTTGTAGCCGCTTCTCCAGACGTGCATGCCAGTTGTGCAGTATATAGGTCAATCCAGCCACTGAATTCACATCCTGCAGCTTTTCGCTGGATGTATTTTGCTTGAAGAACTCTTCGCTTACCTTGTGCCAGACAGCCGTGTGCCAATTGTCGCTGGTGTTGACCAGTGTGGCAAACAGTTGCACAATGCTGGAGGAGAATTGCTGCTGCAGTTTATCCAATTCCTCTAGCTTCGTTTCATAAGCTGCCTCGGCTGCTAGCAGCACAGGAACCTTCTCCTCCAAATACTTGCGCTCCAAGCTGTGCAATTTGCTGCGATATGTAGCGACTTCCTCGGCACTGAGCTTGTCCTCATCCGACGCCAAATTTGAAGCCGACAACAGGTTGTGTAGCGCATGAATCTGTAACAGGCTGTCCACGCTGCAAAAAAAAAATATACTCTTGACAATTGTAAACAAAATAGGAATTCTTATAGGCCTACCAAATGTTGTCGTCGTTGTAGTCCTTGGCCAGCTGCAGCACCTGTTTGTAGTTGTGCATGGCTTGCTTGTGCTGTTTGAGAATGAAGTTTATGGCCGCCAGGCCGTTGTAGGAGGAGGCCCAGGTGCGCAGCTCCCGCTTGCACTGCATCTCATTGTTAGTCTTCAGATGCACCAGCAAATCCTGTGGATTCAAATAGTTGGTCGTGGACACATTCTTATTGATGACAACGGGCACAGAGCACGTTTTGCGTATGCGCAGAAAAGGCTGCAACATGCTGCGCAACAGTTGCGGCGAAATGGAAGCCAAGCGCGAACTGCAGCTGCTGGGATTGTATTTTGTGTGCTTGGCCACCGCTTTCAGAAATTGTTCGCTGCACTTGAAGTGCTCCTCGCGATAGTACAACGACTCCACATTGCTCAGCTCCAAGCGATGCACCAGCTCCGTTTGCGGCGGTATGCCCAGCGCGTGCTCCACTTTGCTTTTGCAGGTGCGCCACATGCAATGCTGCAGCAGGTCCAGCAACGGTTCCGCCTTATGCTTGAGCAGAAATGAATTGGCCACCGTATGCCAGGCATCTGGGGGTTCACATGCCTCCCGAAAGCCCACGAATTTCAGGAGCGGAGCCAGATCATCAATGGTCTTTTGTATGGGTGTGCCTGTGACCGCCCAACGATGTACGGCCGGCAGCTGACTGACCATCTCCGCTGCCAGAGATGTGGTGCTCTCCACCATTTGCGCCTCGTCCAAGCAGACGCGCCACCAGTTGACCATCAGCAGCGGTGAACTGGGACGCATATAGCGCTGCTCGTAGCGCAGCTGTCTGTCCGTTGTGTTCCACGGCGTATGATGCAGTTCATGGCTCAGTATGCGATAGTCGGTCAGCACAATGTCGTACTCAGCCAACTCCAGCGGACTATACCAGATGCCCGCATGCAAGCCCGGATAGAGCAGCACCTTGAGTGTACCGTCTACATGCTTGGCAATCTCTTGATGCCACTGCGTCTTGATCTCGCTGGGCGACACGATGAATGTGGCACGTGATTCCACCAGCTGCGTGTTGTCTGCCATTGCAGTCGTCCAGCAATTCGGACACACATAGTCGCTGTGGCTGTCCCTGATACACGGCTGATGCTGCCACAGCTGGCAGAGCGTGCACTTGACCAACTTCACCCTTTTCAGCTGCTGTTCTATGCAAATGCAGTGCACTTTGGGTGCCAGGCAGCGTCGCTTAAGCGGTACCGCATCGACTGCTTCCGTCAAATAGTCGCACCAATAGTTGTTGTTCAGCTGCTGCCGGGGATTAAGCAGCAGCGTGGCCAGCAGCTCCACCGTTTTGCCTAAGCCCATCTCGTCGGCGAGTATGCCACCGGGTGGCAAGCTCACATTTGGCAGTGGCTCCTCGTAGGCATAAAATTGTAGGCAGTAGTTGTGCTTTAAGACTTTGTGCTTGCCATCGATGGCCTGGCAGATGGTGTAGTTGGCAGGGAATACGTTAGGCTGGCATTCGCGACTCAGCATCCAGCTGACCGTGCGTTGCTGATACTCTCGTAGCTGCGACTGGAAGCAACTGGGCAGCGAGATAGTCAACAACGAAAGCTCCTTCTCCTGGTGCTTGGAGTAAAGCGCATTGTAAAGCTGTGTGGTCACATAGCTCTTGAGTTCACGCTGCTGTTCATGCTGCTCCTGCAGCACTTCAAACTCCAATGTGGGCGCATATTCCCTAAATATCAAGGGGAACATCTCCGAAGCCAACTGCAAATCATAATGATTTGCCGATTGCAGCGAAGTGGCTTCTACTTGCAGCAATACAAGCGTTGTCTGCAAGGCTTTTAGCTGCAACTTCTTGGCACGCCTTTTGGCAACTGCAAAACGCAAGTGATGAACAAACAGTAATTAAGTAATTTAATGCTACTCACAGTTTGTTATGATCGCAATTAATTTGATTGCATTTGGCGTCAGGCACTCTAATATGCGCCACTGCCGATTGTTGTGTGTGAACAACGCATCCTGCTCGTTGTCCAGGCACTCCTCAGCCAGTTCAGACAACACAATGGCCATAATTTCTAATAATTATTAAACAGACATAAATGCAGTTATGATTTGTACGAAATAAACAACCGCGAAGAGATGGCGCACAGTGTGACCGCATACTGCATTTCAAAATATGTCACTTACAGCGATGAGAAGTTATCGATAGGCAGTAATCGCGATTACTTTTTTATATGCGCCGTTTTTAATTTTAATGAAATTAACGCATTTTTATTAAATACTCTATTAATTAATTTTAACTATTCAGATGCGTGGAATATATCACAAATAATTGAAGAAAAATGGCATATTACATATACGCGCATTGCGACATTATTGCGTTTAGCGTCAGCGGTCACACTGTAAATAATAAAAATAAATAACAAGGCACGAGACTGGAATTTTTGTGCATTGTTTATCCGTTTTGTTCAACATTAATTTAGATGAACGCCGTCATCGCACTATGCCACTTTTGCGAGGCGCACGGCCCCTGCGCCATCTTCTGTACACAAACGCTGCGTGACACCAAAATCGAGGACCTTGTAAACTTGGAGCAACCGCAGCAGCAGCCAGGACAAAAAACATGTTCCGCCTGCAACTATACGCTTGGGCGCAACAACAACACTGCCATTTACAGCAAGGACAGTGAAAGTGGCGCCACATTCGTCAGCACCAAGGTGGCCACGCTGCAGGAGGTGGCTAATCTCGTCAAGCAGGCGGCCGTTCGCAGTCTCAGCTGTGAGATCAACACAAACAATGGTGACGGGGACGGAGGATTCGTGTTCTTTGGCGACGCCACGCGAGGTCACATACTCAGCCACACGTTCCGGGTGAGCGATCTCCAAGCTCGCGGCTACTATCAACTCTTCTCGATCATAGTGCTGATGAAGGACAAGTATTTTTTGCTCAACACGAAACCGTTTCTAGCCGAGCATTTGCGCAAAATCTCTGTCGAGCTGCAGGCGGGCGCCCAGCGCACCAAGGCCGCCGAGGAGCTCAACTATTCGGCGCGTCAGCGTCGCCTGTCGGGCGCCCAGTTCCTGATGCCCACGCCGCGTTCGCTGCTGGAATTGACCGGGGAGGAGCATGTGTTTGCCCAGCTGCATGCGCACTTCGCTTGGATTCTACTAGCGGGCTCTCGCTTCCTCACCGAGCACATCACATTCGGCAATCTGCCGTGGCTGCCGCCACAGAGCAGCGGTCGTCCGCCCGCCCAAAGACTCACCTACAACAGCTCCACGCTGCCCATGATCCAGATGTACGAGGATGATCCCGAACAGGAGGGCTTCTTCTCGCTGCGACACATCAAGAAGGTGCTGCACAAGGATGACTTTGCGATCATCTGCTACTGTGCGCTGACCGGCGTCAAGATCGTTGTGCGTGGCGCAGCTGAACGGACAGTGCTCTTTATGATGTGCCTAAAGAAACTGTTGCCGCATCCCATGCACAATCTGATGCGCATCGATGCCCAGCATCAGCACAGCATCAGTTCCGAGTACAAGATCATCTCGGTGTCCAATGACATTGCGGTGCCCATGGCCAGCAGCTCCGTATTTCGAATTGACTTTCTCGACAAGCAGGTGAACGGCAACGACATTGTGTCCGTCAAGTGGCCCGGTGAATTGCCCAGGAAGCGTATGTAGCTCCCCAGTTTTGTCTTAACAGTTAATCCATGTTTTTAAACTTAAACAGTGCCCGATCTGTTGGTAAAGCTGCTGAAGGCCGTCAAAGCGGTCGAGGAGAAAACGTTTACGGAGCTGGTGCTCAACAAGCAAACCAAAGTGCTCATCGAGGAGTGGAAAAAGTGGGTGGCATTAATTACCAAAAATCTTAACATTAACTAAATTTGTACTTCAACAGTAAAGTCATCTGTCTGAATCAGGCCAAGTCCGGCAGCGTGCAGGCCAAGCTGAAGAAGGTGCTCGGCGTGCAGCCGCAGGATCAGCCGGTCATCAACTACTGGAGCACACATTTGACTTCATAATAAAGTGATTTGTCCAACTGACTGAACTATCAACGCGCAGTCCAAACAGCTGCAATTTGTACAGAATATAGCTTACGACTTTTAAGAAAATATTTTTCAATATTCGTATTCCAATTATTTTAATTAAATTTATGAAAAGGCTTTACTTTTCAAAAATGAAACAATGTTTTTTTACTCTTAACCAAGTCGGAAACCAGCAGCGTGTTTTCCAGCAGGGACACGAACCAAAATTGATAGATGGCGACATTTAGCTTGTAAAAAAAATTTAGCGGGATATGCAATAATCCAGATGAATGATAGATTGTAAGCTTATCGAGAACACGAAGCCGATGTGGCTCTTAGATGCACTGCAGCGGGAGACTCCCAACTTTTACACAACAATAATATCATATTGATTGTAACAATTGTTTTTTGTTTTTGTAGTTTTCTATATAGAAAATTGCCGTTGTTCACTTTTTGGAATAAAAATTCTTTATTTGCCCCGAGGGGCACAACGATTTTCATGATCTTAACCAAAAGTGACGACGTCTATAAGGTGTGTTCCAGAAGATGATACCAACGCTTACTTCTTGTAACCGCAGCTGGAGCGACGACCACGAGCACGCTCGAACTTGCGTCCCTTGGAGCGCACATAGGGGCGAGTATGCGAATGGGGCACACCAGGAGCCTTGCCGAAGTGCTTGCAGGCGGTGCGAGCGGTACGTCTGCCCTGGAGCAGCAGGGTGTTCTTGCCGGTGGGCGCACGGAGCGCCAGCTGATCGAAGGTCAGCACTTCACCGCCAGCCTTCAGGATGCGCTCCCGAGCGGTCTGGGTGACGTGCAGGGCACAGACAGCCAGCTTGGGGACAACCAGAAGACGGGCATCATCGGTAACGGTGCCAACGACAACAATGGTGGACTCGGGCTGCTTGGCGGCCTTCGCGAAGCGGGCGATGCGCTGCAGCGACATTGGTGGCCTATTGATTTTGCTCATAAACAAGCGCTTCAGGATGATGCGGTTGAACTTCTTGTTCGTGCGACGCTGCAGGAAGCGGTACAGCTGCAAAACACACACACAGAGATATTAACACTGGTTTTACACTTGTATTTCACTCATTTACCTTGACGAGCAGGCGCAGGTAAACATCCTGGGATTTGGGTTCGGTTCTGCGAACCTTGCGATCGTACTTGTGGTTGATATCAATACCCTGCAAGAGAGACACACAAAATATTATTGGCAGTTGTTCAATTGTCGCGCACTATGTCGTGTTTGTGTAACGTTAGTGCTTATTTTTGGTAAACATTTAAGATGTTTACAAATTTGATTTTCTCGGGCTTAAAAATTCTTGCGTCGTACCATTTCGGCGACCGGAAAAAGAAAGAGGCGAGACTGACGTTTAGGGATGGCTAATATATCGATTAATCGTCAGAGCTCATAAGTTGCATGTACGATAGTTTTTATATCGTAAAAGTTTTGTGGCTTTCAGCTGCAATTCGGGGTATAGTTAAATCACTGTAGGGCTGTGTATTAAATAAAATACAACTTAACAAAAAAAGATAGTGATTTGCCGATAAGCAATTGTGTGCCACTCTATCGATAGCTGCTTCTTACAACTGACAGTTGTGCAGGGCTTCATAAACATGGTGACAACACTGACTGTCAACGCTTTCCAACACTATTACAATGGCAGCGGTGAATTTACGTAAAGGTTTTTTTATGCTGCCCCGCCATGTAAGTAAATAATTAAATATTAAATGGCAAGTGGCAATACATTAATTAAACACACCATTTGCAGCTAGTGGCCAGTCAACAGCGATGCTATGCGGCAGCCAAACAGACAAAGACCAACACACTGGCCGCTGTAGCTGAATCAATCTCAGCCAAGGGGTAAGAAAAACAAATGGAAATATATTTTCGAGTGATAACTGTTGCATTTTTGCAGATTTTTGCGTCCCCACAAGCCTTATGCCCCCGTCAGCGATGCCGCGGAACGTGTACGCGCTGTGGCCGCCCAATTGCAAATGACAAACGGCGGCGATCAACGAAAATTCAGCGATTTAAGTGAGAAATTCAAATTTCTCGCCGCCTGCTTCGAGCAACTGGAACATGGAGTGCCCAATAGCCAGGTCCATGAGCTGACCACAGTGGGCGATGTGGTGGCTTTCTATCAGCAGACGGTGGACACCACTGTGCCGCTGGATGCGCTGAAACGCAGCGATTTGCCCGAGAATTTGCACATTCAATATGAATACTTGAGATTCGATCCGACAACGGATACGAAATTCAAGGGGAAGACGGCATTCCCCAAGAGCTCCACGCTGGTCACAGGTCTCAAGTATCGACGCAAATACGAGGGTCACGAGGCCAAGCGTTCCTGGCCTTAGTTTTATTCTAATCCATTAAAATTAATAAAAAAATCTGTTGTGTTCTAAAGACACTGTGAGACGGTTTCCACCAGCTCCGGGTTGTAAATGCTCTTCATCGCCTTCAGCACGCGTGTATCCTTCAACAGCTCCATTAGACGTGCGTCTGCCTTGGCGTCCTCAAAGCTGTTGTACATCAAATCGCTGTTGATCTCGGTCACCGCCGGCTTATTCATAATACTGAGTATCTTCTTCTGTAGCTCGATTTCGGGATCGAGCGTCTGATGTTGTTTGACTAAAGCATTGGCATCTCCCAGTTCCCGTTTCAGCTGGAGCTCATGCTGCTCCTGCAGATACTTAATGATGCACTCGTATTGCAAGCCCGTCAACGGGCGGCAGTTAGCCAGCATTTCGATAAGTTTCTGTATGGATTCGGGATGTCTGCTGGGCAGCAGCAATGCGCCGCTGACGCCATCGCGTTGCTTCTTCACACGAAAGTCCCCAGCAATCAGCTTGATGGCATCCTCCAGCGGCATGTTCCGATGCTCGGCCGGCACACCGTACAGAATGTTGACTGTGATGCTGTTCAAGGCTTCGTGTTGTGGCGTCACCAGCACCGCATAGAGGCAGCCGCGTGCCGAAATGTTGCCCAGCACCTGGCCCAGCATGACATCCTCGTTGGGAAAGAGCACATCCACCCGCAAGCCGGCCATCTTCAAGCGTTTCTCAATGAATTCAGCATATTTGCTGAAAGATCTCACATCAATTTGAGTTGTCGAATGGGTTTCAAAAGCAACTTACGTGTTCTCGCGGTTCACCACGATGATCTCGCAGTCGTTGATGGCCACCACGGTAGCCGCGGCAGCTGCGGACATCACAATGCCGTCTTGCACCGCCATCGGCACTTGTCCAGCTCCGTTTCCGACCGCATTCATTTTCTTGGCATTCGCTGCAATGGCCGCCGCCGCCTTTGACTTGATGGTGGCGTTGCGTACAATCAGTATTTTCGACTTAAATGTGGATTTGTTCAGAGCATCGGCACATTTGTTGGCGATATCCTCGTTCTCGAACTGCACAAAACCAAAGTTCTTCTGCACCAACGATCCCAGAACCTTACCATACGAATGGCAAATGCTCTCGAGTTCCTGGCGAGTGCAGCGCGGCAGATTGCCCACGTAAATGCGATTCTTTATCAGTGCCGGATCTTGTGCAATGTTATAACCGGGTGCAGCGGAATCACGTGGAGCTGCCATTTAATTAACAACAACTTTTTTATGCGGCTGATCACAATAAAAATGTAAACAACTGCCAAGTATCGGACTGAGCGATATCGATAACTCTGTGTGGTCATTACAGCGCTCAGCGTCTGTTAACTAACATGCGACTAATTACAGTGCGACCGCAGACGGTGTAAATATACATTTTGGTCTAAAAATACCAAAAAATTATCGGACCTGTTGTGGCGGAGTTTTAAACTGTTGTAAAAACCGTTATTTTAAGTTAAATCTGATTAAGTGAGAAAATTTTCTTGAAGTCGAAATCCGTTGCGGGTAAAAACAGCGTTTAAGAGAAAGCTCAGTTTTATAATTTAATAAATACTAATTATAATAAATATCAGACATCAATAATCGATGCACGATCGATGATAGTGCCACCTCTATTAAAAATTCCGCCTTAATAACAACCGTTACAATAGAAAAGAAGAAAATGAAACGGTGACCAAATTTTATTGCATAGTGAAATTGTCGAAATGAGTTTAAATAGTGCAAGTGAAATGGAAGAAAAGCCAATTAAGCGTGAATTAGAAAACCAGCGCCGTGATGCACATCGTGCACGGCGTGCTCAAGTTCAAGTTCAGGCTTCTTCTTGGGCACATAGGGATTGTGTTCCGGGTCCGCGTTCAAACTAAAGTAAAATATTAAAATTAATATTGTGTGAGAGTATTTGTTGGGCTGGACACTCACTGATACAGGCTGGTGGCCTCCTCGCACTTCACATTGTACCACCAGTCGCAGGCGAATTCCTTCTGATTGAAGATTGTGCCGTTGGTGCACAAAAACGAGGCACCCTGGTGTCCCTCGCGTCCGTCGTGACACACATGATAGGCCTGGCAGCCAGTCTCCACATTGGCATACATGCCGGGCACGGCCGGGACGTCGTGGCAGCTGAAGTGCGTGTGCGGCACTTCGTGATAGATCGGATAGTCGACGCCTGCCACACCGGGTATTTTGTTCAAATCCTGTTTGTCCTCGCGATGATGATGCTCCGATTGCGGTGGATTAAACAGGTGTCCAAATTTCTGGTATGTAAACGTAACATAAACATATCAAATGTTGCATAATCGTGGCGCCAACCGGTTCCACAGACTCCGCTCATGATTAGCAAACAATTAAACATGTGTGTGCATTGTAATGCTGAATGAGTGTAATTGAGTGTATGTGTGTTATACTGGCATGTGTGTCTGTTATACTGGCATGTGTACGATCAATTGCATGTTACAATTTTTGGGTCAAAAGTGAACGTCGCTCGCTCTCGCTCTCTATCGTTGCCACGCGCCAAACGGAGTGTTGGGCGGGCTGTAGTGAGCGTTTCACCCTCTCTCTCGCGAGACTAATTAAAATGTCTTCATCAGCTCAGCTGATTGACGGATTGATTGTCATAACTCACCTGCACTTCAATGGCCAACGCAGCGCCAAGCAGCAGCCACAACGTTGCCAGCATCCTCAGCAGCCCAGAGCTGTTGTTGTTCGGCATCGACATCTTTTACTTGATATCAGTTTGGGATCAGGTTTGTGTTTGCTCTTATTTTTTTTTGTTAATTTTAGAGTTGGATCAACCGTCTGCGTTCGGTCTGAAAATCGCACTGAAACTGAAGTGCAGTTTTTCCAAAGCGCGCCATCCACTTGAGACGCCATCGTCGTCGCGTGCTTGTCGTGCAAGCTTTCAAGGGTAGCGTCTAACGGTAAGCGACGACGACGGCAGCTGCTTCGGCTCTTGTCGTCATCGTCGTCGTCGTGCGCCAGCGCAACTTTCGATTTTTTGGAAGCTGTTTTTGTATGTTTTTTGCAAAGCTTTTCGGATTACGCCTAATTATTAAAGTTCCAAACGAAACCTTAGAGGCAAAACGATGTTAAGTCCGACCATAAAAAGTCGTAATCTCATGCATATGAAAGCAGATACGATTATTGCATGGATGGGAAAGTAAAATGCAATATGCTTTATTTTGCAAGCAACAAATTGTTTGGGCTTTACAAATATCTGTAAGTCATACTAGGTGCTTAAAGTAGCAAGTATGAAAGTGACGGTCGAGGGTGCTCGACTGTTAGATACCCGGTACTCTTAAAGTGCTGACAAAGTCAGGAAACTTTCGAAATTTAAGAATATAGTATATAGTAATTTATGCTAAGAAAATTCTTAAACAAAAATTTATCAGAGCAATTAATGTATTTATTCAAGCGGAGAAACTGGTTTTTTAAAATTGTATCTTTCGGATCGGGCTAAGAAAATTTTTTAAAATATGTGTGTTACACACAATAACTGAGATCTAGATTATTGAATGCATGCACAGAAAGACAGACATTGTTCCATAAATTGTTCTGAATTGAAGTATTAAAATGTGTCAAGAAGTCAGAGCGCATACATGTTCTCCTGAGTGCCGGGTATACAAATAGGCTATAGTTGCGCAGAAATATGATAGTTGTGATTGCGTATAAGAAATAGGTGTGTACTAAAGTTAAACCTTATTAAATACTCGTATGCATAATAATAACTAATACTTTTGCATTGCGGGATTCAAGTGAAGCTTGCTGAGCAAATCATCAAATTCACTGTAGAGCTGCAACAAGAGTTCAACGATATCGTTAATAAATATCTTAGCTATGCTCGAGTGGACTTACATGAGTCTTGCCATAGCTATCCACATAGGTCTTGCTACCGCCGGGGGTTTTCTTGAACGCGGGCAGCGCTGGACCATGCAGAAGATTCACGTTTTGATAGGACTGCGCCTTGGATGAACTGCTAACGGCATGACTCTTGCCCACCGTGGGCGCCAGTTCCAGAAAATTGGGCACTGCACCGGTCACATAAATATACATTCATTTAGTATACAGTACAGTATGCATGAATGTATGTTAAATGTTGAAGTGCAGCCAGGCGTTAAATTCCACGCACACTTTACTCACCTTTCTTGGGCTGCAATTTCACCTGATTGAGCAACGGATTGTGCAGTTGCAGCTGGCGATAGGTGGGCAATGCATGCCTCGGTGCCACCAACACATACGGACGACCCACGGCCTGTGGATACAGATAAGTGGTCTCCACGGTGGGCACTTGTCGGTAATGGTAGCGACCTTCTCGAGGCGTATAGCGTCCATCGGAGCTCAGCGCAATGTGATAAACGGTGCGCATGCCCTTATCATAGTACTGATAGACCTTCAAGTAGAAATTGTTATGTTGTGGGAGGTCTTTAAGCAGTGGCATTTTTTTTATTATCACGCAAAACAAAATATTGGCTACTAATTTGTGTTAATGAGATGAAGAGATAAAACAAATGGGGTAAACACTTTATACATAGAAAGGAAAAGTAAAAGTAACAGCGAAAGGTTTGAGTGGCGTTTCTTGTAGTTGTTAGATAAAAATGTTTTGATTGGTATCCAAATAATTTAAAAATAAGTGGATCCATTTACTGGAAATCTTTGTTTAGTTGTCAGCAAATAACAATTGT
The DNA here is from genome assembly GCA_035047365.1 of Drosophila ustulata. Classification (NCBI taxonomy): domain Eukaryota; kingdom Metazoa; phylum Arthropoda; class Insecta; order Diptera; family Drosophilidae; genus Drosophila; species Drosophila ustulata. The sequence goes on along the minus strand of JAWNPT010000057.1, from coordinate 9,418,452 downwards.
GTATGCGAAATAATTTATCTGTTCGTTTGGTAATTAGTTATTAATATTATAATTGTTTAGGGAAACGATTTGTCGCAGTTGCAATTACAAATTTTATTACTTTATTCATTTTTTTTTTTAATTTTGAGGAGTGTACAATATTTTATATTTTCGATTGTCAAGACGTGTGTAAATATTAAATATTGGAACTAACCATAATTCTTCTACGGTAAAGGGCAAATCTAACAAAGTTAGTTTCTGAAGACCTTGTTGTGAATAACTAAAATATATTTAAGCAGCAATGTCATTAGAACAGATTACATATAGTATGCAATTAAAAATAATTGTGATTTTAGAGACGGAAGGTTTTCAGTTCAATAGTTAGTATCTATCTAGTGTTTAACGATCAACATAAATACAAATTTTCGTGATTTGATTTTTCACACGATAACGTAATATGAACAAATATAAAATGAGTCAATTGATCTTTAATCTAATATGTTGTAATAACGTTTTTATTAGACAAGTCATCAAAATGAATCTAATGCAGTTGATGTTAAAATAGTTTAAAGTATTTTGTTATTGCCACTCACCTGAGGACTGCGTTGCTGGGGCACAATGCCATCGGGTATGGAGATGCCCTCCTTTTGGAGACGGTTAAGATAGAGGCGATCGGTTTCGAAGGCAGTGTCTGGTATCTTGCCACCCGCATGTGGCAGCACTTGCTCGCGATAGATTTGACGTTTCTTAAATTGGTTATTTTTCGCAACGATTATTTATGGCTGGCAGATAAACACCCCAACACCAAATATGACTATAACTAAGTGTATGTGAAAATGATTTACACACCTTGTGGTGACGTTCCGGATTTGTGAGCTCATCGGCAAATGCAGCGCGACTCAGGCAGAGCAGCACAACGAATTTCAAGACATATGGCGACATTATTTATGTTTATTTTATTTATTTATTTCGTTTGTGGATTTAACTGCGATCAATTTCAAAGGAATTTCCAAGCGAAAGGTCAACGTGAGACGAGTCGAGTTGACAGCTGTAGAGTTCTCGGCAAACAAGTGTTAACAGCTCGGTACACAAATCCACATTTCAAACATTTTTCAAAAGCGCCAAAATAATTGCAACACACACAGATACACACAAACACACACACGGGGATTGATACCGCAATTCAATGACGAGCTAAAAAGAATCTTGTAATGGGGATTTAACCAACGCTGTTCGACTGTCAATCGATGGCGACACGAAGGAGAACTGCGTTATGCGGTGGCGTTGTGGCCGCGACGACGGTGCCAAACATAATGAATGCAAATGCACAAAGCCAAAGCCCGCTGCTGATCTCTGGCGGCTGCCCGGTGCGCCAGGTGCCCTCTGCCGCTGCCGCTGCTGCTGCTGCTTCAGCTTCTGCTGCTGTCGCTGTTGCTCTGCCTCTGCCGCCACCGACGACAACTTCGACAGCAACAACGGCAACAAGATCAGCTTTGAATACTTTCAGCTGGCTGCGCGCATCACGTGGTAACTTGGCACGACAATCATCATCATCATCCTCATCACCATCATCATCGTGTTGTTGCTGCCATAATCTGAAGATTGCCCAAAATCGAGAGAGGCAAATATGTTAGGTGCTAGTGATCTAGTCGGTCTTGCCAGGCAAACAGTTATGCTGCACAGAATATTATTATTGCAAAACAATATTTATTAATCTTGTGCTAAGGGAAATAGTTTCAAACGATTTGCTTGATTTCAGCAGAACAAACTTGGTATTAAAACTCAAAATTAATTTGAATTTTTTTATTACAATTATTGTTTTTTAAATTTAGATCTGTGATTATTTACTTAAATATTTTGTAGCTAAAAAAGTTTTGCTTTAACTTAAAGGAGGTCGTGTTAAACGAGGGCCAAGTTTATTATGAATGTCAAGTAGTAAATTTTCTAATAAAGGCTCTTGATAAATACTAACTTTATTGTAAAATCAAGCCGAGTTTGAAAATATTTTTTAAACTTTTTTATGTTGAGGTGCCAATTTAAAATGGAATGATTTTTTGTATATAATTTACTATATACAGAACTATGATTATCTTGAAAAAGTTCTGCAGGATTGTTGTGAAATATTTAGTATTAGTTTTCTCTAAAAATTGTATAGACGTCAACTGAATTGACGTAGAGTGCTTGTTGACGACTCTTTTTGATAATAGAAATATATAATATTCATCACACCCATCACGATTTTAGCACACCTTTTACATATCAAGAGGTACAGGGTATCTGAGTTTGCAATCCGTCAAACATTTCCGCTTGCTTTTACTTTAAAGCTCAAATGCAAAATTAGTTTCCATTTAATATTTTGCGCTTCATTTGGATACATATTTGCTAAAGTGGCGTACAGAAAAAAAACATAAAAAATAAATACTAAAAATAAACATACTCGAACATTTAGGCCACAAGTAATTAATTAATCGCGTTGTTGTTAACTTGACCAAGTTGGCTCTTAGTGGGCTTTTGACTGATCGATGCGCTACTTCACTTGCAGCACAGCATTCAATATCTTTGTTATGCATAATCATAATGCTGTTCATTCCTTTTTATTTCGTTTCCTTTTCAACAAGGCAATTTTGTAGTCAATCGTATTTTATTTATCTATTTTTGCCCCTCACTTGAAAGTGAATGTTATTGTTGCTGTCGCTGTTTGTTTGCTGTTGTTGGCTCTTTTGTTTTTGCGTTTAGTTTGATTCGGTTGTTGATTGCGCTTCACTTAACAATTTATTATAATGTTGTTTTGCATTTATTGATTGTTTTTGTTATTATCATAAATATTTGTGTAATTTTTGTTGAGTTTGTATTTGTGGATGGGGCTCTCAGAAAAATGATGTTTGATGGGGTAGCTTGGACCTTGATGAGGCTTGTGAAAGCGAATTAAGCTTGGCGACTAATCCGGATATACTATATGTTTAGGTATGCATAACTATGTGTGTTCCACATCATATAGTAAATTGTTAGCGATATTCCCACGACATTTCACTTAATATTCCGATAGCATATGAAGTGTCAAAAGTATATCAAGTTATTTTCGGGGGGAAAGTCGCCTTGACGATGGGCTCGATAAGAATGCTCGACTAGCATTTGAAATGCCAAACACAACACAGACAATAAATAAAAGTATGTGTGTAATTATCGCTGTTACACAGACAATTTACAAATGATATTGGGTTACACGAATGGTTACAAAACCACAAAGCAATCGGGTCATCTTCTGGTGTGATCTTCTGGCCTGACCTTGGATCCGCGTTGAAATCAAGATGCCCAGCTGATGCTAGAGCCAACTGATGATGACAATCAAGAGATTAATTATTTTAAATCACCGTCGACCTTGTTTACAGTCTCCATCGCCATCTCCAACTCAGTCGCAGTCTCAATATCGAGTGCTGCTGTGGGCAAATTGGATGCTGCACTCAATTGGTAGCAAGTCATCTTGTGGTCGAAACCATTGTTAATGTTAACCCTATCTCAACGTTTGTGGTTGCTTGCCACGCGCTAATTGCTTGCTGCGTCGCGACCCCACGACGGGTTTCCTGGAGGCTCTCGCGACTCCAATAACCTCCCTTCGATTATCAATTGGAAACGCTCGCTCTGACTGCGAGCATCGAGCCAAGGATTTCCAAAACAAAAAGACGTGGGAACGTCTACAGTCTAATAAAACCTTTCCAAAAAACTGTCACAAACCAAATATGAAATGCCAAATTTTGCGAGATGGCCTCAAGAGCACGTTGACTCGGAGGTTGGCTACAAATTGGCCCACGGTCCACGCTCCATGGACCACGGCCCACGGGCAGGTTCAATTGCCTCAGACTCGGCTGCAAGTTGGCCTGTATTTGTATTGTGTGCCATTTGCCAATCAGACATTGTGTGGGCCCCAATTGTGTGTGTTTGCGGGCATTTAATGCCAATTAACGCACGATTTTCGATTATTGCCATTTTCTATAACGATGACCACGTGCTGACGCCAAGTCGGTAGCAAAATCAAATCGAGTAAGCGACAGTCGCGTCTATGAAATACCCGTTAATATAATTTATGGGATTCTACAACATTTGAAGAATTTAACTTAATTATTAATATACTAAAAAGAATGTAATTCAATTAATTTCATGTAGGAAGTACTGAATATTTGTAGGAAGTACTTAAAAATGTAACCAACAAAATACAAATTATCTATTCGTCTTCACAATTGTCTCTTTTTGTTCAATAATTGGAAGAGTCAAAGATGCTCCAGTCTGCCATCAACTCGTATTAAGCTAATACGCCTTTTCTACCCTCTACGCTACGGGTAACAAAAACGCGTACAATTAAAAATCATGCTTGGCAATTGATCAAGTGGTAATTGGTCAGTTACAAGGCTGTATCGCAATGCAAGAGGTGCCATGCAAACCGGTTCAATCAGTTCTTGCAGTAAAAATCGATAATTTCTTCATTGAATAGACTTGTTCCCAGTTCCACTTCCGCTCGTAATTCGCGCAATCGAAATCGTTGATAGCTCTATTGCCAATTCGCAATCCATATGTTTGCATACGAAACAAAACACATTTTAATTTATTTCATATTATTTTCTTTTGTATTATATTATGTTTCCGGGTTTGCTTTAACATTTTTCGGTTAACACTTTTCAAAAAGTAAACAATTATATCAATCTTAAAATGGACAATATTCAATAAAGATAATACAATATACACAGACATGCATGTATCTTTAAAACTGAACAATTGACAACTTTAAATCGAAAGATCTAATATAAAAGTGAACTTTTCGTTTAAATGCAAAAACTGCGTTTAATTCGTTAATTACTTCGATGTTTTGCCCTTTACAATATTCAATATTTATTTTAAATTTACTTTTATCATCGATTTATTTATAGCTATAATTAAAATACAAATGTTATGCAACAAAAGTGTGAATATCGCTTTAGCAAATGAAACTAATGAATGTGTGTAAAACAAACAAAAAAAAAACGTTCGTACTACTCGCAAAGTGTGTATAAATTGAGTAACTGAAAGGTGAAATATGTCTTAGTTGATGTGGCACCCGAAAAACTCTGTAAAATATATATATGTATATATACAAAAATAAAAGTCTTTTGTTTCTTTCTGAATGCTGGCAGAGTGTTTCGGGTGCGTGGGACACTAGAACCAAATCGTATTGCTTATGAACTAAACATGCTAAAAAGTTGAGCTAAAAAATATATGTATACGTTTTGCAATTTTGGTTTGTTTTTTCTCATTTCGTAATACTCATAGAACAGATTGAAACCGAAGCTGAGTAGGAATATAGGATGATGTAGATTGAAATGAAAGTCTTTTTCTTTTAGCCTGGATTCACTAAAATCCATCAACGTTTCGTAAGCTAGTTAACTGTTTGTTTCAATCGGTACTAAAATGTACGCGCAACAACTAATTAATATAATTGCATTCTGCATTTTTTGCATATATACTAAAAAAGTGCTTAAACTGACAGGTTTTACTTTTATCTATTTTTTTTTTTTTTTTTTTTTGCTTGGTGCTGTGTGTGCTAAATAGTTAGGCACTCGAAAAGTAGAGTGTATAGTATATAGTGTAAATGGTGTATAGTAAACCTTAGGGTACTACTACTATCCAATGCGCTTAAACGTGAAAACAAAGAAAACATTTACAAAATGTGTGTGTTTTGGGGGGAGGGTCGCTGTTTTACATCTAACAATAGTTAGATTCCCTAGGAAATAAACGGAGCCGCAGCTCCAGTTTCATTTACAACGCTACAAACTATGCTAAAAAGTATATATCTCAAATGTATACATATAGTGTATATAATAAATATATATCCCTTGGTATAGCACTGTGTTTGCATGACGACAGAGGTTTTCTTTTTCTTGTGTGGTATGCACAGGAGATTAAATCGGGCCCGTCAGGCCATCGAAGGGAAAACCCCTTCTAGTTTATTGGGCCTCCGGGGAACTGCTGTAGACCTTCATGATGTCCTTGATGGCCGACTGTGTGCCGAAGACAAGGGCAGCAATGCCACAGATGGTGATGACAATGTTCTTCCACAGAATCCAGTTGCCAGCGCCGAAACCGATGTCCCAGTGCACAATGATCTCAATGATGACCTGCAGCAAAAAATACACAAATTAGTTAACAACGAAGCACGTTAATTGATGTAAAGAACTTACCGGAAAGATAAGGCCGAGTATGGAGAAGCAGAAGGCGCCAATGAGACCCATGAATGGCGCTATGGTGGGGACTGAAATGGCCAGCACAACAGCGGCAGTAACCAGCACCGTGCTGTGAATAAATGAAAATAAATAAGTCAAGGAACAAGTTTGATGAGTCTGAAATTCTGTTGACTTACCGCAGCACGTAGTTGACGAAGACGGGACGCTTGGTGCACTTGTCCTTGATGGCATCCCAGCCGATCTCGAGGCACACATAGAACTGCAGTCCAAATGTGCAATAGACAGCCAAGGCAATCAACACCTTCACAGCCTGAGCGGGCCATTCCTCTGTGGGCAGATTCAAGGTGATGCTCTCACCGGTGGCGTTGCCGTAGCGCAGATAACCCAAGAAACCGAGCAGCATATAGATCAAAGTCACACCCGACATGCCCTGGCTGAGCACACCGCAAATGCCGAGGAAGTTCTGTGGCGTCTTCATGTTGTTCTCCAGCGGCATTACCACACCGATGGCCTCCATAGCAAAAATGGTGATGGAGAAGAAGGCGGGCAGCGTGGACATGGTGAACAGCGAACGCTCCTGAATTGGCGGCAAATCCTGAACCAGATAGTAGAATGTCAGTCCCAGTCCCAGGCCCATGAATACGTTGGCAACCATCGAAACGGGCGCTAGATACTTCAGATTGGGCACCCAGGCAATGAGGATCAAGGGCACCAGCAGTATGCAGATGAGCACACGAGAATCGATCTCTGAGCCCGTCCAATGCTCCAGCACCTGCTCAAAGTTCTTGGCCACAATGACCGTGTAGACGGAGCAGGTGCCAAAGTATGTGAGGAAGAGGCCAAACAGTATGGAGAACTTGGCAACGGGCGCAAAAGGACGGCCCCACTTGGGACCCTTTTGGAATGCAGACTCGGCGATCTCGGCGAATGTCATCTTGGTGCGACGTGTTCTGTAGTACAGCTTGTGACCGCACTTGACCTGGAAACACAAATAATTTGAATTTAAAGATATGCTTTATAATAAAAAGGTTGATCTTTGGACTTACCAGCACGTAACTGCAGTGCGTGCAAATGAAGGCAGTTAGGACGGTGGCAATGATACCCATTACAAGACCGGAGTACATGAAGGCAATGGGCATGCCCAGAATGCCAGTGCCCAACGAGGCCTTCAGCAAATGCGTCAAAGTTTCCCTATCACTGGGGAGAGAGAAAGTTATTGAGGATTGAAACATTTATTTGCGATGAAAGTCGGACTTACGTTGTGGGATGCTCATTGTCGCGCATCGCAAATGGATTGAAATCATTGTTAGCCAAGGCCTGCTCGGCATCTGATTTACGCGGCTGAATCTTGTATCTAGAAAGAAAATAATACAAATAAATTAGCATAATATTTATAAATAAAATTAAGCTCAATAAAATGCCACCTCAACTCAACGTTTGTCGGTTCTAAGTCGTCTTTCATTTTTATGCTGCTCTGTGATCTGTGATCTCTGATCTGTTGTGCACGTCTGCGGGCCAAAAACTAAAATGAAAACATTTTCTTTGCTTTTATGGCCAAGTGGCAAGCGAAATTCTTTGGCTATGGAATTGCTGCATCTGCAATTATAGCCGTTTGTCGACGTCCACAACCTCACCGCATGTTTACAAGCAGCGGGCGCACGACAACAACAACGAAAGCCATTGTAACAACAAGAAAAGCAACAACAACATGCCATATTTGGGCTGACAATTGTGATTGGCCGCTCTGCACTTATGCTCTTTTTCTGAGCCTGATTTAAACCCACATTTTCATTGCATCAGCCAAAGAAATTGGTTCAAATGCGTTAACTCCAATTTCGAACTAAAAATGCTGCATACTTTTAGGCTCAATTCAATTGTTTTCTTACTATCCCACAATAAAAAAATTTCCCTTTAAATAATTATTTACAAAATGATGCATATTTAAATAAAAATATAACAAAAAAAATTGTGATTTGATTTTAATTAAATAAAATAAAATAAACTTTGTTTATCATATGCATGTGTCTAAAAATATTTATTTAAAGAAATTACCTAAAATCGATAAGATGAATTGTAAGAAAAATCTGAAAACACAAAAATGTGATTTGTCGTAATTGTCTTTTGGCATTTGTTCAAACAAATTTTCAACAACTTTTTGATGTAGTTCCTGGCTTTTAGCTTGTGTTTACGTTTTATCTGTTAGTATTCCATTATTTTCAGGCTAACAATTACATTTTAAGTAGTTCGTGCTTTTTTGTATATTGTGTGAAAATAATGATTTTGACTAAATTATTATTTTTAAGTACTAAATATGTATTTATTAAATTTTGGGAATTTTGTAGAAATATTGTTGCACATTTTTGTGCTTTGCAATTTATTGCAAGCTGTTTTAAAATTTGGAATTTTTTAATGCATATTTGGACATGTTTTTTGGCAATTGTTTTGTTTGTTTTAGGAGAAGCTATTTGCAGTAGGGGAGCAAACAATTGCAGGTTCGCTTGAGGTATTTGCTAAGTAAATAAAAAAAATAAATTGGCAATGTTGACACTTGGGTCAGCAACAAATATTTTATTGATGAATTCGGCAAATTGTTGAAATAAAATGATCCGCGGCAAATGCCGCACACAATTTTCATTCAATCACAAATTGATTAAAACAACTTTCAACACGAATTAAGAGCAATAATAATCTGCAGAACACGCAGCAAAATAAATAAATACTGTAATTGCTACAATCAGCCACAACCTTTATAGGCGAATGTTTTTATTATTTATTATTTATACAGTGCTCAGTTCGATTGTGAATTAAAATATTTCTTATCATTTGAAGCGCAAGGTTTTTACTAGCTAAAGCTAAAGGTTATCATATCAGCTGATTGTTCAAATAGACCCAAATTTAAGTGTAACTTTTTTAGGATTTCCCCAAACAATTAAATATAGTTTTATTCCATTATTTGATATTTCTTATCAGTCACCTAAAAATTAAATTTGTTGTTCATATTTTCCGTTCTATTTTCGATCTTGTTTTTCGAAACGTGGAGCGTGAGTTGCCAATTGACATTTAAATGTTTGCTTTGACAAGCTGCACAATAATATTTGCCTTGCAAAAACTCATAATATTCATTTGCATGCAGATGATCTTTCCCCAAACAACAACGAGTGTGACGTTGCAATTGAGTGTGCTCGATCAGCAGACACCCTGTGCACTGGTGATAAGCGGGGTTCAAATGCATTATCATTCCCCTTTCGACTCCTGAGTATAGAGTATTTGTTTATTTGGCAACGTCAACGTTTTGAAAAATATATTTTGTTTAACGCGCAGCTTGCTTTTTGAACTTGCACTTGGAAACACAAAAGCCAGGAAATTATTTAGCCTATAATAACGAGACGTGTTTTACAGTAAAATGTTGTTTTAGTTGAACTTTGAAAAAGCTTCTTACGTACGTAGGCAAATTTGATAAGACTTTGAATATATTATTTGTGTTGTGTTGATGTAAAGCTGATCTAATAAATTTAGACTTTCTCACTTATACTAATTGCACTCATAATTGTTTATTATTACTTGCTGGGATCGCTAGTTAAGATCTGCGATCTTGAACCATGATATAATACCCCTTAATATCAGACTGAATACACTCAATTAGTCAAGTGACTTTGGCGGCAACGTTCGTTCAATTTGCCGGCTTAACTAACATTTAATTGTTGCACACGCAATGTGCAAACTTTTATTATTCATTCAACTAATACTACTACTTCTATAAAATTGTTTATGTAGGAATAGAACTCACTTGGTGCCGTCGCCGGGAAGAAATTGTTCCATTTCCTGTGGCCCATGTTTGGCGCCGTTGTCCGGCTGCAAATATTGACAGCAATTAGTCAATTAGTCAATCATTTAATCAAATTATCAACAATATTACTTACCACGACGTTGACCATTTTGTCTGTGTGTGTGTGTGTGTATTGGATTTCTCACAGTGTACAGACTGCAAATAGAGAATAGGGAATTGATTAATTGAATAGATCAAATATTGGTTACAGCCAGAAAGTGTGAGACGTTGGTGCGCCGACCAATCAAAGCCAGTCTACTGAATCAATCAGGCAATTTGCAAGCAGTTACACTACGTGATCGCACACGTAGGCTTTGATTGGTGTACATGCATATGTTTATTGGTTTTAATTCGATATAATTTATGCGTTCAATTGCCTTTTAATTGATTCGTGCGCCGCTTTCCACACAGACTTTTGATTTACTTAAATTATTGAAGTAAATTTCTTTCACATCTTCTTTTTGCCAGATTTGCGACCAGGCAATTTATTCACTGGAATTCCTTCTTTATTTGCCACTTTAATGCGTGCGTATTGAGTTCTATTTTTATATATACAATACTCGAAGAACCCCTCCTATCAATGAACTTTCGAGCAATTTCACTAAATTGTCACATTCAATATTTCGGCCCGGTCACGATGATGTTGACGATGGGTTTGTTGTTGTTTTGTTTACCTGCTGTGCTTCTATTATTAATACTATGTCAAATCCCTGCCAAAATTCGTTAAATGTGTTAAATTTCACAAGCAGTTGGGGACAGTGGGTGTTTTGCTGCAAGTGGTGCGACATACGTCAATTCAATTTGTCAAGCTTGTGGCAAGTTTCGTCTTTGTCTCGGTTTGTCTCATTAACAGCTCGACTACTGAATATGGCCTTGTTCTAGCCGTAAACCGGTAAACAAAGTCGAGGTCTAGACAGAAAGAGAATTTTCGACTTAAAATATGCATATATCAGTTGGCATGATTAATGTACGATTTTTTGGCCATTCACATGCGTAAACACATTCTGCAGTGCTTGAGTTTCATTGGTGTTATGATATCGACTTTTTCATTTTTCTGTTTTCTTTCTTATTATGCTGGTTTATTGGCTTTCGTTTGCTTCAGCACATTTTGGCGGCGAGGTTGAATGAACTTTGAGTCTGGTTGCCGAAAAACAAGTATTCCAATATATTTTTTGGCTCCACAACAGCTGTAATACAATCCACAGCACAATCCAGAATAACTTAAATTCTTAAAGTTGTAATACAATCTTAAATGATCGTTTTTCAGTTATTTGTACTTTATTTGAGAAGTCAAAAATGGGATATGAGCTGATCTTTCAGCTGTAAGCTATTTGGTTTCCTTGTCTATCCAGTTGAAACTGCATTTTCTATAGGTCAGTTTTAGCACTATCTTAAATGATCTATTCAATTCCATTCTATTCTATTCAATCTATCAAACAATTTGCTATGGTTTGCTTTATCTTCACGCGAGTAATCAGAGTTGTCGACTGCTTAATTTATAACCTCCAGACATGCGCGCTATATAACTAATTTTGATTTCCTCCTGGGGAGTGTGAAAAGAGCCAAGGAAAAGTGCCAACGCGTCACTAAATCACGCATACTAAACACCTCGAGATAAGATATTATAGTCAATTGTAACATCGAACAGCATTATCAGAGTTTGTGGAGCATGGAACGTGCCGCAATGAATGAATCAAAGGCAAATCACATCGCATCGCATTGAGTTGAGATATTAGAGCGAAATGGCCCATACTAAATATACACACGTATTTAACAACAGAGACAGACCTTCACCCAGTGTGAGTCGCCTATAAAAATTGGCACAGTTCACATTGAGGTAATACCATAATCTCATGACCCGAACCGCTGCGAACCGGTTTCGCGTACAACTTTTTAGATAATTGATCGATTTATAGTATCAGTGCCAACATCCTATACCATATAAACTATACTATATATAGTTCATTACTACAATAGACGTTGTTGCGTGAGCAGACTGATAGAGACTTCCCGGACCAGGGCATGACATTGTCAAAATTGTGAGATAACTGTAAATGTCGCCCTTGAGGCACATTTAAAGTGCTCTATTGTTGTTCTTGTCGTCGCTCCGTCGTTTCACGAGAAATTGTCAAAAAATAAAATAAAATTGATTTCATCGTTCTTAATTAAGGGTTACACACGTGTCCCTTGTATCTTTGACTTTTCAATTATAACAAACAAAATATCTGAAGGAAAAGTACTTATAATTTGCAGACGATACTTTAAGAATGTCATATACTTTTTCTTAAGTATTTATATTCGAATATTAGTCTGCAGATTGACAAGTCTAAAGTCCAAAAGACCATAGCCAAATCTCGATGAACGAAATCAAAAGCTTCTAAGTATAGACAGAAAATAATAAATATTTGTAAAATGTCAATCTTTACAAGAACCAAAGAATAAACGTATTTCATTTTCGTTATGCAGAATTTGATTTTATTTTCTTGTCAAATTTTTGGACAACAATTCTATTGACCAACGGATGCTTTTTTTAGTACAACAAAATAAACGAAAGATCTTTGATGCACGATTAGTCTAAATTTGGACGGCCCATTCATAGGATTTGGCGCGTCGTAAAGCAATTGTTTCGTGCGCAGAAACGACATAACCAAATCTATTCAAAATGTGATCACAACGCTAGCCTTGAGAATGAAATTTTTGATGTTTAGCATATGTACTTATGCATACATATGCAAATAAGACCAGAGAATACGACGCAAAAATACCGAAGAATGTGTGTTTGAATATGTATGAATTAGCAGGAACGCACTCGGGTTCTTAGTCTGGGTCATTCCCATTGCATCCTTTAACGAACTGGGCACATCTGTTGTGCATCATAAACGATTCTCGCCAACTCTGTAAGTTTGTGACGTCAGTCAAAATTGCAGCGACTGTTGCGCCTAATCTTAAAATCATATGTGACGTCTGTTGTTCTCTCTTTCTCGCTGAGCGAATTCAGCGCACAGCATCCAGTGAGAAAGACGATTTTCTTATGCTTTATGTTCTGCTCTCTTGGCTGAAAACTGAACCACCCGGCCAGGCCCCTAATCGGAATAACAACACGTGCTCCAATTTTAGAACTACGAATTCAACGTTTTTGAATACTCAAGAACTCGCAGTCGCTTATTGTGAATGAGTTGGAATGTGCAACAACCATGTGTGTAAGTTATATGATGATAATCGTAAGTTATATAGAGCTTTATACGGGAACCACGATATTATTTCTTATAGGGCAGCCACCAAAGCCAACACTTTGATAAGCAAACATTATTACTGAGTAGTTCGAGTTTCCGGAATTTTCGCTGACGCTTCCACTCATATGAGCATACGTCTTTTTTTTTAAATTTTATTTATTTATTTACAATCTGTTTATTTAAATAATAAGTAAATTTTATGAAGAATGTTAAGTTAACAGAAATAGTAGTTTTCCAATGAGCCCTGTTATTATACATTACATATTTACAGTATTTTGAATTTATCTATCGGGGAGATCGAGAATGTGGTATCTTTTCAGTCTTCTTACTGTTAAGTTATTGTCTACTAGATTTAAGGCTAAATTATTTTCGTGATAATGGAGTCTGTCGATGTATTTCTTAGTGACTTTATTTATTTCTTCTTTAATGGTTGGGATGTTGAGATCTTTGTGAATGTTTGCATTAGATACGTAGAAGGGAGCATTAACAATTTGTCTCAAAGTTTTGGATTGGTAACGCTGAAGTATTTCAATATTCGATATGAGCATAATTGACGCTATTGTTAGAAAAATTCGCTCAAAATCCACATACGTATTAGTTGTTCATTTAAAAACCGTTTTGTGTTTATATTTAGCCTCAAGTTCATGCAATGCTGTGCAAAGTTTCACAGAAATTTCATCAGCCACAACATTTTCTCGTTTTTCTTCGATTGCAATTTGTATACGCAGAATTTTCATCGCGAATTTGAGCCCCAATCGAGGGGAGACTTTATTGACACCTCTCTCAATTAAAAGCGTATTGTATTTCTTACTTTCATGTTTACATTTGAGGTTCGATAATGATAAGGCGTGTTAGGGATGTGACTGGAGTTTGGGAACATCAAACGTGGTCTTGTCAACATTAAAGAGAACATTGCAGAATGTGAAATTTTTCAAAATAATTGTAGATTGCATTCTAAACGTTTTTGTTCCAGACGATCTAATTACGAATTCACAATCAGCAGCGTCATGCAATGATTGACTAGAAAATTAATTGGTTTTGCTTTAGAACTGTTAGATAATCATCTAAACCTAAAAGTCTATTGCCTGGAAGTAAGCTTTCTAGTTATCTTCTTCTTATTAGTTATTGCCAGCTCCTACTATATTATCATCAAATAATAAAAATCTATTGACTAGATGCGATCTGTTTAGAGTATAATATATAATTTCTTTATGGTTATTGTTAGTTCCTGCAATAATATCATCCCAATCTAAAAATCTGTTGCCTGGAAGCGATCTTTCTAGTCTACTATTATGTTGTTTGGTTTTGTCAACTCCTGCTATACTATCATCAAAAACTGAAACTATATTTACTAAGAGCGATCTGTTTCGACTACTAGAAGTGTCTAGAAAGACTTCTACAATTTCTATATTGTTATTGTCAGTTCCGGTTATAGTGTAACCAAATACTGAAAACTTACTTCAAGCGATCTGCTTCGAATATTATACTTTCTATAGTGTTATTGTCAGTCTCCCCTCGTAACGTTTACAGTTTACAGACCCTATAGATGGGTACTACGGGAGGGAGGTACGATGGAACTCAATGAAACTGTTTGCAACTCGAAGGTAATTACCATTTTGTGGAGTGTATGTGTGTAGATAATGTGGTAGCTCAAGTTGTGTGTAAACAAATGGAGTGTTTTTGCTGGGGTTTGTGGTGGGATTGGGCAGTTGACCTTACGTAAGCATAGGGGTCTTCGATACTGATAAGAATCCGCAGTGCTGTACATTAGTCACAAGACAGATAGCTTCGTTGTCTATTAATAAGAAATAATTTGAATATTTTTAGAGAATGGTAATTCCCAGACTGTAGAAGAATCAATGATCCTAGAGAGGTGTGTGTGTTGCCGTTACGGCAATTGGTTACGTCTAAAAATAAATCAATTTGCCAAAGACGGCAGTAGTAAAAGAAGGTTTGGCTCTATTACCTCTTACCTCTTACGTTGCTGCAGCGAAGGCGGTCAAGTGTAAGGGCGTGTAAGCTGACAATTTGTGCAAATTGACGGGCAAACAAACAAGTGACTATAAGACCAAAAGGTAAAGAACAAACGTCAAGGAATAACAGTAAACAAGACGCAATATTGTACTAGACTAAAGACACGACCGATGAGGACAAGTATTCAAGCCTGTTATGCAGGTTTTAAAATAGTATTTCTAACCACAATTTGCTTATCAATATTTGAACAGTTGCTTCCTTGGAAAAGTCGTTAAACTTCTAATGGTGAAGTACAAATATGCACACTAAATCAATCCTGCCCACGCTCAACGTTTGCTGACATCTCTCTCTCTCTCCCCATCTTTTCCTTCTGCCCTGTGCTGCTCTCTCTCCGGCTGACGTCACAGTTTTTACTGCGTCTTTGACTATATTTGCACGCTTGTAAAATTCTGTTATTTTAATTATCATGACACCAAAGAGCAGCAATCGATCTAATCGACATTGCTTGACCGTGCATTTTTCTTGCAAACATTTTAATAAATTTCACACATTTGGAGAATTAAAATATTTATTAATGAAAATTGGAATAATCTGTAAGAGCATTCTCACTAAATTTGAAAGATTGAATTGTTTTAGTTTTAGGCACAGATCTGGTTATATGGAAGTAAAATACTTGCAATTATGCACAAAGTTTGTCTTTTACACTTCCACTATCTCAGCAGACCCTTTCTGCTTTCTCAGTACAGGGTCTAAAAATCAATATACAATATTCGACATTGAAAAATAACATTACATGGTGTTCGGTCTTTTAATTGTTGTTGCTCGTGTGACGACCCTTCCCAGAAGACGGAATACAATAGTGGCAAGCAAATTACCTGCTGTTGTGCTGGTTGAGGGAGGAAGATTTTACCATTAGACACAGTCTAATGAACACCGAGTTTGGCTGTCTCTGCCTTCGACTTTCTCCTCAATTATTGTTAGATTACGTACGAACAATTGTGAAAAACGTGGCACATCAGCAAGTCAAATTAAAAGAATCACATGCAAAATTTGTTGCTGTTCGTTGAGTACAACCTTTTATCTTTTCATTCATAGAAAGCGATTTAAACAAAGGTCGAACCTAAAGTTCTGCCGAGTTCTGAGTAGGGTATACAAATTGCGATGTTAAGAAATTTTGCCGAGGAGTCGCAGCACATAACATAACAGGTGCAACGCTGGCAAAACGTTAGCGTCGTCGCTAACAGCGACGTCGCCGTCAACGTTTCGCTTACGTTGCATACGCGTGTCAATGTTGAGATGAATATCGTATGAATATTTTCTGGCGGGCTCTAAAAGGGCTTATATTTCTGTGCAAGTACAATAATTGACGCTAAGCTTCCGTTATGCCCACATTTAATACATGTTGAATAACGACAACACTGCTAACCAACAAATTCAACATGACACATTTATTTTCTGTTGTAATTTCTTTTCGAACTGCACAATTTGGACATGTGCTCATTTATTTTTGATCAGTTCATTTATTTACGTTTCTTTCGACTGCATAACCTCTGTGCGTTTACTATTGCCATGCAGTCGACCGTCTATTTCTAGCCGACCAAATTTGTACCATGTGCTTTACATTTTTTTCTTTTTTTTTATTTTCTTTTTCATCTAATGCTGCGGCGCATACACGAAAAATAAAGAGAACATAAAATACACCCGTGCAATGCGTGTGTGTACTTACTTTGCTCACTGATTGGCGTTTGGTGAACACTTTCTTTTAATATCTTTGCACACAGTTTTCAATAATAATTAACGCACTTTTCGGTTAACAGTTCTAATTATTTAGTAGTTGTATTGAATACAACGTCTTCGCACTTAAGACTACCGAAGCGATGCTACCTCACGCAGTAAATTCTCATAAGCAACTGACGCTTGCCGCGGCGTTCTGCGTTTTTATAAACCGGTGAGAGCGCTGAACTGCGAGCGCGCCAAAAAAGAAATAAAAATTGGGAGAGGCTGAATAAGGGCAGGCAGAATGCTCTCGCTCTCCTGCCAAAGGCAGCCGGCGTAGCGACTCGCTACTAGCGAGCGCGCGAGAGTAAGAGAGAGAGAGAGAGAACGCAGCTCGCTCGCTCGCCAAACTTTCTCTCTTGTTTGACTCATGATACAATATTGTATCATGGTTTGACTGCATGCCAATGACTCCTTAGAAGTTCTAAGGTGTGCTGCCAGATTTTGAGAGAAAAAATAAGCTAGATTGAAGAAAAAATAAGCTAGAATATATATCTGGCGTTTTATTTGCATGTAGAATATTTCAAACGGCAAAAATATCTATTTTTTTAGAAATTCAATGTTATTTTTTTTTAAGCCGAAATAAGCTAAATGAAATTTGAAATAAGCCAGATTTTAAGCTATATGCATTTCAAGTATTCTTCAAGGTATTTCATTTTTAAATATGCTAAATCTAGCTTGAAATAAGCTAAAATGGCAACAATGCTTAGAACATGCGAAGAGAGCAAGAAAAAGGAAGAGCATTTATACCGTAGCAGTTAAAGGCAAAAGGGCCTTGGCATTTGAAGAATGGCTGATGAAATTTAGTGCAGCCTTTCATCAGCGTTGCAAACTCTTTTTAAAGTTTCTGCTCTCTCGACGGCTAACATGAAGTTTTAAATTAGCTGCGTTGGCAAAACACTGAAATCTAACCGCGAATTGCGTCAGTGATAAAAGCAAATATACAACTGCAGGCCAAAAGCTACGCTAATAGTTTGGCCTTACATCCAAATTTACTGGCTCGACGCCTATTGCGATATGGGGGTAAGAGACGGCTAAAAAGGATTCACCCGCAGGACTTGCCGTCCAGCCTTATATCTTGATCTGTCTTGTTGTTAGTGTACATACATATGTATATAATTGTTCTTTATTTTGTACTTATTTAGTTTATTTACTTATTTACTCTGTACTTATTTAGTCTTTATGATCTCCCACTATTATAATATAGTCAGTAACTTTAAGATTTTTAATATATAATTAGGTTAAGCTGCCATACCGGTAGCAGTATGCTAATTTAATTTAAAAAGTAAAAATCTGAAATAAATTGCAAATTATTATGAAAAAAAAAAAAAGATAAAAGCAAAAGATGGTTTCTAATATTAGAACAGTAAGCTGTTAAAAAAGTCGTTGCATCCGCAGGTGAACAAAATGTTAATTTGTCATGACAGTGCAGCGTTCGTTGCACACCTTCCACACAGCTAATGATAATGCCCGCATACGTCATTGTTCTAGGGAAATCTATTTAATAGATAAAATAAACATGAGTACCGATATTTCTGTGAACGCTTATGATGAAATTCCCCTGTTAAACCAGTATTTTTTTTTGCAAGTCATATTCAATTAACAAAACGCGAACAGAAATTAAGTGTTTCTCTTTTTGTATAAGCAAAACAGCCGCAGCACATGCTTAAAACTCGTGTGCTTTGAGAGTCAGCGAGAATGAGATTAAAAGCGTTATCTCTATAGGGATAAACGCTAAATGTTTGACCATTCAGCTTATACCGTGGGAGCCCTGCAGCTTGTGGGTATAATATTAGTTGATATCTGGATTAGTCAACTGAAACAAACTTTTCATAATCCTGTTCTATTTCGTCACACAATAGATGATTCGATAACCCATACGATATGTGTTGACAGGACAGAAAGACAGGATAATAGATGATCCTTACAGCTTATTATTTTAGAATAGACAGATTGCAAACAAAAATGTATTCAAAGAAAAACTATTTTTTTTAAATGTCCACAACTCTCTTTACGACCCGAAGCCTGTTCCTCTGTTGCTTTCCAACTGGTTATCATTTCTCGATTTGACGATGTTTCCTCCATAAAGTATCCGTTAATGTTCTACAAGTGGCCCATTGAAATGCTGATAATTTGGATTTATTAGCAGACCATATTTTCAATAGCATCAAATATAAATATTAAATGAGATTATCTGGAATTCCTAAACGCAATAAGCTCTACGTTTGGCTCATAAAGATACGATAGATAATTTTATTAAAATTAATGAATGAAAAACGCAGTCAAGTGAAATGGAACTAATCGACTAGGAAACACTCTGTACTTATTTTCTGAAATATGTAATATACATACGTCTAAATGTTGTTTACTATATAAACATTTATGGATTGACGCAGCTCTTGAACGAGATTAGAAATATATATGGCTTAAAGGGTATACATATGTTAAAGCTGTTCTATTTTCAAACTGACCTAGATAATTAGGTGGCTTAGATTCATATTGATTGATAGAGCGTGATGGGGTCATTGGATATAGCACTTGCTCGCCCATCAGAACGTTATAGAGTCGACAATTTGAAAAGTCATTGGGAGGTAATTTCGTTTATTGAGTAAATGGAACTTTCGAGTTTGTTCTCTGTTAAAATGTAAAACTTTATTCCAAAAATCAGCAATTCTTTTTGTATACATATTTTCCATAAATTACATACAATACAATAATTAATTTATTTTCAGTTGCTTATGCATTTCAGGTTAAATAATATTTTAATATATATGAAACCAGTATTTTTTGTTTCAGTTTCAGTTTCAAAACAAAAGCCTGCAGATTTCATATAAAACTAATATGTATGCTTGTATTGTGGTATAAAACTTATACTTGAGATTTCAAATCTATCAGCATTAAATCATAAGTTTCCAACAACTCTCACTAATATCATGGCTATATAACTTCAGTTGGATTTACAAAACAAATGTGATTATAAATTGCACAAGAAATTCTTACAGAATGCGTTTGTGTGATGTGATTACAGAGATATTTGATGGTACACCAAATAAATATAGTATACCTAACCCTATATATGTTATTACTTGAGATGAGTTTGATGAGAGTGTTGCATTGAGCGTGTGAAGCACGTTGACTGTGTCTGTAGTTTCTATTTGTTTGTGTGTGTATTTTGTCAGTTTGGAACTGCAATTCAGTTACTATTGAGTTATAGTTTGATCTATTGTAACGTTATGTTAGTTAAGAAGTGTTGATTGATTGATTCGATGCGTTTCAATTGATTGATTGTAGTTCTGGATGCTGCTCGTCTATCTGTCTGTCTGCTTGTGTGGTAAAAATTTCTTGCCCATGGACGTAAGTTCTTAAATATATACATACGATATATAGTATGGCAGTACAATATTTTTTCTTTTTTTGGGGTATATCAAAGTCAATTTGAAAAGTCTATCCACAATTCATCCACACGCGCATCCGAGTTTCAAGTCTTGGTTACTTATTTGAAGCCGAGCGCGCTGTCTATGGCTTCAAATAAATGAACCGTCAGTGCTCCTCGGGCGGCGTACGAAACTCCGAGATCCAATCGGTGACACGTAGCCGAAAGATTTCCGTTTTGGTTAGGATCCAATCGCGATACTGATGCGGTATGTACTCGACCAGCTTGTCCGCAATATCGGGATTCTTAAACATAATCATGTAGATGATCAGCACATTGACCACAAAGAGCAGCATAAAGGTCATCAGCGAGGAGAAAGCGACACCCGATAGCGATGCCAACCAGCTGCTGCCATGCCCTGTGGAGGACTTCTTCTTTTGATTGTGCTTTTGATTTGTGGTCTTGGTGGCGGCGGCAGCAGCAACGCTTATGGGTTTGATGCTCAGCTCGTTCTCGTTGACAGCTCTTGCCGGTTTCTTTGCCTTCGACTTTTTGTTTGCCTTGCTCGACTTCTTGTTCCCCTCACCACCACCACCATTGGCTTTGGCTGCTGTGCTGTGGTTGGAGCTGGTGCTGCCATCGCCATCGCCGGCTCCAGCCATTTGTTGACGTTCCTGAACGGCGGCGAGACGTTCTCGTTCCAGAAATTCGGACTTGAAGTTTACACAAACGTTGACCTACCAAAAAAGAAAAAAAAAAAAATGTAAACAAATTGTTGTAGTGTGCACTTGAAGTGAAGTGGCCACTTGGCTTACAGTATTCTTGGCCGCCTGTTGGCAGTCCTTCAACGTGGTGCAGCGACCCACAATTTTCTCCCAGGCGGGCGTCAAAGGATTGCCCTTCAAGTCCAAATAGCGCAAACGACTCAAGCGGCCAAAGCTCAATGGCAAATGCTCCAAACTGTTGTTGTACAAATCCAAGTGACGCAGATGCTCCAGCTGCCCAAAGTCATCCGGCAGCATGCGTATTTGGTTCTTGCTCAGATCCAGCTTCACCAATCGTGTGAGTGTGGTAAAGTTGCGCTATATAAAATATAGAAAACAATATAAACACTAATGCGGTAATTAGCTTGGGGGTAATGGTTAACTTACACCAAGTGTGACCAGACGATTGCTGGAGAGATCCAGGAAGGTAACGCGCTTGAACGAAGCCTGCAAAGGTTACAAACAAACTGAGTTCGAGTTCAATTTCAAACAGGAAACCCAAAAAAGAAACCCCCGAAAAACAACAAGAATTTTTGGCAATGACCGACGAGCAACGGGGTGGCAAATTGCCCTTCTGTCAAATCACAAAAATCAACCCCCTGAAGCAATTTCACACACACACATGCACTCAAATACACACAGACACACACACATCTGCTTCAATGCGGCGCTCTCAAGTGTAAATGCAATGCAGTCAACGTCAGCGTTAATTGCAAGCCAGCCACCAACAACAACAACAACAGTAACTTGCAGAGTGCGAGCGAGACAGCCTATGACTGACTAGACTTATGCCAGACTGGGCAGCGCTGCTTTGTTTGGCTTTGGCGTCGTGTGGGGCGTCATGTGGGAGGCGGTTCAGGTCAGACACGATACGACACAACACACGGTGCATCAGCTAATTAGCTATGCATTGATATTATTTGCAATTAGCAGCAGCACCCCATAAATCCAACTTACAATTTCACGCACTGGGATCTCGGTGAGCTCGGACAAGCTGAGATCGCAGTGCTCGTCCTCGACTCGCTCCTTCACATTCACTTTCACCTTATCAACGCCTTTTGGCATGTTAACTGTGTGTGTGTTTGTTTCCTATTTATTATTTGAATTTGTCTTAATTAACTTATTACACGCGCACTGCTGTACGATAGAATTTCGAATGCCAACTCGTAATCTCGAAATGAAAAAAAAACCAAAACACAGCTGCACTCGCCAAAAGCCGCTCTGAGACTGCCGGGCGCATGGTAGCCACAACAAAAGTGTGGTAACGCCTTGCGCAGGTGCACAACAATGACGGCGGTGACGTCACAAATGCGCAACACATGGCGGTCGCATAAAATGCGTGCATTGAACCGATTATGCATTGCATTTTTATTCTTAGCTAAGCAATTATATTTTTTGTAGTGGCAGCAATTATAAAATTATGTTTAATAGTCCATAATTATATGCATTGTACATTTTTATTTAATGCACGACTTCTTTTGGCCATCTGGCAACGCCAAACATGTGGCAACTTTCGACCGCCAATAAAAGAAAAGGCAAACTGTTGTTTTGATTTAGAATTTGAGGTTCGTTTGTAAACATGTTGCAACTTTATTTTTTACAAAAAACTGTAAACATTTTCAGCAGAGCAGCTGGTTTACTCCTCCTCCTCGTCAGCAGCGGCAGCGCCACCACCCTGGTTCTTCTTCAGGTTCTTCCTCTTGACGCGTCCTGGACGGCCGCCACCGAAGGGCGACTTCAGGGAGAAGTCAATGTGCTTCTGCGAGTCCAGACGCACCACGAACGATGGGATGTTGACCACCTGCTTACGCACACTATAAAGAGCAGATAAATGATACATTAATAAAATTAAACCACGTCACGTGCTGGCTGCAAGTACAGTTGGAGCAAAAGAAAGTGTTCAGTGTAACTTACGCAATGCATCTCTGCATTATGGTTGTGGAGAATGTGATCCATAGTGGAATCAATCACTCAACTGTGCAACCAAAAGACGTTGAGAGCCGGTACAAGATGCTTGTTCGACTCCCAAGTGGTCTTACTGAACAATATATGGGAATATTTAAAGTGCCTTGCGACGTTTGTAATTTCCGTCGCCTGCTCAAGCGAATATTTACCGGATGTGACGCTGACGGATCAACACACGAGCATGATGGATGGACTTGGCCAATCCCAGCTTGAACACTTGGGTCTGCAGACGACGCTCCAAGAAATCCTCAATCTTCAGGCCGAGCACATAATCGAGCTTCATGCGCGACTCATCCAAGACACCGATACGCACCAGACGACGCAGCAGAGCATTGCCTAAAAGCAACAAAATAATATTAATATCCAATTCGAAAGCATTAATTATAAACATTGCTGGAAGGGTTCTCAGTGTGTATTGGTTAACGTCAATGTTAATTTTCAGACAAGAAGTGTCAGAATTATTATTTATATTGAATACAATTCATCACATGACGTGTAGCCGGCAGCAAGCAGTGATTAAACTTACCCTGGAACAGACGTTTCTCGTCCTTCTCGTCCAAGGTGAGCAGCTCACGGGCAGCCTTACGGATCTTGGCCAAAGCGTACTTGACGCGCCACACTTCGCGCTTGTTGCGGAGTCCATACTCGCCGATGATTTTCAACTCCTGGTCCAGACGCGCCTTTTCGTAGGGGCGACGGGGAGTCACATAGGTCTTTGAGAAGACCGAGGGTATGCGGCCGTTAACCATGATTTCAACAGTTCAACCGAATTCTGTGTAAGTAGAATGGAAAGTACATGTGCTTAGTTAGTTTTAATCTATAAATTTTTGTTGCATCCCAGCAGTTTTTGTAAAAATAACTATTTTAAATTGTTGTTACGTTACAGTTAAACAATATTCGCTATGTATTTCGATAAATACCAATTGTTTTACTATGTATTTCGTGTTTTTTAAACTTTAGATCTACAATTTTACGTACGCTCGGTTCAATGTTTCACGCTGAAAGAAAGAGTGAGGCAAGCAGAGTGACCAGAAGTTTATATAAAAAATATACCAACAAGTATTTTATACCAAAAAGTATACATATAAATATTTTTTATCAATTCTCACTAGGAGATTTGTATTTTTTTGTAATTTTCAAAAACATTGATGTTTGCTAAAAACATCAAAATGAATCCAACTCATCCATTAGGATATTTTTCTTTAAAATGGCAGCGTGGGTGAGGAGCAGCTCGTGGCGCAACAAGTGGCAACGCTGGCAAGTAATGTTCGTTATTTGGCAAATGACCAAGAGATGGCGCCACACATTATTTAAATCAACCAAATGTATTGTTTGGTTTGTGTTTATTTAGCTTGATTCACAAAATTAACATTTAATTTTGTGCAATGTACATAATTATTTTTGAGTACCATAGAATTTCACATCGGCTTTCCACGTTCCATTGGTGGCCACCCGCATCTGCAACATGTAGTTACCTTTTGGAGCCGGAATTTCTGATAAAAATCTTTCTTTATCGACGCCATAATAGATAATATCGTGCTAGGAGAAAAGAATCACAGTTAAGTATTATGAACATTAAATTACATTGAATGCGAAATGAAATCACCTGATAAGGACAGGAGTGATTAGCATTTGTGAATTTATCAAAATGCCGATTTATGAAGCTGAACATTTTAGTTACCCCAGTCAGCCGCATGTAAGCACAGAAATCGATCGTCTCGTTGAGAATTTGCATTCGATACTTCCTGGCAATCCTAAACAAGCTGATATTTATCTAAAAAAATATATTATTAATAATTTGAATTAATTATTATTGTACTAGCCAGTTGAACCTCGGCATTTTGAAAATAAATATTTTTGTTTTTTTATTAACTGCATGTAATTTGTTCTTTATTCACCAATGATTTCGTATTGTTAACATATAGAATAAAAACAAATTAAAAGAAAAGAATAGGATTAACCAAATTATAAAAAAGTATTGAAATATGTTCCCTTCAAATATTATTCCTTCTTCAATATGAAAATCATATTGAAACATTTTGAACGCTAATTTCAGACATTGAGTGATAAGATTTCAAAGAAACGTTATTACTAATGGGTTTCAATATGTTAATGCTAATGTAAATTTGAAACAAGAAATGGCTTCTAATTGCATAATCAATTTATCAAACTATCTTATGCACAATATTAAGCCTTCTAGTCGATTGATTGGACACTCTCTTGATGGGACTTGGAAACTTTTTAGCGAACTCTCTCATAGTACTAAATTATCACTTCGCTGGAGATGACAAACATAGATAAATAATAGTTGGCACTTACGGTGACATCATTATTGGGTCTTTTATCCCGCATAGCGACGTGAAAGTTTAAAAAAGTATGACCTTTCGCATCGGTTTTCATTTCACAGTGCTTAAAATAGCAATGTTTTAAATTTAATGGAGTGCACTCTGCCTTCGTGACAGCCAAAATTGCTAGACTTGGAACTATCCAGAAAATTTGCCAATTCAAAATGAGCAGCAATATTATATAATTTTTGCGTTGTTCCATGTTATAGGCTTGACACTTTAATTTCAACTGGGCAGTTTAAAATTTGGCAAACTATTTTGAATATCTCAAATCTTTGCCCATAATTAGTTGAACGTATAAATTTTGCGAACGTAATTGCTTTATTATGAATTTGAATATTTATATTTTCAAAATTATTTAACAATTTTTAGATAACTGCGAAAACCTAAAACAAGTAACCACATATTTTTTTTAAGTCGTCATGCTCGATGGATGTCTTGGATGATCACTAGGCAAGTAACTGAAGTGATGATCAAGAGATAACGCCATTATTACTTATTATTACTATTTTTGAATTGCGTAGAATTTCACATCGGCTTTCCAAGTTCCATTAGTGGCCACCCGCATCTGTAATATATATTCGCCCTTAGCCCTTAGGAGCTGGTATCTCCAAATCTTTCTTTGTTGACGCCATAGTAAATAATATCGTGCTGGGAGAACACAAATTCAGAGAGGTATTGAAAACATAAATTAATATAGAATGCATAACAAAATTACCTGATAAGGACACGAGTGATTAGCATTTGTGAATCTATTGAACTGATGATTTATGAAGATGAAAATTTTAGATACCGCATCTTGTCGCATGAAGGCACAAAAATCGAACGTCTCGTTGAATATTGATATCCGATAAGTCTTGCCAATCTTAAACGCACTGATATTTATCTGAAAAAATATTGTTAATAATTTGTACAAGCCACAATTTTTATATAAATATATATATTTTTTTTTGTTCTTTTAACTGCGTATAGTTTTTTCCTTATACTTCTTGAGTCTATGTCGAAACACATATTATATCGTTTAAAATTAAATATTTTAAAACAAAAAATTGCCTGGGACCTAACATCCTTCCCCTTAGAGCATTCCAAAGACAAAGTTCAGCTTGGTGCTATTAAAATGGAAATTAAGTAAATTTGGTCGTTGATTTATTTAAGTTCAGCTTTTTATCAGTATCAGATACACACTTTAAAGACGACTTATCAGTGAAGTAATGGAAATCAATGCTGTGTAATTTTTGAATTGTTTGTGAAATTATATTAATTAAAACACATTTATGAATAAACAATTTACACTTGTAAAACTGAATAAACAAATCGGACGAATTCTTTTGATAAATTAAATTCAATGGGGTACATTGTGCCTTTATAACAGAAAAATATGCAAGACTTGGAACTGTCCAGAACACTTGCAAGAGAAGAATGAGCAGTAGTATTGTATAATCGGTACGTTCTTCCATTATATCGACTTGACGCTTTTATTTCAACTGTAATAATTATGGAAATTTAGATTTAGAAAAAAAAAAACAGCTTAAATCATTGACTATTATTAGTTGACTGAATACACTTTGTGAATGTAATTGGCTTATTATGAATTTAAATGTTTCATAACTTTAAAAAGGTTAGCGATTTTCGAATAATTGCGAACTAGAGTTGGAAAACTACACTCGACAGTATTCAATGGCCGCTCTGGGATAACCTATATATTTTGATAGAGCAGAAAATAGCTTTGTACATTTATTCTAAAATATACCAAGAAATATATAGATAATCGAATATTATGTTAAACATTGTCAACTAAGCGAAAAAGCATACATACAGACCGGTATACCGATCAAGAATCTATATTTTGTGGATACACAACTTTATTTATCGTGATTCGCAAAATGAGCTTTCAATTTTGTGGAACGTACATTATTATTTTTGAAGAGCGTAGAATTTTACATCGGCTTTCCACGTTCCATTGGTGGCCACCCGCATCTGCAACATGTAGTTACCCTTAGGAGCCGGTATCTCCGATAAAAAACTTTCTTTATCGACGCCAAAATAGATAATATCGTGCTGGGAAGTCATAATTACAGCAACAACCATTAAACTATATAGAACGGAAAACAATATTACCTGATAAGGACAGGAGTGATTAGCATTCGTGAATTTAGCAAAATGATGATTTATGTAGGTGTACATTATAGTTTTCCGTGAATTTTGCATGAAAGCACAAAAATCGATAGTCTCGTTCAACATTGGGATCCGATACTTCTTGGCAACTTTAAACAAGCTGATGTTTACCTGAAATTTTTTTGCTATAATTAAAATAAATTATTATTGTATTAGCCAGCTGAACCGGCAGCATTTTGATATACAAATTTTGTATGGTGATGTCATGCAGGGTACATTTTTGATTATAGTATCGACAAACTCTTAAAACTACTTACATCAAAAATATATAAATTGAGTTTTATTGGTGTGGTTGCCGATTCTGCGTCAGAGCACGATTGATCGAGTTTGGTTAACACTCCAATCCTTAGATCATTATTTTATGTGCAGTTTCCGACGGCAAAGTAAATTAGGTTATCATTATCATAATTACAATTATCCTATAATATTTGTTGATAAAGAAACAAGAAAAAGCTCTTCATTTTCTACGGCTTACTTAAATTCTTAATCATATAAAATGTTAATGCAAAGTTAAGAATTCCAATTTCTAAATCAATCTCCATTCCATTTGCATAAAATGATATTTTTTGTGTTTTGAAATATATTTAAAAAAATTGTCTTTTATATTTGAAGCCATAATACGTTATTATGACTAGTATACAAAAAAAAAACAATTAAAAACTTTAAAGCATCGAACGGAAAAATTCTTTTAACAGAACACTTCCCTTGCCCTGTGTAGATAAATAGTAACAGATACTCACTATGACGTCATAATTGGGTCTTTTCTCCCGCATAGCGATATAAAAGTTTAATAAAGTATGTCCTTTCGCATCGGTTTTCATCTCACATTGTTTAAAATAGCTATGTTTTCGATCCAATGAGGTGCACTCTGCCCTTACAATAGCAAAATATGCTTGACTTGGAACTGTCCAGAACACTTGCAGGAGAAGAATCAGCAGCAACACTTTATAATCAATGCGTTGCTCCATGTTGTCGAATTGACACTTTTGTTTCAACTGTACAATAGACGAGAATTTAGTTGCAGATTCAAAATTGCATCGTCATTTATATATCTCCAATCAATGCCCATTGACTGAATGTAATTTTGAAAATAATGATTGCGCAATTACAAAATGGATTGAAATTTTTGGAGTCGTTTTTTTCCAAATCATTTTGCTGGATGGTTAATAATTAGCATTAGCAAGTAAC
The DNA here is from genome assembly GCA_035047365.1 of Drosophila ustulata. Lineage (NCBI taxonomy): Eukaryota > Metazoa > Arthropoda > Insecta > Diptera > Drosophilidae > Drosophila > Drosophila ustulata. Next base: position 9,389,645 of record JAWNPT010000057.1, on the reverse strand, counting down.
CAGTATTATTGAAATTATTATATTTTGTGCAATATATATTTTATTAATTTTGAGTAACAAAGAATTTTATAATCACTCTCCAGGCTTTATTGGCGGCCAGTCGCCACTGGAAAATGTAGTTGCCCTTGGGAGCTGGTACCTCCGGTAAAAACCGTTCTTTCTCGAGGCCATAATAAATGATGTCGTGCTAAGAAAAGTAAATAAATTGTACTAATTACTAAATTATATAGAATACAAACAAATTACCTCATAGGGACAGGAGTGGTTAGCATTAGTGAATTTTATAAACTGTTGATAAATGTAGCTGAATATATTAGTTACTACAGGATTTTGCATATAAGCGCAATAATCGATCGTCTCGTTGTAAATCGGGATCCGATAGGTCCTTGTAACCTTAAACATGCTGATATTGATCTGAAAAATATATTACTATTAATTTGTATTACTTAATATGTAGTAGACTTCACTTACCTTGCAATCATTAATGGGTGTTTTATCCCGCATAACTGCATAGATGTTTATAAAAGTTTCGCCTTTCGCATTTGTTTTCATTTCACAATGCTTGAAATACCAATCTTTTAAATTAAATGAGGTACACTCTGCCTTAGTAAAAGAAAAATATGCTAGACCAGGAACTGTCCAGAATCCTTGCAAAAGAAGAATGAGCAATATTCTAAATTGGATGCGATGTTCCATGTTATTGACTTCACTATTATTTTCAACTGTACAATATACCTGAATTTAGATGTGGATACAAATTGCAAGCTATTTTTATATTTTCTGTATCTTAAATCATTGACCATTGTTAGTTGATTATGCGAATGTAATTGCTTTGTTGTGAATTTAAATATTTCTCAAATACAAAATGGTTTGTAATTTGCGGAAAAATGCGAAAACAAAAAGTGAGTAACTTCATTTATTTGTAAATCATCCATCCTATTGGAGGGAAGGATTGTCGCCTTAGGAACCACAAGTGGCAAGCAACTTTAATTATTCAACGCCGCTAATGAATATCTATAATATCATTTAATTTTGTGCAATATCTGTACTATAAATTTGTGGTAAACTCACCAAATTGCATGCGGTTTTTTTAATTAAAGGCAGAGTAAGTGGTATACATAAATGGTATTAATTGGTTCCTCAAAAATAGATAATGCTCTATCACACACAACAAACAGCATTACAATATTAAATGTGCGAATTTATTTGTGACATCAATTCGTAAATTCTTGAATTTTGTCGGTTTTCGATTAATTATACATGAAAATATACATATTTTATAAATTGTAAGTGTACTAAATTTCTCAAATATCTGCTAAAGAAAAGAACAGAGTCATGAAGGAGTATTCAATTTTATTTGCATTTAGACTTTATGATTATGTCTAAACGCTAAAATTTTTGCGGAGCGAGCTTAAGATATTGGCATTAAAAATTACGATGTCAACGCAATGAAAACATCACTTTAAAGAAACATACAAGAAGAAATGTTCATCAGAATTATCATTGAAGCGAAGAACGCGGGTCTTCTATGTTAAGAATTTTGAATAGCATAGAATTTCAAAAGGAACATCCACGATTTATTGGTTGCCACTCGCCAATGCAAAATGTATTGACCCTTAGGCAAGGGTATCTCCGATAGAATCCTTTCCTTGTCGATGCCATAACAAATGATATCGTGCTATATAGTTGATGAATTGTAGTTCATTATTATAAAAACTAAATAATATAGAATGCAAAATATTACCTGATACGGACAGGAGTGGTTAGCATTGGTGAGTTTTTTAAAATGATTTATTATGAAACTGAACATTTTAGTTAACGCAGTCTGTCGCATGACAGCGCAATAATCGACCGTCTCGTTGAAAATCGGGATGTGAAAGTTCTTTGTGATCTTAAACAAGCTGATATTTATCTATAAACAATATTGTAATTAATTTGTATGATTTTATATGTATGTATGTACTAGACGCCTCTCACCATGACATCATTAATGGGCGTTTTCTTATCCCGCATAGCTGTATAGATGTTCATAAAAGTTTCGCCCTTTGAATTGGTTTTCATTTCACAATGTTTAAAATACCAGTATTTTAAGTTAAAAGAGGTACACTCCACCTTTGTGATATTAACAAATGCTCGACTTGGAATTGTGCAGAATATTTGGAAGAGAAGAACGAGCAGCAACATTATATAACCAATACGTTGTTCCATGTTGTCCACTAGACGTTTTTGTTTCAACTGTTCAATATACGAGAATTAAGATGTCGATAAAAATAATAAATGTATATTGTATATACATATCTAGAATCATTGTCCATTTTTAGTGGACAAAATCAATTATTCGATTGTAATTGCTTTATTATGAATTTGAGAATTTCCCAAATACAAAATGGTTAGCAATTTTCGGATAAATGCGAACCCAAAAAAACAAGTAACATCATTTTTTTTTGTTCCAAACCATTATACTGGAGGAAAGTCGCTAGTTTGCACAAGTCGATTCAGAACGATGGGGAACAAGTGAGAACCTGTTAGAAAGTTATCTGTATGATTCGTAACAAAATTTTTGTTTTAAATCAAGATGATCATTAAAGTAGCTGAAATGTATGTCTTTATTTTTGAATAGCATAGAATTTCAAAAAAACTTTCCAGCTTTTATTGTTGGCCACTCTCAACTGCAAAATGTAGTCACCTATGGGAACTGGTATCTCCTTTAATATCCTATCTTTGTCAAGTCCGTAATAAATGATATCGTGCTGGCAAAAGTAAATAAGCTTGATAAATTGTAGTATTAATGCATAGAAAGTAAAATATTACCGCATAAGGACATGAGTGGTTAGCATTAGTAAATTTATCAAAATGTTTAGTTATGAATCTGACCATCTTTGTAACCACAGTCTGTCGCATAAAAGCGCAATAATCGATCGTTTCGTTGAAAATCGGGATACGATAGGTTCTCGTAACCTTAAACACGCTGAGATTTACCTTAAAAAAATATTTTTTGATAATTAGTATTATTATATAGTAGGCGATAGACTTACCATGATATCATTTATAGGTGTTTTATTCCGCATTGCGGCATGTATGTGTATAAAAGTTTCGCCTTTCGCATCGGTTTTCATCTCACAGTGTTTAAAATAGGCATGTCTTAAATCAAATGAGGTGCACTCCGCCTTCGTGACACTTATAAATGCTTGACTTGGAATTGAATAGAATAATTGCAAGAGAGGAACGAGAAACAACATTATATAATCCATACGTTGTTTCATATTGTCGACTTGACGCTTTTATTTCAACTGTTCAATATGTAGATACAAAATTGCAAGCTATACTATAAATCTTGAATCATTGTGGATTATTAGTTGACTGCATAAATTGTTCGATTGTTATTAGTCTATTATGAATTTGAATATTTCTTAAATACAAAATGGTTAGCAATTTTCGGGTAAAAACGAACCCAAAAAAAAACCAGTAACGATTACGATTGTCGCTCGTTTGCCCAAGTCGAATCAGAACGATTGGGAACAAGTGATAACGCATTAGAAAGTAATCTATATTATTCGACAACGCCTTAAATAATACATTTTAAATCAAGATGATCATTAAAGTAGGTGAAATGTACGTCTTTATTTTTGAATAGCATAGAATTTCATAAAAACTTTCCAGCTTTTATTGTTGGCCACTCTCAACTGCAAAATGTAGTCACCCTTGGGAACTGGTATCTCCGTTAAAATTCTTTCCTTGACGAGTCCGTAATAAATGATATCGTGCTGGGAAAAGTTAATAAGTTTGATAAATTGTAGTTTTATTATGTATATAATGTAAAGTATTACCCCATAAGGACATGAGTGGTTAGCATTGCTGAATTTACTCAAATGATTAGTTATGAAACTGAACATTTTTGCTACCGCAGTCTGTTTCATAAAAGCGCAATAATCGAGTGTTTCGTTGAAAATCGGAATGCGATAGGTCCTCGTAACCTTAAACAAGCTGAGATTTACCTTGAAAAAACATTTTTTGATAATATGTATCATTATATACTCGTAAGTAGTAGACGGCACTTACCATGATATCATTTAAATGTGATTGATTCCGCATTGCGATATGAATGCTTATAAAAGTTTCGCCTTTCGCATCGGTTTTCATTTCGCAGTGTTTAAAATAGGCATGTTGTAAATCAAATGAGGTACATTCTACCTTTGTGACACTAATAAAAGCTTGACTTGGAATTGAATAGAATAATTGCAAAAGAGGAACGAGAAACAACGTTATATAATCCATACGTTGTTTCATGTTGTCGACTTGACGCTTTTATTTCAACTGTTAAATATGTGCACGAGATTTTTGATGTAGACACAAAATTGCAAGCTATATTATAAATCTTTGTGGATTATTAGTGGATTGTGGATTATTAGTTGACTGCATAAATTGTTCGATTATTATTGGTCTATTATGAATTTGAATATTTCTTAAATACAAAATGGTTAGCAATTTTTGGGTAATTGCGAAATAAAAAAAGTTAACAGCATTTTTGTATTAATACTGGAGGAAAGTTCTGCGATTGTAACACGTTACAACGCATTAGGAAGTTAATTTCTTTATTTGACAACGACGTAAATCATGAAAGGATGGCCCCACATATTATATTTTTGAGAAATCAAGATTATCATTTAATTTTGGGAAATGTATGTTTTTACTTTTGAATAATATAGAATTTCAGATTGGCCTTCCATGTTCTATTAGTGGCCACTCGGCACTGCAAAATATATTGACCCTTAGGCAAGGGTATCTCCGCTAAAATCCCTTCCTTGTCGATGCCATAATAAATGATGTCATGCTGGAAATTGTTAACAAAGTAAATAAGTTGAAGTTGATTATTTTAAATACTAAATTATATTGAATGCAAAATATTACCCCATAAGGACAGGAGTGGTTAGCATTGGTGAATTTATTCAAATGATTAGTTATGAAACTGAACATTTTTGTTACTGCAGTCTGTTGCATGAAAGCGCAATAATCGATCGTTTCGTTGAAAATCGGGATTCGATAGTTCTTCGTAACCTTAAACAAGCTGATATTTATCTTAAAAAAATATAGTTGATAACTTGTATTATTAGATAAGCAGTAGAAGGCACTTACCATGATATCATCCATGGGTGTTTTATCACGCAAAGCGGCATAAACATTTATAAAAGTTTCGCCTTTTGAATTGGTTTTCATTTCACAGTGTGTAAAATAGGCATGTTTTAAATTCAATGAGGTGCACTCTGCCTTTGTAATACTAATAAATGCTTGACTTGGAATTGTACAAAATAATTGCAAGAAAAGAACGAGCAACAACATTATAAAATCATTGTTTTTTTCCATGTTGTCGATTTGACGCTTTTGTTTCAACTGTTCAATATGTGAACGTGAATTTAGATATAGATACTAAATTGGAAGCTAGTTTTAAAATCATGAATCATTATCTGTTATTGGTTGACTGACTACATTTTTCGATTGTAATTGCTTTATTATGAATTCGAATATGTCACAGTTATACATTTTCGAATAAATGCGAATACAAAAAGTTATCAGCATTTTCTTGTAAGTCATAAATAACAAAGAGATATAACCCGATATAATTTAAAACACTAGTTGTGCTGATCAAGTTTGTTTTGGATTTTTGCCACGCTTCTTTCTGCCTCCTCGAATCGAAAGTACAAATAAATTTTGGTATACATAATAATAAATATATGCTAGTTTTAATGATTCCTTTGAATTTGGTTGTCAACATACGAAAAACACAAAAGTTATTTAAATAACTACTTAGAAGGGCAAAATTCAAATGCAGCTGCGCGCGTTTTGTTTGTTTGCAACAGTGTGACCATGTATGTATATTACGAATTTTCTCCTCATATATTAAAAAAAATTTGTTTAATTGTCTGGTATATTTTTTTTACAAATATCATATATGTAAGTGTTTTATATTCTCTCGAAAGGCGTAGCGGGTATTTCACAGTCGAGCACACTCGATTGTAGCTTTCTAACTTTTATTTTGCGCAATACATGTTTTTATTTTTGAATACCATAGATTTTCACATGAGTTATCCACGTTTTATTACTGGACACTCGCCACTGCAAAATGTATTGACCCTTAGGCAACGGAATCTCCGTTAAAATTCTTCCCTTATCAATGCCATAATAAATGATATCGTGCTGGAAAATGTTAATAAAGTTAATAAGTTGGAGTTGCCTATTATAAAAACTAACTTATATAGAATTCAAAATATTACCTTATAGGGACAGGAGTGGTTAGCATTGGTGAATTTATTAAAATGATTATTTATGAAGCTGAACATTTTCGTTCTCACAGCCTGTCGCATAACGGCACAATAATCGATCGTCTCATTGAAAATCGGGATCCGATAAGTCCTTGTAATCTTAAACAAGCTGATATTTACCTAAAAACAGTAATTCCATTAATATTTCTTACTTCATATGTACGAGTCGTCACTAACCATGATGTCCTCAGTGGGTCTTTTATCCCGCATAGCGACGTAAATGTTTATGAATGTTTCGCCTTTCGGATTGGTTTTCATTTCGCAGTGTTTAAAATGCCAATTTGAATTCAACGATGTGCACTCTGCCTTCGTGATACTTATAAGTGCTTGACTTGGAATTGCATAGAATAATTTCAAGAGAAGAACGAGCAACAACATTATATAATCAATACGTTGTTCTATGTTGTCGGCTTGACGCTTTTGTTTCAACTGTGGAATATACGAGAATTTAGTTGTAAATACAAAACTGCAAATTGTTTTTTGTTTATCTAAGATCGTTACCCATTATTGGTTGACTGAAATAGTTTGGTAAATGTAATTGCCTTGTTATGAAATTGAAGATTTATCAAACACAAATTGATCAGCCACTGGAAAAATTTGAAATCAAATCACGCAAGTATGTATATTTAGTCATTGGGAAACGGCAGTAATGTGACCAAGAGATAATTCCAAAAATTATGTTTCACGTAATTGCCAAAATATTAAATGTTGTACAATTTTTATTTAGTGTACAATTTTTATTTAGTTTGAATTGCAAAGAATTTCACAAGTGCTCTCCATTTTCGATCAGTGCCCACTTGCATGTTCAAAATGTAGTTGCCCTTAGGAGCCGGAATCTCTGACAGAAATCTTTCGTTGTCGACGCCATAAAAAATGATATCATGCTGGAAGGACACAATTATATTTAAGTCTTGAAAACACAAAATTATATGGAATGTACAAAAATTACCTGATATGGACAGGAGTGATTAGCATTCGTGAATTTATCAAAATGCTGTGTTATGTAGCTGAACATTTTGGTTAGTACCGACTCTCTTCTGAAAGCACAATAATCGATCGTCTCGTTGAAAATCGGAATGCGATAGGTCTTCGTAACCTTAAACAAACTGAGATTTATCTGGAAAAAAAATTGTTTAATAATTGTTCATATTTTTAAAGTACACTTACGGCGACATCGTTATTGGGTCTTTTATCCTTCACAATGATATGAAAATGTAAAAATGTTTGACCTTTCGCATCGGTTCTCATTTCGCAGTGTTTAAAATAGCAAAATTTCGGATCCAATGCGGTACACTCGGCTCTCGTGACAGAAACAAATGCTTGACTTGGAACTATACAGAATATATTCAGGAGCAAAGTCAGCAGCAACATGTTGTTGACTTGATGCTTTGTTTAGTTTGTTTGTCAAACCATCATAGTACTTATATAAAATTATAAGTCTACATTATTGTGCATTATTATATTTCATAATTGTTTAATTTTGAAATTAAGTATTTCTAAAATGCACAATGGTTATGATTAATTTTAAATGCTGATGTTAATCGATACGTGATACATGGAGTCTGTATTCATTGCGCCAAAGATTTGTACAAAAATGTTTTCTAAATCACAAAGTTCACTCCACCATCGTCTAACATGGTCGTAATAATTAAATTAACTTAAAACAAAAATAAAAGCAAACAATTATAGTTAAATTTAAATCTGGGATTCTTTATTTAATTTTTTGTGGCAGGTATTTTTGTCAAATTTAATTTTAAAGTTATTGTTTCGAATTTCATTTCCACTGGTGATAATTAAAATATTTAAAATTTAATTTAATTTTTTTTTTTTTAACTTTACATCATTATTTTTATATTCTAAAGCAAAAGTGATGAACGAAGTTTTCAACCTGTTCAACATTTCTATACAGATAATTATTCATTATGCTCTCACCACTGTGCTTGAAGTTGTTAGCTAGAACAACTGGCTGTAAATAATATGAATATTATCAATAAAAAAGCTCAATATAACAATAACAAAATAAGCTCGTGTGATTAAAGCTTGTGGACTTAAAACAATAGATACGATTTTGAGTTACGCATATAGAGCAGGTAATCGAAATGTTGATAAATGTGAGAACATTTTTGAATTGAAGTTCTGATACGTGTGTGGAGAATTATTTTAATATATGTACATTCATTAAAGAACATGAAATCGGAGTCCACAGTTGTGCATTACTAATTGACCAGTATCTCAGACATACTTTGGGTCGATATTATTTTTACTTTTATACTAAATAACTTAATTTAATTAAGCGAAGCTTATAAGGGATTTAAAATGCATCATTGTATTTCTTCAGAAAGTTTACATTTTTTATTAAATGACTTAGTATAATATTAAATAACTTCAGTTACAAAACGTTTTCATTATAAATTATTTTTAATCAGTTCGTGATATAAAAACTTTGTGTTCCATTCGCCAAGCCTTCGAGGTAGCACTTCTCACAACAAACATGTATTCTCCATTGGGCATCGGAAGATCGTCAAGAATTGGATTGCTGATATAAGTAAAGTCGTTAACCGTAAAATCGTGCTGTGTATGAAATAAATAAATTATAATAATTATAATTTTGCAGTCGAATTTTTACGTTAATTACTTACATGAAAGGGACAGGTGTGATTGAAGTTTGTGGATGCGATGAATGATTTGTGAATAGCATTAAATAATGGATAGGAAGTCGGGTTGCGCATATAGTAGCAGTAATCGAGAGTGTGATTCACCATAAATGATCGATATCCGTTTGATTTTCGAAACAATTCAAAGTGCACCTTCAAGTTGGTAACCGGTTTCTGATATACTTCGCACTCCATGTTAAAAGCGATAACTCCACGACGCACAACTTTCATCTCACACTTTGTAAATTTACAATAACTCGTGTCTAAGCATTTGCATGTTATTTTATTGACCTTAAAAGAGCCGCTTTCAGTCAGATCGGGAAATATTACGCAAATACCCCATAGAATAACGATAAACCGCATGTTTCGACGGTTAGCTGCGGACTGAAATAACATTCTCAAATTACGAATTTAATAGTAGGGAAATTAAAATTTGCTGTATGTAGTATGAAATATTTCGAATGTAGAATTGATTATATACTATATTATTATTTAGTCTTCAATGATTTAGCTCCGTTGAAGCGGAACCCTCATCAGGAGATGATTAAATCTTATATTGCCTAAAACGAATTTTATCTGCGCAATAAACGTTGGATAGTAATCCGAGAAGGAGATTGAGAGCAATTTTTGAACTGTTTTATTCCAATTAGGAATTTAAATTTTTAAATATTGGTATTTTTAATAAAAAAGTTCCGCAATGAGCCTAGTTAACGGAAGATCCATCTTTGAATATGCTACTGAAGTTGAAACATAAAAAGAAAGACCAAAAAATTCATACCTCAATTAAATACGATACCTTGTTACGAATCCCACAAATCCAACATTTGTTGTCTAACACAATACACAATCTGCTTTTAGATATGTTATATAGATGGGAACTTCGTTTAATTGCTTTTAAATGATAACGAATTATCTCTGGTGATATAAATTTTGATATTGACTCTCCATTTCTTATATGCGCCGATCAGCAGTTGAACAATGTAGTTGCCATTGGGAGCGGGAATGTCCGGCAAAATAAGTCCGAATTCTCTGCCAGCGACTATAATATCATGCTATAAGACAGAGTATTAATAGTTGGATAGCTTTAAATGATGCACAAACCTGATAGGGACACGTGTGATTCACGTTCGAATACTTTAAAGTATGTTCAGCAATATAATGGAAAAGTGTTGGACTTAAAGTGTTGCGCATAAACGAACAAAAATCGACGGTTTCATTGAGCACAGGAATGCGATATGTTTTAGCGACTTTGAATAACATAACTCCAATCTGTAAAATAGTTAAATGCAATTAAAATTAACTAAATAAATGGTTAATATTACTGCTTACGGAGACGTCATTGATGGGCTCCTTATACCGCAAGCCGACATAAAAATTGTAATCTGTCTGACCTTCGGCATTCGTATTTAATTCGCAATGCTTGAAATAGCAGAATGATAAATCCAATGATTTGCATTCGGCTTTTGTCACTCGAAAGAGTTTGGCTTCCACAGAAACTGAACACAATAGTATTAAAAGTGGCAGCCACATTTTGATTCAGCGTGTCTGCCTCTTAGCCAGCTTCTTTTAGACTACACAAAATACAAATATTTTAGACTATAAAAGTTTATTGAGTTGTATGTTAATTGTTTTCAAATTGAAGTAGAACTTGAGTTGGTCTCGATTAAATTTTGTTGATAGTTACGCTCAATGGAAACAGTTAATGTCTTGTTTTTAAGAATTATTAAATTATTAACAAAAAAAAATCAATTTAAAATAATAACAATTCGAGTTGCTGTGAACACGGTTTAAATTCTGAATTATTGCATTTCCGTAGATTTATTTTTTTTTTATTTATTTCTATAAAATTTTGCATTATATAAGACTAAATTTTAAAACAAATTTGTTTGCTGGGTTTAATTTTAAAGGGAATATGATAAAGCATTTAAATTGTTTAATTTTTGTATAGAATTTCGTTTGCACTGGAAATTCAGGAAATTAAATTATTGTCGTAGACTCAACTATTTTGAGTAAAGTGCTGAAATTGTAAAAAGATGCAATTTTAAAGTGCTTTTATTTTGAAAAAAATGTATATTGGAAAATGAATATGTTCTTTATTAACATATATTTATTAAACTGTATTTTAAATAAATATGTTATATTATATGAATATGTTCTTTATTAACATATATTTATTAAACTGTATTTTAAATTAAAAATAAATACATTATATATACAAGTAGTTATACTAAATTTTAAATAAATATGTTATATTATATTTCCAGCTAACTAAAGCTTGTGCTTTTGCGAAAATAACTAATTAAGCCTTCCTATATATGTATATGTATATATATGTAGCTATTATGCATAGTAAACACAATTTCCGCCTCTTTGTTTTTACATATAGATTGTAATAGAGCAACGTGTTGCTGTTGTTGCTGCGGTGGCAAAACTTTTGTAATAAAATGGCAACAGGCAAAAACATTGTGCATTAAGTTGATGTTGCACAAACTTTAAGTCAATTTCAGTGACCACAAAAGCAAAGTTGCAAAGTGGCGCACACTCTGCCACACGTTGCCCATTTCCATGACGTTGGCCTGACGTTTGCCACATACTCGCATTCTACATGCCACAATGCCCCATGCACCGTTTGATGCATTGCTTGTTGATTTGTTTTATTTGCCCCCCTCTCCAAGTAATAACACAGTTTAGTTTTATTGTCAGCCATTACTTAGCAGCAGGTGGCACAGCAAGTGGCACGTGGCATGTGGCATGCAGCTGGCTGCGTGACTTTGCAAGCTTGCAGCTCGCGTAAAGTAGCGAACAACTTTTAATTAGACAAATTATGAGTTTACCACGTGCCGCGTTCAACTTCAACTTTAATATGCACAATTTTAATAGCGCCACTTGAGCTCAGCTGTCTCGCTCGCTGCCCCTTGACCCCTCAACTTGCCACAGGGTTTCATTAAAAGCATATCTCAAACTTTTGTCCAACCGGATTCGCTTACATTATTAAGCGTTATTGGGCAGGCCAATTGTTGTTGATTGACTCTTAACTGTTGACTTTGTTGTTCGAGTGCTTCGTTAATTGTTGCAATTCGGATTGCTTGCCATTTGCCAAATTGCTTTGCTCTGTTGGGATTTGTCTTGTTCTGGCCAATTGTGTGTGGGGTAGAAGGTATGAAGGGTATGATAACTAAGTTGCAGTCGAAAATGTGTGCAGACGTCCGATCATGTCTGAGAGATTATAATAGTTAAAGCTGACAATATTGTATTGTAAGCGCATAAATATAGTGTAACTATTTAAGAATCTTATTTACTACTTGTTGTCTGCAGATAGATTGAAAATAAAACCTACATAAACTGTCTTAGTACATTACTTTCCGTATTCTCTGAATTAATATTTAATCGAAACTGTTTAGCCTTTCAAGATTTAAAGAATAATTTTTATTGCCTTCCCTACAAATCTTTATCTGGTATCTTTCAGTCGCATAGACTTTTACTTGTTTTTGGGCTGGTAAATTGACTTGTAGGCAGATGAAAAATGTGTGCCTCATCTGTGCAGACAAGTGTGGCAAGAACTTGTCGCCGAGAGTTTTTCGTTTCGCATTGGCAGCATGTGTGCAACGTGTCGTATGCGTGATGTGCCATAAATTATGCCCCCGAAAAGTAGTTTTGTTTTCTCGATCTTTTTTTGCTAACGACACTCTCAAGGACATGCTGACAGGCGTGTATAAATAACTAGACTAAGCAAATGGCACAAAATGTCGCCTGTTAAAAAACAAAACGACGAGAAAAAGTTGAGATGGCCTCAGCTTGAACCGGAAACGGATATACAATTTTAGTAATTTTCGTGAGTGACCAAAAGAAATGTTGAACACAAGAAAAAAAGCAGAAAGGAAATTGCCAAAAATAACCCAACGGCAACAACAACAACAACTATAACGGGAATATCAACAAGAAGAGGATTGGCAAGGACAACAGCTTAAAGCTTAGCAGTTGCTCAACATTTTGTGGGCTGCCCTTCAGCTTGTGTTTTGTATTTGTTTTTATTGGCGTGAAAAATGTAATAATGGATTCTCTTTTGCCTACACACACACACACAGCCAGACGTATATGTTGTATGTGGGCTTGTCCTTGCGCCATTGTTGTCCTGTGTCTCGCCTGGCCAAACAATATTTTGCTCCACTTTATGTGCATTGTGTGCGCTATGTTTTTGGGCCTCGGCTACTTTTTTATGGGCCTCAGTTGATGAAGTTATATGTGCGTCGGCTATAGCCAACATTTGATGCAAGTTTATAGCGTTTTTCAACTGCCCGCAGTTTCGCTTTGGGTCTCTTGCCCAAAAGTGTTGCATACTTTTTGGGGCGATTTGTAATGAGCCCAAAAACAGTGGCTCTATTTAATGGCTATATGTGAGCGCTGAACTGCCAATATAACTGTAGCGCACATAAAAGTCTGGCAGCCCGTGCATTTACCCAGCTGCCTATACCCTGCAGGCTGAAGAGCTGCTCAGAGTGGGTAGGGTAGACCTAAAAATATATATTACGAGTTATGTGGTTTGCTGATTAATATGGTCAATACGATAGCCGAGCATTATTTTCTTATATTATTTTTACATTATTTCTCACAATTAAATAACATCTAAATAACGTCTAACAACAGCAGCTGAGCGAGATAATTAAATAAGACAACTCTTGTTAGTATCGAAAAGTTACCGAGATCAAATTTCAGATAAACTAAATACTTATTCAAGTCGTAAGGATAGGTTTTTTCCTATTGTTTCTTATTATGCTCATTACACAAAACAAAAAGGGATGTAGGTTGGGCAGTGTGACCATATACTCGGAAATACTTGCATGCATAAAGTATTTTCGTTCATCGATAACATTATTTATATCGATATCATTTAGTATTATTATTTCTTATTTTTTTTTATTGCACTTTCTTACGCACAAAACAAAGAAGAATGTAGCTTAGGCAGTGTGTGTCTAATCACAAAATACATATGCACATAAAGTATTTTCGCTCATCGATAACATTAATAATATCGATATTATTAAAGTGTTATTTGAACACGAATAGTCACAGTGATTGAAGTGAAATCGGAAATTGCTTTACAAGAGATTATAGTCAGGAAGCAGTTTTAAAAGCAAAACACTTGAGTGCATCTTTCATCCATATAGAGTATCTAGCTGTGAATCACTTGCTGTCTTCCTGCACTATTTCCACGTTTCGCGCTGCCCGCTCTGCCGTTGTCTCTTTTGGCCTTTTGTCAAGTTGAGCGCGTGTGAAAATGTGCCTAAGGTCATGGCCGAGAGTGTGTACAAAACTCTACGAGCAATTTCGTTTATTGAAAGCACTCACCAGGCAGGCTCAGGAGCCGTCAGCCGCCACACTCCACATTAGAGTCGGAGTGAGAGGCGCAGTTTTATTGAGTTGATTTTTGGTTATTGGGACGAGAAGAGGACATCAAAAGTGTCCCATATAAACCGGATAGTGGTGCCATATTGCTCTTGGCATCAAATTTACCAAGTGCTTTTTGCGCTTTCCTTTTTTTTTATTTTATTTTCAATTAGTTTTCAGTTTGGCAAAAGTCACTAAACAATTTTACTGTCGATTCGCGTTCGAGATTTTGTAGTTTTTGCATTTTCACAGCCAGCTGCGGAGCGGGAGTGTTGAGCGCACTCAGTTATAAAATTGAATTTTGTGCAGTTGAATGACTGGCTGCCATGGCACTGAAGCGGGGGGAATCGAGGGGAGATGAGGGAGAGAGAGACGACGACAAAGTCTCGCCACGTCGACGAGTGCAATTTTTGATTTGGCAAATACGTTTGGGGGCTGCCGCATTTGACTGATGTTGATTGGATTAGAATTTGCACACTGCATAAATATTTATAAATGTAAGCAGCTTCCACAATCCCTCTAGAAACCTTCGCTCCTCTGCTCTTCCTTGATCCCCATAGCAACCCCGCTTTCTGATTGTTGCACAAACAAATAAAGTTTTTCCATTTTGTTTTTAGCTTTTAGCTTGCGCTCTCTTCATCGCAGCCAGTTTGCTATATTAATTTGTTTGCTGCTGTGTTGCCACTTCAACAAACGCCCTCGCCACTCTGCGCTATTGTTGTGCCCCATGCCGTGCCCCACGACCTGCCATGCCACATGCCCCATTGCCACATGCCACTTGAGGCTGTGTAGCACACGTGCTGCGTTCCGTGTCCGTGCACAATGATTTTGGCAGGCGTTTTGGGTCCCTGTTGTTGTCCGGTTGCCTGGTTTTCGGGACTACTGCCTAAACAATTATACGCTTTTCATACCCCGGCAAACTTTAGTGCAGCGGGGAGTTTTGTGTCTAGAAAACGCGTAAGTTGCGAATTTGATTTGCAAATTGCCACTTGAAAGTTGGATTTATATATTTACATTTTGGTGAAATAAATTGCAGCAGCAAAACAGCGCGGCTAAACAAATCACTACAGCAAGTTAAACATAACGTAATGT
The DNA here is from genome assembly GCA_035047365.1 of Drosophila ustulata. Taxonomy (NCBI): domain Eukaryota; kingdom Metazoa; phylum Arthropoda; class Insecta; order Diptera; family Drosophilidae; genus Drosophila; species Drosophila ustulata. Next base: position 9,374,197 of record JAWNPT010000057.1, on the reverse strand, counting down.
TTAGAATTTAAAATATTTTTATTCCTTTCATATAATTTAACTTCAGAAATAAGTTATTTATGGCTACCGGCATTTTAATATTTTACAAGTAAAGCATTGATAGGCTTTAAGGTTAGTTGATAAAAGAGTTTACTTTATTATATTATCAAAACACGAGTTCACGAAACATTTGCATTATATATGCTTAGAAATACTATAAGATTTGTTTATGACTTTTAAGCATATTTAGGAAATTCCTTAAACCAATAAATAAATACATCCCGCTTTAAAGTTAATATGAAATGATTAATTGAATATTTTCGATTATAATATTTTCAGCTGCTAAAATGTCAATCAAATCGTTGCAATTAACTTTGTGGCATTTTTTAATGATTTAATTTGAAGCCGGCAACACTTTTAATCTTCACTCTTAAGAGCAACCAATTAAATATTTTTGCACATTTCAATTTAGCGCTGCAGGATATCAGCATAGTCAAGTTTCCAGCTGTGGCACTGATGCTTTTACATATGGCCATTCACATTAAATGCCTGTGTGTGTGTGTGTTGAGTGGATGAGTGTGTGTTTGGACAAGCATGTTAATTGAGTTAGTTTTTCTCGCATTCATTTAATGGCAACGTGTTGATGATTAGTTAAGCTGCAAATATGGTTAAAATATTTTCATTGGCCCACACATAAAATCTAATCAGCAGTAAGCTGAGAAATCTCATCGAAATGAAAACATAAAACGTATATGAATTATTGGGTAAATTGAGCGATGCTTCAAATATTTATAGCGACAAGTGTGTTTCGGGGGCTAGACAAGGGCGACACTTGAGGCGGGCAAGTGTTGCCAATATCAAATGTGGAATATTTGTAGTACTACGAGTATATGACAGACATATGAAGCACTCGACACAAGCAAACAAACATGACAGACACTTGACACACACACACACACACTGAGAGCTGAGAAGCAATTGTCGCCCCAGTGGCAAGCCGGGGGTGGCAACATCGACAAACATGTGGCATGATGGTGTTAAAGTGGCTACTTGGCCGGGGAATGCCAGGAGGCAATGGCAACACACTCGTTCTGTGAAAACAGATTAGAAATCGACTTGACTCCACATAATAAGCTATTGAATTGCGCCACTTGGCACGTAAATTATTGATGACTGCTGCTTCAAATTACCGCAAATAAAAGCCAACTCTGGCACATTCCAGCCACAAATAGCAAAGCGAGTAGCGCCAAAAAGACCAGAAGAACTATAAAGAACTAGTTAAAGTTAAGTCTGATTATATTTAACGTCACAATTCAATGCATTGATTTATTAAATAATATTTGAAGCCAATGACAATTTAACATTTTATAAGAAAATTTGAATTGCAATTCGTAATTTGTGAGCAAACTGTGCGTATACGTAATATTAAGGTCAGTTCACTTTCGCTCAACTTATCAACATACAAATAATATTTTTAAACTAAGCAATAAATTATTGGTTCAGCAGTCTGTAGTTTTTAGTTTATTTAGAACAAGTTCAACAGGACGTATACGTAACTTTGTTGAGCTTGAAGCTGCTGTAAAAACGTGTGTTTGCAAACATTTGTATGAAATAGATGAGTTTATTTCTTCGATGCGGGCAGACAACATTGCGTATACGTGTTATGCAAATTTATAGTTCATTCAACAGTATTAATTGCTATGGAGTAAAATAACATTTTTGTAAGCTTCACAAGTCGTTTTACGCGCGTCAAAGTGGCTTTTAATTCCAATACATAGTTTGTGAGTAAACTGAACACTGTGCGTATACGTAATATTAAAGCCAGTTCACTTTCGCTCAACTAATCGTGCAATACATACAAAGTATTGCTTTATAAACCAAGCAATAAATAATGTGTCAGTAGTTTTTAGTTTATTTAGAACACGTTGAACAAAACGTATACGTAACTTTTGAAGCTGCTGTTTATTTCTTTATTTCTTTGATGCGGTCAGACAACATTGCGTATACGTGTTATGCAAATTTATAGTTCATTCAACAGTATTAATTGCTTTGGAGTAAAATTACCTTTTTTGTTAGCTTCACAAGTCGTTTTACGTGTCTTAAAGCGGCTTTAAATCCGCCTACGGTCATCATTTTAAATTAATGAGTTATTATTGCTATCACTCCGCTTTCATTACAGTTCAATGGGTTGACAATATTACGTATACGTAGCACTGAAATCAGTTTAGTTAATTGCCTTTTAAATGCAACCGAAGCTAGCTATGAAAATTGATTGCTGCAAAATGCTGTTTAATGGCCTATTAATCAGGTTAATAACTTGTGCGTCCGTTAATTGTCCATTCAAATAATAACAAATCCTGGCCAAGCCTTTGCTGTGTGTGTGCAGCATTAAAATGGCGATTAGTGCGAGAAGTTCAAGTGCAAAATGCCAGTCGTTAAAACTAATTAAACGAATTTAATTGCATTTAAAGAGGCACGTGCAAATTGCAAGCAATTTTAATTGCCACAAAACACAAACATACAAATACAAACACACGTCGCTGGAACTCTAATTAGAGCAAACAGCGAACAGAGGCAAAAGCGATTGCGAAGAGAGGAAGCGAAAAGCGAAAAGCCAAATAGAAGGGAAAACTCTGGGGGAAAATGTAGCTGGGACACGTGACAGGGAATCCAAAGACAAAAAATAAAAGCAAGGGGGAAGCGGAAAAGAGTCACGCGGCGAGTCAATAAAAAGTGCAAATGGCCATAAGAAATGGCCGCCAAAGGAACTGGCTGTGGCAGCGCAGGACACATTCCGACTTAATGTGCGTTAAAAGGCAAAGCCAAGGACAACGACAACGGCAACGGCAACGGCAACGACAACGACAAAGCTTTAAAAAGGAAATATTTAAACCGAAAGTTTTTGGTCAATTTGAAGTCGAGTCGAGGGAGCGGCGTCGAGCTATTGTTGCGAAATTAAATTCCAACTAGCAGGATGTACAATACGAGTGCAGGAGCTGTCCTGCCCAGCCAGGTGAGAGACAGAGAAGCACAGTAAGAAGCAGCTTTTGTTATTTTTACACTTCATTGCCGTGGAATTTACTTTGTTGCCAGGACTCGGCTATGGCTTTTGTTTTCGACTTGGGTTGCCGCAAGCTTCGCCCAAGCGTAAAGATAAAACTTGTGTCTGGCTTCTTCTTCTGCTGCTGCTGCTGCTGCTTCTTATGTTACTTCGACTACCCACAACTTTGGCCATTTGTTAGCTACGTTTGTGTGCCTGTGGTGGGTTGGTGTTATTGTCATAATATTGCCGAACCAATGAAAAGTTTTGCGCCAGCGAAGCGGAAGCAGCGCACGCTGCAGTGCGACTTTTTATTTTGATGTCACACAAAGGGCGAATTTTAATAATTTGGGAAACAGGCAAACTGGCAAACTAAATGACACGCCCATCATCAATGCTTGGGTCATGGGGCGTGACAACGACTCGATAAGGTCGTCAAAGTTTGTTGACATTCCCTTCGCCCCCAAAAATGTTAAAAGAAACAGCTCTGGAGACACTGTCGTTGAGAGGGACTCGGCAACGTTTTTCAACTTTTATTTTTATTGAATTTGCACCTTGACAAACATTTTAGCAGCTGTCCTGCGCACGACCACGATGATGACGATGACGATGACGATAATCACGATGAGGATGATGATGATGAGGCTGTTGTTGAACATTTCACAGCACCTGCTGTGGCGGAGTCGCCTCTTATTGTATTTATTTTGACAGCTACTGTGGCAGCGGGAGCATCGCAAACGCATTAGGTTATTATCCTGCATATGCTACGTTATTTATGTAGTTCAAAGTTCCTTTTAGCATGTCCTTTGTGGGCTGACTTTAAACAGATTTATGCATGAGTTTTCCTCCGAATTAACTCGCCAACTTTTCATGTTTATTTTCCTTTATAAATGCCACGTGGCGTATACGCAATATATATTTTTTAAAGCCGCTTTAAATGAACGCCGACAACTGCAAACAGATATCAAATTGACAAGTATTTTTTTTGTTCACTCCCAAATAGTTTGTGACAACGTTGCGTATACGTGATATGAACAAATGCTGCTGCGACGCTGATTTTTTAACACACATGACACAGTCTCGCAGCGAGTGTGTGTCTGCTCGCAAGTATCGCATTGCAGACAGCAGCAATTTCATTTGAAATTTAATGCCAAGTTTGAAAGACGCCGCGTGACTCGCATACACATGAGCATCCAACGCGAGCTCTGCCATTTTCTTCAGCTCTTCTATGCCAGCTGCCAGCTGCCAGACACACATTAAAGCGTGCGCACATTTAAAGCAGACAGTCCTCCAGCTCTCTGCTCTGCTCTGCTCTAATTAAAAAGCCACCGTTGGGCGCGAATTTTGACAGCTTTAAGGGCATTAGAATGCCATGCCATGCTCTAGTCGACGCCTAATTCTGCTTGGGGCGTCAGGCTGTCAACGAAATAGTTTGCGAGCGGCAAGTTTTTGGCCGCAATTGTTTTCAGCCGACGACGTGCGCTGCATGCCAAATATGCAAAGCTTAAGAGACTGCGGGCAGGATAAACAAATTAAAGTGCGCAAACATAAACAGAAGCTGCACATGAAGCGACTTGATGGATGGCCAAGGAACTGCAACACTCATCAAAGGCGTCGTCATCAATCTTTTGAGCATAGCGATGTGCAACGGTGCGTATGCGTAATGCGTGTGAACAGCAGCTGTGCGCATCAATCGCACTAATCGGGCGCAAATCTAATTGGCAGAAGACAAGAAGTCAAGGCTGCAATAGTTGGAGAATGAAATGAGAATGCCTGCTCATAATTAAAAGTGCAGCCAGGATGTGTGCAGAACATGTGTAAAATGCCTGAAAGGACACGCAACGACAAGCAGGACATGCAACTGAATAGAGCAAAAAGGAAGCAGACAAAAGTCAGTGTGTGTGGAATGCAGCACAATGGGAAGCTGTGTGACAGCTATGAGCAGGCAGTTGACGTGCAGCAGACCAAGCAAGCGAAGGAGTCCAAGGATATCAACAGTCGTGGCAAAAATAATAGAGACGCTAATTAGTCTTTTGCTTGAAGCCAAGCTTATGCCAAATTAATATACAGAGAAACAGCGCGCAAAAATAAAAAAAAGTGTAAACGAGTTCAGAAAGTGTCACATTCAATGTCAGAGCATAATGGTATATTAAAATAATTATCGTTTCATAATCGAGATTCTTCGAAATTAACCAATTTGAATTTGCCGCTTCGTTTCAGATTTTTTTTACAGGCCGAAATTAAGAGTTGAATTTAAATTAAATATTTTTGTTCACTGAATAAAAATGTTTATATTTTATGTTATTTATAAAAGACTGATATATTTTACATTACATTCTGAATTACAAATATAAAGTCCAAGAAACAGATAAAATGCGTTTATATTATTTGTTCCTAGACTGTGTATACAGAGATAGAGACAGAGAAAAAGACAGAGACAGAGAGAGGACGATGCAGACTGAGATTGAGATTGAGAAATGCGACAAATGTGAAGGAAGCTGGGCAATTTCCCTGCCTTGCAGCTGACCCGCAACACAGCGGGCAAGGGAAAGGACATCCTACCCTGAAAAACACGATCGCATATAGTCTACTTATGTGCGCCAGCTAACAAGCAAATGCAAAAGACAACAAAGTCCTTGCGTCCTGCCTGCGTGAAAGTTATGCAAAGTTGGAGGCAAGCGCAGCTGCTATTTTGGTGGCATGTTGCATGTTAGTAGTCCATTATGGGGTAAATTTAATTTACTGCCAATGCAACAGCAGCAACGTCACATTTCGTTGCCGATGCGCACGATTTGAGCGTCTGGCGACATTTACTGCAACTGCCTCGCAATGTTGGGGGCAACTTTACGGTGCCCCGACGCAAATTGATTTAAGTGCATGTCACAGCATATTGCCCGAGTCACAGTCTCAGTCTCAGTCTCAGTCTGGGTCACAGCCAGAACCAGAGCCCTTAAATCGTTTAACAAGCCCCGTTTGTTGCTTATAAAATTTTGCTCGTAAAACGGTTTATGTGTTGGCGCCGGTCAACGAGACGATTGGACGGACGGACGGACGGACAGAGTGTAGGGGAGATGGACAGCTGTAGCTGTAAGTTCATTTCACTAGCCAGCTACCAACTGCAGTCTAATCACATTTCGCTGGCTTCCAGAAACTCAATTCGAAATTGGTTTACTCGACTGCAGCGTCAAGCGCTTAATGAAGCTGCTCCAGCAGCCAGCAGAGAGAAAGAGAGAGAGAGAGAGAGAGAGGGAGAAAGAGAGAGAGAGAGAGAGAGACAGCGGCTTCTAGTTGTTTAATGAAGCAGCGCAACAATAGAAAAGAAAGTTCAGTACAGTTGAGTGTGCTTGATTGTAATAAACCCGGTAATGCAATAGAATTTAAGTATTGCCAAAGTAACTCCTTTAAAACTTTTCGATTTAAAATTAAATTTAAATATTCGATTTATTTATTTGTTTATAACTTGTACTGTGATCATCCCAGGAATTATTTTAACTTGTATAATTTGAATGTTACCAAAGCAACTCGTGTAATTTAATTATGGATTTATTTATGTTTCTGCTCTTCCATAATAAATCCGGAAACCAACTAAATTGTAATGTGTAACCAACGCAATTCTTTCTTCAATTATTTTTTAATGAGTTCAATTTATGGTCGTAATTAAATTTTTCGACTTATTTATTTATTTTTAAGATTGACTGTGATCAACGCATGAATAATTTTAATATGTATAATTTGTAATCAATTTTAGACAGCGTTACCAAAACAATTCTTACATCAATAATTTTTTATTGAGTTTAATTTAGGGTCGTAATTTAATTTTTCGATTTATTTATTTTTCTGCTTGAAGACGAAAAACCAGGAAATGCTACATAAGCAACTGCTGTGCTACATAAGCAACTCTTTTCTTTAACGTATAGTTTTTATTTAATGTACATTTGGCATTGTAATTTTATTATTATTGTAGCTGCAACTATTTTAATGAATTTGATAAAAAATCGAAAACAAAACTGTGTGAAATTAAAAGAACATTTTTTTTGCAAATTAAGTGATTACATCATTTATGTTTTTTAAGATGTAAATGAATGTCCACATAAGTAATTTATTTATTTAATGTTGCATGCACCAAATTATAAAACCTATTCAGCACACAAGTAGTGGGTAGAAATGCTCCTCAAAAAAAAAAAAGAGGAAAGTCGACATTGATTTAAGCAGCGCAGCTCTGCAGCAGATTTTGGAGAGTGTCCCTGACATTCAAGGCCCTGCACAACAGGCCAATCTATAACCATCCTAGAGACAACAACACACTGCCAAAAACACATAATACGAATACGCCTTTCGTGCAGTTTTGGCCATAACTTTGGCCGCCTTTCCATTGTTTTGTTGTGGCCTGATGTTGTTGTAATTGTTGTTCGCTCAGCGAATGATTTAAAACTTTTCTTGTTATTCTCGTCTTTAACAAGTTGTTTGTCGAGCTGCCGCTGCTGCAGCCTGAGATACAACGATTGCCACTCGTGGATACTATTTGTACATCCAAAGTTTGTAGGCAACAAATTAATTTAATGTCAGACACAAGACACAAAACTTGTCGGCTTGTGGTTTCATTGTACCAGCATCCTACTTCGTTTTGGGTTATTGTATTTCCGTGGGCTTAAAATGAAGTGCCACTGACATAAATTCATTTAAGGCTCATGGGAAAACTAGAGCTACAACTTTATATGCACCCTAAAAGATATCGATATATGTGAGAGATGTTCGCATATAAAAACTATTTTCATATGGGTATTAAAGACATAACGACGGCAACTCGCTAGAAAATTTTACGTCTAACGAAGAATATAAAACAAAAGTTAACGTAAGGGTAATGTCTATGTATACATATATATTTATATAGAAAGTCGAGCAATTGTATGTGAAAAGTAAAAAGTAGCTAAAAAGAAGTATTAAAGAAATGTTTATTAATACTTAATCTTTAGTGGTTTTGTCAGATTTTTAATATTTTATTCAAAACTATAATTATAATCATTTAAATAAATGACATAAATAAAAAAAAGAGTTCCAAATTTGATTAATGCATAAAATAATAGAATTAAATACAAATATATAGAAAAGAGTTAAATAAAAATGAATGGTAAAATTGATAAGTAATCATATTGAGCAAATAAAAAATCAAAATTGTTGCAAACAATTGTGAATTATCCGCCTAATCTTTCTACGCATTCATCTTGCCAGCAATAAATAGATCTGTCCATTCATCAATCTTGCGTCAATGGTTGAAATTGCGTTTAATTGATTCTCAGCAGCCATAAAAATCAATCAGTCATCAATTTCATTGGAAATGCCAGAGCAGAGCAGTTGGAAAATGTCGCGTGAGTCACGCTCGAATCAGCGTCGGTTACACTGCCACACCCCCCCGGCAAATGAAACGCCCACACAAATACACACACTCAGCTAGATCCATTCACGCAGTTGGCAACAAACTGAAGCTGCCGACCGCACTCGGATTCCCATTTACACGGCATTACAACCATTTAGTCTTACTCCTTGTTCTCTGCCCTCGTGTCCTTGCAGGACCGCCCAGCTTGGCATTGCTCCAGCTTGTTCTGACCACCTTTTATAATTGCACTTGTCGACATTTGTTTTACACTGACCCCAAAACGGAACCCTCTCAATTCCCAGCATATTTTATGCTTTCGAGTTGAAAATGGCATAACATAAATTGCCCTCAATGTGTTCAGTAGAGAAATAAAAACTTTACATTTTATACATTGTAGTTCCCGCAGGATGAATGCCAGCAAAAGTACCACACAATTGTCATGAACGATGTAACACAATGTGATGTGGATATCCAACAAACAATGGAAGTAGACTAGAAGTAAAGACACATTTTTTAAAAGCATTTTATTTATCAAAAAAATTAAAAAAAATGTCTTATTAAAGTAAGCAAATGAAAAATATTATATATTGTTTTTATATTGCATTCATAATTCTTATTATTCTAGCAGCAAATTTATTATTTAAATATTTCTTCTATTTTGTTTAGAATATATTAAAGACGTATTAAAAAAACAATGTAACGAAACATGAATAACGCCAAACCAATTCAAATATAAGATTTTTCCTATATTTATCATAATTGTGTCTCGTCCTTGTGTTAGGGTATTTACAATTCGACATTCTGCTCACGCTGACGTATACGTATTTATACGTCGGGCAAGTAAATCGTTTGTTGCCATATAAATCGTTCTACTCTTTGGTTTTCTCGTTTTTCCTTTTACGTCTGGGTTTTGTTTCCTATCCCTCTCTCTCTCACTTTCTCTCTCTCTCTCTCTGTGCTCGTGAGTATGTGTGCGTGTTTATTCTGGCGAATTTATAGCTGTCCATTTCCACGTCTGCTGAATTATTGTAAACGTAAATTGAAAATAGCAAAGCAAGTAAAAGAATGAAATAAATAAATACGAGCATTGCAGTTTGCTGTCGCTCCAATTTTACTTCTGACCCGCCTTGAATTTCCACTCAGCTTGAAACAATTGCATTACATGGCAGATGAACAGGGCAGAGTTGGAAGGAACGACAACTTGTACAACTGTATAAACATATTTCCAATGGCTTGAAATTGCTCTGTGGCATTTTGCTTACATTTTGCGATTGCATATTTAAGCAGCTTTGCGACGTTTTTCCCCCGAAATTATCATCGTCTGCTGCGTCTCTAATGCTGGCTGTCTGGCTGCCAAGCTATTTGCATGCGAATTTTTATTCAAATCAAAAAACAATTTGGCCAAAAATCAATTCAAAAAAAGGTCTCAAAAGTGCTCGTTGCTAGTTTAAATATGTATGCCGTGAGTGCGCATAAATATTGTATAACCCGATGCCCTACCCACAAAGCTGCATGGGGAAGGGGATTAATGTCGAGCATTGAAAGCATCAGCAGACAAATGTGCATAACCAACGGCTTTCGGATTGTATTTCTACCCTGTTGACATGAGAATTTGTCAAAGGGCATGACAATTTAATAATGGGAGAAGGATGTTTAGTAGTCTTTTAAATATTATTTAATTGCTAGTATAGGATATAAACTTATTGAGTATAAAAAATGTTTTGGTATACTCAAACGTCTACTTTATTTAAGTTATCAACTGTTTAATAATTCTAAAATAATCATAACATTTTTTAAAAATAATTAAATCAATCAAAGTAGTATAAAATTAGTCATTTACCTAAATCAAATTTCGACTAGTTAAAACAATGGTTATGATACATTGAAAAGCATACTTAAAGTAAGATATATTCAATGTTTAGGTCAAGTATATTAGTATAGGGTATGAATTAGTCAAGTATCTAAACTAAATGCGTAATCAAACATATTATCATGAAAACTTAATGTCATCAGTTGAGTCTAGAAACTGTCGAAAAATACTTATGTAGTTCAGTATTAATTTGCTCTAAATCTACTCATTCTCGTTGTGATAAATTGAAAATGTATTTAATAAATTAACTAATATGTTGTATTAAATATCTGATTGGATATTTAAAGAGTCGGGCAACATTACGCAAATTTGTTGAGAGCTGCTTTTCGCGCTGACTTTGGCGGCTTATGAGCATGATCTAGTTCACAGTTGTTAACTGTTATTTAATGTCATTCAGTGCGAAATCTAAATGCTAATGTGTGAGTGAGCGCTTCAGTGTGTGTGTGTGCGTGTGTGTGTGTGTGTGTCACATTTTCTGTTCTCAATTTCGTGTCAACGACGCAGTTCAGGTAATTTTGCGACCTCAGCGTAAGCGGAAATTTTAGCAGACATTTTGTCGCTGCCATTCCAAACGACATTTTATTTATGTGCGCTCATAATTCAACTGTAAATGTCACACGCACACCGACTCAACACACTCACACACACTCACACACACACATGCAGAGTGAGAGCGACACATTAGCCGCGACGTTGCCGCGACAGGCAAGTGCTGCTAGTTTCCGTTTCCGGCACAAAGCTGGCTTCGCTGCCTGCCCTGCAAAATTAACAACAATGGCGGTGATAAAGACGCCCGCTCATTGTGTGTTCGCCTCGCTGTGTGTGTGTGTGTGTGTGTGTGTGTGTGAGCTGGTGTGTGTGAGCTGGTGTGCGTGTGTGGCTTTTGTGGCTTTAAGTAGCGAAATGTGCACGAACTCGCCCTCCTCCTCCCTCCCGCTGGCCATTTAGTTGCTGATTTTCTTACACTTTTTAGCGTTGCCCTCGTCGCTAGTTTGCCAACATTTTACGGCGGACTTTTTCTGTACGTGCTGACTTACGAGCACATCCACGTGTGTGTGTGTGTGTGTGTGTGTGTGTGTGTGCGGCTTCCCATTGTACTTAGGGGAGCGCTTGGCTGGTATCCGCTGCGGATTTATGTAGTCCTGGCGCGCACTTGCGACCCGCCTTTGGGCCAATTGAAATGTCACGTTGCTTCTGCAATGAATGCAAACGTAATGATGCGGTTAATGTTGTGCAAGCTCTGGCAAAGAAAAGCATCTCAGACACATAACGGCAATATATAATGTTGCAAATTTAGAAAATATTCGTCTAGAATCGGGCTATAGAAATTGTTGCAATGTTTAAAGAATAGACTGCAACTTAACTGGTTCGATAACTTTATTCTTTGTTTGGGCTTATTATAGATTAAAACCACTTTTTTTTATAATTTAAGTAAATATATTGACTTCCTTTAGCGAAATTGTTGTAAGTTAAATAAATCAAATGTTGTTTTTTCCATTATGAATTGGGTCATTGATTCAAATATTCAGAATAATCGTGCATTCAAATCTTAGTTACGAAATAGCTCGTAAGTACATTCGATAATTTTATATATTTTGATTTTAAAAAATAATCTGAAATCGGTACCAGATCAATGTTAAATTTTCACATGATTTGCAATTGAAAAGGCTAATTATTATTATTAGTATTCACAGAAATTGTTACAGTTCATTAACTCCGAGCCGGTCTCATTGCCATAATTAATTCTTCATTAAATTCTCATTATGTAAAATAGTTGCTTTGATGACCGTCCTCCACTTGTTGTAGGTTGCTATCAAAACCTGAAATTGATATTCGCCAGCAGGTAGAGGCATCAGCCTGAAATAATCCTCTTTGAAGATCATGTTGTGTATAATAACGTCTTCCTGAAACAGTCAGAAATTGAAGATGGATTGCAAATAATTACCGAACTACTTACATTATAAGGGCAGGTATGATTTATATTTGAACATTCCTTCACGGCAGATAGCACAATGTGTTGAAACGAGAAAGTCGGCTTCTCGGCATACTTACAAAAATCGAAGGTGTTATTGTACATGAATGGTCGAAACCCACTGAACTTACGCCACAGGCTGAGATTTATCTGCAATTAGTTGAATAAATAAAGCTGAAAATATTCACATTTGTCGGCCATTCGATAATTACTTTAATAGTCTCAACCGGTGGCTTCAATAATTTGATATGCACATTTAAGCCAACAATGCCGCGGCCCAGTAATTTCAGATAACACTTCGGATACGTAATATATCCAATGTCCAATATCTCGCACTCAACGTTCGTGAATCGACTGACACTAGCCGAATGTCCCTCAACAGCCAGCAATAAAATTGCGAATGGCATCCACATCGTCCAACTATTCGTAACGATCTCCAGAGACTAGCGGATGCATTTAACCATTTAACGATTAACGCTGACTGTAAGTTGATTTTGCAAATGGAATCGATTTTTAATTATAATTTAATTGACTGTAATTTATAGATATAGTGTTTGATTAGAGGACCTATTTGGTTTTCATTAGGTCTTCATTGCGTAATATTTGCACACTGATACTGGATATCCAAAGGTTATTAAATGCCTGTCGGATCTGAAATTTATACTCTCCCGTAGGTAGTGGCAAAAAGTTGAGAAACTCCTCCTTAAATACCATATTTCGTATGATTATATCTTTCTGAAAATCAAGAAATGCCGTCAATATACGAATAGGTATGGGCTGAATAAGTCAATAAACTCACCTCATAGGGACAAGAATGATTTAGATTCGAATTTTCCAATAATGAGCTCATCACAATTTTCTCAAGGGACAACTTGGCATTGGAGTTCTTCATAAACTTACAGAAATCATAGGTTTTGTTGTACATAAACGGACGAAAGCCACTGTATTTGCGCCATAGACTTATATTGTGCTAAGATTATATATTACTCATATAATTGTGTGAATCAAACTGTATTATTCGTACCTACCTTAACATTCTTAATAGTGCTGTTGTAAATTTCCATGTGCAAATTTAGACCGACAATGCCGCGGCCCAAAATCTTAAGTTTGCATTCCTTAAATGAGATAAGTGATCTCTCAAAGACCTCACATTCTACGTTCGTGAAGCGAGTGACTGTTGCCGAGAATCCCAGATCGGGAATCAGTAGGAATATAAATGGGACCCACATTGTGCTTGATAATGCTAATCAAGCAATACAATATTATTAATATCGGTTTATTTTGCCAACGTTTTTGATATTGTGCTACGGTTACGGGCATTAATTTGTTATTGATTTATTTATTATATGTTTATTTATTATAACGAAAACGACTCAGCTGCACTCACTTTTAGCCAACCAAATTAAATATGTCAAACCATAAATATTTTAAAACCGATCGTAATAAGTTGTAGTCACTAATAATATATAAAGCCTCGGGCTATAAGGCATCGCAGTTTTAGTTGTTAACAGTCGTTAAGCTTTGTTATATATGCTTTTATTTAGAAGCTCACATTATTATATGTCAATCTAGACACGTTAAAATCAGAAACTAAATTTAATTGCTTCTATAATTTCAGTAATTATTATATCGAAAATATGATCTTAAAAGTTTCATTTTGATCAGAGAATACATTAGAAGTTAATTTACAAATCAATTAAATAACAATTATGTATGTAATGTATCACTTGATTGATACAGCTTAATTTATTTGGCCACTGGCAAATTGTTATTCAAAAACCATTTTGTTGGACTTTAAAATATGATAAATAAATGTATGAAAAAAAAAGTTTTTGAAATGTCAAAAATCTTGCAAGCGGGATTTTAATCCAGCCACCGAGGCACAATGTGACACACTCTGATCACAGCGCCACCAAAAAAACTAATCCCTAGGCAATTTATTAAAGTGTTTCCAACTATAATGTGCATCTTGTCATATATCATATATATTAGTATATCTTGCCAAATTATGTCATATACGTGGTTCAAAAGTCTTCAAATTCTCAAAATGGGACTGGGATTTTCTTACTTGTCAATTTTTGCCTTATATTATAAACGATATACGAAACATTACATTTCATTGTGTAACATCATCACATTGATTCGGTGTACCCAAATGTTATTAAATGCTGTCATGACCTGCACTTTATACTCTCCCGATGGTATTGGCAGAAAGGTGAGAAACTTCTCTTTAAATACCAGGTTTTTTATGATTAAATCTTTCTGGAAAGCAAGAAAATGTCGTCAACTAATATAAATATAGAAACATCTACTTACCGTATATGGACAAGAGTGATTTATGTTTGAATTTTCCATAATTGAGCCGAGCACAATTTTCTGAAAGGACAGTTTGGCATTGGAATTGGCCATAAGCTTGCAAAAATCAAAGGTCTGATTGAAAATAAACGGCCGAAAGCCGCTGAATCTGCGCCAAAAACTAATATTTTGCTGCAGAAAGGTGGTTTAGGTGATTACTTATATTTAATAGGTACTTTCGAACTTACTTTAACATGCGCAATAGACGTGTTGTGAACTTCCACATGCAGATTCATGCCGACAATGCCGCGACCCAAAACCTTCAGTTCGCATTTCTTGAAAGAGTTTAATGATTCGTCTAAGACTTCACATTCGATATTCGTAAAGCGAGTGGCACAAGCTGAAAATTCGGCTTGCAGTAGAAACAAAAACACAAATGGAGCCCACATTGTATAATAGAACAGAGAAACCTACATCGACTAACTTTTGAAATGGTTATTGTTTTGATGGTTGCGAAATATTATTGTAATTGTGCAACGATTACAGACAACAACAACGGCGTTATTTAAATAAATAATTATGATAATGTTGTTTAAATTTAGACTTTAAATGGTACAATTATGGACGGTGACGGTTTATGATTATTGGTATAAATATTCAGGGCTGCAAACCTCGAAAACGGTTCACGAAACGGTTTTCAGAACCAAGATTAAATTTGACCAATATATTTTTATTATATACAATCTATAGAGTTTTGAATTTACCACAGTTTTTTGTTATAAATGATACTCGCCTCTGGATAAAGGTAAGAAACTCTTACTCTTGCCAAAATCATATTGAATAAATTCAAAATTGATTCGCTTTCGAGTAAGAAAAGCGGTCATCTTAGGGACGAGGATGACAGATGTTTGAATTGTCTTTGGGCGAGCCAAAGAAATTTGTCTCAAATAACAGTTTGTTATTGCTTTTGGTCAGGAGGTTTCAATAATGGAATGTGCTATTAAATAAAAAGGACTTGGCGAAACATATTGACATTTATCTGAAGCTTACAGTGAAAATTTAACACATTAAAGTTAATCAAAACTTACTCGCACATTTTGAAAAATCGTGATAAATATCGAGAAATTTGAGAATACAATGCCTGTAGCCGACACACAAGAGTATAACATTTATGGATTGTACATAATGCATTTAGTTACAATGTATTAAATTGCATAAATAACAATTTTTCCTTTTTAACATTAATATCGATTTTTTATTAAAATAAAACAAAAACTAATTAATTTCATTTTGACATTTTTTTTTTACATCTTAATTGACTATTAACTTTTATAAATTTATTTGAAACTTGAAATTTATAAAAAACATAGCTTCCTTTGGTGTCTATGACCTTTTGGAGGCGGTACGGATTTGACCAAGGTTTGATGGTATTTTAAAGTAATCTTATTCCAACTCATTGTGACCTCGGTGGTGGTTTCAGCTTTTGTCCTGGTCATATTAGGGCTTCTATTTCGCTTTATTAGGGACCACACATTTTCAATAATATTTAAATCAGGACTTTGTGGTGGCCCATCAAGGATTTCCACCTCGACATCTCCCAAAAAGCTGATAATCATTGTGACCTTATGGCAAGGAGCGTTGTCCTTTTGGAGAATAAATTCTTTTTATATTAATCTATTACCGAAAGGAAACACATAATGGCTTAAAGTTTCTAAATATCAGTTCTGGTTCATAAATCCGTCTATGGGAACCAAGTCTCCCCCACAATTGTATGAAACTGAACACCAGAACATTACGCTTTCACCCCCATGTTTCATTCTTTGACACACAGGAGCAATTTTTTACGATATCTCTTGTTAATTCGTACAAAAACTTTCTTTTGAGATGCGTGGAATTCAAAACTACTCTCATCCGTCTACAGGACATTACGCCAAAATGAAGCGGGCTTGGTGAAATGGTATTGCAATATATGTTTTCATATCATCTTTAATCAAACGCCTGCATATTGTTCTCTCACTTATGGAAGTGGACATTCCACTTCAAGGACACATCCTTTGGTGGTTAGAGGATTCGTCTTAAAAGCACCGACGATAGCACGGTCTGCATCAGCTCCTGTCTTTTGATTTCTGCCTTTACGGCGAACATTGATCACATCATAAAATTTGTATATTTATTGATTTGATAATAAATGGTCTGAATGAACAAATAATATTCCTTAGCGATGTTTATTACGGAAACACCCAAGTCATATTTGATCACAACTTCTGATCTTATTTTGCCGCTAAGCTCAGATACTCAGGTACTTAGTTCATAAGTCTAATAGTCAAATAAATACTATGGCAAAATATATTTTCCGACCATTTCAATTTATTATTAATAATATTAAAAAGTAAAAAACCGCTATTGCTTAGCTTAGCTCAAACGGTTTTTATACATTTAAGGGCAAATTATGTTATTCAATTTTTAACTCGCAATTTTAGGTTATTTAATGTCAAAACTGATATCCGGCAACAGATTTAAAGTTCATTTTATTGCGATTTTCGAAAGCAGTAGCTTTTCCAAAATGTTGGTAGTTCTAGGTGTTCATACAGACGGGCGGACATGTCTTTTTGAAATGGGAAATCGAATTATTATTTTCGATATATGTTTTTATATCCACAGCACCAAAAACTCGGGATTTCTACATATAATCACTTTTACATCTTGTCATATATCATATATAATATATTGTCAAATTTTGTCATATACGTCGTTCAAAAGTCTTCAAAGTCTCAAAATGGGACTGTGATTTTCTTACTTGTCTATTTTTGCCTTATAATATCAACGATCTACTAAACATTAGATTTCATTGTGTAATATCATCACATTGATTCGGTGTACCCAAATGCTATTAAATGCTGTCATGATCTGAAATTTATACTCTCCCGATGGTAATGGCAGAAAGGCGAGAAACTTATCCTTAAATACCATATTCTTTATGATTAAATCTTTCTGGAAAACAAAAAATGTCGTTAACTAATATAAATATTGATAAAACTACTCACCTTATATGGACAAGAGTGATTTATGTTTGAGGTTTCCATAATTGAGCCGAGCACAATTTTCTCAAAGGACAATTTGGCATTGGAGTTGGCCATAAGCTTACAAAAATCAAAGGTCTGATTGAACATAAACGGTCGGAAGCCGCTGAATCTGCGCCATAAACTAATATTTTGCTGCAAAAAGACGATTTAGGTGATTAATAATATTTAATAAGTACATTCGAACTTACTTTAACATGCGCAATAGTCTCGTTGTAAATTTCCAAATGCACATTCAAGCCGACAATGCCGCGACCCAAAACCTTCAGTTCGCATTTCTTGAAAGAGTTTAATGATTCGTCTAAGACTTCACATTCGATATTCGTAAATCGAGTGGCACAAGCAGAAAATTCGGCTTGCAGTAGAAACAAAAAGATAAATGGAGCCCACATTGTACAATAGAACAGAGAAACTTACATCGACTAACATATTATATATTGATTTGATGGTTTTTGATGGCTCCGAAATATTATTGTAATTGTGCAACGATTACAGACGACAACAACGCCGTTTAAATAAATAATTTTGATAATTTTGTTCAGATTCAGACTTCAAATGTACCAACAATTATGAACGGTGACGGTTTATGATTATTAGTATATAAATATTCAGGGCTGCAAACCTCGAAAACGGATCACGAAACGGTTTTCAGAACCAAGATTTACCTGAATAGTATTTTAAATATTGGAATGTGATTTCTAGATAGCTTAAAATGTATTCGCGTTATTCAATTAAATTTAAGCAATATATTATTATTATATTCAATCTAAAGAGTTCTGAATTTACCAAATTTTTTTGTTATAGATGATACTCGCCTCTGGCTAAAGGTAAGAAACTCTTCCTTAAAATCGTATTGCATAAATTCAAAATAGATTCGCTTTCGAGTAAGAAAAGCGGTCATCTTAGGGACGAGGATGACAGATGTTTGAATTGTCTTTGGGCGAGCCAAAGAAATTTGTCTCCAATGACAGTTTGTTATTGCTTTTGGTCAGGAGGTTTCAATAATGGAATGTGGCATTTAATAAAAACGACTTGGCGAAACATACTGACATTTATCTGAAGCCTACAGTGAAAATTGAACACATTAAAGTAAATAAAGTCACTCAAAACTTACTCGTACACTTTTAAAAGTCGTGTTTAATAAATATTGAGCAATTTGAAAATACAATGCCTGTACCCGACACACAATAGTATAGTTTAATGTAGTCTGAGGTGGATAAAAATACTTTAACTATTGCCCAAAAATGCTGGGGGAAAATTAAAACTGACATTGGCTATTTACACGACAAGGCAATTAGGCAGTATCGTGGATTGCTCAATTGTTGTAAATATTTAACAATAAGTATATTACGAAAATAGTTCTGGACTGTTGATTTAATGCTAGCTCATCGATAGTCGCTGCTAATTAAACCACGATTAGTTTGCAAAATTTATGCGGTTCATTTAGCAATATTTAAACAATTCATGCTCTTAATATGGCTAAATTAAACATGACATAAAATGTTTTCCGCTCTCGTGGTCAGAGTTGTCATTTAAAATGGCAACAAATCCATTAGAAATTTGCATTAGTATTCGAGTTTTCATTTTCATTTTTATTATACTCATGTATTTTTCCCTCATCGCGTGACCGCAGATCCGTGAACGAGCTGCTCGTTTAGTTGGCTGAAAATAATTCATGTGCGTCCATGTGCATTGAAAGCACTTCAAAATGTCATTGGTTTTGTGTTTTATTTCCAAAACGAGCAGCAGTCGAAACTGTCTATGCAGAATGCGTTTTATCATCTCTCTTTCTCGTTCTGGAATTTTACTGAATACAAGTATTTTGTTCCTTAAAAACTATGCCATTGCAGTTTGCGCTTCGACCTGTTTGGCAACTACAGTCATATCTGCATCTTCACTTTCATTGCTGTTGCTTGCCACAACTTGTGGCAATGAACTTTACACCAGCCAAGAATTCTTGGTACGTGGTATTGGGATTCTATGTTGCATATGAAATGAGCTCGAAAAGCTGTCAAACTTGTTTCGGCTGTCGAGTGAAACCGAAATGGGGCTTGTGGTACGTGTTGCATGCCACAAATTGTGGAACGCAATGGCATGACAGAAACTTAAGAGCTGCGCTTTAAGAGCCACAAGACAAAACGTCTCACCAGAACTGCTTAGTCGACACATTTGTTGACCTGCACTGGCATAAAGCGAATAACGATAACGATACGATTCCGATAACGTGTATCAAAACATATAACATATATGGACTTAGATAGAAGTATAGTACATATATTCGTTGTGCCCTCTGGCTGGCTGAATGCATATAAATGAGCCAAGATAAATATATTTACTTAGTTACCAAGGCTTTTACAGGCATTGCTGCCGACATGGAGAAACAATCAAATGCCAGGCAGGCAAGCTTAAAGCGAACATGCAAAATCCACACACACACATATCCCGAGTTCTATCTGCTGCTAGACAATAACACACACGCACACACACTCGCATTTGCAGACAAAAGATTGCCTTGGGTTTGGCATTCATTCATTCATTCATTTGGCCATGATGTCCTTTGCATGTGTGCTACGGGGCGTATACGTAACATGGCCACTGGCAACTGCTTTTGTTCAACATGACAAAGACATGACAGCACGGCGGTTGAGCCTCGAGGCGCGGAGGGTAACGGAAAAGAAAACCCAGAACAAAAAATTGCGCTTTTTGTAATGCTTTTAATGCCTTGGCGAAAAATTTGCGCTCGGATTGATTTATGACAAGGCATTGGGGCTTTGCCATTGACAAAATCAATGGGGAGGCTGCTTTAAAGGTCACGGGGTCGAGTATGGCATTAGGGCTCTGTAATTGCGGCAAGTTATGAAAGTCAAGCACAAGCTTAATCTCTTGGGTTTCAGCTTTGCTGCCGCTCTCCAAATTGATTGAGATTGAGTTGCATTTGGGTTTGGGCTTGAGTTCTGTGGCCCACAAATCATTTGTTAGCCAAACAATAGAAAATGGCAACGCCAACTGACGCTCGTCATTTAAACATTCATCAATTTTATTCAGTTGTGCATTTGCAACACAAACCGTCAAACTGTCAAGTTAAAAAGGAAAAGAAAAGCGTTAGCTGAGTATAAATAAATATATTTTATGTAATCAATTATATAAATTCAATACAATATTTTGATCATTAGTTTGTTATAAATATATTTCATAAAATATATTGATCTATTCTACAAAAGATTCTCTTTACTATTTACCCCTTTTGGCATGTTGAGTTTTCCATCCTTCATGTTAATGCTGCTGATGTTCAAAGCTCATTTGCATAACGAAAACTTGTTAATAATGGCAACTAAGTTGCTTATACACACACACACACATTTGCACAGCTGCTGGCAACAAGTTTGCCACAGCTTAGACAAAGTTTTTGATTGAGTTTCCGACATTTCCTTTGCACTACGAAGCGATTTTGCAAAGGTGTTGTCCCTAAGCTTGTTTTCAGATCTCACTCATTATTTTTGCTTGGCTGTCAGAAAAGTTTTTGGCACTCAATCTCAGTCATAATTAGCCGCTGTGCAAATTTATTTTTACTTGCCTCGAGACCTTTGCTTTTCCCTTCCCTTTTCTGCTTCCACATCATTCACGAATTTATGTAAATGACAGACAGGCTTTGGCCAATGACTGCGGCTTTGGAAAGCTGTGCCGTGAAAATTCATGCGACTAATTAGTCAAAATTAATTTGCTGGTTACCCAAAAAAAAAAAAAAAAATTCTGTTCAAATGCGATGCAAAGTTTGCTGTATAATGTATAAACATAATTTTGATTGCCTCACAGAAGATTCTGTTTCTGTTTCCGTTGCACGATTTGCATAAACAAATGCAAATTATGGAATCCCTAATCAACTGTTGCTGGCCCAAAACTTTGCCTTTGTGAAACGAATAGCAACATTCAAAACTCAAAATGCAACTGAAGAAAATTCTATTTTGAGATGAAAGAATATTTATATGAAATTATCGTTTACATATAGCGCAAGATTGTATTACGAATCTTACAAACATTTTGTTTCCCAAACGATAAAAAGATCCACAGTCTACAATAATTAATTATATGTTAAGTATCGATAATAGTCTGAAACGGAACCAGTTCAAAACTGTCAAGTCAATTTTTTGTAACAACTGCAACTCTTATAAATCGATTGTTTTCCTACATTCCAAGTCATATAGCATTGTCGTCAAGCGATTTACATCTCTGTAATTCTTCCCAATTTTAATTTTCAATTTCGCTAAAATGTCAAAACGTTCTGCATCAGCAAGTTAAGAAGAGTCTCTAATTGTGATTGTGAATGTGATTTGAAATTGGATTATCCTTAAGCAGTCCAACTCGACATACGGCGTCAGTGAGGACATCCGGGCATCGATGCGACCATATCGCGTGCCCTATGAGGAACCAAAGGGCAGCGATGCTAGAATGGTGGCAGCCTACAAGAAGGCGCATGCCTCAGACATTCCTGGAGCGCTTTCCAATTTGGCGATCGTTCAGAAGGGCGAATATTGCAGTAAGTGTTTGCTGCACTACAAAGTCTGTCGCACCTATGGCGAGAACCTCAAGAAGGCCGAGGAAGCAGCCGATATTTTGAAGCCAATGAATATGAATGCTCAGCCAGAGGTTGAGGAGAAAGAAAAGAGAGAATTTAAGGCTGAGAGAGGAGCAAAGGGAGGCGTAGAATCAAAGGAGAATTAAAATGGCATTAGTTTAGACTTATGCAAAATATCAAATGTCAACTCCATTCTTCGATTTGGATTAAACAAAAATTATATTATCAGTTTTTCTAGTCTATTTTAAATGAAGGAGTACAATAAAGAAACATGATATCAATTTTCTCTTCATTAAATACAAATTTTGTTTATCTAGGCCATTTAAAATGAAAGAAAAATAAGAAAAAATATTCGTTAGAAGAATATACATTTTCTTTACTTTAATTTTAAATAAAGATACAAATATTATTATAATAATATGCAGTCAAGTACCCACTTCTAGAGAATACAAAGCACTTATATGATATTGGAAAAAAAATATACCGAAAAGTGTTATATATATTCTTTATCAGGATAATCAGTTGTAATTGGATAGATTTCAGACTCTATATAAGCCATAAATGCAAAAATAATATGAGGAATACTCCTTTCGCAAATTAAGTGTGTTACCGTTAAATTATTTAAAATACAAACAAAATAAAAACAAAAAAAAATGAATGAAAAGTTTAATTCATTTGGAGTCATATTATAGAGGACGATAGAATAGGGTATTTTGTAGACTGGCACTATCTATTTTAATTTTATTTAGATGCACCTAATTACATAATAATTAATAATGCCATATTGTGAAAATAAAATTAGTTTTTAATGGGTGCAATTTGTAGTTGAACATTTTATGTTATTTAAAAGAAATTCAAGTTTAGTTGTTCTTTTATATTTATAACTGGCATACGATGTGGGTTACCGTTGTCTTTTTATTGTTCTCCACTGGAGTGTTTTCCAGCATACAACGTTTCACAAACGTCAAGTGCGAAGTATTAGATCCGTCTTATTGTTCATATAAACAATGTGAACTCAAGATTCTGGACCGTAACGTTGTTGGATTAAATATACATGCGCTTCTCTTAAAAGGACCCTTCAAAAATGCGAAAGTATTTGCATAATGTATATAATTATACTGTGGATTTTTAAGTGTCTTTAATTTGTAGGTCAATCTCAGTCTTTTGCGAAGATACAATGGATTTCGTCCATTTATGTTCAATATGACTTTTAATTTCTGCAAAGCTATGGCTGAAGCTAATAAAAAGTTGTCTTTTGTAACCATTGTATTGGATAGTTTGCGTAAATATTCGAATATCAATCACTCTTGTCCCTATGAGGTAAATATATGCTTTGTGGATTTTTAAAACATTAATATACTTTTTTTTTTAATTTTAGAATGCCATTGTTGTGCATCAGATGGTATTTAAGGAAGAATATCTAAAATACATACCATTACCTTCTGGGGAATATCAACTTCAAATAATGGCAGCCACGGACAACCATTGGAAAACAAGAATTTATGTAAATTTTATGCAACAAGAAGATATGATGAAAAGTTAGGATACAAGTTGTATAGTTATCTATCACAATATTTTGAACAGATCAGATAAACCAATCATATTTAATTTCCTTTTAACAAAAGTTAAGAAGAGTTTTGGTAAAGTTTTGACTGCGAGGAGCACTGTCCCTTTTGTTTTCTGTTATATGGGTAATTTGTATTGTAAATATATTTTTTTTTTTAGCTTTTTTACTATAATTGTAATTTATTTGTCTCTATAGCTCTACAATTACAAGTGACTTTACAGCAACATATGTAAACGGTAAGAGTGAAAGAAAAGGCACATTAATTGTTTGTCTTTCTCTTTCTGGTATTTAATATTAATTTAAATTCGTGAATATTTTATGTATTTGTTGTAATTTATTTTTAAGTAAAAGGAGTTAATACAAAATATCCGGAATATTTAACATTATAAAATAAACTCGGCCAGGAGATAATACAAATTGAACGCAGTATTCTGAGCGGGTATAAAAAACTGCCAGCTTTTTAACCCCAGTGCATATCTTTAATTTTAATCTGCTTGTAAATGTGTAATTTATTTAAACATTAAATGAGCCGAAAAGTTATTAAGTAATTTATTTTTTACTATTATATAAATATTTATGTACTGCGCTTTCAGTTTGATTCCAAGTGTTAACACACAATGTACACGAAACTTGCGCTTCTCTTGCTGTTTGGTTTATTTGTAATTTCTGTCGAGTGTGTCTCTAAAAACAGTACGCGTTATACTAATGTCAAGTGCATTGGAATGTCTCCCTTTTATGTCACCTTTAAGCAATGTCATCTCAAAGTGCTGGGTCGTGGACGCATTTCGTTAACTATACAGGCTGTGCTATTGAAAGAACCCTTAACTAATGCAAAAGTATATGAATTATAAATATTTTAATCTTGTTAATAACATGTTTGCCAATAATAGGTAAATCTAGGTCTTTGGCGCAAGTATAATAGTTATCACCCCTATATGCTTAATACAACTTTTGATTTTTGTAAAATGTTATCGACATCTAAACACCAATTATCGTTTGAAAGAATCTTTTTTGATGCCGTAACGCCATATTCAAACGTAAATCATTCGTGTCCATACAAGGTTAGTAAATAATTGTATAGTTTATAATCGTTTTTAATCAAATTTCCATTATTTTAGGATGAAATATATATTCGAGATATTGTATTCAAGGAAGAGTTTCTTAGATTTGCACCAATACCATCGGGCGAATACCAACTTCAGTTATTTGCATCTTCCAATAACATTTTAAGAGCCAAGGTTTACGTAAATTTTGAACGCATAGAAGACCTAATGGGAAATGGTTAACAACTGAATTCAAAGAATGCTTAACATACATATTGTTACATTGAATAATTAATTGTGCAATAAAGAAATATTCAAACTTTGTATATGTATTAGTATATGTACTTGCGATTATTTTTTTTTATCCGCCCAAAATATAATAATAATAATATATATTAGCTACACTATTAAAACGTTGATACTTAATCTCTACCACAATCCATCTTAATGCATTACAACGGTCCGAAATATGATGTGAGTAAATTTTAGCCACAACTTGAAATTATGGAGCTTAGTTTAACATTTTTTATATATTCTTACACTCTTAATTAGTTTAATTTAGAGATCAACTAATAAATATAGTCAAGAGATGAATATAAATGTTGATCACGTGAGAATTGACATACAATTATCTAAACTAAGTATTTAAACTAATAATAAGACCCACTAAATATTCTCAAACTGGTTTCGCTTTAGATTCTTTTTGACTCATTTATGAATGAATGAATTTTATGGCTAAACACACCGACATTATTTAAGAATGAGTAAATTATGTGTTTATTTAGCTAAACTAAGGTGTATCTTTCAGCATTAAAGTATCGTTAAAAATATTTACGGACATGTGTATTCAACAGATCGGATAGATATTGTATAAGTTATTTGACAATAAATAATATTATGGTTGTTCTGATGTAATTACTGTCACTGGTTATTATACTACATTAAGTTGTCTGAGGTTATTTAAAAACCCATATATATATTTTAAATGTATACTTATTTATTTTATTTTTTTTATACTTCATAGGTTACCATTTTTAATTTAAATTTAAGGAATTTTTGCCAGATAACAAAGTAATTTGTTTAATTTATTTCTCTAAATATCATCCAACGCATATCACACGAAATAAATTAAAGACGTTAAAAAAACTTATCGAATACTCGAATTTGATGTGAGCTACTTATGTACATTATATAGTCATCAGGATGCTGCAATTCATACACAACAATACAATTTTTCGTAAGAGAAATACTTACATTATCGAATTGATTTTATTTAGTACGGATTTTATTGTTTTGAATGTTTGCAATATACAAAGGTATGAATTTGGCCGATGGAATGAGAACAATAGATACCGATGAAAAATAACTTAAAAAAATGCAACGAGGGCGAAGCTGCGGGTAAAATTATTCCTTTTTTTTGTCTAATGCATTTCAAATAATATTTAAGCGCATTTGTACTCGGCAGTGCGGAAAGAGATTATATAATTTATTTGTCAATTACTTAGAAACATTTAAAAGTATGATATAATTGTGTTTTTGACAGCCCAAAGCTGTATAAAAGACAACATTTCGGGGTTTGAAAATGATTCAACGATTAGTATTCATTTTAAATGTGGAAGTTCTTACTTGTTCTATTGATGTCCGGTGTGGTATTGTCAGAGAGAAGCACTCGGTTTACAAACCTTAAGTGCGAAGTAATAGATAAATCCTATGTTTCGTTTGCAAAGTGCAATCTCAAGGTTGTTGGTCGTGGAATAATCGCTATGAATATGCATGCGAATCTGTTAAAGGGACCTTTCCATAATGCAAAGGTTTGTTAATTTGAAATTATTTATTTTAGTACAGAAAATACAATTTTATATGATTTTCAGGTAAATCTCAGTCTGTGGCGAAAATACAGCGGATTTCGTCCATTTTTGTACAATGCGACCCTCGATTATTGCAAGGCTATGGCATGCACAAATTCCACAATCTCATTTCAAAGAATAATTTATCGAGCTATGAAGACGTATTCCAACCTAAATCATACTTGTCCCTATGAAGTAAGTGAAATAATTGTCTACATCACAAATTAATGAATGCATTTTTAGAAAGAAATTGTCATTGACAATTGGGTTCTCCAGGAGGAGCAGTTAAAGTACTTGCCATTACCATCTGGAGAATATCAACTTAAGTTGAAGACATTTACCGACAACGATTGTAAAGCTATACTCTACATGACCTTCTCGGTAAAAGAAAGTTTAATGTCATCTTGAGCGCTGTAAAGAACGATATGGACATTCTATAATTATTCACAATACAGACATTTTAAAAATAAATATTTATTCCGCTTGAGAATTGGAAGTATTCTGGAAATTTATTTGTAATAAGGGACATCACTTTTTCGATATATGTTATTTTGTGTGAAAACACGATCAATGGACATCAAATTGATTTTAACACCTTGATTTAAAAAAATAAAAGTAAATTTCACCAAACTATGGTTTATTTTTAGTCTAAAATATCTGTCATCATATTTAAGTTGTTGTGTACTCATCAGTCCGAGAAGATATTTAATGAGTTGTTTGCCAATTAATAGTATTATAACTATTATAGTTAGTAGCTATTATAATGCATTTAGATGCCAGAAATAGTATAAAAACCCACACGAAAAACCGTGCGCAATAAGAAGTTGTTAGTTTTTCGATCGGTTTGGCAATGTGGATATTAATACTAACTTTACTGCTTTCCGGTGTTGCATTATCGGACAGAAGTATGCGATTTACAAACCTTAAGTGCGATCCGTTGGATATATCCTATGTTGCCTTTGCGAAATGCAACCTTAAGGTTATTGGCCGTGGAATTATTGCTTTAACTGTGGATGCAAAACTCCTAAAAGGACCATTCAATAACGCCAAGGTGACTGCATATTGAATATCATTAAGTCAAATCACTTACATTATTTATATTTGTAATTTTAGGTAAATCTCAGTCTCTGGCGTAAATACAGCGGATTTCGTCCATTTATGTTCAATGTGACTTTTGATTTCTGCAAAGCCATGGCGTGCACAAATTCGACATTATCGTTTCAAAGAGTGATTTACCGAGCCATGCTGAAAAATTCAAATCTGAATCAGACGTGTCCCTATGATGTAAGTTAGAGAAATTCAAATATTCTAACATCACAAACTTGTGGTTGCTCTTTCAGAAGGAAATTTACGTACGTGATTGGGTTCTCAAGGAACAGCAATTAAAGTACTTGCCGTTACCATCTGGCGAATATCAAGTTAAAATGATGGCGTATACCGACAACGATTGTAAAGCTGTAGTCCGCGTAAACTTCTTAGTGTCAGAAGATATAATGAAAACTTGAAAGATTTAATCAACTATATTTACTATATGAATTCTACTTTACAGATGCAATATTTATTAAAAAAATGAAATAATATACATTTGCTTGTTACTGGGACATATCTCAGATAGTTTATTGATCTGATTAGAAACTTATTTATCTCTCAAACATTCATAGGTTAGTTGGACTTGTCAGCATATTTATATAGTAGATATCTTGTTTCCAAATATAGAATATATTTTACAGATTTTGTCTTAACAAAAACAGCTATACAGTAGCTGTATATATTTTATTTTGGCTGATTATCGATTACGAATGATCATACTGAATTTCGAGTTAATGGTCCGAATTTGTTTAAGTTCCTAAAAATAAACGTTTTTAAATGCTTTATTAAGATGACATAATATTCTACTAGAATAATAGACTTTGTATCCGCTTTTTTATTTAATTATATAGTGAATGTTTTATTTAAACAACATTACTAACACTAAGATTATTCTCACTATTATGTGACTGGCAAGAATTGAACCTCTTTTCTTATTAAACTTGATGATGAGATTTACTTATGATGAGTTTATGAAGTTATTAGATTAAATTTCGTTTGTCAGACTTTGTGTTATTTATTGCTGATCGGTGGACCATTAAGGGCTAATTGCTCTAATAGTAATTAATTAGCTGTTTGATAACAATATGATTAATTTAAGTAAAAGTATAAGTTATTAAAATAAGTATGTCAGCAGCTGCAAAAGGGATCTGAAGCGTGAGTCGAACTCAAATTGTCTCTCAAATAATATATGTATAGCTTTGTGCATTTACGTGCATCAACGTAACCGTAATTACAATATTTATTCGCTATAATTGAAGTTACTTTCGATTATTGGAATTTTTAAAGCCGAATTGAATCAGTTATATGAATTCGCTATTAGACATACAATGTGGGCTCTGTTTATTGTGCTAAATTTGTTCGGCGGAGTTTTGACAGACAGATCAGCTCGATGGGTAAATGTTAAATGTGATGTTTTAGACCCTTCCTTCTGCACCTTTAAAGAATGTCGTCTCAAAGTTCTGGGCCGAGGAATTGTTGGCTTAAATATTCATGCGCTGCTGTTGAAAGGCCCCTTCAATAATGCCAAGGTTCGTGAAATATTATTTCTATTATATATTAAATTATTATATTTCCCAACTGCAGGTACATCTTAGTCTTTGGCGTAAATACAGCGGATTTCGTCCATTCATGTTCAATGTGACTTATGATTTTTGCAAATTTATGAATAAGGACAACAGCAAATTATCATTTCAAAATATTATTCACGAAACTATACTCAAAAGCTCGAATGTAAATCACACCTGTCCCTACGAGGTTAGTTCAAAGTTCTATACGTTTCATCAAGTTTTTAAAAATTAATGTGTGAATTTTCAGAAAGACATTTGGATTCGCAATTTGGTATTTAAGAAAATGCATTTCCAGTACCTGCCACTACCATCTGGGGAGTACCAACTTCAACTGCTGGCAGCTACCGACAAGATATGGAGAACTAAAGTTTATGTCAACTTGCTGTTAGAAGATGATTTAAAAGTATCATAGTGTATGAAAAATCGCATTTACCATTCAATATAATTCTAATCACAACTATTTTAGCATTAAAATAAATAATTTGTATAAATGACTTTTTAAGAATAATTCAGTTTCTTAACTGTCCGATAATTAGTAGATCGTGTGTTCATGAATATATTATTGTAGTCTATAGATGTCGTATCAATGTTACCGATTTAGTGAGTTTAGAGTGGTTTGATCGTTACGAGCAGATGGATATTATTTACTTATTTTTCAGGTGCATTTACGTTTAATTACAATATTTATGCGCTATAATTGAAGTTACTCGCGTTTATTGGACTTTCGAATCGCGCTTTTTGTATCAGTTATATCGATTCGCTATTAAACGCACAATGTGGGCGCTGTTCATTATCTTCAATTTTTTCGGCGGAGTTTTGGCAGACAGATCGGCTCGTTTTTCCAACATTAAATGTGATGTATTAGACCCTTCCTACTGCGCCTATGAGCAATGTCGCCTTAAAATTCTGGGTCGAGGAGTTGTTGCTTTAAATGTTCATGCGAAACTGTTGAAGGGACCCTTCAATAATGCCAAGGTAAGTTAAATATGATTTTAATAACTATTTTATTGCAGCCAAATTTCTTAACTGCAGGTGAATCTCAGTCTTTGGCGTAAATACAGCGGATTACGTCCATTTATGTTCAACGAGACATTCGATTTCTGCAAATTTGTGGATAACGCTAACGAGAAATTAACATTTTCAAACATATTTTTCAATGCAATACACAAAAACTCCAATTTGAACCACTCTTGTCTCTATGGAGTAAGTAGAACGTATTTCCAAGTTTTTGAGATCTAATAAGCGAAATTTCAGCATGATATTGTGGTTCATAATTTGATATTTAAGAAGGAATATTTCAAATACCTGCCACTACCATCTGGTGAGTGCCAATTCAAATTGATGGCGGCTACCAACAGGGAATGGAAGACAACAATTTATACCAACTTGCTCTTAGAAGAAGATTTGTAAATTAACATTATCTTGAGCACAAAAAAATATTCAAGTAATAAAATAAATATTTTTTTGATGTTAATAATTGCGTTGAATTCTCTTGTAAAGAGTTACTTAGCAATCAGTAGATAATAAAAACAAGATTTTAAATTGTTGAACAAGTTGCAGAATTTTATTGTACTGCAAGTTGATTTTAAGAATAATCTGTTATGTGTTTTTAAACATATATAAAAATATATATGAAATGTATACAACATATGAATGTAAATAAACATATTTGTTTAATAACGATCAGATTTGAAAGTCGATGAGCAGCGATGGAGCAGTGATAAATGTGAGAGTTAGTAATTTATTTTATTTATTAATAGATCTCGGTGAGTGGTTTTGCATTTCAGAAATCGTTGTTAAATTCCGATTAATTGTTCATGGGAGCAGCGAAGGGTCGCAATGGCTGAGTAAACATAATGAAAATCGATTAAAAGTGCGCAACAAGATTCTGAACAGGATTAAAAGGCATACAGAAGTATTGACGGTAGTAATTGGATTTACTGTCAGCAAAAACAACAACAAAAACAAGTTCTCCGTTTTTGTGCAGTGCATTTTGTGCAGCAGGGAAAGTGTAATTGAATTTCCCTTTTGGGTGCGGAGTACAACGAAATGCGCTTAAAGCGCCAATTGGCGCATCGATTTGCCATAAACGCCCATCAATTTGCGCATAGAGTTCAGTGGCACAGTTGATGTGGCAGAGAGATGTGGCAACTGTGTGTGTGTGGCACGGTGGCAAGTTCCATAAAACTCGCGTTAAATTGCAATAAACAGCAAATCCAACCCACTTTGCCTGTCTGTTGGCATCAACATTTCCAGTTTTATCTTCATAAAACGATGCCTCTGACAACGTAAACGTCAATTATCCGGGTCCTTGGTCCTCGCGATGATTGAATGATCCTGGCTCCAAAACAAAAGCTGAACAAACAAAAACCTTGTCAACAGCAAACGGTAACGGCATCAGTTGACACTTTGAAAGTAATCCGCTGGCAAAATGTTTGATTTATGTCAACGTTATCGACCATCGCCCCTTCCCCTCAAATAGGGACAGTCGAGGGAAAAGGTTCGAGGGAGGTGGAAGTGCTTAGAGCATTGTGTAGACCCTTGGCCAGAGAGAGAGAAACAGAGAGAGACAGAGAGAGAGAGAGGTTGCTTTAACGGAGTTCTAAACGATTTGGTAGTTAGAGACAACAGAAATGTCCTTTTCAATTACAAGTGGCAATTGTAAATTCGAATTTTTTGTTTGCATTTATTAGAATATCGCGTATACGTAATAAAAGTGAACGCCTGAATTTTTAGTACCTTCAAAAATTAATTTAATAAAATTACACTAAATTGTCTATATATTTGCATTGTGGTCTTTCCACAATATTTGTTTTTCGTAAACTGCCATCCGGCTAAGAGAGAGATTTGAAAAAATTTCAAATATATTGTCAAAAGAGGGGAAATCCTACTGAAAACCTTATCAAACTGGAGGCCTCCCGAAAGGAGTGTCCGCTTAATAGAGGATTTAGCTATGGAAGCTTTTACGGTATTTATTTTAATATTTGATATGATTTCATATTGATTTTCTTTCTTAACGACCGCTTCGCCCTGCATTATTACACTTAGTATTTATTAAAAACTGAAAGCAAAAACCTTAGAAAAATACTGTTGATAAGTAAATTTTGTCAGTACCCGTTGAGGCGGTTTGCTTTATATTTGTTAATATTAATAAGCTGCTATTGTTTGTTTAGTTTATTAACGGAGTTGAGTGCTCGCCCAAAGTAATATTTAATTGTCAACTATTGCCAACCAATTATCCCAATGAGGACATTCCTCGGTATATCAACAGCTCACATATAAAAGCGATAGATGCGAGTAGCAAACCCGATAGAATGATCAGCCAGACCCAGAACAAGTCGGCCACCTTGAACTCATCGAAAGGCACATGTTCGTAGGGATCGCTGAGGTTGATTTGCCCCAGCGCAATGAGATCCATCAACGATTCGTCTTTCCAGTAACTCATCAGGCCGGAAGGGTGAATGCGCTGTATGAATGCATCGAGAGCGGGGCCAAAGATGGAATTAGCCTCCAAGGGCACGGACATCAATAGGTTCATGTGGAATATTAAGCCTCTATAAAAGCACTGCACTGGCTGGTGGAACACTTCCTGTTGTCTCTTGATGATTATCCACTCGGTTGAGGTCATTGAGAATGCACTCGAAGAGTTCTGATTGCGCTGGCTAAAAAACTGTTTGGCTGGCAGATAATCCATCTGCGATGCGATGTGTCGAAGTTCACTCCTTGGCAGAGCTCGATGCAAATAGAAACTTTCGCTCTCTTCGAAATTCACTTTCAGCTGAGACTCCTGTAGTTGCTGGAAGTTTGTGATCGGTTTCTCCGTTGGTCGCTTTGTCAGCAGCGTATTCAGATGAGCTGCAAACAAAGTGCTGATCAAGAGACCCACAATAAAGAGTTGGGCCTGAATAACCCGAGAGCTCAACGAAGAGTTGGGCCTATAGCTGACAGCTTGGCCCAAAATGCCCGAGATCATGCGCTCATTGAACAGCACAGAGCTCCATCTGAAACTGTTGCCCCTCAACAGACAGCCAAGAGCTGTGTCCAGCAGGGCAAAGACAGTGTAGGAAAAGATACTCAACGTCAGCATCTTCCAGTTCCAGAGCAACAGATAAACTTGAGCTGTGGATATTTCCCGGGCACAGGGCACCATGATGAACCAGGAGGGCATGTCGAAGGGATACGAGTAGATGCCCAGCGCACTGGACACCTCGAAGCCACAGAGCGTCATGGGCAGATTCAAGGTGCCATTCAGCGTCATGTTGCGCAGCAGGACCAGCGGAAACTTCTCTCCAATTGCCACTTCGCGTTGCATCTGCAGCGAGATGTTGTGCTTCATGGCGAACTCTGTAATCAATCTGGCCACAAAGCCCGTAAACTTCTGTTCACCCGTCTGCTTGTCCTTGTAGACCAGCGAACGCGACGCCATCTGATCCGGCAAAGTGCGTGCCACCAAAAGGTGAAAGTTGCTGAGGCTACCGAAGATTGGTCGACTGCTGTTTGGTTTGATTCTTAGCCAGGATTGCTGGGCATAGGGCTGCAGTCGCAAAAGCTGTCCTGAGGCTGCCAGCAGCACGACGTGTGGAAAGCTCAGCTGCCGAGTGATGACTGTCAACTCTTGCAGCAACTGTTCCTCGTGCCACACCACTAAGACCCTCACTTGCCGCATGTTGTTGAGATTTGTGGCGAGTGCTTGCCACATTTCCCTGTTCACTGCTCGACTCGCAGTTAGACAAATCAGTGCCAGCATCTCAGAGCTCTGACTGCTCCTCAGATAGAAGTTTGCCTCGTTGCTGAGCCGCAACATGGGCCAAGTGCCCGTGGCTGCCACTTGCTTCATTTCGTTGCACTCCAACTGCCTGCGATGTTGCAACAACAGCAGTGTCTCAAAAGGCTGTTCGTCGTGGCTGCGTTTGAGCGTCTCCTGCAACGTCCAGGAGATTGTCCAGCCGGGCAAGCCGAGCAGCAGCAGCAGCGTTGGGACTTTACCTTGCCACATCCTGAGGCACTCTGACTGTGGCTTAATCTCCTTTCTTTTTGGCTGGCATTAAGGCCAATTAGTGGTTGTCTTAATTGGAAATCTTGTTAATAGTCGAGCTCTCATTTATTATGTTCGATTTGATTTTATCTGGCGACAGTGGCAAATGATTCTGTTTAATTGTGTCTCTTTCGCTTTTACTTTATGTTGCACAAAATAAATTGTAATCTGTTTAAAAATATAATTTATTTTATGGTTTAGTTTTGTTTACAGAATTTATCAGAGCAGCTTAGGCGATTTGCAACAATTTGCCGGCTAATAAATTCATAACTTAATCCCCAAACAATTGACTTTGCCTTCGTTTTGCTTTAACGTTTATTTCAATTTGCATTTCGAGTTTCATTTTAAACATTTTATCAAAGTTGTGCTGCAAGAGGGTGAAATCAATGCGCTTAAGAAGATTTAAATTCTATTCAAGTTTTAGATGATTTCATTTTGGTTTATTGTTCTAAAATGGTTTCCTGTCTGTCTGTCCGTCGCATTTTATGTCCATTAAATGTTGAATTTAAAAGCTTTATTGGTAATACATGAAAATACAATTGATACACAATGAATAAAAAGAGCTTACATCAATAATAAAATCATGCACAAATGATGTCAAAAACCCACAAAGTAAACTCTTGAACTGAGACCAAAACTCTACAACAACTCTATATTGGATGTTCTTGAAGATTAAGATTGTTTTTATCCTATTAAAAAATGAGAAACATTCTCAAGTAAACTCTTGAACTGAGACCAAAACTCTACAACAACTCTATATTGGATGTTCTTGAAGATTAAGATTGTTTTTATCCTATTAAAGAATGAGAAACATTCTCAATTTAAGAATATGGTTTTATACATAAATTGGAAATGTGTCAAAAAGTTAACCCAAAAAAACATATAAAAATAAGACAATATAATTGAAAATTATAAATTTTCTTTTATATCCTATTACTTATCAACTCTTTTTTTTAAGATCCAAACATTCCTAAATCGTACAATTTAACTCACTCACGAAGATATATTTCTATTGAAAATCTTGTTGTAATGTTACAGATTTCATTCATTTATCTTCAATGACTTGAATGTTGATTAATCGAATTGATAAATTTGAATTACTGTCCTTATGGAATATACAGTTGCCTAACTGCAAGCTTTCGATAGAGAAATAACTCACAGAAAAACGCGATAGTTCCGACTGATAAACCCAACACGAGGCTCAGCCAGACCCAAAGCAAATCGCGCACCTTGAACTCACGAAAGGGTTGATGCTCATATGGATCCTTGAGGCTGATTTGACCCAATGCAATCAGATCTCTGACAGCTTCGGCCTTCCAATAGTTCAGCAGGCCAGACGCGTGAGTCTGGTGTATGAAGAGATCCAGAGGTTGGGCGTAGATCGAATTGGCCTCCAGAGGCACAGACATCAATAGGTTAAAGTGGAAGACCAGATCGGCGTGGTAGCAGAAGGCGGGCTGAAGGAACAGTTCCTGCTGTCGTCTGATCATATTCCACTCGGTGAGGGTGATAGAGAAGCCCTGCGAGACATTGAGACTCCTTCGATGGGCATAAAACTCGTTGGCTTGCAGATACTCGATCTTCGAGCGGACAGCTTGAAGGCGACTCATGCTCGACATTTTGTTGACGTAGAAATGTTCGCTCTCCTCGAAGAAAACGCGAAGATGCGAATCCCTGAGTTCCACAAAATTGGAGATCTTTCGTTCGGTGGGCGGCTTCGTCAGCAGCGTTTTCAGATGAGCCGAGAAAATCGTGCTGATCACGAGGCCCACAACGAACAGCTGAGCTTGGGTGATTTTCGAGCTGAGTGTGGCGTGGGCGCGTATCTCCAAGGATTGTCCAATGATCCCCGAGATCACGCGCTCGTTGCATATCAAGTTGGTCCAATCGAACTTGGACGAGGTCAGCAGACAAGCGAGGCTCGAGTCGAGCAGCACAAAGACGACGTAGCAGGCGAGGAGCAGCGACATCATGCGCCAGTTGAAGAGCACGGGAAACACTTGAGCTGTGGGTATCTGACGAGGACACGGCACCATGATGAACCAGGAGGGAATGTCGTAGGGATACGAGTAGATGCCCAAGGCGCTGTCCGCCTCGAAGCCGCAGAGCGTAATGGGCAGATTCAGGCTGCCGTTCTGTGTCATGTTGCGCAACAGGATTATGGATAACTCCTCGCCTGCCACGACAGGACGTTGCCACCGCAACGAGATGTTGTGCACACGCGTGAATTCCTGCATTAACCTGGCCACAAATCCCGTCATCCGCAGCTGCTGCGTCCGCTTGTCCGTGTAGACAAGCGACAGCGACGATATCTGATCCGGCAACGTGTGTGCCACCAACAGTTCATAATTATGCTGTGCCACAAAGATGCGTTGATGCCACACACTCAGCTGTAGCCAGTGCTCGCTTTTGTAGGGCTGCAGTCGATAGAGCTGTCCTGAGGTTGCCAGCAGCACGACGTGTGGAAAGCTCAGCTGCCGTGTGATGACTGTCAACTCATCGAACAGTTGTCGCAGCGACTGTGTGGAGTCTTGCAACACCAATAAGACTCTCACATGCCGCATGTTGTTGAGATTTGTGGCGAGTGCTTGCCACATTTCCCAGTTCACTGCTCGACTCTCAGTTAGACAAATCAATGCCATCATCTCAGAACTTTGATTGCGCCTCAGATAGAAGTTTGCCTCGTTGCTGAGCCGCAACATGGGCCAAGTGGCTGTTGCTGCCACTTGCTTCATTTCGTTGCACTCCAACTGCCGGCGATGTTGCAACAACAGCAGTGTCTCAAAACGCTGTTCGTCGTGGCTGCGTTTGAGCGTCTCCTGCAACGTCCAGGAGATTGTCCAGCCGGGCAAGGCGAGCAGCAAAGCGTTGAGAACCACAACTTGCCACATTTTGGGGCAGTCTAACAGCGCGGCTAATTGGCGGCTGCATTAAGTACACGCATTCGAATTAGCAGCCATTATTAATAGCTGGCTTAATGGTCGTATACTCATTTTGGGGCACATGGCTTTTATCACACAGTTATTTAT
The DNA here is from genome assembly GCA_035047365.1 of Drosophila ustulata. Lineage (NCBI taxonomy): Eukaryota > Metazoa > Arthropoda > Insecta > Diptera > Drosophilidae > Drosophila > Drosophila ustulata. Next base: position 9,336,836 of record JAWNPT010000057.1, on the reverse strand, counting down.
AAATTGTCTGCAGTTTTGATTTCAGTTGCATTCCCAACTTTATGAATATTTCAAGCTGCTAATCTGCGTTCCATATTTAATTGCTCTCGTAAATGGATCAAGTTTTTCTGCCATTTTTTTGCCAAGGGAAACTCGTGAAAAGTTTTGAACAAGTTTGTGGCACTTCCGGCTGGTCGCTTCAACATTTCAACATTTAAACATTTGCTAGTGCGAATGCGGAAATTGGGACTGGGATGTCGACTCTTGACTTCATTCTTTTCATTTTTCTTTTTTCAGTTTTTTTTCAATTATGCGCAGAACATTTTGCGAATAGGCATGAGTGTATTCACACACTCACATGTGTGTCTGTGCACTCATCTCCTTGCCATTGGAAGCTTTAACACAATCTGAAGCGACTGCCGCATTAATTTACACGTCAGTGCATATTTGATTTTATATTTTTATTCATATTTCTGTTGCCATGGGAAATGCACGTGGAGCTCTTGTCCTGAATATGTTACGAGCCTCTTATGCAGAACACCTTTCATGGGTCTATTCGCAATCTCAATCTGCTGGCGACTCATCGCAATAAACACATTTTTTGTTGGTTAAATTTAGTTATAATATGTTTTATTTAATTTTAGAAAATTGAAAATTGTAATTGATAATTGAAAATTTATTCATATTTGCAGCATTCCATTCAAAATAAAAACCTGTTAGATATAAAGTTTTTGTTCTCTAATTTTAATTTAACAACAGCAATAAAAATACGTAACTATTCATATTACAAAATTTGTATTTTAAAACCTTCTGAGTAGATAAATTCACTTGAACAGGATCATTGGTATAAGTTCGATAACTTTTCAGTTATTTTGTTGAACTTGTATTTTAAAGCAGTAATAAAAATGTATTTTAGTAGTGAAATTGTAATATAAAAAAAATAATATTTAGTTTTAATTCCACTCGATATATTTATGATGTTATCTATTGTGGTATTTATTTTTGTTGTAAAACGCTAAAAAGAACAAATGTTTATTTTTAGGAGGAAAAATAAAGAAATCAAAAAGTTCAATAATTAATTTCATTAAATTCGAAAATGGCTAAGCTATCTACTTATTGTTATAATTAAATTACGCTTCAAATGTTAACTTTAAATTTTTGACTTAATTTTTAAATAAATAGCTCAATAAAAGAAGATGTTTGAATTGAGTCAATTAAAATTCAGGGCATCTTTTACCATTGTTTGTTTCCACCAAACTTAGAGCATTTGCTAGTCGACTTCCGGGCAGAAGTAGCTGCTCGCTGCTTGTTGTATTTGCATTTACATTAAGTCCGTCCGCTTCTGTGTCTCTGCTGCTGCTGAAGTTGCCCTGAGTCGAGTCGAGTTGCGTTGAGTAGAGCTGAGAGTGCCGTGCCGAGCCGTGGCGTGCACTGCGTTGACATGCATAAGATTGCAAAGAATTGTTGCGAGCATAATTTATGCCGAGGCACGGCGGGAGAGACGAGGACGAGGAGTTGTCTGCTGCTGTGCAGCGTGGCGTATGCGTAATGTAACATTAATTGTATTTATTTGCTTTGTTGATTGATTTTGTCGAGCGAGTGGCTCGAAGCGTAGCGAACATTTTAATTTGGCCTCTCGCTTTCCTTTCCTTAGCCTGCTTCTGCTTCCATTTTCATTTTCAGTTTCATTTACATTTCCTTTTACCATTTCCTAGACAATTGCGTTTATCAAAGTCATTTTGTGTGTCATTTGCGCATAGCCGGTGGGGCTTTAGCTGCTGCCACGCCCACCCCGACGCCCACATAAATTAACGGCGACTTAACGAAGCGTGGCAGCAACAAAGGCAAAACTCGTAAATTTATTGGATTTTTATCAGCAGCTGCCTGCTTCGAATTGCCTTATCAAATATGCTCAGCGTTCATCTCGTTCGTCCTTTAATGCGGCCACACAAGTATGCATGTGTGTGTGTGTGTAAATGCTTATGTCAAATGAGTTTCATATTCGCATAATTTATGCTTAAAATAATGAGTTTGCTGCCTGCTTTTAGGCGCCAATTGCCACCGTGTGCGAGTCGAGTTATTAATTGATTTGGCAGCGGCTTTAAAGCCTTATCGCCTCACTGGCTTCTTAACACACACCCACCACACACACACACACACACAGAGTGTTACACCCACTTGGGCAATCGACAAAGTTTGCCTGAGGTAAGCGAAAAAGTTTGTCAGCCACTTGGCATCCCATCGTGGCTTCCATTCGAGCCTCCACTTCTCATACTCTCTCCACACGTGCATGCTGATGATGTTCTGGCAGAGAGTTAAGTGAGGTGCCTTAAGGATATTTCTTTTATATTTTTTACACCCTTGCTGAGAGTATTACAATGTTGTCAAGCAATGTGCGGGGCATTAAAGAGCCACCCAAATTACAGCCTATAAAATCTATACTCTGATTATTGATGAGCATGAGGAGCCAAGTTAATTTTGAGATTGCATTTTGCATACTCTATGTGTGAATATAGATTGAAGATATGTTTTTAAACATCGATTCATCGGTGGAAACATCGGAAAGTGGTTAATGAAACAAGAAAATTACTGCAAATATAATATCCAGTTATACTATTTAAAAATTTATGCAAAGAAAATATTTCTTGTATGCCACTATCGTTTGGAGTGCTTTTCAGCAAGAGGAACAACAAAAAGAACATGAATCTACGAGATTCAAATAAAAACATGTATAGAGAAATGAGATTGAACCAACTGGTAAACTACTAAACTATGACCAATAAAGAGACAACTGAATAACAAACAAGGTAAGGAGAATGCAGAGAGATGCGTCGGAATAATGATATAAACAAAATGAAGAAATGCTATAAATGTCACTTTACAGATTTGTAATATACGACTTTAACCCAGAGTTGTACGCGGCAATCATATTCCCCGCCCAGAGCCTAAAAGCTTTAGTTTTCCGGAGGGAGACATAAAAGTAGCTACGTTAAAAGAGCTCTATTCTCCATTTATTTTCATAGTCTTAAAGTTTCGAATTCTTTTGGCTTGCTGGGTGATCCTACCAAGGCCTGTGAATCTGTTTATGGCTGAATTTTTTTCGATCTTGGTCAAAATTTAATTCCTGATTTCATTTCGATGTGCAACAATGTCATTACTATTGTGAGTTTGGATAAAGAACAAGCAAAAAGTAACGTACGCCGATTCCGTTATATCTATTGCGATATGTCATCGGAGATACATTGTTGTTTACATGTTAGTCTGCACCTAAATGACGTAATTGACGCATTTGATTTGGGATTTGTACTCTACAATGTCGAAGATCTAGTCGCCATAAGGAGGACGCAATTTGGAGCAGGTTTAAAACCAAAGATTCTTATAGAATTGCCAAGTTAAAGCATAACAATTCCCAAATATATGTTATTTGGTTATTTCTCATCAAAGTGTGTTTAAATTCATGGTCGTCTGGAGACATGCGACGATGTTTTTGGGACGCATGCATATTCAGGAACAATATGTTAATTATGGAATTTAAATATTAAAAAAAATAATATAAAATACAAATACATACAATAATAATTGACCTTTTTCTACGTGAATTTTTGAGTATTTCCAAATGGAAATTCAAGGAGTAAAAATAAGTATTTTCGATTTACTTCATTAACAAAAATGATAGAATTTTAAAATTAAAAAAGAAATAAATACACAATGCAAATAAAACAATTATCGATGCTCTTTCGAATGGGAAATATGCTTAATATATAAATTCATTCAAGTTAGATAAAGCTGCTTCACAATCGTTATTTAATAATAATCCATGGAGAGGGTATTTGAACTTTGGTCTTCAGATAAGTTACGCAGTTGCGGGTGTTTATTTTATTTTTTTGACAATGTGTTAAGTAGAAATGACACAGCACCGGGGAGCAGGCGAAAAGTTTTAGGTTTGGTTTAGAGGTGACTCGATGATTGAACGGATTTTGGGGCACGGCACGTCACTCTGCGGCATCCGGTTAAGATTTTCATTTAAAGGTCTCTGCTTAAAGCCGCTTGGCACTCGCAAAGAGTTGTTAAACTGTTTTGGCAAACACGAAATGTTTTTCGTTTCGCGCGTTTTGTTCTGTCTTTTTTTTTTTAATTAAAAAAGTGCCCAGCCTGGGGAAAGTTTTGGTAACAGGATTTTAGCAAGCGCGACAGCTATTTGAAGTTTTTCACTTTGCAAAAAGTTGAGAACATTGTTCGTCATCGTCATCGGCGTTGAATGTTGTTGCTGATGTTTTTAGCTTGTTCTTGTTGTGCAGAATGCAATTAAAGCGCGAATTCGATTGGAATTCCAATGCCGGCGAGAACCTTGACCGCAACTGTTCGAGGACAACGTCGAGGACGTCGGCGATGCAAACTATCCGCCAACAAACTGAAACTCAAGCTCGCTTGTCTTTCATTTGTCATCAAATCGAAAGTCAGACATTCTGTCAGTCCGTCTGTCCATCTGTCCATCTGTCTGTCTGTGTGTGTGTGTGTGTGTTGTCAGGTCGCATCCTTTCTGTCATCCTTTTTTTTTGTGCGGTTTGCTGGCATTTCTAAAGCTTTTGCATATTTCTCATGAATACTATTTGCCAGCAGGGGAGGGGAGGGGAAAAACGAGCGTTGAGTTATGCGTGAATATCCTACGTGAATGTCCTTGTTAAGCGGAGTGAGCTGTCACCGTGCCGTTACCCTATTTACTTACGATGAAAGCCGCAGACTGCGCTAGACACCGTGTTCAGATTGTGGCTGCCCGAAAAGCCGTTACATATTCTATTATTCCAGTTATTTCCGGCATTTGCATAGCTGGGATGATGCGAGTATGTTTAATCCTCAATCAGCCTCGGTTCGACCCTCACTTGTGTATGAATACAAATTATTATTTTAGTAGCGTTGTTATGAGTTCACACTTTGAACTCTGGATTAATGCGCATTTCAGTTTTGGTTTTTATCGCGGGTCAATGTAAATTTGTCAATACTATTTTGAATCAATTATTATTTAATTATTTATGGAAAAAATAAACCAATGCATACAATTTGTAGAGTAACAAATTTAATATTTAGTTGTGATATTATTAATTGCGCGTTAACGAATACATAAAACAATAACGTACATTGATTGTTGTACAAATTCCTAACATTTATATTTAATATACAATTTATCAATTGCAATTTCTTTTATAAATTACCATCACTTTAAATACAACTTTAAATTCAAATTTGCTGCATTTAAAATTGATGTAAATTGAACTTAAAAATAATAGAATGTTATTTAGTTTCTGCATATAGAATTTAAGAATGTATATTATTATTTCTTAATGCGCATTGAATTTTGTTTTTAGGGGATGGGTAAATATGTAGTTTTTTCAATTGCCATTAATTATTTATTATAAAATATATTATAAACTTATAAAATTTTATGGAAATAGTTTTTTTTTAAAACTAAAATGAAATTTAGATTTATGTTTGCTATTATTTTTAAATTATTAAATACAAGTAGCAAAAAAACTTGATAAAAAGTAACACTTATACAATACTTTAATACTATAGTCTTAAGGTTTAAATTGATTTTTTTTTTGCATTTATCCATCTATGTTTTGGTGCAACTTCTGCTGAGTTAGAGGTTTAACTTCCACTACTTCAGATTTGGTTAACAAAAGCATGAAAACAAGTTTGATGATTTCTAATGGACTTTGATTTTTTTTTAATTTATTGTATTTATTATTAATGCCGTCTAGACTTGGTTTTCTCAAATAGTTTCGAATACAAATGCTTTGCCAGCTCAATGCTAGTTACCAAAAAGTGTCGCTTAGTCATCACACCCGTTAGCAACTGTTGGCTGCCAGTGTTTGTGTGCTGTGTGTTTGGGCCGCGAAAAAACCAAAACAGAGAAACGCCGCAAACGCTTTGGGCCAAGTGGCAAGCACGTGTAGTTGCCGTCTGCTGATTGGCCAGCGGCTTTCGCTTTTCGTGCCTCGCACTGAGCGGGAGAGAGTGAGAGCGCAACACGCAGAGAGCGGGAGCCCGAAACGAAACGAACCGAACAAAGAACACGACACGCTCTCTCGCTGCGCTCTCTTCGAGCAGCCGAAGAGAGACCGAAATGTGGTGAAACAGGTTTTGTGCTTTGTGCCTGGAACACCCTGTATGCGTTGTGTGCTGTATGAGGCATGACGACGGTCGACCGTCGACGGTCGCGTCGCTTGGCGTCGCTTCGGCAGAACTCGCTTCAGTTGTTGTTCGGCGTTCATTGTGTGCAGGCGAGGCGTATACGCAACGCTCGACGCTTTAACGGTTAACGGGTTGACGACGCGCGCTCCAAGAAACCAAACCAAAATTCACGCAATCTCGCAAATTCGCCACTTCGAATACGGAAAATTACCTTTTTGCATTACCGGTTTACGCGAAACGCACGCATAAAATAGCCGTTAAAATTTGGATTTGATTTTGGATTCGGATTTAAACAGGTAGAAGAAGAAGCCTTGCACTTGATGCTTGCTCGATCCGTGTAGAACATAAGTAAACTGTGTAGCTATTTTAGTGGCTCTTTAAATTGTCTTTTACTCGAGCATTTCCGTTTCACACGCTGCGCGCAACAGTTGCACGCGCTAAGCGGCTTCAGCTAGCTTGCGAAATTATTAAATATTCATAAAAGTCAACAAGAAAAAAAAGCCCCCGAAAATGGCAAAGAGAACGAAACAAATGTGGCAAACATAGCAACAAGTCGGCGTCAAGAAGCCAGAGTTTATTTATTAACATTCAGCCCAAGAGTCTCGACAAAGAACCAAAAAAAAAACGAAGACGTTGCTAGGTTCCAGGAATTGGCAGTTAATTTTTGAAAAAACAAAAAAACTACCGCAAAGCCAAAGGCACAAAAAAAAAAGAAGACACGGCAAACAGTTGAAAGCGTGTTAACCAAGTAATTTGAGCGGTACATCGCTGCTAGTGCGTGTGTGTGTGAGTATGTGTGTGTGTGTGAGATAACTGTGAAACTATATGCTCGAAAAATGTGAGAAGAATAAGTCGAGCAACCCACGCAAATGGCGCATAGAAATTGAAAGTTCCGCATAATTCGCAGCACAAAAAGCGAAAGAACTTACAAAAAAAAAACTGATTACGCGACGCGTTCTAGATACTTTCGGTGCAGTGCTCAGATACAAACGGGTCGCATTGTCTATAAGTAAATTGTGCTCTATGGTGACGGTCAGTCGAGCAGTGTGTTTATTATTTGTATAAGCGATTAAATCTGCCGTGCATCTGCATCGGCAACTGACTCTTTAGCCTCATTCACAAAATGCATCTGCAAGATACACACACAGACAGAGCTACAGACAGAGATGCAGATACTTGGTAGCCTGCAGCTGCGGCTGCTTGGAACATAATATAATCAACGCTAAACGGGCGGGCAATGACAAAATTGCTGATAACTGACCAACCGTCGATCTTTGATCATTAATTTCATTTCAACATATTATTTGTAGTCGCTGTTGTTGTTGTTGTTGTTGTAGTCGCAACTCGTTTGGAAAAGCTTTAGCACGATTTATGCTAAGCAAACCTTCAAGGTTAGTTCTGGGCTACAGTGTCTTTAAGATACGTTTTTACGAAAGCCAAATACTAGAAATGTGAAAAAGTCGAGCAAAAACTTTTCTTTTCTTTTCCGTTCCGTTGCCGCACACACAAAAGATTTATGTTTGTTTGTGTGCCGTATTGGCCCAAAGTATTGCAAAGTATAGCTACGTGTATCTATATATCTATAATATCTATATACACACACCGTCTGTGTGTGTGTGTGTGTGTGTGTGTGCGGAGGGGGGCGGTTCAGAATGCTGCGCTGCTCAGTCGGGGGCGCTATTTATAGGCGCGTAACACAAACGCGCCGAGAGCATGTATCTTATAGATACATTCTGGCAGGCAAAAACTTTTGCATCGACCTGCCTGCCTGCCTGCTGTTGTTGTTGTTGTTGTAGGTTGTCTGGGTTGTCTGCTCATAAATAAGTATGAAAGCCTCAGCGACATTGGCGAGACAAAGCCCCATTTGGCCGTCTGATCGCAGATCGCCGCCAAGGAATCCAGTTGAAGACAACACACAACAAAAAAAAGGTTCTCTCTCTTTTCTCTCTCTCTGTCTCTGCGTTTGCAGCTGGGTCTGCAACAAGTTGCCTTTTGTTAGTTTTTAGCTTTGAAATCGAAAACAAGATTGATGCCAGGCAACGCAGACGGCGACGCAACCTGAGGATGTGCCGAGAGAGTGAGAGAGAGAGAGAGATAAGACAGCTGGCCAGAGAGTTGTTTGTTGTTTATCTGTTTATTCGATAGTTAAAAAATAAGCGAAATACTCGTTGGCAACAACAACAATTTACAGCAATTGAAACGCAGCAAAATTCGCTTTCAAGTTTTCCGCATTGCCGAAAAATTTTCAAACGAAAAGCCAAAAAAATGTGCGCAATTTTCGAGCGCTACAAAAAATAACAAAATACACAGAAAACAAAAGCAAACGAAGTTTTTTCTGACGACCAGTTTCGTTTTCTGCTTCTTGCCACTTGCATAATACGAGCCAGAGTGCGAGACAGAGACACGACACATTGCAGCTTGTGGCAAGTGCACGTTGCAGCAGCAGCAGCGGCAGCGGCAGCAATATTTTCAGTTTCGTCGATTCGCTTGATTGGTCGTTGCTGTGCAACGTAATTACGCGAAATCAAATATCACAAAATAAGAAAAAATAAAATAAAAACAAAAAACTTGAAATTGCAGCTGACGCAGATCAGTGGAGTGCACTGGGGAACGGGGGCGTGGCAGGGGGGCGGCTTAGCACAATGCAGCAAGAACCGGAAAGGAAGTGAGCGTGTAAGTTACCAAGACTTTGACTTCGACTTCGCCATCAACAACGACGTCGACTTGGACATCGACTGAACTGAAACCGGTTTCAGCTGGCGACTCCCAAGACTGGAGAGCTCAGGGCTGAGCTCAACGCTTCTTGGAAGCCCGTCGCCGTCGTCGTCGTCGTCGTCGTCGTTAGCTTTGCCAAGTCATTCACTTGCATGCGATACGAGTTTTTCCATTGTGCTCGCTGCTCTTGTTGTTGTTGTTGTTGCTGCTGGCGTCGACTGCAATGCGCAGGCGCAGCTTTTGTTGTTGATAGTGCGGGCGAAGAACGAAACGCATTGCAAACGAAACGAAACGATACGAAACGGAAAGAAACACAAAGCGAAACAATAAGAGAGCAAGCAACGAATAGTTGGTAGCAACAGCGTTGACGTTGACGTTGACTGTGACGTCGACGCAGCAGATAGGCGTGCATTCAAGAACTGAAATGTGCAGAGCATAATCAAAGAGAACTACACTCAAAGAAAATTGATAATATACATAATTACAGCAATATTAATTGCATATGAAGTTTAAGCTTGAAAATGACTACCAGTCAAAAAGTTAGTTATAGTCCACAAAATTAAATAAGATTTAATAGTACATATGTTTAAAGAAATTTACCATTATTATTATTTTTAAAGTAGTAATTTAATTGTTATTTTAATTTCACCACATCACAAGCTTGAGCTATCCATTTTCCTTGAGTGTAGCAATGCGTAGTAGAGAAGTGACTTGAGAAAGTTCTAAACAAGTTGCTCAAAGGGTAGAAAGAAGCAGCGTGTGGGCTGCGCAACGAATGCACTCTGTCGCTCTCTTTCGCTCCCACTCCATGCACTCGACTGTTCTCTATGGCAACAACAAACACAACAAACACAACGGGCGATGGGAACGGCAACGGCGGGTGCAATGTGAGGCACTTTTCAAGCCTTCTAGTCGTACATATATTTTTAGTATGCCGCTCGACGCATGCGCCGAGTGCTTTGTGCCTTGTGCTTTGGCTGCAGCTCGTGGCTTGTTGGAGGTACTTGAACCTTGGTGTTGCCACAAAATGGCGGCAGAAGCAGCAGCTACTACCATATATGATCTATGATTGTGGGCGATGGCAGCCATTGAACCCTAGACAAAGGCTTCAACTGCAAGCGTTGGACTGAGGAAGATGGCGCACTGCGAACTTTGAGTTTTTTCTATCAAAAGGAATGTCGTTAATCCCCCCACCGCCCGCCCGCCAGATAACAAGACTGACCTCTGCCGCAGCTAAGCCAAGATTTATGTTGCGCCCCAAAAAGTGTCAACCTCAGCCCAGTGGCCTGCTGGCCTCCATTCTGGTGTCAGCTGCCTGCAATTTGAACTCAATCGAAAACCAAATTGATAAGTTAATGTGCCCCGCACAAAGCGAAAAGGCAAGTACTGGAGAGGGGAGGGGATAGGGATAGGAGGAGCTGCAGATGGAGACTGAGATAAGCATAATGACAAACAGACATTCGAGAATTGTTGGCATAACTTTGGTTTTTGTTTTTGGGGCTTTTAAAAGCTGCGCGCAGCACTTTTTTTTTGTTGTATACCCGCTTCGCTATGTAGACGAAAGGTATAATAATTTAGTGTTAAATTAAATTTGTAACAGGCAGTTGGCGGGAGCTTCGATAAAAGAGAAATGTAAAAAAAGGAATAAAGAAAAATTTAAGCGAATTTTGTTGAAACATGCAAAAGACAATTGATTTGGCAATGACAAACATTTTTTAATTAGTTTACCTTTTTTGACTTGAATAAATGTGAAAAAAGAAACAATAGTAAAGTCTAGTTCTTACATTTTTAATACAAATATAGTTAGCTATAAATTCTTACTTTACAAGTGAAAAATATCACTTCACTATTATCACTTCTTCTCCATGGTACATGAACTTTCAATATAGAAACGGATTTGAGAGTACCCAGAATAGGAGATCACAGATTACAAACACATATAAAGCTCTATATCGAACGGCTTAAGAGGCAGGCCCTTAAAAAGAAGAATCAAACGTTATCATTCTATTGGCCTTAAACATTCTTAACGCTTGTATATATTTCTTACCAATACTTAGCTTAAGTCTAAGTAAGTGATTCGTTAAAATTTAATGAAGTATAAAAAACAGTAATGAAAATTGACAGCTTCTTGAATTTTTAGGAGACAAACAAAAATGTCGTGAAAGTAGCTAGCCGGTATTTTTCAGTCGAGCACACTCTGCAGTAGCTTGCTTATTGTTTTCTCGTCGCCTTATGCAGATTCACTGCGAGGCGGAGACAGAGACGGAGAATGGAGACGCAGCGCAAAGGAGAAACGTCTCTGACTCCGCTGTTGTTGTTGTACTTGTCATTTACAAGCTTAAACGTCCATGACCCTTTGGCCCGTCTCAGCAAGACGCAGGCGAATGAGAGAGGGAGACAAAGGCTGCAGATAGAAAACAAAAATAAAAACAAAACACACAACAAAAAATGAAGCACAGCTGTTGACATAAAGTTTCAGTTTGAGTTTTGGCCGAGTTCATTAAAAGCCGCTGAGAGTTGATGAAATTTGACAGAGCTCTCTCTGGAAGAACAAAAGCGTGAAGAGGAGAAACGCATTGATTTGGCTGCCAGACAAGAATAAACAAGAATAAATAGGAATACTCATGGTATTATTGTCTCAGCATGGGGAGTATTTGTTTATAGGGCAAACATGCAAAACAAACAATCGAGTTAATTAATTGATATGCGAAAATTCAAATGGATTGTGATATGTGAGATTCGGAAACTGTCTCTGTTTGCAGAGTAAACATTATGCCATCTCAGCATTTGTTTGCGTTACAGGGTATCTTGGACAGCTCCATTGTTGGCTGCTTTCAATTAAAACGCAGACATTTCCTGCAGACCATAAAGAACGAAGTTCGATTGCACAAAACAAAAAAAGACAACGTGCTGTTTTCAATGTTTATAACAATAAATAATAATAAATGTAAAAGTTTGATTAACAAACTCAACGCGTTGTCGGCACGTGCGCGTAGGTGTGCCAACAACAAAGCCCGGCTTGTTAGCGACCTGGAGTGCGAAAGAGAGGGAGGGAAAGAGAGTGAATGAGACAGAGAATGATTACCATCCGCAGAGCATGGGGAGTGTGATTCAAAGGCATTGAAATTAGCATGATTCCAGTGAACTCTGCACCTGACTAACTGATTGTCTGCATGACTAACTGACGAACTGACCAATTGACTGATCAGTTGAGTCAAGTCTCGAGTGGGAAAGCGCTGAAGTGAGTCACTAAAATAGACAAAATAATAATCACGTAAGAAAGCTACAGTTGAGAGTGGTCGACTTGGAGATACTCGGTACCTAACTCACCTAAATATACATATACACATATATACCAATACACCTCACCTAAATATATATACCAATATACCAAATAGTATATTTTTCGTACACGTTGAAAAATTGCCATACACGGCCACACTGTCAACCCAACCTACTGATCATGAATAAAAAGGATTATAGCTATTATTATGACAATTATTACGGCGCCTATAGTTGTTTCGATTTGAGGGGTCGAAAATGCGTGTGTCTAAAATCAAAATACAATACTTAATATACGCGAGTCTGTTATTAAGTTTAATGTCTCTAGGTTTTATAGTAACTGACATTTAAGTATTGATACAGACAGATATCAAAAATATATGTACATACTTTATGAGGTCGGAGATGCCTACTAAATTATACTACCCTTCTAAACTATGGTTGACGGGTATCGAAAGTCCGAGGCGTTTAGGGCCATTTGATTACAAAATATTAGCAGAGCTCATTGGTTTACTGAGTTTGCTGATTTTGGATGCTTTTGATGTTGTTGTTGATGTTGACGCTGATGCTGATGTTATTCTTTTTGCTTTTCGTCTTCTCTTTTGCAGCGCAAATTGGCGGTGAATGGGCAGATTTCATAATAAAACGCAAAACGGCAAAAGAATCGCGTCTCTCTTTCGCTCTCTTTGTATCCCCAACAACTGACGCAATTCAATTTGCCAGCAGCAGCGGCAGCGGCAACTGAGACGACCACAAGCTCATAAATTGAGATTAAGCAAACGCTGCCGAAGAAGGGAGCTGGAGATATAAAGCAACTAATAGAAAAAGGAGGCGAGCAAAAAAACGTAACAAATCAATCAGAGCGCGTTCGCGACGCTCAACACAATTTGCATGAGCCAAAGCATTAGCCGCCAAGAGCAGCAGCAACAACTCTCGACTCACACCGAGAGCCAGGCCGAGACAGAGACGCAGACAGAGACGCAGACAGAGACAGAGACTCGAGCAGAGAGTCAGCTGCGGGGCAACTCGAGTGGCTTTTTATGGCAATTGCGCCATCAGCTGCAGAGGCGTAGCACGAGGAAAATGAAAACAATTTCATGATACTACAAGTGGTCCGAATCGGTGCTATTGAACTATCTGAGAATGCCATCGACACCCTACGATCTGGTGCAGGATGATCAGGATCTGCGAGTGCCGCTCCACGCCGAGCAGGCCTTCTTCCACGGCATCACGTTTCAGGCCAAGGTGAGTTCAAATATTTGATTCATTTATTAACAAAAGGAATTGTGACCTTTAATTAGAAAAAAGATATCAAAATTGCTGTGAATATTCTTTTCCTATCATTTACTTATTGTCTAAATAAAATAGTCTTAAAAAAAATAAACATAAAGGTATTTTCGACTTCTTCGACTCTTAGTTGAAATAATTACAAGTAATCAAATCTACAAATGGGAAAAGAATTCTTTATAGTCAGTCTTATCAATAGCACACATTGTTTTTATTAACTGTGTCAAATGCATAAAAAACAAGTTAATCTTTTACTCGTGGGTATCTTCATTAATGACCGTTTAAAATCTTAAATTTAGTGGACTCGTTAAAGCTGATAGTTGATGTGATAGTGAATATTTAGTTCTTTCGCTGCGCTCTTTATGAATTTCTTTTCATAATTTATTGGCATAATTAAAGTAAGTTGTCGAGATTAGCCACGGCCATGAGTCACTTTGCAATTTACGAGTTGAGTTAACTTCAAAAAGTAAATACTCAGACGGCATACTAATTCCCCCCAAAATGTCGGCTTGTCTTTTAAGTGCTTTGAGGGAGTGGAGTGCTAGAGAGGGGTGGGCAGGGGAGGGGGAAGAACGCAGGAAGAGGTGTGGCAATATCTTAACTCTTACTCAATTTGATTGTCGTCGTTGTCAATTCGAATTTCTCTGCATTTTCCTGCGACATTCTCAATTGCAGTCGGTAGTGTAATAAGCGTATCGATAGCTGTAGATAAAACGATTGCTTGCCTCCGGCTGTGGCAACAACCACAACTAACAACAAACATTTGCCCAAAACAATGCAATTTGGCAGCAATTTATAAATGCAATTAAATATTTTTGCCACAGTTTGCAGCTGCTACAATTGCCATTGCCATTGCTATTGCTATTGAATTGCTGCTCATTGTTGACGGAAGCAATGTTTTTGCATACTATATCTGCATATAGAAAGAGTCTTCAGTGTTCAGTTTACGGCATTCAACGAGTTAGTCAACTGTCACACCGCCAGACTTGTTTCAACAGACTCGACACGAACAGCGACAGGGATGGTTGGAGGAGGGGGGGCAAAAATTGTAAACAAATTACCCATTTTTTGGTATCTGCTCGCATTCAATTATTCACATTTGTTTAGTTTTCTGTGTATGCCAGCCTGCATACCCTGCAAAATGCGCGGTGTAAGGCGGGTATGTCTAATCGATAAATATTTATGATCAATATTCTAGTACAAATATATGATACAAAGCTGACATTAAATGGTATCTTTTAGTCTTTATTGGATTTTTAAATGGATTGATTGTTTGAATTGTTATTCCAAAAATCTGCTTTTCAATATAAATTAATTGAGCTCATATTTTTGTTAGCCACAAATTGTTGAAATTTATGTTTTTAAAGTTACATTTATATATCTAAATTTACTTTAATGTTTTTTGCAGCAAGATTACATTGCAAATTTTCCGTTCATTATTAAGACATACTCTGCAGTTTAACATACATATAGAAAAATGTTATAAACTTATCATTGCTGTTAGTAAACGAGTTAATAAAGTAAAACCTATGTATATGATCTCATAGGAAATTAACTGAATTTAAATTTGAACTCGAATAGTTGGATTTTTATGTTTTTCCATATATGTATATTGAACATGAGTTGCTTAAATATCTTTTGCAGTGTAATTTAAATTCCATATTATATTAATTTTTATTAGTAATAGTACTTTCCTTTTCTTAAGCCATTTAAATCTGTCGAACTGACTCGTTTCAACAGCATATCTAGCTGTCGAGCACACTCGCTTTACCCACTTGTTTTTTTCTCTGCTTCTCTTTTAGGCTGCTTTTGTTGCTGATGTTTATTATTTTTGTGCAATGTGTGGAAATTGTTTGCGTGCCAAGCTCATATACAATATTCTATATGGAGTGTTCATATCGAGCTGGTTATTGTTATTACTGTTGCTGTAGCTGTTGTTGTTGTTCTTGTTGTTGCTGGCATTGTTTAATATGTTTTGGTTTGTTGGATCTCTTTGATTTGATTAGCTGGCAAAAAGGTTGACCAACATTTCAATTGTGCGGCCAATGACACTTTGGGCGATTCTCACAGGGCGCCGAACAATTGTTGCTGTTGTTGCTGGGGTGCATTGAGCTTTGACTTTGGCTTTTGTTCGTGGCATGCAACGTGATGTAAGTGTGTGTGTGTGTGTGGATGGGACAGAGCACTTTGTATGCAAAGCGCTTGACATTAGTCGCATCAAAGTCACTTCGTTGTCTAGCGTTTTGCATAATTTCGTTTGCTTTACGTAGGAGACATTGCACTTGGAGTTGCAGCTGATGTTGCATTGTTGTGTGTGTTGCAGTTGCACAGTTGCAATTAAATGCACTCAGTTGGCAAGCCAAATTGCCGTGAAGCAGCGACGAAGCCCACGCTGCAAAGCAAAGCAGCTGAGAAACAATTTGCATTGACAGTGGAAAGCGTGGAGGAAAAAGGCAAGGGAAAGAGCAATGGGTGACAAGCATGTGTGTGTGTGTGTGTGTGTGTGTGTTTGTGCCTATTGCACGTGCTGTTTGTTGTTGTTATTTGCATTTGGGCGCAGAAAAATGAGAGAGACAACAACAACAGCGGCGCATAAACATTTGCACTTTTGTGTTATGCTTTTGCTTTTCGCTTTTGCAGTTCTTGTTCGCCTGTTGTTTGTTGTTGTTGCTGGGTTTTGGAGTACCGTTAGCGTACGTTATGCCCGGCTGGTTAACCCAAATACGTTAGCGTCAACGTTAACGTTAACGCCAAGACAGCAGCCAACAGCAGAAAGTTCGCCTCCTTTTTGTGCAGCGTCAGCTCAACTGATTCATCTCAAGTAACGCGACTCTGACTCATGTGTGTCTGCATATCAGTGTGTGTGTGTGTGTGTGTGTGACTGTCTGTGTGTGTGTGTGTATTTGGGGTGCCGTCTTTGTCGGGCATTATTTATGAGAAGTATCGGACAGGATGCCACTTGTAAATATATTTATGCCAGCCTCAAGATCTCGCCAAAAAGCTGATCCCTCCGCCTCTCCTCCTCCTCCTCCTCCTCCTTCTCCTCTTCCTCTCTCTTTGTCGCTCTTCCGTCTCCTGCTTAGATTAATTGAATTTCACGCTTTGATTTGGCGTTAGACGAAAATTGGTTTGCAGCCTCCTTTGGCGCAATAAATCTTTCAAAAGGTGTATAAATTATTTGCTCACACGCACTTGGTGCCTGGCGCCGTTTTTTCCCACTTTTAATACACTTTTCAAAGGTACTTCCAATATGGCAAGCTGTATGTAACATTTGAACAAAAAAAATAGATGATATTGGTTTACGAAATAACCTTGGAAAATTAATTTATAAATGAAAAACTGTTGTGGAGCTCAAGTTTATATTTTCACTAATTCAAAATAATTTAAAAATAACAAAATAACTGGTGATGTAGGAAATTTTACTTACAGAGTGTAACGATAATATTTACTACTAAATTATTAAAAACATTTCACATTTCAAATGTATATTTCATTATTATTTCCCATCATTTATTTAACACTTTTTTACTTGTATACGATGCCTCATTTAATACTAGTAATATCTTTAATGTTGAGTTGAAAATAAAATTAAAATAAAATAAAAAAAAAACATTGGCTGAAGAAATTTAGTTTCAAAATAATATTAGACACAAATCAAAGTATCACCAGCTTAATATAATTCTAGATTATATATCAAAATTTTATGATAATTGCTGTTAGAGTATTGGAATTTTCGCAATCTTAGTTTTGCTATTTTGGCTTGTTATTTTTTGTTGGCCGCTCCTCCCTGCAGCTCTTCCGCCTGGCAACCTGGCGTATACTTAACATTTGTTTTGCCGTAATTTCCTTTTGTGATGCGGCTGCTATTTTGCTGTTTGCTGTTTGCTGTTTGACTTCTCAGTGTTCAGACTTGTGCTGGCGCTATCAAATATTTATTCAAATGCCCTCAAGTTCGATTCGATTTATGTTTCCGTCTTTTGACGCGAATTTCCACACTTGCCTCATCAATAATTGAAGTGCCGAGCTCAACTCATAGGTGGTTTTTGCTAAGAAAATCCTCTTACATCTGCCCAAACACCCGCAAAAAGAATTTCTGTTATTTATGTGCGTAGAATTCAACATACATGTTTTTTTTTTGCAGTTTATTTATGTGGATTTTGTGTGGGCTTTAAGTGTCATTTAAATCGTGCCGCAAACAAAGCAAATACTCACATCCCGTCTTTGAATTTATTTGTGGCATTTTTCGAATTTATAAACAAATTAAAATTATTTGTTGTCATTTTTCGCAGCTGAATGCGTTGCGTTCAGTCCAAAATCAATTTATTGTTGCTACTGAAATCCAAATGAATGATTGCCACCTGCGGTTCAACACAAATTTACTTTATCCAATATTACAAAATGCGTATTTTTAATCAAGAATATTTGAAATGTTTTTGGCTTTTATGGCGTGTTGCAAAATTAATTATTATTTACGTAATAATTAAGGTGAAGGTGAAACGCATCTGTTCGCATTGCGCGTGCAAAAGAAAGACGAAAACATGAGAATATTTCAAGAAGACTGGCATAAAAAAAAATATGGCGCATAAAGAAAATATTGAAAAACATATAAAAAGCAAAAAATACACATACACACACAGCACGTGGACCGCAGGCATGTGTTGTGTTCTCTGTGTTGTGTTTACCCATTTTCCATTTGGAACGTACGCAAAATTATGAATTTTCATATGGTGCAGGGTCTCTGTGGCGTATACGCAATGTTTCCGCTCTGCTGCCGCTGTTGTTGTTGCCTTTGCTTTTGTTTTGTTTATCTAAGCGGCACATGCAGCGCTCGTTTGTTTCAAGGCAGGCAGCGAAGGGACAAAGAAGCGTCCAAGAAACTGCCTCTTCATATATCAATTTCAATTATGTGCAGGCGAGGAGGGGAAATGGGGCGAGTTTTAAATTATTGGTTGAGTTTTCTATAGCAGACGACAGCAAAAGGACAAAACCGAAACCGAAAAGGATTATGCGGCCTGCAATTGGGTGCTGGCGCTGGCTTTTATCAGCCTCAAAGTAACAGCAACAGACACGCAGGACACTGGCAAAGGACACGGACGGCTGTGAAGGAGGCGTGAAAAATGAGTCATAAAATGCAAATAAAAACTCAAGTGTCCTTTGGCAAACTGAGCAGAGGCCGTGTCATTGTCAGGACTGCTGCTTTTGAATTTTATATGTCTGCAGCTTCACGCCCCTTTCCTGCCCTCCTGTCCTGTTCGACAAACTGACTTTATTCGGCACTGAGCGAATGTTTCACGTGTTTGCTTAACCTTTTGCGTAAAGTTCAATTTGCTCGTTAAATTCTTGATAAACATTTGCGAACATTGCCACAGCAACAAAATATGAGTGCGAGTCTGAATACAACGAATACGAGTCTAGTATTTTCCGGGGTTGATTGGCAACTTGCCATTGTTTAGAACTGTCTGGTTTACATGGCATCATTAACATGCTGCATTTGCATCGCATCTTTATGGCCCAGACACTTTTGTTGCATTTAACACAGCCACCGACGACAAACAAGCCGAAAGTTCGAGCGTTTGATTAAAACTGCGGTTCGCCCAGCACCGCATAACATCATCATCATCATCATCATCATCATTGTGGTGTCGAACTATAAACAGACAAGGCCTGCTTCATATTCAATTTACAACTATGCCAATACATTTTTAATGCTACCAGATTGAACTCCCCTCGATTTTTTGGCGTAAAGTGTTCAATAAAAACAATAAGAGCAGCTCGTAAAATGCATTTCATTCGTTCAAATGGCTTATCATCAAGAGATATGCTGGATATCATATTTTTATGAGCCATCTAGGTGCTCTAATGCTCAGGAAGTGCTACAATGAATACGCATCAAACACGGCCATAACTCATCCATATTGATGATAAATAACATCGATTGCTGCTGAAATTTCTCTCTTCAAATGACTTTAATGACTTTGTCTAGACTTTGGCCACTTCTCTCTCTCTCTCTGGATAGTATTTAATGTGTGTCAAGAGCAATATTAATGCTTTGGTCGTCAGGGATTAAGTGGCCATTATGCTGGCTATCAGTGCTTGGCCCCCTTCTGACTCATTTGATTGGCATTGGCCAATGAGGCATGAATGCGGCACATGCTGCATGCCACACTTGGCCAGGGCTCTGCTCATTTATTATCAACTTATTACACAATTTGCTGTCGTTCTCGGTTTGCATTTCGCAATCGCTTTTCACCTGGTACTCACATGTGGTGTGGGGCACGTTGTGAGTCAGCTCGAACAGCTCGTTGCGCAGGCGCATGAAACCGCAACCAACTTGCAACCAAGTTGCAACCACTTGCTTGTCCCGTTCTGCCAGCCAACAGCCAAATGGGTAACGCACTCCAAATGCTTGTTTGTTTTCCATTTTCCATTGCTGTGTAGCGAAGCGCAGCGCAGCATTGCGGAAGTTGCAACGCCCGGTGGCAGTGGCAGCTGCTGTTGCCGTTGCCGTTGCCGTTGCTGTTGCACGTTCTGTATTCGACCCTTTCTCAGGCTGTCTGTCGATGCCAATGGACGTTGACAGCTGCCGTTTGCAATATTTGGGCTTGGCCATGACCAAAATAGAAAACAAAACTGGCCAAGAATCGGCATCGACACACAGTATTTCCCCCATCTCTATAATCTATACTCTACACTCTCACTGAGTCACCCCGACAATTGCAACTCGTTTGCAATTAATCAATGAAACGCTACTGAAATTATCCACAATTATGGGCCGTCGAAGGTGAATCAGTTGAAGGCGATTAAGGCAATACAATTGCCATATAATAGAGAAGGAAATGCCAAACTAATTGAAAACAAGCAATAAATTCAAGTTCGCTTTTTATAGAGTAAAGAATTAAAGAAATTCTAAACTTTTTGAAATTGAGCAATGAATTCAAGTACACAATGAACTTGGTTTTATAGAGACAATGAATTGAACTATTTGAAATTGAAATTAAGTAATGAACATTCTTAGCAGTCAATTAAATTGAAGTGCAGAATAAAAATAAAAGTATCACTAAAGTTGCCTGCAAAAACTATTTAAAGTTAATTGATTGGCAAATTAGAAATTAGCAATGCTATACTTTAAATTGAATTTTGTATTTAAATCTAAAATTTGGCTTTATCAATTTCGATATATTGACATTTTAAAATGAATATATACTTATTTCAGAAATTGAGAATGTTTGTCATCCAATGTTCAATCTAGAATCTATATCCTGGGCTCAAATTTAAGTACATTTAATGTGAACAAGATTTAGGAATTTATTCTTTATTAAAGCACGTTCAATTTGTCTGTGTAAATGCTTAATATTTATGTCGATTTCTCTATTCGTTTTCCCATGTCAACAATCAAAATCGCTGCTTCTTTGTTAGGGCAAAAACAAATATCGCAATTCTTTTCTTTTGTGTTCATAATATCGATTGTCTGCAATCTTTTTATGCCAATTTCTGTCCATTGCGAAAAGAAAATATCTGCAGAGGGTAGCTGCAAAAATAGCTCGTTAACTGCTCACGTTTCAGACTGCGGAGATAAAGAAGGAGACGCATGGAGAGGAGACGAGATTGAAAATTATCTGTGAGCCGTCATCAAAAGCCAGTTTAATCAGCGACAGGCATTGAATGCAATTGAAGTCACTTTGCTATGCAATCTTTCACAGTTTTGTACTCTCAGTCCGTTGCAGTTGGCAGTTGCAACTGCCACTGACACTGCCACTGCTGTTGCTGCC
This sequence comes from Drosophila ustulata, assembly GCA_035047365.1. Lineage (NCBI taxonomy): Eukaryota > Metazoa > Arthropoda > Insecta > Diptera > Drosophilidae > Drosophila > Drosophila ustulata. The sequence goes on along the minus strand of JAWNPT010000057.1, from coordinate 9,315,612 downwards.
ACAAAGCGGCAAGCTAGCTCGTTTTTGGGCGCTTATCTGGGCGCACGCTTTGTGGCATTTGCTTTGACTGCCTGCCTGCCTCGCTACTGGCTCTTGTCAAGTGCAATTATGGGGCAGACACAGCGCGTTGCAACCTTTGACACAGGCCGCCAGCGATAGCAGACTAGACCTTTGACCACATGACAATTTAATTAACTATTCACCTCATGCGTGCAACTTTTACATCTCACTATTCAAACGAATAAACATATATAGTCGTGTGATTAATCTATAGCTAGAAATGAATTAGTTTTTGTGCTGCCAAAATAAATAAATAGCTAATTTTTTGTCGAGTGTTTGAAGTTGCGAACTTGAATTAATATATTCTACTTAATTTCTCTCTCTCTCTCTAGGACAACGACGGGTTACAGCATTCGTCTATATATGATAAAAGTCTGTCTATATAGTATAGTATATAGAGAGCACACACACAAATAACTTACGAGCACGAGCCGCTTTGTTTGTTGTCGTTTCACAATTTTGAAATTAATTTTCAAACAAATTTGTTGGACACCATTTTCGGGCCCGACCGCCAAGAACTTTGTGCGACCTTCGCTGCGCTGGGCGGTTGAGGGGGGCGGTCCAAGGGGGCGTGGGCGGACAGTTTAATAAAAGATTTTGTTGTCAATTGTGGCGACATTAATTGAACAGTTGCCGCTGTTGTTGCTGACGCTTTAATTGACATTTTCCAGCTCAGTCCGCGTCGCCAGTGATTTTTCATTTTCTTTTTCTCTTTTCATTTTTGTTTGGCATTTGGCTTTTATTTTTTGGCGAGCAATTGGGCAAACTAATTTGCATATTGTGGCGGGCTGGCCGCATGTGAAGTTAAAAGTTATTGGGCCATAAATAACGCTCGGCCGAATTCTAAACAAACATTTTTCGACTCGACTGTCGACGACTGTGAAAGTTTTCCACTTGATGCTTTCTGTCTGTCTTGCCGTGTGTATGTGTGTGTGTGTGTGTGTGTGAAAATTAGCATAAAACGTTTGCTGTTTCGCGCAGTTTGCCGCCGCGTGCTGCCAATCGTAAAATGTTAAAAATTACGCATACGCCGCATACTCCATTCGGATAAAAGTCAGCTCATAAATGGCCTAATTTTCTTTTACTTTTACACTTATTTACATATTGTCTTTTGCCTTTTGTGGTTCACCAAGTTTTCCGTAAACTTCTGCTGCTGCTGTTGCCTCTGGAGGTGGTGGGCGTGGCCAGTGTAATTGCTTAATTGAAAGCCAAGGCAAATTAATAATGCCGTCGATTGGCGCCTAATTGTGAAATATCAAAAGGCAGCGCCGACCACGCGGCGTATACGCAATGTTATTGTTCACCCGCTCGCTCGCTCGCTGCCTGCCGCCTTTTGTTGTTGAAAGCTTTTCAATTAGCTGCCAATTAGTTTGCATTTCGCTTAAGATACCCCAATTTAAAGCGCAAATTTTCGCAATATTTTCCAAGAATTTCCCGGACACATTTTCGCCCAGCAACTTTTTATTCGGTTCGGTCTCTTGTTCGCCCATAAATAAAATGGCACGAACTCGGATCGTATAAGCGTAAAAATTTATAAAGCGTAAAGCAAACATGGCATACATGACCTTGCCTAGGCCATGTCCTGATGGCCACATTCCTGTGTTCTGCGTCCTGTGTCCTGTGTCCTATGTCCTGCATCTCAATTTGTGCCGAGCTCCGTGTCTGCTCTGCTCTGCTCTGCTCTATTAAATTTGCAAATTGCGCACATTTTTGCCGCTCAAAGCTTTAATTTATTTGTGCTCTATCGTCGCCCAGGCGAGGATATTATAGTTTCGCCATTAACCGAGAAACGTTTGTTGACGAAACTGAGGATTTTGATGGGGCACCTATAAACTGCGTTAAATAGACAGTTCATGGGTCTGGTCCTTAAAAGAGTTGAGACTGATTAATGCCTTTTAGTTGATACCTTGCGAAATGTGTTTAAGGCAGTTATTATTATTTGTACCATAGTTGAAATTATTGGGATGCAAAATATATTCAGACATTATATGGTACTTAACAATGACATTATTGTATTTCATTTGTAACTGGCCAAAAAATAAAGTGTAGAAATGTAATCAAAAACCATTTCAAATTAAATATACCCAAACTTGAAAAATAAAATTATTTTTTAATTTTTATACAAAATTAAAAATACAAGTTTCAAATCAATTTTTATAATAATGCTTAATGTTCAATATTAATCTAAAAATAAAATACTGTGCATCAAAAAATAATTTAAATATTTATTCAATAATATAGATAAGACTCAGATTAAATTAAAATTATTAGACAAATGTCAGCAGGAAGATGTTGTCTATTAACCAACAGGAAGAGATTTGTTTTTAATGCAAATAGGTCGATTAATATAACCTGCAGTGCTGTGAATAACAATTTCAACTTAACCGACGGAAGTGGCTTTAATAATTTAAGAATCTCTTCATATGGCTTACAACCAAATTCTGAGAGCGGATTTAAGCTGTTAGTAGTGTATTTAAGCTGCGTTCGTGCTGTGAGCGAAGTGTTGATTCTTGTTAAGTTGAAAATTTTAATTAAACGCATTTTGTCAGCTGTCGCTTAAAGTAGAAACTTTTGCTCGCTGCCTTGCCGAGCTGCAAGCCGAATGTTTTCGCAGAGGCCCTACATAATTGGCTAATCATGTTGCCAGCTGGGGGCGAGGAAGGAGGATCGGAGAGGGAGGCTGTCTCGGCAAGGCACTTGAAAATGATTATGCAAACACCCACTCAAACAAACACAGTCAGCCACTAACTAACGAACTCAACTCTTGCTTGGCTTACATTTAGCCCGAGGTGGCAGTGGGAAGGGCGAAGGGTGAGGGGTGAGTGAGGGTTGGAGGTGTATTTGTTGGCCGTGTTTTTCAATGTTTTCTCAGTGTGCTGCAGTGTGGCAAATTAAAATTCTGACTTTGGCACTTGTTGGCTGTCCCAGTCAGCCAAACATCCAAAACAAATACGAGTACACAAAAAGCGAACTAGAAATTCTCTCTTTGGTTTTTTAATGAGCTAACCCAGAGAAGAGTGAATGAGAAAGGGAGATGCTGCCACAGGCAGCTGGTTCAGTAGTGTCTAAGGCAGCAGCGGGTTTGCATATCTAGTTGAAAGCATCTCAAGCAATCCCTACCCAGCAGTCTTCAAGAGCCTCGAGTCTCTGCTATCTGTGGGGCCACTTTTCATTGTGTGCTGCTTATTTGCTATTTAGTTGCTCAAGCTGTCGCCCAGTTGTCCGGTGTTCCCTTTGAAGCTGCTTATCTTTTTGCTTGGCTTTTGTTTCGGCCTAAATGAAAATAATGAAGCGCATTTAAATGGCACTTGGCAGCCAGAATGCCAGCTTGCCAGCATAATGAGTGCCGAAGGAACTCGTGTAGGAAAAAGGACATCTGTTTTTCTGTTTTCCTGTGTGCGCTTCTTTTAATTATTCAAATTTATTTGTCAGCACAACGTGTGTGTGTGTGTGTGTGTGGAGTAATGTGTGTTGTGGGCGTCGCACTTCCGGCAGCAGAGGCAGGCAACGGCTGTTGCCCTTCAATGGAACCACAGCGAAACTTTTTAATGAGTTTCGATTCATTGCACACACTCGCTCACAGGAAGAGGTCACAGCTTGCAATCAGCTTTGGTTGCCCAAGGAGCTGAGCACAACAACTTGTCTGGTTGCCATTTATTAATTAAGTTTGCTTAAGCGCGCTTCCTTCCCTGACCTAAGCCTAAGCAAAGACAAACACGCTTCGCTATCCCCGTCTGATCCTGGGCACAAAAAACTAACAGCAATCCTTACGCATCTATTCTACCTTTGGCTAGGCAACTTTTGCCTTAACCTTTGGGCCAAACTTTGCTCGTGGCTTTAATTGCTTTCGGCCCCCAACTCAGCAGCTGCTGAGTTGCTTTGATTAAAATTGCTTTTGATTAGTTAAATGAGTTGAGTGCGGTTGAACAAATTCCATTTGTAAAGTCAATATCGCCGCAGAGCAAAACTTCAACAATTCTGCCAATAATTCGGCAGTCTATAAAAATGCCAAACACAGAAGCTAAAGCTAAAACTCTCATGTGTCGCATTGCCGAATTCCCCAAACGTGTCAAGTGCAATGCAGCAGCAGCAGCAGCCAAAAAGGAGGCACTTGAAACGGTGACAGGACATGGCCCAAAGTCAGTTCGAATCGATGTCGAAAAACAGCTCTAAGCTGACGTAGCTGGGCCAAGGCTTCAGTTTGCTGTGTTGTCTGCGAAATATTGCGCATACGCCGTGTTGGCTGATTTTTAACGCTGCTCGCTGCATAAATCACATTTGATGCTTTACAAATGAAATGTGTCTTTGACGCAACAACACGAGGAAAACACGCATTAAATGTTATTAAAATGACAACAACAAAACGAAGGTGACACATGGACAAGACAGACTGACGGGGCGGGCAAAGGGGAAGGGGGCGTGTCGGCAGTCGTTCAATGGCACAAGACACAAATAAATAATAAAGCAAACAGACTGAAGGATTTTCTAACTTAAAAAAAACATCATCTTCATCATCATCGTGAGCATTTTCTTAAATTTTCTGTGTATTATTTTTAAACGCGTGAATTTTGGTGGCAAAATACGGACAGCTTGCGGTGCGTTTGAGACATGAGACACGAGAATGTTGTGGAAAACTTGACGCTTTCCGGGTGGGCTTAAAACGCTTCAAATGTGACAAGATAAGAGATCAACTGTTGACAGCCGCAGTAGAAAAGGGGAGATTCAGTCTCCTGGAGGCATCCCATGAAACTGAGAGCTTTGAAGTTGGATATTAATGCAATAATCGTAAAAGCAAGATTAGCTTTCATCAAAAGTTGACAATGCGAATTTTCGTTATACAATTAACAATTATTTGTGCTTTAAAGTGTCTATGGAAATTCGCCGAGTTTTACAGCCTGCGTCTTTATTGTCGATTAATCACTGCGCATAAACATTTTTTATTTGCCTCAAATAAAATTCCTTTCTCTTTGTTTTCTTCGTTGTGCTTTTTGCATTTTTTATTCCGATTCAATTCGAGAATTAATCACAGCAGCTAAGGCCCGACTTTGGCCTAGGCCAACGGCGAGTATCGAGTTTACACAATGCCAAAGCCAATGACTGTGTGTTTGGCTATGAAACAAAAACGAAATGAAACGAAATAGCCATTATTTAATTAAGCTGGCAACTCTGGCTGCCGAGCAATTAAGATAAATGTCAGTTGGTGCAAATGTAAAGTAACATTTTAATCAATTTTATCAATTAAAAGAATGGACAGACATGCTGGTGAGGAAACTGAGAACTCAGTGGCATCTGAGATGAGGGGGATGCGAGTCTCGCAATAGATTGACAAAATTGAATTAAAAAACTGTCAACCTAAATGAAACTGACATTTGCAGTTGCTTTTAAACAATTTAGTTCGTGTTACACACCAATTAAATTAGCAGCAGAACTTTTCGCCAGCCTGGCAGAGTTGAGTGGAAAATGGTTTTCCACTTGGGGCCAAAAGACTCGTAATGAAAATAATGAGCATTTGTTTGTCTTGAGTCACACTGTGGAATGTTCAATAAATAATTAATGAGCGGCGGCAAGGCAAATCAGCAATCAACGAAATGCTCGTAAATAATGTGAACAATGCATGGCGAGAAATGCACTCGATGAATGTGAGTGTGAATAGTATGTGAGTGTGTTCGACACCTTGACATTGACTTTATCGCAATTGTTGTCGTGTCCTTATGTGGCAAGCTGTTTTGTGCGTGCGCCAAGACAGCAAAAAGTTCAACTAAACTAAGCTAAATTGCCCCCCAAACGGTAAATCAGCAAATTGCTTTAATTTCAGCCTCGCATTCGGGAAAGTCGAGCACGCTTTTTGCTGCACTTTGTTTTTTAGCGAAGCTCGCAAATTGCTTTGTAATGTGCGTGCCCTCGTTTTAGTTTTGTGCCTTGCAGCACTTGAATTTTCACTTGGAAAGTCGCATCGCTCATGGCTCCCAAACAAACATAACACACACTGACATGTGTCAGTTCTTTTAGTCATAGTTTTTTGTTGCCACACCCAGCGCGTTATTAGAATTTCAATGCCACAACGCATTGCGTGTCATTAAAACGTGTCCCGTTGCCGTTCTTATGATCAGCATTTTTCTGCTATGACACACGCACAAATTTGTGTTTCCCCCCCACCTGCGTCGCTTATTGATTTCTTGACAAAGTTTTCCATTTAATTAAAGCCTATGCACAGCCGAGTGTGAGAATTTCATAATCCATTCAATTTTTACGGCCGGTTCATTGAGCTTTCGGGGCGAAAGTTTTGATAAACTCAACGCTGACATCGACATCACACCAAGTTGTCTATTGTCTGCTGGCTTAAATGTCAGTTTCATCTCGCTTTTTGTCAGCGATTTGTCATCGAGTTTCAGCCATGTTCGAAATTGCATTTGCAGCTGGCAATTAGAATGCCGACAGCATCCATCCATCGCTCATACGCAACGTTCGCCTGCCACTTAACGTATTCATATGGGTAATCTGCAGTCTGCCTCTGTCTCAGTCTTTGTGTTAACAAGCTGATTGCCTGCGCTGCACGTATCCTGCAGCTCAGACTATTATCCTGCTGTAGCTTCCTTTGCCATCTCTGCAAGTTTTTCGTCTGCTGCTGACGTTGTTGACGTTGCTCAAAATGTGTGCCAGCTGCTGCCGTTGTTGTAATTATATTTACTGAGCCACAGCCGAGTCTTTGTTCTACTTGCAACAACAGCAACAGCGACGTTTTCTAATCAAAAACAGTTTGCTCGCATTTTGGCCCAAATTAGTTTTGCACTTTGCAATTTGCAGTTGTTCTTGCGGCTTGCAACAAGTTGCAATTGAATGTAATTAGAGCTTAGCCGAACGCTCTCCATCGCTCCATCTCTTTCTCTGTTTCTCTGCTGAAATTACTTCATTTGTGTCTGCTGAGCGATGAGATCTCGCCGGATGCCGTCATTTAGCCGGGGACTGTGTTGCAGTCTTAGAAGTCTGTGAAGTCTGTGAAGACGCGGCCCAACTGTCGTTAAATGTTGAGTGTTAAATGTGGCAAAAATTTCACTGACGCCTTTAAGCGGCACAAAGTGAAATGCGCCCGCTTAAATGGAGAAATGGCCAAGTAGAAAAAGCAAAAACGCAACGCCAGCAACATCGTCAGCCACAGCAGCAACATCTCCGCTCAACTGTCCACAAACGGTCAACGACAAAGACAAGAGTCGAATCAGAGTCAGATTCGCAGTCGGAGTCGGAGGCAAAAGGAAATTGGCAAGAGACGCACGCAGCTCAAATTGATGCGCAACAAGAGACTGTTGCAAGTTGCAAGTTGCTGGTTGCACGTCGCAAACAACTGCACATAGCTTGGCCATGTTTGCGTCTCGCAATTGGCAACATTTGGCGCTGGCTTTGATGACTTTTGCCGTCCGTCTCTGCTCTTGGCTTGCTGTGTGTTCTCAGGCATCAATAGCCAATGCATTTTGCTTTGACTCTGACTCTGACTGTGACTCTGTCTTCGGCTGAGCCTGCTGTGTTTTTTCATTAAACAGCGACAAGCAAACAAACAGCAAACCAACAACGCTACTTGTAGCTGCCGTTGTCCGTCTGCTGAATTTATTGCAATGCATTTTTCCATTTACGTCACGCAGGTATTCGCAATTTGAACGCTTTAATGCGCTGCCAAAAGCATTTCGATGGTCTACCGAAAATTTGAGCTTAGTTGGCTATTTACTTCCACGCTAATGACTCTACTAATTTCTTCATATTTTCCTCTTTTTTATTGCAGGTAAGCTAATCGATCAACTACACAAAACTGCGCCAAGTTCAAGGGGCAACACAAACCTTCGCCAGAGTTCATTAACCCCAACGTGATGAGGTGAATTATGACGGTGAAATACCCTGGTAAAGTAGTAAAAGAAAAGCTTCTGAAATTAGTTGAAAGTCTGTCCATTAAATTAGAGCGGTTTTAGTCGCTCGACTGCCCAACAACAACCCGCAACCACAAGGCCCACTCGATGGGGTCAGTTGGCTATAACGAGAACAACCCCTCAACCATTTCAACCATTTCAACCCCAACTATGCGCTAACCACAAGCTCGTTTCAATAGCCTGCCACAACACATTAGGCAGCTCATTACTCAGGCTCAGAGCGAGGCTCAGAATGGTAATGGAAGTGTGACCAGGCAACAACAAACAATAAACGCAACACACAAAATCAATTTCAATCATTTTAATCGAAGCCATTTAAAATTGTTTAGCGCTTGTGTGTGAAATTGGCGCCCCGAAATTTGTTGAAATTGTTGAAAAATTAGCGGCTCACATTACACACACATGAGCGAGAGGGAAATAACTGATGCTACACACACTGCTGATTGAATTATTAAAGCCGCTAATTAAACGCTTCCGGTCGTTTAGTTTGCCGCGTCGCTCATACGCCCCGTTTGCCACGCAATTTATTTATTTTAATTGATGTTTGCTTTGCTCTCTTCCTCTCTCCACGCTTCGTCCGCTCTTGGAACTGGGAACTGGGGACTTTAAAAAATTGGCAGCTTATTGTTTGTTGTAATTGGCATTGTTGTTGCTGATATCTAAATAATCGCCCTGTGCTAAATTAGACGCCACTTGTTTAGCCCCATTTGCTGCTGTTATTTTTTCGTTCCATGAAGAGTAGAGAAGGGGAGGGGCAGGGGCAGGGGCGTGCCCCTCTGGGGACCCTCGCTTCATTATTGGCGTACGCTTAATCGTAGGTATTACAGCAGCTGGCCCCATTGTGTTTGCTTAAGTACTTCAATTGATTTTCTGCTCATTGTTTATTGTTCTTGTTGCTGCTGCCTCACTCGACTTTTATGCGCTTTGTCGCTTGTTGTATGGCTCTTGTTCCAGGTCCTTTTAAGAGCAGGCTCTCGAGAGCGGCTCAAAGCTGGCTTATTTATTGATTTTGCTCTCGTTGCGCCCACAAAAGTTGGCCCAGCCAATTAATTGCTTAACTTGTTGGCCAATTGGAAATTGTACATTATCTTTTCTCTCATTTTAATCTTATGCTGCATTTGCATAATGATTCCAAAGAATTTGTGGAGAAAATGCGTGTGGGAAAAATGTGGGTCAATGCTGCAGCGACTTTTACTTTTCTTTTCTGTAAGCTGTTGTTGTTGTCTGCCTCTATCAATTTGATTTATAAATTGATATGGGCGTAATATGCTTTAAGTGTTGGGTGCATTGAACCAGACACTGTGAGCTAATAAAGACTTGAAAGCAGCGAAAGTTACAACAAAGAACAGCTACAGAATAAGTGTCTCTATCTTTTTTTTTTATGATTTCTTATCGCTTGTGAAGTCGTAATTGTTGTCTCAGTTTTGTCTATTTGCCACAGCAAACAGTTTTGAAGTCGTTTGCCGGAAACAGCTTATTAACTGTGCCACGCCCGCAGACCAACTGTTAATCAATGCAGCGAGTTGTGGAAAATCGTAAAGAGGATTTGCATTTCCTTAAGCCACGTTTTATGAGCCGAAAGGGTTAACTGCATGCCTGTTGCCTGTCATTTTATGGCGCAACAGACAACAACAGCAAAAGAAAAAAGATAAGTTGGCCAACTCCAACAACTTTTGCACCTGGAATTCAGTTGTTTGCATTTTCAGGTGACTTCTTCGCTGCTTTTTAAAGAGGGACACACAAACCTCAAGCTGGAGCTGAAGTTAAAGCTAAGTAGGGTACAAGTTGATTTATTGCGCTACTTAACAACATTTGTTTGCAGTTAGTTTTTGGCGAAATGTTTTAGCATCCCACTGCCAGTCAAATGGAGGAGAGAAAACCAGCATCAAATTATTGTGTTCTCTCCGTCTTGTCGGGGCGTAAACGCAAAAGATTTAAAACTGCAATTTGCAGACGGAGCGAAATGGCTTTAAAGTATTTTTCTTTACTATGATTTGGGGGGATCGCATTTAATGAACTGGCCCCAAAACGCAGTTGATTTGCGATCTGTGGGGAAATTGGTTTCCCTTTTAGCCAGGCCTGATTTGTGTGCTGATGTCCTGCGGCTGCTGTTGCTGCTGCTGCTGCGCAAATAATTGTTTTAAATTAAACGCAGTGCAAAGCGCCCAAAGTTATGCACAACATAAAAAGCCAGCCGCAAAAGTTTTGTGCGCTATCATTAAGTTGGCAGTAGAATGATAATGAGAAGCAGCAACAACTGCGAACAGGACGGAAGGCAGGAAGCGCAGCACAAAACTAAACTCAAGATGAAAGCTAAACACAAAGAGAGAAACAAGGGAGGAAACTTCCACTGATTATCTGTGGTGGGGAACTGTGCTGAAGTGTGGGCTGCTGGTGGCAATGGAATTAACATTATTAGCGGAAATTCCTGTGCTGCTGGCAAACTTGGCAACGAGGTAGCAAAGGCATCAGGGCAGCAAGGCATCAAGGCAGCGAGAGCTTCCTCGCTGCTGTCACTTTTAACTTTGCGCTGTTGATTTTCATTTTTTAAATGTTTCGCCGTTTCTGCATTTTTTATGACTTAAAGCGCAAAAAGGACGAGCGAGGCTTCATTATGCTGAGATGTGCTCGGAAAAAGCGTTGTTGTGGCCATTATTAATTTACAACTTGGCATAAAACGCACTCTGGCAAAATAAAAAACTTCACGAGAACCGAAAGAGAGAGAGATGCGAAGTGCAATGAAAATGCGACCACGAATTGGCCAATTAAATGTTTCAATAAACAGCGCGAATCATAAATAATCCATCTATTTTTGGTTCGTCTTTCTGCTTTCTGTTTTGGCCTTCCGTTTTTTGTACACTCACATATGTGTGTTGTTGTTTATATGTGACATACGCAAAGCGAGCTAAGAGAGCGGCGGGCAGCAAATGCTCTCTTTGCTTTGGCTGTGCATTTTGCGGGCACCGCCTGAAAGTATGCAGCAACATTTTTGCAATCGCATCGTTAAACAGCTGCATGGGCAGCACTGGCCAGGCAAATGGGTTGCACTAAAATAAAAACACCCACAACGAATGCTGGCATAAATTTAACTTTACTTTTACTGTATGTGAGATCAAATATTTATGTCGCCTGATTTTACGCTATGCTAAAAAGAAATATAGTTAATATTTAATCGTATGCGCATTAACATTATATTTAAACAGCTCGGCAAATGTAATGTTCAGCGTGCTAACAACAATTTGTTGCCCTGCGGCAATGCGCAAAATGGCGCTAGTCATGCAAAGGGTAAAAGCTACAAAATATATGCACACACAGCCACACACAGATTTATGAATAAAACAAAAAAATGAATGCTCAAAGCTGGTAAAAATGTTGGGCAAACAAATGTTTTACATTGTTGGAGGCAGCCAAAGGAATAAATAGAATAAGCCAAAATTATTGCTGACGAGTGAAGGCTTCAAGATACGACGGATACCAGAGAGAAGTTGATAGATAGTATCTTATAAAGACAGTTTGTTTAGAATCAGATTTGAATTGCTTGGGTAAATAAATCCTTTAAATTTTGGAGTGCATACCCCACTCAACGGTAACATCAACAGGGTATACTTTGGAGCGCTGAAAAGAACATTGCAGAATGCTTACATAAACCAGTCCGTTGGCCATTGTCCATGGCATTTGGCCTGCAGCGCCATTAGCCGTGGCTGAAACAGACGCTGAAAGCGAGGACCAAGAACCGGCAACCCACAGTCGACGGCCAAAACCCAGAGCGCAAACCAAAACCAAATCTGAATCCTTTTTATGCAGCGATTTCTTTCGCATACATTTCCTATTCTTTTTATTATATTTTTTCTCTCTCTTATTTTTTTTTGCATTTCTAAGCTGTTCTAATCTGTTTGCCTTTGGGGCTGTCCTCCCCCTTCTTCCCTCTCTCTCGCTCTGCATTTTGGCGTTGGATTTGCATTTAATTTTGTTATGATATTAGTCAGGCTTTTAGGCGGCTTTAAGCGCTGCTTAATTGCCCCACGGAACACGGAACACGGAATACGTTTCCAGGTCCACGGTACGCACCTTTATGAGGCATTAATATTAATGCTGCGTGGATCTTATCAGATTTGGCAGAGCTCTTGACGTCACTTCGTCGCAGTTGGTAGACAGACAGCAGCCGGTGGCTGTTTGCTTTCGAGTTTTGGTTTTCGTTTTCGTTTTCGAGTTTGCCTTTGTATATTTCTTTTAAAATGATTTCCATCAAAATGTTAAATGAACGCAAATAAACAAAACTGCACAGAAATAGAATATTTTCGCTGAAAATCGATCGACAAGAACAACAACCAAGAAAAAAAAGTGGAAATCGTGTTAAACCAATTGCTAGATAAACGAAAAGGGCCGACATAAAAAATAAGAAAGAAACGTGAGCTGTATTATAAAATAAACAACAAAAAGCAAAAGAAATATACTCGTTCAGTGCTCACCTGTAAAATCAATAATATTAATGTGCCCACAAAGATGTCTTCGGGTGGAGACCCCAAAAAATAAATAAATAAAAAAGAAGCGAGCGAGAAATGCAACCATTTGTTATTAGTTAAATTATGAAGTCGCCTATAAAAAATATACGAGCACGGAGCGTGGGGCGTGGGGGCGTGCTGCGTATTTGGTTTCGGGTCCATAAAAAACGTTATCCTAATGCCTGGGCCGAAGTTGGCCATTTTTGCTTGGGCTTTAATCAAAGCAAATGAATTTAAACGAAGCGACGCACAAAGTCCTCCAGCCATTTGCATAGCTGAACTGAACTGAGCTGAAGTCGCTGTAGTGAAACGTTTTTTAAGTGAAAAAAAAGGATGCGAATAGCAATAGATGGGAAAGCATAAAAAAGACGAGCACTCCAAATGTAAAGCATCGCAACGGGACAACAGAGAAAGAGAGGGGGAGAGAATGGGAGACAGAGGCAAGTTGCTTTTTATTTGCGCGAGGATTTGTATAGCTGGAGAGGATAAGCGCTGTATCCGTTATCCTTTGTGTTTGCATGAATTTAATGCAATCTAAATATTTGTGGGCGACTCTTCTTCGCCTGCTTCTCCTCCTCGCTTTTATCTGCTGTTGCTTTTCCTTATTTTTTTAGCAGTTGCCTGAGTATGCTTTATTTAAATGGATTTAGTTTCGGTTGCTTTGTGGTGTGAACAGGCGAACAACTTGATGTTTTAATGCCCTTTGAGACGAGCTCCAAAGCACAGCAAACGCTCATGCATAATACAAGCAGTTAGAGCGGGACGACCATAGTGTCAAACACCGAGCCAGTTAGTGGCTTTAGGCTTCAGTTGAGACTTCGGCTTCAGCTTCGGGCTCAACTGCTGCTGTTCTTTTAGAGTGCCTCAAAGCACTCTTTTATTTTTTTTAGTACTTTATAGTACTTTACAAATAAACAACAGTAATTTTCAAAATTCAATAAAACTGTAACTACTATTTTTACAGTTTAGTGTAACTACTATTTTTACAGTTAAAAAAAAGCTTGAAAAGTCAATAAATTTTGAAGCTTTTTTTTAACTACTTCCTACAAGCAATCTAAAATTATGAGAAGTCAATTACAATTACCATCATAAATATTTATTATATTTTTATTTTCTAGTATTTCAAAATGAATGATGAAAATTAAATCTTAAAAGTCATTTGATCCTTAAAAATAGTGAACAAATTTTAATATTCAGCTGTACATTTTTTTAAATATAAAAATAATAAGATGTAGTCTTCAACTTAAATTTGATTTGCTACTTACAGATTTTATGTATTTCCCCACAATCATAAAACATTACAATAAATCATTTCCATAATAAATATTACCTTAATTATACAATTTATAGGTATTTCTAAATAAATAAAAATAGTGTAGTTAAAAATTATTTTGAAATATAGAAGTATTAAATATGTATGCAATTCAAATAGTGAGAATTCAATTACAATTTCTATACTTTTCAATAGTTTTTAAATACTTCGAAGTGACCTAAAAATAGTAAAAGTACAAAATTCATTAGAACTATGGGAATAGTAAAGAAGTTTAAGTTTGAAATTAATTTATTTATAACTACTTCTAGATATTGGGAATTTATAATATTTATTTTCCAAATGAATAAAGAAATAAAATTGAAAAATTCATTTGAACTATAAAAATAGTAAACAAATTTTAGTTTTCAACTGAAATTGTAACTTTGTTCACGAAGCTTTTTTAACTACTGCCAGATGTTGAGTAAATCAATTACAATTACCATAATTTTCTAACATTTTCTAGTATTTCAAATGGAGTGAAAAAAGGAAATTTCAAATTCATTTGAACTACTAAAATAGTGAAGAAGTTTTGGTCTTCAACTAAAATGTAAGTTTGCTCACGAAGCTTATTTTAAACTACTTCCCACAAGCAATAGAAATGATGAGAAATCAATTACAATTAGCATCATATTTAATGTTTGATTTTCGCAAAAAATAAACTTGCAGCAAAGTTTCTTGGTGTTTCTGGGTAATTCCTTTAATGCGAATTCGACAGTTGGCTATAAATAATCCTACACATAATGTTTTCCATGTTAATGAACTTGTGTGTAAGACTCATAATTTTCGCTTCGATTTGTTGTGCATTTTGTTGTGCGCGTGTGTGGCTTGAAAGCATTTCATTGTTGGCAATTTATTATTAATTCTGCCAATATGCCAAAATCTATTTTCTGTGAATTTTCAACATTTGCTTTGCTATTTTTAGGCTGACATCTGGAATCAGGTAAAGTCGATAGACAGGGGGCTGGAAAGGGGGCGGGGCAGCTACAAGGTGTTAATGTGTTGATCTTTCGGATATGGCGCACGCCGATCCAATTAGCCATCTAAAATTAAACGAAAGGAAAGCCAACAAACAAAACATTCATCATCTATACGGGGGAAAAATGCGCAGCAAATTTTAGCCCCTACAAGCGAGTAATGACAATGCAGACGATAAGCATTTGACAAGGATATCTTGCAGGATATGCGTATCAAACAGGGACTCAACTACGCTAAGCTGAACCATGCCAAACCATACCATAAATATTTGCTTTTATTACCTTCTGGGGCGTGTCTCGCACATCTTTATCGTCCTCACATTCTCCCTCTCTCTGTGAGTGTGTATTATGGCCATGTCATTTTCATTTAAATTGTTGTTGTCGCTGTAATAAAATGCTTAAATCTAGGTCCATATCTACGCATTCGTTATCCTTGGCCAAACGTATAATTGGCGCGTGAAAATTGCCATTTATATTGCACAAAATAATGTGACTGTTGCATGTCTCGTTTTGGCCATTAACAGATTGGCCAAAATGATGCGGTCAACGGTCTATGTCAAGTGGCAAGGAAAATTAGCATGAAAACGAGAGTGAAATGTAAGGGCCGCATTTCGTTGCACTTTTGCTGCAATTTGTTGTTTGCATTTAATTTAGAATGCAACAATATTTCGCACACTATTTTAAATTACTGTGTCGAGGCTGACGTTGTTTGTTGGCAGTGCCTGCCTGCAATTAGCAACAGTCGCTAAAAGTCGCCGCTATAAATAAATATGCACACGAGCTGCGAGTTTTGCCAGCCGCCAGCCGCCACTCGCCCCCTCTCCATCTCGCTTCCCCTGGGAGGTGCTAGAAACTTATGCAGCGGCAAAATTGTTTTATTTCGCCAATGGCGCCAATGGGCTTAGCTCCTATTTATCTGCCCAATTTGAGGCTGGGCACATGGGAGCCATAATAATAACAATCATAATAATTCGGAATCTCTCTCTGTCCCATTGCAGTTCGTCGGCTGGGAGGAGGTGCCACGCCCCAATACAAGAGCGGAAATTGTGCAGGCCATGCGTCGCATACGGGTGAGTAAACGAAAGTAATCTAAAGCAATCTGCATATTAAGCATACGCAGCGTATGTCGCAAGTTTCGCTGCCGTTCACGGCGCCCAATTAATGAAACTTCCCTTTGAATTTCCCTTCAATGTTCCCTTTTATTTTCCCTTTTTATTTTCGCGCGCCGCCCAAAAGCAGGCAACGCTTTTTGTATTTGGCCCCGTCAATGTCGTGAGCTCTGATTACACACATGTCAGAGACGAGCATGTTTATCTGCTGCCCCGCCCCCAACTCTGCCTGCTTTAGTTGGCTTTCGACTGCGTGCGTGAGTTG
Organism: Drosophila ustulata; assembly: GCA_035047365.1. Taxonomy (NCBI): domain Eukaryota; kingdom Metazoa; phylum Arthropoda; class Insecta; order Diptera; family Drosophilidae; genus Drosophila; species Drosophila ustulata. The sequence goes on along the minus strand of JAWNPT010000057.1, from coordinate 9,299,477 downwards.
GCTTAAATATTGTTAGCTGCTGCGACATGTTTATGTGTGTGTGTGTGTGTGTGTGTCTGCTCATGCATTAGCCTTGTCGGGCTTCAATTTGGGGCGCGGCTAATATGGCGCTTGTTATTGTCATGTCTTGTCATTAGAGCGGCAAACGTCAAAGGCAGCCAAATGTTAATTGAAAATTCGACAATTTGCCGTGACACTTTCTTCTCGCCACATACGAGTATTTATCTTATATTATTTGTGTTTCATTTTAGTACGAGTGCAAAGTGCAGAATCTGAAGAAGCGAAAGGTAACCATACAGATATCGGTAAACGGCGTTCGTGTTGTGCTCAAGAAACGTCGACGAAAAGTAAGTCAAAGTCAAATAATCCATCTGAATCTCATAAACAAACAAACACTCACATTGTGTTATTGTTTTGACAGAAAAAGAACTGGACCAATGACCCCGAGGAAATCGAGTTGCTCAATCATCCCATCTATAGAATATTTTATGTGTCCCACGACAGCAGCGATCTCAAAATATTCAGCTATATAGCGCGCGATGCCAGCACGGATACATTCAAGTGTTCCGTATTCAAAAGTCACAAAAAGGTAAGCAAAACATTCCCATTAATTCACTTGATTTATTTGTTTTATAAATTAAGTTCTAGTGTCGCATAAAATGTGGTTTTCATTGCGTCATTTGTACAATTTTAATAATCGCCATTTGGAATTAGTTACTACAGCAATAATCTATCCCCTCGCTGAGCGATATCATTTTGCTCGTTCGGTTTAAATATAAAAACACATTTGCACATGACATTCTGGTTGTCCTGCTTTCATCTAAAATGTGTTTTGCTCGCATGCACAAATTTGGCTGCCATCCAGCACCACGGGGGTGCTTCTCACAACTAACACTGAACTGTACTGTCTGATGTGTTCTCTGTACTCTACTGTCTACTATACTGTGTACTGAAGACGCAGACGACCGGTTAATAAACAAATAAGTGCGATGTGCACAAATGAATGCTAAAGAGATTGCTGTGCGATTGGAATAAGACAAAGGACTCTGCCAATTTCTTACCTTAGATCAACAATTTAGCAGCAGTATAATTAGGTTTTTACTCACTTTTCGTGGCATTCTATTATTTATTTCTATTTCTATCATTCATTCATTTGAATACACTTCTGCCTTGAAACAACATTAAAAATAAATCAGAATTTTGTCACTTTTTTGGTATTTAGGTAAATCTTGTTGTTTCTATTTATGCCACAAAATAATACAAAAAAATTAAATTATTTCAATACACGTTTGCCATTTGATAAACTTGAACATCAATTGATTAGATTTTCAATGATTTGAATTATTATACGATATTATTGAATTTTAGAGAAAAACAAACATATAATTTGTAAAATATGTAAGAAAAGTTTAGACTGGTATTTTTAACTTGACTTTATTGTAATTAAGACAGTTACTATTTTTAATAATTTTGAAGTTTATTTTGATTTATTCAATCGAATTTTCGGCTTGTTATAATTAGGTACGATTTCTCAGCAACTTCCCTTATTTCATCCGCTTTTTCTTCAATTCAATTAGAATAAAAGAAAAGTTTAGCTAGTTGGGATTTCATGTGCAATCGCAAATGACAATTGGCAGCCATTAGCATTCATCAGTGTCCAGTGGCCAGACATTACTTGGCATTCAAATCGCAAATGTTCAACAGCAAATGTAAGACGCAACTGTCCGTCTATCTGACCGTCAGACAGTGCGCCATATTTCCGTATTATGGCCAATGTCTGGCGAACAAATGTGAATGCGAATGCTCAACTCAACTCTCGCTGGCACATAAAAATCTGGACCAGAATATGGCGGCGTCGGCCACTCAGCGACACTCTTGCCTCTCGCCTCACGTTCTGACCGCGATTTGGCAAATAAATAAATTGCTTTTACTTTGTAGTTGCCGCAGCATTGCATTTACTTTGATTTGTTTTGGGTTGCGGTGCAACAAGGCGAAGCAACATGTTATGATAGCCAGGCAGATGAATGTGTGTTTGGGGTTGATTGGCCTTCAACTTTGCCTTAAGGCAATGTCAAGTCTGGCATTTCTATTTAAGGCACTTATTTTCAATTATCGCTGGCATTTGGGGTTCAGCAGACGAAGCGACAGCCTGTCGAAGGCGCTGACAAGTGACACAGTAAATTAGGGGCACAGAAGAGTCTGAGGCACGTGTTGTGCTCGGATTTGGTTATTGCGTATACGCCGTGTGTGCGTCAGTCGATGCAGTGCAGCGGCTAACGACAATAAACAGCAGAAAGTGCAACGCAATTTACACGTTGTATTATGCGATCGTCAGGATCGTCAAAATAAACAGCCGACAAAGTGCTGAGAGCGCTTGATTTATGGCTAAGCAGCCGTGGCAGAAAAGCTAGAAAATCACAATGCGGGCAATTATAAATGAAAATGAAAAGGCACTGTGCGCTGCCTTTGTTTACTTCCGCGAAACACAAAGCAGTGACGTCACGGCGACCGTCAGCAAACCTGCATGGCCGACGAGAAAACGCGTATACGCCATGTTGGCGCTCAGAGGTAACCCAGCAGGCAATCGACCAGCGACCATCGACCATCGGCAATGAGCAAAACAAACGCAGCGTGTCGCTGCCCGAAATGAAGAAAACAAAACGCTCGCGTTAACAGCTGAGTGGCGAAAGCTTTTCTCGTTGGTTGCTTGGCCAAAAGCGAAAGCTCCAACGAGCCGGCTAACTGGCGATCCATCACAGATCGCCATCGCCATCGCCATCGTTTTGGCCATTGTCCAGTGCCTGGTCGACGGTGCGCCGCTTCAGACGTGCGTTGAATGCTTCAAACAGATTCGAAAATTATGCAATCTGATTGCGAGTGTGCGTGAAGTGCAGTGAAGTGTAAAAAACTAAATAAAGATTGTGGTAAAAAGCAAATCGCACAAAAATAAAATGAATACGAAAATGAAATGAAATTTCTGCCAGCTGAATGGGGAATTAACATATGTATAGCAGTGTCACAGGAGAATTAATTAAATAAATTCAGGCAATGGCATGTCAGATGCTCGCAACAAAATATTTCGCTAGTCCATAGATCATCCGAGTTGAAAAAGAAATTAATAATAAAAAAAAAATGAAAGAATATGTGAAAAGTGTTTGTCATGGGCTGTGGTGCGATTCTGCGACTGCTGACGCCATCAGTTAAGCATAGATGAAAAACCAATGACAACAACAACAAATCATTAAATTTGCTTTGTCAAAATGAAGGACCGGCAAATGAATTGCAGCACCACAAGTCGTCCAAACGTGTCGAGTGGCCAAAGAAAGAGTTCTTGTGTTGTCTATAAATAAATTGATTAGTTCCATTTTCGATAAATATGTTATAAACAATCGTTAGACAACTTGGAGTGACGCACTTCGCCAAACTTGTTTATGCATATTACTCGTAAAAATGCCGCAATCCAACTTAATTTTCATTTCGATTTCCATCATCTTCCATCGGCCCACGCACGAATTTCGTTAATGAGGGGAATTGCCCGCAGGTAGCGTTAAAAAGGCTGCGGCTAAAATAAATAAATAATTAATACGTATGTTGTTCTTGATGGCTAATCAACACGTGATGTGTACCTTGAACAACTCTCAGCTCTCAGCTCTCAGCTCTCGTATATTTATTTGGACTATTTAGACTACACAAGATTATTATATTTGTTTTCTGCCCCAAAATGGCAGCCGCAATCGACAGTTGAATTTTCAATTAGTTGAGTCTGTTGAGTTTTCGTTCTTTCGCTGCTTCGCCGCCTTGTTTTTGCATTTAAAACCAAAATAGATCCATTATTTTAATAGCCTGCTCTAAAGTATTTCGAAAATCGAATACGCTGTGGGTTGTGTGTGTGTGTGTGTGTTTTGCTCTGAGAGCTGCAATTTGTTGTGTATAGCAAAAAAGTCTGCGGCTACTTGAAATATATATACATATATGCTTGCTGTATATATGATTTAATTTGTGAGTGCGCTTTTTTGGCATGACTAATGAAAAGTTAATTAGCAACTGACGATGGCGGGGCTGCAAATGCAGCTTTAACCACGTGCGAAACATGCAGCTCGTAAAACGCAACTTGCAACATGTAGCAGCAACTGCTGCTGTGGCGCCTGTGGTTGCGCTGCTTGCTGCGGTTGCCACACAGCTACTGGCAATGCCAATGCCACGACTTATGGCCACAGTAAACACGCGGCAACTGCGCTATAAAATCGCATGTAAACTGAATTTCAGCACGACTAAAAGTTACCCTTTACCAAGCTTGCAACTTTGACATGCCTCTTTGGGGCATTTTCACTGGGTATTCGCCATTAAAATGCGGCACTAAAAAGACCGAGCAACGAACCGTTTACATATGCAGCAAGGCGTGGCAAGCAGGAGGGGTGGGAGGCGGAAAGGGCGGCAGAGTGCGTGGCGCAAAAGATTTTCTGTAAAATTTTCCCTTATGACAAAAGAAAAACGAAAAGGCGCAAAGCAAAAGCAAACAAAACAAACATGGCAGGCAGCTTGTTGGCTTTAGCAAAAGTCAAATGAAATGGAAATTAAAAATCAAATAAATACGCAAATATGCATGTTGTGTTCTGTGTACAAAAAGCGGGGCAAAGTTTTTTAACGATCTTTTCGCACACACCATAAATATTCAAGTAGTTTTCCACCAAGCAAACTCACAGTCGCTTTATTTATTTAAGTTTCCATTTGATGTGGCGACTTCAACTAAATGCAAATTGCCGCAGACACTTTGAGCCAATTTCGCCAGAGTTTTCTTCTGCTTTTACTCTTTTTATAGTTTTCGATTTGATTTATTGGCAATTGCGTCAGCAGAAATCGAGTGGAGAAGCAATCAATCGGCACCTTTGCCTTTTACCTTTGCCAACGCTGCGTATACGCAATGTTTATTTAGCCAAAAAGCCAACGTGATGCGTGTGTTATCCCAGATATATGTTAAATCAGATTTTTAAGTGCCGCTGATTTTGTAATTCCTTTCGGTCGGTTGTGCAAACAGCGCGTAATTCTGTCTGCGCTTGTCAAAATAATTCAAATTGATGTCTCGTTAATGTCATCGTTGTTGCTTACTAGCTAGTTGTTCTTGTTGTCGCCCTACAAAGTGCTCTGCACCACAATTAACATTGATGGACAAGCAGATGAGTGTGTGCCACTAGAGATTCAACACAAATACAGACAGAGACAAAGACTAAAACACAGACTCTTGGCAACAGCAACAGGCACTTTGAAAGATTCCCAAGAAAGTGTCGAGCAAAATGATTTATGCTCAGCGTTCGCCATCTATTATCATATTGCTCCCAAAAAATTGGCAGATTCGAAAAGCTGAAGTTCAGATACCCTTGCAGATTGGTGGTCCTTTTAAAAAACTAGCCAACGCCCCAAGAAACCAATTTTTGGAGTATGGTTTATATTTATATTTATGTCAAAGTGATAGAATTTAACGAATACAATTTGCACAAACAATAAATATTTTATGGTAATTAAATAACATAGTTTAAAAATCAAGAACAATTCAAGAATTTTAAAAAGATTTCTTATAAAAAACTATTCTTTAATCCCACTGTTAATATATTTATAAAAATGCAAAAGAAAAATTGTAATTTTGAAAAAATTTATAATTAATAAATCATTTCGTAAAGAAGGTAATTAATTAATCGAAAGGGAAAAATTCTGATTAAAAAGTTGTAGTTAATTACAAAAAAAGTCATAATTTTTGTATATGTAATTACAATTATTTGATTAGTTCGAAAATATAGGAATACATAAATTTATGAATTAATTTGAATTCTCTTGTTGCTTGTCCTCTCCAAAAATATTAGTCATAAACTCAAAAATGTGTTTCTTAGTTGAGGGATGTTTATAGTAAGCCTGACTATATTAAAATACCCTTTGGCTGAGTAATAGATTCGGAATTTTCAATCAGTGCAATTTACTCTGTGCAGATTAGTTTTCCCCGAATACTCGCACTAATTCGATTACTAAGCATAATTCTTCGGAATTGTTTAAATAACCGCTGTGTTGTGAGTAGACCTTCAAACGCTTGTCTTTGTGCCAGTCAAAATGCAATCAGCTGATTCATGCACATCAACTGAGAATCGAGAACTGCGAATATATGCAAAAGAAATTCAGGCGAATGCAAATCATTCACTTTGGTAGATTTCTGATGGGTCTGACAATGATTAAACCAAAACAAAAGTCACAAGAGATTGACAGTAAAGAAACAAAAACCCAAATGCAGCTGGCAGAAATCCGCGAATGCAAGTAAATAACTTAAAGTAATCGAATCATTTTTAAAATAGGCAAAAATCGACCAAAAATATATTGATAAAAAACCGAGAAGGAAAACAAAAGAGAAATGTGTACTTGAACCGAAGGTGCGAGAAAATGGTGGAAATGTGTGAACAACCTGGGCCAAGGAGCTGCGATAGCCACAGTCAGACAGCTAAACAATTATGAAATTAATAGTCTCTTAATTGGCCGCGATTATCGAAAACAAAAATATATTGGCAACACATTGAACCAAGCCATTGAACCCAGTGAAAAGAAAACAAATACCGCGGACAAGTGAAAAGTGAAAAGTGGACAAACTAAAAGACTGAATTCGATTGAATTCTAGTTGATACGACCTTCAGCAACAGTTCATCGCAGTTCGCACGCTGGCCATGAAGCACGAGAAGAGTCTAGCGATGGCCGCCTCCAAGCAGCGACAACAGCAGCAACCTCATCTCTCGGACTCCGCCAATCCTCGCAGCCCCATCACCAAGGCCTTCGACTTCCTGCCCTGGCCACGCAGTCGCAGCAAGGCAACAACAACGGCAACAACAACTGGAACTGCAGCCTCATGTAGCATGCAACAAGCGGTGGGGGAGAAGCCCGCCGAGGTGCACTATCACAGGAATATCTTTCGCAGTGGCGGCGGCCTCATCCGCGACATCCTCGTGGGCGACAAGGACAAGCCGCAGAAGGAGAAGCCGCCGCAGTCGCCGCTGTCGGTGGTGAAGAAGGCGCAACGCAAGCAGAAGCAGCTGGCGCGGAACAAGAGTCTCGACATACGCGAGCTGATTGGCAGCGTGGAGAACGAGCTGGAGATGGAGAACACGCCCCGGGCCTTGGCGCAATCCTCGCTGGCGGCGCAGCGCTTCCTCGACGACACCTACATCGACAGCAAGCCGCGGCACATACTCTTCAACGACGACGAGAACACCGTGTATCTCATCAAGAAGGAGCAGCCAGTGGCCGCCAGCAAGGCACACAAGTCACCCACAGTTTCCTCCTCCTCTGCTGCCGCCTGCAACGGCGATGTGCTGAAGGCGCGTCTCAAGTTCAAGCGGTTGCCCAGCGACCACTACGCGGCCTCCCCCGAGGCGCTGCGTCGCGCCCAGCAGCTCTATCAGCGCTCCGAGCAGCGCCACATGCTGCAGCGACGCAAGAGTCTCAGCGACGGCTGCTCGCACTACGAGCAGCAGAGCAGCTCGAGCCTGAGCAGCGGCGGCAGCAGCAACGGCGGAGGCGGCAATGCGGCAGTGCAGCCGGGCATTATGCTGGAGCGGCCCAAGACGGATAAGCCGCGCAAGAAGCTCTCGTTCCGGGAGCCCATCGAGGCGGGTCTCTCGCCCGTCGTCGTTGCCATGTCAGCGGCCATGCAGCAGCAGCAGCATCAAAGGCAGCATCAGCAGCAGGAGCGACAGCGACGTCGCAGCTCGCCGCTGGAGCGCACTTTGCAGGGCCACGGGTCGGACTGTGATAATTTATGCAATAATCGCACAAAGGATGCAATTTGCTGTGCGGCGAGTGATCCCGAGGTGGGGCGTATACGCAATGTGTGCTGACTTAATTGCTTGCGAAGCGGATTAATATTAATTGTTTCCATACTAAACACACTCTTCTCTCTCTCTTTGTTCTTCTGTGTCGTTGCAGTCTCAGGCCATGCGCATCGTGCGCACCGTCGGACAAGCCTTTGAAGTGTGCCACAAATTTAATCTTCATAAGAATTCCCTGGAGCCCAATGACGAACGCTCCGACGTCTCGTCGTCGGAGCTGCTCGATGTGGAGCAAATCAGCGAGCAGCAGCTCAGCGACGACGGCGGCCTCTGTGTGCTCGCCAGCGAGACGCCAAAGAAAGGTGAGTTTGCATCACGATAAAGCGACTGATAACCTCGATACTGCTCACCATAAATAAATGAAATGAAATGCTGCTCCATCTGTTGGCCACTTGTGGCGACCCCTTCTGGACTGCATTAGTTTTGCAATTGGGTTTCAGCTTTGCCATTGCCATTGCCATTGGCATTTCAATGCAAATTTCGTGCTGTTTAATTTCGAATTCAGTTCGATGCAAAGCGAGCCAAAAATTTGCATTTAAATTGCATTTTACAAGCACAGCAAACAGAACACAAGCTGGGGACAATGTAAAATGCAGACGGGCTGATGACACTTAAATGCTGGCACATTTAAGAATTTAACCGACAACAAATTAATAAACAATTAAAAGCGAATGTGCAGATTCAACAACTTAATACATTTCATTACCGCACATGTATTGTAAAATATTGAAACACTGAAGGGGAATGAAAGAACACTTCACTTTGTTTCGACACGACACGAGTATTGGCTGAATTTTCCAATCATCTCGGGCTCTTTGACGTCACCAACGTCGACCACGTCGACGCTGCCAACGAAAAGAGCAATGAAGGGGCACACAACAAAAATAAAAAAGAAAACAGAAAGAAATATTTCAATTTCATCTTTTTCTTTGCCTCTCTTGCTCCACGTCTAAAACAAGCGCACGACATCATTCGCTGAAAATTCGCGGAAAATAGCTAATATATTCAAGTATCTCGACGACTTCTCCTGCCAGACAGACAGAGAGACAGAGAGACAGACGAACAGACGGATGATTATAGACGTATTGTATTTTGGCTCGTGTATTACCTGCTGTAATACAAAACCGAAACTTTGTCGCCAAGTTACTTCGCAGCACAGCACGCGAAAATCACGTGTCTCTGTGGCATGTGGCATGTGGGCGTGGCTGCGACTGCGACTGCGACTGCGGCTGGAGGCGGCATTCAGTATTTGGCATGGCTAAGATGGTCGTGTGCCAAAAATAATAATTAATATATTTATTTGCCTTCGAGAACCGCACAAGTTTCACTGCTCTCTATATATGGTCGTGTAATTATGAATACCCTGCAAATATGAGTGATTATGAGTAGAGTCGATAAACTAAAATTGCAGTATTTTCTGTTAAGTATTGCAGGGTATTTGGTAGCCGCATATTGCCAGACAGCGCCTGCTTACTTGTTAATATTCATATTTTAGCAGGCGTCTGTTGACTTTTTAAAAAATTATTTTCGCTTAGCTGCTGTTTGTTGTGGGTTGAGCGATGTGGGATGCCCGCTATGGGCTTATGAGCAACAGATGCTGCCTTTGTGTCTATGCTTAAAGATGGCGTATACAGATATAGTAATAAAACCTAATAACATTGCTTGTGGATTGAATAAAGAGGCGCGAGAGACTGTTGTCAGGGACAAGGTCTTGACTACTAAGTAAATGATGCCAGCCTGAGGTTTAGTTTATGGCCAGCTTAAAAGTATGCTATAGTTTTTGCAGGGCATTTTGAAAGGGAAATTGAAGGAAATGGGTACTTATTTTTCGGTACTTTCAACTTATCTTAAGGGACATTTAAGGAGCGGAGTACTTTCTGTACCTAACTTAAGGGAAATTTAAGGAGTTAAGTACCTTTTGTTTTGGGTACTTTTAGTAAACTGTCGAAATAATTATTTTTGCTGTTTGCTTTCATGTTAATTTGTAGTTTTATTGTTCAGACTAATTGTTTAGTTGCAGCTGTTGAGACACATTTTGCGTGTAGAGCTAAATTTAAATGGCATGTTTAGGCATTTTGTCTTGTGCTCAATTGGTAATTAGGTCACTTCGATTGTAAACTGGATGAATCAATGAATACGAAAATAGCCGGAAAACATGTGCATCACATGCGTAATCATTTTGTAGTCTTCCAACCTTGCCAACGTTGCTTGAAGTCCTTGTTTCATTCGCGTTCGCTGAGGCGTTGCGTTTGAGTGGCATAAATTAGTTATATGAACAATTAAATACACGAAATTCATTGCAATGCCAAAGGAAAATTTTTGAAATCACTTCAAGTGAAACAATACGCAGTTATTAGCATGGGCAATATAATCGCAGTCGCCGTCGCAGTCAGAGCAGAATTAGCCTCAGTTTCATTTTCAGGTGCGAGGTGAGCGCCAAATTGCTGAAATATTTCATATGATCTCGCTCTCTATCGCGCTTGTTATGGATTTTACGACTTTCCGCATCATCATTTACACGCGCAGCGTTCAAAATACAAAAAAAAAAAACATACATAGATTTCAGTTTGTGCAGCTCGCAGAAATTGTTGAAATATTTGCACACAAATCAAATATCAAGCGAACAATACCCAAAATAAACACGGCAATCAACTATGCAGGACCCTTGAAGGGAAGAGGGGGGCAGCCAGTGGGGTGTGTATAATTATATCATTATTTATTGTATACGCAGCATAATCAAAACAAATATTGAAATTAAGCTGCTGTAATTAAGTGGAAATTAAGTGCAAAAAAAGGCACAGCAGGTGTGCAAGTGTGTGTGTGAGAGTGCGACCTTGACAAACGGTTAACTTGGCTCGAACGCTGTCCGGCCTATTTGCACGCTCCAGTTGCTGGCAATTCACTAAATCTGTAACCATTCTGTGCGCTCGTTATTTATAGATCACTTGGCTATAACGCCCGATTTGAACCACACGCAACCACAACGGCCAAACCACTTGGAGCTGCTGCCAACACAGTCGAGTCTACGCAAATCGCCCAACCTGCTGGTGAGTAAAATCGTATATACTTATTAAGCACTTATCAGCAAATTAAATTTGAGAATTCAACAATTAAAATGCCATAAAGGCGCACAAAGTAAAAAGCCATTAGAGTACGAATCTGTATTTCGTTTAGCTCATCTCTATAAATTCATATTCGGAAAGCAGAAATAACAAACCAAATGCTTTGTTTATCTATTTAACTAAAAACAAAGGCGTCGACAATAAAATAACATTCGAATGCGCTTTATTTAGAGGCACTTTTTTCCAACCCCAATTCGGCCGCGTGACCATTCAAAAAATTGATTATAAATTTAATATAAATAAACATCACAAGCGCTAACAATTAAATATATATTTGCCCAGCAAATGTAAACAAATATTTCATAGAAATTTTCGATCATTGTTCGTTGAAGTCAAATAAAGCCAACAAATTGCAAACAGTGGCAATAAATTTCCCTACTGTAAACTAAATAATACACATTTCAAAATACTTTCGAAATTTTACATATTTAAATGCACAATTGAAATTGAAAATATTTATTCGATGACAAATTGTAAAACAATGGAATTTATTTTATGGACTAATAAATACAAACATATTTCACAGCAGTTCTTTTTAAACATTGAATTGCCTTTTTCCATATACGTTAACTTTTTACTAAAAAATACAACTAAAAACTGCAAATAAATTTGGTAGCAACTTTCTAGAACTCTCGCTGTGCTATTGAATTTAAATAGACTTTTTGTGTATGCGATAACTTTTTGCAAATAAATTTAATTACAAATTTGTAGCAGGTACTTTTTATTTTATTTTTAAAATTAATATAAACAAGTCGAGCAATTAGTTTGGCTGGCGTAGTTTTGCACAGTTAATAAAAGTCGGCGGGATACGAGCATGAGCTATAAATAAAAATACATTTAAATTCTGAAATTTATAACAAAAATAAATTCAGCATTTTCCACGACTGTCTAATAAACTTTTGCTCGAAATGTGTTTTGCTGGCTGCAGTGCGACGTGGAGGACAAATCGCCAGGATCGCCTTCGTCGCCGCGCACTGAGATCACGCAGCTGAAGGATCAGCTGGAGGCGCAGGCTCAGCAGACGCGCCAGGCTCTGGGACAACTGATGCTGGTGCGTGAGCAGCTCATCTCGGAGACGAACGCGCGCATCGAGGCGCAGGTAAATAATCGAGGATCTCAATAAATAATTTATAATTAATCTCTCTCTCATTCATTAGGCGCGCACTCAGCAGCTGCTGCAGCAGAATCGGGAGCTCCTCGAGCATCTGGCCTCGCTGGGGGCCTACAATGAGCAGCAGAGCGCGGGGCTGACGTCGGCGAACATTGGCTTGGCGCCACAGGTGAGTTCAGTTCTCGTTCACCTAAAGAGTTTATGTTCTTTTTGCCCTGCCCACTCTCTGAAAACAGAATTGCGCTTTGATTTATGCCTGCATCATTTTGTTGCCTTACGAATCGAATCGAATCGAATTGAGAAGATGTGAAAATATTTTTGCATTGCATGTTTATTTTACTTTTGCTGCCCGCCGAGTTTATGATTTTTTTTTTTGATATTGCGTTTCGCTTGCACGTTTTTCAATGTTCGTGTTGTTTGTTTGTTTGTTGTTCATTAATCGCATTGAGCAGCAGCGTTTTACTGACTTGCGAATACCCTCACTATCACCAACAGCAGCAGCAATCGCAGCTGCAGCTGCTGCTACAGGCGACCAGCAACAACAACAATCTGGCCACCATCAATCAGCAGATCAACAATCTGGGCAACATCAATCAGCAGCTCACCTCGCTCAGCCACCAGCTGAGCGGCCTCAACCAGCAGAGCCAGAATCTCCAGAATCTGCAGAGCCTGCAGCATCAGTCCTCGTCATCGGCAACGTCGTCGCCCCAGCAACAGGCGCAGTTGACGCCGCCAACGCCGCCAACAGCAGCGCCCAGCGGCAGCAGCAGCGCTTATCCCTCGATGAGCCAGCTGCACAGCATCAGCAATCAGCTGCAGCAGCAGCAGCAGCAACAGCAGCAGGACGCGCTGTCCAAGGATCTGTTCCAAGTCAATCAGGAGCTCCTGAATCGCCTGCAGGCGCTCAACCTGAATGCGAATGCGACGGCACAGCAGCAACAGCCAACGCAGGCTCAGCAGACGCCGACGGCTTCGCCGCACAACTCGTACTTCTTTGTCAATCCGTTGTCCTGCACACCAGCCACGCCCACAGCGCTCAGCAGCGGCAATAACAACAACCCAAGTAACGGGGCGTTCAACTTTCTGGCATCGCCCAGCGGCATCTTGACGCCGATGAACCGCAACTCGTTCACGGGCAGCAGCTCGCTCAACGAGGACCTGCGGCTGAGCATCGAGCAGAACCTCAACAACCTGGAGGAGCAGCTCAAGGTGGCCGTCTCCAATGGCAATCTGGCTGGCCTGGCCTGCGGCGGCGGCTCGACGGGCACCCGGGACACAAGTCGCAGCTCCTCGACGCTCGACTCGCCGTCGTCGCCCCGTCAACGCAACAGCAGCAACAACAATCTGAGTCCCGGCAGCAGCACTCACAGCAACAGCACCAACACCAACACCAACAACAATAACAACAACAATAATGCGAGAGAGACGCGCTTCAACACGGTGCTGTTGCGGGTCACCGACGAGGCGGGCCATCAACGGAAGCTCTCGGCCACGCCCAGTTTCATCACGCGCAGCACCAGCGAGAAGGTTCCCAACCGCAGCCAGATGATGAGCCAGGTGCAGCGGACAGCCTGGGCCAGGCACACCACAAAGTGAGGCATCTGATGGATGAATATGAATAGTCGGTTAGGCTAAGATGAACGAGTGTGTGTGTGTGTGAGTGTGTGAGTGTGCGAGTGTGAATGCGAGTGAGTAACAGTATTAAATAATAGCGCAAATTTCGTTGTAATCGTAGTTTGCATCGTAAGTTCGTTGGCAGCACAACGCTCTAGTCATGCGAAAGTATTTTTGAAAACCCTATCTACAGGATACAAACTGCAGCATATCACAAAATACTCTTAATTAACAAAAATACCCCTAGAGATCCTATTTAAACAAGTAAAAATTAAACATAACATATTGTATGGAAAAAAGTATTTTGTCTCCCCTATTCAAGTGTCAAAGTGTTAGTTGTTAAGTTTTAGTTAAAAACTATTTTGTAAATTGTTGTTATTTAATGTAATACTTCCAGAATTGTTTGCTCAAAGAATAACCAAAGTGAAATCCAAATTACACATAAATAAAAACCAATTAGTTGCAGCAACTCTTAAGTATACAGATACTTAAATGATTATTTATTAAGCCACAATGAACAACAACAAACAACAGCAATAAAACTGCAAATGCATATAGTCGAAACAGAAACGCATCTATTAAAGCAATATATAATCATTATGCTCGTACTTTGCACTTTACGCAGCATTGAACAATTTTCCTAATGAGTTTTCCACAGCATCAGCGGCAGCGGCAGCAGAAGCAAAGCGTTGCATACTTTCGAGCGCAGTGCAAATTGTCAGCCAACGTGGCTGAGCAAAAAAGTGCTGCATACTTTTGCGCGCATTCGTAATTCGCAGCTGGATAATGAACGGCCAAACAGGCAGTGCATAAATTTGGCGTGATAAATGAAAAACGATGGCAAGCAGAAGTTGCACGCAACAAAAAAAATAAACTCAAGTGTCGCGCAGTCTCCCCCCCCGCCCCTCTCTCTGATAGTCTATGGGCGCTGGTGGACAGCAATTTGCACACATAACTCATTTGCATAAATTTACACACTGACTTTCATTTTTTTTTTGTGCTCGTTCGCTTTGTTTATGCTCCACTCATTTTCACACAGCTCTCGTCGACGGCTAAAGTGGCTCGATGGTTTCAACAGCTGCCCTGGCATACCGCCTCATTGTCTCGGCCCGAAAGCGGCTTCGTTTCCGGCGACTCGCGCTCCGAGAAGTATCAGGAGGATCATTTCTATGGCGGGATGGCGGTTAAGGAAACGGATGATTTATGCGATGAATTTCTGCTCGTCGAGGGCAGCAGCACCATTTGGACTAAGTTAAGCGCCAAAAAACGTCGTAAATTGCTTGGCATGCGTTTGGGCAAAGTGACAACATTTTAACATTGTCCCTCCATCGCCCCGCCCCTCGAACAACTTCCCATATTCAACCACTACCAACCGTAATGTGTGCGTTTATTAGCTGTTAAGTGAGAGTATTTTTTTAGACATAGCCCCAAGCAATGGCAATTTTAAAGACCAGCTAGGAGAGATAGCATAAATAGAAGTACCACATACATATTTAAGTGTAAGCTTAGCTAATATGAAAATCAATAGACTAAATGACCAAATTAACCCAAACGAACGACATGCTCATTGAAATGCCATGAACACTCACAAACACTCACACACACATAGACATGGAAAAGAGATAAAAGCAAACAGAACAGCAAAAGGTATGAATAAGCGTAGACATAAGTCAATTAGCGAGCATAATGCTTAAGCTCAATGTGTATTTAAGTATTAATAAACTAAGTGAAAGTATTTGGCATGTAAGACACATCGTCAGGCAGGCAGGCAGCCTGGCAGGCAATTCATTAGGTGGACAAACAGGTTGCATTTATCATACGCCCCGGTGGCACGAACGAAACACTAACGAAACACAATAAAAGCCCCGCCAATTGCTGCTTAACTTGGCCAACTTTTCATGTTTGAGAAAAACTGGTTATTAAGCTAAGCAAACACACACACACACACACGCACGTACAGCTTCCTTACGGATTTGACTTACTGGAAAAAATATGTATGGCAAAGCAAATAAGCCGAGGAAGGCAAGGCAACAAGGACACTCCGACCACATTGTGGATTGCGGATTGTGTTGTGTGCGCACGCAAAATGTTTGTTATTCATAAATTTTTCAGCATCCAGCATTTTATGCATAAATCGATGCCACTTTCATGTGGTGTGTGTGTGTGTGTATTTTCGGGGAGCAACTCTATAAATTTACTGCAGCTGCTCACACACACAGTTACACACTTGCAATTGCCTGGCGGGCAGACAGGGCGTATAAGTGATTACCCCACTGCGAGTGGTTTTGAGTGGTTTTCAAGGGAACTTCGCAAGCAGGTAGATAGTTTAAAGTTTCAGCATTCGATACATTTAATTAAACAATTAAAACTAGTTAATAGTTAGTTTAAGCCAAGCGACGATTTTCCTAACGAATTTAGGGCATTTTTTATTCTCATTTAGCTAAAAATACGCAAATTAAAGCGAAATTCGAATTCAAATTAAATTAATGAACGTAATGGTTTTAGTTAATTTATGCAACAATTTTTGAGACTGAAACTGAAATTTGTACTAAGCATAAACGAGAGAAAAACATGCGCACACACACATATATCACTCACACACTCATACACACACATTCCATGAGCATTTTTTGCAGCAAGCTATTTAAAATTAGATTAATTCTATTTTATGTTATTAAGTTCAGGCAACAAAATAAAGTGAATAATAAAAATAAAATGCACATGCAGTTTTAAGTGCCATTTGCAGGCGATTGGTGTCCTCGTTGTTGTTGCTGCACACTTTGGTGTTCAATTAATTTAACGTGCTGCGCAGCAGGACAGGAGCCAGGACATGCGAGTACACAGCAAGTGGGCTTGGCTACATACTAGGCCAACCAGATGGGGCGTGAATGTGGGCGTATGTGAACGAGCGTATCGCATATTGAAAATTAGAAAACAAAGCCAAGGCGACGCTCGTGTGCGGTCATAATTACCACGACTACAAACTGAAACAGAAAGCGAAACAAGCGAAGCGCACTAATGGAGCGATGAGCAAATGAAAAATGAAAAGCGCGCGACATGCGATATTTTTATTTTGCGCTGCTCTTTTTTTGACACTTTTTGGGGCAGAGGCCGGGACATAATTACACTGAGCTAAAAGCCATGTAAATATATAGTGTGCTCGCCTACATACTGACCCTGAAAACAGGATGTTCGCATCACACATACGCCATGTGTGCACGTCGACAGCAACAGCAACAGCTACCGACAACATCAGAAGTAAGTTGTGTGACAGCGACAAGAAACAGTTGAAAGTGCCGCATGTCCTGTGTGCTCCTGCGGACGTCATTCACTTTCGCACTCACACTCACACTCACACTCACACTCGTACACATTCACATTCATATTCACATTTATTGCGTGGCTTTTGCCCCACGCCAAAGCCAACGTCAACGTCAGCGTCGACGCGTTTAATTCACATTTTATTTACGCTGCTGCTCGCAGCGTAATTGTTGCTTCCTTGGCCAGGACATGGATACACTCGCATAGTACGTTCGCGTTGGCGCTGCACGGCGGACGTGTGCGCGGCTTCAACTTGTGTGTCCCGATGTCGAGTGAAAACGTGGATCCAACTGCCGAGTCCGCGGACTCCATGCGCAGCACTCCAGCCGCAATGCCGCGTCGTCCCAAGCCGGGCATTCTGCGGCTGGACATCGGCAAGCCGCGGCGTTCATCAGGTGGTTCTGTGGACTTTCGATGCGCCAGCGTGGTGCCACCATGTGGAGGAGGAGCAGTAGGTGGAGGAAGTGCCGCAGGCGCCAACAGTGAGGTAAGTGAGCATGATTTACTGGACACCAGGGAGTGCTTACGATTTGCTGCTCGCCACACACACACACGTGCAGCGCAGAGCAAACCAAAAACCAATAGCCATAAACAAGCAGCACCTGGTCAAAAACATCGTCATGTTCTGCCTGGCAGCCAACAGATCAAATCGTTCGTAACTCGTTTACCAAATTTACCAGCTTGTTATGGATAAGTCGACGACAAAATACCCTGGCGGAGAACGAAGCAGATTTCTAATGAAATTCGGGTTTGGGGTTTTGCTCGCTTTCGAATCCTTTAAATAGCTCTGTGCAATGTCAGTGCATCCATCACACAAAGCCAATAATTTCGAACGACGAGTTAATCCCCAAGGAAGCAGCATGAATACATTCACTTCTGATGAAATTAAAGTGAATCAATGAGCAGTCACCCACGCTAAAGAGCGTGTAAGCCAACTGATGTCAGCACCAGACGAGTCAATACCGCACAGAGACACAAATGCAGTCATTGAATCACTGAAAACTTTCCCTGCAGATTTCTATGGAAATCATGCATATAAATAGAACACAAATGTGCTCGGCGAAATGAACTTTAAAATGCGCACAATATTAAAAAATAAATAGCCCATTTATCCATATATTTACCACACTAAGCTATTGAAATATTATTAAAATGTACCCACACAATTCTCTGGAAAACGGAACGATAATATTGAAAATCTTTTCCGAATTAGATTTGCAATGAAAACCAGCTGGAACTCTTCTTGTTTTGATTTTTTGTTTTTTTTATTTTATTTAATTTTTTTATTTGCATATCTCTGAGAAATAAGTTGTTCAGCATTTTCTTGTTTGGTTTTTTTATATATATATTTATTTTTTAATTATTCAGGCTATAGCTTTCTGATCACTTAAAATTATAGTAATATAGTTATAGACGTTTTACAATATAATTGTAAAAATTAAATTGAATAATTCCATATTATTTGATACACCAATTACTTTCTTAGTTATTATATATATTGATTAAAATACAAACATTTGATCCCTAATCACATGTTTTGCTATATTATCGATTAATTTATTAAATAATATATAAAATAATATATAAAGCCACGAACGAATATGATACTTAAAATCATTTCTTACATAGACCTTAAATTTGAATGATATGGAACACTTCATGTTTTCTATTCATATTTTCTATTTTATTTAATTATTAATATTCATTCTAGCTAAAGCTTTTTAATTATTTCACTAGTCACTAGAAATATTTGGTAATACATAAATAAATTAATGTATGTTTTTCTACACTTAATACTTCTAATACGTGCACGTATTAGATATATTTGAACAAAGTATAGTCCAGAGAGCAGGATATAAACAGCTGATTTTTCGTTGAATCAAAAGGATATATGAATGTGGTATATATGAATATATATATTAAACTGACAGCCTTAATTTAGAAACGTAAACATATTCAAATGTGACATCTTCCATATGCAAAACAGTTTTAAGTAAAATCAAAAGTACATAATGCTGGCAGCTCCTTTTAAGAGACACATATAATTTGAGTGGGATCATCAACGCAGCGCATGCAGATGGGCAGTTAGACCGCACCCACAACAACACACAGCACTCGACACACGCACAACAATAATGCGCAGTCGTTAAGTCATAAAGCTAATGTGGAATCTCAGCAAACCGAGCGGCATTTGGCCAGGTCGTAAGTGGGTCAAGTAGGCGTAGAGAAGAACAAAACGTATTTGGCTGGCGTTGACGCAGAGTCGAATAAAAGTTGCACTGCAACAGCACACGGAGAACATTAATCAGAAACACAAGAACAACGAATATGTCTGCCAACGTCGGCGAACTGCCGATGGACAGCTTGCGCTTCGTCACCGGCAGCTCCTACGAGGGGTCCTGGAACAAGGACGTGCACATGATGGACGGCTTCGGCAGCTACCGCTTCCCGGATGGCAGCGAGTATCGCGGCAGATTCGTGCATGGCAAATTCCACGGCTATGGCCAGTTGAAGCTGGTGGCGCCCTATCGCTTCACCATCAAGGGCGAGTTCAAAGCCGGCAAGCTGGTGACCATCGATGACATGTGGTTCCACGATGGCCTCCACGTCCAGGGCAGCTTCCAGAACGGCGAGTTTCTCTGCGACGACTGGGACTATTTGACGCCCCAGGATCGTCGCTACCAGACCGAACGCTTCTACGGCCAGCAGCCGGTCGGGCCGACGTCCTACTTGACGAACAATCTGTTGGCTCGCCAGGTGCCCGATGATTGCTACGATGCCGAGGAGGGCATCTTCAATGCCAAGACTGCTTGGATGCAGGAGAGGCCGCCGCCCTTCTCCAAGAGCGTCTACGTGAACTGTCCCAAGGAGCGGCTTTGGATCATTCGCCATTGTCGAGCGGCCCACAAGTCTCAAGTGGTTGAACCGCTGCCGGATTTCTGTTGCAAAATCGTTGACAACAATCTGGCCAATGAGGCGGCTCAATTGCCGAACATCACGCTTTATGCGCCCAACAGAAAGGTTCAACGCGAACGCTACTTTCCCAAGCTGTGCAAGGCGAAGTCGGAGCCGGATCGCACAACTGCCGACTTCCTCTTTGCCGCCGATCGGCCAAAGGATGGCAAACAAACGGCCACCGAGCTGTGCATCAGACGCCACTTTGCCAGGCAGGAGAAGGACATCGAGGAGTTCACCGCAATGTGGAGACGTCGTCCACCAGGCGAAGCGATGCGGGAACCACGGAGAGCTCGCAATTGGACCAGCACCTCGGATCTTGAGAATGTCGACTCGGGAGCCACAGTCTCCGTTTCGGGGAGTCCTTCGGATGTGTCGCTGCTTGAGAATGTCAAGGACAATTACGATACTGCCTATTGGATGGCGCAGAAGAAGACTGGCGACAATCTTTATGTGGTCCAGTCGTATATGAAGCGACCCACCAGCTTCCTTGACATCAATCATTCCATGTTTCACTTATAGCTGGTTTCAGAAACCCAATCAAATGGTTGAAGGGCAACATGCTGAATGAAAATTGAATTCACCAAATTGTTAAAGTATAATTAAATGTCACTGTCCGGTAGTATAAAGTGTTGTTTTCCTTAAGGAATATTTTGCAGTGAATTCAGCAAATTTGTGCACAGCAAATATTTCATGCAAAGGCTGTGCGAAAATATACTTTGAATTGAAAACATATTGGATGTGAGAAAATAAAAGAAGAAAAATGTATTGTGCTGCATACAATCATTTTTAGATTTGACATAGTTTTCTAGTTTATTTCCAATGCAATGAATATAGATTACAAGAGATTAAGATGCTTAATTTAATTTAATTTAAAATTTCCCAGGGTTTGCAAAGCGTTTCTATTTTCCAACAACAATAAGTATACTATTTTTTTTTACATTTTTTTTTAATTGTTCGCATTAAATTGTAAATTATTCTACATTCATCTGTCAAAACAGAAGATTAATTCCATTTTATTCTATTTTCTAGTTAGTGCTACTATTTTTGCTAGTGACAAAATACAAAAATAAAAAGATTTTGTATTAAAATGTTTTGATTTTAATTTGCTGAATTAATTGTTTATTCCATTTTATTTTGTAAATTAATTTCCTTTAAATTTCTAATTAATCAATTTGTATTGACATAACGTGTCAGTTATCATTACAGAAAATTATTTTCAAACAATATTTTTTTTATAGTGATACTTTAACTAGTGACAAAATGAAAAAAGTCTACAATTTTTAATCGAACTTGATTGTAACTTATTTTTTGCCATTTATTGGTGCTTACAACATTAATCAAATTATTTTCCATTTAATTTTGTATAGTAAATTACATTTAAAAAATTGGCATATATCTTTAAAAAGAACTGATTGCGGAAAACTGTAACATTAGTGTAATGTTGATTGACACATCAACATGTCTTTTATTCTGTTGTCGTTCAGGCAAGCTGTTTAAACATTGTTTATTCATGTTGTTTCCGAGTTGCTCAAAAACAACACATTACATTTGCGTTTTATACATTTATATTGTAGTATAGTTGAGTTTAGCATAGACGCGAACAAGATCTGCGATCACCGATCAGCGACATGCCGCAGTCAAGAAACTCCCACAGGCAGTCGATGAACTCGAAGATTATCTACTTCATCACGGGCACCCAGTTCAGTGGCGGCCACAATACGATGGGCATGCAGGACTACGGGCTGTATGTGTGGCCCGACGGGTCGAAGTACGTGGGCTTGTTCCGGGACAACAAGTTCCACGGCGAGGGCTACATTGAGCTGACGGCGCCGCACAGCGTCTACTTCAAGGTGCGGCACGAACACGGCAAGCTGATCAAGATCGACAACATGTCGTTTGCCGATTATCTGCAAGTGAATTTCAAGTGGCATGGCGAGACGATTAGCTTCGAGAACTGGGACTACTGCAGCAGCAAGGATCGCCAGTTTGCGGGCGAGAAATGGGAGCCAATGGTGGCGGTGGGTCCTCAAAAGTACCAGAGCAGGGAGGGACCTGAACCGCCAGCATTAGCTCGCAACATCTTCGATCTCGGCTTCGGCAAGTTCAATCGCCTCGGCTGTCTGACAGACATTCCCAGTCACCTCTCCGAGACGCCAGAGTTCTACGTGGGCTGTCCCAAGCAACGTGCCTGGATACGGAACAATTGCCGGCACGACGAACTCGACGATGCCCTAGATCCCGAGGCGATGGCGCAGTTCACGCGCGAGATCATTGAGAACAATCTGCAGAATGACAGAAATGTGGTTGGCGAACCACACAGAGAACTGGCTTCATCGCCCAGGCACAAGACGCGTCTCTGCGGAGACTCCAGCGACAGTTCGATGCCAGCGAGGCAAGTGCTCTGCGGCGGCAGCTGCTCCGACAGCAGCTCCTCAATGCTCGAGAGGAGGCACATCAGAACCAAAGTGCAGAACTGCCTGAAGTCGAATAAAGTGAATCTGCACACATCGATCGCCGACACATTAATTAATGTTATGCGCCATTAACCCAAATTCCCCAAATGTATTTTCCCTTTTTGTTTTGGGGTCAAAGCCATAGACGAATAGAATTATATTGCATAGCCCAAGGCGTTGGCTCCATGTTTGAGTGTTAGATTTATGGAACAAACAAAGCAACACCTTAAAACTGCAATCGAACATGGAAATCCACTTAAAAGCCACACATGTGTGTGTTGTTGTCTTCTATATTTTGGGTGTGGCAATTGGGTCAAAACTCTGCCTCTGCCTCTGCCCCCACCTGGCTGCCTCATCTCTGTGCTGTCTCTTGGCCATTTGGCGGCTGCAGCTGTCACAGCGGCTAATGAACCCATAAAGAGCCAGCAAATTATGCTACACGTGCGACATGATTTCGATTTGTGAGCGAAGAAGCGAGAGGGAGTGAGCAGAGCACGCACAGATAAATTTTGACGTTAATTAAAAAGGCAGCAACCGAAAAAGCATGGAATACACATATAATAGAATAGAAGGCGGGCAGAACTTCATTTAATTAAAAGGCCACAGTCCAAAGTCGGCCAAGCGAAGCGATAGTGAAATCTGGAGAGCGAAAGCGAAAGCGAAAGTGAAAGCCAAAGCGAAGCACAAGAAACACAGCTAAAAGTTATATGAAAACATATTTCAATAGTGGGCGCGGAAATTGTCCCAGTGTGTGTGTGTGTGTGTGTGTTTTTGTTGCTGTTGTAATTTTGCGATTTTCTTTATCAACCCTTGCATGTTTGATTTTCATTTACATGCCAGTGGCTGGCCAAGAATACAACGTGACTCAATCCTGCCACACACACACTCGCACACACACAATCACAACCATCTAAATGAACATTCAATGTCCTGTGCCGTGTTGTCCTGGACTACGCCCGGCACAGCGTTGTTGTTATCACATGCCGCTGGCGATTTTAACGCTCATTCGTCTTCGTTTCAACTGGGCGAGGGAGTCAGCGATGGTCAGTCACCTGCCCTACGCTCCCCTTCCCGCCTCGATCCCCTCCTTCGCTCCTACCTCAATGCCCCGGCGCGTGTCTATGTAAATTCCTTAACGTTCTCGCTGCCTTTATGTGTGTGTCTGTCTGTGTGTGTGTGTGTGTTTTGGGCACGTTTTGGCTTTGATAAGTCCGAGTCCGAGTCCTCGTTCTAGTCTCTAGAACTAGCTCTGGGTGGGGTTTCGGGTTGGCTTCATTCATATTCATTCATTATTAGAAAAAATTTAACTCCTCTAGCGGTGTGGCGGGTGTGTGTGTGTCCTTTTGATGTCCTGTGTGTGGCCTGGCCGCTCTGGCCAGCTCGCTAAGCCGTTCAGTCTGCGCATAAAGCTGCTCCAAAGCGCTACGACGGCACAAAAAAAGCAAGAAACAAGAACAGAACAAATCAAACTCTGATAGACTCTAAAGACAAACTAAAATAATATTTAATAGTAATCAATTTAAACAAATTATAAAATAAATAAACGAGCACAGAAATCATACTCGGAAAGACTCTAAATTTAATTTTATAAATAAAAATAACTAGACAAGAAGAGAGATACTCTGAAGATAAAATATAATAATATTTAAATAAATTATAGAAATAAATACAACTAAAGGACTCGAAATAATTTAATAAGTTTACCAACTAAATTAAAAAAAAATAAATTAAATTAAACAAGATCACAAATCAAACGCTGAAAGACTCTAAAGACAAACTACGAATCAAATTTAAAATTAATTAATTTAAATAAATTATAAATAATACACACAGTGATTTGCAAGAGTATTACTATTATAAATGAAATGCATAAGTCTAGAGTGCGATAAGTTGTAATTAAAGTTGAACAACTCGCAGAACAACTCGGGCGTCACCTCACCACATCAATTATCCGTGACCTGGGCGCCGCCATGCGACTTGGATAAGGACAAAGGAGGAGGCTGGCAGATGCAGAGCAGTGCCGACGAGCGCCGCGAATACTATCGAGGACAACGGGGACGCAGGTGAGTGTGGCTCAAGTACCTGTTTTCAAATGACTTTTTTGCGAATCGTCCAACACATAAATCACATGCTCGCAGAACTGCTTCACAGGACGATAACAGATCCTATGAACTAAACGGTAGGGGCGACAAAAACTATAAACTTTAAGCTATAAAAACAAGAGAGAGAGAGAGAGAGAGAGGTGGGCGGGGCCAGAGTTACAGCATTAGTTTAACAGTTTGCTCCGCACAGATTTGCCGACAGCGCATAACCAGAGCAGCGACGTCGACAGCAACCATCAGGACTCACAGCATCATTATCTGCCACAGGAGCTGCAACAAAATGGCGTCGGCGATGTGGACGACGAGGAGGACTACTCAATTTCCGTATCGGCGATAATGCAGAGACGTGCCAGTGTGCGTGGCTATCGAGGCAAACGCGGCAGTCGCAGCTCGCGACGAGCATCGAGTCCCATGGATCACGTGCTCGACAGTGTGGAGCGACGACGCTCCAGTGTTTACACCACCAGCTCAGGCAAGTGCTGAACTCTCTGTGTTTGCAAAGATTTCATTTCGTTTAACTTGTTCGGCCTCGAGTGGCTAATCAATTGGTACCCAGAGAGTGTGGGGAGGGGGAACTGCCTGATGTAGTCGTAATTTCAGGCGCTACGTGCACCCATTTGGTGGCACGTGGTCAGACGTGGCGTATGTGTAATGTTTGCCTTTCTTTTTACCCGCTGTACCAGAGGAGGGCACCAATCAGGAGTCCACGCAGGAGCAAATCTTTGAGAACATACGCCTGCATAAGGAGGTCATACAGTCGGTCAAGCTACAGCCATGGCCGATACGCAAGAAGCTGAAGCTGGTGCGGCAGGTGGGCAAACAAAAATTTCACGCCTCGATCTAAGTTCGATTTTATTTATGCAATTACGCCTCTCTGTGTTTGTCGACAGGCCAAAACGTATGTGGCACGCCACGAGGGCGCGCTGCAGGAGCGCTTCGCCATGTCACGCAGCACCCGAGATTTGTGGGCGAGGTTTAAAATTTTAATGGCAGCGGTAAGTGAAGGACTCACTCACACTCCCAGCGAATTACGAGCTGCGTGCAGTCAAGGACCAAGTCTAGTCCTGCCAACATGGCTGGCCGAAAGTGTCCTGCATTTATTTATGCTTGCCAAATTTATGGCGCTCAAATAAATCTGCAGACACATAATTCACAAACTTGTCGACATGCTACATGAAAACCAATTAAAATACGAACACAGACTACGCCTCTGACTCCAGTCGCCAGTCGACAGTCTCCAGTCTGCAGTCTCCAGTCAGAATTCATGCATAACTCATGTCGCCTTTCTCTCTCTCTCTGTCTCTCCCTCGGTCCCTTGGACTTGGCAGCGATGGCGGCATTGGAAACGGGAAACCACCAGTTTTCTCACAGTGCTGATTCCCTGGGAGCTGCGCATCAAGGAAATCGAATCGCATTTCGGCTCCGGCGTCGCCTCCTACTTTACTTTCCTCCGCTGGCTCATGTGGGTCAACATTATGATTGCCATTCCGTTGGTGGCCTTTGTCATTGGACCGGAGGTGCGTCCGCCTCAGCCATTGTAATTGCTCTTGTATTCATCGCTGTCTCTCTCTCTCTCCCTCTGTCTATATATATATATATATGTAGTACTTTGCCACGAAACACGATGAAACGGATCCGCGCAAACGAATGTCTGAACCGGAATATAAAGTGGCCGGTAATCTTTTCACATTCTGGGAATTTGAGGGCTACTTGAAGTATTCGCCCATGTTTTATGGGTAAGTCAACTGCATAAAGACAACTTGTTTTACAGTTCATATTCACCATTTATATTCATAAAGTTTTAAAATAGCTTCTCAAACATTTTGTATGTCCGAATGGAAATCAAGAGCAATATATTGTCTCATGTGTTTAACAGACATGTATATTTATATTTTTATTTCAAATTTAATTGTAGCTTATTTATTTTATAATCTTATAAATTCTATATAAATAAATGCTGAAGGTATTTTACTGTATTGGTAGAATTAAAGAATTCAAGTAAATAAATACAAATATATTAATAAATAACAGACAAATATTTGTAATTATTATTCGTTACAATTTTCCATAATTTGAATGCAATTATTAGCAACATACTTGTATTTTAAATATAAACTAATTTCAATGTATTTAAATGATAATTTCAAATATAAATTAAGCTCAAGTTAATTAGTTTTAAATGTCTAAAAAAAGCGATGTTCATAAAAGTGATTATTAAACGATTTTTAAATGTAATCCGCTTATTTGATGTTTCGCACTATTTAATTTCTCAGTGCATTTGCATAATCACGAATGCACAAGTCTTAAATACCCTGATAGAGATGCTTTAAATCCTCACACACCACAGCTATCATAATGAATAATAATTTGGGATGCAATTCGGTTGCATAATAGAAATGCAGTTAATTTTAAGTGGTTGGTAAATTGCGAATCTCTTTATGCTCGCATGCTCATCTCTTTATCTCGTTTGCTTCTCCACTCCACATAGTTATTACTCGAGTACTTCCGGCATCAGCACATCCGGCTATAAGCTGCCGTTGGCTTACTTCCTCACCGCCGTGCTCGTCTACATCTACAGCTTTGTGGCCACGCTAAGAAAGTGAGTATATATATATCTATATGGGGGGATAGAGAGAGAGAATTGATGGTGGAAAGGAACACTTCATTAAATCTCTGAACATCGAAGCCGCAAAGGCAAACTAAATGCCAAAAACGGTCGTTAATTAATTAAACGAACGAAACGTCGCGCTGATTAAATAATACAAATCTACGCCATGTTGGGCGTGTTCTGCAACAACAACAACAACAGCAGCAACGGCGAAAAATAGGAAATAAAAGGGGAAAAACTTTGAGGAAAAACTTGGCCATTATGATTTACGCACGCACGCGGCCAGACACGAGACAAGCGGCGGCTGTGGCAGCGTGTTAACTGGACAACAGAGACAGAGAGAGAGAGGATGAGAGAGAGAGAGAGCGGGAGGGGAGTGAGGGAGTGTCCTGTGGTTGCTCCTTTTAATGGCTTTGTCGGCATTATGTTGATTTCGTAATTGAACAAAGTAGTAATGTCAACAGCAACGGCAACGGCAACGGCAACACTGACCTTGCCACTTGTGCTGCCACACGTTTGTGGCACGTGCGCGGCATGCGTGAATTTGTACTCTTCGGTCATATTTATGCGGCATTAGGCAGCCAGGATTTGTGCGCCAATTATGGCTTGTAAGCCAACAAAGAAGCAACTTTCTTGACATCACTTTTCGTTGCTCTTTTCTCTTCGCTCTCTATGCAGAATGGCGGAGAATTCGCGCAACTCGAAACTTTCCTCAAAGGATGATGAGTGCGTCTTCTCGTGGAAACTCTTCACCGGCTGGGACTTTATGATAGGTAAGTGGCAAGTGGCAAGTGGCAAGTGGCAAGTGGCAAGTGGCAACTGTGGCAGCTTCGTTAATGCTGCTGCTTTTCACCCGACCCACAGGACACGCGGAGACGGCGCATAATCGCATCGCTTCCGTTGTGGTTGGCTTCAAGGAGGCGCTGCTCGAGGAAGCCGAAAAGAAAAAGGATAATCGCAAGTAAGTGCCAAGGATATACTCGGTATGCAGCGTCAATTGCAGTTTATAATTGTCTCTTCCCCGACTTTCTTTTCTTTCTCCTTTCTTCCTGCAGCTGGCGCGTGATATTACAAAGGATATTGGTTAACATTCTGGTCATGGGCCTGCTGGGATTATCGGGCGCCACCGTCGTCCTGCTGGTGAATCAGTATGTATCCTTTTTTTGCTCTGGCCACCAAATTACAGTTAACTCGAGTAATCTGCTTTTCTGCCTGTGTCTGTGTGTGTGCTGCCTTTAGCTCTGAGGATTTGGCCAAGCACGACAATTGGCTCAGTCGCAATGCTGTGAATGTGACCATGACGCTCTTATCCTTCTTCCTGCCCATGATATTCGAGGCCCTCGGCCTGTTCGAGAACTGGCATCCCCGGCAGCAGCTGCGCCTGCAACTCGCACGGTGAGCAAAACAAAATGTATTCAAAGACCAATCAACCAAGAAATAATATTAATTAAATCAAATCGAATATAATACAACAAAGAACTAATCTATGGAAGTTTGACTTCATTTCTCGAATTTAACAAAAACAATAAAAATATTTTACCTATTCTTTTCAATTATAAAACACGTTTAAACCTTTTTTTTTAGCATCCGACATATATCCTTTTTTAATTTTAATACACATTTTTACTTCAACAACTGAAATAACTTTTTACCTTTTATTTTATATTTTAAATTCTGGTATTAAGTTTGTTTTCATAAGAAGTTTATCATAATTATTTTAATTATAAAATCATTGCTCAAAAACAGTACATACATTTTGACATTTAAGTTTTTATATTACGTTCGTTTTCATCAGTATTTTAATTTTAATACAATTATTCAATAACTATATATATATTTTGGCTCTCTTTATTCTTGAATTACGTTAGCTTTAATCAGCAATCTAATATCATTATTTTTATTTTATACAAATTATTTAAAAGATGTAAATATATTTATTAATATTTTAATAAGTTTTTGTTTCTTGAAGTAAATATTCTTTCTATCAGCAATCTGGTTAATTATTTAAATTTTAAATACATTACTGAAAATACCTATTTAGTCACAGTTTTATTTAAATAAAGTGCTCATAATTAAAATCAAATAAGAAAACTTACTGAATATCGTAATTCAATAAAAATAACTCTCACTACAAATATTTTAGATATTATTGTTTTTTAAATTGTTAAACATTGTCCTCTTTCTTTCCTGCTTTTTCTCTTCTCTTTGCAGCATCATGATACTGAACATGTTGAATCTGTACTCGCTGATGTTTTCGTTCATCTACAAGATCAACAGCAAGGAGAAGCCGCTCCAGATGCTGAAGCTGAAGAACGAGACGAACACCCAGGAGCTGCACCACCTGATGAGCTCCATCGCGGCGCTGAGGGCGATGACGACGACGACGCCGCTCTACAGCGACAGCACCTCGGACGGACTCTTCGACGAGCTGACCACGACGACGCCTTGGGGAGCGGATTCGTCTGGCACCACCGATGCGCTCTTCTCCAGCACGGCGGTGGGGGCATTGCTGTCCACGCTGCAGCGCATCAAGTGCTACAACATCACCATGACATGCTCAAAACCACGACTCATCCGCATATTCGCCAGTCCCAAGAACATTACGACCACGCTGATGCTGCTGAATCTGACCACAACCACAGTGCTGCCCACCACGCTGCCCACAACGACGCCCACAACAACCACCGAAGCCACAACCACTGTGTGGACAACGCTGCCCCCGACGACAACCACCGAAACAACGACAACCACGACAACGACAACGACGACGACAACGCCGTGGACTACTTTGGCAACAACGCTGCCAACCACAGCAGCCACCACAACGATTAGCACTCCAAGCACCACAACAACTACGACAACCACTGAGGCGCCCTTTACCACCGATGAGGATGGCTCCTATGACTATGGCAGCGATGAGCCGCAGCTCGGCTCCTCCAGCACCACAACAACGCCGCCGCCGGGCAACGACAGCTTCTTTAACTATGTGGATTACTTTGAGGGCGGCGAGCTGCCTGAAGTGGCGGGTGATGAGCCCACCACCGAGCAGTCAGATGATCCGCTGGCCCAAGCGCTGGCTCAACTCGACGAGCAGCCTCGCAGGCGCAGACAAGTGGAGCAAGCACCACCCGTGTGGCACACCAGCAAATACAGTCGACGGCATCGCAATGGCAGCGCCTCCCAGCCAGAGGCCACAACTCAGAGAGCCATCTACAGACCACCTTACAGGCCAGCACCACCAGCATACAGGCCAGCTACAAGCAGCAGCAGCACCACTTCAACCTCAACCACTGTGCGTCCTGTGAAGCGCATACTGAGCGAGGAAGAGTGGCGACGTTATCTGCAGGAAAGACGCGAACAACGCCTTCGATCCACAATCAGCACCAGCAGCACCACCAGAGCAACCACGAGACGCGACATACGCACCACCAGCACCACTGAGCAGCCCTCAACCACCACAGACAGCAGCAGCAGCACAGAGACCACCAGCAGCAGCAGCAGCGACACTTCGAGCACCACTGAGGACTACGAGTACACGGATGGCAGCAGCAGCACCACCGGAACGCCCTTCTACATCGACTACGCCAAGATCGAGGGCATTGGCAGCACAGTGTTCTACGACAGCGACGACGAAGCGCAGCTCGAGAACACCGAGTACTGTGTGATCACCGTGTGTCCGCCGGAGCACCAGGACTTCTTTGGCGGCAGCACCACCTCGGCCGATGGTCTCGACACCACACTGAGTGGCGATGTGCGGGGCACGACGGTGAAGAAGACGCCGCTGGAGCTGCAGGTGATGCGGCTGAAGGAGGTGCAGCAGGCGCTGAAGACCATCCAAATGAATCTCACCACAATGTGCTGGGAGACGTCGCTGGGCCAGGAGTTGTCCAAGGTCATCGTCTTCGATGGGGTAAGCAAACAACAGGCAGCACAGAGAGTCAGAATTGTTTGGCCACAGTTTAAACACAAATTTGTCATCATCAGCAGCAACTGCTATCAATTTCCTTAGACCGGGAAACAGACCGGGAGACAGACAGACAGACAGACAGACAGCTGCACCGTTGTTGTGCTCGTATCAAAATCTATTTAACTTTGAAATATGATTGAACCTTAAACAGCACAACAGCCACAGCTGGCTGAGAGAGCATAAAGATGGGATGGGAGCTGGAGCTGGAGCTGTAAGCTACTTATAGCGATAGCGTGAAATCCCGTTTAGCTAAATTGTCCGGAAAATGTTGCACGAAAAAATTTGTTTTCCGCTTTTCATGGCGAAAATCAAAATTTTTGTGTTGGCTTGCAAAGTCAAAAGCAAAGCAACTAAAAAGCAAAAACCAGATTCGATTAGTCGCAGTTCAAATACCCTTAAAAAATAATAGAAGTTGTTCATGACAACGAAAACAATAATTAACATTTTTTGTTAACATGCATAGATATTAAATATTTATTTCAGTGCATATGTGTAATACCTATAGAAAACAAAAAAAATTACTTGAATTTAACCTTTTCTGGTTTAGTTAATTCAAATTGTTTTAAATATTTTTTGTTCACGTTATGATTAATTTTTTCGCAAAACAATGTTTGAACACACATTTATTTTTTGCCATTCGAAAGTGCATTTCAATCATTCTAAACACTATACATAAGTTGATGCAATATCGTATAAAAACCATACAAATTTGTATATTTCAGTTAATCAAAATATATGAATTTTAAGTGCTATGCGTAAGTGAGATTACCCCATATAAATATTACGATGGTTTAATATTGTTATCTATATGAAAGATATGTACAAGCAATGTTCCGCTTCATAGGAAAAAAAGAAAAATGCACGCAAATCCATATATCCACAAACCATAAAGTTGAGAAATTCTTAAGAAAACTTTTTGAATCTGGATTTATATAATTGTAATTTTGCTGCTGGCAGTTTCAATGTCGAAATGTCGGCTATGTTGCATGGCAAATTGCCAAACTAGAGAAATTTGTCGACCAGCAAATTTAAATTGAAAACATATTTCGCTCGAAGCCGAAACTACCCTCAATCAGAGCAAAGCAAAGCATAAGCAGAACGACCCAGACACAACCAAAAAGTATTTTATCATAATAATCGCTCTCTGGAGTCCTTTGCCCGATACGCAGCTGGTATTCGCTTGGCGCATTGGCATCGAACGCAATTTATACTTATCAAAGAGGCGGCAGCGGCATTTGCATAGGAAACATTTCTGAACTTTTGCCATCGATTTCCAAGTGTTTCTCTCTCGACTCGACTCGACTGGATTCCTTTGTTGGCTGAGTGCCGATTGGCCTAAGATTCGATTGTGAACTTTAAGTCTAATCGCAAACAAATTCATGGGCTCGACACGGTCAACTTTTCAGGGTCGTCCTCCTTTTCCCTTGCCTCTAAGCGGCTTTGATGGCGAAGGGAAAAAAATGGTAAAAAGGCAAACAATTTGATTATGTAGATACATATTTTGTTGTTGTGGTTGTTGTTGCTGTTGTCATCTGGACATGGCGCACATAATCTCTATTAAACGATTTGGGCACATAAATTAAACAAGTTACGAGTCTTAAGTTAAGCGCCTTTATGCCGCACGCATAACAAAATTTGAAGCTCAAGTCTCGGAGACCCAATTGGGTTTTGGTCATGTGCGGTTTACGGAGCAAACATGCTTCTCCCTCTACTTCTCCTTCACCTTCTCCATTCCCGCTCCAGGTAACGTGTTCGTGCATGAATTTCGGGTTGGAAAATGAATGGGTTTTTGGTCAGATAGTTTGCAGCAGAGTGCGGCCAGTAAATCAGCCATAAACATGTCTCCAACCATCGGGAGTATTAGCCAAAGAGATGCTCTGTGAGTCGGTGCAGTTCTCAGCAGTATCAAAAGCATTGCCACCTTTAAAGCCGACACAACTTGGGGCATGTGTTCTGTGCCACTTCATTACAACCTGCCTCTCCTCCGCTTGTTGCAGCTCATGTCCATTGTGGCGCCGCTGTGCATCGACTTTCTGCGTGCCCTATTTGTGCGGTATGTCAATCAAAACTGGTGCTGGGACATGGAGAAAACGTTTCCGCAGGTGAGTTGCCACTTCTATCCTAGTTATCCGCATTGCTCCCTCGCTCTGCCCTCGAACCTAACGACTGTGACTAATGGGTCGCCTTTGTTTTTGCGGCATGCCACATGCAGTATGGCGACTTTAAGATAGCCGAGAACATCCTGACGTTGATTAATAACCAGGGACAGGTGTGGATGGGCATCTTCTTCTCGCCCGGACTCGTGCTCATCAACCTCGTCAAACTGATGATTATGATGTACTTCAGGTCCTGGATTGTGCTCACCTGCAACGTGCCCCACGAGGTCGTCTTCAAGTGCGTATCCTTCACTTCACTTTGATCTGCTTGCATCAAACACATATTTTATGTTTTCCAGAGCCTCCAAGTCGAACAACTTTTATCTGTCGCTGCTGCTGACCATGCTCTTCCTCTGCGTGCTGCCCGTGGGCTATGCCATCGTCTGGCTGCGTCCGTCCTGGCACTGCGGACCCTTCTCCGAGTACAATCGCATCGCCGAGTTCATCACAAATACCACACGCAATGCGCTGCCCAAGTGAGTAATGTTTCCTCCCCTCGGCCACGTTCATCATAATTTCTTGGCTCTCCTCACTCTTTAGGCAACTCCATGAGCCTTTGGACTATCTGACGTCGTCGAGCACGGTTATTCCGCTGCTGTTGCTGCTCATACTCATCATCTACTATCTGATATCGCTGACGGGGGCGCTACGCGAGGCCAATCAGGATCTGCGCACCCAGCTGCAGAAGGAGCGCGAGGAGGAGCGCAAGAAGATTTTCAAAGTTCCCGAGGTTAAGCAGGCGGAACCAACGGCCACAACACTGACAAATCGCTGGCGCAAAGTACTCGAGGCATCCTCCCCCGTCACGCCCACCCAGCCGCCAGATTTCGACACCGAGGAGTACAAGAATCAGGCTCGCAAAGGTAAGCCAAGAACTTGTGCCGTTATTGTTGTGTGTTGCACAGAGAAAAACAAAGTCAAGTCCCAGAAGAAATTCTTAAATCAATACAAAAGTCCTACAATTATTAGAATTCTTAAAAAAAAAACAATTTTATTAGGATAACAAATATTCCCAAGAGTATATTTCTAATTCAAGAATTTATAAATGTCCAAATTGAACTCGGAATCGAGAAGAAGTTCTTGAATTAAGATTGTTCAAGAAAAACAATGTTTTGCAAATGTTCATAATTTTTGTTAATTATTTCCTTAATTAAATTTCGTCTTTTTTATTAGCATCAAAACCATACTTAGACTTAATAGGATTATAAGTAGAAAAAGCAAATTGAAACATTCGATCTGCTTAAATTGAAAACTCATCTATTAATTTGTACTTTATTTTTTTTTTATTCTTATAGCTGATTTTAAGAAGAAAGTTAGAAATCAAATTATTAAATTTGATAATTTTTCAATCTTTAATAATTATCAAACAACATTTTATAAAAAAATTATTGAGATTGTTTAAGAAAAACAATGTTTTTCAAATCTTCATAATTTTTGTTAATTATTTCCTTAATTAAATTTCGTCTTTTTGAATAGCATCAAAACCATACTTAGACTTAATAGGATTAAAAGTATTAATTTGTACTTTATTTCTTTTTTTATTCTTAAAGCTGATTTTAAGAAGGAAATTAGAAATCAAATTATTTAATTTTGATAATTTTTGAATCTTAAATAATTTTCAAACTAAATTTTATACAAAAATAATTGAGATTGTAAACTGGTTTATGTTTAAGTTCGATTTTTAAATAGAAAAGTGTTATTCTTGTCTTTAGAACTTAAGTTTTTCCTCTGTGTACTTTGTCGTACTTTCTGAACACAACTTTTGTCTGCACTTCCGCCAACAGAGCTCATCTCACGCATCATGAAGAAGGCGTTGCGCAAGGGTTCAGCCACCTCGGACGAGGACTCGCTGCGTCGTGACGACGACGACACGGACACTGAGCACCAGGACTCGCTGCCCCACGACGAGGAGCCCAAGGAGAAGCGCAGCTTTGGCCTGTCACGCCTGCAGCAAATCCGTCGCACCCGGAAGCCCTCGCTGGTGGACATTGTGCAGATTGCCAAGCAGGAGCGAGCACGTTCCGACTCCATAGCAGCGGCGACAAATGCTGCCGGCGGCAGCAGTCCGGGTGCCGAGCACTTTCCCCTCAAGGAGCCGCATCCAAAGAGTCGCTTCAAGGTGGACAGACACGAGCGCAAGGAGCGCGAAAGTTTCCGGGAGAAGAAGGAGCACAAGCACAAGTCGCAGCAACAGCCACCGCCCTATGACCCGCCCGCAAATGAGCATGATCCGGAGACGAACTCTCGCGTTGTGAGCGAGCGACGCATCAGCTTGATGCGTCGCAAGCGCGACAAGGATAAGGACAAGGACAAGGACAGGGAGAGGGAGAAGGAGGAGCACTCGAAGCCCACAACGCCAGAGCCCCAGTCGCAGCCGCAGCCGCTGCCAGAAGCACCGCCTGCCGAGAGCCACTTTCACATAGTGGACGAGAAGAAGCCACCGGAGCATGAAGAGCAGCCGCCGGCGCCGGTCAAGGAGGGAGGCGGCCCCCTCGAAGGTCTCGGGCTGAGCAAGTTCAAGTTCCGCAGACACAAGTCCAAGCACAACTCGGCGACCAGCAGAGACAGACCAGAGCCGGAGGTATTCAGGTTCGACGACAGCAGCCTCGAGAAGAACAAATCCGCCGAGATTCCCCAAGTGCCCAGCAGCGAGCACCTCAACAGTGAACTGAACAATGCTAATGGCTCCGGTGCTGAGCCGCATCCATTGCCATCGCCCACGCCCAGCCAGGGCTTAAGTCAGCGCCAGATGAATGCCGAGAAGCTGGCGGCGTTGTCGCGCCAGGGACGCAAGAAGATTGGCTCCCTGCTGGCGCTGGTACGTGAGGCGGTTAATCTGAAGAAGGACGACGTGGAGCAAGGGTCAGACGAGTCGCCAGGTCCCACAACGCCCACATACTTGGCCTACACACCGCCACCGCCGCCCTCTGTGCTGTCCAGCAACTCGAGTGCCACAGCTCTGGAGATGCCGCCCACGCCCGAGCCAGATTCACCTACTCCCAGTGCCCCGCTGCACTTTGGCAGCAGCACATCCTCAGCCTCGAGTCGGCCCACCATCAGGCCACCAATTCCACCTGTGGTTGGTGGCACCAACTCCTCGTCCACGCCCACGCTGGCCACCATGGATGACCTGGAGGAACTGGACCTGCCTGGTCCCATCACCTTCCCCAAGCGCAGTGCTTCCCAGCGGCGACGAGTCATGCGAGAGGACTCCCAGAGCTCCATCTGGTCGGACAACATTCCGACGATTACCATCAGCACCACGGGCAGCGATGAGTGCATTGTGGAGCCAGTGAACGGACATCCAGAGCGCAGCGATTCACCTGGCCCCGCTGTGAACATCATCAAGATCAACATCGAGGAGAGCCAGGATGAGGAGAAGTAGTTTCACAAGTGTCCTTCAATAGCCAGAGTGTCTTCTTAGCCCCAAGAAATCAGCTTAGTCTTCTTAGCTTAAACTTGTTATGAACAACAGTCTTAGTAAATCCAATCTCTCTCTTTCTATTTGTCTATCCTTCAACATGAAATTTAATAAAAATAGATCGCTTTCCTTAAAATAAAATTTCAGTGGTTTAATTTATTCAGAAACGAAATATATAAAATTCTTAATATTCATTTAACACAATTTTCGCACAATATAGTTTGATCGTTCAATAAAAACAAAATTGAATTGCCTATTTTAAATTTCTTACATGGCGCACTAAAATTAGTATGAAAGCCTTTTTTTTTAAATAAAGTAAACACACACATAAACATAATTATGGAAGTCAAATTAAGTAGGCCTCGCAGTAATTGTGGTTTTACAACATTAACAATATATAAATAAATAATTTCTATTATTAATTGGCAATTGAACGTTATTCGTTATTTTTCTGTTTAGTATCCTATTTTTGAAATGTGTTTCGGCTTAGGGTCGGAAAAATCAGATACTAGTACATTATTCATGTATGCAGCTGAAGGCTTTGCACAACAATAATAGAAAAGTTGATAATTTTTAATTTTATTGGTTTTAGTAATTTCTCGATGACACATTAAAAACTCCATGCAGTTAAATACAATCGTAAATACATATTTTAAAATGCAATGCTAAATTTGCAAAATATTTGTACGTTCAAATCGCCAAGAGTTGCGTAGCAAACAGCTTTTCGACGTAGGCCGACAACAGACACAAACCGAAGCTTTGCTAAGCGAAAGCTTTATGTTACATAACAGCAGCACAAACTGTAAATTAACAGTGCAGATACAAACTTTTGAGCTGCTTATTTGAATATAACATTAACATGATAAATTCAACATTGTCCTTTAAAATTTGTATAATACAACAATTTAGCTTAATATTATATATTTGTATATATTATGAATGCAGCTACGCTTTTCTCGTTTACAAATGGTGGAAATACCATTATACAACATTTGTTTATATATGTATCTATGAGCATACTGAGCAAATAAACTAGAGTGCCGCTGAAGTTTGTAATTTAAATATAGTCGCAAAATCTGAAGAGATTGAATTGCTCATTGAAGCACAATCAATCACTTGTTGCCGGGAAAAAAACGGAAATGCTCTGCAAAGTGCTAACAGCCGGCATCAAACAAATTCTAATAAATTTCTTATCAATATTACTATATAGTAAGTATATAAAATGAATAACTGGAAACTATTTTCGTACAAGTGAGATTTTTATTTCCAAAACTTTTTTTGAATTTCACAAAACTGAAAAAAAACCCTTATCTATAGCTCGGCTTTATAGTTTAGTGAATTTGATGTGTATGAAAAATCTCTTGTTAAATTTAGTCAATGAAACCGAAAGTGCTTTGACTTTTTCGTACAACGAACTGTTATCAGCTGTGACTGCGATAACCCGCTAGCTTGAATAGGCAAACTAAGTCCATAAGTAGAGCAGAGAGCAGCACAGCCTCCGATAGAAGAATTGAGTTCGCTTACATTGTAGAGCAGACAGAGAGCTGCTCAAATGGCAGTATGACAGAGTATTCCTACATGTGTTTAACCGATAAATAAACCACGAGTCGCGACACACGATGCTATGAATGCGATGTCGAGTTTGAAATTCAAATCGTTTGGAATACCGAAAAATGAGTAATAGGAGAACAAATGACAAATTGAACATTAATTCATAAATCTGCATTGCAATCGCACAACATAATTGCCGGGTTAGAGAAGCTTGCAGACGATCGCGCACACAGTGAGATACTCAACAGCGAGATACAGATACGAGGCGAACATTTTGCTGAGAGTTTCACTCAACGGGCGATCGAGACTCGACTCGACTCGAAGACGGAGACGGAGACAGAGCAGAGTGAGAAACTGCTGAGCGGTCGCGCCGCATTCCTCTAGAGTCAGTTGAGCATTGGACGTCCTCGTTAGCGGTTGCCTGTGGTCTTCTGTGCGGAGTAAGTGCGCCTCGCGATAGCCGCTAAAAAGTGCTCTCTATCTGTGTGTGTGTATGCGTGAGTGTGTGTGAGTCGATGTGTGTGTGTGTGTGTGTATTTCTGGTGTGGAGGAGTTTGTGGTAGACTCTGTGAAGTTTTCTTCTGGATCTCTTCCGAATTTGTATGTAATGTTTTTTGTTTTTGTGTGTTTTTGATTGTCGTCTGGCTGTGCTGGCGACAAAAAAGAAAACCTCAAGATAAAAAAGTATCTTGTAGTAGTGCATGGCTGAGTGTGAGTGTCTGAGTGCGAGTGCCAGTGAGTGCGCATATGTGAATGGCTGTTGATTCAAAAGGTTCTTGCCTTCAGTCTAGTGATACAATTACAATAAAACAAGCATATGAAACAACGACGGCAAGAAAATCAAAATGTACTCGTAACTAAATAAATCCATACAAAACGCCAACTTTAACCCGATTCAGCAGAAAAGTGAGCAGTGCATGTGTGTGAGTGCAAAGTACTTGATAAAAAATACGAAAAAAAGAAAAGTAAATGCAAATGCAAATGCAGTTGCCGAATTTGGTGCAAACTATTAATAAACTGACGAAAATCGCTTTTTTTGGAGAACCCAACGAGAAATGTGTTCCAAATGCAGCATGTGTTGTGGTGGCAAGAGAAATGTGTCTACAACAAAAATAAGCCATAAATAAACGCAGTATTTGTTGTCGTTGTTGTTGTTGCTGTTGTGCCCTGTGCAGCTACAAAAACACAATCAAATCCAACCAAGTTTCGTAAAAAGTATCTGAGCGTGCTCTCGAGTGCAGTTTCTTTTGAGTGAATTCGTTTGCTTTTCCTCTACCTGCGTGAGTGTTTGAGTGTTTAAGTGTGTGTGCGTAGTGAAGCAGTTGATAAAAACAAACGCCTCGATAAAGATAAATAGCAAAAGGTGCAAACAATAAAGCAGTTTCAAAGCGAACACAACGTGAACCTCTATCTAATACTGAATAACAAGACGAATCTTCGTCTGCGTATCTGTCTGCTCAGTTTGTAAGTGACTTATGGTCACCCTATATAACATATAACCGGACCATATCGCACACACTATGCACACACTAGTTCGTAGCCCCAAATTCTTATCGCAAAAGGAACTCGTGTTCATAGGCGCGTATCGCAGCAGCAGCAACCACAGCAGCAACATCTCGGCTCAACAATTCAAATCTGAATGGAGCGGATGTTCATTCGTGCTATATATACACACACACACAACTACACACATAATATATATAAAATATATAATATTAAATATCTCTATAACATGATCAGTGTATGTGCTTGTGTCTTGGCCTCAGCTGAACTCATTCCCAAAGGGTTCCACAGCTCAGTTCAGCTCGAAATCCGAGGCACAAGTGTATCAAATGTGGCGCCGACGACAGTCCAAAGATTTCTTGTGCTTAATTCGGTTTCGAAATAAAACTGTTTCTGTGTTTTAAAATCTGAGACGACGTCGCTGATAAGCCAACGATCACCAACCAAAAAACCCAAAAATTAAACATCTTAAATCTACAAAGAGTTCAAACTGTATGTGTTTAGTCGTTATTGGGGAGCACTCCCTCTAAGCTAAATATATATACATATATA
Source organism: Drosophila ustulata (assembly GCA_035047365.1). Lineage (NCBI taxonomy): Eukaryota > Metazoa > Arthropoda > Insecta > Diptera > Drosophilidae > Drosophila > Drosophila ustulata. The sequence continues at coordinate 9,259,182 of JAWNPT010000057.1, read as the reverse complement.
TATAGACAAATTGATAAAAATTAAATAAGGAATTTTGTGCAAACAATCAACTCATTTAAAAAGCATTAAATTAATAAATATAACTGAAAATATTTAAAAGAATGGAACGTGGCAAGTGGAAACTAAAATAAAAAATCATATACAATTACGACAGAACTTTGCAGATAATATTCTGCACATGATTAAGTATAAATATTGTATTATTCACATAAAATGTTTTAATCTGCTGCATGGTTACTGGATTATACCACGAGAAACTGGAATATTCTTGTGAATCCCCTTTTTGCATTACCATTTGTTGCATTGCCTTCCATGTGCACTTTTCTTTCCTCAAGGAGCTTTAATTTCGGTCTTCTTATCTATGGTGGGGCTAAAAGCGACAGTGTGCTGTCATAAGTATTTATGATATCATCTTCTCCGATCTTCACTAAGTAAATAGACTCAATTTACTGTGCATATTTGCTAATTAGTTGTGCAACTTAACTGAATTCAGACACGTAAATGAATCTAACCTTGGCTAAGAATAATCAGAGTGCATCCAAACATAGCACCGATATGCACTCAGCTTTCAGCATTCTCCACACATGACCCAACTGGCGAATTCTTAAATAATTGCAAAGTTTACACGCTTATCCCCAGCTACAGATACAGATACATTTACAGCTGCCCATCCAGACAATATATGTGTGTGTGTGTGTGTGCGGAGTAAGTAGATGAAATCATCGTTTGGAATTATTTCAAGTTTTCTTGCTGCGGCTAGAGTAAATGCTGTACTCTTTTTTTTTTGGCTGAACTTATGCTGCAGGGGGAGGACGAGGGAAGTACTGCATACACAACATATACATATACATATATATGTATATATACGTATATATAGTGTGCTAGTCGGAAACACAAATTTTGTGGGCAATGCCTGAGTTCATTTCCAGCAAGTGTACAAATGTGTGTGCGTATCTGTGTGTTTGTGTTTGTTTATGTCTTTTTGTTGTTCCTATTTGAAATTTTCATTTGCAGTTTTTTTGTTGTTGATTTTTTTTTGGTTTTCTGCTTTGTTTTGTTTATACAATATGGCAGCATTGTTGTTGTTGTTGTTGCTGTTGCTGTTGCTGTTGCTGTAGCTTCAATGAACTCACAGACAGATCGTGGAACTTACTTATTGACGAACTGAGTAAAGTTTGTTTTTATGAGCAGTTTTTGGCCCGGCAAACGAACTAATTAAAAGCAAGCAAAGATCAGCAGTGATCTTTGGAATGCCGCCAAACTAATACCCTAACATGACATCGTTTTCTAACGACGATAGTAAATATATTAATGTAGGTCATGTGTACTTCTTAATGCAAATTTCAAGTCTGGTCAAGACTTCTGTAAATGAATCTGTCCAAGCATAAAACACATTTGCAAAACTATAATTTACTCTGCGTCTGGCAACGGAAATAACTCGCTGTATCCCACAATATGTTCAACAGATGTGCTGGAAGTGATGTGAAAAGTTCTCTATTCGAAGCAGACAATATATTTTGGGGGATTAGCTAATGCTGATGCTGATGATTTTCTCTGCACTTTTCTTGCAGCGTGTGAAGCCGCAACGGAACCAGCCAACGTTTAACTGAAAACTGCAATTATGCTCTAAACAGCGCACAGTGAAAAACCCAGCAGTCAAAGAACAGAAATTCTTACCCACCTCAGCACTTAGGACAAACTCGTAGAGATCGAAGAGATCCAAGTGTATAGAATAAAGACCTTCCATTGATACCACAAGAGTCACGATGAAGCGCAGCAGGCGGAGTCTAAGCTTAGGCTCCTCCTCAATGGCGCGTCTGCTGCTCGCTGGCATGCTGCTCTGCCACCTTGCAACAGCGGCGTGGGGCGTGCAACGGCAGCCCATCAACTCGGCGGGAGGACACGAGCTGCGAGGCACCACATTCATGCCCGCCCTGGAGTGCTACGATCCCTATGGCCGACCGCAGGTGAGCAAAACTTTAATTATTCATTTTCATTAAATTAATTTCCAAATTTCCACTGCTACTCAAAAGTTTTGAAAATTCAAAATCTCACTTCAATATAAACCAAAAAAAGTTACTTTACTCTTTCATATACTTTTTAATTGAAATAAAGAAATCGTGAGTCAAAAATTCAATTTTAAATTAAAAGGAATAAAAATGACGTATCTCATTAAAATTTGTTCCTAAAAAAATGTAATCCAATAATTTGACCTCTTTTAAGAATAACTTATTTTTGATTGAAATATAAAATGTGTATAATAATATAATGAAATTTTGATTTTCATTAGAAAGACATAAAAATTAAAATTGAGTTTAACCAACTATAGACACATATCAATATGGATATAACATAATGACTGATATACGACCAATCTCTTATCGCTCAATTAATTTTTCATGAAAAATTGCTTTTATTGTTTTAAGAATCAACAATAGAAGTTAAATTTTATCTATGTATATATACTATCTAGCTCTTCCCGCTCACATAGAATCCATTGTTAAAGAAAAAATAACTTTTATTATTAAAAATAAGAGTTATGATCTAATTATTATCATAATTTAAATTGATTGATTATTTTAACTTTTAATTATAATAAATCAAAACGTATTAAATTCAATAACTTTTATTTGATAATTTGTTGAATACAAATCATAATCGTAACAATCCAATAATGCCATAAATCATAGACTAATGCCGAGTAGTCACTATATCAATCATCGTGCAACACAAGTAGTCGGCGATCGCGCAATTGAATTGTATGCTGGGTCAATAGATGCGCTGCTCTGGCGTTTATTCAAATGGAGACATGCAAACCAATTGAGCGCTGTTGACTCAATTAACATGAATATAAATTGCGTGAAATACAGTCAGACACACACATTTCAAGCTCTTACTTTCTCTTATCAATTGACGCTACGCTGCGTATACTTAATGTGCTCTTCTCCTCGCTCTCTTTGTGACAGAAATGCTTGCCGGAGTTTATCAACGCTGCCTATCAGCTGCAAATCGAGTCGACAAACACTTGCGGCGATCAGGGCGACAATCACTTCTGCACGCAGACGATGAACACGAATCTCAAGAACTGCGGCGTCTGCAGGTAATATTCTCAATTAATTAATTAAATTATTTAAATTTTCAATTTATAATTCATTCATATTTGCAATCTTTAATAGGAAATTTATAACTATTATATATATTTCCGAATATTAATTTCATTTAGTTGACTTTAAAATACATTTTAATAAAAATATATCTCCCTGTTTACAGTTATGGCGATCATAGTCCCACATTCCTCACGGATCTGCACGATCCGCAGAATCCATCGTGGTGGCAGTCGGAGACGATGTTCGAGGGCATTCAGCATCCCAACCACGTCAATCTCACGCTGCATTTACGTGAGTACAACTGCAGATCTAAATATAATATAATACCCAAAATGGATAAACATAATATCATAAATATATTTGGTATATAAATATAATCTTTAATCTCCTTCATTCATTCAGGTAAATCCTATGACATTACCTATGTGCGCATTCTGTTCCGCTCGCCGCGTCCCGAATCCTTTACGATCTACAAACGCACCTCGGAACACGGACCCTGGATACCCTACCAGTACTACAGCGCCACCTGTCGGGACATCTACTCGCTGCCCGACTCGCGCGCCATCCGCAAGGGCGAGGGCGAGGCTCATGCTCTGTGCACCAGCGAATACAGCGACATCTCGCCCTTGATCGATGGTGAAATCGCCTTCTCCACGCTCGAGGGTCGCCCCTCGGGTATCAACTTTGAGCGCAGCCTGGAACTGCAGGACTGGGTGACGGCCACAGACATTAGGATCACGCTGGATCGCTTGAACACCTTTGGTGACGAGTTGTTCGGCGATTCGCAGGTGTTGAAGTCCTACTTCTATGCGATCAGTGACATTGCGGTGGGTGCGCGTTGCAAGTGCAACGGACACGCCAGCAAGTGTGTGGCAAGCACGGGCATGCACGGGGAGCGCACTCTCGTCTGCGAGTGTCGCCACAACACCGATGGACCCGACTGCGATCGCTGTCTGCCGCTCTACAACGACGTCAAGTGGAAGAGGGCAACCTCAACCGAAGTCAACGAGTGCAAAGGTAGGCAAATGGAACATGGAACATCCTATCCACAGAACTGGTTACACAGTGCAGTGCACAGTTGGTCAATGCAATTGTAATGATATCCATAGAAAGCACAACTTCAGGCTTAGCAAATATATTTTCAATTTGTTACGTCTATCCTCCAAAATATAAGACATTTCAAATTTTGAAATGTGAGTGTGTAAGTCAAGTTACAGTTGTTTATTTGTATTTTTCAAGTTATGATGAGTAAAGTAAAGTCCCTGATTTAAACGTTTTTATGCTCTAACTCAACATTCTTATATATCGGCTATGATATAGTTAAAATGTCAGTGAGTGTATCAATGCAATAATTAGATCGCCAGCAGAGTTTCTTATACAAAATCTTCAAACTAATATTTTCACGGCAACTATACACCAGTTGAAAATAAATCCACCCAATTTCGATTAAACGAATGTTTATAGTGTAAGACATCTCTTCAAAATATTTTTACACAAAGAGAATTTATTTTTAATTTGAACACCACAAATTCGAATTGTTACTTCCCCTGGTTTATATAAAATGTGTAACTGTGCAACATTTTAACAATATTTTTTTAAAACTGATAGATTAATTCCATTTATGACATTGCTGGAATTATATCTGCTTGAGAAACCAAGCAGTCATCATTTTCTATTAATTAATTCTCTATGAATGTGTGATCGTAATGTGAAAATGAAAATAGAGAGATGTCAGCATAAAGATGGACTTTATTGTTGACTAAGCAGTCGGTATAAATGCAGTTACTGTGACACCAACAGAATGAAAATAAGTATGTCGATTTGCAGCATCGACTGCATTAGAAATGTATGCCACACAAAAAGCATTTGCCCCACTGTAGTGCAACTTGCGCTGTATAAGGACAGACAGCTTTGCCGTTAGCTGCCACTTGTGGTCGCCAGCAGAGTTAGATTCAGTCAATCAGTCATGTTGCGTCTGTGCAACTTGTTGCAACTACTTTGCCTGGTTGGGCAGGCCAAAGGCTACGGCTGGACCTACGACTATGCGCTGAAAACGAATCGCATCGGTGGCAACGATCTGCTGCACTGGTATCACATCAACTGTAAAGTTAATTCCCCAAAATATATTCGCTCACTGAACTTGCAACATCATTTCGATTGCAGCTTGCAACTGCAACGGCTTTGCGGACAAGTGCTACTTCGATGCGAACCTGTACAACTTGACCGGCCATGGCGGCCACTGTCTGGACTGTCGGGACAACCGCGACGGACCCAACTGCGAGCGCTGCAAGGAGAACTTCTACATGCGGGACAGCGCCTTCTGCGTCAACTGCGGCTGCGATGCCGTCGGCTCCCGCTCGCTGCAGTGCAACAGCCAGGGCAAGTGCCAGTGCAAGCCAGGCGTGACCGGAGACAAGTGCGATCGCTGCGCCAACAACTACTTCCAGTTCGGCTCCCATGGCTGCCAGCCGTGTGGCTGCGACTCACACGGCTCCCAGGACAACACGCCAGCCTGCGATGCCGAGACGGGCATCTGCTTCTGCAAGGAGAACGTCGAGGGCAGACGCTGCAATGAGTAAGAGTCCAGATGATGCCCTAATATGATTACTTAATTCAAGCCACTTTTCTCTTAGATGCAAACCGGGCTTCTTCAATCTGGATAGGAGCAACCGCTTCGGCTGCACGCCCTGCTTCTGCTATGGCCACACCTCCGAGTGCCAGACTGCACCAGGCTACTCCGTCGTCTCCGTCACCTCGAACTTCAACAAGCACAAGGAGCGCTGGACGGCCATCGATCCGAATCGTCGCGACGTCGACATCAAATACAATCAGTACAGTCGCAGCATCGGCACCACCGCACAGGGCAACGAATACGTTTACTTCCAGGCGCCAGATCGCTTCCTCGGCGATCAGCGCGCCTCCTACAACCGCGATCTGAGCTTCAAGCTGCAGCTGGTCGGCCAGGTGGGACCGGCGACCAGTGCCAGCGACGTGATACTCGAGGGCGCCGGCAGCAAGATCTCGCTGCCCATCTTCGCGCAGGGCAACAGCATTCCCGACCAGGGCGTCAAGGAGTACAAGTTCCGGCTGCACGAGCACCACGACTACCAATGGCAGCCCAGCCAGTCCGCCCGCGGCTTCTTGTCCATACTGTCCAATCTGACTGCGATCAAGATACGCGCCACGTACTCGGTGCAGGGCGAGGCCAACCTGGACGATGTGGAGCTGCAGACGGCGCATCGCGGTGCCGCCGGACAGCCAGCCACCTGGATCGAGCAGTGCACCTGCCCCGAGGGATACCTCGGCCAATTCTGCGAGTCGTGCGCCCCTCGTTATCGCCACAGTCCGGCTCGTGGCGGACCCTTCATGCCGTGCATTCCCTGCGATTGCCACGGCCACGCGGACATCTGCGACTCGGAGACGGGCAGCTGCATCTGCCAGCACAACACGCAGGGCGACAACTGCGACCAGTGCGCCAAGGGCTACTACGGCAACGCCTTGGGCGGCACGCCCTACGACTGCAAGCGCTGTCCCTGCCCCAACGATGGCGCCTGCCTGCAGATCAACGGCGACACCGTCATCTGCACCGAGTGCCCCGTCGGCTACTTTGGCTCGCGCTGCGAGCAGTGCAGCGATGGCTTCTACGGCGATCCCACGGGGCTGCTGGGCGAGGTGCAGACCTGCAAGAGCTGCGACTGCAACGGCAACGTGGATCCCAATGCGGTGGGCAACTGCAATCGCACCACCGGCGAGTGCCTCAAGTGCATCCACAGCACAGCCGGCGAGCACTGCGATCAGTGTCTGCCAGGACACTTTGGCGATCCGCTCGCGCTGCCGCACGGCAAGTGCGATCGCTGCAGCTGCTATGCGGCGGGCACCGAGCAGGACGAGCAGAGCATCTCGCGCTGCGACCAGGTCACCGGCCAGTGCCAGTGCAAGCCGAACGTCATCGGACGCGACTGTGGCGAGTGTCAGCCGGGCTACTTCAACATTCGCTCCGGCAACGGCTGCGAGAACTGTCTCTGTGATCCCGTGGGCAGCTACAACTCGACGTGCGATCGCCTGACCGGACAATGCCACTGCAAGCCGGGTGTGATCGGAGTGCGGTGCGATCAGTGCGAGAACTACTTCTTCGGCTTCTCCGCAGACGGCTGCAAGTCGTGCGACTGCGACGAGAGCGGCTCCAAGGGCTTCCAGTGCGACCAGCAGGGTCAGTGTCCGTGCAACGACAATGTGGAGGGACGACGCTGCGACAGGTGCAAGGAGAACAAGTACGATCGCCATCGCGGCTGCGTCGACTGTCCCGACTGCTACAACCTGGTGCAGGATGCGGCCGACGCGCATCGCGCCAAGCTGGCCAATCTCAGCTCCACGCTCGACGAGATCGCCCGCACTCCTGTGACCAACGATGATGAGTTCGAGGGCAAGCTGCGCGCTGTGCAGGACAAGGTTGCCGTGCTGGCGCAGGATGCGCGCTCCGGCTCGGGAGAGGGCGGCCAGACCTATGTGGAAGTCATCAACGACCTGCACAAGCGACTGGACAGCATGCGGGGGCATCTGGAGAGCGCTGATGCACTGCAGCAGAATGCCAACGACGAGATCGCCAAGGCTCGCAACAACTACACGCAACTGCACGAGATCATTGACGATGCCAAGAAGCAGCTGCAGCAAGCCCTGGATCTGCTCACCGACGAGGGCACTCAAGCTCTGGCCAAGGCCAAGAACAAGTCCGTGGAGTTTGGCGAGCAGTCGGAGCAGATCTCGGACATATCGCGTGATGCGCGCGCCTTGGCCGATCGCTTGGAGTCGGAGGCGCAGTACGATCTGAAGAACGCCAAGGACGCCAAGGATGCGGTGGAGAAGGCGATCGTGCTGGCCAAGAATGCCATCGATCTGCAGCAGAAGGTGGGCGTCGAACTCAAGTCCGAGGTGCGACTCGAACTCAACCATGTCAAGCAGTCCCTGGGCACCGTGACCCAAACCTCCAAGGAGGCGCTGCGCAAGGCCAACGAGGTCTACGACGCCGCCCTCACCCTGCTCAACGACGTCAACCGCCAGACGCAGCCGGACATCGACATCAACAAGCTCAAGCAGGAGGCGGTGGCAGCCAACGAACGCGCCGACCTCCTGCTCAAGCAGATCAGCGAGTTGTCCGACAGCAACGGCAACGTCTTCAACGACTTCGCCACCGAGAGCGTGCTCGCCAACGTGGTGCTCAAACGGTGAGTCTACAAAGTCCACATAAAGTCTAGCAGGCAATAACTAATAACAATGAAATTAAATTAACATGTAACAAAATGATTTACTAACTAGATTTACAGGGGAATAAGGTTATTTATCAAAATTGCAATTTAATTTATTTGAATTCATTTAGAACTTAAACTTCAATTTAATCTGCTTGGGCTAAATTAAACTAAATTGATTTCCTTAAGCATCTGTCAGGCATTTACGTGAATTTTATTTATGTAATACACTATACTAAAAATATTCAATCTTGGATTAAAAAGAAGTAGTTAAATATATTAAACAAGTAAGAAAGCTACAGTCGAGAGTGCTCGACCGTATGATACCCGCAACCCATTTCGAGAGAAAACAAAAAATTTAAATGATATATTAACAAAAAATATACCAAATATACTAAAATTAGTTTTTTGTATATATTTGAAAATAGCGGGTAAAAATCACAACACCGTTTTGGTCACACTGTCAACTAAACAAACAAAGCGCGGGCAGCTGCAAGTGAATTATGCATATAAAATTGATTCTTTAATAACTTCCTTGTTTTTCATTCGATCTCAACCAAATTCACAGGAATCATTTAGAATATAATTATTATTATGCATACCAAAATTCAATGCTCTAGGTCTATTATTACGGCTTTTACAGACTTTTGGGGGCGGAAAGGGGCGTGGCATCCAACTTTTGAAATAAACTTGACCTGCGTAGGACCTATAGGAGTACTGTCCCCAAATTTGGTAGCTCTAGCTCTTATAGTCTCTGAGATCCAGGTGTTCATACAGACGGACAGACGGACAGACGGACAGACGGACAGACGGACATGGCTATATCGTCTCGGCTGTTGACACTGATAAAGAATATATATACTTTGTGGGGTCGGAGATGCCTCCTTCTGCCTGTTACATACATTTTCTGTTGGCACTAAGTTATAATACCCTTCTACCCTATGGGTAGCGGGTATAAAAATTGCTAAGTATTCAAAAAAATGTATACTATGTGGAGAACACAAATTGCAAAATAATTAATAACAAATTGTATAGTACAACAATTTTTAGATAATTTAAAAATAAAAACTATTGCAATTACTTTTTAGAGTTTATTGGACAGCAATAGAAAACAAGTAAGAAAGCTACAGTCGAGAGTGCTCGACCGTATGATACCCGCAACCCATTTCGAGAGAAAACAAAAAATTTAAATGATATATTAACAAAAAATATACCAAATATACTAAAATTAGTTTTTTGTATATATTTGAAAATAGCGGGTAAAAATCACAACACCGTTTTGGTCACACTGTCAACTAAACAAACAAAGCGCGGGCAGCTGCAAGTGAATTATGCATATAAAATTGATTCTTTAATAACTTCCTTGTTTTTCATTCGATCTCAACCAAATTCACAGGAATCATTTAGAATATAATTATTATTATGCATACCAAAATTCAATGCTCTAGGTCTATTATTACGGCTTTTACAGACTTTTGGGGGCGGAAAGGGGCGTGGCATCCAACTTTTGAAATAAACTTGACCTGCGTAGGACCTATAGGAGTACTGTCCCCAAATTTGGTAGCTCTAGCTCTTATAGTCTCTGAGATCCAGGTGTTCATACAGACGGACAGACGGACAGACGGACAGACGGACATGGCTATATCGTCTCGGCTGTTGACACTGATAAAGAATATATATACTTTGTGGGGTCGGAGATGCCTCCTTCTGCCTGTTACATACATTTTCTGTTGGCACTAAGTTATAATACCCTTCTACCCTATGGGTAGCGGGTATAAAAATGTTTCAAAAATGTGTCTTGTAGAAGTATAAACAAATTTAACACACATTAATATAAACAAACTTATTATTAATTTAGTTTTAAAATAATTTATCGTCTTTGGGAATTTGTTCACAATTCGGTTTCCTCCTCAGCGCCGATGCCCAGAAGAAGGACGACATTGAGCTGTTGGCTCGCGCCAAGGCGGCACATGAGCGTGCCACAAAGGCTGTGGAGCAGGGCGACAACACGCTCAAGGAGGCCAACAACACCTACAACAAGCTCGCAGGCTTCCAGTCGGATGTGCAGCGCTCCTCGGAGAAGGCGGCCCAGGCCATGGAGTTGGTGCCCAACATTGAGCAGGACATCAATCATGCGCGCAACTTGATCAGCCAGGCGGGCAATGCCTTGGAGGGCGCCAATAAAAACGCCAATGAGGCCAAGAACAATGCCCAAGAGGCGCAGGAGAAGTACGCCGAACAGGCCTCCAAGGTAAGATCTAGACAATCTATATTGTTGTTCCACTTATTAACACTTTGCTGCCACAGGATGCAGAGTTGATTCGTCGCAAGGCCAACGAGACGAAGGTGTCAGCTCGCAAGCTGCGCGATGAGGCCGATCAGCTGAATCATCGCGTTAAGCTGACGGAGGTCAACATCTTCCAGTTGGAGGACAACTCAACCAAAGACGATAATCTGGTGGACGATGCCAAGCGCAAGGTGGGCCAGGCCAAGGCCAATACGCAGGATGCTCAGAAGCAGATTGAGAAGGCCAAGGCGGAGCTATCCGACATCAAGGATGAGCTGGAGAACCTCAAGGACATCAACACCGCAGATTTGGATAAATTGGGTAAGCCCAACAGAAAGAGAGAGGGATTCTAAATGAGTGTCTAATATACAAATATATTACAGAGAATCGTCTGAGTGTTGTGGAGGGCGACATCATCCGGGTGAATCTGACGGGACGCATCGAAAAGTATCGAGAACAGCGCAACATACAAAAGAAACTGATCGATAAATACGGCGATGAACTGGTTGATCTGGAGAATGAGGTGGCGAATATTCGCCTCATATCGGAAGCACTGCCGGCAGGTTGCTTTAGGCGCAATCGTCTAGAGCCCTAGACACATCTAATAATAATAATAACAATAACGAATAACGAATGCACTACCAACTACCAACTACTTCAATTAACATCTAAGTACCAGGCGAAGACGAACAAATCAGAGTCGAAATCGGAATTAGACTTAGCCGTTGAATGAAATTATAGCGTTTTAGTCTTATAGCTGAAATATTGTGTTTAGTAAAGTGAAAAAGAGAAGCCAGACGAGAAACGAGAAACCAGATAAACAAAACTAAGAAATGTTAAGCTTTAATGCATCTGATTGATTATATCGAAGCATGATGCCCCATCTTCAGAATGTTCTTCTTAACTGCCAATTGTGCTTTAAATTCAAGCCAGCCATGGACGACTGTATTATACCATATATTGAAAACTGTGCCGTGTACCAATCAATCCAAATCAATTGCATTTCTCTCCAAAAAATATATCCCAGAACTATTCTACTCTACTACGTACATATATTAACATATATTTGTCATCTACGTTTAATGTGCCAATTACAATATTTTCACTGTGTTTAAGTCGATTTACCTTAAAATACGATTAATAAAACTTTTCCAACGTTGTAATCTTTACATGTAATTTATGCTTATTTATTATTCATGTTTCGCAAAAGTAGAAAGAAATTTCCACTGGTTCGAAAGACCTGACAAATAAGGAAATTATTATTTTTAGTTTTCAGAAAATTTACTCCTTAAACTCTCACCTGCACCAGAAACTTGTGCGACAAATTGGTAAAGCCGCCGACGCTGAGCACAAAGGTTTTTCTTGAGAAAAGCAGCATCAATTTGATGATAAACTTAAAGTCCTCGGATTCATTATACCAGGTGCAGTTGTACCAATCGAAGAAGAGTAACTCTGACTGGAAACTTCAGTTAGAATACAACTTTTGGAGAAATATTTTTTAAGTTACCTGCGTTTCCACTTTTTGGGCATTCACATTATACAAACTGATTTCCAGAGTTATAGTCACCAAATAGACCATAATCATGCCCATCCAAACCCAGCCCACTTCCTACAAAATTTAATAATAATAGTGAGAATCAATTGATTAATTAATTTAGCTTAGTTTTTGGATACCATAATGGTGCTGATCTTATAGAGTAGCATGCAAATCAAGATGCTGCTGATGACGCATTGCACGAGAATAATATATTTGAAGAGGTTCTCGACTTGTGCATGATGTCTAGAAAAAATGTTTGATAAATAAAAATAAATATATAAATTAATGAGAAATAATTTGCTAAATATTACCTGGCGATGCGTGCAAAGAGTCGAGCACAGCAGCGTATATAAGAAACCCTTAGCGACCTGGGAGCCACAGAATCGCTGGTAGAATGTTGCACCAAATAACGCAGGATCTCTATGAGACACGCCTCGTGTCTGGTGAGCACAACAAACAGACTGTTGAAGCCAAAGACAGCTGGAGGAGACAATAGCTCTAAATTAAATTTAAATTTCAATTAGAACTAGTGTCAGCCCTACCAAAGAAGCACCAAAAGGGCCCAGACTGCAGCAGGAAAAAGCGCACAGAATAAGAGGGAAATTGATATTTGCCCAGCTGCATAAAGGGCACTATGGCGGGGTAAGCTATAGATGGATTGAAACATTAAATCTGTGTACAATTAGTGCCAATCAAACCTACTTAGCGTCATTTCGCAGGTGTCTTGAATTATGTAACAATCGTAGACGTATTGAAAGTAGGGTCGCATTGTGTAGTACAGCACAGGCATGCAGACAATCTTGAAGAAGAACATGACCTGACGATCGATCTCCTGCCAGTTCCTGGTCAATATCGAGCCCAATTCCCTACGTAATCTTCGCTTATTGGGCAAATCTGTATTGGCGAAATCAATAAAGAAATATTTAGCTTCAAAATATGCTTCAACTCACCCAACTCAAACAGACCCAAGTTCTTTAGCACATCGGCTGTTTCAGTGGTGTAGACAAGTTGCACACAACTATCCATAAAATTGTGAAAATGCATCATTTTTACCAATCCTACAGATAACTGGAATGTAAGCAGCACAGCCTGCGAAATGTTGGGAAATAACTTTAAATCTTCCGATCTCTATTTGACGCTGTACTGACCTCCACATAAGCTTCAAAGGACACCGAGTAATTTGCCATTATGAATTGTATGAGACTATATATTATGCACAAATTCACAAACAAGGCAAAGAATCTGAGGCTATAAAATAATAAAGTCGAAGATATATAGTATTATTGATTATGAAACTCACAAGCTGCAGGGCCACGAAGTGCGTTTCCTGGGCGCTATGTTAATGCCCAATGCGTAGGCGCTGTACTCCACCCAGGTCAGTCCCGGTTTGGGCAAGTCGTCAATCATCTGTAGCTCCTGATCCAGCATGGTCTGCATTGTGAAAGGTGAAAGTGATACTGCTGAAGGAGCTACTTTAATGCATTCTTTTATAGCATTTTTTCAAAGGGGGCTCCTGGCTCAATTAGTAGTAAATTATACGGTTGCTTTTCGGTAAATTGCTTTATTGCTTATGGACATTGTGCAACTCTTGTTCAATGGAGCTAAAATAACTATGAAAATTTGTAGGCGGAACGGGAAGACATTAAAAATTTAGGAACAGACGGAAACGAAAGGGTAAAACTCGAAAAAAATAAAGTTGAGCTGAGAAATGCTTTAATTGATTTAAGAGGACTGAAACATTTTAAAAAGAACTAATTATTTAGTTAGGAGAATATACGAATCATCATTCAATCATTTATTTTTAGCTTATGAAAACAAAAATTTTGAAATTATTACAACAAAAGAACATCAACTTAAAGCTTAAAATGTAGATTTTATTATTATTAATGCATTGTCGTTTATATATTATATTTTTCATAATATGAATGCTAATAATATATTTTTATTTAATGAACAAAACATTTAAAACAATTTTAATTCAATAATCTCATATCAGCAGCACAAAAATTTAAATAGTTAACGGCTTCTGACAGTCAATCAATTTACACTAGGTTGGCAGCCCCGATCAGCTGTTGCGGCAGACTCTGCACATCTTATGGGCAGCACTGGCCGTGGTTCAAGCGTAAATCGTATCGCCATTTGTTTACTTCATTTAAAGTTGGCTCAGTATCGGTTACAATCGCAATTGGTGGGCAAAAAGCGGCGATGACAAAAATGGATGCAACGCAACAGACGCTGCTGCAGCCCGTGAAGACGACGAATCCTCTGGTCTACATGGATATCAGCATTGGCCAGGAAAGCGGTAAGATGAAGCAAAGCTCTTCGCTTGACCTACATAACAATCGTATTTACATTTGTGCATGTGTGTGTGTATTTACTTTTACGCAGCGGGTCGCATGATAATTGAACTGCGCAAGGATGTTGTGCCAAAGACAGCGGAAAATTTCCGTGCGCTGTGCACAGGAGAACGTGGCATCGGCCAGATGGGGCAACCGCTGCACTACAAGGGCACCCGCTTCCACACCATCAAGCGGGTGTTTGCGGTGCAGGGCGGCGATCTGGTGAACAACGACGGCACCAGCGGCGACAGCATCTACGGCCCACTCTTCGAGGACGAGAACTTCGAGCTGACAGTAAGTAAACAAGACTAACTCTTCATCTTTCATCTCTAAATCTCGATCTACAGCACAACGACGAGGGCGTGGTCAGCATGGCCAACTATGGCAAGCCACACACCAACAACTCACAGTTTTTCATCACAGCTGTCGGTTGCGAAAACCTCAATGGCACCAACGTCGTCGTGGGTCGCGTGCTCCGCGGTCTCGGCATTGTGGCCGAGATGGAACAGAACTGCACGGATGATGCGCATCCCACCCTGGATATCATCATCAGCGACTGCGGCGAAATCACAGCGGACATGGATTGGGGTGTCGACTGCAACGATGAGACCGCAGACAAACTGCCGCCATATCCACAGGACTGGACGGGCAAATTCACCAAGCCAACTGTGAGTTGTCAGCATTCATTATATAATCACCATATAACTACGAATCGTCTTGCAGTCGGATGCCACAGTTCAGCTGCTGACTGGCATGCGGCAGTCGGGCAATCACTTCTTTCAGCAGGGCAGGTATCATGAAGCACGTGCCAAATACCGCAAAGCGAATCGTTATTACACCTTTCTGCGCAAGAACTTTGCGGATCTGCGTAAACTAGATGAATTCTCGGTGGTGAACAATATCAACATGGCTGCCGTGGAGTTGAAGCTGAAGAACTATCAGTATGCCAAATATGAGTGCTCGGAGGCCATACGCCTGGATCCGAACTGCAGCAAGGCGTTCTATAGACGCGGACAAGCGCAATGTGCCATGCGAAACTATGAGGAGGCTATCAAGGACCTGAAGCATGCCCATAAATTGCTGCCGGACAACAAACAGATCCTGAATGAACTGAACAGTGCCAAGCAGCTGCTGGCCGAATATAATAAACAGCAACGAAAAGCGCTCAAGAAACTGTTCAATTAGAGTTAAGTTACAAGTTTTTGAATATTTTGTACAAGTTGAAAATTTTGCTCTATATATTTTAGTGTAAGCTAAAATCCATGTGTTCAATGTAGAACGAAATGACATCAATACTTTATAATTAAATGTTTTTATTTTATACAAAAAGAAAAACAAAATCGATATTGCAGATTGTTCCAAGGGTTCTTCTGTCTGTTATATATATATGTATGTTTATATGTACATATATGTATAAAGTATATTATGTAATTGTATCGTACTCGTACCTAAAAAACACATTTGTTCACAATAATGATCTTTCAACTGAATGATAGATAGTGGGATAGTAGTAAGTGCCTATAATGCTGCTTAGATACTAACAACTATATATTTGATTAGATAGTATTTATCAAAATGAGCTTAATCCTGCACTAAGTTTAGCCATATGTAGAAGTTCCATTTAGATTTATAGATTTGTCACAATGTCCTGCTCGCTGCGATGCAAATTGCTCGATCCGGCGCCCATGTGGTAGCTCTTCATGTTGATCTCCATGTTGGTCAAAGCGCTCGACACGTGATACAAGTTCTCTGAGAGTATAGCGTACACTTCAAACAGCTCCGAGTCCGATTTGGAAACAATAAAGTCTTCTGCAAGGTAAAAATATTGATTACAAAACTCTCTAAAAGTATTAAAGTCTTAAACAAACCCGTGCGGTCCTTCATAATGCTGTGAGCGTAGGCATTCAAGATAATCGTCATCTCGTCGAACTTGATGCGACTGTCCAGATTGCCGTAGCTGAAGATGGTCAGACTCTGATCGCCGGCATTGAGCGTGGACACGCGTCGATACTGCCGCACATGTGAGATGGCGCTGGACCAGCGTTGCAAACCAATATGCTCGTGCAGCGACGCCTCAAACTCCTCCTGCGTCATGGGCAATCCAGGCGATGGCGTCGGCGTATGCTCGCCCTCCGTGGAGGTGGATGATTCCAGGCAATCGAGCTCTGCCTCGGTGGTGCAGCGCACCAAAGCATCGCGCACCAAGGCATAAAGATCGGATATGTCATGCATCTGTAAAAG
This sequence comes from Drosophila ustulata, assembly GCA_035047365.1. Lineage (NCBI taxonomy): Eukaryota > Metazoa > Arthropoda > Insecta > Diptera > Drosophilidae > Drosophila > Drosophila ustulata. Next base: position 9,242,428 of record JAWNPT010000057.1, on the reverse strand, counting down.
CCAATCAATTTATTAAATGAAATGCAATTTAAATGATAGCTCCCCAACTTACGTCTTCGTTGACACGGAAATGGTTGACCACATTCGAGGATATTTTGTGATTAGATTCGATCAGCAGCAGCAGTTGGAACATCAGCTTGTACAAGGAACGGCCCAGATCGAGCACCACCTCCGTGGAGGCGGGATCAAAGGGCATATACGCAATACTGGAGCTGCTGCTGGGCATTTCCAAGCCGGAAGCAGCGACATCCGATTCATTGAAGAGCGACAGCTTGCAAGACGTCTTCACCGCATCCAAACACTGCAAGGGAAGTAGAAAGATATAGAAGTCTGTTCAATGGAATTAATTTGCATCTTTAACTCACTTCTAGCACCTGATCCTTGCGGTCGAAGAACGTCTCTAGATGCTCCTGCACTTCGAGCACATTGAAGCGCAGCATCTCAAACAACTTGGGCGTCGTCGTCTGCAGTTCGCTGCACCAAACACGCGGCGGATCAGCACGCGAACTCAACAGATCCGTGAAGAGCGATATGCGATTGCCCAGCTGCGATCCGATGCCTGTGAAGAACTTCTTTGCTTCCTTGGAGATGCTGATTGTCTTGAACGTGAGCTCCTTGATCAGCCGATACAACTGCATCAGCAGTTCTGAGGTGTGCGCCGAGGGCTGATTGACCAGCATCGACTGCAGCTGTCGTCGCCAGTTCTCCTCGGCCTCGTCGCGTATGGCGGCGCCAAAGCGGATGATGCCCTGCAGATGCGGCGAGGCATTGCAGGGCGTGATGTCGCCCAAATCTCCGGCACTGGAGCCACTTGTATCGCTGCGCGACACAGAGTTGCGGCGACGACGCTCGCGCAGGCTCAAGGATGTGGGCGGTACAGCGCTGAAGCTGTTCTTCAGGAAGGTCTGACGATGATCGTCGTCGAGCGGCGACTCCGATTCGCCCTCCTCGTCGGACGAGTCGTCGGCTGTCTGTCGCTTGCGTTTGCTCAGAATGGGCGTCTTGTCGCTGAAGCTGTCCTCCAGCGCTGAGGAGTGGCCGCCCTTGCCACTGCCGCAATTCAGGCATTCCTCGTCGCCCACAAACAGTTGATGGCGTCGCACGCCCCAGTTAAAGTTGTCTGTGGACTCGCCCGCAATGCTGTCCTCGTACTCCAGGAAATCAAAGTCCTTGAACACGGTGAAGTCCGGTTGTCCGTCATCGCGACGTGAACCGCTGCTAAGATCTCCCTGCGGTCCCGATGTCTCTTCCGTGGACGAGGCGGCCGACGATTGACGTTCCATCAGATCCGAGGATTGGCTAAATATAACCTGCACATTTTTAGATCGAAACACGTTAGTAACATGGCAAATTAAACACACGCAACAAATAAACACTCAAATCGATCTAAGAAATGATTAATATAAGATACAGATACAGATAGAGATATTTAGTATATAGATATAGTATAGATAAGTAGTAGACTGGACAGCTTACGCTTTGTCTGGTCGCAATCGATCCCGTTAGAAGTGACGTGCTCAACGACTGATCGTGATAAAGTTAAAACAAGAAAACGAAACAAACAGTTTGAAACAAAACGAACATGCGCATTCACAGGCACGGAACGCAATGGAAGTGAAACAAAATGGAACGGAGCGCAATGATACGACATGGTTGGTGAACAGGAAATGGGAAATAAAAGCAGCAAGCATCCTGAGTGGAATGAAACGGGAAACAGAAAACAGGAAACAGGAAATACTTTAATTCACCAAGAAAACAAGCAGAAGTCTACAACTAAATATTTAACATAAGAACTTGTTGATAACTACAACATGACCGTGTCGTGATAGGAATGTGTTGAATGAATCAAAATGTAAATTTCTTAACGTAAGAATTACTCGACAAACAAACAAACATTCTTCAATATTCCCTAAGGCAGGAAAGTAATACATTAGAAAATATATTCAACATAACAGCTAGTTGACAACTGCAACTGGAATGTGTGGAATGAAACAAAAACAGAATTGTAATGCTTGTGTGAGGTTAGGAATATAGGGAATGAAACAATACACTAAACTTCAACAGGCAGGTTGCAGTTTGAACCAAGCTTGTTTACGACAAATGAAAACTAAAAGTCGAATTAAACAAGACAATACGCAAATGAAATCACGAGCCAAATAATTAAACGAATAACACAAAACGTAACTAAACGAAACGAAAGCAAAGCTACAGGTGGCATTTAGAAACATGTTCCTTTACCTTTGAGCAAATTGAGTTTATGAAATCGTCCTATAATTAGGTTTGGTTCGGGTTGTTAATGATGATTAATGGCGTGTTAGTTATTGTTTTGATATCGGATTGATTTTGATATTTTGATTTTTTTTTGTTTATTTTACATGAAAGAAAAAAGAAGTAGAAATAAATAATTTGCTGTAGAGATGATTGGGCCACATTATTATGCTCGAAGTAATTAATATATTTATATATGTATATTAGAAAGCAGGAGCTGAAAGAGCTAGCGCTAGGGGAGATCAAAGCATGCACCTTGCTAATGTACAAGCTGACAGACTCTCGTCGTCCCCCATTCCCGCTGCAGCCTCCGCAACTTACCGATGGTGACTTCGGCAGACCGACACGTTGACCGCACGTGGTCAGCAGATTGACGAGACACTCGCGCACCCGACACTGCGACATCCAGGGACGCTTCCAGCCGCTGAGCGGCACGGTGTCTGCCGGCGACAAGCTCGCACTGCGTCTCGGCGAGTTCGGTGTGCCAACAATGCTGCCTAGGCCAGCAGCATGCTGTTGTTGCTGCTGCTGCAACAGTTGCTGTTGGTGCTGCTGCTGGTGATGCAGCTGTTGCTGCTGCTGTTGTTGCTGGGCAGCGACGGCAGAGGCGGCAATGGCCGCCACATTGCTGTGGGCCCGTTGCTGCTGCAGCTGTGCGCTGGCCTGCTGGGCAGGCGCAACCGTCACCGTGGTGGCATTGGTCAGCGTCGAGTTCAGCGAGGAGTTGCCAGTGCCCGAGGCACCGCCAACAGAGCCACCGCCAGAGCCACCCAGAGCATTGGGTCCGTCCTCGGTTTTGAGCAGTATGCGACGTCCGATGAGCGGCGTCTGCGACACGTCGAAGGTGAACTCCATGGTGCGGCCGGCCAGTTCCTTTTTACAGAACATATCCGAGTCCGGATATGCGCTATAGAAGGAGAACGATAAGCCGGCGCTGCTGCCATCGCTGGGCGGCACCACCTGCAGCGACGAGCTGCGCGTCACAATCAGCTTGAGTATCTTCAGCGAGTCCTTCCAGTTCACGGTCTGTGGAGTGCATTAAATCATTTAGTAAACAATCAAATAGTGAAGCAATAGCCATAACAGACTCACATCCAGGTATTTGCCTATGGCTCGCAATAGATCCGCGTTGATGGTCTGCGCTTGGGGCGCTGAGAGATCCACGTAGTGCAGCATGCAGTGAATCACATTGAGCACTGGCACCTGCACCTGTTGCGGCCCCTTCTCCAGCACCTCAATCAAGAAGGCCAGCATATGCAGGCCCATGTGTGCGTAGGTGTCGTGCAGATACTTGACCACACACTTGGTCCACTGGAACGATTCCTTGCAGAAGGTCTTGCGGCTGTAGAGCGTCATCACGGTGCCCAGATTCTCCAGCTTCGCTCCGAGTTCGGTGGACACGTGGGCAATGTTCTCTGCGCTGCGTATGCATATCTCGTTGGCGTCCTCGTAGTGCAACAGCATGTACGGCAGCAGCGCAATCACGTTCATGGGGAACGCACAGCTCTGCGTCGGATCGCAGACGGGCAGGCTGAGCAGCGGCGCAAACTGCGAGAGCAGCGTGATTGTCGGCTCATAAGTGGCGCTGTGTGTGCAGCCCTGAAAGCATAGAAAACATTATGTATTAATAACAAATTGAAAATGAACACAACCACTATTAATTTTCGGAAATATACAAAATACACCACTCATCAGTCCATATATCAATCATATGATCATGATTTATGGTCTAAGTTGGTATATAATATATGCATGTATGTATGTATATAGTATGTGCAATTCTCAAATATATAAATATAAATTAAAATATACATTTATGGATTACACTTCATAATATTTTATGATTACAAAAAAAAAAAAATAATTAAACAAATTATTTAAGCTCTTATTTAAAATCCCAGCTTTACAATTGTTTCGTGAATAACAGCAAAAAGATGGATTATAATGAGATTCTCGGAATCTATTCAAAACATAGTTATTAATACCAAAGACACTGACTACGAAATAAAGCTCTCAGCTTGTTTATTCTTTAATTTCAGCAGGATGAAGAGTGCATTAAAAGTATAACTCAAGTTTGATATTTGTAGGGCCTTAACAAGTACTGCAACCTAGATTGGTATCCCCAGCTCTTATAGCTACTAAAATCTAGATGTTCATAAGGACGCACATACAGACGGTCGAATAACCCTGTATAGTCACTACTAATTACAACTATTACCTTGAGGAGCAGCGCATGCACGCCCGGATAGGCGGTCCACTTGAGCTGCTGCTGCAGCTTCTCCACCTTGTCCCGTGCATCAGGACGATCGAGGGGCAGGCGATGCAGCACTCGAGTGAGCAGACGCAAAGCGAGCATAAACTCGTGCTCGTAATCCGATTCGAGCAGTGAAACCGATAGCCAGAACAATTGTGCCAGGATGGTCATCTTGTCGTCCTGCGTTGCCGTGTCGCCCAACATCTTCAGGCTCTGGGCACTGCGCGATCTGGACAAAGCCGAGCCCGCTCCGACGCCGACGCCGCCGAACTTGCAGACAACGCTGCGTTCCAGCTCGATGCCAGAGGCGCGATTCCGCAGCTCCACCTGCTTGTCGCAGGGTGAGTTGTTGGCCTTGCGACCGCAGTAGGAAACCGAGTAGCTGGTGCTGCGTCCGTGGCTGGGAATCGAGTAGTTCGAGGACTGTGGCGTCATGCCCGAGGGCGACTTCTTGCCCGGCAGTATGGAGTTGGGTCCCCCATCCTTGTTGTTCAGATTGGGCGTGCTCTTGAAGATGTCCTTCATCACATCGAGCGGCCGGAAGTCGGAGTCAAGACTGTCGACAGCTGCCTCCAGCGTGAGCAGCAGCTCCGTCACATAGCCCTGCATGTCCTCGCCCTGCTCGGCCACCGTCTCTACGAGACGCGACAATATATCGGAGAGCATGCGTGAGTTGATGGGCACATTTAAAGCCCTAAAGATCTGCAGACAGCGACCCGCATAATGACGCGACGAGCAGGACAAACCCAGCTGCAATGCGGTCTGTGCCCAACGCTCGGCGATGCGCGCCTGGGGATAACTGTCGGCAAACACCTTGACCATGTGCTTGAGGAAGCAGCTCAGCTGATCGGCGGACTTCACAGCCCACACCTTGGCCGTGATGTCCTCGTAGTTCCACAGCGGCTGGCACGTGTCGTGGGCCAGAAACTTCAACAGACTCTTGATCACATGCGCGATGGGCATGCTGGGACCAGGCTGAGGAGGCGCATGCTCATCGGTATTGATCAACGGCACCTCCGAGTTCTCCGTGTTGTTGGGATTGATCTGCAGCGCAGCGGGTGTTGTGGCCAGCGTTGGCGGCGTGGCATTCAACGCGCTGCTCTGCGCTGCTTGTGGTTGCTGCAGATTCTGCGGCGTCTGCGGCAAAGTCTGTTGATTGGTTGTGGCATGCGCTGCCGCCATGATCGTCGAGCTGGACAGATTGTGATGCAGTGCATAGGCGGCTGCCTGGGGACTCACGTGCAGCAGATAGCTGTCGAATTGCTGATGCAGCTCGGTGAAATTATTGTCAATCACTGGCAGCGCTGGCACCGTCAGTCCCAGATCCAGTTTGCTCGTCTCGCTGTTCAGCAGAATGCGTGCCACGGTCAGATGATCGTTGTGCTCGGCCAGCACAATCAGCAGATTGACGCAGAGTTGCTTGCAATGCTCCCTGACGATGATGCGAGTGTGATCCAGTCCCAGGAACAGAATGTGCAACATCAGCGGCAAGTGCAGCGTCCAATCGATGCCCGGAATTCCGTCCACCACAATGTCCGTGAGCAGCATGACGGCCACGTTGCAGCTTCAAAAAATATATAGAGAAATGTAGAATTAATTTATTTTTTACTACAATTCTTTTTCATGTATACATTTTCCAATTAAAAAAGTACTAAACGATTGAATTAAATTGTTTAATTATAATCATAATTGTTTAGTATTAATTCTCCTAAACCGAATTGACGCCTAAGAGATCCTCCATTTTATTTATAAAATTTATATTGGAAACAGAAACAATAATATTTCATTCAAGAAAACTTTCGCATTATTGTAATCAGAGCTCAGTGAACCCATTAAAGCACATTCACACTTGCTCGAATGTTTTTACACGTGACTTTCGATTGCAACGCGAACTTCACTTGGAGTTTTTATATCTACGCCAAAGTGTCAGCCTTAATGCCCAAAAGAATTAGGTATTTATCAAATTTTACTACTGCTTGACAAATGACGATAGCCGTTTTCATGCGGGGCCTAAAAACTATTTAAGCTCTAATTTTACCCGTAATTGTATCATTCATTAAAATGAAAGTGTTGGTTTTAATTTCTATACTGTTTCTAGCTGCTGCCTGCGCGGACAATAACAACAGCTCAGAGCTGCTGGAGGCGCTTCCCGACAACATCATTACCAATGGTTATACGGCACCTGAGGGCAGAGCTCCCTACATTGTGTTCCTGTCGTTCAGAAACTCATTCTGTGGTGGCTCGATCATTGGACCCACTTGGGTGGTGACCGCCTCCCACTGCACGAAGCCCTACAATTCGGTGACCATCTACTACGGTTCGCTGAGACGTGCCCAGGGTCAGGTTGTGCACACCGTGCGGGGCAACAACATTATCAACCATGCCAGCGATGATATCGCCCTGATTCGCACACCGCGCGTCAACTTCAACAACAACATCAGAAGCATTCGGCTTCCCCCACTCAGTGATCGCAACAATCTGTATGAGGGACAAACTGCCTTGGCTTGCGGATGGGGACAGACGGCCTCGGCGAGCACGGCCAGCAGGCTGCAGTGCGTCAACCTGCAGGTCATCAGCAATGCTGTGTGTCGTCGCACCTACACCGCAGAGTGGATCAGCAACAATGAACTCTGTGTTGCCACAACTGGTGGCAAATCGATCTGTTATGGGGATTCAGGTGGTCCGTTGACTGCCCAGAATAATCAAATATTGATCGGCGTCAGCAACTTTGTGTCCGCCAGAGGCTGCACATCCGGAGATCCGTCCGGCTTTGCTCGTGTCACAAGCCACCTGAACTGGATACGTCAACACACTGGCATCTCCTACTGATTATTCTACTTTACAATTTAATATGTAAAGCGAATAAAATTACTTTCAAGAGCAATCAAAATGAATGCTGAATATGCTTTCAATCAACAATCTCGGAATTTGCTTTCCTTTCAGTTATTAAGTCATAGCAGCTAAATTTATGACAGATTTAACATTATACTATTAATATAATGCACTAAGAAAGGAAATTTGAATTTACATCGTCGTTATAATTTTAATTATGACCTGTATAATTGAGACATTAAGCCTGGGATTGTAAAAAAGTTCGACATATTTATTGAGATTGCCCATTTAAGTAGGCTAAGAAAACTATGTTATTCTACTATCACAATAATTTTCGCAATTAAGATTTTGGTGTATGATCGTCTAGTAAAATAATATGTATCTATATAACGATTGTAAAATATGTCTATATATACATATATATGTCTATATGAATATTGTACCAAAGAACCTACCAGAAAACCTGCTGTTACTTTATGTTATATTTTTGTAACATACGATAATTTGGCGTAAAATGTTTGATATATTTAGATTAATCTTTTACCACTCCTCTTTAAGAACACATAAATAGAACAAAATATAAAATAAGGAAATGCTTCGCAATTAAGATAACTAATGTCCAAAAGCATTAGGAGTTGCTGATAGCTGAACCGTGTACTAATTTTACAAACGAGCAAATCGCTATATAAGCACCATCGACAACAATTTCTGGCATAGTTAATTGCCTCAAAATGTACGCGTTGTTCACAATTCTGGCTGTGGCTGCAGTCGCGTTCGCCAGTGACAATGAGACCTCTATTGAGGAGTTCCAGGCTGAGAATATTATAACCAATGGTTATCCCGCCTACGAAGGCAAGGCGCCCTACATTGTGGGCCTAATGCTGGGCAAAAACAACGATAATGGGCGCTCGGTGGGCGCTGGCGTTATCATCGCACACACTTGGGTGCTGACAGCCCGACATTGCCTGACAGGCCCCGACTTTGCCGAAGTCCATTACGGCTCCAATTGGGGCTGGCGAGGGCAATACCATCACAAGGTCGACAAGAGCAACTTTATTCTGCATGAGAACTCTCGCTTTGACATCGGTTTGATACGCACTCCCCACGTCGACTTCACCTCGAGGGTGAACAAAGTGGCTCTGCCGAAGTTCAGTCAACGCAACGAACGCTTCGAGAACTGGTGGGCTGTGGCCTGTGGCTGGGGAGGACAGGCCAATGGACAACTGGCCGACTGGCTGCAGTGCATCGATGTCCAGATCATTGGCAACACCGAGTGTCGTCGCACCTTCGGCGGCCTGGTCGACCAGGAGCTGTGCACGAGGACCACAGGCGGCAAGGCCACGTGTGGAGGCGACTCTGGTGGACCGCTGGTGACCCACGACAATCCCATTTTGGTCGGTATCACAGCATTCGGCGTTGCAGGACCCTGCACAGCAGGACATCCCGATGGCTTCACACGCGTGACTTCCCACCTCGAATGGATACGAGCCAAATCCGGTGTGGCTTACTACTAACAATTCCCAGATTACAAATGATTTCAATAATTAAACAAATTAAATGTACACGAGCAAAAATAAATCGATTTTTAAGAAATAACAATTAGACACGTTTCTGTAGGTAATTTAAGTGTTAAGTCATTGAATAAAACATTACTATAAATACCGTACAAATAATAAATCTAAAATCAATACATGAATTTTTTAGTTTGCATATTTTTATCGATACACTCTGTCGTACAAATGCAGTTTAAGTATTTATATATACAAAATTTTAACCAGAATTAAATTTGCATTAAACAAAATCTCATATTGAGTGAGTTTGTATACGATTTTTTGTTTTGAGAATCGAAAACATTTGCAACACTTATCTTTGGAAATAATTGCATTACTTTAAAAATCAAATCTACATCATTTTAATTAATATTTGTTTCTAATTAAAAGGAAACGGAAAGGCAAGTACAACAACCTTCAAGTGTTAAAAATATAGATTAGAATTAGAAATGTTGGTTAATTCAGACAATCAACAAGAAAATGTAATATACTTATATTATGTGATATATTTCCAAATCTAAGCAGCCAACCCGCCTAGAATTTGCATAGCTAATGTCCTACTAATGAATACGATACTGAGTTTAGTAATCGTTCTTTTATCTTTAATGGCTTTGCCAACTATGATAAAAACGTATTAATTAGTTTTGACCACCAACTATAAAAGCGCATCCTATCTGCTGTTGAGATTCAAGTTGAGTCTCAACGATGAAACAGTTTCTTTTGCTTTTGCCTTTGGCACTTTACCTTGGTTTTTCCTTTGCAAGTGAAAATGAGACGACAGAGTTGCCAACTCAAGAACAGCCCGACAACATCATCACCAACGGATATCCCGCTTACGAGGGCAAAGTTCCCTACATTGTGAGTCTAATGCTAAGGACAGACGGAAGCAACTCCGTATCATTGTGCGGAGGATCGATCATTGCCCACACCTGGGTGCTGACAGCTGCCCATTGCATCAACGCCAAAGACTACGTGGATATTCACTATGGATCCACTTGGCGCTGGAGTGGACAATACAGTCATAGAGTGCGCAGCAACAACTTTATCCGGCACCATCTATGGCCCAACACCAACGGCAATGACATCGGCTTGATTCGAACCCCCCATGTGGACTTCACTAACAGGGTGAACAGAGTTCGCCTGCCGACTTTCAACCAAAGGAATGAACGATTCAATACCTGGTGGGCTGTGACCTGTGGCTGGGGAGGACAGGCCAATAATCAGCTAGCTGACTGGCTGCAGTGCGCCGATCAGCAGATCATTAGCAACGAGGAATGCTCCAGATCGTATGGTAACCTGCCTATTGGCATCCTATGCTTGGGGACTCCAGGTGGCAGATCCACGTGTGGTGGCGACTCTGGCGGACCTCTGGTTACCCATGACAATCCCATCTTGGTTGGCGTCACCTCGTTCGTCTCGGCTGCTGGTTGCACTACTGGCGCCCCCGCAGGATTCACACGCGTCACGGCCCACTTGGATTGGATACGTCAACATTCTGGAGTTGCATACTACTAAAACAAGTAAGAAAGCTACAGTCGAGAGTGCTCGACCGTATGATACCCGCAACCCATTTCGAGAGAAAACAAAAAATTTAAATGATATATTAACAAAAAATATACCAAATATACTAAAATTAGTTTTTTGTATATATTTGAAAATAGCGGGTAAAAATCACAACACCGTTTTGGTCACACTGTCAACTAAACAAACAAAGCGCGGGCAGCTGCAAGTGAATTTTGCATATAAAATTGATTCTTTAATAACTTCCGTGTTTTTCATTCGATCTCAACCAAATTCACAGGAATCATTGAGAATATAATTATTATTATGCATACCAAAATTCAATGCTCTAGGTCTATTATTACGGCTTTTACAGACTTTTGGGGGCGGAAAGGGGCGTGGCATCCAACTTTTGAAATAAACTTGATCTGCGTAGGACCTATAGGAGTACTGTCCCCAAATTTGGTAGCTCTAGCTCTTATAGTCTCTGAGATCCAGGTGTTCATACAGACGGACAGACGGACAGACGGACAGACGGACATGGCTATATCGTCTCGGCTGTTGACACTGATCAAGAATATATATACTTTGTGGGGTCGGAGATGCCTCCTTCTGCCTGTTACATACATTTTCTGTTGGCACTAAGTTATAATACCCTTCTACCCTATGGGTAGCGGGTATAAAAATACCTCCCGATGGCTTGACAACAGAATACAAATTGTGGCTAGGAAATATTTTGAAAGTCTTATTTCAATTCAACACTTACTTTCTGTTGAATATAATAAAACAATATTTTTGCAAAGAATTTCGTTTGCTGATTATTACTCGATTTAACATTTAGAAATCAAATATAAGTCAGAGCAGCTCAGAGAGGAACAAAAAATGGAAACTATTCAGAATGGCTGAGGAGCTTTTAAACTATTTATTGTTAATATATTTTATACCCTTATATCTTGTTTGTCCAACTATTTCAGGAAAAAATTATATCATGTCTCTTCTTGGCATTTCCACAGAAACTTTGAACCAAAATCTAACCAACTTGCAGATCTAATTTTTAAAAATCGTACCTATATATATGTACAGTTTGGACTTTCTCAGTTCAAAAGAATCTTTTCAAAAGGAACATTTTAGAGAATTTTATAAGTACTATACTTAGTACACAATATGTAGAAGTCGATGGAAATATAAAAAAATATGTAATTTTGATTTGAATTAAATAAAGAATTGTTTAAGCTTTCGAACCAGCTCAAAATTAAGGAACAAATACGCAACTATCGAATGCAATTTGCATAGCTAATGTACAACTAATGTACAACTTAATTGTAAGTTAAGCAATCTCAGCGGGATTACTACTTCAAACTTTAATGGTTCGATAAGAAAAGGGTAATTAGTTAAAGCCACCAACTAGTATATAAGAACTCGACTGCAGCAGTTCAAATTTAAGTTGAGTTTCAACAATGAAACAGTTTGTTGCTCTTTTGCCATTGCTATTCTGCTTTGGATTTGCCATTGCAAGTGAAAATGAGACGACGGTGTCGCCAGATCTATTACCGGATACGATCATCACCAATGGCTATCGCGCCTACGAGGGCAAAGTTCCCTATATTGTGTCCCTAAATCTTAAAAGAGACGACAGCAATGCCGTCACATTGTGTGGAGGATCGATCATAGCTAACTGTTGGGTGCTGACAGCTGCCCATTGCATTAATGACAAACACTACGTGGATATTCACTATGGATCCATCTGGCGTTGGAATGGAGAACCCACGCACAGAGTCCGCAACAACAACTTCATCCGGCACGAACTTTGGCCCAACACCAACGGCAATGACATCGGTCTAATCCGGACACCATATGTCAGCTTCAATTACAGAGTAAACCAAGTTCGCTTGCCGTCCTTCAACCAAAGGACCGAACAATACGAGAACTGGAGGGCTTTGGCCTGTGGCTGGGGATCACAGGCCGATGACCAGCTGGCAGACTGGCTGCAGTGCATCGATCAGCAGATCATGAGCAACCATGAATGCTCCAGAGCATATGGCAATATTCCTAATGGAATATTGTGCCTGCGGACTCCAGGTGGCAGATCCACGTGTGGCGGCGACTCTGGCGGACCTCTGGTTACCCATAACAATCCCACTTTGGTTGGCATCACATCTTTCGGCTCAGGCGCAGGTTGCACTGTTGGTGCTCCAGCAGGATTTACACGAGTTTCAGTCCACTTGGACTGGATTCGTCACCATTCTGGAGTTGCGTACTACTACTGATTCTTATCAATTTACAACTTAATAAAACTGCATGCAATGAAAATATCTTGTTTCCAATTCAGTTTGATATGAATCTTTTTACCGAGGAATACGAAATATCTAGAGCGATAACTTTGAGGGCAATGTTAACAAAGATTTGCAAATGCTAAGTAAATAATAGATAGGTAGTTGTTAGTTTAACAAATACACATTCGAATAATGACGCTTACTTTAAAACTAATAGTGGAAGTAGTAAAGCTGTTCTAATGCCAATTCTAACAAACACAAATATTAAAATGCTAACAATAATGATAATGAGAATACTAGCAAGAATAATAATGAATATTTACGCTTAGCTAATGCGAAAAACCATTAACAATCAGCCCAAATTATTTCATTTCTAAATTTATTAGGGAATTTTACTGCAAGTCCCTGCGCCCTAAAAATCTGTCCTATGTTAATTAGCCGAATAGCATTTTAGATGGATAAGCAGATGCCAATGGCAAGGCTCCCTACACTGTCAGCATTGGGATGCTGATGAATGGTGTTGGATAGATTGCATTTAGCACAACTCTGGTGTGGGCTTCTACTATCGTTAACCACACAATCTAATGCTAACCGCAAGCTCAATAAATAATTGTATTGTAATGCGAATTTTCAACTACTTACCGATGAAATCCGCTGATGGGCAAACTGACATCCGGCAGGAACTCGGTGAGGGGTGCAAAGTAGCCACCGTATTCGGGCATGGGCAACGGATGTGGATGCGGATTGGTCGGCCCCTCGGATGCGTTGCGCAACTCCACATTCTCCTCCTGCCGCAGCTCGGGGTCATTGATGAGTATATCCTCCGGACGTGGCAATATCGATGGACCCGACGCGGCACGTATCTTGTCCGCGCCACGAGGCGGACGACTGCCGCCCGCAATGGGCGACACGGCAGCGGCGGCCGCGGCTGCAGCTGCCTGGGTGTAAGCACGGATGCCGCTGTCCGACTTGCAGGTGCTGAAGAGAGAAATGAAAATTGTATAAATAAGGTTTTAGCTCCACTGAGATATGCCTAATATCTATTTTAGAATATAATCCATGATTAAGTCGGTAGAATTTCACCTGATTTTGCAAACAACAAAACTGTTTTCAAGTTTCAATTGAGTAGCATTAAAATTGAAGATTTCAAATTTATGTTTAATTGCCTAAAAGTTGCTCTGACTAGGTTAATATACTAAAGAATTTAATTATAAACTACAATATTAATAAATGACTATATAAAAGTTGGAAAGATTTACATTTTTGTATGCATTTTGTTCTATGTGAGCAAATTACATTATTTGCAATTAAGAATTAAATTCTACGGCACATAAAAACATAGAGCAACTAAGACCTACAACCATTGAAAGATTTTATTTTTCTAACTTTCCCTTAATAACTTAATAAAAAATTATTCTTTTTTAAATACAAAATAAAATATATTACAAACTATTTTTGTTCTTTTTTGTTGGAAGCGACTTGAAATTGTTTGACTAATTATAGATAAATAGTGCAATAGCGATAAGAGGGTCAAAGTTTATACCAAAGAACGTATTTATAAAAGGCTTCCATTGGCTGTATACGCATATAAGAATTACACGTATAACATATTATAATCCTATTTTTAGCTTTTCTAATTTCGGAGAACTGCAATCTTTAACAGGTGGACAGACAGCGAGACGAAAATGGCTATAAAATGGCTGACGTTGAGCGACAGCCCTTACCGCCTGTTACTAAGATTGCATACATAATTTGCCCCTCAACCCCACATTGATTAAATTGCTAAACAGTTCGGCAATAAAGCAGCAACTGGCAAACTTACCCTATTTTAATGGGGTCCTCGCCGCTGTGTCGCTTCGTGTGAATGGTGCCCTTCTCCACGGTCAGATCCTGGGTGCGCGAATCATTAATGCCGCCCACCGCTTGACCTGTCAATCAGCCAAAGAGTTCCAAGTCGAGTCAATAAAATTGATGCTGTAATCAAACTCACCATCGGCGCTGTGACTGGACGCCTTCCGCATGCTGGTCAATCTATAAAACGGCGGCGTCTCGGTGCGTTCAATGAGACAGTTGAGCGTCTCCACCGTCTGCAACTCGGCCATGAGCTCATCCAGCAGGCGATCCGGGCAGCTGCGTGCCAAGTAAAGCGCAACTCGCTTGGCCTGCAAACGAAACACGCCACAAATGTAACGAAACAAAATAATGAAGCTTTAATCCTGCGACTTACGTAGGGCAAAAGCTCGGTGGGAGCCATGCCGCTCATGATGACCAGGTAGCGCAAGATGACCTTCAGATTGTTGGGCCAGAACTGGCACAAGGTGCCCCACAGCTCCTCAATATCGCGCGGATGTGCATCCGAAAACTGTTGGGAGCGAGAGAGCGTGAGTGCAAAAGACAAAGTCAAGTTTATTTTATGCAACGTTACCTTCGCTGTTATGTAGAAAAGATTATTCAGTATCATTTCCGTTGCCTCCGTTGAGCCGGTGCCCTCGCGGCGACCCCGAGTTCCCGAATCCGGAAAGTACTGCGAACACACACATACACAACGAAAATATGAGTGGAATAATAATAATGTGGAAATCACAAAAAAAAAGGAAAAACAGGTGGGCGGCAAATGCCGGAAGCAGACGCAGTCAACTCCCCAACACCCAAAGATCATTATGCTTGTTATTCATTTCCTGTGGCCTCGGCACAACTGCGTCTTTGCATTGGGGAATCACGTTGATTGACAGAACTATCCGACGACTCTTACCATAATGTACGAGAGCGGCGTGGCAGGTGGCACGCTTGTGGCGACCAGTTCCATGTTCTGCAGCCAGGGCAGCAGACACTGCAGCAGCAAGGCGCGCACATCTTCGCGTGCGCTCTGAAAGCGATGCGTAATTTCTACAGAAAGCAAATCAAATTTATAATAATGCAGTGTGGATTATGTAAGCGGGCGAACTTACCGGAAAATATGGACATGGTCAGTTCGGGACGCAGCTGTGCGAGCTGCTTGGAGAGGAAGCGCTGCGAGCGACAATAAGCGCTGCTCAGCAGCACATCCAAAGTGCCCACCACCTTGGTGTCGTCTTCTGCAAAAGAATCGAATTAAAATAAAATAAATAAATAATAGACGACTTTTAAAGCAACCGACCGCAGGGAGTAAACGCAGTTGCTGCCATGCTGAAGCGAGCACAACTGAATCCTAGAGCCTGACGCCTAGTTGCAAAGTGCCTTTTGTTCCTTCCAGCGACAGAGCGCGAAAGCTTTTTAAACCGGCACTGGAAAGCGGCAGTTATGTGTTTTGTTTACTACGAGGCAGCAACAAATAAATATCTAGTGATGTTGGTCTAGCTGCCACACACTCACTTGTTGCACACACCTCTCGTTGTTGTTGTTGTTGTTGCTGTTGGGACTAACCCTGACCTTGTCACCTGTTGATTCAATGAATGAATGAAACGTCGACTTTGGTTTACTGCGTCGACGCAGCAAATTGTGCCGTGTGCCTTGGGGTCATGGCTGGGTGTTGAAAGCTCTTTTCGGCTGCATTTTTGGCGCCTTCCAATGGCGGCGAAGCGCGTCAAAAGTGTTTATAAGGCCGCCTTCGCCATTGTCTCGGCTTAGTTTCGCGCGTATTGTCCTGCGGGCCACATCAACAACTGCAGCCGAGCAAAGCTGACTTGGCCAACTAAACAAATTAACGCGCCGACGGCAAAAAATACTTATAAAAAATATCAAGCAAAAAAAAAGCAAAAACAAAATTGAAAAAATAATAAAAGTTGGCAAACTAATTTCCAAACCGAATCAAAACTTTGGACTATAGTTCTCCAATTTCAGTGCGTGGACTCACACAGCAAAATACAAAAAAAAAGTTCAATAAAGTAGAAATGAAATAAAAAATAAAAAAAAAATAGACAAATCAAAACAAATACTTGCACAATTCAGAGAGAAAGTTTTGCGAAAGTTTTTTTTAGCGCTGATCCCATAAGTCAATTTTGTTTTATAATTGACTTCATTAAAGGCCAAAGGAAGTGAAAAAAATAGCAAAGCAACAAAAAAAAAAACAACGATGATAAATTGCTGGTAAAGAGGAATATTTTGGCGCTTCGTTTCCTATTACATTCATTGGATGGACAAAATACTTTTGAAAGTCTTCAGCAGCGTCCAGGAACTTGAAAAATTCGTTAAATAAACTTTTATGCAGCTTGCGCTCTGCACTATATCTATAGCTATAGCAAAAATGTAGTTCTCGCTTTTGTTTGCCCCATTTTTTTTCGCCGAGTAACTTTTCAAGTGTTTCTTTAGTATTTAATGAAGCAAGTTTTCGCTTTTTAATTTTGCATTCAAGTGCCAAGCAAAAAAGACAATTAATTTGCGGTAATTGTGAGAAGAGAGAGGACAACGAATAGATCAGAGACTTTGGCATTTGTGCATTCGACCGCGGAATTACAATGAGCCAAGTGCAAAGGCAATAATCTTGACAAGGCAGCAACACAATTATGGACACACGTAATCCCTACGAGCAAACCACTCCAACAGCAGCAACAACAATGGCCATGTTCAATGAAAGCAACGTCGACATATCGGCAACAACAACAACAGCAGCCACAACAACAATAACTACAGATTTAATGGAACTAGTTGGAAACTATACGAACAGCAGTAATACAACAATAGAGTCAGAGACGGAGTCGGATTACATGTCCGTGGAGGATGAGGAAATGCTGCGCATTGCATTTCTCATTAGTGACTTTGTGAATAAATATTATGTGCCCATCATTTGCTGTACGGGCAGCATTGGCAACATCCTCTCCGTCTTTGTCTTCTTTATGACCAAACTACGGAAATTATCATCGAGTTTCTATTTGGCCGCCCTGGCCATCAGCGATACATGCTTCCTGTGCGGTCTGTTTGTGCAATGGCTGAATTTCCTCAACGTCAACATCTACAATCAGAACTACTTTTGCCAATTCTTCACATTCTTCAGCTACTTGGCCAGCTTCTGTTCGGTGTGGTTTGTGGTCGCCTTCACCGTGGAGCGATTCATTGCCGTCATGTATCCACTGAAGCGTCAAATCATGTGCACGGTGCGACGGGCCAAAATTGTGCTGCTCGGACTCACAATGGCTGGCTGTGTGCATTGTGTGCCCTATATACTGATTGCCAAGCCCGTCTATAATCCCAAAATGAATGTGACCATTTGCGATCTGAACACCACTTATAAGGTGAGTGCGAAAGAGTTCAAAGCCCTTTTGATGCGCACGAATCAAATGCATATTTGTAATGCCAAAAAACTTGTATATGCCTTTTGATTTGAATTTTTTGTTCGGTTGGTTTTTTGGGTTGCGGCATCGCATCACACTTTTAATGGGTTGCCAATACCAACAGCTGGCAGCTTCCACCTGTCAGCTGCCTGCAAATAGTAGCACAAAGTTGCAGACGAACAACAAAAGGTAGCCGCAAAAGGTTACCACAAAAGAGCACAGACAACGTACACGTATCGACAATTTTCCACATTCTTTGCCCTCCACCAGATTTAACCCCTCCAGCCAAGGCATCCCCCTTAAAAATTCCGTACATCGTTTGTTGTAAAGGTTGACAGGAATTTTTACGATTTCGCACATTCATAACTGGCAAAGTGCTGGAAAGCGACAGATAAAAGTCATCGCAAATTTCGTCTAATAATAAAACATTAACTTTACGCATATGCTGCGCAATACTTAACAAAATTTAATTGGTAAATGGATTTAATATTATCGAAATTTTAATTGTTAGTAGAACCCTCAAAATGCAAACAATCTGCTGAGCAGGCGATGGAGCATTATCCGTCGAAAGAAGTTGGACTGAGAGCCAAATCTAATGAACAACAACTATGTAAAAAATATTTCATTCTTTTGCCCAGCAATTGTAATGAATAAATTGATTGATTGATTTAAAATAATTTTAAAATGGTAGCAATTTAAATGTTCGAATAATATATGAATAATTTCAGTTGGGCTGAAATATGCGAAAAAAAAAGGTCTTGGGAATGATGTGTCAAAAGAATCAAAAAATACATGTATAATGAATATATTTTACTTATGCTATTTTTGAATACAGCATCAATAAATTTTTTTTTACAAAAATAAGTTTTTCATGTATCGAGCAATTTTAATAACTTAATTGGTCGATGAATTTAATTTAATAATATCGAGGAATTTTAATAACATAGTTGGTCGGTGAATTTCATTTTAATTATTAGTAGGAAATACAAAATATAAAAAAAAAAACAATTTGCATAGAAAGCAATTAACAAAAATGTGTCCACGGAAATCCAATTAAAAAAAATAGCGGAAAAAGAAGAAAATTTCACATCCGCATATGTTTTTACGAAAATAGATAAAACAAAATATTGTATTTTTGTACCCAGACAATTTTAAGACCTAACCTTAGAGCCATTTCCGCTCGCCTCAGCCATCATTTCCTTCGTTTTAAGCACAATGCTCCATCAAATGTCACGCTAAGCAAACCCCTCTTATTTCTCAGCTTGAGCAAGCAATGCCAAGATACATAACATATGCTTCAGCAAATAGACAAAATTGCAAACCACTTGTCAAATGGGTTTCCTTCCATTTTGCTATCGTTTGCATACCAAAGATTTGCGTTCATTTAATCGAATGAGACGCTTTTTTGTCAGCTGATAAATCCTTTATCGCAGCGCATTTGAACCTCATAGTGGCCTCCAGGAACAACAAAAAGAAACCAATGCAAAGCAATCAAGGCCAACACACATTTTCTGTCAGTGACATGTTTTCTAGTGACTTTTTAACTTTTAAGCCGCTTTTGTTGGATTGCCATCGAACTGTTTCTTCTGCCAGCACTTAAAGTTGCCATCATGCTTGGCTTTGGCGAGAGCCAAAAAGCAACTTGACTTTCTCTGTCGCTCTGCAGGCGCCTCGTGAGCCAATTAACAACAAATACGGGTAGAGCAATTGTTAACACAAAAAATTGGAAAGCAAGCCAGGCTAAAGACAATAACATTTGCTAAACGTCGCCAATTAATCAAACAGACTGCTGAGTGAGTTAGGCTCAAATTGACAATTTATTAGGCGAGCCAGCAAATTAGGGGAACGAATGTGGCACAAAACCCAGCAGTAAGTCAAGGAATGCCAATAGCCAACAAGAAAAAAAAGAAAGGTAATAAACTGATGGCAGACGACATACCCTAAGAATATCATTAAACAGATTTAAGTTACTTTAGTAGTAAGTTCTAATTTCATTTTAACTACTGCGGCAATTTAAGTAATTTATGTGATAAACTACCTCGATCATTGCCACGTGGCGTGCTCGCTCCCTTGTTTACAGGGTATACAAAGTACGGAGGCCCAAACCCGAACAAATATTTTTTCTCTTAACCACAAAGTACAATAAAAAAGAACAAAAAAAGACGACAACAACCTAACAATAGAAAGCGAGGCAAGGACAACGCACCTACTTCTCCGATGCTATCGAGTGAATGGATAGTCTTCCCCTCTCCCTCGCCCTCCGCCTGCTCGGGCATCTAACAACTCTGTCAACACGCATTTCTTTTGGGTGTGTCCTGTTACATTTTGGCAAAAAAAAAAAAAAAAAAAACGAAAATATTATGGCGCCGCGACAATTTCCCAATACGGGCGCGATAAATCTCGAATTTCTGTTTGAATAACACGCTCGCTAGGAAATTCAATGCTAATTTCACACTGTGTGTGTGTGTGTGTGTGTGTGTGTGTGTAACAGACAATGCAAGTCAAACAAATCGCAAAGATCGTTCGCACACCTGCCCAGCAATAAACGAAGCCACTGTCGCAGTCGCCTCTATTAGCCAAATTGGCAAAAGCGACAAGCAAAGCGTGAAGTGGAAACATGGGCGTCGCCTATCACACAGACATGATAGAGCACCAAAAGTCTCATCTTGCCCCATCTCCTTTTCAAGTGCGTCTGCCGCATGCGAATTCAATCAGCAGCGTTTGAAAAAAAAACTTCACGTTGAAGAAAAAAGAATACACAAACATTGGCAGTGGCATTTGCTGATGGTGAACGTGTCGTATGAGTGATGTGCCCATATTTACTGTATCAACGAATGCCGCATTGTTGCAAATTATTTGAGGTTGAGCGTGGGCTCTTTGCTCGCTGTTGACATTCAGTTCGACAAGCGGTAAACAATATTGAAAAGTTGTTGATACATTTTCGTCCCGTCCGTGTTCAATTTGAAAAGCAGACACAGTACAAGCAACATTTCGGTTGCCACACACATCCTTGAGCACACACACAGCACACAATACTAAAGCCATTCTCTTCCATATAAATTATCCCACAAATTATCTAGCTTGTGTGTCTCACTCAGACAGGAGATAACCAGAGAAAGACAAGAATATTGAATTAGAAAAATTTGGTAGTCCATTAGCATGTTTCAATTACAGCATTAGCTGTGTGACATCTGTATAACGAATTACACAGTGAGAAAAATTCGACCGTCAGGTATGAAAGTAAAGTTTTTTAAATAAAGTTACAATACTGACACATTTCGTAATCAACTTTAGAACTTAACAGACTTAGAGATTTTCAACTCCACTTCAAAATATACAAATCTAAGTTCAAATAAGCTCTGATAAAGGCTTTAAATATTCTTTTGAATATTGTTAAATCAACTTTCAACACCTTAATAAGCTTAGAGTCTTCCAACTTTATTGCTGCAAAATGTTGTATAGTTAAACAAATTTTACACCTTTCTTAAATCAACTTTAGAATTTAATAAACTTGGAGTTTTTAAGCCAAACCGTCTTTAAACTCTAGTGGAGTGAGTAATTGCATATAATGTTAAGCTTAATTAGTTTTTTGAAGTTTCTCATACTTCGAATCAAGTGATTAATTACAATATGTCTAAACAAAATTCAATTTGTCAACTACCGGTATTTTTAAGAACCACAAAAGCCCCGAAATAATTTGCGTTTAGCAACTTTAGTGCGGCTTAAGTTTCTCATTTGAAGTAAGTAAGTGTAAGAATCTCGCTTAGACTTGATCTGCTTTTATTACAATGGCAAATCTGTGGCTTATTTTAAGATTAAAGTTCGTAATCATAGCATATGGTTATGACTACTTGCCAATTGTATTCTTGAACGGGTGACATTCGAAATTATGCACGTCTGAGTCAAGCATCCAATTATGGACAAGACGAGGTTCATATGAGTTAGATTATTATAGGCCATGTCTGAGCTGGATTACAATTGAGGCTATTCAGTGTCGACACGCACATTGTCGGCATTCTTTCAGCAGCTGGCCATCAGCAACCAGCATCCTCAAAAGGACAAGGGACATTTGCCTGTGGGGCAGCTGCAGAGCACAAATTGAAATCGGAGGCAAAGGAATGCGACAAATCCATCTACTGATGACTGACTGCAAACGCATTAAATGCCTACAAGTCCAACTACAGATGGAGAATGCTGTATGTGGAGGCATGTTGACCGACTTGTTGAACTGTAAAGAGATAACTCGCTTTGCAAGTGTTTTCAAACAAATTTCTTATGCAATTGCAATTTGACGCCTCATGCGAAGGCAACTCAAATATATGGGCAACATGATTATATGTGGCATTTGCGATAAATTTCAATTTCTACTACAATTGATTGAAATTTTACGAGCTATTACTCTTCAAATCCACTCGACGTGGCTGCCTAAAAAAATAGAAAAAATAAACCAATCAAAAACCACAAAATATAGATAACTACACGTGGACAAGGAAAACCCGAAATTAAATTGAATTTTCTTGATCTTTACGAGGCGAAGTAAAAACAGCAAAGCTTGTCTTTAATTGATTGGCTGACTTTCTAGTCAGTCCGAACACTTCCCTCAAGCAATCAAATGATTAGAATGGGGTCGAAGTGATAAATCCGACAATTTCGATTAAAGGCAAAGTCATTTAAGTCTATTTAACTATTCCGCAAAGTGCACAGATGGCACATTAAATTAAGCAAACTTATCAGAAATTAGGGCATCCTTTGCTCACTTATTTACTTTCTACTCTCGCTCTCGTTTGAAATTAATTTTAATTATTTATTTCACTTTAAGCTTTGGCAAAAAAATTCAATTGAAATTCGTAAGAATAAATGAAATTGCGATTTGCAAAAACTCGCGGCTGGCAGCTGGAATTCCTAATTAACTGCAATTTCTTCACATTTAAAGCAGTTTAAGAACCACCGCAATTTAATTTCGCAATTCAATTAGCAGTGCGCCTGGCAAATAATCTCGAAATTGTCTGTAAGTGGGGTGATAAATACGCACTATAACAACAAATAATCCCACAACCACAATGCCAACGGGCAACAATTCAATTCAAGGGCAGATGTTCGCCAATTATTGTTCTCGGCTCCTCAAAACTACAATAGAAATTAAAATGCACACTTGAACATTTGGCATTTTGTAAGGCGCATTACACAACATTTATTTAGCATAAAAAGGCATTTCGCATGAAAATGTTAACAACGGGAAAAACTCTAGGGGACGGTAGAAAAGAGCAATGGAAATTAGCTTTCAGCTCGGATTAACAACACCACGATGTGCGAATAGCTAAAGCTTAAAACAAATAGCGAAAGTCAGAGAAAAGGAAAGAGATAGACGTGAAAGTACCCTCACATCAGCATATATTTATATGCATACATTAATCATGTCGAGAAAAGCATTTTTATGCATTTATATTCACTTCTGGGATAACAAGTGCCTTTCTCTCTCTTTACCCCTTTTTTTATGCCCGCTACGCATATAGGCTAAAAGGTTATCATAACAAAGAGATAAGTGGAAAAACTAATTCGTAGATAAGCAAGTTTGTTTTAGAATTCAGATGAATAAAATAAAAAAAATTAAAAGACAAATTTCAAATTCAACATTTGAAAATAATGTTTAAATCAATAAAAATAAATTGTAAAATTTAAATATAAATTTAAATGTATTTTGATGAACTCAAATCGATCATTAATTAAAATTGAAAGAAATTTAAATTTAGAATTAAAATTTATTTTGGGATGCTCAAATCAATCAATAACTGAAAGAAAATTTGAAATTTGGATGATGGATATGCATTTTGAAATAATTTTAATCAATCAAGATCCAATGAAAAGACCCATTTTAAATTTCTGTTTTTACCTAAATTCTTTTGTTAAATTATTGTTATTCTTCGGGTAATTCGCAGTCGAGCACACTCGCCTGCAGCCTTTTTTACTTGTGTTTTTTGGTCCCCAGGGTTTTATCGCGGCTCGTTTCTTCAATGGTTTTTCTGCACACGGCAAATCCTCTTAGCTTCAGTCTAAAAATCGAAGCTTTCTCTTTACTGTTTTTTTTTTGTTTGAGTTGCAGTTCGCAAGAATTTAATTGCTTTAAACGTTTTTAGAGCGCAGTCCCAAATTGGGGCAAAATGGGCTGTAGGCTGTAATTGAATTTACCTATAACCGTATTACGTATACCAGCTGTTGACCAGCTCACAGCACTAATCGAATCACAAAGAAAAGAAATGCAATCGATGAGTGCGAATGTGAATCGTCTTCAATTTCGCAGGAACAACTGGCGCTCTTCAACTACTGGGACTCGATTGTTGTGTATGCGGTGCCGTTCACCACCATCACAGTGCTCAATACTTGCACCGGTTGCACGGTTTGGAAATTTGCAACAGTGCGACGCACATTAACAATGCATAAGATGTGAGTAGAACTTTTGCGACTGCGACTGTTAATTACATTCTGCGGTACTTTCGTGCTCGCAGCTGTGTGCTGTGCATTATTTACAACTTTGTTTTGTTTTCTGCACAGGAAACCGCAGATGACTAATATGGCAGCAACAAACTCGACGACATCGGCTGGTGGGGGCGGAGCTGCAACATCGTCGTATCGCATTACGGCATCGCTGAAGCGTCAAAAGTCAACGGGCACACATCCAAGCGGACAGCACAGCGTGACACGGCAAACGGAGCAGCAGCAACAACTTGAGGCAAGCTCGCAGCATCACTGCGAGATAACACAGAAGCCAGGTGAGCTATGATCCCAAGCATTAACTTCTGGCCAATTGACACACACTCACTCACACTTGTAAATGAGTTGTTGGCAACTTTTGCCAAAGCCCTTTGCTGCAAACTTTCGCATACACAAGCGCCAACAATTAACTGCTACTTAACGCCAACTTGTCGCATATGACAAAGTTAAAAGCAGCGTGAAAATAAAATGAAACTACTTAAAACATTTCGCAAAACTTTGCCAGCAAGTTCGCCGTGCTTTAATCGCAACACATTTAGGCATTTTCCACTCATTTATGCCATTTATGTTGCAGGACGACGCAAGGTGCAGAACTCGTCGCAATTGAAGGTAACCAAGATGCTGCTGATTGTGTCCACCGTGTTTGTGTGTCTAAATTTACCCAGCTGCTTGCTGCGCATCGAAACCTACTGGGAGGTGAGTTAAATAGTCACTCGAATTACGTATACGTCAAGTGGACTCGAATTACTTTCGACTCCGCTAAAACGATCGCTACACGTGTCACCTCGGCCTCGGTCTCATTGTTTTGTTTAATTAAAGTTCTGATTAAGATACTCGCAAAACAAAAGGAAAAGACAGATAAACAGACAAACGGACAAACAGACAAACACGTCATGCTGTCACAGTGTTCATTAAACTACACGAAAATAGACAAAGTTTTTGTTTATTGTTTGGCCAGCAGCTGCTAATTAAAAACATTTACAGATGCCAAATCAAATTCAACCCACACAAACACGCAACACAGAGCAGAGCAATGAACACGACTATATCAAAGTGACAATGCCAGCAAAGTAGTAGAACGAAAAAAACTATTTATGTCCTCCGCCATGGAAACCACATCAAGACAAGAATATTTTATATATTATATATCAGAGTGCAGCACATTAACATATCAGTCAGTCAGTGTTTGAGGTTTTTGCGGTTTCTGAATTTGCCGCTAATTCTCGACGGAGTTAAGTGCGTCTGTCAGTCAAGTTGATGGCCCAAGTTGACATAGGTTCAACATCACCAAATTGTTTAGGGCTCTTCAGACTTATCTTTAAACTAGAATTATGACAGAAACAGCAGAAAGAAAGGATTCAATGAGATAATAGTTCAACGATGAGTTTAGATTTTGAATTAAATGAAATTTAAAATATGATTTTTCTTTTCTTGCAACCTATCAAAATTGACTGATTACAGGGCATCTTTAAGTCAGTACTGCCCGAACTGAGACCTAATCAGACTATCGTGTTGTTTTGCCGAAGCTTTAATTAGTTTGTGTACTTTGGGCACCTTTGCATCGTTAAAATGCCAACCAAAATAAAGTATAAAAAAAAAACAAGGGAAATCCTTTACGACACTTTTACAACATTTAATTACATAAATATCATTTTAACAGGTTGTCATTTGCCGGCGCACACAGTGTCAAGGACAAAGGTTATGCATAATGTAGCTGCTCGATAATCTTTTTGGAACTTAGTTGTCAGGCTTAAATTCACAAAGTTTAATGTCGCAACTCGATAGAGTTGAATACAACAAAAAAATTGGGCAATTTTTTGGGACTTGTTGAAATGGCATTGTCAACTTGATGTGAAGAAAATGAGAAAACACAACGGACGGAATTTATCGTCACACACGAGAACGTATCAACGAAAAAATTCAAATTTCTTTCTCTATTTTATATGTAAAACACGTCAAATGCTTCCGTTTTTTCTCGCTTTTTTGCTTTTTTGGGGGTAACTGTTTTGATGTGAATGTCAGGATGCTGACAGCTGAGCGAATGAATGAATAGAAATTTGTTTCCCTCCTCAAACACACACACACACACACACACACACACACTTGGACTCATCCATAGTATAGTATGCATAAACATGCGACACAACTTGAACTTTGATTGCGACACAAAATTAATTGAGCGGAAAGCTTTCGACTGGGCAACAGCCTGGAAATGTGCTAGAAGTTGAACAGGTCAAAACCTTAGGCACGTGTCGATGAGGGGCGGGGGAGAGGTCAATATATGTGCCTAAATACCAAAACATCAATTGCAATTAGCAATTCATTGGAAATGATTATCGCTCATAATGATATCAAAGCGAAAATACCTTGCGTTATTTTAAAGTACGCGTCATCAGTTTCACATCTCACGGCATATTTAGTACATATACATATTTATAAATAGCACGGAGACAAATGATGGAGCAGCCCTATGAGCATATGAATGATACGAAAAAAAAACAAAAAGTATCTTCACACAACATATTTCAATTGTTTTGAAGCGCATCTAATGACAATTTTCCTTCTCCACCGCAGACACAAACATCCAAGACACAGAACACAACAATTGTTCTGCAGTACATTTTCAATGCGTTCTTTATAACAAATTTCGGCATCAATTTTGTACTTTATTGCGTGAGCGGACAAAATTTTCGGTAAGTAGCCAAATGTATCATGCCATAAATTGTGTGTTTTACTTGGCATTTTAATTAAGTAGTCTTTATATGTAAATATAGAAAAATATAAATTACAGAGTATCTGCTCTGAAGCCTATTTTATGGCGAGACACATTTTAATATGTAATTTCTTTAGCATTTATTGCCTTTCTTACTGTAATTACCATAACGTATTTTCACAGCAAAGCGGTGCTCAGCATTTTCCGACGTGTCTCATCGGCTCAACGCGAAGGCATCACTCAAGTGACAGGTAAGCAACAAGAAAAGTGAAAACGAAATTTCACAAATGCTCAAAACACTTAAGAAATTGCCTGCGTTATGTAAATTTCATAGAAATGAAAATTTCGTTATACGAAAAGCATCAAGTTTGAAAGGGACAAGCGAAAATTACCCCAGCGAATGTGTTGCTCAAATCTGCATTGTTTCTTGGTATTTGTTGCAGCTGCGAGACTCGAGTCTATTTGGGAGATTTTCGCAGAATCAAATCATAATTCTATTGCGGTGGCCAAAACCGTCATCAGTCTGCCTCTGACAGTTCTTCCGCAAATCTATTTGGTTACGAGTAAACGCTTGTTATACGAGTATACATAAGCCCACAAAGGTTGAGCCCCTAAAGTTCAGTGAACAACAATGTCCAGAGTTTGCTTGTGGTATTTAGTAATTATGTAATTTAAGACTTAAGCCAAGGCCAATGATTTCTAGCAACAAGTCGTTCCGCAATTATTGAACGAAAGGATTCATCTGGCTATTTATAAACGCATTGTTTCTAGCAACAGTATATACAGAATATAGTACAGAATTTTTCCACTTGTAGTTTCCGTTTTGTTGTTCATAAAAGATAGTCAAGTGTTCTGCTCAATTAATTAAAGATTACTTGCAAAACTATGAATACTAATACATCCATTTGCTAATTAAAGTTAGCGAAGACTTTTACGATTTCATAGCCTACTTTCCAGCGTCGCATATTTTATTTATGCAATTTGAGTACGGCGGCAATTTCAATTAAAAATGTATATCGAGCCCGGCAATTTGATTGCAGATTGAGCAGTAGAAAGATAAAAGGGATAACAGCGAAAACAGCGAACGTGAGCATGTGAAACGAACTGCAAGTGCGCAGCAAATATGTAATGTAAATCAAATTAAAGTAAATGGTAAATGGTAAATGGTAAACGATGACGACGTTGGTTGAGCCTTCTGCCTCTGTCCTCTGCCAGTCGACGTCTCGTCGTTATCCCGGCGAGGTTAAAAGGATCAAAACAGTAAGAACCTTCGTGTGTTTCATGCAAATATTGACAGGCTGTATAAACAAGAGGTGTGATACGAGTGAGTGAGAAGACGGCGCACACAAGAAGCAGCGATTACATCAAATGAAATTAGCGTTGCCATTGTCACAGACCAACACGAGAATTATTAAAAAATTCTCTGCCTTCCCGAAGGGGACGCTGCCTTTATTTTTTTTATTTTCGCTTCTCTGTGCCTTTTGCCTTTTAAGCAAATAAGCAGCAGAGGCTTGCAGCGTAGCGGCAGCTTGTTAGCCCGCTTGCCTTCAGCTCAAGCTTTACACAGCCGCCAACTGCAATAAAGCTTACTCTGACGACAGTCGGCACAAGTGTCGTTGTCGTTGTCGTTGTCGTTGCAGTAACTGTGTAACCAGTTGCCAAGTGAGCTGACATTGAGCACTGAAGGATTAATAAACAAGCGAATCACAGTCGAGAGTGCTCGACTCTCAGACACTCGTAAGATAGAATACTACTAACAAATAAGTAAAGCGGATCAAATTTTATAAACCATTGTAAATGTGATTGCAATTAATTAGAGTTTGCTATGGTGTTGGAGAATTGTTAAAAATATTTATTTAACTGTTAAAGAATTGTTAAATATTCCTTCTGTCTGTTACTCCATGGATACGGAGTTATGTTAAAATATGTTAAAGGAAATATTGTGTGCTTGAGTTAACTCGATCAGCAGATGCCCTGTAGCTACCTGGCAGCTCTGAGCGACAGCTGGCCTCATCCGGCTTGGCCTGAAATCGTTTTGCACGTTGACTTGTCTGTGTGACTTCCGGTTAAAATGAAAGACAGACTGACAGGCGATGAACATGAGAATACAGTGTGCTGCAGTAAAAAGCTAATATCCATTTACACAAGGTAAAATGCCATTACTTCAGAAGAAAGGCTCTTGCCATAAACTGCGCATATGCAATCAGTAGACCTGTTGACAGCTTAGATTGAAGTGCATTACGGTCTTTTGTGTTGGTACAAAGTCTGGGAAGTAGTCGCTGCCTATAAAGGTAAAAATGCCTTTTGTAAATAAACACTAATCGATTTGATGTAGGCAAATTCATTAACTGATTTGCGCGTTAATTGCTGATGATGCGTAGGTGTAACATTTGCTTTGAATTACGAGTAGCCAACAGCCTTTGACCCTCATTAAATAAATGATTTTAAAATCACTTTGAATCCAATTATCACAGCACAATCGCAATTTAGCGGCACGTTTCGAATTTCCCCAAATTTCCCAGCAATTTCATTCGAGTTTTGCATTTTCACACAAAGAGTGAGAGTGAGAACGAAAGTGCCAAAAGGGAAAGCGTCTGAGAGAGAGTTGTGCGAACATTTCAATCGTGCACGAGTTAATCACAGTTTTTGATTGGATAAAGTAGTAGGAAAGCAGAGCATACGCTATAGTTTCATAGCACACACACGTTGCGCATACAGAAGCACTTTTTGCGTATTGCTCATACGCCGTGTGAAACGTGCGCTGCATGCAATTTATTCGCATTTCGCATTTCGTATTTCGTATTTGTGTGCGCCGAAAAGCACTCAGAGCTCAGCTCGTCGCTCATTACGATTTTTGTCTACGGACCATTGAGTTCTCATCACGCATCACACGCGTCCTGGCGGCAATTTTGCGCCACATCCAAGTCAATCAATGTTTAGCGTCCCTCAGCTGTAGGTGCACATAGACTATGCTCAACTATACTACTGTATAACTGTGCTTATAAATTAGCCAAAGAGCGCTTGCGGGCTTGGCACTTAGTCGCACTTTTGCTGTGACTTTCTTGACTGTCTCGCTCGTTTCTATTTGATGGCCAACAACAATTTTGGCCCCTTTGTTGTTTGCGC
Source organism: Drosophila ustulata (assembly GCA_035047365.1). Lineage (NCBI taxonomy): Eukaryota > Metazoa > Arthropoda > Insecta > Diptera > Drosophilidae > Drosophila > Drosophila ustulata. The sequence continues at coordinate 9,212,177 of JAWNPT010000057.1, read as the reverse complement.
CTGTATAATTTAGTTAATAATTCACTTGGGATATTCGCAGGATACTCGCAGCAAATGCTGACGCAAGCACTGTTACCATTAATCTTTCACACACACACACACACACACACGATATATATAATATATATAGCACAATGAATAGGGCAGCTTATCAAATGAATTCAAATTCAATTCTTGTGAAGTCGCGACGATTTGATTTATTCATCTAACGACATCACTCGAGCTGTTGATGATACTGATGATGATATCTTTCATTTGCAGACAACAAAAGATATTTGACTCGACACTTTAAAACACCAACGCAGTTAATTCAAATTGGTTTTTCATAAATTAATTAAAGCAGACGGCCAAAAAAGCGCCGCCGGCCAGACTTTTTGCCCGTTTCGTTACGGGTCAAAGCGAACCCTTTTTGCATTTTAAAATCAACTGAATCTCAGCGCAATTACCGACAAATTTCCATTCGGTTAGCAGTCTGCTGCTTTTGTCATCGGCTCGAACAGTTAAATTCCGGCTAATCGAAACTGAAATATGCTTCCAAGATATTTCAAAACAATTAAATGAGAAATTTGTTGTAGAGTATCCATCATGTTGAATTTGCTTTTGGATTTAAAAATGTATCAAATTGTTATCCTTTTGCTTTCCATATTGCCGCACATAACAGCTTTACCTTCTGCTAGGGCATTCAAACCAAAATATCTGCAAAACTTCAAACAAAAACACACCCCACAGTTGCTTATCAAATTTCACAAAAAATGGGTGTGTTTGTGTACGTTGAATGATTGATTGGCACAGATTGGCTTGGAAAAACAATATGGCATAATAAAAGCAGTAGCCGATGCAAACATCCGCTGCAAATACACGCTAAAAATTATTAAAATCTGAATTTAAATGCGAATTAAAATGGGATTAAACCAACAGCTACAGCTGCCAATAATCAAACAATAGCGCAATTTATTCAATTTTTGCCACAACAAAAATCATCATCGCAATTACCTTCCCTAAGCCCTCATCGTCAAATTGCCACAGAGCCACGCCCCTAATTTTGCGGCAATTTTTCAAGTTGAGTGACGCTCAAAAACTAACGCTCGTAAATGCTGATGTTGCTGTTGTGGTCGCATTGTAAATTCTGTATAGACCAAATTATAGCCCCAGTCATCTGCAATGCGCAGATAAGCCAAATGTCCTTCGCAAAAAAAAAAAGTTTACATAAAGTGAAAGAGTGAGAGAAAAAAATGGTAGTAAAATTAGGAGCTGCAAATCTAAATTGAAATCGTGGTCGTTGACCAGGTAAATAAGCGACCTCAAAAAATATAAAAAAAAATGAACTGAATGAAAAAGGTCAAAAATTGGGCACAAATTGAACGGAAGCGGAAAAGTTAAATATGCTAAATTATAGCTGAAAGCGCAATGAAATGAAAATATGCTAAAATATGAACAGGAGATTATTTGCCGTCATTAGGCTAAATGCACTTGATTGTTCGACAATTTAATATTAATATTTAATTATGGTCGAATCTGTGGAGGTGATTTTCTTTTCAACTATTTGGAATTAAACCCCATTTTGGTTTTAATAATAAAACGTACTTTTTGCGCAAAAAAGATAGGAATTTCATTTTGCTTTCGACTCTTGAAAGTGGAATTCAGTGAAGGCGTCTGGTAAATTTATAGCACACCCACTCAAAACTCAACCACACTGTCTAACAATACATTGTGGGTGGGAAAAGGCTCCTCAAGCGCTGTCTTCGACTGACGTCAATCAAGTTTTTGCACTGCCATCGACAGGCCACAAATACCAACGCCTTTTAATGAGTTTTGTTTCACGATAATAATTTATAAAGTTGCATTTTTTTTTCACACTTTTCACTTAATTTACACCGTATTGTTCACTTTCTTTGACAGTCTCGGAATATTGTCGCAACACCGGCACCTCCACCAGGCGACGCATGATGACGCAGCACTGCTGGAATGAGATGCACGAGCTGCATCCACTTAAGTGAAGCAAACTGACGAAAGCAAATTGCAACAACGCGCTACAAGCAAAGCGAATACCCTAAGGTGTTGGCATTTTAATTATCTGATTTGCACAAATGCAAAAGGATATCTTAGCTATTCGTAATAATACAACAAATTTAAACGAAAATCTAAAAAGGAAACGAAAACCTGTTTGTGATGTTGCTAAAGCCAAAGAAAACTAAAAAATAATAAGATGTAAACGTGAAACGGAAGCGAAAAATGTAGTACAACTTCAGCTTAAATTGATTTTACTCGTAATCAAAACAAGGAAAATTGTAAATTTCATTTGCAAACAGACCTTTTTTTATACGCAAGACTCTTCGGGAATATAATTTGCAAATTAAGTTGTTATGCAGCAAAAAAAAAACAAAAATATGTTTGGAATTTCATTTTGAATGATTCGCACATGAATTAAGAAATAATAATTTATGTATATTTATTTATCCGATGATAAGCAAGCACAAACATACATACATACATATATGATATAAGTACACATATCGTGACAACATCATAGATACCTCTCACAAGCAAACTAATTGAAATAAACGCGTAGGGTATTTGATTACACTATAAGCCGAAATTTAGTAAAACTGCACCAGCGTTGTCGGTGTTATCTCTGTGGTATAAATATATGCAAATTTGTATATATTATACTAACCCCAATTTAACAAATTGTATGTGCATTAAAATTAAAATAATTGTGTTTAAATGATGCTTAATTCACAATGCGATAATTCAATTCATTATAAATGAAATGCAATAGTCACAATTTTAACCACAATATGCTAAACTCTTAATGAATATATTGTATAATCAACACAAAAACCAAAAACAAATTAAGTCTATTTTAATTGGATCGTAATAAATGTTAGTTATGTTCACGCAAAAATCTAGTTTCATTTTGGGCATCAAGGCAATAAGAAACACATAGCCAAATAGCCCAGAGAAAGTCTGTCTAATTAAGCTGAAAATAAGGAAATTTACGTCGCTCTCGATTTCATAACCATTTGGTGGATTGAGGATTTGTGGAGACAGGGATCTAAGGCAGCAATGAGTACATTAAACGATTTTCATTTGGTCAAGTGGAGGAAACCAGCTTACAGCCTGTAACATTCCTTTAAGCTGGCCAAAAGTACAAGAACTAAGCCACCCACCTGAGCAATTTGCCCAATGGCCATAACAAAAACAAAAGTTAAGCTGCTTAGGTGCACGAAAAAGGTCAGCACAAAGCTTGTCAAGTGCAGGCCAGCGTTGCCTTATAAGCCACAACGATCCGAATTGGCCAAGTTTAAAGCCCAACTTCAGGACAAACAGCAAAACAACCAGCAACAATAACAATCACAAATACAAAGTCTCTCTCAACTTTACGCCTATAAAAACATACAACTTGTTGCTTACAATCCCCCAATCCTCCATTACAAAAGCAAAAGAACGACTACATTGAATAAAAATAAATATTTCGGTTTAAGGAGGAAGCTAAAGGCACGAGTCTAGCCACATTAAGAGAGTACTCAGTTAATTGCCTTAATGAATTATTATTTCTGTCCATCGACTTGGCCCACACACATTTTGCAATTATAAATATGCTAAATAAAATGTAAGGAAGCCAATTTGTGTAGAAAATTAATTTTAGTTGGATGAGAATACCCTGTGAATTTATAGAAAATTAGGTAAAAAAAAAAAAGATGAAGAAAATACAATTTGTGGATATGATGGAATAATTTAAATAATTCATAATAAGAATATATATATAGAAAGTTAATAAAATAAAATAATAAATCAGAAAATATAAACACAAAATGCGGCAGTCGAAGATAAGCCTTAGTAACAATGTCTATAGTGAACTAAAGGCAGCTCAAAATAGAATAGAAATAATATCACTTTCAAGCTAGTCCTTAGATAGGGTATCTTTCAGTCAACTCCTACGGAAATGCTGCTTTCCATATGTTTCCGATTTGTTTTGTCTTTTTGCAATGCTGCTGTGGAATATTGGCCAGCAATTTACAGGAATATAAACATTAATGGCCCAGCGAGCATTGTGCATAACAAATTGCCATGAAATTATGCACAGAGGATGCCGCCACAGGAACGCGCCAACTGAAATTCCCCAGCGTTCTCTAACCGACAGACAGACAGTGAGAGCAAGCGAACACCAGGCACGAGAACAGGAAAAAAATTAAATTCAATTCAATCAAATTGCCACACATAAAGATACACAAATATACAACAACACACACACACACACACACACACACACGGCTGAACCGAAGTTGAAAATTTTATACGGGCTCAACATTCACTTGAAAGCTGCTTACGTAATGAAATAAGATTTTCAATGGCTGGCAAGAAGAACAACAGAAAACGACGGAACAAGAGCCGCATGCCGTATGAGCGGCTTGAGCTTGAAGTATAAATACAAATTACATATTGCCACATAAGAACAAACGCCCCCAACTCGAACTACATTCAACATTAATCCAAAATAAGACGGCGACTTGAATGGGCGGAGCGTGCAAACAGATTAAAAGCAACGAAATCCGTAAAAACGCCAGAAACGAAAAATTGAGCAAATTATGGAAATTTAGAAAATTGCTAAGCCAAGAATGAAAATGGCAAGAGTTGAACAAAAGCTTCCACAACATAAAAAAAAATAAAACAAAAACAAATGTAAGGCAAAGGCATTAGAATTTTGTTGGTGAAAATTGCGCCAAAACCCAGCTTAGAAGACAACAACATTTGTGTTGTTCAACGCAATTTTAAAACAAATTTTGTACAATTTATTTCAATTGAGTTACGATTTGCAGTGTACTTGAACATCGAAGTAAACTTTTGTTTTGCCTACCCAAAACTTTTTCTCTCCCAAAAAAGAAGCGTTTAAATTTGAATGTTTTATAAATATTGTTATAGAAATATTGCTAGCAGGCAGCGTTTACTCAAGTGGTTAGTCGATTAGTTGCTGTGGCGATTTAATTATGCTGGATAGCTCCTACCTTTCTCGTTGTCGCTGTGCAGGGTGCCGACGACGCTGCCAAAGAAACGTTTATCCAGAATTTGCAGCAGCTGTAATGCGGTTGCATGCACCTCCACCCGGGGACAGCCCGTCATTAGCAGGGTTACGGTTATGACCGACGTGTAATGATCGCAAGGATATTCCCTAAAAAAAAATAAGAGCAAAGTTCACATAAATTAAAAATGTTTTTAATGGATTTTTTGGTCGTGGGCCGTGGGTAAACATGTTGAGTGCCGTGTTAATGGAGTTGGGGTTTTCAGTTAACCATGGCAACAACATCAGCTCGAGTTATTTATATATCGAAAATGGACGCCATCAGCAACTCAACAATCAACAGTTTGCCAAATCATGTTCAATCAGGCAAGATGGAAGTTCACAGCTATTGCACACGGATTTTGCTGCTGCCTAAATGCTCGTTGGCAGGCATCTGTCAAACAAGCTGCGAACTGCCATTAACGGCAACAAATCTACAGCGATTGTTCGCTCTGAATGTACATATGTATACAAGTGTATTTCATGGCAATCGATTTTCAGTTTGCATACAAAATGCAAAGTGTTGAAATGTATGCTACATTTTATGGAAAACAACGTTACTGATACGGTGATGCTTAACAGGTCAGGACAAGTTCTCAACTTTTCCCTGACTTTGTAGCCAGCTGATTGACACTTTTTCATGTGGCCCGAATGTCGATGTGGTCTCAGCTCATTTGTTGTGCCACGTGCGACATTTTCTTGTTAATTGAAACTGTTTTTACATAGCAACTTAGCATCTGAGATTGGAGTTCAAAGTCAAAGCAAAAGGCCAAACACAGTCTTGTCAGTGGGCGTATTAGCCAATTAAGGAATCAATCAAAATGTATTTTTTTCATTGACTTTATTAAATTCATGCTGCAGTAAATCAAAATTAAGACAGGACTCGGAAAATTGCACGGAGGCATTAATAAATAAATTTCCGTGTAACAGATGTTTTGTACGTACAAAAAGTGCTCGTAAAACATGCAGGTCATAAAAAGTGCAAATATATTGCAGCAGGGGTGGCGTAAACACGGCTAGTTTAGTTGCATGTAATGTGAACTTTGAGTGCATGAAAAACTCGTTATGGCTCGTTTTGATTCATTTTACGATCTCTCAAAGACACGTTTTTATCCGGAAATTTATTTTAAAAACACTTTTCCATAACAAAATTGCAAAAAGAAAAGAAGCTTCATAATTGCACTTGGAATATGCGATTTAAATGATAGTAATCACCTGCACACAGACACACACGATAAAGAGAATTAATATGATTCCATTACGTTTACTTCGACTTTACTTAATTTTTAAAAGGGCAGGCAGCAAAGAAATAAATCTGCGAAAATTGAACGATATATATTGCCGTTTAAAGCAGTCGTTTGAAGTGCAATAACGTGCAAGTGGCAAGCAGACACATGTATGCAAAGAGGCATCAACCGCACTGCCAGCCGATTTACCTCAATGAACACAATTGAAGTACAATGCCATATACACACACATACATATATGGCATGCACGGTACACATATTGTCTGAGTAGCCTGAGCCCTTGCGCCTTTGAGCTTGTGAATTTAAAGCGGCGCAACACACGCCAGGTGAGACACGTGAGGCGGTACTTAAGCCCTCACACACACACACACACACACTTACAGTCATTCTCTGTTACAGGATGTGCGGTAAATGAGCTTATTTGTAAATGGTGCACGTTCTTGGAAAAAAAAAAAAAATGATGGAAGAGTAGGCGGAGGGAAGCAGGGTAGCTTTTAATGCGTTAAAGCATTAGTAAATGCCTGGCGGCAATTGATTCACTTACTTGGCACTGAAGATCGAGGCGAGGGCCAGGAAACATGCATCTGCCTCGCGTGGCGTCGAGGTATAACAGCGATCGATTACCCATTCGAGCAGTTGCCCCATATCCGGATTCGATTCCAGCAACAAGACAACTGTGTCGCGCGCCAGCTGATAAATCTAAACAAAACAAGAGAAATTGACACCAAATAAATTATTAAGCAGAGATATACAACATTTTCAAATGTTAAACAAATGTATTAAGATTATTGCTACAAAAACAAAATATTTACAAAATGTTGAGAAATGTTTTAAAGATAAAATGCTAAGAAATTATTTTATGAAAGAAAGAAATTAAAATGCTCGATGATACAAATAACAAAACATTTGCTAAATGGTGGGCAATGTATTTAAAATATATTTTTTTGCTTCAATTAAGAATATTTATTAGATTTACGCTCCAAAAATACTTTTTAATTAATTTCATTAATATGATCAAATGATTTAACATTATTGCTTCCAAAAAAAATATTTATTAAATGTTGTAAACAAAAATGCATTTAAAATAAATTGCAAGCAAAATATACTCCTAGAATGCCATGAAATTACACAACATCAACTTAGAATATTTATTGAATATTCTGATATTTATGGAATATTGTGAAATTGATTCACAACAGATTGTAAACAAAACAAGTAAGAAAGCTACAGTCGAGAGTGCTCGACCGTATGATACCCGCAACCCATTTCGAGAGAACAAAAAAAATTTTAATGATATTTTAACAACAAATATACTAAAAATATACTGAAACTTGTGTTTTGTATATATTTGAAAATATCGGGAAGAAATCCACAACACCGACATGGTCACACTGTCAACTAAACAAACAAAGCGCGAGCAGCTGCAAGTGAATTTTGCATATAAAATTGATTCATTAATAACTTCCTTGTTTTTAACTCGATCTCAACCAAATTCACAGGAATCATTGAGAATATATATATTATTATGCATACCAAAATTCAATGCTCTAGGTTCATTATTACGGCTTTTACAGTTTTCGGGGGCGGAAAGGGGCGTGGCAAAAATCTAAAATAAACTTGATCTGCGTAAAACCTACACGAATACTGTCACCAAATTTGATATCTCTAGGTCAATCACACACTTAAAACGTCCATATGCATTGGGAACAACAATTTTGATAAATAATTTCGCGAATAACTTTTGTTCTACTTATCCGATTTTCACCAAAATTACAGGGTATATTAAGAGTGTCAAGCGCAGATGGCTTACCAAATTACACATCATTACACAAAGAACTTTTGGAGTTATACGCGATTTACATAAAAAAAAACTTGACTTTTTCTAGATAAATGCTTATTGTGGGCGAAGGGGGCGTGGCATCCAACTTTTGAAATAAACTTGATCTGCGTAGGGTATGAAGGAACATTTTTGCCAAATTTGGTGTCTCTATGTCTTATAGTCTCTGAGATCCAGGTGTTCATACAGACAGACAGACGGACAGACGGACAGACGGACAGACGGACATGGCTATATCGTCTCGGCTGTTGATGCTGATCAAGAATATATATACTTTATGGGGTCGGAGATGTCTCCTTCTGCCTGTTACATACATTTTCTGTTGGCACTAAGTCATAATACCCTTCTACCCTATGGGTAGCGGGTATAAACATGTCGTATTTGTTGAACATAAAATGAGAAATATTTGAAAAATGGCAAGAAATTACCTTTTCATCCTTGGAAGTCAAGAGCAAATCGAGCCATTTGTAGATGATGCCATCGTCTTGCAAATGCGGCGTATAGAAGATGTGTCCACAGCAAAGCAGAGCGGACATGGCCTGGGATGAGACGAGATGAAAAGCAGTCAGCGTAAGCTGAGCACATTGATATGCAAAGGAGCGCGGATGGACTCACCTGTAAGGCGCTAAATTGCAGCTTCTCCTCCTCGAGTGTTTGGCCAATCTGTGAACTGATGCTAAGCGGCTTCGAGAAGTTGCCACACCAAGTGGCAAACAAATTGAATAGATTACGCTTCAAGTCGCGCGACAACAGCGTGGCACATGATTCCACTGCGATGTGAGGCAAAAGAGAGACATTAGGGAGGAAGATGCGCAGATGAAATCGATTGTGATTGTCGCTTACGTGAAAAGTTCTTAATCATTTTGCGTATGAAATTGCAAAAGTGAGCCTTGACCTCACGTATGCTGAGATTATCCTTATCCGTTTCGGCCATTAGGTAGGCCATGGCGCCCTCGATATATTCCACAAAAGTGGGATGCAACGACATCGTATCGCGCTCCAAAACACAAGTGCTGCAAAGACAAGAAGAGTTTGTTAGCTCGAGTAAAGTATTGAAATGCGCCGTCTTACCTCACACCAAACGTGCCGTTCTCGGCAATCTTCTCCAGGACACGTACCACCTGCAGCCGCAGTGCATCGCGTCGACGACGTCGTCGCATATTCTCCTGCTTGCGATCAACTGCCTCACGTATGTAGACGACCAACTCCTCCATCAGATCCCTGAAAAGGATTACACATTAAAGTTGATAAAGCCGAGTCAAGGTTAAGCCTGAAATGTGGTTGCTTACTTGAGCGCATCGTGGTTTATCATGCCCAACGCATTGACAGCCGCATCGCGCACATCGATGGCCTCACATCGCAGCAGGGGCACCACCAGTTTGTACAGCGCTTGGGGCGATGCGCTGCCCATTGCCGACTTGTCGCTGCGATCCGCGTTCAGGGAATCTGGCGATGAGCTATAAAATAAAATTTACGGTCGCACATTTTAGTATCATGCCGTGTATACAAAAGGCAAACGCAAAAGTCCTTCGGGTACACTCATTTGGGAACTTAAATTTCAAGTAAAAAGGCCACCATCATTGCTGCCGTTGCCATCAATTGACAAACTTCTGGTTCACTTCTCAGACACAAGGCAAACTCATAATTCTATTTATAAGCAAAGAGATTCCTTTCGGCTACTGTGACCACACTGCATGCCGGCAATTTCATTTAAAAAAACATTATAAATATTAAAAAACGCACATTTCAATTAAAAGCGACATTTCATTTCATTTCACTTCAGTTTTTTCTCTGCATTTGCCTTCGGTCCCCTACATAATTTGCACAAAAAAATATTTCAGCAAACAAAATTTGTTATTATATATATTTCGTATTTTTTTCCTTCCTTTTTTTTTTTTTTTTTTTTTATTTGTGTTAGGCAGGCAGGCGTGACAATCGGTAGACGTGCTGTGGGCGTAACTGGGTGGCAACACATCAATGCGTAGTATGGAAAAATAAATAAACTTGTCCTATAATGATTTTACAACATTTCCAGCGTTCCCCCGAAAAGGAAAGGAAAAAGCGCAAGCAATAAAATGGCGGACATAACAGTACAAACAGACAAGAAAATTATTTGCCAAACAAAATGACAAAAGAAAAGCCTAGAATTCTGATATTGATTTAGCCCAGAAATTCACAACTTTAAACAGAATGCAGCACAAAACACAAATTAAGCAAAATGTATTTCAAAAGTTTCCGCAACAAGCCAACAAAACAATTGCTGGCTAAACAAACTCGAACTCATTGTTTACAACTACTGCAGAAAACTTGACCAAAATAGTAATTTAACTTGCGGAAATATTAACATAACAAGAAGCATTTCAAATATGTAAATACTTTGAAATGAGCAATTCGCAAATAAATATATTAAACCTCAACAAGTTATGCTCTCTCTGAGTATACAATAAAAAATTCTCAACCAAGCACAAAATGTACATTTCTTTACAATTAATTAAATAATAATATAATACGATTTAGCAGAAATAGAAATTCATACGAAATTTTATTAAGATAACTAGAATTCGTTTGCATATCAACTGATGGGCAGACGCTCAAGGGCCCAAAAGGCTCTCGTCTGCTCTGCAAGTGCATAAATATTGTATTCACTAAAACACACATCAATTAACAAAAGCTCTTGGGGTAAACAAAATCTAAGCCAACATCAAGTAAACTATTCTACAATAGACACAATAGGGGCACAAATTTTACACACAAAATATTTTGCTACATATGTATTTTCTAAATAAAATGAAAATATTGCTGTCAAGCTGGAATATCTGCTCTGCATAGTTTGGCATAAAATGGATGCTATAGCATTGCGTATAATTAAAAGCATGTATTGTTTGTTCAAACTACAAGCAGCATCGACTTGCATGCCGAGAGAATCAAAAACTACAATTACTCTACACACAAAAATACAAGCAGAAAAACCACATTAAAAGAAATCGGAGTAGACTTATGGAAAATTAATTAGACGTTGTCGAGTGTGTGGCCCACAATTTTGACTGGGGTTTGTGGTTTTTCAGGTTTCAGGTTGTGGTGCAGTTTTTATTTCGGTTTTGTTTATAGTATTTTAGGATTATTCTTTTTTTTTTGTGTTGTTGGTTTTGTTTGCTTTACCCAAGTCGTTTCTGGCGCGCCTCTTTGCGTCCGTAGGAGAGCGGCAGGGTGAAACGCGTAACGATTCCCTCGGGCCCAAAGACATTTGACGGTATATTGTCCAAGGAATCGGATAGCGAACGTGAATCCGACTGATCTTGTAAACTATAAATTACAATCCATATAAAGGTAATACATATATGCAAATATAAACATATTTATTTATATTGGATGGCATATGCACAACAAACATTATGATTTGGTTAACCAAATAAAAGTGAAGTTCATGAGTTCGATTCAATATTTTCTTGTTGCCAACATGTTCCCACACTGCTTGAACAAGAATGCACAAATGTCTGTGAGTTGTGTGTGGAATTGTGGGTGAAATGCTTGTGGGTTTCTATTGAAATGTGTTGTCCCGATTATTAACCAACGACATTCGCAGCATGCATCAAACCGTAACCAATATACACAAATAAATAACACGAAAAAAACAGTAACACAAACTGGTAGAGATACAAGATGAAATGCAATGATATTAAAAATTTCTGGATGTTGTTGATTGCACAGAGAACTGTTTAAATATGCGGGTTTTTTGCTATAGTTTGCTAAAGTGGAAAAATGCGTAGTGCATTTTCTCTAAGGCAAGTTAAATGCAATATTAAATTCAGCTCAGTAAAATGCTGAAAGTCAATTACAACTAATCGGAAATAAGTTAAATGCCATAGCAGAAATATTTGCAAATAAATTTTCTCACAGAAATGCCATAAACGTAGCTTGATTGTTTCCTTTTTTCCGACAGTAATTAACTCTCGAAATATGTAAACAACTTTAGGATTTAAATTATTAAAATGATTTCAATTAAATTGTGTAGTTACATGCAGCTGAAGAAGAACAATATTGTTGTGAATAAAATTGAAAGCCTTTTGTATATCGATTTGCTGCTGAGCTGCTCAAGGATTCTGCATAATTTGCATATTTATGTCCAAAAGGCAATTGTTGGAGCTGCCTGCCTGATTGCCTTACGCCTTGCCTTATGTTGCAATTTGCATTTGAAAGAAAACATAAAGTGCCACATCTTGTTGCCACACGGACTAACAAAACACTAGGTGGGGGGGTAAGGACTGTGTGTGTTCGTTGTTTGTGAGTGCGAGTTTGTTGTTTGTTTTGGACTTTGCTTTAATTACAATTACAATGCAAATTATGTAAATTCAAGTAGGGTTCTATGAAATGTTTGATGAGGGCAACAAATATAAATACAGATTTAAATTACAAAAATCAGTTGAATAATCACATCGAATACACAGAAAATACGAAAATAAATGCAGTACATGACGTATGAATTTTGATTAAAATTATGTAAATTTATCAACAATATTGCAAGTGCATTTATTGAATACGTTTCGATTTAATGCAAGTTTTTAGTCAATTCCATTGCATAAGCTCGAAATGAATTTACTCATGTGCGTATGTGTGTGTCTGACCTAATCGTGAGTGTGAATTTGAGTGTGTGTGTGAACGTGTGCATTTGCAATGTGCTGTGATTACGCTCGACAAACAGTTAAATTGACAAGTGTATGTACAATCAGAGTTAGTTAAAAACAAATAAACACGAAACGACACAAAACTAAATGCCAATAATATCAAAATGGATTGGCAGACAACGAAGACCGATTTCACGATATTTGATTGGGGGCAGGACAGGGATATTTGAGGTAGGATTGGGGATAACACGTGCCACGGCATCTAATCGAATGCAAAATGTTAATCAAACAAAAATGATGATTGATATTTGATTGCCACTTTTGAGCTGAAATTTAACACAGTTTTTTGTTCGATGTGTGTTGAAAATGCTTCATGTTCGAGTTATTTATTTGCAAGTGCGAACTCACCTCAAGCTCAAATCGGGCGAGGCGCATCGCACGGCAACGCTGGGTATTTGTGGCACCAGACGCATGGCACATGCCACCTGGTTGCGCCACAGACGCATATACGAATCCTTTTGGCTTTCGGTGGGCATTTTCTTAGTCGGCGCCGAGCCACGCAGCAACGAAGCGCGATTGTCGCTCACAGGACTGCAAAAAAATTATGGAAAATAATCAATAATCTAGATATTTAAATGTGTATAATTTAAGCCACTCACGTGGGATCGATGACGCTGTAGAGCGCATTGAGACGCGCATAACAAATGGGCCAGGCTTGTGCCACGGCCGAGGGACATTGCTGCAGCACACGTTGCCGCTCCAGCAGGCCAAACAGACAGGTGGCCCAAGGATCAAACTGCGGCTGTGCAGCGCTGGCAGCTGTGGCCGCAGCGGCAGCAGCAGCCGTTGAGCTGGTCTGCGACAGATTCAGCGTCGAAGTCGATGACTTGGAGTTGTCTGCAACAAAGCAAATTATTAATTCAAAGAAGTATATAAAATAAAGACGGATATTTACCGTCTGTTAAGCCTGCCAACCAGACGCCGCTGGAGCGCTCCGCTATCCACTGCAGATCGATGCAGTTGGCATTGAGTATGGCCGTCTTCTCGGCCTGCGGCAGCTGTGGCAGGCACTTCTCCACAATCTGCGGACAGCAGCGATCCATGACATCGATGAGTGGCGGCTCCGTTTCGGGTATGCCCAGCACACGCATCAGATTCTTCACCTCCTTGAGTATCATCGCGGCCAACTTGCGCAGATACGGTCGATAATTGCAGAGCAACACCAAAGCGAAGCCCTCGACGAAGTGCAGCGTGGTCACCAAAGGTATCTCATTCTTTTTGCCCACATCGCTGGCCACCATATTGAGTACCGTGTGCTGCGTGATGCTGGACATGCCGCTCGAGGTTGTTATGCTGGATGTGGCGCTGCTGGCGGTGTTCAGATGTTGTTGTTTCGACAACTGACTGCTGGTCGTCTCCTTGCCTGCCACGGGCGCTGTGGCAGCCGATGTGCTTGGTGCGGCAGCTGTGCTAATTGTAGGCGCTGCACCGCCAAGTTTTTGTTGCACGGTGGCTCCAGCAGCGGTTGCAGCAGCATTGGGCAACGTGTTGCCAGTGACAGTATTTGTAGTGTTGCCTGCAGCTGTTGTGCTGCCGTTCACGATGATGGCACAACGCCAGATGTTGAGGAAGACAAACAGAATGCGTGTGCAGTTCTCCAACAATTGCGGATAGGTGTCGGTGACATCGCGCACCAGAAACTGTGTGTAACCGTGCACGACATCCTGACGCCAATCCGGAAAGTCAATCATCAGTGTCTGCAGCGACTGATGCGTCAAAATGCGCAACTCCTCATCCATGTGCACCGTCAGTCGCGACAGCAAATCGACCAGCTCCTGGGCCGTCATTGTGTCGGGTATCAGACGCGGCACAGACGCCACACAAGTGCGAAACAAATCAATGCGCGGCTTGCGTTCACCCGACAGCATCTCGTCCGGCTCCTTGTTCTGGTTCTGTGTGTTTGTCATCATCAAAGGCCGGCCGCAGTGCACGTCCAGCGCCCGCAAAATGTCCACAAAGACGCGACGCACATGCGGAAAATACGCAGACATGCCAATGCTGCGCGCCGTGTCATCGGTGAGCATCTTATTGATGTACGTCTTCTTCACGCGCAGCGTATTGCCCGACGGCAGCACGGGCACCGTGCGCGGCATCGGCGGCTCGCCGTCCTTTTGCTGCAACGAGTCCGCCACAACCATAAAGGCACGCAGGCCAATGCTCATGCGTTCCGGATTGAGTATCACTTTGATGGAGCGACCCACGCACAGCAGATCATAGACAATTTCACGCATGGCAAAGTCCAGACGCTCCTGCGCTATGAACTGTATAATCTTGACGAAGATGTTGAGCGGAGTGTCGCGCGGCACAACGCCCTTGGAGCCCCTAAAAGATGCACAGTATTATTAATATAAAATAGCACAATATTAAATGGCCAAACATTAACTAAAAATAAATAAATTAAACAACTTAATATTATAAGATTACAAGAAATGAAAAATGTTAACTAATGAGACTGCGGCTGTGTTAAAATAATTATATGACAAAATATAAAAGTTGGAAATCAAATATAACGAACTACATAAAAGAACCTAATATTTCAAAGCTTACAAAAATTAAGAACAATGAAAAATAATGATTAAAATAAGACAGTTATAAGAAAAACTCGCAAACCTTAATAATTGGGGAAGTATATTAAATTTAAATAAGATTAAGTGTATGTTAAATAATAACTAGCCGAATGCTGAAGGAGCCATGGAGCTGATCTAATCCTTTTCTAAGTTTAGTTTTAAACATAAGTATTTCGATTACTAAATAAATAAATACGCATTACTAAATAAATATAAGAAAATAGCATTTACGCACTTGGGAAACAGCGAGTTGACAATGCTCTGGAGACGCGAATGCGTCGCCGAATTCGATTCACATTTGATGCGTATCATGTAGACCCAGAGCAGGCGGTAGAGCGACTCCAAGGCGACGCGGCTCATCTTGGCATCGCGGTTCTTCAGATTGCTCAGGCACATGGCTAGGAAATAATGCCAGTTGGTCAGAAAGAAGGTCTTCTGCGAGACGCACAGCAAACAGGTGACGAGCGGAAAGAGCGCCAAACGATGTTTGGACTTTGTGGAGGCATCCAGCGTCTGCACATACAGAAGCTCCACAAAGTTCTTGACGCACGGCACATTCACCTCGTTCTTTACCGCCTGTAAGGTAATCAAAATTAAAAAAAGACTTTCAGTTGGGTAAATTCAAAGAAACTCACAGCTGCCACGGGCACCAGGATCTCCACAAAGAGACCGGCGAGCGCATGCTTAATATCCTTGTCCTTCACCTCCTGGAAGTACTGTCCGCACTCATGCATGAACTGAAACGATGCCTCAAACTCCTCGATAGGCACCATTTTGACGCGAAAGAACTTCATGCCCATCAGCAGACTGATGATGCTCTGCGTCGTATTGGGCGACGCCTCCTTGCCGCGCAGCTCCTTCAGCTCGCTCATGAAACGCTTGCGCACCGATCCGAAGCGACTCTGAGCCAGAACACCGATCACCTCGGCATACAGATCAGCAATCATGTGTATGTTATGCGCATTGGGATTATTCTGCAGGCCATCGCGATACTTGAAGTGCTTGAAGGCCAGATTCTCGATGCTGCGCACCAGATCCTCGTGACCCGGATGAAAGGGCAACTGCTTGAGTATCTCAATCAGTGCCAGACAAAAGATAAACTCCACAGCGGCCTCGCGACGCTGCAGTTGAAAGTCCAGATCCACCGTCGATTTGTTCACGGACTGCACACTGCTGCCCGTCGTGGGTTTCTTGAGATCGTTCTTGATCTCCATGTCGGAGAGCTGGCGACGATGCCAGGCGAGCAGCGTGTGCAGCAGCGAGGGCAGACAATGCTCCGCCACCGAGCCCAGCGCAGACAGCAGCTGATCAAACTGCTGATCCTCGCCGCGTTGCAGCAGCTTCGACAGATTCTTGTCCGCACTCTCGAGCATCACCAGCTCGATTTTCTTCTCCGCCTGCGCGGTGAAATCGCTAAACAAGTTGCGCATCACAATCTCGCCGGGACGCGGAGCCGTCAGCTCCACGCTGGCCACACTCGCTGCCAATGCATGCATCTCGGCCTGCGTGTAGCTGGGCAGCACGTTGATGATGGAGCTGCGTGAGTGAGCGCCCCACGGCAGCAGCGATTGACGCTGCGGGATGATGAGCGGTGGCAAAGCCGCGGGCGGTGAGGCGTAGCTCTGACGATTGGTTGCGCTGTAGCTGATGGTGGCCGAGGTTGCCTGCACCGACGATGCCAACGGTTCCTGCAGCTGACTCACGCCACTCGTTGACTGTAACTGTAACTGTGGCTGCTGTTGTTGTTGTTGCTGTTGTTGTTGCTGCTGCTGTGATTCATACTCTATGTTGTAGGGGTATTCGTCAGCGAGTATTTGATAATTGATGGGCGATGTGGTGCCGCTGCCGTTAGCCGATAAAGCGCCAGCTGCTCCAGATCCATTCCTGGCCGACTTTGGTGTGGAGGTGTATTCACTGGAGTTGATCGAATGACGCTGTCCGGGCGAACCGTTCGCGTCCAGCGGCGACTCGTTGTCAACAAAATCGCCCGTCGCCTGATACGCATCTTCGTGATAAACAACGCTGCGCTGCGGACTCCGCGTGGGCGTCGTCGTCGTATTTGCAGCTGTCGCCGCTGTAGATTCGCTTATTCCTGTTGCTGCTGTTGTTGCTGTTGCTTGGATGGGATTCGCATTCGAGACGGGTGAGCCGACAGCCGTAGCAGCAACCACTGTGGCCGGTTCGCTCACGTGCTGCTCATTTGCGTTTTGATTTGTGCCTAAAAAACAACAACATTAACAATGCGTAAAAAATGAGATGGAATCATGACTTGCAAATGGCTTTTAGCTCTTATCAATAAGCACACACTACAGATGGCTCTATGCGATAGAGTGTGAGTGTGTGTCTGTGTTTGTTAATGTATTTATGTTACAAGCGCAAAACAAGTAAGAATGCTAAATACGCGTGTAATTGACTATGAAATACCCGATATTCAATTCATTATAATTCAATTATTGTTTAAATAGGCCTATAAAATTATCAACTAAACCCATTTATTTATTTACCATTTTCTGATCGTAAACAAATTCTCAGCAATTATCGACTCTTCGATTTATTGTACTACAGCCTGCTTACTACCTGCCTAAATCATATTCGTTCATTCGAAAAGTTGTATACACAAATTTTATTGAAATTTATAACTTCATATATTCGATTATTATTACACTAATTTCTTTGCTTAAAGCATCAACTATTGATATAGTATTGCACTAATTTCATTGCTACTAAGCGTGTTGAGTATTGTTTGAAGTACATGCTATGGTTTGTGACTTGGCTAAGCCTTAAAACCTGTTCAAACTTATTTTTATTAATTATTTCAATTCGTTTTAATCGATACTTATGTTAGGAAACTGCTCCACTTTAGTCGGTTATTTTATTTTGTAAAAATTGCTGACTCCTAGCAATGTAAGTAAAATTGCGTTTGGCATAAATCTCGTAATACAATCAAGATTAAAGTACAAGCTATAGGAGCATTCCCCACTTTTATATCTCTTATTGTTATTTTTTCCGAAATACACCAATTCTAACCAACGGACATCGTTTTTATCTAAACTTTTCGGCACATTCAGTTGTTTTGCTTATGACCCACATTTAGATAAGTGAATATACCGATTTTATTACGCGGCTTCCGGGTATAAAAATATGATACAAATTTTTCTTATTGGCGCATTGCGAATAGCAACAACAACGATAAAGCTCATGTATGAGTGTGTGTTTATGCATGTTATATGTATCTACAATCTGTTAACTCTTTTGTTTATAATGTTTTACCCAAATTTTTAGTTAGCACGCGCCTAACAAATCAAATCTGCAAATAGAAAATATTATTATCTCATCGTGAACAACGTTTATTTTGTGGGTGTGTCACTCACACTCACTTACACACTCTCTCACACCCACTTACACACTCACTCACACTCAGAAAACAACCAAAAAGTGTAGTCTTTGTTCGCTTCTCTGCTGTTTGTTATCGTTAAAAGTTCTTTTCCCATTTTGTACGTTTGTTAACTTTGTATCTTAATTAAGCAGACCCTAAACATCGCATCGAACATGCCGCTCATTATCATTATCATTTTCATTATGATTATCAGTTTCAATGTCATTATCAAGGCATCGCATGTCTTGCAAAAATATCATCACACAGATTGATGACGCCACTCGCAATCAATCTGTCAATCTTTCTATGCAAAACACACAAATGACAAGCAACTCCCAAGGCTGCGCTTCCCCAAACAAATACAAATAAATGTAGATATCTATATATGTATGTGTGGTGTCTGTATCCATTTATCAGTCTATAGAATTTAATGATCACGTTTTCCAGCGAAAAGCTAATTTCACCATCGATTCCAGTTGGCTTTGCCATTACAACGGTCTGTTATGAGTATAAAATACATAAGTATATGAAGAAATACTCATGTACATCATTTTCTGCATGTATTTGTTTATGAGGTCGGTAAAACCATTGCAAATTCATCAGAAGTTCATTTTTTGATATCAACTCTTCATTAAAGTAGTTCGAAGAATTTATGATGAAATTCTGATGCATTTTTTTGTACTTCACTTTTAAAAATATTAAAATTCTTTACAAGAACTTGTAAAATACAATCGACTTTTCATATAGAAAAGGAAAATCGTACCACAAATAAATAAATAGAAAAACACTCGTTAAGTGTGGCTAAAGCTTACCATAAAGTCATTAGAACGTAGTAAAAATTAAATCATGAATTTATAAAAAAAAATATTTTTTTTTTATACATTGTTATTAATGGTATTTGAAATATGGATTTGAGTTTCGTTATGAATTTCTAAATTTAAATCAATTAGTTTACAATTACTATTTACACAAAACATTATAAATACCTATAACCAATATAATTTAATCTCTGAGATTTCTATACTCATAGGAACGGACCGACGGACGGAGCGTTAGACAACTCGGTTGCTGACATTAACTTAAGGCCTTTTCATTACATTTCAGTTTTAAATAACTTGAATAGGTGTTAGTTATCAAAGTTACATTAAATTTGTCTAGTCCTAGTATATTTCCTAATCAGTAGAGATACCTTGTCGAGCTTTTAAGGTACATATATGTATAAGAGCAGCTCCTTCAAATGGCGTACTTTCAACATAATCAGGGCGTTAATAAAAAAATTGGTACCACCCGTTTTCCCACCATTTAACATTCAAGAAGTAGCAGGTTATCTATAATTTACTACAATTATCCAATCCACATTATATCGAGAAAAAATTGCCTTCCCTAAACCAGTAGTATATGTATAAACTATTTCGGGCAAGTTACCCGTGACCTCTCTCACAAAACACGGAATCAATCAATAGCTTTGACCGCAGGTAACAAATACTACTGGGGCACATACTATATTATTGTTCAAGTGCAATCCTCAAATCGTGTTATCCTCTGGCTGTCATTAGAGGAGCAACACAAAAATTAGATTACAAAAATGAAAGCAAGGTAGAAAGTATTATAAATAATATATAGTAAACTGCTAAAATGGTAAACGGATATGCCATGGCAGCCCAGCAGGAGACAGAAGGCAGGGCAGGGCAGGGCAAGGTTAGGCCTTCTTTTCCTCCAATGCCGCGCCGACAGCTGTTCCGCAGGACACCAAGGACCAGGGGCAGCGGCGACGGCTTAAAGGTCACAGTCGAAGTTCAGGGCAAAAGTTTTCACTGTCACTGAATAATTGATAAGGTTTAAAAGAGACAGCTCCATAAAAGCAATTCACATCGCATTCGTTCTGCCGTGAGCAAGTATTTAAGGTTGTCCGAGCTGTCATGAGAGTTTGCGCAAAACGCTGGCGCTGCTATTAAAATAGCTGAGAAAATTCCATTTTCCATTTTCTTTGCTTTTCAATGCAATAATAAAAGGTAGCCTTATATTTGTTCATCAGTCATCTAAACATGTGTGGCAAGCACGAGTGTGAAAAACAGCATCGAAGGCACGACACAGAGATACTCTGTATTCGATTAAATATCGTCTCGTAACCCAAGATACAATGTGTTAATTAAAACTGTTTTTAAGTGGATTAGATGTCACTGTATTTAATTATATTATAGCAATTAAATATGATTAAATTAGCAGCTTGAAAATTAATGAATCATCATGTATTAGAATATTTATTTTTTAAATTTGCAATTTATTTAACTTCCCCAAAGAGTAATTATGTATTCGAATATTTAGTTTTAAATTGGAACAATCAATTAATCGCTGAATAATCATGTATAGCAATATTTCCTCTTTAAATTTAATTTTAAATGGAAGAAGTCTATGACACTTAAAATTTTTTGCAACTTGCAATACCACTGAATGTATTTTACATTTTGTGGATTTATGCTTTAACACATATTATCTACCTTAACACACCTTGCCAGATTAAGTAACTCTAATTAAGATGAACGCTTCATTTGACTCTAATATGCCGCTTGCACGCAATTATTCAAATTACAGGGTATGCAAATGCGCAGCAAAATATTAAAAATGGCGCTGAAAATATACGAAAAAAAAAATCCAAAAGACATATTCCTCCATTTGTTTGTGTATATTATTAATAATGTATTAACACGCTCTCAGTTCAGTTCAGTTGCCTCTAAAAAGCCGCCTCCAAAACGAACGGAAAACGTCTGAAATTCTTGTTATAAATGCGCTATGGATGTGTCATTTAACAAACAACACAACAACTTGGCAAAGACATGCGACCAACATGTATCTCTCCTCTTGATCTCTGTCCCCCCGACACTTAGCTTCTCTTCTCATTCCCGATTCTCTTTTTCATATAGTTTTCTGTGGGCTGAAAGTTGAAAAACTGCAGCAACAGCAAAACAAAAATTATGTGTTTTTTTTTTCTTGGTTTTCTTCCAATGCGCAATTTTCAAAACGTGCGGAGGACCGAAGAAACGGCAAATGTTCCCATATATTTTGTGGAGAATATTTGTATAACATTTTGGTTGAAATTTACGATTTGTTTGCGGAGCTTTTGCCCGATTATCAGGGATTTAGAATTTCACATACAATCAATGCAAATATTTACTCAGACAATGGCAACGCAATATTTCTAAACTTTTATCATAAAATCTAATCGATATTCTTTTGAGAATTATGAAGCATTACCAAAATGATATGGGTGAAAATAGCACAAACTTTTCTTACCAGAAAATACCCTATTGCAAACGTTAAGGTGTAATGTTGACTTTAAAAATGAGAATTGGAAGCGCTAACAAAATAATGTAATCGAAAACAGGCCAGTAAAACAATCATAACATCTAGAGCAAGTCTTTTCAAAAACTAAACTAAAAACGATCAAGTGTGATCAAACTGAAGATAAGAATAGTATGCTTAAAGAAAATATTTCAAAATTATTTCTCAGAATTCTTATCAAAATTTATTGGGAATTATGAAGCATTTACGAAATATAATGATCGAAAATAGACCCTTAACGAAACCATAAAAACTGAGACAAAGTTTTCTCAACCACAACAACAAATGAGATGTTAAATTGCCTCAGCAGAGATGAAAGTTTAATCAATAAACTTTGTGTTTGCCTGGCACTTAAAAAAATACTTTAGGGTATATACAATAATATTTAATAGTCAATAAGCTGACAAGTTGGAGTGTATAACGCGACATTTTAACGGCAATGGGAGTACTATAATTTACCTTTTAGTTTTTTTGGTGTCCATTGAAAATTCCATAACATGAAACTGGCGCATAAATTTGTAAAATAATCACAGCTAGGAAAATGATGCCCAGGCAGATTCACAAATTGCGAGAGCTACTCTCTCGCTCTCGCTCTGTGTATATCTCTGAACTATCGTGTAGTTTAGTTGGGACTTTGATTAGTACTCGTATTCCAGACAGCGTTTGGGGGGATGGGAAGATAGATTGTGGGGCTGGGGCGGCGATTAAATAATCGTAAGTTGTCGTAATTAGAGGCACGTGAGCCTTTTCTGATATTGTGCACCACTATCTAAACACAAATTATATTTATGAGTTGTAATTAATTTAGCAGCATTTGTGCGACGTTTAGTTGGGATTATTGTTTGTTCTTGTTGTTGTTAATGTTGCTGCTATTCATTTGTGTATTTAGTATAACAAAATAAAAAGTAATCGCTGATAAGAACAGGCCATACACTCAGTCACACAGCAGAGCTCATAAATGTGTCACCGAAACGCGCGAGTGACGTTAATCGAAGAGTCGAAAACGAAACGAAACGAAACCAGTGAACTTTCTTAGGCAAGGCACTTTAAAGTCTTTGATTAGCGTACAAAAAATAAAACAATCAACCACACAAAACAACCAAAACTCAACACCTCACTGTGAGATGCCGAAGATGTTATACACTTGCATGAGATCGGGGCGATAAAAATGATAAACAACTGTGCAACAATTTATCTGGCGAGTAAAATAATCATTTGCATTTTTTGTTGATTTTTGGTAGGCACGCAAAAGCGTTTGATAAAATGTTAATACCCTCGGCAAGCGTATAACAAGTTGTTTATAGTGCTCGAAATGTCACAAAATAAATATACTATATAGGGGGGATAACGCAAACGATGATTATTTGTAATTTTCACAGCTTATTGTACGAGTATATCTGGCATACATATAGTATCGTTTGATTTATGTATTTATAATGCTTTTTTATGCTAATTAGCCAGTTTAAAGGCGTCTCAAAAAAATGAGCTCAGCGTTTTCAATTCCAAATCGACAGACGTCGCTCACACACAACACCGAAAACCGAAAACCAAAAACCGAAAAACAACACCGAAATACTGTTGTCAAATTACAATTGAAATGTATTTATTTATACACATATGTGCGCAGATACATATACTGCGTATATATACGATGTGTATATATATATCTTCACGTTCAGATCGCGCACAAAACACAATTTCGTTCAAATACAACAAAATATATACGCGAATGCTAAATGCGAGGCGAACTCTGGCGACGACGAATTTCAACTGCGGCGAAAACGCGCGCGACGATTTGCAGCCCAAAAAGTTCCAAGCGACGACGACGACGCGACGCCAGCAGCAACAAAAACAACAAATAAGTAATAATAAATAGCAAAGGCAAAGCAAAAGACAAAAGTCACAAGCAAGCGAGCGTAAATCGCGCGCGCGCTCGCAAATTGAAAGCACAAAATCAAAACAAACGATAATTGTCTATTTAAAATTATGATTAACAGCAACTGAGAGCGAGAGAGCGCACACAATTCGGAGAGAGCGAATGAGTAACGCAAACAGCTGTTGTCGGCGGCGAATTGGCAAAAGCCGCACACCAACAACAACTTCCAACAGCTGTGCAAGTGACGTATGATTGCTTATATGTATGCGTGTGCTTCTGTATGTGTGTGTGTAAGCGCAGCGTGAGTTCCTGTTGTTGTCGCACAGTGTCACTAATATACTAGACATTAGCATAAATTAAATAAAACTTAGCACCGCATGTGACGGGCCCCGTAATTATTGCAATTAGCTAAAAGAACTTTTGTGGCCCACTAAACTTTCCCTGTTTCCGCCGCACACACACACACACATACAAACACGCAGCCTTGCGGCTTACATTGTATAACCCGTTCTTGCCTTTTGTTTATGCACTTTTCGATATTACATAAATATCAACATTGAGTCTGCAAATTTGTAAACAAACATTTTTTCCATTTGTTCGCAGCTCTTTGCTAATCAGTGAACAATTTTTTTTGTAACAATAAACAACTAAATTGATTATTAACTGTGGAAGCCATAAAAAATATATAACATAACAAAACTGCTACAAATATTTGCACAAAAAGGGGCGCGAATTAGCACATTGCTTATTTGCCTCTCTCTCTCTGTCTATGTGTCTCTCTCTCTCTTTCACTCTCTCGCTGTCTCGCTCTCTCCAAGTGTTAGTTAACTGCCTTTATGGCAAATTACATCACGCCCCCGCCAGAAATTGGCAAAAGAAACACAAACGAAAAAAAACCCTAAAAAAAATGCACGCGATGACGAACACGCGACCGGAACGCGTCGTTATACAGTGTGAGTGTGTGTGTGTGGGTGGGTTCGAGCGAGACCGAGCACTCACGTAGCAAACGCACTGCAACTTGACACTTGGCGCGTTGGCAAACAAATGAGCTTTGAGGCTTCTCAGGACTGCGACTAAAACAAAGACGCTCTCCAACAACCAACTTATGCAATTCGCTTGGGTTCAGCTGCTTTTTGTTCTTGTTGCTCCCTCTCGCTCGCTCGCACAACAAAAACAAAATGATTATTTCTAATTTTTGCAGCTACTCGGCAAAATTCCGTTGGATAAGTGCCAGAGGTTGTGACCAAACTGACTGACGTTAGTTTTGTATTTTTTTTTTTTTTGCTTTTCGCCTGAATGTCATTATCAAGGTTTTATGTCTGTTCATTTATACATATAGTTTTGTGAATGAATGTGCGACAAAGAGGCAGCTAAAACAAAAATTGCGAGAGCGAGAGCATGACTAGGTCTAGGTCAAAATGCAGAGCAAAGCTGATCAGCAGCTGCAAAGAGAGAGAGAGAGAAAGAGAGGGCGAGAGAGCGAACAAAAGCTGCAATTACAACGGTAAACAGGCGACGCTTGATGTCAAAGCGCATTTCAAACTTGAGGCCATAAATTTATGGCGGAGTCAAAGAACAATGGCCATAAAAACAGCACACACACACGCATACAAAATTGCCATAAAACGTTGATTGTCTGTAGAAATACCCTACAGTATAAACTATAGCGAATGTGCTTTCGGCCACACATCTTCGATATTGTCAAACGACCGACATCAATTGGGCGGCGATGTCCTCAAACGGGGACAGTCATAAGCCCCTCATTCACCGCGAAACTAAAACGGCACTAGTCAGACCCACTCTAGTCCGTAGCTGTCTACAAAGTAGATAGTGCGTGACAATCGTCGACAGCCGCTCTGAAGAAGGGAAGACAAGACAAAGTGAATCATCACTTAAGAAATGAGGAAACAAAACAGACATCGCAGACGCAACAAGCTAAAGGAGATTTTGCACTCACACACACACACAAGCAATCAAACTCACACAATCAAACACACTCAACACACACACAGGCGATCGTTGGGCAAATAAAACGCACACTTGATCGGTGGGCGTAAACAATTAGCAGCGACGTCGACGACGACGGCGACTGCACCCAGGCAGAGGTAATTGAAGTGGGCCCCAAAAATAGAACTCACCTGCATTGTTGACGGCGACTGTTGCAGTGTTGTTGCCGCTGCCGCTGCTACCGCTGGCATCAAGAAATGCCTCCAGCTGCGACTGCTGCAGCTCCAGCGTTTGCTGTTCCATGTTTGTAAGTATTTAATAAAACACTTGCGTATGCACTAATTACACAAAGTGGCTGCCCAGAGACGCATTGCAGCCATTTTTGTTTTATCAATTCGCTTTTCTCGCTTAAACGCTGCTGCTGCTGCGCTACTCGGCGCTGCTGTCGCGCCCACGCTGCACACTGTACAACACTTCTTGTTGTCAAATGTAGACAATTAAATGCAAATTATTGGTTGCCTCGATTGCAGTTTAAATGGTTAAAACGAAAAATTGTACAAGACGTGAATGAGTGAGTGAGGTATAAGAAGCAGACAGATGAACAGCCAGTCAGCTGTTTTTTGTTTAGCATGCGGCGTTGCCACCTAGCGCGACTCAGCCTTGCCAGCTGCCAATAAGCGATGACGTCATATTTGCAAAACACCATTTATTTATGAAAATGTAACAATTTTTTTAAAGAAATAAATGCAAATCAATAAATAAATACAAATCATTAAATCAGTTAATGTTTTTATTTATCAAGTGAACTATAGTGCACTGCTCTAGGCGGCCTGGCAACTCTAGCCACAAACAGCTGATAAATAGCAAAGAAATATTTGTTATGTACGCTTTGCGTATTCTTATCTTTTATCGGCGGCAAATAAGCGCGTATTTTGTTTAAAATAAATACCTACTTATTGACAGCGATAGCGACTATCATGTTGTGATTAATTCGTGTTAGACCAACAATGGATGCCGTTTCCCACGTAGCCGTACATCCGCTGACAAGCGATCCGACCGCCGCCTGGAATGAGATCAGCAAATCACAGCGTGTCATCAAGGTGGTGATGAAGCCACCCACCACAACGGTGGCCCCCAACAAGGCGCGTGTCGTCTGCATGTCCGACACCCATTCCCTGACGCCCTACATCAAATTCGACATACCCGACGGCGACATCTTCATCCACGCCGGCGACTTCACCAAGTGTGGCGAGCTGCAGGAGGTCGTAGAGTTCAACAACTGGATTGGTGCTCTGCCGCACAAGCACAAGATTGTCATTGCGGGCAACCACGAGCTCAGCTTCGATCGCACCTTCACGCATCCCTTTCAGAACCAGGGCAAGCATTCACATGGCGACCGGTGAGCTACAAATAATGATAGTAGAATGTCGATAATTGCACACAAAATATAAGCGACTGACCCGATTATGGTTTTTATTACGAAGATTAAAAAATAAGAGTCATTTGATTGTTATCTTTATACCCGCTACCCATAGGGTAGAAGGGTATTATGACTTAGTGCCAACAGAAAATGTATGTAACAGGCAGAAGGAGACATCTCCGACCCCATAAAGTATATATATTCTTGATCAGCATCAACAGCCGAGACGATATAGCCATGTCCGTCTGTCCGTCTGTCCGTCTGTCTGTCTGTATGAACACCTGGATCTCAGAGACTATAAGACATAGAGACACCAAATTTGGCAAAAATGTTCCTTCATACCCTACGCAGATCAAGTTTATTTCAAAAGTTGGATGCCACGCCCCCTTCGCCCACAATAAGCATTAATCTAGAAAAAGTCAAGTTTTTTTTTATGTAAATCGCGTATAACTCCAAAAGTTCTTTGTGTAATGATGTGTAATTTAGTAAGCCATCTGCGCTTGACACTCTTAATATACCCTGTAATTTTGGTAAAAATCGGATAAGTAGAACAAAAGTTATTCGCGAAATTTTTTATCAAAATTGTTGTTCCCAATGCATATGGACGTTTTAAGTGTGTGATTGACCTAGAGATATCAAATTTGGTGACAGTATTCGTGTAGGTCTTACGCAGATCAAGTTTATTTTAGATTTTTGCCACGCCCCTTTCCGCCCCCGAAAACTGTAAAAGCCGTAATAATGAACCTAGAGCATTGAATTTTGGTATGCATAATAATAATTATATTCTCAATGATTCCTGTGAATTTGGTTGAGATCGAGTTAAAAACAAGGAAGTTATTAATGAATCAATTTTATATGAAAAATTCACTTGCAGCTGCTCGAGCTTTGTTTGTTTAGTTGACAGTGTGACCATGTCGGTGTTGTGGATTTTTATTCGCTATTTTCAAATATATACAAAACACAAGTTTCAGTATATTTTTGGTATATTTGTTGTTAAAATATCATTAAAATTTTCTTTGTTCTCTCGAAATGGGTTGCGGGTATCATACGGTCGAGCACTCTCGACTGTAGCTTTCTTACTTGTTTTAAATTGCAAAGTAAAGTAAATCTTATGTTGTAATTAGATTTATTGTACAAATTATAGTTATACCCGCTACCCATAGGGTAGAAGGGTATTATAACTTAGTGCCAACAGAAAATGTATGTAACAGGCAGAAGGAGGCATCTCCGACCCCACAAAGTATATATATTCTTTATCAGTGTCAACAGCCGAGACGATATAGCCATGTCCGTCTGTCCGTCTGTCCGTCTGTCCGTCTGTATGAACACCTGGATCTCAGAGACTATAAGAGCTAGAGCTACCAAATTTGGGGACAGTACTCCTATAGGTCCTACGCAGGTCAAGTTTATTTCAAAAGTTGGATGCCACGCCCCTTTCCGCCCCCAAAAGTCTGTAAAAGCCGTAATAACAGACCTAGAGCATTGAATTTTGGTATGCATAATAATAATTATATTCTAAATGATTCCTGTGAATTTGGTTGAGATCGAATGAAAAACAAGAAAGTTATTAAAGAATCAATTTTATATGCATAATTCACTTGCAGCTGCCCGCGCTTTGTTTGTTTAGTTGACAGTGTGACCAAAACGGTGTTGTGATTTTTACCCGCTACTTTCAAATATATACAAAAAACTAATTTTAGTATATTTGGTATATTTTTTGTTAATATATAATTTAAATTTTTTGTTTTCTCTCGAAATGGGTTGCGGGTATCATACGGTCGAGCACTCTCGACTGTAGCTTTCTTACTTGTTTTTTATTACAAAGAAAAACATAAGTCATTATACCCGCTACCCATAGGGTAGAAGGGTATTATAACTTAGTGCCAACAGAAAATGTATGTAACAGGCAGAAGGAGGCATCTCCGACCCCACAAAGTATATATATTCTTGATCAGTGTCAACAGCCGAGACGATATAGCCATGTCCGTCTGTCCGTCTGTCCGTCTGTCCGTCTGTATGAACACCTGGATCTCAGAGACTATAAGAGCTAGAGCTACCAAATTTGGGGACAGTACTCCTATAGGTCCTACGCAGGTCAAGTTTATTTCAAAAGTTGGATGCCACGCCCCTTTCCGCCCCCAAAAGTCTGTAAAAGCCGTTATAATAGACCTAGAGCATTGAATTTTGATATGCATAATAATATTTATATTCTCAATGATTCCTGTGAATTTGGTTGAGATCGAATGAAAAACAAGGAAGTTATTAAAGAATCAACTTTCTATGCAAAATTCACTTGCAGCTGCCCGCGCTTTGTTTGTTTAGTTGACAGTGTGACCAAAACGGTGTTGTGATTTTTACCCGCTATTTTCAAATATATACAAAAAACTAATTTTAGTATATTTGGTATATTTTTTGTTAATATATCATTTAAATTTTTTGTTTTCTCTCGAAATGGGTTGCGGGTATCATACGGTCGAGCACTCTCGACTGTAGCTTTCTTACTTGTTTGATAATTGACTTTGTGAATGGCATAGTAAATTCTATTTTACAATAAGATTTATTGTACCGATTATAATTTGTATTATAAAGGTACAAAATGAAAAGTTTATTAGCTAATTATCTTTATGAATTGCAACATAAATCTTATATTGTGATTAAAATAAAGAAATTATTAAATTTCAATTTTGATTAATTGATAGACCATAAAATAAAATAAATATTTTAAATATAATAAAAATAATTTCGATATAAAAACTATAAAAAAAAGAGTTATGGTGCAATTACAAAAATTTGAATTTTGTACTTAATTTCAAAGAAAAAAAAGTGTTTAAATAATTATAATATACCAATTTTGATTAATAGTTACAATTTATGATAAAATAAGCATTGAAATATAAAAATATGCAATGCATTTAAGTTAAAAGACTTAGGGTAGATAAAGTGCGATTAAGAGTGCAAATAAATAGGGCAAATGCAATTATCTTGAAAGTGTAATAAAATGTGCTTGTAATATTCAACATTTTACTGTATTTATATTTAATGCCATAACTACTGTAAAAATCTTACGCTTGCAGCTCCAAGACCACCGGGCTGACCATACTGGATGACTTGCCGACGCTGGGCAACGACAAGCAGAGCATGGAGAGCGCCGTGAAGACGCCCAACATTCGCGAGGCCTTAACCAACTGCACTTACCTGGAGGACGAGCTGCTCGAGCTGTGGGGCGTGCGCATCTATGGCTCGCCCTGGCAACCCGAGTTCTGTCGCTGGGCCTTCAATGTGCCTCGCGGCACCGCCTGCCTCGACAAATGGAATCAAATTCCCGCTGGCGTCGACATACTCGTCACTCATACGCCGCCCGTGGGTCACGGTGATCTCTGCTGCTCGGGTGTGCGTGCTGGATGCGTGGAACTGTTGACCACGGTGCAGCAACGGGTGCGTCCCAAGTACCATGTGTTTGGGCATGTGCACGAGGGCTATGGCATCACTAGCGATGGCCGGATCATCTATGTGAATGCCTCCACTTGCGACATCAACTATTTGCCCAACAATGCCCCGGTTGTGTTCGACGTCACGTTGCCGCCGGGCGTCAGCAAGGATTAATTTACTTGTATCTACAGCATTTTACACTTAAGTTGCCATTACGAGGAAATCAGGAATTTACTTTACTACTCTATATGCACCAATTGTGTACTACATTTAAATTATATTAATTTATTGAACCTCTTTTCGATGTACCACCCACCCAATGCTCATTAAAAAAAGTCCTTTTTTAAGTTGCAAGTTAGCCGTGTTTTTAATCGGACCGAAATCTTCTGTTGCCAATCGTCAAATTTAAATTATTTTAATTTATTGAAACTTTTCAATCTCTATACTGATTGATTAAAAACAAGTAAGAAAGCTACAGTCGAGAGTGCTCGACCGTATGATACCCGCAACCCATTTCGAGAGAAAACAAAAAATTTAAATGATATATTAGCAAAAAATATACCAAATATACTAAAATTAGTTTTTTGTATATATTTGAAAATAGCGGGTAAAAATCACAACACCGTTTTGGTCACACTGTCAACTAAACAAACAAAGCGCGGGCAGCTGCAAGTGAATTTTGCATAGAAAATTGATTCTTTAATAACTTCCTTGTTTTTCATTCGATCTCAACCAAATTCACAGGAATCATTGAGAATATAAATATTATTATGCATATCAAAATTCAATGCTCTAGGTCTATTATTACGGCTTTTACAGACTTTTGGGGGCGGAAAGGGGCGTGGCATCCAACTTTTGAAATAAACTTGACCTGCGTAGGACCTATAGGAGTACTGTCCCCAAATTTTATAGCTCTAGCTTTTATAGTCTCTGAGATCCAGGTGTTCATACAGACGGACAGACGGACAGACGGACATGGCTATATCGTCTCGGCTGTTGACACTGATCAAGAATATATATACTTTGTGGGGTCGGAGATGCCTCCATCTGCCTGTTACATACATTTTCTGTTGGCACTAAGTTATAATACCCTTCTACCCTATGGGTAGCGGGTATAAAAATATCTCTTTTGAAGTTGTATTTAACCTAGCTTCGGAACCAACTCTCTGAATGCAAATCGTTGAATGCATGACTGCAATAAAAATAACATTAATTTCTTTAAACTTATCTATGCTCCTTAAAAAAGAGTCCTTTCTTATGTTGCAATTTAGCCCAAAATCACCACTTGCCAAAAGTCAAATGCATTGAAATAATATTGTGTATACTATGTATCCTAAATATCCTTTTTTAAATTGCAATTTTACCGAGCTTGGTAGTCAAAGCAACCAACTCTCCGGCAGCCGACTGTCGAATGCAACGCTGGCTGTTCTACAATATAAATTATATCAATTTAAAACTTATCGAAGTAAATGCTGATTCTTCAAAATATCCTTTCGTAAGCTGGAATTTAACCGAGTTTCGCAGTAGTCGAAAACAGTCCTCTCAGTACTATAAATTAATATAAAATTTTATTTATTTATACTATTCAATTCACTCACAAAACGATCATTACTAGAAAATGTCCTTTTTAAAGTTGCAATTTAGCCGAGCTTTAGCCGAGTTTCGCACCCTGCTCGCCAGCTGCCGATCGTCGAATGCAACGCTGCCTGTTTTGACATTCTGCTTTGCGCGTGCGCTGTAACGGCACTTTGTGCTTCTGCCATTTTGTGCAGCATCGTGACTGGGCGAAGAAAGAGTTAAAGCCAGATTTAATTTTTTTTTAAGTGTTTTGAGTTTTAATCATTTTCTTTTCGTTCCCAACATGGTGAGAGGAGCTTTATTCGCAGCGTTTTGGCAGCCGAATCTTACAAGCATTTTTGTCGAACGTCTTCTCGAATTTTTCTCTTGTAGCGCGAAGTCATCTCGATACAAATTGGGCAGTGCGGCATTCAGATTGGCAACGCCTGCTGGGAGCTGTATCTGCTGGAGCACGGCATCAATCTGGATGGCAGCCGCAAGACGCAGGAGCAGCTGACGGAAAGCGGCAGCAGCAGCGCCACCGTCGGCGTCAGCACCAATGCCAACGATGCGCACACATTTTTCACAGAGACCGGCAACGGGAAGCAGGTGCCGCGCTCGATCTTCGTCGACCTGGAGCCCACGGTGATCGACAGTGTGCGCACCGGTCCCACCAAGGATCTGTATCATCCGGAACAGCTGATTTCCGGCAAGGAGGATGCTGCGAACAATTTCGCACGAGGTCGCTACTCCATTGGCAAGGAGGTGATCGATAAGGTCACGGCAAGACTTCAAAAAATCGCCGAGCAATGCGACGGGCTGCAGGGCTTCCTCATCTTTCATTCGATGGGCGGCGGCACCGGCTCGGGATTCACCTCGCTGCTGATGGAGCGACTCTCGAATGATTTTAGCAAGAAGTGTCGTCTGGATTTCGCCGTCTATCCGTCGCCCAAGGTCTCCACGGCGGTGGTGGAGCCGTATAATGCGCTGTTGACCACGCACTCGACCATCGAGCATGCGGACTGCGTCTTCATGGTGGACAACGAGGCCATCTATGACATCTGCAACAACAAGCTGGGCGTCGATCGACCCGCCTATCGCAATCTCAATCGTCTGATTGCCCAGATCGTGAGCTCCACGACGGCCTCGTTGCGCTTCAGCGGCTCCATGAACGTGGACCTCAACGAGTTCCAAACGAATCTGGTGCCCTTTCCACGCATCCATTTCCCCCTCGTCGCCTATGCGCCGCTGATGTGCGCGGAACGTGCCGCCCACGAACAGCACGCGATCACGGGACTGACGAACGCCTGCTTTGAGTCGTCCAACATGATGGTGAAGTGCGATCCTCGGGCCGGCAAGTACATGGCCTGCTGCATGCTCTATCGCGGCGATGTGGTGCCCAAGGATGTCAATGCCGCCGTCTCGGCCATCAAGTCGAAGCGGCATATTCAGTTCGTCGACTGGTGTCCCACGGGCTTCAAGATCGGCATCAATTACGAGCGTCCCGCCTTTGTGCCCGACGGCGATCTGGGTCCCACCTCGCGTGCCTGCTGCATGTTGTCCAACACCACCGCCATCTCGGTGGCATTCACCAATCTATCGTACAAATTCGATCTGATGTTCAGGAAACGCGCCTTTGTGCATTGGTATGTGGGCGAGGGCATGGAGGAGGGCGAGTTCACGGAAGCTCGCGACAACATCGCCGTTCTCGAGTCCGACTTCAACGAGGTGGGTCTGAACAACGACGAGGAGGCTGGCGAGGAGTTTGATGAGTTCTAGCCAAGCTGTACTTCTTGGCCCATTAATAAAGTATTATATTGAAACTGTGAAACTCTCTACCAATAAAATATATTCATGCTGCTTGAATTGGAACTAAAAATTATAAAAGTACTCTAATCTATAGAATAGATAACTATCTTTAAAGCTTTTCAACCTTGTGGAAATACGGTAATGGATTTTAATTTCAAATATATTGAATAGATTAGAGAAAAACTTCTCTAGGTACAGTTTGGAAAACATAGTTATAGTTGCTGTTCATATAAACCGTGAAATTCTCTATCAATAAAATATTCTCTTGCTAGTTGAATTGAAACTAATTATTTTCTATATTAAAGATATGGTAAGGAATTTAAAAATAATTTTACAAAATTAAATAATTCTCTTGCCAGAATTACAATATTTGTGTTTGGGAAGAAATTTCATACGAATTCAAATAATTTATGGTCTTATATAGTAAACTATGAAACTCTCTATCAATGAAATATTATATTGCTAGTGTAATTGGAGCTAAATATATTATATATAGAAAAACTCCATAATCTATAGTATTGATAATTATCACTGAAATAACAGTGACTAAGAGCTGGTGAAGGATTACCATTTGAAATATTTTGAAAATAAGATAAGAAGTACTATGAATCCCTCCATATCAAAGTGTTTCAGATTATTATGATTCTAATTTCGTCAATGAGGATTTATTACACAAAATTTATCGAGTGAGATCCCATCTACTAAAAAGCAAAAGAAAAATAGAATTTTATTACCCTCTAAGAAATAATAATTATTTTAAGTTCCCATATACATATGTATGTTACATATAGGATTAAATAAACACTTGTGTTCAGTTTTCTTAAATTTTTTTTTATTTATTTTTGTTTTGTTGTTGTTTGTTTTAAACGCCTAATTGCTACGTTTTTCTTTTCAATTGTGTGTTTTGTTTTTGTTTATCGCTTATTTACTTAATTTTACTAAAATTTTAGTGGTTTTTGTTTTGAACTTGCAAAGAGAAACTTTTGCTTTTCGCCTTAATTTCAAGACATTTACTTTTTAAAGAATCATCAAAAAGTTGTTGCACAGTGTAAAATTACAATTCTTTGTGTGTGAGTATGCGTGTGTGTATAAGTGTGTGTATGTGAGTGTGTGATAATATTTATATATATATATAATCTATACAACTAACGGTCTCTCTAAGAGTTGACAATCTTCTTGTTTGTTTTTCTTTTTTAAAAATGCGTTTCGAAAAAGATAAATCAGAATCAAAAAGTTAACAAAATGAAGGCAATTTAGTGTGTGCAGTTTTGTTTGTTTGTTGAGTGTAGTTTACGCTATTTTTATATAATTACAATAATGGCGATTAGTGATTTTGTTTTGCAATTGTTTACATAGTTAATAGGTAATAAAAAATATATAACGATGATGATGGCAAAAATATGCTTTCAAATTGTTGTTGCAACACTGCCTGACGATTATTTTGTGGTTCATATTGATGTTATTGATGTTAATTGTTGCTGGTGTTGTTGTTGTTGTTAATGTTGCTGAGCTGTGTTGCAACATTTAGTATGGAACATTTGAGAAGAGATACGAGACACTCTCGCCATTATGTGTCCGTCTTACAGCCTCGGCGAACATCATCGAGACATCAATGCACTAAAATAGAAAACACAACATTATTTATTATCCAATTATTGGGAAATTTGCAGGATTCATTAATAAAGTTATTATCTCGTCGCTAACCTGTATTTTGGGACAATCCCGCATATGACCGTCCTGCGGTATGGTGTTGGTCACAACGACCGCCTCGAAGCAAGCGTTGTTGATGCGCGAAATCGCCGGGCCCGAGAAAATGCCGTGCGTCAGGATGGCATAGACCTAAAAAATATATCGGAATAAATTAAACTCCTGGCTAAAGCTGTTGTGAATGGGAGACGCACCTTGGTGGCGCCCGCCTCCACCAGGCGATCGGCAGCATGAACGATGGTGCCGCAGGTATCGGCCATATCGTCGACCAGGATGGCAATCTTATCCTTAACATCGCCCACGAGCACCATGGAAGCCACCTCGTTGGCCTTCTTGCGCTCCTTGTGTATCAGCGCAAACTCCACATTCAAGCGATCCGCAATGGAAGTCACACTAAAAATAACAAAAATTTAATTTAATTCAATTTATTTTTAATTAATTGTTTTTCACTAATGTTATTACCGCTTGGCGCCGCCAGCATCGGGTGACACAATGATTGAATTTTTCCATTCGGGAATGTTCTCTTTGATCCATTTGAGTACCGCTGGCTCGGCATAGAGATTATCGACTGGTATATCAAAGAAACCCTATAAAAGCACAACTCAATTAGCAACTGTTTAGATTACTGTCAATAGCATTTGAACACCTGCTGTTAACTACAACAAAAAAGCTCAAAGAATTGTTTCTACTATATATTCCTACTCTTCAGAACTATCAAAAATCCGATAACTAACAAATTATACCACGTTGATACATCTTGTATATCAATTAAAATACATATATTCATAATAAATAAAGTGTGATACTGCGATGGATGCCGAGAAGCAAAAGGATCTCGATGACTGGCTGATCGCCAAACACATTGAGCTGAATCATCGCACACGACGCGATCTCTCCGATGTGGTTCAGATGACCCAACTCTTTAGGCCCATTGTTGGCAAGCTGGTCAACATGAAGAACTACACATCGCATGGCAACTTGGAGGCAAAGATACTCAATTGGGAGACCTTCAATCTGAAGGTATTGCGTAAAACTGGCCTCCGTCTAAAGCGTCCCGAACTGAAGCAATTGGCTGCTGGGGATCTGGCTGCGATTCGAGCTTTGCTCTATCATTTGATGCACCTAGAACTGCATGGATTGCCAACGGGTGCTCGATCTCCCAGCAAAGCTCAATCGGCGCGAGACTCACACCAAGAGATCGATCAATTCTCTCAGGCCAAATACGAGGAACTGAAGAAAAGAGTGCAATATCTGGAGTCGGTGACCGTGGAGAAGGAGAAACGCATTGGCCAATTGCTGAGTCATCTGTCTGCGTTAACGGTGCGTATTCTTGCAATGCAAACGCGATCAGAAAATCTCAAAAGTTTGGATCAAGTCACTTAGATTTATTATATATACAGACTGATAGCATTGCTGATCAATTGTTTTTCTGTTCTTTTGGTATCAACTTTTTTAAATAAAGCAAAATTCGTGTGATTGTTTTTTGACCCACCGCAAAGGGAAAATAGAAATCGTGTTATCGTTAATGGGCTTCAAATTGTTTTTTGAACTCACCTGAATCTGTGAGGCGTGCAGATCCATGGTTATAATGTGATCCGCACCGGCAACTGATAGCATGTTAGCGACCAATTTCGCCGAGATGGGCGCACGGCTCTGTGCATGGGCCAGCAAGGAAAAAAGGAGAAAATCATAATGGAACATTAGCGTAGTTAGTAATTTTTCGTTTCGATCTTAACGTTTTATTATATATGAGAGTTTAGGCCATGGTGGAAAAATCATAAAAATAATTGTAATTGTAATTAAACTATAAACATTTACATATATTACGTATACGTTCCAAATGGGATTTTCTTTTTGGTTTTTTGTTGCGACACAAACACAAAGGACAATAACAACAACATCGACAAGTGTGTGCACTATGAGTATCTTCGCAAAGAGTGTGCGACAGAGACAGACGGAGAGAATAAGAGAGAGATAGAGAGAGTCTGAGCAAGCGAGCGAGAGAGAGAGAGAGAGAGAGAACTGAAGAGAGTGTGCTTGAGTGTAACGACCAATGAGAGTGCGCTCGGGTTAATCAAAAGATACACAAAAGGGAGAGCGCGGTTAATGCAAGAATAACCAACAAAATAACAATAAGTGTGCAAAAGAAATATGATAATTTTGTTGATCGCCGATTCCTTGTCGCCAATTTCGATAACTGTCATGCGATTACGTGGAACTGACAACAAAACGATTCAAAACATACGTTAAAGAAACTGCAATTCTTCAGTTAAAAAAAAGAAATAATTAAAAGAGCAAAATGTAAGCATTTTTTATTTCATTTTTTTTATTTAAACACAATTTTGCTCAAAGCTATATAAAATTTAAAGGCTTAAAGACCCGACAAAGGTGGACGCAAACTACTCACAGTATATTGTCTGGCTGAAAACTCCTAAGCACATTTTAAGTATAGTATTGTTTATAAATAAATGAAAAGAAAAAGAAGAAACGAAAAGTTGAGAGAATGTTTCACTATTTTTTTTTGTTTTTGTTTTCTTTTTTGTACATTAATAAAATAAAACCAAAAGCTGAAAAACAAAACATTCTGGTGGAAGTGAAGGAAATACGTGTTAATGGGATATTTGCGGCAAAAAATAGAACAAGGTATTAAAAGTAAACTCAAAGAAATGTATAATATTTAATTCTACACACTATCTGTAAATGTAATCGCACAAAAAATATATTTACAATTTGCGAGACGTAAACAAACGCATTGCGAGTTCATCGCAATGCACTTTTCTTACAGATTAAACTTCAATCAGCAACAAAATGGAAAACAACAAACAATTGTGCACCTCAGGTTCGGGTTCAAGTGCCATATATATAGAATGGACCCCCCTTCGATAGGACAAAAGCTGACGTCAAATATATAATGGGTTATCAATGGAAAATTAAATACAAAATATTACTTGTAAACACATTTAAATCGCAATCGATAGATCGGTTGCTAGGCGAGAGAATCTTGTTATCAGTTGAAGCCACTTTTTGTTTTCGGAAACTGAAAAACTGTCTGATCGCGAGCGCACGTTTGGAAAATTAAAGTGCAAAGTGCCAAAAGATGCAAACAAAAATAACAAAACAAATGTGAGACAGTTCATCGGAAAGCCGAAGATTTAATACCCTTGCAGATGGTTCCAGAAAAAATTAAACAGAAACTAATTCCTAGAGTAATTTTGTTGATTGCTTATGTTAGAAATATCTTTAAATGCATTCGAGTTCAAATATAACAGACAGACTTTATTTGGATATAACAGTTTCGCTTTGCATCAAATTAATTATTCAGTGAATTTAGTCAAAAGACGTTGAAAGGGATTCGACTTCAAAGTAAACTTTATTGTATCCAACAAATTTTTTAAATTTCAGAAAATTCTATATGATTTATGGTCTCTAAAACATGCACTGCAAGGGTATAAACATATTTAAATATAGGCATATATACTAGACCCAGTATATAGGAAGTATGAACAACACATGACAAGTGACGATAACGAGCAGATCGCCATACGAAATACCAAAAATTAATAGTAGGTGGCCCAGTATAACATCTATTATATGTGGTGTTAATATAAATATTAATTAATCCATATATTTAATTGTAGACATTTTTTTGTTGTGGTTGCTGCAATGAAGCGCCGCCGACAGCAACAAATTTTCAATGAACGAAATCAAGAAAATAATAATGTGGAAATTTGCATTTTGAATAACCAATTAGTTGTTTGAAAATTGTCAAATTTGTAGAATGTAGTGAAATTTTCATAAATTGCGCAGCTCATTGCATTTGTTGTTAATTATGTTTTTTTGTTTATTAATTTTCACATAGTATTCTCTAGTTAGTTTGACATGCAACATAAAATACACAAACTGATAGATTAGAAGCGTATAATTTTTCATAGTTTTGGAAATTTAGAATAATTGCCGAATGTAAGTTTTTTTTACCAACATTTTGAGAGAGAACCCAGAGCCCAGAGTTTTGAGATTTGAGATTTGAGGGAAGTTTGCAAGTTGTTTATTGGAATTTGTAAATCTTTGGATGAGTTAAATGAGTTGAGGAATTGCCCTTTAACTTTGTTTGAAAGAAATAAACAAAACAAGTTGTAAAATTAAGTCCATTATGAAATGTGAGTATTGAGTTGTCGAGTTGAGTTGAGTTTGAGTTTAAGTTGGAGAGCTATGAGAAAGTAAATACCCTAAATTTCCAATCGTAGTTTTTCTTGGCAAGTTTCTTGCTATCCTCTTTCTCCTCACTGCCCGGCAACTAGAGTAGAGATAGATATATAGAACGTATGTTGGCACAAAGATAGTTAGAGAGATGTTAGAGAGTTATAAAGAAAGAGAGTTGATTAAGTTGTAGAGCAAATCGTAGCACCGTAGCAAACAGCAGCAACTCATTAAAGAAAAGGTATTATATGTACATTATATATGTATATCATCCATATTATTGCTAGAAATTACAATATTATATTTATTATACAATTTTTTGAAAATTTCTCCACATTTTTGCAATTTTCTTTTTACAGCTTTGCTTCCTTGCAACCAAAAACAAATTAACCAAATTGAAATGAGCAACAAAAAGAAGTATTCAAAATGCAAAAATAAAACATACACACACAGAGAGAGAAAAACATTATTATATAGATTTATGTATATATATATATTGATAACTGGGTTATATATAGTAAGTACATGGTATATATGTACATGATATCGAGAAATATATATTTTTGGTTTAATCGGGTTATTAACTGTGGACAGTCGTATGCTCTACTGTCCGAAATATTCTCAAATTGTGTGTGTATAATATCGCATTATGTTTTTTGAGGTTAAGGAGAGACAAAGAGATATAAATATTGAGAGAGAGAGAGAGAGAGAGAGGGGGAGAGAGAGAGAGAGACAAAGATCTGGCTGGCGGGATTATGTATGTAAGGCAAACCTACCTTATCTTTTTTGTCTTGGCGGGCATATGGAAAGCAAGGAATCACAGCTGTAACACGAGAGGCTGATGCGATTTTGCATGCATTTATCATGATCAGCAGCTCCATTAAATTATCATTGATCTCGCCGGAACCGGACTGCACGATGTAAACATCTTCGCCGCGCACCGATTCGCCGATTTCGACGCTGAAATTGGATAAATTTGTTTATTGCAAATTTCAAACGTATTATGGCATTACATAGAGTATACTTAATGTGATACGATAAGATACTACAGTACGATACCAGCACAAATCAATAGAGTCGACGTCGTCGTTGGTTGTAGTCATGCCTTTTGCTTTACCCAGAAACCCATGCGAGATATTGTTACACACATATTTACTTGGAACTTGTGTAAACATGCTTATAGACAAATATTGGCCCTCATATTACGCCCCACACACACACACTCGCACAGTCAACTCGCACTCAAGT
Source organism: Drosophila ustulata (assembly GCA_035047365.1). Classification (NCBI taxonomy): domain Eukaryota; kingdom Metazoa; phylum Arthropoda; class Insecta; order Diptera; family Drosophilidae; genus Drosophila; species Drosophila ustulata. The sequence continues at coordinate 9,170,880 of JAWNPT010000057.1, read as the reverse complement.
TATCCTTGCATTCAATTCTGCTGACGCTTGCAAACAGCCCATAGGGGGCGTGTGTGTGCAGGGCGATGAAAGGCGTCTGCTTTTATTACATGCCTCCCGTATGCGTCATTAAATACCCTTTTGCATTCGACTGTCCCTCGGCTTTGTGAGCCACACAAATGCTATTGAAAGTTTTGGGAGGCGTTCGTGACCTCATAAATCGTAATTATTCTTGGACAAAGTCGGTAACCTAATCGATATAGCCTTGCCTGTCAGTCAGCTCTATTGAAACTCGGCTTTCATTGAAACAATGTTCATGAAAGTTCTTACAGATGCTTCCAAAGTCATTACGTTGAGTTGAGGCTGATTAGATTTCTAGTTGATATATGTAGTAGCTGCCTTGAAAACAATAGCTTTAAAAATCACAATGAATTTATTTTTATATTAAATATATTGCGAGTATGTCAGTAATCGAATTAATATGATATATGTATGCAGAGCACGAAAATAGAATTTTTGCTTGCCAATGACATTTTCATGAGCCTTTAAGCTATATTATCAAATAGCAAAAAAAAAAAGCAAAGATAAATAATATCACTGAATATCACTGCAATTTCAAGCTGTTCGATACAACCTCAATAAGGTCTATAAAATTTATTGCATAGCTACACTTTGCTTTTTATAGCTTCATTTTGAATTCAGCTTCTTTTTTTTGCTGGCCTTTCTCACCCTCCAAAAGTTGAGAACAGCAACTTGAAGCACTCGAAACTTGAGTTTCTGATATAAATAAAGCTGCCATCGTATCAGCTAGCTAAACAAATGGAAAATTTTGGCTGAATTTCAATAATATCCATCAGAATAGACTGTCACAGTGACATATCATATATCATAGCAAACTTTTGCTGGGAAAGTCGTAAAGAAATGGACGCTTAGTTTATGCGTCTATTGTTGTGTTTACGTTTGGATTTTCTTCCCTTTTGTTACACACACACACAAACACATAAACACACTCTCTCACGCTTTTGGTCATTGGCAGTGAAGGTTAATTGAATTACGGGTCTAACAACGAACGTACTACAACAAAGTACTCATAGTATCGAACGTAGCGCCTATCGATTGATAAATTTGGACATTTTCAGCTGATGTCGTGCTAAAAAAATTAATTGCTTCTTTCTGTTCAACAGACATTAGCGCCAGCGAACAAAACTAATCGCAGACATCACAAAAAATAAACGACACGACGCACAGCAATCAGCTGTTTTTTGTGTGCAGTTTGTTCTAACATATACAAATATTACGCATACGCCGCATTGTTTGGCTTCGATTTGTTTAGCGTAATGTAAATGCAAAAGACTTTTGCAATGACTTTTGCTTCAGTTGACGATGCATGAAATGAATGCATTTTTTTCGCGTTCGTTCTTGTTGTTGTTTTCGTTTGTTTGCGGCATCTGAAAGGAAAAAACACTTTCGCCGCTGGCATTGCTCGAATGCCGCAGCAGTTTGGGTTCGGGTTGGTTGGCTTCGACTCTTTCGGGATCACAATTGGCTGCAGGCCAAGAAGCAATAGGCGGCTGCTTCCCCTTACCTCTCTCTCTCTTGGTCTCTCCTCAGCAGCTGGCATAATGTCGCGTTAGTTGCCGGTAGACCGTGTTGCCTCAAAGCAGCTGGTTTCGTCTTTTTTTTCTATATTTCTTTGTGCATGTATTTTTAACTAGCTGTTTCTCTGCCAGACAACTGACAAGCTTACACACGTGTTCGTATGTGTAAGTATGCTTGTGATAGCGTAATCTCACTCACTCAGAGTTTTTTGGCACTATCAGTCATATACATCGACACTAGTGGCTTGTTTTAAATGCCATATCTTGGCATCTTAATCGCTTTCATCTTACTTTGCTTATCAGCATAGCCCTTGCTCCCAATTCCCTGACCCCCTTCGCTCTCCTGCTCTCTCTCTCTCTGCCCCTCTTCCGCTCTCTGTGGGCACGCAAATTTCTTATCGATCAAACTTTTGAATTACAAAATATTTGTTTGTTTGTGGGTTGCTCTCGTTGCGTGCTGTGACCTTTTTATATTGATGGTCATTGGGTTTGTGGGTTATTATTGACAACTTGCATTGGCGGTTGCCTTTCGCAAGGTCATTTGTGGTGTACATTTTTATGATGCTTTCATTTAATTATCAATTTTTATTACATCAATTTAATAGAATTTTGCGAACGTGATCATGCGATAGGAAATATTTGTGTATGAATGCTAATGACGTCATCTGTGCGCCCTTCTCGACGAATCTTGTTAATAGCGCTCGAACCATGCTGTTCAATTCGACAACAATAACAATGTGCTAGCGCTCCAATCAAGTCAAAGTGCAAGAGAAACAACAAGAATACTGTAGTATAACCTAACTGTCAACATATTAGTTACACTGTTGCTCAGGCTCTCACGAGCACAAACTAGAAAGAGCCACAACAAGCCGACAAGTGCGCAGCCAACAACAACAGCAGCGACAGCAATCACAACCACTGTGTTGTTGTGTCTGTCTTTTGCACACACGTGGGGGTCGAGTGTGATTCGTGAGAGCGAGAGAGAGAGAGAGCGATGAAAACGCGTGAGCTCAACGCCATATCAAACATGTGGGGGCGTCGTTGACGTCGAGTCGCGTGCTCTCATTTTGGCGTTCGCTCTCTCACACATTCACTCACTCACACTCGCTCTCTTTGCTTAAAAACGTGACAGTGTCGTGTGTTGTTGTGGTTTACTTTTGCTGTTGTCTGCTGCGTCTGGAGTTTACCTTTCCCATGCGTCTGTGTGCGTGAGCATGCGTGAGTGAGAGCACACACACACACGCATGCAATAGGTGTGTGAGTATGTATGCAATACTCAAACGCGTATCATGTCGAAAAGCTTAGCGCGCATTATTTATATTATAACCTCTAATTTAGTTTGCCATTGCCTCAGTTCTTTAGCCAGCTTTTGCTTTTGCTTTTTTTGCGCCTTACACTCTAATTGTTTGCTAATTTCCTTTGTATATTTTTCCACGTTTATTTAATTTTATTAAAATTTTCGTTTGCCTGCGAGAGTGTCTGTGTGTGTGTGTGTGCGCGCTGGCTGGCTGATAAGGCGCCAGCCTAGAGACACTTTATTATTATTATTGTTGTTGTTGTAGCAGCAGCTGACTTGCCCTATGGCTGTGTGTGTGTGCGAGTTCACACATATGCACGTATGCATGTGTGTGTAAAGCAAGCCGAAGCTAAACGGCAAAGTCGCGTTTGAGACGGCGACAGAGCAGAAGAAAAAGCACATGGAGCTAATTTAATTAAAATTAAATGAAACTTATATTTTCCGATGTCGATTATTTTTGGGTATATTGTTTAAAATGAAATTGCACGCGACATTGGCGGTGTGGCCAGAGCGCGTTTGTCTTTGGGTCTTTAACGGTGTGTGTGTGTGTGCAACTGTGTGTGTGTATGTGCGTGTATCGCACACACAAGCACACGGCGACCGAGACTACGGTGTACAGTCCACTTGTTAAATCAATAAAAATATATCAAACAAAATGAAAGAAAATCGTGGACAACAATAAACATTTTGGGGCAACCTTCAGCGAATGTCAAGGACTAAAAGTCGCCCGGACACGGGAAGCACTTTATTTGTTTTTTTTTTATTTTTAGTTAATGCAGCAACACATTTCACACATCATCTTCACTTGGCACCATTTATTATTATTATTTTTTGGTTTTAGGGTTTTTTCGGGTACTCACCATGTCTCCAAGTTGCTGAACTTCTTGGTGACCACCTTGCCGAGGTCGATGCCAAGGCGATCGACGATGCGCTGCGCCAGATCCGGATGCGAGGTGCCCGAAAACACTTTAATGTTTGGCATTCTGGAGTGTATTAGATTTAGACAACCAGCCTGTTTCTCCAAATTGTCTCGGATCAAACTTCTAGCGCGTATCGGATTAGCAGAGCGTACTGGCATCACACAATCTACGAGTACAAGTTTTTATTATAAAAATTTTTGCAAAAGCAGCGACAGCGACGTCGTCGTCGCCGCCGTCAATTCGCTCGCTCATTCTCTGCCTACGTGTATGCCAAGGAAGAGCGAGAGGCGACAGCGAGAGAGCGCGCGCATATGTAAGAGACCAGGCACACAGCGTGTGTGTGTGCATGTAATCAGCGCTGCGCTCTCTCCACACACTCAAGCGCCAAATATTCATTCATACAACTGTCGTTGGCAGTACCGAAAGCTCTTATGTATGCGTGTATGTGTGAATGCGAGAGAGCGAGAGAGAGCAACGACAGCTGCAAAGCCACCCCAAAGCAGACATGTGATTATTTGACGTATTGCTTGCTGTCGCAACCTGTGTGAGTGACCCGATCGTGCCGAATGCTGGATACTCTATTACAGACAAATTGTGATTGCAATTGTAAATTTCAATTCAAGTTAAATTGAATGTGAAACAGTAGTAGTTTATGTTTAACGATATCCTTTGGCAATGCGACAGTCTGGCAACACTGTAAGCTCTCTCGTCACTCATACGCTCAGAGCGCCAACAGCTTTTGCTCTCTATAAAATATGCCTGCATGCAAACAGGCGCGTGCCAAATGCAGAGAGCTTTCAGCACGACACAAGCGAACAGCTGTTTGTGTGGTTTAGTGAGGGGGTTGTTTGATATTTCTTAAGGTCAGCAAATGACCAAAAAGCCTTGATAAAAATTTAACAGACATTAGAGGATACGCACCATTTTGTTGCAGCTCTGCACATTTTGTATCGGGCATAATGCAATTTATATTGAGTACCCTCTGCAAATTGAGGCTTTTCGCACGACGCGCGTCAGGTGCTAACGGTAATACACGACTGAGCAATTGCGTTTTTGTTGTGCCAGCGACAGGCAGCCGGGCCAAACAATTTATTGAGCGCAAGCACAAAACAACAGAAAAAAAGAAGAGCGCACACAATTGGTATATATACTACAGATATTATTACGCTTTTTTTCTGTGCATGTGTAAATCTATTTAGTTATTATGACAGTGTTGATTAGACAATGAGAACAACAGAGACGAACGCAGCGCTGCTGTCGACAGCAGCGAATGAGCAATTGAAACTGAGCGCGTACACGGCGTATGCGTATGCATCAAATACAAACACACACACTCACACGCACATATGCCGAAGAGCACACACAGATGCTAGATGGCAGAAGAAGAGCTTTTCACACACACTTGTGCTTTCTCTGGCTCTTCGCATTATTTCGCTTTCTTTATAGAACAGCTGATTTGCTGCATTTACCAGGGATGCATTCACTACATGTGTATTTTTTTTTTTAATTTGCATGCCTAATTTAGTTAACCTGGCCTTAGGTAAGGGGCTCGTCAACGACATTGTTGTTGCTGTTGTTGTTGTACAACTGTACTTGAAATGCCAAATTGTTTGCGTGTCTATATTTAAATGAACAAAAGCCAAAGACTTATGCTAAATCCTACGGATGCTGACGTACTCTCTGTTTACATGCGTGTGAGTGTCAGTGTGTGTGACGCAAATGCAAATGGCGTCGCTGCATTTATATAAGAACAACAAAAACAACAACGATAAATTGGGGGTGGGGGAGCAACCACGTGTCGGCTTCCAGCATGCTGACAGCGCACGTTTTTAAGAAACTTACTCACACACAAACACACTCACACACACACAGAACACTTGCACACACACACAGCGCAACACGTTTTTTGGGGGACAATTAAAAAGCAACTTACTTGAAGCACGGGCAGTTTTGCAATTTTGTTCACAAATTTAATACAAATAGTAAAATGAGCGTTCTATTTTTGTTGGCAGTTAATTTTTAAGTTTTTACTCACTCGAATTATTTTTAATCTCAAACACTTCCCAATTGCAGCAGCCGCTTCAATGAAAATGCAAAAGCTGAATGATTTCATGCGCAACGAAGTCATGGAGTTGAACTGCCAAAGAAAGAGCGCACACAAAAGAAACATGGAGCGAGAGAGTATGTCCGTATGTGTGTGAGTTAGGAAGAGCGAGAGAGAGCAAGCGGGTTTGGCGTGCCGGCAAGAAGACACTGCTGTGGAGCTGTGGGAGCCACTACGAACGTCTGTGGAAAGAAAACAAACGAAACACGTGCCCAGTAAACACAAACGCAGCGCACAAATAAACAAAAAACTGTCGAAGAAGTCTCGCCAAAAGCAACAAATACGTTTGTGTTGACTTCCTGATAACGAGCGCAGTTGACAAATGGAGCAGTCACGTACAAAATAAAGGCCACAACAAAGTTGTTCATTGGGTTATGTTCCGATGCCTACGCATGATTTGCGACATTGTTTTTTTTTTGCGAGTGTGCTTTGTTGTTGCTTATGAGAAACGTGAATATCAGCATAACAGGCGATTTGAATAGTATGTGTGTGAGGCGCATAATTACCGATCTGTTTATACGTTACTTTGGACAGTGTTGCCATGCGGCCCACCCCATAGCAAAAAGCTAAAACTTGTGTTTTGGATTTTTCTATTTTTTGTTCATAAGACGTAAAACGGGTTTGGAATTAGCGAACGTAAGTGGAAACGGTTGCCAAGGCGGGTAATAGAAGTATCTACCTGAGGTCGAATGAAGTTCGTTATTGCTGTCTGTCTGTGTATATCAAGGGATCAATGCGAGACCTTGAGCGAGTAATGGAAAAACACCTTGGCCGTCAATGCTACCTTACACTTAGATGGCGTCTTTTTCCAAACCGAACGAAAACCTGTTTTTATGTAGAACATTACTAACTTATTGGCGCCCACTTTTTTAAATATAAATGTAACGCTTTGCAGCACTGAAACGGGCAACATGGAAACGGTTAATAGAGACGGCCCTACAGTTAACACTGTGTGTGTTGTGTATAATATTTTGGTCACACTGCTCAGCAGCTGACTGTCACTGGCTATCGATAGATCCGGCAGCCCTGGTGTGTGTCGTGCGAAATTGTGTGTTGAGAAAAGTGCCAGTTTAATTGTAAAAATTGAAATACTGAAGTGTTTCCGTATTGTTCTTGTTTAGTGTGCTGTCGCAAATGAATTCACTTGTACAACGCTAGCACTAACAATTGAGCGAACTAGAGAGAAACGCGCATTCTTTACGCAACATTGAAATAAACAACAGCAAATCCAACAGCAGCGCAGCAGCAGCTCTGCAAGAAGAAGCGCACCAGCAGCAGCAGCAACAACAACGACAAAAACAACAACATAATACACAAACACTATAATCATGGCGAACATGGCAGTATCACGTATCAAGCGCGAATTTAAAGAAGTAATGCGCAGCGAGGAGGTTAGTGCAACAATATTAACAATTGCAACTGCATCCCTGGTCTGTTCACCTCCCATTCCGGGCGGACTTTGATTTCCCCCGCTTCCATTTTTCTTTTTATTTTTGGCGCGCGCTCTCTTAACTAAATGATTTGGCGTTTTTTCTGTAATTCTAGATCGTTCAGTGTTCGATCAAAATTGAGCTGGTCAACGACAGCTGGACGGAGTTGCGCGGCGAAATCGCAGGACCCCCGGACACGCCCTACGAAGGCGGCAAGTTTGTGCTGGAAATCAAAGTGCCCGAGACATATCCCTTCAATCCGCCCAAGGTGAGTTTTTAGGAGTTGCAACTGGTTCCCCTCTTCGCTAAGTACTTGTGCGAATACATGCTATGGTTTGTGTCTCGACTGATCTTGATACGCTTTATCAACGATCTGTGGTTATTTAAATTTACAATTTTATTTTAAACTAAAATGTGATAAATTCAGCACATATAATTTTAAATTCCTTCAATCCGCCCAAGGTGAGTTTTTGCAGCTGCAGTCGGATCGTGTCGTTGCTAATTGCATACTATGGTTTGTGTCTTGACTGAGCTTAACGAAGCAATACATATCGGAAAGCATTGCTCTAGGGCTAGTTTTAATTTACGTATATAAGAATTATGAGAAATTTTTTTAGTTAATCGTGTAAAAATGTAGTGAGTCAGCGAATCATACAATTTTAATATCAACTCATTGTTTTTAGGTGCGCTTTATCACACGCATTTGGCATCCGAACATTTCGTCGGTGACAGGCGCCATTTGCCTGGACATCCTGAAGGATAACTGGGCCGCCGCCATGACATTGCGCACTGTGTTATTATCGCTGCAAGCGCTGCTGGCCGCTGCCGAACCCGACGATCCACAGGACGCTGTTGTCGCCTATCAGTTCAAGGACAAGCACGAACTGTTTCTGCTGACGGCGAAGCATTGGACAAACGCTTATGCCGGCGGTCCGCATACGTATCCCGATTGTGATTCAAAGATACAACGGCTTAAGGATATGGGCATCGATGAGCACGATGCGCGCGCCGTGCTCTCCAAAGAGAACTGGAACCTGGAGAAGGCGACCGAGTGTCTCTTCAGTTAGCTCGGCAAGCAATCAACAACAGCAACCACAGAAAATCAGGAGCAACAGCAGCAGCTAATAATAGCACCACAACAACAATACTTCTATTAGCAAAAAGAAAAAAAACCGAACACCACTTCAATCAAATCAATCAAGCCCCCAAGAGAGTCGTTCAATCAGCACACATAAGCAAAATTCTAGTAGACCAAACCAAACAAAACAATCACCATATTTTGAACAGTTAATTATTTATTTATGCCTTTGCTTTTATTGCGCCCAGTTTTCAAAATTGTCTCTGGCTTTTTCCGGTTCTCACTTCGCACAAGATTTCCCCACAATGAACAAATCAGCAAAACTTGTAGCCCCTTTTATTGATGAATTCATCTAGAATAAAAGTGAGCGCCGGATTCAGCCTCAAAATGTCCTTTATTATTTCTGCAGTGCACCTACTGTATAAAACAGATATATTTATCTGTTTATCGTGTTGCGTATTCCTGCTACAGGTTGAGCCTAAGGCCCCCGATATTTGATTATGTTATTGTAATAGAACCCTGGGTTCCGTTTGTGCATCCGCATTTATTGTTAAGCAAAAAATGAAGCAAAAAAAAAAATTAAACTAGTAAACACTTTCAACACTTTGCAATGATCATAAAAGATGATAATTCTATTTGTATTTGGTTTAATTTATGTCAAACAAAACAAAAAAATATGAAAAACGAAAACGATAATTTTAAACATTAAAAAAGAAATTGTAAATTGCGTTAAGTTAAATAATAAACAACTATTAAGAAATGCAAAACAAATTAGAGAGAGAGAAAGCAATCTAAACGATATGATGAAATCAATGTTGACAGTTGATAATATCTCTTAATTCTCTTTTTTATAACTCTCAAGTGAATTGCACAATTGTGGTGAAATTGTCAGGAACTGGTAACATTTATAACTTCTAATTATGCTAGCAATTCTTTCTATTTATATTTGGTGCTAATCTGCAGCAGAATATACAGAATGTATCGGCCATATTCAACGATAATAATGCATAAATTATTTTGATGCTTGCAAATAAAGCAGCAATTTGTTAAAAATTATAATCATAAGGCAATTGATTAATACTTTGCCTATTAATCGAATTGATATTTTGTAATCAATCTCAAATGTAAAATATTAAATCTAAATTGCAAATTTTTCACAAGAATTGGAAGTGCACTGAAATTAAAATTGTAATCTCAAATCATACAACCGATATATACTGTATACTCTCTAAGAATATTTTCTAATCGTTAATAGTTAATAACAACTCTATATTTTACTATGCAACGTACAGTAGAGTGAAGCGATGTATTATCCGGACTAAAACTTTAAAACACATTTCATCAATTTGGTTGCAATCGTTTGCCTAAAAATTGTGGTTGCATAGTCTGTTTGATACTACTGATAATTATTGTTCTACATTTCGCTAGGTGCTCGTCCTCGTCGTCTCTACTTGTGCTTTTGCTTGGACAACAGCGAGGCGCCCGAGCCACAAGCCATGCCACCAACTGTGGCGCCTCCGCCGCTATACAGATTCTGATTGCTGCTGCTATTGCTGCCCAGTGCAGCGTTGCTGTTGCCAGCGCCCATGTTGCTGGCATTGCCCCCAGCTTGAAGATTGTGATTGCTGTGTCGCTGCTTCAGCATCTCCTTCCACTCGGACTCCAGGCGCACATAGGTGCCGCCCAAGGGTTGCGCATTGTGCACCAGATTCTGATCGGAGCCCGTCTTCTTCGTCACATAGCTGGCCACCTGCTTCATGATCTTCTCCTCAAAGTCACGCTGATGGTCCTGATTGCTGCGCGCCGACAACTCGCCCGACCAGAAACGACCCGAAACCGCAGCCGGTCTGCAAATACTTTACATCAATTAGAGCTAAAACGCTTTAAGGTTTATGATTTGCCCGCTCACCGTTTGCGTTTCTTTTTGCCGCGTGTTTTGCGTGGCGGCGGACGATGATCGGATTCGCAGCCATCGCTGCTGGAGGTGAACTCGTCATCGATCAGCGTGTTGCGCACGCGTGGACGCATACAGCGCGTATCCTCCGAACTGGTGGACGTCGTCTCCGACTCGGTGCTCGTGTCGATCTCGTAGCGACAGCGGCGACTCACACGATGATTGGTCACTGCAAGGCAATAGATGATTTATTAAACAATTTGAACATACTTAAAGAACTTACTGTCCATGCAGAGTTGCGGCAGCAGACCCTGGCGACAACGTTGCGGCGTCAGCGAGATGCCCTGCCAGTTGGGACTGATCTCGCCGGCGGCAGCCAGCTCCTGCATGTGCAGCGGCGGCTGCTCGCACAGCGCGTAGTTCTCGCCCACCAGCTGCGCTATGGTCAGAATGGCACGCTCCCGATCCGTGTCCACGAGCACGCTGTGCTCCCGAAACTGGCAGCCCTGAAAGAACAAAATTGTTTGTTAATGCTGAGCAAGTTACTTTTAAATTTGTAAGCTTATTACTATTATTTGAGTGTACTAAATCTATTTTAATCTATTTTTAGGGCAGCAATAAGAAGTATTATCCCTGATTTTTATCTAGTTTAATTTAATATAGACTAAAGTTTTGCTTAGTTGACTCACATTGGGACCCGGCAGCGTGTCGTAGCGAAATGCCTGCTGATTGCAGCAGGCGAAACGTCCCGCTGGTCCTGCCATCCGTCCCTCGATCTCCGGCCCCAGGAAGTTGGGCGGTTCGGGGTGATAGCGACACCAGTTCATCTGGTAGACGGGGAAATGCGCCTCGCACGAGCAGCAATAGAGATAATGGCAATGGCCCCAGAGCTTCCAGTAGACCTTGCGCCACGACTTCAGCTCCTTGAACAGCTGCAGCACATAGACATTCAGATCCCAGTTGGTGTCACGCACATGCGAGCTGATGAGCTGTCCCCAGCGATTCAGGCGAATGTTGCTGGGAATGCAGTTGACGTAGGACTTCATGGTGTTGGTGACGCAGCGACAGCAGCGCACACAACGAAACAGTCCCGAAATGCTGTAGAAATGGCCACGCAACACCTCCGCATCCGGTTCGCACAGACTCTGTATCAGCTTTGTCCACAGGCGCGGCGTCACGCGCTCCTTCTTGTCGCGCACCATCTCCAGTTCCAGGTTGGTGAACATCGCAGCCAGGCGACTGACCAGCGCATCGTTGAGACACGACAGATTCGTCGAGGTGCGCACCACCTCACTGAGATGGGCGTGGCAGAAGGCCAGGCACTCGAGCAGCAGCGGCTCCATCTGCAGAAAGCTGGCCGAGACAAGAATGGGCACCACATTGTTGCCATCCAGCTGGGGACCAGCTGCAAAGCTGCTCTGCCCCGGCGCCACTAGCTCTTGACTTTGTGCACTGTGCTTGATCCATTTCATCAGCCAGTCGAATATCTGGATGTCGCAGTGCACCGATATATCCATTTCCTCCAATCGCTGGCCCGCTGTCACGTCGGCAAAGTAGCCCATCTTGCTGATGAGCAGACTCTGGGGACAGCTAAAGTCCCGCGAGGTGTTCTTCACCTCGTCGCACACGTGGATGACGACCTCGGGTCTGAAAGGGGATTAATAAAATATATGAGAAGGATATTATGGAATTAAATTACTCTATTATTGCAATGTTGTGAGCAACTAAGGCCTTGATTTAACTCTTGATTTTTTAATTATATTTTGTTAATCGAAATCAATGACTAAAACCCATTAAATTACCTAAGATTAATAATCGTTAAAAAATACATATAAAAAAACAATCATTATAATGTACATTTTGGAATATGACTAATAACTATTTCGGTCCCTGCATTATATCATAAATAATTATTTTTTTTGAGGTATAATTTAACAAAAATAATAATGATGGCTTAAATCCACTAAAATACTTCAAATATTATTTACGAGTGAAGAAATACATAAATCAAGTTATAATCATTGTCTTTATCACTACTTACTCCTTCTTCTCCTGGCGCCCATGCTTGCTGTCCTTGGCCAGCATCAGGGACTTACGTCTCGCATTTGCATTCGCTGTCGCCCCCTTGCCGCTGTGCTCCTTCACCAGGGCGCGCACCATGCCGTTGCTGCTGCTGCTGCCACTCGACTCGACAGCTGTCGTCGCCTCTCGGCTGTCTCTGGGCGAGCTCACGCTGGGCGCGGAACTCGTCGTTGGCGCATTGATGGAGCTGGAGCTGGGCACCGAGAGCACCTCCTGCGGCTTCACTGGCTGTTGTTGCACCTGCTGCTGCTGTGGTTGCTTGACCAGCTTGCCGCGTCCGCTGCTGTTGAATGCGACGGGCAGCGGCAAGGGGCAGATAAAGGAGAGAACCGAGTCCAGGACGCCCTCGTTGATCACATAGTCGAGCTGCTCGTTGAGCTTGGGATGCAGACCGCGTGGCGTGTGAACGTGCGAGGAACGCGCCGTGGATTTGTGGTCCGTTAACAGACTTGTGCGACTGCTGCAGCTGCTGGTCTCGGTGGAGTGACGATGTGGCGGACGCTTTAACGCCAGCAATTCGTTCACCAAAGGATTCTCGGCCAAACTATTGAAATCGAACTCGTCCTTTTTGGCCATTCGCTTAACGGGAGCGTTGGCGGCGCTTTCGGCCGGCGGCACGGGCTCCCGATTGTGTGGTTTGCTGTGATCGACTTTCGCAATCATCTCGTTAACGTGACAGGAAAGTTTTAAAAACTCGAGAAAATCATTTAAACTAATTTGAAAATCATTTCCGTTTGCGGCGCCAGCCGCTTGCTGTTGTTGTTGCTCATCTGTATTCGAAGTGCTCCCTGTACATTCGTTATCAATTGGTTTATCCATTTTAATTGACCCACTTTTTTAATTAAATAAAAATTTGTATGCAAAATAGTTGCACACTGTTTTTTTCCGTTACTTTGACGACAGTGCTGCTTCTTCTTCGATATGTTTGGCATTCAAGATTGTACATTTGCACGATTTGTTATCGATGGCAAACTTTTTTGAAAATCATTCCCACTTACTTGCTGTTGTTATATTCGAAGTACTGCAGGTACATTCGTTATCAATTGCTTTTTCCATTTTATTTAAACCACTTTTAAAATGTATTAGAAATTCGCATACAAAATAGTTTAAATTGTTTTATCCGTTACTTTGATGACAGTGCTGCTTCTTCTTCGATAAGTTTGCCATTCACCGTATAATCGCTCGTTTTGTTATCGACCACGCGAATGCAACCCTGCGCGCGCATTCACACAAAATGCTGTCATTTTGACAGCCACCACTTTCTGTTCTTTTCCGGTATAAACGTTCGCAATGGTAGGTGTTCGTTTGTCAAATTTATGGAAAAATCGTAAATTATAAATGCAATCACTGCGCTAGCGGCACAATTATGTGAAACAAAATGTGAACAAATACGTGCGGTGCTCAAGCGCAGTGAAATTTCATGGCGCCCAGCCCTCGAAATGACTGAAAAAGTTGATTGTTTATGTATGCCGCCAGAGATTAATCGAAAAAAAAAAATTGTTTCCAACTCTAGGGTCGCGTCAGAACCAAGACAGTGAAGAAGGCCGCCAAGGTCATCATCGAGAAGTACTACACTCGCCTGACGTTGGACTTCCACACCAACAAGCGCATCTGCGAGGAGGTGGCCATCATTCCCACCAAGCCCCTGCGCAACAAGATTGCCGGGTATGTTGATGAACAAACACTGCATTTTATAAGTATTAATTTGGTATTTTTCACTTGTGTAGCTATGTCACCCATTTGATGGGCCGTCTGCGTCACTCTCAGGTGCGCGGTATCTCCATTAAGCTGCAGGAGGAGGAACGCGAGCGTCGTGATAACTACGTTCCCGCTGTGTCCGCTCTGGAGCAGGACATCATCGAGGTCGATGCCGATACCAAGGAGATGTTGAAGCTGCTCGATTTCCACAACATTCGTGGCCTGCAGCTCACCACGCCCAACACCAACAACTTTGGACGTCGCAATTAGGTTTTTAATCGGGATGATACAAAAGAGGACGGACGTTAGATGATGATGTTGTCATTTTAAGCACTACACGACGGCGCTTTTTTTGCTACATTATATGAAAAAAAACAAATTGATTTGCGTAGAATAAACATCGCGTGTTGTTTGTGAAATGCAAAACTAAGAAACGATCGTATTCATTGTGTATGGTGAAAGTAAAACACAGCAGACGGGATATAAAAACTTATTTTTGAGCCCTTCCTGCGTAAATAACATTTGCGCCTAGAGGCGCAACGGGAGGTTTATATGTGCAGTTTAAAATGTTAGGTCAATATTTCAGTTATACTAAATTGCCTCTTAAAATTGATGTAGATGAATTTAGTAATTGTCAATTTAGTTGTGTTTACAAAAATGAGAACAAAATGTTGCTAAAATATGGTTTGGCATTGTTACATCAGTTCAACAAAATATGGCTCAATCTCATAAACTTGTTTTGTAGTTGAAGACATAATTTTATAGGGTAAAAATCAATTTCTTGTAACGCTGAATATTTCTGTAATGCAAAAGGTCGTCCGCGGGTTTATTGCAGTCGAATAAGCATATTCCCTACAAGTGCACAATATGTATATAAAAAAGCTTTTGTTAAATATGGGAACACATCTGATAATTGTGTATCCCATTTTTAAATATAAATATTGAAATTTCAGCTTACGCCGCAAGCACTATATTAAGCATATGAGGTGCTTTGTTTAAATAACAACTGTGGAGTTTATAAAACAATGTATCTCGATTTGTTTTATCAAATAAACAATTTTGTTTTACGTAAATCATAAAAAGAAAACTCGAATGGAGAGATAAAACTGTTTTAATCTACAAAAAGCACGCAAATAACAAGTTGTTAAGAATGCCGCGCTTTTCGAAATATTTCAAAATCTCTATGCAAGTGTGACCTGGTGAAAATAATCAGTGTTATTATATTTCGGTATATTTCATCTGTGTTAAAAAGTAAATTCTAGAAATGTTAGTTGTGGTCACATGCAGACAGGCCGTAGTAGGTCAACAAAAGTTCAATAAAAACATTCATACGAATTGATAAGCCGGTCGATCGAATTTGACACCAGAGATTTTTGACTTTGGGTAAAACGTCGTGTGCTTGCCTTTATTTGCTCACTTCGATTCGAGACGTGCTCTGGAGTATTACTCCCTGCTCCGTGTGTGTGGAAATTTTTCAATTATTTGAAGCAACGGAAAATGGTTTTCATTACAAAAGTCGCACGATTCGGAGCGCAGGCTGCTCGCCAGCTGCGCCTCAAGCCTCGGCTGCAGTCAGCAGCACCAGCATCACAGTGGCGTAGCTTTCACGTCAGCTGCATGCTGGACGCAGGTAAAGAAACATTTATGCAATCTACAGGTCGCTGTTAATAACATTTTTGCCATTAACAGAACGTCGCTACACAGACAAACACGAGTGGGTCGAACTGTTGGAGGCGAACAAGGCCATTGTGGGCATCTCCAGCTATGCGCAGGAAGCCCTGGGAGACGTTGTGTTTGCTCAGCTGCCGGAGGTGGGCACGGAACTGAAGCAGGACGATGAATGCGGCGCCCTGGAGAGCGTGAAGGCGGCCAGCGAGGTTTACTCCCCGGTGAGCGGCAAGGTGACGGAGAAGAACGCACAAGTGGAGGATTCACCTGCCCTGGTCAACACCAGTTGCTATGAGAAAGGTAAGAGCACTAAAAATATCTTGTAAAATATATTTATTGATCGGATTTTCTTTGAATTCAAGGTTGGCTCTTCAAGGTTGACCTGCAGAATCCGGATGAATTCAAGAAACTCATGACTGAGGAACAATACAAAACTTTCCTTAGCGCCAGCAGCGCCGATCACTAAGTTATCGATAACTCTCACGCACACATACTTATCACACTCATCTTCCACACACACACGCATATACAGACACACACAGACGCATATAATCCACGTTGTTGTCGCATTTGGATTTCGTTAACGCTTTAAAAATAAACTGAAAAGCCAAATATTACACTTAAGACAATCTCATAATCATTGCTGATTTTGACCTGCGGGTGCCCACTGTCGCTGCCCCCGCTTCCCCCCCACGAAAGTGCCTGATAAGAAAATTTCAGACGCAAGCAACCACAGAGAGCAAGAGACAGAGAGAGAGCATGTGAGTGTTAATAGAAAAACTCACTCAGAAGTCACTCAATTTGATTGTCACGGTGGAAATATCTGCTGGACTATGTAACAAATATTTTGTTGCTGAGGCTGCAAAATGTCACCTGATTAATGTGCATTCAGATTTATACACGCCCTTAAGTCTCAACGATAAGGTGATTTTGATGGGTCAATTGTCTGTTTGTCCGACTGACTGTTGATAAGGCGCAGCGTCGTCGAAAGCTCTGCGTAAAAGCTCCGATGAATGGCAAAAGCTTGGCGACGCACGAACGTTGCGCTCAGTGCTCAAATAGAACTCAAAGCGTGCGGTTGGCAAAAACCGTGCGACGCGGCAATTAGAAAAGCATTAAACACACACACGCACATACACACAGATACGTTCGCTCGATAGCCAAACAACATAACAACAGAGAATTTGCAGAGCGAAAGGATAACACAACAAAGTAAACGAATTAACAATTAACCAATCACAGTTAGCCAGTCGCAAAATGCCAACGGAAAAATCAATATACAATCCGAATCCGGCAATTAGCCAGAACGCGTACATATCCAGCTTCGATGAGTACACGAAATTCTATCAGGAGTCCTTGGACAATCCTGCCGAGTTCTGGTCGCGCGTCGCCAAGCAATTCCACTGGGAAACGCCAGCGGATCCCTCCAAGTTCATGCAATACAATTTCAACATCTCCAAAGGACCCATTTCCATCAAATGGATGGCGGGCGCCTCGACCAACATTTGCTACAATCTGCTCGATCGCAACGTTCGCAACGGACTCGGCGACCAGATTGCCTACTATTGGTAAGTCGAATCATTATTATAAGTTGCGTAGGTCGCATGCAAAACAAAAAGGACACCAAATAACGTATTGATTTTCCTACGTCGCTATTACGAAACGCGCTCGACGTGACGTAGTCCCTTCTGCTTGAAGCGAAGCTTTCATCAGTGCGCAGGCACCGCAAGCAAGAACATCTGTTTGTCTTGGGGTGACTTCCGCTACCCACCTCAGCTCACCTCACCTTGCACTCTCTTTCTATTGCTTTCTCCTTCTTGCGTCCAAGGACAGCACTTGAGTCTTGCATATCAAAAACACACACACGAAAAGCTGACAGCTGACTGTGAATTAATTGTGACTGCGGTTTAAGCAGCACTGAATGCTTCTTGTTTTGCTTCTTTTTGGGGGGAGGTCAATGCCAATGGGGGCCATGACCAGGTCAAGTAAAGCGTTAAATGCGTGCTTAGAAATAGTAGGCATGGTAAACATATATCTTTTTATTTACATACATTTATTTAAATAACTTGATATATAGTTAATATAGACACAGAGTCTGACTTGGAATTGATAGCTGTATGTGTATTTTTTGTTGTGATTTATTTCCTTGTGTAATGATTATTTTAGTTAAATAATGTGATACATAATAATAATAATTAAATAATTTGATGTCTAATTAAAATACATACTCAATTTGGCTTGGAAATAGTAGGTTGATTATACATATATATTTTTATTTAGTTATTGTGCTTTATATCCGCTTATAATTATATATTTGTTTAAATAATTTGATATATGTACATATTACATATAGTGGAATAATATGCAGAGTATGGCTTAGAAATTGTAAGCATTTTATATCTTTTTTTTTTTTTAAATATTTATTTAGTGTACATTTACATTTATTTAATAATTTGAAATTATTGTGCTTTATATCCACTTATGTACATATGTATTTCAATAATTTGATATATACTTTAAAATATTTTATATTTTTTTTGTTGTGTTTTAATAAATTTATTTAAATAATTTGATTTGAATTTTTTTCAACAAACAAATTTAATATATATAGTAAATCTGCATTATGCATATTGTTTTCCGAGTGCTTTGTTCAAAGTTCCCATAGTTCAGAGAAAATTAACTTATTTTTTAGTTGTTTTTGCACACGCTCTGTTTGAGTTTAAACGATGCTCCCGCCCTCCAAATATATGTATATATATGTATGCATAGAAATCAAAAACAATTTTGTATTACACAATTTTCCCCAGACTGTTGTTGTTGTTGCTTATGAATTAAAAAAATTGTAATCAGCAATTCTTATATACTGCAGCTATCTATTTATTATTAGTCAGGTGCTTCAATGGAGTGCTGCCTCCTTAAATGCGTCTTAAATAATTTGTTTGCATAGTTTGTGGATTGTTTGTCGCGGCTTTGGTTTATTTGTTTTTGCATTGTATTGTTTTGACCGCAGAGTTCAAATCACTGTCAATGTCTGTCAGTTCGTTCGTCAGACCAAAGAAACGTTTAACAAATGTTAATGCGATAATCTGCTGTGGGGTTATCAGTTATCAGTGCAGTTCAACTATGGACGCGTGCGAAAAGAATACAAAGAGAATAGCATAGAAAATAGCCCAGGTAAAATGAAAGGCAAACCACAAGGTCAAGCTCAAGCACAAAAGTTGTTGTCGGAGATTCTGTTTACAGCTGTTACAAATACTTAACAGAATGGAATGCAATAGCTGTCTGCACTCTGTCAAGTGTTAAGAGTTGTTACATATACTTAACAGAATTGAAGGCAGTCAGGTGTTAACAGCTGTTACATTTACTTAACAGCATTGCATGCAGTGTCTGTCGAGTGTTAACAGCTGCTAAAAATGAATTCTAGCTGAAATCCCCAAAAGCAATATACGAGACCAAAAAGTGTAGATAAGATAAACCGGCCGCGTAGCCTAGCAATTTGAACGTAATGGGGAATAATTAACACAACAGATAATACGCCGTCGCCAGCAATAAAGTTTCTGAACGAAGCACAGCAAAGCAAAGCAACTCAAATAGCCAAAATCTTTATGTGTACCTTTTACTGGACAATAAAAATACCTATAGAATATATACATATGTACATATTGAGCACCTGTACACTTCTTTATACTAAATATAAACAGACACCAGAAATCGATTATGTAAGCAGACGGGCGACGGATTGTGAACCAAGCGCAAAAAATTGTTTATTCAAATTAACTTCGATTTCCTACGTACGCAATTACGTTAAATATTTCGCGCTTTAATGTGTGTCAACGCAAAAGACCGCGATCGCTAGCGAGCTTTAAGTAGACAACCGTTTTGTATGACAAGCTTTCCGCTTAAGATAAACGCAGTTGCCGCAGTGGCTGTGCAACTGCTTCGCTTACTAACTACAGTTTGGGTAGCACTGCGCCGCAGAAGCAAAATCACGCGATCTCATCGCCTGATTACTCACAACCAATTGGAGAACATACGGCAACCGGCAACAAGTTTATATGCTCGTATAAGTGAAAGAACGAAAACATTGTTAATGCTGACAACACGCCTCCAAGTGCGTCAAAGCAAAAGAACAAGAACCCTAACTGTGCAAATAATTATAGTGTCATCGTATGTTTTGTTTGCCAAGCGCCTGCCTGCATTGTTGAGACCCGCTACCAAGAAGGTAGAAGGGTAGTATAATTTATGTAACAGGCAGAAAGAGGCATCCAGAGTCTCCAGTTTTGTTACGCATAACAATTTTGGTTGTAAAAAAACTTATTAAAAAAAAACAAAAAAAACAGTTGGTTTGCGGATTATAGATTTTAAAACAACATTTTCGCTATATATTTATTTTTCCATTTTTAAATATCATATACAGAAGTGTATTTTTTTGAATTGGGTAACGGGTATCTCACAGTCGACCAGACTCGATTGTAGCTCTGTCTTATTTGTTATCAATTTTGCCACAAAATGTGATTTTGTAATTCAAATCAATTTGTGGTAACCCTGATGACAGTATTTATATTTTTGTTTATAATTTTTGGTCAATTTATGCGAACACAATGCGAAAAAACCCCCAACATCAAAACTCCAAAAGTTTGCATAGCAATTAGCGTCTGCGGCTCGTCTAGCTGAAGATCATACGATGTTGCTCTCAAACTGTAGGGCCGACGCGTCGCCAGCCAGACAAACAGACGGCGACGCCTCGACGCTTTCTAAAAAAGCTTTGGCCAACTTTAAGGTCTTCACGCAATCTATAACAAGCAACAAACACGACAACGCGACAACAACAAATGAAAACATTCGATGCGATTTGTGCGAAACACGCGAATCAACAGCTGCTTGCGTTTAGATAAGTTCTAATGTTCTTTTTTTTTGAGGGTTTTGTTTTTGTTGTTCTTGCTTGACTGTTGCCGGTTGCTGTGGCTCACATGATTTCTGAGTGTTCCTCCTCTCAAAAATAATCGCCTGTAGTGATACTTTTGATTTTTGATAAGCGTGGCGTGGAACTGGCCACGCGTCTGTCTGCTGCCGTCTGCTGCCCCATCATCATCGGCGGTCAAGATCAGCAGAAGGAAGCATGAGGTGTTCTATTATTATTATACTATTGAATTCGTTTCCAGGCAGCATGGAAATTTTCATGTCTAGCGCTTTATTTTTTTGCAGTATAAAAAAGATTAGATCTAGCCGACAAGTACTTGAAGTGGCGAGAGGTGAACGGAATTGAAAGCACTTGATTCAGTGCGGCGTCGTCTGCATGGGAAAAGTCGCGCCATCGATCGAACATTGCCGGCTAAAGCTCATAATTAGTCATTTGTTGTGAATGTGCGCCACAGTTTGATAAGCATAACGTGTTAATAGTAATAACGCACAGTCATTCTGAAACTGTGTGCAAAGAGAGTACATAGGGAGAGAGAGAGAGAGCGCGCAAGCATGACTGACCATCGCACTTTGTTATTGCCTTGGCCTTGAATAGTGTTATTACTGTTTAACAGCGCTGTTAAACTTAACAGCAACTGTAACTGTGCAGCTTTAAGGCCAATGAAAGCTGATTTCTGAGATATAATTTATTTTTAACATCTTACTAATTAATAAAACAGGAATTTCGTGCCAGTTGACAAAAATTTCGTCTATCGTTTGAAAGAAAAAACAACGCACATTTGGGCCACTCATCGTATCATAATAGGCGAAAGTCGTGTACTTCGTACTCACGCCATTGCGATGGCGAAATGTGACTAAAAATATCTGTAAATACGTCACAATTTTGGACTATTCCCGATTTTCTTTGTGGCCCTCGAGTAAAGCAAACTTTTTATGGGTCTTGCTAAATCTAAAATCTTATCGCTGCCCATGACGAACCCAAACTAGCTGACCATATTGACATTTAGTCGATGATTTACAGTCTTATTTATACTTTATTTGACTCACTTTGTTGTTTTGGGTTTTCTCTGTGGCCTTGTCATCCAGTGACCTAGACCAAGAACTGCAATTGGAATTGCAACAGTTTGCTTTCTCTATGGGGGTTGTCCTTCAATAAATCAACGATATCCGTTCTATGTGCTCGCTGCTGTCACGATTTCATACACTTGATATGAGTATTTGTATTTACTTTGCAATCAATTATACAATAACACACTTCCACAACAGTTATCGTCAGCATTAAGTGAACCAACAAATTGGTTCAGTCGAGTGGAGCAGATTGAGCGGGGAAATTTAACACTCATATATAATAATTACAATTTTACGCCTTTTGTGTTAATGCACACGTGTTGTTTGGGGTGATAATAATAACGCAGTCGCATTTTCATTTGAATTGCTTTTAATTTAGGAATGTGAACTCTCTTTATATGTTTAAACTCTAGTTGAGTTAGAGTTCACATTAGAGATAAAAGATTTTTAAGTGATATAAAAGCATTTGTTGTTTTGGTTGTCAACACAATTTCATTTGGAATTTCCTTTTCACATTTTAAAGTCGAACAAGAAAGTCGGAAATATTTATTCGTATTTATGGGGCTTTAAATATATTTTTTCGTCTCAATATTATATTTCCTTTAAAACAGTCTTTATATATAAAGCAATACTTACATTTCTTTTCTTTCATTATTTAAAAAAAATATATATTTTGTATATTTACAATAATATATTTTCGTTGAAGTAGATACGGTTTGATGGCCTTTCTATTGTAAACAATGTAACAATTGTAATTTTTATTAAATAAAAACAAAAATAATGATATCCTTTTTTTTTTTTTTATTTTTTTAAGGAAGTATTGTTCCTCACTATTATTATTTTCAATTTAATTTAATGTTTACCTAGAAATCCTATTTTCGATTTATAAAATAAATAATATAAAATAAATAATAATATTGATTTACGCACATTTTAGAAATATATTATAATGATATTATAAATATTGCATAATAAAGATCTATTATGCAGATTCAAAGCCAAGAAATGCTGCTGAAATGATTGCCATAATTATTTAATTATTTTATTGTGTGTCTACTCAACTCATTACTGATTTAAGGCACTGTTGATAAATAAAAGATATACAATAGAACGTCGGCGTTGCAGCTACTGGCAGTTGTTGCCAAGTTGAGAATAAAAGAGAGAGGCGCCACTTGAGCTTGGGGGACACTTCCCACACACCCACCTCATCTCTCCCCCCACCCACCTCTTCTTCCTCTCAGCATATCAAATCAGCAGAAATTATGTTGCCAATGCAAATTAAGTCGCCTCGCATCAATTAGGAAGTCACGAATTTGGCGTAAGTGATCCAATTGAGAGGCGAATGCAAAAGGTGGGCGACTTATAGAAATCGCCATTCCCAGTTTCTTATAACGGGCACATTGCCAAACAGATGCATAATGGATTTGCTTTCTTTGTTTCTTCGCAGGGAGGGCAACCACCCCGATGATTATTCGCGTGGTCTCACCTACCGCAAACTCTTGGAGGAAGTCTGCCGCTTCGCCAACGTGCTGAAGGATCATGGCGTGAAGAAGGGCGATCGTGTGTCCATATATATGCCCATGATTCTGGAGCTGCCCATTGCCATGTTGGCCTGTGCTCGCATCGGTGCCGTGCACTCCATTGTCTTTGCGGGCTTCTCACCCGATTCGCTGGCGGAACGCATGTTTGACTGCAAGGCCAAGCTGCTGATTACTGCCGATGGTGCTTGGCGTGGCGAGAAGCCGCTCTACCTGAAGGCGCTGTGCGATACGGCACTGGAGAAGGTCGAGGAGATGGGCCACTCGGTGGAGAAGTGCATTGTGGTGTCGCATCTGAAGCGCGTGACTCCGTGTCAGGACAATCATGTGGAGCAGGACATACCGTGGACCGATGATCGCGATTACTGGTGGCACGAGGAGATGGAGGACAAGGAGCCCGCCTGCTATCCCGAGTGGATGGACGCCGAGGATCCGCTGTTCATGCTCTACACGAGCGGCTCCACCGGCAAGCCCAAGGGTGTGCTCCACACCACAGCCGGCTATCTGCTGTACGCGGCCACCACATTCAAGATCGTTTTCGACTACAAGCCGGGCGACATCTATTGGTGCACCGCCGACGTCGGCTGGATCACTGGACACACCTATGTTGTCTACGGACCACTGGCCAATGGCGCCACATCCGTCATTGTATGTTGTGAAGTGTGAATCACGTTTAACCATGTGGCATAACTAATTCAGAGTTCATTGTTTGCAGTTCGAGGGAACTCCCTTCTTTCCGGGCAACGATCGCTACTGGAGCGTCATTGACAAGTACAAGGTGACCCAATTTTACACGGCCCCAACCGCCATTCGGGCGCTCATGAAGTTCGGCGAGGCTCCAGTGCTCAAGCACAATTTGAGCGGACTCAAGTAGGTGTCGCTAATGCTTCATTGTAACTTCAATTCAATTAATATAATTTAACATAATTATTTTAGGGTGCTTGGCAGCGTCGGTGAGCCCATCAATCCGGAGGCGTGGCTGTGGTACTACAAATACATTGGCAAGGAGCAGTGCTCAATTGTGGACACATTCTGGCAGACGGAAACCGGCGGTCATGTCATAACGCCCCTGCCAGGCGCCACGCCCATGAAGCCTGGCTCTGCTGTAAGTGAAATTTACATTTTTTTATCCTACACATAGATTTAAAGCGTAGTATTAATGAATGGTAGCTGAAAATATTTATAGCAGTTAGAAAGCAACATGCAAAAGATGAATCGTTATAGTATTGTCCGGGTTTCTGTCTGACCGTCTGTTTTAACGCCTAGAACACTGCGACTTTAAAAGCTAGAGACATCAAATTTGGGGTCATACATAGATTCAGAGTGTTCTACACTTTGGCCACGCCTCTTTTCTCCCCTTCAAACTGATCGAAAAGATTAGCGAGCTTTATATTAATAATAATAATGTGGTAGATAATGGTAATTCAAAAAACGGTCTATTAAGGAAAAATAATTTTTTTTTAAATTTTGTTTATCTTTTTGTAATATTTTTATAAAGATAATTATTTATAATGCTTAGTTTCAATATACTGTCCCGGGAAATTTATGTGTGTATATGACTACGGTTCTATTAGACTTTATGACATAGGGTTCGTGACTTTCAGAATGCATACTATGCTGTTTTAGTTCATTTAGAAACTAATTCTATTTTTAGAGTTTTTATACCCGCTACCCATAGGGTAGAAGGGTATTATAACTTAGTGCCAACAGAAAATGTATGTAACAGGCAGAAGGAGGCATCTCCGACCCCACAAAGTATATATATTCTTGATCAGTGTCAACAGCCGAGACGATATAGCCATGTCCGTCTGTCCGTCTGTCCGTCTGTCCGTCTGTATGAACACCTGGATCTCAGAGACTATAAAAGCTAGAGCTACCAAATTTGGGGACAGTACTCCTATAGGTCCTACGCAGGTCAAGTTTATTTCAAAAGTTGGATGCCACGCCCCTTTCCGCCCCCAAAAGTCTGTAAAAGCCGTAATAATAGACCTAGAGCATTGAATTTTGATATGCATAATAATATTTATATTCTCAATGATTCCTGTGAATTTGGTTGAGATCGAATGAAAAACAAGGAAGTTATTAAAGAATCAATTTTCTACGCAAAATTCACTTGCAGCTGCCCGCGCTTTGTTTGTTTAGTTGACAGTGTGACCATAACGGTGGTGTGGATTTTTATTCGATATTTTCAAATATATACCAAAAAAACAAGTTTATTATATTTGGTATATTTTTTGTTAAAATATCATTTAAGTTTTTTGTTTTCTCTCGAAATGGGTTGCGGGTATCATACGGTCGAGCACTCTCGACTGTAGCTTTTTTACTTGTTTTTATTGTCGTTGAGTGTGTACTCTCTTATTTTAGTATTGCACATTCGAGTAAATTTAATACGTATACTTAATTAAATTTTTGTGACCATTTACAGTCGTTTCCCTTCTTTGGCGTCAAGCCAACGCTGCTGGATGAATGCGGCATTGAGATCAAGGGCGAAGGCGAGGGATACCTGGTATTTTCGCAGCCCTGGCCGGGCATGATGCGCACGCTGTACAACAACCACGAGCGCTTCGAGGACACCTACTTCTCCAAGTTCCCCGGCTACTACTGCACCGGAGATGGTGAGTTCGAATTAAAAATAGTGAATTCTTCTTTACTGAATTGATGATTATCTCGACAGGTGCTCGTCGAGATGCCGATGGTTATCTGTGGATCACTGGCCGTGTGGATGACATGTTGAATGTGTCGGGTCATCTGATGTCCACCGCCGAGGTGGAATCTGTGCTCACCGAGCATCCACGGGTCGCCGAATCCGCCGTCGTGTCGCGTCCGCATCCGGTGAAGGGTGAATGCCTCTATTGCTTCATCACGCCCAATGAGAACGAACCGTTCGACCAGAAACTGATCTCGGATCTGAAGAAGATGGTGCGCGAACGCATCGGACCATTTGCCATGCCCGATGTCATCCAGAATGCACCTGGCTTGCCCAAGACGCGATCCGGCAAGATAATGCGACGTGTGCTGCGCAAGATTGCGGTCAACGATCGCAATGTGGGCGACACTTCGACGCTGGCCGATGAGATGATTGTGGAGCAGCTGTTTGCCAATCGTCCCGTCGAGGCCAAGTAGATGGGATGTTCTTGGATTCGCTTCTGGCTTCAAGAGTTCTTCTCCTCCCTCACTCTCCCACGGCGCTGCTGCAATCGTCTGCTTAGCCATAGTTATCTGCGGTCGCATTTTCTTAGGCTGACCCCCGAACTCGGATCAGCTTAATCAACGCTATCGAATGCGTGTGAATCTTGTAAATCTCCTCCCCTCCTCCCTTAAACCACTTTATATATATATATATAACTACTATATATTTAAATCGTAACTCTGTTGGCCCTCCATCCGGGCTTACAAATCACATTCTACTATATTTAGTTGTTAAGTGTGTAAGTAACAATTGATTTGTTGAACTTTCAAGATAATGCACCCATTTATTTGATATTTCCTGTCACTCTATATATGTATGTGTGTGTGTGATTGGTTCCCCCTAATCGTACACATCGTATATAGTGGTAGTACTATATAGTGTACTTGTAGTTAACATTTATGCTGAGAGCACGCACATCGTTCTAGTTTTCCAGTTCATTTGATTCTTTGTTGTAGTCTTAGCTTAAGTTGCTAAATTCGTTGTGATACAAATTTAATTATTAATTGATTATGTATGTATTTTTAGTAGAATTGATATAAACAAAAAAAAACATAAAAAAACAACAAAATATATACACAATTGCAGTAATATATCTTCACCAACAAACAAACAACCACAAAGTATACATTTCACACTTTTTATTTCCGTTTCGTTCACATTTGTCATAGTTTTCTCTGTAGTTTTTAGCTGTTGCTTTCATTTCCGTAGAACCGCTCTTAACGAAATGGAACACGTAAGTCCGGATGATAATTTTAATGATGATGATGATAATGAGGCTCTATTCTAACTGCAATCAAATCAAATCGATACGAATTTGGGTTTGTTTTGTGTTAGTTTTGTAAGTCTTGGAAACGATACATATCAATGTGGCATAGTAATGCTTATCGACATTCCTAAATACTAATTTGATATACATATATATTTAATCAACATATTAATAGAGTATATACATATATATATTTATTGAGAACTAAGGGTGTTATATGGTCAAAAAGACTTCCGCAACGTAAACATATCATTGAAAGTTACTGCTGCAAAACTCTAAACTCGATACGAAAGTGAAATTTATTGAAAACATATCATAATTGTTAGGCCCGTTTCACGGTGAGTTATACCGACCATAGTATTTTATTGTTGTTGTTGGCGTTATCAACGTTGGAGATTAGAGATTTAACTGAGAGTTCGAATGGAACGTAGTGCTTCGTTAACCTATTGCTAAGGCACCTCTGTTTAAGGTGTCTTCGTCTGATTGTAAAAAAGCTGCTTAGAAATCGAGAGATGCAGATGAGATAATTAGAGCTATATATTTATCGAATCGTATTCTATATATATATATGTGTATATAAAATAAAGTTTATTGTTTCAATGTGTTTGAATCGGCAAAACATTTCTCCAATTCATTTCAAATTTCTTTTTCAGTCATTTTGAAATTTCGAAATTCCGAAATATGCAATTTGTTGTTTCAGTAGGCACTGTAAATGGCGCCTCGATCTGCCAATCTGCTGTAATTGCTGGTCAGCGGTATTCGGAAATAATTTCCCAAACATTAAATCATTGCAGAGGAGGGCACCGAGAGCGAACAGCTCAAAGCTACGCCCACCTGGATCATTGATCCCATCGATAACACCATGAATTTTCTCTACGGCTTTCTGGACTTCTACAATTGCATTTTTTTGGTTCGATGAATACTAGTCAGCTTTATGTAGCTCATAGAGGCAAGGGAATCCACATCAATGTGCAGCCATGACAATATCTTCAAGCTGTTGCCCTTGGTGCCAAGTAGAAGACGATAACGTCATGGCCCAACTTAAGGAATCTCCACTCGGCATTCGTTCGCTTGCGTTGAACATCGCCGATCTTGCGATGCTTACATCCAGTTTTGGCCACAGTTTTGGGACGTGGCAGCTGATGGTGCAAGAGGCAGGCGGCGTCGTCATCGATCCCTGTGGCAGCGAATACGATCTGCAATCGCAGCGCCCGCTGGCAACTGACACCGATGTTTCCAGAGCAAAGCAAGCTTTGATAGACAGATTGCAGATGACGTAGAACAGATTTGTTTTACAGAGCTGTTATTGATTTTTTTTTCTTTTTTTGGATTCTAGCGCAAACTAAATTAATGCGGAAGCTTATGAAATGTTTGATGTTGAGCTTCGGTTCGGGTAAGAACAGCGCTCCAGTGGCTGCTGCCAGCAAAGAGCCCAAGAGGATCACATCTGAATGTGATGACACTTTCTCCTCCGCCTCCTCGAGTGACCAATTCAACATGGACCGTTGCTTCGAGGTGGGCTTCAAGACCAGCCAACGGGTGGCGTCCGAGTTGATGCAGGCGCTCAAAAAGGAGAACTTGAATCAAGTGAATTCCGTTCACAGACTGCGAATGCACACGAAGTGGAACAGCCGCATTGAGGACATGCTGGTGAAGGACATCTCCAAGCACTATCCCAAACATCAGTAGGTTGCATTCTTCAAAGCCCATCCGTGCTAATCTGTTCCTGCACAGCTTCATCACCAAGAATAGAAACAGGAATCGCGACTCAGTTGCTTTAACGGATGATCCCACCTGGTTCATAGATCCTTTGGGTTCCCCGAAGAACTTTGCGCATGGTTTTCCCTTTGTCAACATCAATGTGGCCTTCTGGCTGCACAAGAAGCCCCGATTCGGCATCATTTGGAATCCACTGCTCGATGAATGCTACACAGCACGCGATGGCTTTGGCTCCTACATGAATGTGAATCCGCTGAGGGTCAGCAAATGCACCAAACTAGCCGATGCTCTGGTCATGGTCGAGTCCAAGACGCGGCACAATTTGCACATGGAAGATATGCCGCAATTCCGCAAGATGGCACATAAAGTGGATGCGTAAGTCTCTCGGTTCCCTCCATCGATCAGTGAATTAATCCGCTTTTGGTAGCCTGCGCAGCCTGGGCAGCAATTCGATCGGCATGTGCATGGTGGCCCAAGGATTCGCGGATGCCTACATCGATTATCACTGCACCACGTGGGACATGTCGGCCGCCCTGCTGATCGTGAAGGAGGCGGGCGGTGTTGTCTACGATCCTTCGCTGAAACCCTTCGATGTGATGGCGCATCGCATTTTGTGCGCTGCCACGCAGGAGTTGGCCGAGCAATTGGCCGCTCTGCTTAATGAAGACGACGAAGAGGAGCCTGATGACTGGAAAGAGGACGAGGAAGCGGGCGAAATCAAGCAAACAAAAAGTGCACGAAAGGATTCCTCCCAGAAGATTGCGTTCCAGAAGGAAGCTGTCCAGAAACTCCGTTTGTCTAAGCTTGAGGGCAAGGACATTAAAGCAGATGAGACGCTCCGGAAACTCGGTTTGGCCCAGTCTCAGAAAAAGGAGGACAAGGAATTGCGCTGCCCAAAGATGATCTATGTCATTCCCAAGTTGACAGCAGAATTATCTGCGCCCTCAACGTCATTTACAGGGTATCCCAAAAGCGGTTCAGCGAAGGAGCGAATTTCTGGGACGAATTATCCCACAGACCCTATTTTACCGGGTCAAAAAAGCATGTTTTAGAAGGCGTTGTGTACGTGTGTGTCTATCGACTTTTAATACAGACATTTATTTGCAGCTCAAAGTAAATACATTTAAATTTAAAAATGTTTCGTTTCATTCGCCAGTGGCTGCCATTTAAATCGATAAAAAGCCCAACAAACTGTGCTGCAGCCGATATCGATAAGTGGTATGCGCAAATGAATCGATTGGTGGACCAGGCAGCAAAGGTAAGCACGCGACCAAAAGCTGATCGCTACGAAATTATTCAAGAATTTCTTGGTAGCTTATGAAAGAGGCCAACGCAATGAAGGAGATCAGCGCCGCCTTGGTCACAGCCACAGATCGCGAAATTGAACAGCTTGTAGTCAAAGAGTTGAGGGAGCAGTTCCCCGACCATGTGTACATCGGCGGTGCAGCAACGGGTCGAAAACTGAGCGATGCGCCCACCTGGATAATCGATCCCATCGGCGGCACAACGAACTTTGTGGAAGGCTTTCGCTACACCTGCATATCGGTGGGTCTGTGGCTGAATCAGCAGCCCGAGCTGGCCATTTGCTGCAATCCCATGCTGGGCCTGAAGTTCACAGCACGTCGCAATTGTGGCGCCTATTTGAACGAGCTCCCCATCGAGGCGAGTGGACAAAAGGAGCTCAAGCAGGCCGTTATCCTGAACGAGCTGAATGGCAACTTGGAGCCCAAGCTGATGGCCATACAAAAGCGCAACTCGCAGAAAATGCTGGAGCAGGTGCATGCGTAAGTGCAGCAAGAAAATATCTTAAATTCAGCATTTATATTTCCATCGTTTAGGATGCGCACAACGGGCTCCGCTGCCATGGATCTGTGTCTGGTGGCCATGGGCGCTGCCGACGGCTACTACGAGTTCAATCCGCATTGCTGGGACACAGCTGCCGGCGTGTTGCTGGTGCGCGAAGCCGGCGGCGTTGTCATCGATCCGGCTGGCGGAGATTTCGATCTGATGGGCAGGCGAGTGCTGGCCGCGGCAACGCCACAACTGGGCAGCCAAATGGTGAAACTATTAGGCGATGATGAGCAGCCGTCGCTGGAATCCAAGTAAATCGTAGTAGTCGAGATTTTACAATTTGATGTGTGTAGGGAAATAAATTTCAGTCGGCATTTGAGCTGATCTTCAACATGAGCATGTAATTTCTTGGCAGCAGCAGTTCATCAGGTATCCACATGGCCGACAACAATCAGCAGGAGGACAACAAACCGAAGCCCAACACGTTGGCCGAAAATGCAGCAGTTGAATACGGCCTGGAGGATCACGAAGCAACCCAGCAGGATCCACGAGTCAGAGAGCTGCGGCGCACCACAGAAATGGCGCAGCCAAAGAAGACGATGTCGGGACAACTTCCACCGCCGACGCCAACAATAACCTCGTCGGATGAAGCTCCTCCGCTGAAATCGGCACTGAAACGCGAGTCGACTGAGTCAACTGAATCACCACCTCCACCTCCTCCACCACCACCACCGCCAACCACGCCCCAAGTACTATCTCCACAGCCACGAGCACCAGCAGCACCACCATCATCATTGGCCTCAGTTACTAACAACGTTCAGACGGAGCCTCGCAGCAATAAAGCGATCAATACTGACATCAGCTTCGATCCGGGCAAGCAATTCGCATGCAAGACCACAAACACTACGGGCAATATGTACGAGGATGACGAGCCCAAGGCCGCTGAGACGCCGCCGACGCCACCAACGGCATACAACTTGGACGACATCTTCGCTTTTGCGGTGGTATTGGTGCGGAATGCAGGAGCAATGGCACTCGAGAGCAGTAAGGCCAAGGAGAGATTGTCGTACACCACCAAGGAGCATGAGCGCGATCTCAATACGAGGACGGACAATGAGGTGGAAGCGATGCTCGTCAAAGCGATCAATAACAAATATCCCGACCACAAGTAAGTCGTATTTTAGCCTCGTTAAAGACATCGATTAACTTTGTTATGTTGCCAGAATTATTGCAGAGGAAGAGGTCTCCAAGTCGGCGACGGGTGAGGTGAAGCTTACCAACGAGCCCACCTGGGTCATTGATCCCATCGACGGCACCATGAACTTTGTGCATAAGTTTCCCTACTACTGCATCTCGGTGGCGTTCCTCATCGATAAGTCGACGGTCTTTGGCATCGTCTACAATCCGGCAATGCAGGAATTTTATTCGGCACGCAAGTTCCAAGGCGCCTTGTTGAATGATGAACCGATTCACACCAGCGGACAGGCGGAGCTCAAGAATGCCATGGTGCTGCAGGAGTACGGTTCGGGCATGGATGAAGATCGCACCAATTGCTATATGGCGAATGCCAATCGCCTCATCAAGAAGACCCACGCGTAAGTCGAATTGATCGTTGCTGATTCCTTGCTAATCAACTGACTTGCAGCTTACGTTCGATTGGTTCCTCGGCTATGGGCCTGGCCATGGTTGCCTCGGGGAATGCGGATGCATTCTATTTCTTCGGTCTGCACATCTGGGACATGGCGGCAGGAAATTTGCTGGTCACCGAGGCGGGCGGCACTGTCATTGATCCTGCGGGCGGTGAAGTGGATATTTTGTCGAGACGTGTCCTTGCAGCAGCTACTCATCCACTGGCCTTGCAGCTTGCTGGAGAATTGTCACAAAACTATCCCAAGCCGCGGGATGATGAGTGCAGAATAGTTCCAAACGCGGAACCCCCAACGAAGGATTTCAATGCGCAGACCGAGTTTTCCGATTCCAGTATATCGCTGACCTCCTCTGATCACTCATTGAAAAGGAGATAACAAAAAAACAAAACACAAACTAGCTGCATGCCAAGAAGTTAATAAAATATTCAAGTACGAGTACACATTGTTTTTATGTTTGTATTTATTTAGTTAGTTTGATATTTATTTAGTTAGTTTTATATTTATTTATGCTGATATTTAATTATTACCTATTTTTCAGAAGTTAATTTTAAATTTTATATTTTTCATATTGTAATTTCTTTAATTCATAGTGGTCTTTAAATAAATAATGTAAATTACACCAAGTTGGAAGTACGTAATATTTCTTTAAATTTAAATTGCCTCTTCAAATGTTACCGCCACAAATCGATGACGCCTTATCGATGTGCTGCATTTCGATAGACGATAACTTACAACAGCTGAGAGCTTTGCCAATTCCGTCAGACCTTGGCGGTCAGCTGTTGATAAGCGGAAAAAAACTTGTGCGCTTTGCGGCAACTTAATTTAATTATACACACGCATTTGTCGACGGACTGGAAGCGGAAAAACACCAAGTAACTTGTGATGGCGGACAGTGTGGATCTGGGCAAATGCTTCGAAATTATCAACAATCTGACCACAGAGGCGGGCAGAGTGAGTGCAAATTAATTCTTTGTTGTTTGCCAAATAACACCAGTGTCAAAATCTAAACAGCTGATTGCCCGCAACAATGAGACGCGTCAGGACTTTGTGTGCAAATCGGGCGACATTGATCTGGTCACCCAGACGGATCAGGATGTGGAGAAGCTGATCATGAATGGCATTCGCCAGCACTTTCCAGATCACAAGTAAAAGTCGCATATCCTTATGAGAAGTTAATTAGTAAAGTATTTATTTGTGACAGATTCATTGGCGAGGAGGAGAGCAGCACGGGCAGCGGCGTCAACAAGCTGACGGATGCGCCCACCTGGATCATCGATCCCGTCGACGGCACCATGAACTTTGTGCACGCCTTTCCGCACTCCTGCATCTCTGTGGGCCTCAAGGTGAACAAGGTGACCGAAATTGGCATCATCTACAACCCGATGCTGGAGCAACGCTTCACGGCACGTCGTGGCCAGGGCGCCTACTACAATGGTCGTCGCATCCAGGCCAGCGGGCAGCAGGAGATCAGCAAGGCGCTGGTCACCAGCGAATTTGGCACCACACGCGACGAGCAGAAAATGAAATTGGTCAACGAGAACTTCGCCAAAATGGCCAAGCAAGTGCATGGGTAAGTCAAAGATCCGATCTCTAATTTAATCTCTAATTTATTGGGATTGACTTGTGGCAGACTGCGCGCTCTTGGCTCAGCGGCTCTCAACATGGCCATGGTGGCCATGGGCGCCGCGGATGCCAACTATGAGTTTGGCATCCATGCGTGGGACGTTTGTGCCGGCGACTTGATTGTGCGGGAGGCGGGCGGGGTTGTCATTGATCCAGCTGGCGGCGACTTTGACATCATGTCGCGTCGTGTGCTGGCCGCAGCCACGCCACAGCTGGCACAGGACATCGCCAAGGTGCTGACGCAATATTATCCCCAGCCGCGCGACGATTAATTCCCCGAGAAATTGCAATAATTGCATTCTTTATATGATGATGAGGCGATGTGCATTTGTTGACTACTAACCAAGTACCTAAACCAAATTCCAGAATAAAACTCGAGTCAAGTACATTATACATACTTAATATACATATATATATAATAACTACTAGCATTTTGTTTTTTTTTTTATCAGTTTATTCAAAGACGTTTGTTTGTTTGCATTCAAGTACTTTTTTTCTGTTCTGTAATTTTATTACAATCAGCGGCGCTTGTTTTGCAATTTAATTAGTTTTTTCATTCTTTCTCTTTTTGTTATTGCAACTATGAATTCTTATCTACTTTTTTTGTTGTTTGTTTTTGCTTACTGTTATGCATATTGTTTTGTATATTTTATTTTTGTTGTAGCTGATAGTAAAGCAATGTTGTTTTGTTTGGATGAAGATAGAAAACCTGTGGTTAACCATTCGGCAGACGCTATATAGAGTAAACAGAGTCGCAATCGCATTGTCTGATCATAACAAGAACTTGCCTGAACCGGATACCAATTGGCTTAATCTGATTCTGGAGGGGCATCGTACATCATACAAGTGTTTAGTCGAGAGGCGCGACTCTTTTCTTTAGTTGATAGCAGAAGCGATTACAATCAATGTATTTGTTAATGCATTTATGCATTTGTTGCTGGCCTTTCTTTTGGAGTAGACTGAATAGTGACACTTAAACTAACTAACTAGCAACGAGCGAGAGATTTGTTATCATAGGAAGTCGACGTTTGTTCGTAGAGTATTGTATAATTTATTTCATTTATGAATACATGTCTCTAAGTATCTCTGTATGTCTAACCATAAATACCATTTAAAATTTGACACATCATTGAAAAATGTAATCAAAGCTACTGTAGGTAAAAAATTGTATCTATGTATTCTCAATATTTGTGTTTTTTTCTTGTATAATTGAGTAATGTAATTAAATAAAATATAAAATATTAACGCTACATTCACAAGGTTCCATTATGCGCACTGGTTTACAACTCTCTCTCTCTCTCTCTTCCTCTATCTTTATCTCTCTGGAGAAATTGGTTCTGAATAGGTCTTTGTTGGATAAGCAAATTTCTCAATCTGAAGCTAGAACATTAAGTTGAGTGATTTTTTTACTACGAATATTGCAAATTGTATTCAATTTATATTACTAGTTGTAGATACAAATTCTAGTTCAATAAGCGAAAGGTACACATGGAGCATAAAACGGGCGCTACGGTGAAATTCTCTATTGAAATTAGTAGACCTTGAACGTAGCACCCTCTATATAAGTATAGTAAGTATATGGTAATATATTTTGTAATAATATAATTCTTTCGTATGTTTGTTTTTGTTGTTGTTGTTTCACACTAATAAAATTTACAAAATGTTCTATATAAATTCAACAATTAATGAAGAGCTTTAAAGATTTTGTTTGAAGATATCTATATACTATATGTATCATGATTTGTTGTTGTTTTAACATGTAATACACGAAAAATTTAGCACCAATCTATTCAAAAATTCATCAAACTATTTGATTGTTCCAAGTTATACAAATTAAGCACTTAAAATTATGCGATATTTAAACGAATATGAACACGTTTCGAATGAAGGCGACGTCTGAGGGCCGTCCTTGAGTTACACTTTCCAAAAATCATAAAAAGGACACACATTTAATTATATGTATATATATGGTTTGAAGAATACAGCCAAATGTATTCAGTATTTTGTTTTGTTTTTTGGAAAGAGCATAATCATAGCGCAACTTAAAGAAATAATAATCAAGCTGTAGTAATGTTAAATGTTAAAAAATTAATTTAAATTTATTTACACGCAGATACAATAAACGAGCAAAGAAAATTGGGTCTTTTTGCTTGAACTACGCTAGAATTACTCTAGGTTTTACATAAGTAGATATATATATATATAGATGTATTTGATATAGTTATAAGTAGTTCTTTAATTATACAATAAGTATTCTCTTTTTTCATTTTCATTTAAAAAAAAACCAGTATTTTTCGAACTTGAACGCTCGCACTTCAGTCGAGTTTTTTTATGTTTTTGTTTTTTGCTTTGAAAATAGAAACATAGGTTGGGGAGTTTGGGAATTGGGATCGGGAGAGGGAGAGGGAGCGAGGAAAAGGGGTTAAAGTAGAGATTTGTTTACTAGGGAGAACTTTGATGAGTTTGACAATGAAATAAATAAATTTTATGTTGCGCATGGGATATGTTCGGCTTGTGCTTTAGCTTTAGCTGGTATTTGATCTCATTTTCTTTGTTTCGAATGTTACCAAAATTAATAACAAATAAGTGTATAATTATAATGTGATTGTGTGTGTGTGTGAATGTGGCTTAAAAATGTTTGCTTATTTTTGTTTTTTTTTGCGAACGCGTTTAACATTGCTAAATATTTAATGCATTACTTGTAGTCGTAGTTGTAGTTGTAGTTTATGCTTTAGTTATAGTTTTACTTGTAGTTAACTATTTTATGTATCTGTATCTGTATCTGTGTATCTGGTAAAATGGATATCTTGTTGAGTAGTTGATGCTGCTGCTGCTGATGCTTCTGATGGTTGCCAACACTTGCTCTAATGCTAATTACTTAAACACGTAACGCGCCTGTCTACAGCTCGTCATCCGCCTTGGGTATGTCGAAGATCTCGGCGAAGAGCGGCGGCAGGCGCAGCTTGGTCCAGTTCATTCGCAGCCAGTCTAGGTGTGAGAAGTGCTTGGCGCCCAGCGAGCGCAGCTCTGGTATCTTAGCCTCCAGCGCCGGCATCAGCTGCAGCGCCTGCGTCGATCCCGCCCGGGATCGCAGTATCTGAACACGCAACGCCTCCGCGACCAGCTCTCGGGCACGGGCGATCACCTTGGGCTCGCTGAGACCCGCCCGATCCGAGGCCAGCAGCACCATGGCGGAGAACAGGCCAATCTCGGTGTCGCTCAGTCCGTACGCATTCAACGTGTTGGCAAAATTCAGCAGGGCATTCACAAAGTCGGTCTGCAATCATTATAAACTCTGTTAAATCTCTGTTCTATATACTAGATGATTTGTTGGGCTCACGTCGTAGAGTATCTCGAGCTGCTGGCGGGTCAGATAAGCGCCATCGTCCAGCGTCAGCGTCGTATCGTTGATCAGACGCGCCACATGCGTCAGCCACACCTCGAAGAAGCCCAGCTTGATGAGTATCAGTTGGTCGTCCTGCGTAAAATCACAGAAGCCAGGTACGCGTTTCGCGAACTCCACGATCCGTTGCACGCCGGGCGTCACGCGTGCCGAGAACTGTTGCCACAGCCAGATCTTCTGGAACTCCAAGCTCTCCGCCACAGTGGTCACAATCTGTAAAATGAATGTTCACATTTGTTAGTTATCGTTGGAAACAAATACTTATCAACATCACCATATGAATTTAGACTAGATTAAAATAGGTGTCTTATTTATAAGTTTGAAATATATGAGTTAACTTTGGAATTGGGTAATAAATGCTAAGATACAAACAGACATTAACCAAATGTGAATGCTTTTAAATTATATGTATAGAAGCGATATTGGATCAAAATAGTTGCATTGTTTATCTCGTTGCGTTATTTAAATGTAATTATTTCCGATGTCTTAATCATTATTCAAATATCTGCATGTTTTATGATATTGAGATGTTTGAATTCACTTTGGAATTGATCTTAAATGCTTTTGATTCATTTATTAAATTTGCATGGATGCAAAAATTAAAAGTGCTAATGCAAAATTATATTATATTTTTTTAAAATTATGTTAATGGAAAAGATTTTTAATGTTTCAAATATGTGCATCATTTATGAGGTTTCGTTGTTTGAATCCGCTTTGTATTTGGGTAATAAATAATATAAATTTTACTTCATAATAAATATTGAATTAAAATGAATTTATATAGCATAGATAGGAAGTTAAATTAAATTTGTAATTCCATAACAGTATATTTTTGAATGATATTTTCGACATTTTAATCTATCGTTCTTATTCGAATTTATCTTGTTTATTATTTGTTTATTTATAAAAGCGAATTTTAATGCTGTTCTTAACTTAAGTTCCTAGATACTTGGTGATACTTACGCCATTCTGGGGCACGGAGACGGGGCGTCGCATCAGTTCGCGTGTCAGCTCCTCGGTGTAGGAGCAGTTGAGGCGATGCGCCTGCGAGACGCACATGATCACATCGTAGACAGTCAGTTCGTTGCCGGTGCCGGCGAGGCCATCGTGATGATCGTGGGGATGGCACATGGCCACCTGGGTCATGGCCATATCGCTGCTGCTGCCCATGCCGACCAATTGCTGATGATGGTTGCCCACAACTACAGCTGTTGCATTGCTGTTGTTGTTACCGGTATTGCTGTTGTTGTTATTGTTATTATTGTTGTTGTTGTTGGCACTATTGCAACCGCCCAGCTCCGATGGCGAGGAGGCAATCGAACACATTTGTGGCGTTTGTGGTGTACTCGGTGTATTCACGCGCACACTGCTCGCATGCGGCTGCTGTTGCTGTTGTTGCTGTTGCTGTTGCTGCTGTTGTTGTTGAATTAGATTTGTATGCAAATTATTGGCACTGGTGTCATCCACATTGAGGGGCGTGCTGGTTGCTGCGGCCGATGCAGCGGCTGCTGCTGCTGCTGCACCGTTCAGCTCACGTGAACGCTTGGGTACGCGACCATAACGCACAGCTGCAATTAAAAAGAGAGCGAAATGGAACAGTTTAGTTTAATTTTATAATTAATACATATTTGAAATTTAGTTACACACTCATTTCAAGCAGCTTTTGTCAGCTATCTTTCGCACTGAAAAGTATGCTGCATATTTTAATGCTCTCCGAAAAATGCTGCATACTTTCGTGCTGGGCATTTAAATTTCCCTCCCTCAGTTCATTAATTAGGGAAATTAGTTGATTTTATTTCTTGCCCAGGGAAATTCTAGTTTTATGGGGGGACATGGCAACATGCGCTTAGTCATTAACATTAAAAATGTGCGTCAGTGTTGTGTACAAGAACGAAGCAATTTATTAGTTTCTAAAAGCAATTTAAATTTAATGCCCAAGCAAAACGCCGCACAATAAAACTGGCACACGCATAAATCTTCAGCACACACACACACACAGTAGCGAATGGGAAACAAAATTCTTGTGATATCTCAACTAGAAAATTTGTACTAAAATCGTATTTTTATTTGGCTGTGTGAAGAGACACTAGGGTTTATTTTATTTTTGTGCGATTTGTGCGAATTTGTTGCTGGCAGTGTGTTCATTAGCTTGTCTGTTTAGTTTTCACCAAAGCAAAACGAAACAAATTGCAAAAATGTTAACGTGAAATTTCTTTTGTGCAACCAAATACACAGCATATTTTATTAATTAAAATCGCATTTGCCTTTTGGCTGGCAGACAGCAACGACGACGTCGTCGTCGTCGACACAGCTGCCGCTGCTCCAGTTGTTGCTGGCTTTCAACTGGTGGCAGCAATGGCGACGGCGACGGCGTCGTCACTCTACGCTCACTTTATCAGTGGGACATTGACCCACTGTGCTCAATATAAAAAACTGTCGGCAACTGATTTTGCTGCTGCTGCTGCTGCTGCTGTTGTGTGTGCGTTTTCTTTTGCTTTTGCCTGTGCTTTGTCTTGTTATTATTATTGTTGTTGCCGCGGTATTCGCCAGACAGTCACAGCGCCAGCGGCGGCATCGGTTTCAGCAACAATCCAAAAGATACATTCGTATTGAGTTGCACTAATCACAAAAGCGTGCGGCTGTTCAAGTTGTGCAAAGTGGTCAACAACACAGTCGCGAGGAAAAGAGTTGCTCAACAAATTGCGCATACGCAGCGGGTGCCCGGAAAACTCGAGACTGTCTGCGTGGGAAGTGTGCGTGTGTGTGTGCGAGTGTGAAAATACGCAGACGGCAAAAGACGATCGTCGCTTCTCGTTAAGTTGGTCAACACATTGACCCACATCTGTTGGCCACTTTGTCATGCTGCTTTTGCTCTCGCTGTCGGACTCGGGCCTTGTCCAAGTTGCAGTCACGCTTTGGCTTTGCATCAGTTGCTCATCTCGTTAATTGTCACAGCTCGTAAATTAATTATGACATAATAACTACACGCACACTCGCACACTCTAGTTGCATTTGGTTGTGGTTGTTATTGTTAATGTTATTGCTTTTGTTGTCGTCGCTCACCACCTTCAACTCTGTTAATTGTTTGTGGCGGGCGCTTCGCTTTGCTCTGTTTATTTTAAGGTGGCTTCAATTAGCAGCTCATTGCGATGATGATGGCAGCCGCACGATTTGTTTATTTATCGCCCTCCCCGACCTCCCCGCCCCGCCTGCTCGCTCGCTCGCCTGTTGTGCAGATTTTGAACTCGATATTTTGTTTGCTCTGCTCTGCATCTCAAGGGTATGTGGACAAACACTTCCCATTGAGGCTTGCCATTTGAAGCTGTCAAGAAGTGGAGCAGCTCATTGACCAGCATTTCAATATGGAATAGTTGAGCAAACAGTCACAGGTGTCGAAGAAGTGGCTTCGAAAGTATTACACTCTGAAATCCTTGTCTTTTCTACCTCATGCGCAGAGAGAAAAATAACGTTGCAAATTTGAGTGGACAATCAATCGATTTTAAAAATTGTAGAAACCGATTATGGTTTTGTATTAATACCAAAATAATAAATAAATTATAATAAATATTTGTTAAACACATAAATACAAATAATTGTATATATGTATGTAACTACAAAAATATGAATGGAAAACGCAAACTATATTTATTTCAACTAATTTGGCCCTTAGCTAGACGTACTAAGTCCTTTTGTTAATTTATAGAAATATGTAAATGTAAATAATTGGGTGAGAATAAAAACAAAAAATTAAAATACATTTTTTAACGATACCAATTTATTTGGCTAATTTATAAAGATAAAAACTAAACAAGAAACTAATATTTTCAATAATTTTGAAGACAACAGAATTTGTATCTGATATAAAAGCGTCAGTTTTTGGCAGTCTTTTTTTCTGTTCACAAATCATGCCAGTTCACTTCGAAACTAATCCGATTTTTCGCACTGTGCACAACACTTTTTATGGAGCATTTGAGGGAACTACTTGAGCAAATGCGCTGCGAAGCGTTAGTCATAAAACGTGTGCTAAACTCACAATTCATTGGGGGGCAACTAAATTACGTATGTGCATAAGATACTCTTTTTTATTACCCATAATCTGCAGCATTTGCTATTCAATCGTGCCAGCTTAGTCGAGTTGCTCCACATTTTAGACTGTCACCTGCCAGTTGCCCCCCGTCAATTCCTTTTACCCAGTCAACTGCCTCCCACAAGCATTTCCATTTCCAATTCCATTTCCATTTGGCTTGAGCCACTCGACACGAGTGCAGGTCAACATCATCCATTATACACAGTCCAGGGCAGGGCAGAGAGCAGAGAGCTGTGCTGAGCGAGGCAGTCACATAAATAAGACTAAGCCTAAACTTCTTTTCCTGCTAAAAGCATCTTAAGTGATTTAGTGCAGCCAAATGGCTCCAATGCTCAGCGGCCCAATGACCCACAGAGTGCCAGAGAGAGAGAGAGAGAAAGAGAGAAATGGAGGAGGGAAAAAAACAAACTTGTTTGGATGCTGCATCCATCCATCCAAGCATCCATCTATAGCGACTGCTTGGCAGCCAAGGATTTGGGTCACTGAAATGTGAAGCGGCAGCCCGTAAAGTGGCCCAAATGTTGCCCACTTTTGACCGTAGCGTAGCCGCAGCGCTGTTGGCCATTAGCATGCG
The DNA here is from genome assembly GCA_035047365.1 of Drosophila ustulata. NCBI lineage: Eukaryota > Metazoa > Arthropoda > Insecta > Diptera > Drosophilidae > Drosophila > Drosophila ustulata. The sequence continues at coordinate 9,128,804 of JAWNPT010000057.1, read as the reverse complement.
AAGCTCAAGCCAACTGCCAACCGGGCAGACATCAACTACCAGTCAACAGCAACAACAACAATCAAAGCATATACATACACACACACGCTTGTATATAGTTGATTTTTTGTTGTTTTGTTTTTTTGGCTTTATTGTGCGCATGAATGGGCCCGGCCCCGGTTCCGTTCCCCTTTCCCCTTCCCCCGTCTCCCTCTCTGTCTCTGTCTCTCACCCTGCCCCAACTACATCGCACCGGCATAATTTGGCCTGTAGTTGCTGCTGACCTCGTTTGAGGTCGTTCATTCACCTGTCGCTGCCTTTGCTGCTGTTGCTGTTGTTTTTGTTGCTGTCGCTGTCGCCGGGGCTGCACTTTATGCACTCCACATTTGCATACACACACACACACAAGAACACTCGATTAGTGTGTGCGTGTGTGTGTGTGTGAGAGTATCGGTCGCTGTGTTTACCCAGTTACGAAATTGTCCAAAATGCTGCGGCTTACTTGGGTGAAAGTTTGTTTTTGTTCCCGCTGCCGCTGCCAAAAAGAATAAACAACTATGCAGAGCCCAACTTTTAGTGTGTCGCTACTAGAGTTAACTAAAGAGTGCATTGGCTACGCTAAGGCATTTGTAACATTGCCATAGAGCAATAATACTTGATAGTTTGCAGTATAATAACTCAACTGCGCACTTAATTTTATTGCAACTAAATTTACAAGTAAATTTTATTTGGTTGCATAAATTTAGCTTTATCCCGCTGTTAAATACTGCGGCAATTAATCACTTTATAAACTGAATGTCACATATATCAACACTACAATAATCTATTAATTATCTCAGCCTATTGAACTATTTAAGTCATTATTAATGGTAAACAGTAGACTCCAGAAACATAAATTTAAAAAAAAGTGTTCCCTAGCTAATTATTAGATTATTGAATGCAACAGTGTTGCCATATTTGCAGACTGCAAACGCGTTCAACGATCGACAGTCAAAGACCAGTTTATCGATAGTTATCGAAAAAGCTAAAAGTCACGTTGCAGTAAAAGAGTGAAAACAAAGTGAATGCGTAAAAAAAGTGAATTAAATAGTCAATAACAAAAGTAAGTGTGTTCGAATGTGTGTTTTATATTAAAAAAGACAAGTAAATGTGCTGGAGAGAGGAAGGGTATGTAGTGTTCGTCTTGCGTGCCACTGGGGCGTTTATTTCTTCAATTTGTTTGCTTTTGTTTGCAGCACAAGGTGTGTCGGTGTTTGCTTGCGGTGTGCGTGTGTTTGTGTGTGTGTGCTGCTCGCTTGTATCTGGAGCAGCTAAAATTGTTAGTTGCGTGCTAAATTTGTTGCCAGCCTGCCAGCGACAACAACACGCACACCGACACATTCACACACACACACACATAGCAGCAGCCGCCCACCCGCCTTGTGTTCGTAAGCGAAAAAATTGTGTCAAGCAATTTGCGTATATTATTGCAACACTATTGTTGTTGTTGTTGTGGTTGTTTTCATGGAGCCAATTGCAGTTTAATGAGCGTTAAAAGTAATTTTTCGCCATTTGGCATAGCGCAAGTTTTATTGCCGTGCCAGGGCTGCGTTTAATCCCTGCCCGGCGGACAGTTCACCACATTGCACGGATAGTCGCAAACAAAACTGTTGCGATCGAACCATTTGCCCAGCTCACAGAAGCCCAGCTCGGGGCACAGCTCGACGCAGGTCCAGAACAGGCGACAGTGCTCGGCATGAGGAATAATCTGGCCATGGAACTGGCAGCGCACATCTCCGTTCTCGCAATCTCCTGGCGTCGGAGACGGCGGAGTCGGAGTCGGAGTCCAAGGCGGAGTTGTGTCACATGTGCCCGGCACACAAGCTCGCACATCGCTGTCAAACACTTGGCCAGCGGGGCAACTAATGCGATCGATGAAGTCAGCGCCACACAAGTAGTATCGGCTGCAATCAATGGGATCCGGCACCACATCGCCAGGCTGTGACTCGCAGCAGATGCAAAAGCCTTTGTCGTTCCATTGGCCCTGAGCCTCGTAAATGGCCAACAACTGCAGCAGCGCACACAACTGTAGAGCTTTGAAAAGTAATCTCTTAAAATTGGCCAACTGCAACAATGGTTTTCCAATAGACATTACCGAGCTTCATCGGAGTTTGGTTTGCTGCCACGTAAGAATATCAACTGATGGCATTTCAATTGCTATCGAAGGCGTTTTATACGATTTTAGCTATAGACTGAAGGCAACAGCACTAAATAGAGTAAGCGATAAGGATTTGTTGACTGAGCTCTTGACCTGCCGCAAGTCTAGTGGATAACTCCAATTGATAAATAATTCAAATAGCTTTAAGTGATTTTGCGGCTGATAAGCAACTTTGTACTTTGTATTGCGATTCTAATGGAATTTCTTGGGTCAACAAGGAAGAAGTTCTTGAAGGGGACAACTTAAGATTATTGTTTCAATGTGCGATTTAGCTTGTGTATTATGATGAATATTATCATTTGCTAATATTTCGCTTTTAGAATTTCTCTTGTGATTCCTTCTCTCTTCTAGATTTATTGTTTATATAATGAAACTGCGAGAATAGCCTTACGAAATCATATAGTAACAATAGCTAAAAAATCAACACAATACAATATATTAAAGTAGTTCAAAGCCTGCTTCATCGGTTTCCAATAAATCTGCCGCATTTTACAGTGGAATTTAAGGCAAGCTTTTATGTTGATTGCCCATCTGTCAGATCGTTTGATTCAGATTTATATTATTGCCCCCTTTAACCATTTAAGCCATGCGCCACAAATTCCAGCAGGTCATCTCCGACTCTTGTCCGCAGCTGACCACTTTTCGACCTTTTTGCTTTTTGCATAAATTGAATGGCAGTAAAAAATTACACAAAGTCCCACGCATTGAATCAATGTCTCCGCAACCCAAATGCAAAAAATTTGGCATTCATTTTGGGCCACATCCAAATACCAAATACAAAAGCCAAAAGCCAAAGTGGCAAAGCTGAAGTCAAACAAATTGTCGGAGTCTGCAACTAATCGCCTTAGGTGAGGCATAGACTCTATAGTATGTGTGTATCTATGTGCCACGTGTTGCCCATTCGATTCGTTTGGAATTTGTGCCTAAATCAGGCAATAAATGCAACTGGGCGGGGCGTGGCAGGGGGGGGGGGGGGTCGAGCAGGGCGAATATGAATAAAAAATCAGCAAGAAATCAAAATCAGTCAAGGCATATGCAAATTTTGAACTGACCTACTCCCATATGAAAAACCAAATGAAACACGCACGAAACAGCAAACCGAAAGAGACGCCCCAAAAGAGTTATAGATACACACACATACACACACACACGCACATTCGCACTCACACAGATACAAACACGCGTCAAATTCGAATACGAATCGAATGAGCGAAAAAAAAATGAGGCAGAATATGCAGATATTTATGTAAAGTGCGTACGATGGATGGATGATGATATCAACTGAGGGCGTTGAACGATCTGCTGAATGATCGTTTAAATATATACAAACAAATATAACATATACATACATATATGTACTATATATAGACATGTGTGTTTCTGCTGGTCAATCAGTCAAAAAATGTGCGGCTGTTGGGCAATCAGATAAACGGCAAATTGTCGGCAATTAACGTGTTCATTATGTGAGCGTCGACTTCACTCGATGCGATTCGAGATGAGTTGAGTTTGCGTTTGAATTTGGGTTCTATATCCAAAAGCTAAGCCGCTTAGCTGGGAATTGGAGAAAGGCTTTCTTGTGCCCCATTCAAAATGGGTTGAGTGCTGGCCTGAAGAGGTGTAAATGGTTGGTTGTGTTATGGCACAGATACACAGATCTCTGACCCGCTCTCCACTCCAACCACTTGCCCTGCCCCGTCTTGACTTGACTTGACGCTGTCATTTGCCGACAGCGGCGATGACAAAAATAGTTTTCAACTGCAAAACACAAAAAAAAAAAAAGAAACCCTCATTCACAAGTTTCCCTCTGTCGCTTGCGTCGCGACATAACTATTTTACAGATACTCGCTGCCATGTATCTCTCAGATACATACGAATACACGAATACGAATACGTTACGTACATATAATTCACTTAAGCGCGCTCAACGAAGCGGGATGAATGACCTCAATTTGAATAGTTGTCCATCCATCCATCCGACCGTCCGTCCGTCTCTTCATCTCTGCGTCCGTCGTTTATGTGCTTGTCTTTTCTCGTTCCATGACTGACTTTTTGGGTGCCATTTAAATCAACGTTGCCGACCGACGCCGCCTACTTTGGACGGTGGCTTTTTAACCGCTTTTATCTTCGGCTCCACTCGCCACTCTTCACTTCTCACTTTGCTGAGCTGTTGTTGTATTCATTCTTATTTGTTGTGTGTATTTTTCTTTATTGCATTCTTGTAAAATTATTCAAATGCTCTACAATTTTCGGGCCAGTTTTCTCTCCGTCAAGCGCAAGCGAATTGAGGTTATAATCATAACTGCTTTGCCCCCTTCCCCGCCTGCCCCTCTTGGAAAAGGAGTGGCCTATAGCCAGAGTCTGTGTCTCTCACCCCTTCCCCCCTGCCCCGCATCCCCGCATCCGTTTCATCTCCATCAACGCTTTTATCTGTTTGACACAATTTTCTGGGCACAGCACAGCGCAAAGTTGAGGCTGCCTCCGATGTTGCCTCTGCCTCTGTTGCCTCCGTCTCTGCCAGATTTTTGTTTAGTGACACAGTTTAGATTACACACACACACACACACACACACAGCTACAGTGGAGCGTTCTCTTTTTGATATGTATATTTTGACTACCTAATTAGATAAAAAATACAGTTGGCTGCCGTTGCCGCTGGCGCTGCTTATGCCCCATGGGAGGTGTTAAAAGTTGCAGTCACTTTTGCCCCAATGCGGAGGCGTTGCCACAAACCAGGGTGGAGTGGGGCGGGGGCGTGCAACGTGGAGTGTTGAGTGCTGCGACAGCTGGAAAGTGAGTTAACTCTGTGTCTGCACTCGCTTATATTAGATTGTGTGTGTGCGTGTGTGTGTGCGTCCTACTTAGCCAACTATCTGTGTGCCTGAAACTGTCCAAACAGACAGAGCGACAGACAGACAGAAATGTTGCACACACACATATTCACCAAATGGGGACAACTTTGTTGCTATTTGATTAGGGCCACATTAAGTGCAAATATGATAGTAAAAAGTTTTGTATTTTCAAAGATGTCCAAAGCGGCGCATCAGCAACAATAGATTGCGAGTCCCGGATATTGTTGTTTATCTGCTGATCTTTATCGCAGCACTCACAAGTGGAGCATTGCCATCGAGTTCATATATCAGATTTGTAAACAATTTCAGTTCTTACAACTTGGCAAGAGCAGGCTTCTATTTACGAATTGCTACGGAATTACGAGAGAGAAACTAGTTTGAATAATCTTCACGATACATTTTCACTAGGTATTGTTTTTTAATGAAATAATATTCTTTCAGTTCAAAATTAAAATATACCCTTGAGCTGCTTGTGATTTGTCTTTTATATTTATCAAAATTATTAAATCAAATTTTCTTCTCACCATTTTTCTTTTAATTACAATATTTTTATTTAACATATTAATACATTTTTTAGTTCAAATACTACTGATAAAATCAGTACAAAATAATTTTATAGCACAATCTTTAAAAGTATTATTAATAGCGAAAAGGGATTTAAGAGATAAAACACAAATAAAATATAAAATATTATGAAAATCAAAATGAATATATAAAAGTTCAAACACTCGAAAATAACAATATTTTAATATGAACTAATAATTAATTTCTCACATCGAAAATGGCTTTCAAAATGGAGCTGGTTTCAAGTTTTTTTTTTTAGTCCTATTAATTACTTTAATACTCCTATTATAGTAGTAGTGTAGCACTTTTGAATGTTTGCGATGATGGAAATTGTAGTTCTATTCTGAAGCAAACTCCTTACTGAGGTTAAGCATCTCATATAATTCGCATTACTCGCAGACTGCAGTTAAGCATGAAGTGTCATGCTGGGAGTGTTGCTTTTTAAGCATTAAGGAGCTCTCATCGTACATCATTGAGATGCCGACATACTCGCTTTATACTATGCCATTAAAGCTCGGTTCACTTTGACATAATTTCATTGTTCAATCATTGGCCTGTCCTCTGCCGTCGCTGAACTCCGTCGAGAATGACAGAGGAGCAGCCAGGAGCAGCGATTTGAAGCGGGAACGGGAGCTCATTAAACGTTTATTGAACTCGGCGCTACTTCAAAATGGAATTACAAATTGCGAATTACAAATTGCAAATGCACACAGCAAATGTCATTGGAAATGGAGCTGTGAAATGGTGTTATTTAAAGTGCGACATTTAGATGAGATTCTTAGTGCAAGTTTCGGTGCGATTTTAATGGGCGGAAGCAATTTCAACTGTAAACAATTTTAGGGGCGGCCAACGGGGCGCATGAGTAATGCCAAAAGTTATGCAAATGCCGGCGACGTTGCTGTCGTCGGACTGCTTATCAAATATTTGAACTAAAATGTGTAGCTAAATTAAAACAAACAGCAGCGTCGGAGGCAAACGGCAAACGGTACTTCTAAGACATCAGACAGTCGCCAAAAAAAAGAAATAGCAACAACAAAAATAGAAGAAAATAAAAGTTTGCGTCGCGATGCTCCAATTTGATAAGCGTTGGGCGCATTAGCAATTAGCGAATTAAACGCTGGCCGAGCAACCGACTAACCGAGCGAGCGAGGCGCGTTTGTGCTATAAATGTTTCCATGAGCTAAATAGAGGCCCACATCCACAACTACAACCGCTCCCAGCGCCTTAATGAAAAAGCAAACAATTAAATTAGCCAAGAGGCCACAAGACGAAATGCGAATCAGCCATCAACAGCAACAGCAACAGCAACATCAGCATCGACATCAAAAATCCACATCGACATCGAATGCGAGAAACTAGAACGAAGCGCATTTGTGAAATGCCAATCGACCAAGATATATACACACATAAATATATATGTATGTTTATAGATGTCTGTGTGCGAGATCAATGCTCGAAGGCAGCTGCTGTCGATCGGCTGTGATTGGATCGTTAGGGTGCGATCGGACGGACTGTGATTGATTGAATTAATAATACAAATTAACAGCGCCAAGTAGGTAAGATCAATGATCTCTCTCTCTCTGCTCTCGCGCTTAGCCAGTAGCCTGATCTCGTCCCCCATTGTGCTGTGCTCAGGGCGTGGGTGTTGCTTGTTGCTTGGCAAGCTTTGACTGATCGCTGATCACTAATCATAATAAAGTCAGAAATTACATTTATTGAACTTTAGCAAAGCAATTGACGTGCCCCAAACTGTCCATTAAGCTGTAATCACTGATCAAAATATTTGATATTTGATGCATTTATCTATTTTTGCGATTTACGATCAGTTGTTAATGTGCTCAGCATTACATGAGCAGTCAATGATCGACAGCTGAATAGTTATTAAACAGATGTCAGAAGTCATTTGCCGATCAATAATTGCTGCTGGTCATTACAGTAATAACATTAATTAGACATCATTCCAGATCACTCAATGATCAGTGAGCACAACAGAGTCAGCATTCTGATCTAATTAATTGTCTTCGCTATGATCGCTACTGTCAACATAATAAGCATATCTAATAATGGTGATTAATGAAAGTGTCAATGAAAGTGTCTCTTCATTAAGTATTAATCTACGATCAAGCTGATCAAAATAGTTTATTATCTTTAAATGATCGGCTGTTGGTTTTAATAAATTCTCTTGGAGCGTTCGCTGTCAACATAATAAGCTGGCAGCACGATCAGTGATAGTGGCAATGATCATTGCTCTAGAAGCAACTGATCGCGGTGGCTGTAATCAGAGATTACTGTCCGATTTCATTAATTCCCCCAGATTGCTGACTAAGTAAATGCGGATCTTGTTTGTTTATGTAAGTAAGAATTATTATTACGAAGATTGTGGGTGATCGCTTTCTTTCCGTTCGCTATCTCACTTGCTCTCTCTGCGATTTCGTCGCTGTCAACATTATAATAAGATCAGCAGATGATCAGATTAGTGCAGTCAATGAAAGAGTCAACGAGTCGTTGGCTTCATTATGAGCACGCACGATCAATGACCGACAATGGGTAATTGCAACAATGTTGCAGCCAGCGGCTGAGTGATTTCTTCCTCTGCCGCTGCTGCTGCTGCCGCTGCTGCAAAGGAGTCGCGATCGAAAGCGAGACAAGAATCGCTTGCAGGGCACTGCCCAATGGACACTACCGCTAACGATCCCAGCAGGGAGACGGTGCGTTGAACTATAAACGTCGTCGTTGATTGTCGACGACGCGTCGTCGTCTCCTTGTTGTTGTCGTTGCCGTTCGCATTTCATTCTTGACTGTTTGGCAGCGTCATCGTCAAACAAACATTATGAACAAGCTCATAATGAGGGAGACTCGTTTCGCAATCTCATAATCAGCTACCGGCTACCAGCAAAAGCTCCACAAACAAAAAACAACAACAGCAACAGCAAAAATAAAGTAAACTCATTGTTGTTGTTGCTGTTGTGCAGTGCAATGTTCGCCAGTTTTGGGGCTTGCTTAAACTTGCGCTCAGTTTGTTCCCTTCTCTCGCTCGCAGTCTGTCGCTCTCTCTCGCTCAGTCTGATTGCTGCTCTCCCTTTGCTGATCAGCTGTGTGTGTGTTGTTTTTGTGTCTGGGGCCTGAGGTCGATGTCGATCCCTTTATGCTTTCGCTCTGCATCTTGTGTTGTTGCTGTTTTCTTTTCTCTGTTTTTGTTTTTTATTCTTTGCATATTTACAACGCTCTGCCGAGCTGTGCTATCAAAATGCAGTCGCAGTCGCAGTGCCTTCACCCTTTGCAGTCGTCGCGTCGTCGTCGTCGCCGACGTCGTCATCGCTATAAAGTGTCAATGCACTTGTTCTTGTTTCAGTCTTGCTTGCGTACGTGAGAGTGTGAGTGTGTACGCTATGCGTGTGTGCTTTGCTGCGTCTTCACGTGCGTCGCCATTGCCTCCTGCTGTTTTGGACTGCTCTCTCCCCCTCGCTCTTTCTGCTCGCCGTTCAATCCTTTTTGCTTTCCGCTTCTGTCGTCGTCGTCGTCTGCTGCGTCGAGTGCTTTGTCGTTTTCCCCCTCCCTACTTCGTCTCCGTCGTCGTCGTCGTCGTCGTTGGTCGTCGGTCGTTGTTCGTTCGTTGGTCGCTTGCTCTCTGCCTTTGCACTTTGGTGCATCCTTGTCTGGCGTTTGAACTTTTTTTGTTCTTGTTGCTGTTGCTTTTATTGTTGTTGCTGCTGCTGTGTGTGCAATCTTTGTTCTGCAGACGTCTGGCCTCTGCCCTCGCTCTCCCTCTTCCTCTCGCTCTCTCTCTCTCTGGTTGTGTGTGTGTGTGTGTATTGGCATTTGACTCCATTTAAAGTTTGTTTCGCTTTATTTTGCAAATAAAATTAACTCAACTGCCAGCAGCAAACAAAGTGCAAGTGAAATTGCAGATGCAGTTCCCGAGTCGCACTCTGAATTTATGGAGCTGCAGTTGCCAAGTGCTGCTTCCCTTTCGTTCCCTTTCTTCCCCTTTCTTTCCCTGCTGTGTCCTGTTTCCCCCTCCCTCATCGTGCGTCTGGGGCTTGCTAATGAGCTGAGGCGTGGCACAAGCGCAGTTACGCATAAATGCGAATGTGAAATGGGCACACACATATTAGCTTAAGGGCTCTGAGCGTGCAACGAGAAGTGGCAACAAGAGTTGCAGCACGCTGTGGAATGTTTACTCGGTATTTTTATTAGAGCTGTCTCGAAAAAGAATACTTTGTAAATGAATGAATATCTGTGAACTGGCCAGCTTGACAAAATAAAAGAACATAACTTGAACAACCAATGTGATATAAAGACTTTCCCAAGTTCATGCTTAAAGAGTAATTGTAAAATATTAAACTTAATATTAATTAAATTATTGCCATGACAGAGACAGAGTTCGAATCCCAAAATTGTTAATTGTCCAACAGTACATATTTTTTCCGATATTTATGTGATTCAAGATAGAATAAACCTTTTTACAAGATCGAATTTCATAAACTACATTGTGTAGAAATTTCCAGCTCTTACTGTTTCGACTTTTAAACTTTAATGTGTGATTACTGCACACTTAAATTATGCAAACTATTTTGTGTAAGAATTCTAGATTTTATCGACTGATATTTCAGTCAGTCGTGACAAACAGTACATACAACTTTAAATGCAAGATTCAAGATGGTAAGAGTAAGAATATATATTTTTTTAATTTAGCTTTATTGCACTATCAAATTCTGAAAACTTGTGCAGCCTCTTAAATCCTACTGCTTAGGAAGAGCATTGAAAGTTTGGTCAGTCAGTCAGGACAAATATTTGTCTACATATAGATTTAAAGTGAAAAGCTTTAATCGCTTGGAGCTGTGATAGTCATCTGTCTTTTCTTTCGCTAGAGAGTTATTTTTTGTTTTTTATTTTATTATGTTTAGTTTTTTGTGGCTGCTACCACAGAGCATTTAACCCACTTTAAACTTGTCTTTGGCGCTTTTTGGGCACAGTCATTAGCCAAGCAGCAACAACTACCAAAGTTGTAAACACACACACATACTTTTTTTATCGCAGGTCTCATCAAGAGCGACGGCGGCCATCAACATCATTTAGCAGGCCCATCAACAGCCGCGACATCGCCATCATTGTGGCCTGGCTTCTCCAGCCATCCCTCTCTCTCCCTCTCTCTCTCTCTCTCTCTCTTTTGCACTCCTTGTGCCTGGCAGTCTTCTTCTTGCCTCTGCCTGCTACTTATGTATGCAGCCCAATCACCACCTGTGTCACATTTTAATACATTTTGTAATAAAAGCAACATTAAAAGGCGCTCTCTATAAAAGCCACACGGCCCTGATACGAGCATTCGCCTGCCCGTCTGTCTGTCTGTCCGTCCGTCTGTCCGTCCGTCCGTCCGTCTGTCTGTCTGTCCGCCTGCTTGTCCCCCACTTGAGTCCCCTTCAACCCGACTAAACATTCAGTTAGCTGTCCGTTTTGGTCTTTGGCGGGGTTTCGGTTCTGTTCTGTTTGCCACCATTTGAATGGGTCGCCAGTCAGCGTCTATGACAGAGACACACCGCAGAACGAAGCTTTCGTTTCGCACACACATCCCGACACATGGACTTATTAAATACACACACACACACACACTCGCTCAGACATTATGTTGGCCAGAGTTGAGAGCTCTGTTTGTTAATCATCATCATTATGATCGTCATAAAGTCGCTGCGGCTTTTGTGGTTATGGTCGCATGCACCTTGCCACACATTGTGGAGGGTTGCTTCTCCCCTCCTCCTCTCTGCCCCCGTGTTGTCTCTTGGCATTTTGTATTCTATTCAATTTGGAGGTCACTCATTGCTAACTGCATTTGCTGCAGACACATTTGTAAATGTATCTGTATCTATAGCTGTTGCTGTTGCTGTTGCTGCAGCTGAGACTGTGGCTGCAACCAAGCATGGCCAAATCGCAAAAGAAACCACAACGAAACGAAACGAAAACAGTTTGCGGTATATTCTTGGCACCAAAATGTCAATTATAATAAGAAGTGCGGGTGCATAACGCTTAAACTACTTTTTAATGTTGCTGCAATAATTGTTAGGCAGTCGAGTTTTGTTGCGGCAAGCGGCAACTAAATAATAATTGCAGTTGCTAACCAGCTTTTTGTTTATGTCTGCTGCAAATACTCCAGAAATGTCGAGAAACTATCCGCTTACAGCAATGAAACTACAACGCTCGATAAACATTTATTGCAACAGCTTAAACGTAATTGCAGCTATTGTTAATTCGTATTTAACCCCGTTTCAAGTATTCGTGATTCTTGATTATTGCTCCTCAAGGAGTAAAGTGTCGTTAGATTTACATTATGTTAGAAATATTACAAATATTTTATACGCATTTAAAACTTTCATAAAACTTATGGCAAAAAGAAAGATAAGAATAATTAAAAATATAAAAAAGTAATTCCAAATCAATTTACATGGTACTGTTTCTTAACAAGAGGTCATTTTAAAATTGATTACTTTTAAACATCTCATAATTTCAAGCAATTTTAAAATGATTTTCATTATGTTAGAATAATAAAGAAAATGTTAAATGAAGAGTACAGAAATAGCAGAGTAGTGAAATAAAAAAATGGTGAAAAGTGTTAACAGCTATTCAAAATCCATAAACAAGTTACTGTTTATTGATAAGAATTAATTTTAAAATTTAATATTTTGCCCTTCCCAAATACCAAATATTAGTAACTGTCTTCAAGTTAGCTGTTTATAGTAATGGAGAAATGGGGTCACTTACAATCCATTAGCATTATGTTAATTATTATTAACATACATAATGTTAAATGGAAAATGTTAAGCTCTAATTAAGCCTAATGTCTCTTCAAATGCAAGTATCGTTGGTCCGTAATGGAATCGATGAAGAGCAAATGTGGTTGGGCTAATCCTTATCTACTTTGTAAATATTTAACTATTTTTGACCTCATTTCGTTGGCATATGATATGGATTTCTTAATTTATGTTTATCTCCATGTCTGGATCAAAGTAGCGTGTGTCAATTAATTGTTCAAGCCTAAGCCACACCCTTTTTGGCACACACACACATCACATCAGACAATCAATACAATTATATGAGACCATGGGCTATCTGTAAGATACACACACGGGCAGACAACACGCCCAAATGGATTGTTGACACATCAAATCTAAATTGTCCATCCCATATAAGTTCATTAATGTCATGATACACAACACACTTCAACGTTTTTGTCATGTGAACCCGAAAAAAAAGAAAAGACCAGAAGAGCAGAGAAGAAATACGGAGAGGCAAAAAATCGTCGATTAAAGCAGCGAAGACAACAACAAATAACTAAAATAATAAAATAATGAATAAATAACAAGAGATACAGATACTGAGCTATAGATACAAATGTATCTGTAGCTGTATTATTGCCTGTATCTGTATCTCTGTGTGTGTGTGTGTGTGTATAATGGCCACTCGCTGCCACAGCGCAAAAAAAGTAAACAACAACAAATATGTGGGTCAATTTTGTAATAAAGTAGAAATGAGTGTGTAACAACAACAATAGGCAAAGCAGCCATAGAATTACAGCACTGAGAACTTGAGCAGGGAGGGCGGGGGCGGGGGTTGTTCACCCCCTCATAGGGCAAACGATGAGCAGCTGATTGACAGACGGCCACTTGAATGATTGACTGCCATTTGGCCTTTCCTCCCCCCTCCCTCCCGGTTGCCCGCTGAGACTGCTGCAATTATCCGCCTTGGTAATTGGCCCGCTTAACTGTTAATGGGCCGCCTCAAGTTGAGCTTAACGGTAATACTTAGCACAGAGCGAAGATAGCAGATTGAAGATTGAAGACTGCGAGAAGATTGTAGATGCGAGACGCGAGACTCGAGACTGGGCCACTGACTGTTTTGGTCAATGAGCTTTGAGCTCAACACACACAAATACATACAGAGATTTTGCGGCGATTGCGGCAGCTTAAGTAGTCGTATCTCATGGATACACTCGAGCATACTATCTCATGGATACATTTACTACAGCTCGACTTTGTGCTAGTTTTGTTTCGTATTTTTTTTTTTTTCTTTTTTTTTTTTAGTCTATTGCGCGCGGCAGATGATTTCATGCCTTTTGTGAGATTTAATTGTTATTCATTTGGCTGCGAAGCGAACGTTCGTCATTCGCTGTGTTGCGTTGTGTGTTCGCCTTTGTTTGCCCGTGTTGCTGTTGTTGCTTTAGTTTCGTTTTGGCTTTGGCTAAACCTTGAACCGCACCGCATTCAGTTTATTGGCCGCGTTTTTACAACGAATACCGTTGCGAACTCAGCGTTTGGCTCGACTGCTCCACGATGATTATGCGCTGACGATGACGATGACGATGATCATCAACGTCATCATCATGGTTATTTGCGCGTAGTTTTGGCCTGGCCAGGTGACAGCAGGCCAGAGATGGAGATACAAATGTATCTACAGATAGGTTTAGCTCGACGCGTGTCTCTCTCTCGCTCTCTCTGTCGCCTCTCTCTTGCCCTTTCTCTTTGTTATCCTTGGCTCTAAGCTCCCCACCTGGCCCCAAACTCAATTGCTTTTGCTCGCTTGTCTTTTTGTTGCTGCATATAATTTATTTATGTTTGCAATTTGCTTTGGCTGTGTGTGTGTGTGTGTTTGGTTTTTTTGTGTGCTCTCTGTTGACTCTGTTGTTGGCCGCACAAGGACGAATTTTGATGTTAATGAACTCGACAAACAAACATTTTGACGGCAAGTGCTTGGCATTTGTGAGTGCGAGTGTGCGAATGTGTGTGTTTGCAATTTTAGTTGCCAATTTGTCAACTATTTAATGCGAATATGCGTTGCTCGAACGATCTAAATGTGTTTAACATAATGAAAACTAATTTATTCATAGCTATTTCACATCGACGCACTGATTTTCTATAGAAATACTCTATGCAAATGGCTTAAAAAAGGGGGATATGTGACTTGACAGACAACATTAAATATTGATTGTTTAAGAGAATATATTTTATTTTTATGATACACAAGTTTTAGTAAACGGCTTTGAATTTAATTTTGCATGTCAAAGAGTGATAATTAAATTAAAGTGTTTTAACTAAACTAAGCAAATCAAAATAATATGGGAATGTTTTAATTTCAGTAGGGTATTTCTTTGCTCTCTTAAATGTCTCAATAAAAGATCATTTAATTTTAGACAACATAAAAATTGTTGAACAATTTTAAAAATACTCTTGAAAGATTCACTTATTGCCCCAAAAGTTCCATGAACTCAAATTTATATATTTTTGGCTGCTTCGCACTCACAATCTAGTGCAAATAGAAAGGGTATTTGCAAGTCTTTGGCTGGCCAATTGGTCTCCAATATTTGATTTATTGGACGCACTCGCAAAGCTGCTGGGATTACGGCACAGGAGATGTGGCAGCTGCAAATAGTTGCCTGGCAGCATCCTATGATCGCCGCTGTTGCACCTGTTGTTGGCCAAGTCGTTAGCCATTTTCATAGCTGGGCATTTGAAAGGCGACAGTCGAGAGTCGGCGGGCAGGCAGCAATTTTTATGTTTCCGGCTCTGATTAGTCTTGGGGAAGATGCGCCCTAAACCGGAATGCAAATGCCAGCCACGTATAAACTGGGCACAAATCAATTGGCCAAGCAGCAGCAGACGCGAAATCAAAGCAACTGCAACAACGACAACAACGACAACAACAATAATTGCAACCAGTTGTGCAATAGTCGCAGTGTGTTGAACTAAACCAGTTTCAGTTTTTATTTATTTTTGTGGTACGGAAAATGTAGGAAGTAAAATGCAACAGCCGCCGCAGCAGCCGAAGCAGCAGCAGCAACAATAACAAAGAGACAGACAGGAAGTTGCAGGCCGTTTTGTTGTGTGTGATGTGAATGAACCTGCAAAATGTGTCTCTGTGTGTGTGTGTGAGGGAATGAAGGAGTAACAGATTTGTGCGTGTGTGTGTGTGTGTTGATTTTCGATGATTATATTAATATTAAGCATACGCAGCGTAAGACTGAATTATTTATACCGCAAGCTCAGCCACAGAGAGCGAGAGAACGAGAGAGCGAATGCGAATGCCGAAAGGAAACCCGCAACTAATGAAAAGAAGAAGAAGTCAATTTACCATTCAATTGAGAGCAGCTCACAAATGTCTTCGTCGTCGTCGCTGCCTTTCGCCCTTCCTTCCTGCCGTCCTGCGGCTCTCGTATCCAAAAATAGGCGCTGCCTGAATTTTGTGATTTCAATTCTGTTTTTCTTTTTTGACGAGTTTCTTGTTGTTGTTTTTGAGCCGCGTTCGTTGGCTTTGTTTTTGTTGTAGATTTTACTGCTCTCTCTTTGCTCTCTTTGGCTGTCGTGTCGTGTGTTGATTTCAGAAACTTCACTTAAGCGGCAACAACTGGACTGTTTTGTTAATTTCACTGCTCTGCTTTTCAATATACACAAATATGTATTTTTCTTTTTGTTGCCCCTCTTTTCCCCCGACTGTTTTGTGACTTCTTTTCACTGTCACTTCGCAGCTGGAATTGGGGAAGCACACACACACACACACACACGCACACTGAGACACTTACACGCTGCAAGCAGCCTCAGCGGGCAGCGCAACTTCAACTTGATTTTGAAATTCAAATCACACTGGCCGCTGCCAATTTATGCAACACTGTGTTGCTGTTACTGTTGCCGTGTTGCCGTGTTGCGCGCATCAATTGTTGCAAGTATGTATGCGTGAGTGTGTAATGAACTTTTGCACGCACTTTAATTGATATTTTGTTTGACGGAATTATTTTCGCTGATAAATACACAAAACGAGCGCGTTTGTTGTTGCTAATGTTGCAGGTTTTTTTGTTTGTAATTTACTTAATGTTATATGCTGGGGAGCGTTCGCGTGCCGCGCGCTTGAAGCAACGAGAGACAACTGTAAGCGAGCGAACGAACGACGGCGAACACAGCGAAGCATCGTCGCTGCTTTGTCGACGACGGCGACGTCGACGTAAAGCTTTTACAGCAGCAGCGACAGCAACAACAGCGACAGCGGCCGCCGCCGCAGCACTACAAGAATATGAGAAGCAAAACAAAGAAGTGCAAAAGAGCAGAGAGCCGCGTCGGGCGGAGAGAGCGCATCACGAAAAGAGAGCAAGCAGCATGCGAGAGAGAGAGCGAACGTATATTGCTCTCTCGGCTGCGAGAGAGCTTTTGCAGAACTTTCGAATGCAGCAGGAAACGTTGCAGTCGCATTGCAGCAGCGATGTCGACAGTGACTGCGACTGCGACGTCGACGGCGACAGCAAACCAATTGAAATTGAGTAACGAGATTTTGCTGTTGTCTGTCTGGCTGTCTGTGTGTTTGTGTTGCATCCGTGAGATTGCAACAAAAAGCTGCCGAACCGGTGTTAGATGCATTTGCATTTTGAAGCTGCCTGCCGCACATTTGGCAACGTGGCCAGCGGCACGTTTTACAATTTGCAACAGCAGCAGCAGCAAAGCGACTGCAACGCTGCCGCTCAAAGATGGCGACTGCTGGCAGTTACATAAGCCTTGGCTTAGATGACGGCTTAGATACAGTACGTGTGTACTGCATGTGTGTGTGTGTGGTGTGTGGGGGCATTTTTGCAATAAGGAAGTAACTTTTCATGTCAGCTTTGTAAGTTGCCTCCCATCCCCGTTTGCCTCTCATTTTTTTCGATCAAGTTGCAAGAGGAAACAGGATGCATCGCTTGACAATTTCATGTTGCGAGTTGCCAAAAAAACCGAAACTATTTCCTTGAAAGATACAAGCCAAAGAGATCTGCTGCAGGGCAATATGCACATACATTTGTATGTAGATATGGCAAAAGTGAAAGAAAAGTTCATTGGGAAAGTCAGGAGACGTTTAAGGCGAAGAGCAGAAGAAGAAAACTTTAGCAAAAAGATATGATAAATTGTTATATAACTGATGAAAGAAAAAGTCGTAACTAGACAACTTTAAAAAAGGTCTTTTAATTAAATTAAATTAATCTTTTAACAAGCTTAGTAATGTCAACTTATTGGCATAAAAACTTAGCGCAAATCATTTCTAATCAACAAAAATGAATTCATACTTTTGTGCTTGAAATGGAATATTGAAGATCTTTTGCACAAAACAGTTGTGGACCAACATTGACATACAAATTTAAATTTAAATTTAATAAGTATTTCATAATCATTTCTATTTAAATAGAAAACATATAGCTAAGAAATGATGTGAAGACTCTTTTTTATGTCCAATTATAAATATAAATATATGAATTAAAAAATAATAATTTCATAATTTGTTGTTACTCTTCAATTAGAACAAAACATATTTTAAAATATTTTTTTTTTAAATTTATATAACATAAATAATAATTATTCCTAATCTATTCACTTCAGATTGATGTTGAGCCGAAACATATTTTCGCAATGTTGTTTTGATTGAGCTGCATTAGATGGATGCTCTTGAGCTTCAACTAGGCTTGTTGAGGTGCATTATCAAGTCAGGTCTGACAATTTGTCTGACCGCCATAAATGCTTGCAGTCAACTTTGATTTCGCCTGTTTATGATTGAGGTTGACGTCCTGCTTTGACCCCCTTTTAACCGTCTACAGGGTATATAAATGCTGCCCCCCTTGAAGTTATTTTGCAGTACGTGTAATTATGGGCGCAAATATATGTATTTTCTTGTTTTTTTTTTTGGCATTACAGCGGTCTTGAATGGTGCCAAGGCGCCACGCCCCCGCCCTCGCGGCCGCCCCCTGTTTGTATGTTATTGTGGTAATTGCCGGTTAAAGTTGTGCTTAACATGGGCGCAAAGGCGGACTTTGGGGCAGCGATTTGAGCTGCGGCGGTGCTGCCTAATAAAGGGACCGTTATGCGGTATGCATGCGAAAGGGGAACCTTACTAACTATCCCTGCAACTAATTTGCGGCACGCAACATGCAACGCGCAACGCAAGTGCAGGCAAAAAACAAAAGAGAGAGAGAGGAGCGCACACGCGTCTCAAGTGCTGATTTCCTCGGCTGCCCCTTGGTGGCATGTCAGGCACGTTTTAACACGCTGCCAGCTTTGATTTAATTTAGTAGCAACTTGCAACAACGGCAGGAAAACGGTCATCGATCACGACGACGATGAAGATGATGATGATGATGATGGTGGTTGCAGATGCAATTGCTTATAGAGTTGTGCTTATGACAGCGCCTGGCAGCAGATCAACAACAGATCAAGCAATTTAACATGCAACCTCAGCTGCAGCCTCAACTTCACTTCACTTGATTAAGCAGTTAAATCCAATGGCCAGGCATGGGGCAACAGCAGCCCTGGAGGTGCACAAGAGCCTGTCAAAGTTGCCGCCGCTCAAGCCAAGCCACACTTGAGAGCGCACAGCAAAAGGTCAACGCATTCACTGTATATTTGTATGTGTGTGTGTAAAGGGAAATGCCACACACAACAAGAGTAACAACAACAAGCGACGTGGCAGCAACATCATCACTTAACGAAGCGGCGTGTTAATTGAAGACAGGCAGGCAACTGGCCAAAGCTGAGGTTGAGGTTGTTAGCCAGACTCGACTCGAGTCTTGAGTCGCCTCTCGGTTGCTGTTGCAAGTTGCAAGTGAAGCGCTGCTTTGGTATTGCCGCCACTCTTCAGCATTTTCGCATTTCTGGTAAAAATCAAACGCTTCACTGATTTGTGCGTTGGCTGCGATTGTTGCCGCTGCTGTTGTTGCAAACGTCCGTCTGCTTTTAATGCCGCTTCCTCATTTCTGTTACATGTGCAACCGCATAACTTAAATGCTTCACTCTGTCTCCCCTCTCTGAGCTGCTCCGTTTCGCTGGCAAACAACACTTTGATCTGTTTAAATCTTTTAGCATTTTGTTGCTTTTGTTTTGCTTGATTGTTTTGTTTTGTTTGTTGCTTCGCCTCTGGTTGCGCCTTCAGCTGCAATTGCTGTCGTTGTTGTAAATTTGTTGCAATTAAATAAAGACACGAGTGCCTGAGAAATGCAACCAGCAACTTTTGTTGTTGGGGGCGCGGCAATCTCTCTGTAATCGATCTACTTTTCACTCAACTCAACTTAACTTTGGCTCGCTTCTAGGTGATAATTTTACATAAATAATAATAATCAAATAGTTTTGAAAGTAACACAATGCAACATGTTAATCCAATATATATTTACATTTGCTCAAAGAGCTGTTCTAGACAAGAATGCAAAGCTATTTCGCGTAATAAATTGAAATTAATTGAGTATAAAATATTTCAATTCAGTGCCAACAATTTTAATAGTGCATATTTTGTGATTTATTGGGAAAATGGGTCAAATTAAAAAACAAATTTTGAAAGCTAGACATCTCTGTCATCTATAGTCTCAGAGATCTATGAAACAGACAAGTAGATATGTATAAATAAAAGCAATTTTAATCATTAATTTAATATTTATATACATAGTTCTGTTTCTTTTCAATTTGTAGTTTGTCATTGTCGAAAAATTTGTTTTTTCTTTTATTTATTTATAATTTTCTATTTTGTTTTTATATGATTATTTATTTATCAAAATAAATTTATATTTTAGATTCAATATATTTGTTGTCAAAAGGTAATTGAAATTAACGAGCTAACTTTAGTGTTTGATTCTTTGAATTTAACAAAATAGTATTTGTAATTTTTGCCAAAAATTATTATCAATCAATTATTATTATCAATGAATGCTTCAAATAATCGGTGTAATTTGCAATATTCAATAACCTCGAGTCATCTTTTAAGCTTCTACTACTGTTAATGGCTGCTTGATTTATTTGCCGCCAGCAGCAACTGTTGTCAGCAGCAGTTGCAATTGCAATCGCTTTGGTCAATTTATGTTTTGGCATAATGTGGCAATCAGTTGCGGAGTCTCATAATGCTTCTGCTGCTGCTTTTGCTTTTGCTTTTCCTTGTGGCGTTTTGCCCAAACAAATGTGATGTAGACAAGTCAACGACGCGTGACGCAGCCACAGCAGCAACAACAACAGCAACTGTTGCAATTGGCTGCTTTATCAAAGCAGACGCTGCCTGATAATGTCGACACTGCGTTGAAGCGCTGCTGCTGCTGCAGCTGGCAGAATCGCGGAAGCGTCAAGAAAAATGCGTGCAACGCCCGTCACGTTGCTGGAGTGACTTGGGGGCGTTGAACCTCGCCCAACGGGTGCAATTGTCAACGTACTCGACGCTGCTCGGTTGCTGGTTGCTGGTTGCTGCTGTTGCTGCGATGCGTTGTCAACTATTAAGTATACGCATTTATATGGCGAATGGCAACGCATCATAATCATTTATTTTTGCACTAGCCGCGACAACAATGACTGCCAAAACAACAACAACAACTCGCCTTGGCTAATTTTATAAACTTCTTGATTTGTATTTTTATTTAGCTGTTGCTGTGTGATTTGTTATTGTTTGTTGCGTTTAGTGAGTGCTTCACATTTTTTTGCATATACAATTTTATGATATTTACTAAGCACTTTGTATTCAGCGCACACGCGTTTGCGGTGGCGGTGGCGGTGGCGGTGATGGGGGAGGTAGAGGGGGGAACAGGGAAGAAGCATTGGGGCAGCATACTGTGATTGACATTTAGAAGTCAACGTTCGCATCGCATCGCATCGCAGCTGTCGTCGCCCATTGTCTTCCTCATCCCTTTCGCTCTCCCTTTTCCTTTCCCTTTCTCTCTCTACTTTATTCCTCCTCCTCTTTGGCAACCCATCAGCGATGCGAACGTGGGCGACATTTTCTTGGCAATTTGTTGATGGCTTTTGTCATTAATTTGTGTGCGCACATGGCTAGATAATTGGAAAATGCATCGATACGATTTTTATATAAATTCAATGGCATTACTTCTATTTGCTTAGCTGCTATCGATAATCGATTGGGTAATTGCGCAGATTGATTGCGGTGGCGTTGGCGGTGGCAGCAAATTGCAGTAATTGCACTGCGATTACCAGCAACAACTACAACTTGAAATAACTCATTTATTTCACATCCTCGAGAAATGCTGTGCGTTTAATAGTTGATAATTTAGCAAAGATATTACGCTCTTGCTACATTTTTAATTGAATATAACTAGCAACCTGGTTTGGCGGCATTATTAGCGTACTATTTTGAAGTTATCTTTTGCGTTAAATATTCTTTAAAAAACTTCTAATTAAATAAATGATTATGCTATCAAACAAAATTTGAAGTTAATTTTACTAATTTCAATCTGTTCAAGAAAGTCTTTAGGCAAGTAGCGTTATATCAAAAATAATTTTAGTAGCATATCTAAAAACAATTTAACGTAATATTGAAGAATGTTTAGTTATGACGAAAGCAGCTTTAAATATAAATTAATAAAAGTGAATGTCTAAACTTAACATTTCAAATGTTCTATTCAGTAATTTTCCTTACAAGAAATAAATAATTTAGCTGTCTTCCGAAATGAAATGAAATGAAAATGTTATTACATAATATACAAATTGAAATAAACTGAACGATCTTTGTATGCAATGCAATTTTAATAGCATGTGTAAAATAAATTATATTGTTTTAATTGTTTGCCTAATAGAAATGCAGAAAATAAAATGAGAATTTAATAAACAAATTTAAGTTATTTTTACTGATTTCAATCCATAAAAAGTTTGCATTTATTTAGCTATGATAACAACATAAAAACTCTCAAAAAGACTCTCAAAACACATTTACATAATTAACAATTTAAATTCTTTTAGGCAATTTTTTTAAAGATAAATAATTGGATATTGCAGTGCCGAATATTCGGATATAACGCAAGAAATTTAATATATATAATATGTGTAAGCAATTTAAACTTAAATGAAATGAGAAAATTTAGCTGCTTGGCTAAAACATTTCTCTGACAATCAAATATGTTTACAAATCATACCTTAAAAGTCACGCAAATTGCGTTAATCTAGATTGCAAAGAATACATATTTTATCATCGTCTTAGTTCATTCAAATTTCAATCACCATAAAAACAAATTGAAATTTAATTTCCCGCATATATTTGGCAGCGCGTTAACAGGCAAAATAATAAATGCTGGGGATAAGCCTCATTAGGCCAAAGTGCCATCACCTGCTTGGCACACAAATGCGAAAATGGGATCGTCAGGTGTCAAGGTTGTGCATTTATCATTTATCAATGACAATGACACTTTTTGTCTCATATTTTCGTGGTGAGTCTGTCAAGCGTAAAGGCGGGAGGAGGGGAGAGCGGAGTGTGGCAATGTGATTTGCGCTATTTAAGCGAGGAAAGCACATTACGCATACGCCGTGTGGGAGTGCGAAATGTGTGTGGAAAGTTACCCCAGAGCAAATGCAAATGCAAATGACCTGAACTCGCTTTGGCGTTGACTCATCTGTTTGGTTGGGCAAATAAAATTCGCAACTGATGCAGAAATGTGCAAATTTTACAGCAGCAGCAGCAGCGGCGATAACAAGAATTTTTGGCAAGAATAAATACGATTATTCATTCAGCAGCAATTGTTGTTGCGGGGGGATTTTGCTCAAAAGTTGCAACATTTCATGCATTGAACTTTTGAGTGCAGTTCACAATTGTTGTTATTATTATAATCATTATTATACGATGTTTTTTTTATTATGTATTTGCTGTGTCGAAAAATGTGCAAAAATCCGGTGTGTTGTCGTCGATTCATTCATTTGTTTTGTTTATTCTCGTTGGCTGGTTTCTTGTGAATTTTGCGCAGCGACAAAAGTGTTAATTCAACAACAAATAGACAATGCCAACAACAACAACAACGAAAGTGCAGCGCTCAGACAAGCGAGTTAATTGCAATGTTGCTGCGGGGAGCGCGCATGCGTAACACGGCAGCAACAGCAGCACCAGCAGCAACATTAGCGGCAACAAATGACAAAGTGACGTGCACGTAGATTGCATAAATTACCATCAGCAATTAGCTGCAGCCGAGAATGTTGCAAGCAAGGGGCGTGGCTGGCTACCAGCAACAGTTGCTGCTCTTAACCAATAATCAGTTGCAACAGTTTGCAGTTTACAGTTAATAATTTGTTTATGATGCGGTTTCCGAATGTTATGATTTCTCGCCAATTGTCGCCAAATGTTTATAAATAAAGCACAACAACAACGATAACAAATGTCGCATTTTAAATACATAATTAAATATTAAATGTTATTCCAGCCGTCAACAAATTGAGTTGCATTTATTTATTTTCATTTCGGTCTTTGTTAATTTTCGCCCGAATCGTAAAACGTTTTCGTCGTGCATTGGACTTTGTTTCTGGCCGCCCAGGCATCGCATCTCTGCGGGTGAATCGACTCGACAGAGACGGCAACAGCGCAGCCTCTAGAAAGAGACGGCAGCAGCAGCCACAGCGGAAGTTGCTGAGACAGACGACGGCAATCGAAAGTGAAAGGCGAGCGAAAAAGGAAGTGAACTGAAGTCACTTTTGGGCTGCTCGAACGGGATCAGCGTTTGGCCGAAACCGATTCGCTTTGAGCCGAACTCAAACTCAAGTGAACTGCGCTGAGTTCAGCTAACGGTCGAACAGGTTAAAACATTAAATGTAATGCCGCAAAAATTAAATAAATTAAATATTTTTTTTAATTTTATTTATTTATTTACAATCTGTTTATTTAAACAATAAGTAAATTTTATGAGGACTGTTAAGTTAACAGAAATAGCAGTTTTCCAATGAGCCCTGCTATTATACATATATTACATATTTACAGTATTTTGAATTTATCTATCGGGGAGATCGAAGATGTGGTATCTTTTCAGTCTTCTTACTGTTAAGCTATTGTCTACTAGATTTAAGGCTAAATAATTTTCGTGATTATGGAGTCTGTCGATGTATTTCTTACTGATTTTATTTATTTCTTCTTTAATGGTTGGGATGCTGAGATCTTTGTGAATGTTTGGATTAGATACGTAGAAGGGAGCATTGACAATTTGTCTCAAAGTTTTGGATTGGTAACGCTGAAGTACTTCAATATTCGAGTAAATTAAATATGAATTTAAATATTTCCTGTAGACTTTTCCACAACCTCAAGATAGTTATTAAAATCTGAAGTTTAACTTCAGCCTATTGATCTTTATAAACAAATAAGATGTTTCTACAACTTTGTCTTTCAGTTTTAAAACTCGCTGAATATTGAAAGTTAAGCTTTAAGCTTTTATTTATTTGCTTCAAATTCGCCAATTCATTTAACGAAAATTGCTCTGCAGCTCGAACTTGTTTGATTAAAATTAATACCTGCTGTGAAAAGCTTTTAAATCAAATTGTTTTTGGCTGCCCGAGAGACAAATCATTCTCGACATTTCAAACAGCGACCGCACACAGCTTGTTGTAGTTGTAGTTGTCGTTGTTGGTGTTTCTTCTCATTTCTCTTGCCAATTTCAATTGCCAAATAATAAAGTCAATACAATGGATTGCAGAAAACAATGGCAAAAGGCGTTGCTGCCGTTGCTGTGCCTGCGCTTTGATGTTGCCAGCAGCAACAATGCTTAGTGATTGTCAAAAAAAAAAGAAGTCGACTGCACAGCAACAATGGCAGCAGCAGCAACGAATTGAACAGCGACACCAACAACGACAACACAATTCGCACTCGCAGTCGAATAGAACAAGCTGCTTGTAGATGTGTTTGTGGCCTGTCAGCTGACCCAGTTTAGGCCACAATTACAATTCCGTCTTTCGAGCTGTGTTTTTGTTTTGTTTCGTGTCTGTTTCGCTGTCATTTGCTGGCTGCGCAGACGCAACAGCAGCAGCAACAGTTTGATTTGGGCATCTAGAAGAACAGCAACAGCGACAGCGACAGAAACTGAGCTGACATTTGATAGTTTGCTTTCAAATTGACTACAATTGGAGTCAGAGTCGAGTGGAGCCGTATTCTATGTTACTGTGTCGCTGTTGTTGCTGTTGCTGTGGTTGCTGCCGGCAGCGACAACTTTGTGCCCATTCCCAAGCCAACTTGACAGCGAGAACTTTTGCTTTGCAGCTCCAAAATGTCGCTTGGCTGGCGTCTTAATTGCACTTTGATTGACAGCCTATAACACGAGCCAGATACATACAATAAATGTTACGCATACGCCACGTGTGACCGCAAGCACAGAGAGAGATTCGACGCACCGCAACAACTTTCGCAATTAGCCAAAAATTTGATTAACGCAAAGTTGCCACAGGACAGAGCGAACATGTTGTTGGCTGCCACAAAATGCCGCAAACATTTGCCGCATTGTGCGTGTTGTTGTTGACCCAATTTCTGGCACCAGCAGCAACTCTTAAATTTCACACAATGACACTGGCAAATGGGGATTAAACTTGGGGGAATTTTATTCAATGCTTTAACTGCTAGTTGTGAAATAATCTTAAAGTTTATAAACTTAAACTTGAATATTTTCCAAGCAATTTACTTTTCTTTAATTATATTTTTAATTTTGAAAATTTATTTAAGTTTGGAATTTGTTAAATATAATTGTTTATTATGTTTAATTCGTTCTTTATCTGCTTTGGAATTCTGTTCTGATCAGTCGATTAACTAACAGGTATATTGCATTTGTACGAGTATATTGCATTAATATATTATATTATATATTATTTTCTATTATGTTAGCATTTAAATTTTGTCATTTAAGCTACAATTCGATTTAAAACAAAAATGTTTCCTTTCATCTCTTTTAGTTTATTATTATACTTTAATTTGGAGAACTATTGAATAAAATATTTAATGTAAAGTCTGTTCTGAAAGCCATTGTTAAATAAAGTTACATATATCTAATATTTAATAAGATTGTGCAGAAACTTAAATAATGAATGTAACATTTTAGATCCATTGTCTAATTTAAAATTTAATTTAATTAAATTGGTTTTTTTCGTCTTGTCAATTTTTGAAAAAGATAAAATGGTTGTTGTGCTGTTCAATTATTCAAACAATAATTCAGCCTTTTTTGAGCTCTTTGTAAAATCTAAGTTAAAGCTAAAGTACATTAACCTTTTGCACTTTTATCTTCTATACCTAGCTTACAAATGTTTTCCGAATTTTTCCATTAACTTTCAGCTCGTATCATTGTGGCACAACTGCAATTGCAACTGCCACATTCGTAATGCAACTGCTTTTTGCATTTAATTGTCAGCAGGCACAGAAGTGGGCCACGCCCACTCGCAGAGCAAACTGCCCAGAGCCGCGTATAATTGCATTATTTGACTTTTGAAATGAATGCGAAAGGAGCACGAGATGAAATGACCCAAAAAACAGCGACTTTTCCGACAACGATTTAAGGCCAAAAAGAGCGTTGCAGTTTTGGGCCAACAAAGTTCGAACGTAACGAAAACTTAATTGGAAATTCTCTCACGGATTTGCGATTGGCAAATTGGCAAATTGGCAATGCCATAAACACGATTGCGACTAAGCTGGGGCCAAAAACAGTCTAATTAAACAGCAGCGAGCAAATCAAAAAAGTTGCAAACGCCCCAACACAGCAGCAGCAACAACATCAGCAACAACAACATCGACAGCAGCAGCAACAATTGCAAGCTGCCAGAAAAGCAATTTGAGTAAATTATTGAAACTTTCCATATGCACAGGATGAGGAAGCTGCATGAAAAACCCGGCCAAGACCTGGCTGAAAAAATCATTAAAATGCGCGAAAAGCGAAAAGCAAACACGGAACGAAGACTGCGAGAGTGGGCAGAAGAAGGAGAGAAGGAGGGGGAGAAGAGCGAAAGGAATTGACGTGGGCTGCAGTCATAAAAAAATGGCAACAAATGTTGCAGGGCGACTAATAAATGTTGCAAGCCAACAGCACTGACAGTGACACAACAACAACAACAGCAACAACAACAGCAACAACAACAGCGGCAACAAATGTCTTTTTCTTGTCACACACACCCACTGAGCATGCAACCGCCTTCTTGCCTCCTTGCCACATTGCCACATTGCCACCTTCGCTGGCTGCGTTTTAGGCAATTAATTGTGCAACATCAAATAAATTGCATTTAAAGGCAGCGACTGCAACGTGGCAGCAATTGTGTGTGCAACATTTTGGCTGCATAAAAACTAATTTGCTGTTGCTGTTGCTGTTGTTGAGGTTTTGCCTTTTCCAGGAAGTGTTTTCGGCATCTGCAACCAAAAATCTGTTGCCAGATTGTTGCTTGGGCTTCAGTTAAGTCGCACTTTGTTTATGTTGCTGGCATTTTCCACTTCCTATTTGCGGCTTTTGTGTGTGTTGTTAACGGCTTTAGGTTTTTGGTGGCAAATAAGTTAATCAACCCGAGATGAATGAGCCTTGAAAACGTGCGCATAGCAAACACATTGCCTGGAACCGAGAAGAACCGCGAACCCATCACGAAGTTGCCACACACAGCAAGCGTCACAGCCAGAAGGAAATTCTGCTGAAAGTAGCAGGAATTGATGCTTTGCGGTTAACCAACTTTGTGTAACTCGGCTCGGAAAATGGATAACTTACAAGTTGGGATGCGAAAATTCAAATGCGATGCTTAAAGTTTCATCGAAGATGTTAAATTTGAATTGCAAATAAATTGTAAGTTTGCTATGATAAAAGTTAGTGTTCATAATTTTAATTTAAAATAGAATTAATGTGGTATATAGATTGAAATAAACTAAAAACGATATCGATATCTTGTACATACAAAAGAGTAAATAAATAAATTGAAATTGCATTTGGTTTTGTTTTTTTTTCAGTTTAATTTGGATATGAACTTATCGGCATTAAATTAATAATTCTAATTTATATATAATAAATATATCCCGCGGTAGTTTCCTCTTAAAGAGAACTGCACGCTCAGCATTATACGACATAAAGATAGTTAATCACAAAAAATATGATGTTCAATATTAATGTTTAATTGTGACATTATTAAAATACCTTCGATTGTGACATAAGAAAGTTTTTACGAAGAAAATAGATAGATTTGAAAACGTTAATTCGAATGATTTTGGTCACCTGACATCTTTACAGATGAGCTGCAGAAAGTCAGGCTGCAAGCACAGGCTTCTACTGCTTTTTGCGTTGCTTTTTTCCTAATATGCGGGACAGGAATTCATGCTTAAAGTCCGCTAAGATGTCAGACAGATGGAAATTTGTTTTGGTCAGTTTTTTTCCAAACAAAAGGGGCGTTAGGGAACTTTATTCTGTCCACACATTATTAGAGGCAAATTTAGGACGACAGTTTCAACGAACAGTCCCAAACAATTACAATTAAATATACCCTTTAACTTAAATTAAGCAATAAAGTAACGAAGGCAAATTGCCAACAAAATGGTGAGCATTAATTTTCAAAGATTATCTTAGTTAAGGAAAAAAACTGTTAATCGTAATGAGATTTTTACAAATCTCTCGCATAGATAAAGTGTAAAGTGAGACTGCAAATTAAGAGATCGCAGCCTCAAGCCTGACATTCTGGTATCTGCAATCTGCAAGCTGACACCGTTGGTGCAGTTGCTGTGGCAGTTGCAGTTGCTGTTGTCATTGCTGTGACTCTGGCTGTTGCCAATTTCCCCATTGGCAGCGCGCAGTTGACAGTCAACAGACATAATCTTGAATCGCGCGATCCGGCAACAGCGTTTACACAGTTGGCTAATAAAGCTATCAATAGGCCAACTCAGTCGACAAGCTGCAACTGCAACAGTGCAACTGCAACACACGGCAACAAGGTGCAGCAGCTTCAGCTCCATTCACTTCTGCAGCTTTTGGTGTGTGTGGCAACATTGTGCTGCAACTGCTTTTGGCCTTTTTGGGGGCGCTCTTTTGGGGAAGGCGTCGCGCACTTAATCATAAATTGGCCCCCGTGACTTTTGTATCTTTTAGAGACTCTTTTTTTTTTTTTTTGTGGTACTTACAGTCGCGGCTCATGCCAGCCGAGAGGCATTTCTTGAAGCGGCAATACTGACAGCGATTCCGATTCAGCCGAATGACCAAACACTTGCCGTCCCTCAGGCAGCGATACTCGATCTGCTTTTGAATGCTGCGTCGAAAGAAACCCTGCGAGAAGAGAAGATGGATTGAGTTGCAGCTCAGTCTGTAACTTGGATAAATGCAGAACTTACCTTGCAACCCTCGCAGGAGGTCACACCATAATGGTAGCCCGATGCCTTGTCGCCACAGACCTTGCAGGGCACAAACGACTTCGAGGAGACGCCGTTGCTGCTGTTGCCGTTGTTGTTGCTGCTGCTGTTGTTGTTGTTGCCGTTGCTGTTGCCGTTGCTGCTGCCGTTGCTCGAGTCAACAATGCCAAATTGCTGCTGCACGTGCTGCTGCTGTTGCAACTGCTGCTGCTGCTGTTGTTGCTGTTGCTGATGCGAGTGTTGCTGCTGCTGCTGCTGTTGCGAGTGTTGCTCTGCAATGGCAAAGTGCAATTGTTGTTACTTTTGGAAAGTTGTCGCGTCGCCTGTTGATTATGCAACAGCGACTCCACACATTGCTCATACGCCACGTTCACCACTTGGCGCCGGCAATTGCCGTAATGGCAATTTGCTAAATGAGTTTGCCTCGCAATCGAGTGCTCCACATCTGCCACACGTTGCACTCAGGCAGCGACAGCTCAGCTGTCAATACTCCTGGCAAATAGGAATTGCGCTCTAAGCAATTGCCACCACACAACAGCAAATAGTCGTCCCCACTTCCATCCATTAGAGGCACTTGCCCAAAATACCAAATGAAATGGGAAATCTAATCAAATTAATTTAATACAATCGTGGCAGGCGGCAACCAGGTACTAAACAAAACTTCTAATCCAATATTGAACTATCAAAATTATGGGCTTACATTTTTACAAAGGCATTCGAAAGTTTCTATTACACAATTAATTCTTATGATTAGCGATAGCTACAAGATTGATTTAATTATTAACTGATGATTAATGATGATGATTTGAAACATTTCTTTTAGTAGTTAGAAATAATGCTGTCAGAAAAATTGAATTTATTTTTATAATTGCAATAAATCAATCAAATCAAATCTATTAATCAAAATTGAAATGTTCATTTAAAATTTGGAATGTCTTTTATTTGGCCAGAATACAACTCAAAAATAATCATTTTCGTTTATTTTTTGTATTAAATAATAATCATGCATCATCACGTTCACTCATATTGCTATCTTAATTTGGCGATGTGTCACAAATAATTAATATTAATTGACATATTAAATTGCTTAATGTTGGAATCTAATTTATAAGCTTTAGCTAGAAATAGTGAATAATAAAATATTCAAATATTTGAATCTGAAAATGCTTTTTTACTTTAAAATTTTAAAACATTTATAAACTTTAATTAAAACCCAGCTTTGTTAGTTAAGAGTGCACAGGAAATTTTCTGAAATTGATTTGCGCATCTCTGAAAACTGTTTGCAGGGTATTCACATTGTCTATCACACTCTCTGAATGCCCACTCTCTGCTGATTAAGTAGTCTACGTTTAAAAAGCCATTTGTATAGTTTAAAATGTGCATCGAACTACAAATGGAGTAAAGTTAGTTTAGTGAAGAAAGCGACAGGGAAATGCTCAAGGAAAATGCATTTTCCACAGGCAATTGCTGCCGCAACAATCAACAACAAAGGCAAACGGCAACAATCAAATTCAAATGTGCAGCTCAAAAGTGCATTCAACTTGAGCAAATAAAACAACAAACGATGTGGCGATAAGGAAAAATGCCGAAAAATCACGTATACGCCACCTACACACCAGAGAGAGAAAGAGAAATAAACTGAGAGAGAGAGAGAGAGAGAGAGAAGCGAGAGAAACGTGGAAAAAAGTAAAGTTGAAGCAGCCGCCGCAATTTCCAAAGCAAGCGCCGAAAATTTGCAATGCAAATTGTAGAAAAATGGAGGCAGACGAGTGGCAGCAACAACAACAATTGTTGCAACAACAACAGCAACAACAGTGGGGAAAATTGTGTGTGCTTCTTGGCATTTCATTTCGTTTCAATTTGCCTTTTTCTAATGCAACAGCGAAACAGCGAAAAAAAGGCAAATGAACTAAGCGCGGAGTTTGAACTACGACGAGTTGCAGTTGCAACAATCGGCGTTGCCACACCTCGAAATGCGAAGCGAAATGAAATGAAATTAATGTGCAACTTGCACGCGCCAACACACACACACACACCAGAGGGGGCAAGTCACCGCGTTACGCGCTTGTGCAATTGCAAATTGAATTTCCATCCAAGAGAGCTGAAGGAGCAGCGGCAGCAGCAACAACTGTAGGTGGAGCAGCGAACGAACGTCTGGAAAATGTCAACGGCAAAGGAAATTCAAGTGCCACTCGCAGAGTTGCTGCTGTTGCTGTTGTTGCTGCTGTGGTTGCTGCTGCTTTGCTTCATTTTCGCGCTGCGTTCAAATGCAAATCACTTGGCCGCTTTTGTGAGTTGACAATTTAGACGCCATTGTTGTTGCTGCCGCCGTCGTTGCCATTTCCGCGTTGTCAGACAGCGGCAAGCGATAGACAAGCGACAAGCGACAAGCGACAATTCAACAACGACAACAACGTCGACTGCGACCAGTTCATAATTTTGTTGCAAGTCGTTTGCACTTCTCTCGCTTGTGCAACGCCGATAAAAAACGAGAGAGAGAGAGAGAGAGATGTAAAACTGATTGAATACCAAGAAAATGTCGCTGACTTCGAGTCGCACTCCAACAACAACTAGTTTCGGCAGGGCAGCAGCAATCAGTCCACGCCTCTCTGCCTTCCCCCATTTGGCTAAATTAATTTGTTTGCAGCTTGCTCACAGCTGCCACGCTAATTGCGGCAATTAACTGCAGCAAATAAATCCTTGCAACGGCAGCAACAACTCCAATTAGAAAGCCAGCGTAACGAGGAAAGCGCAATATCGTTTTCCATCAGCCAACTCAAGTGGCAACTGGGAAACTAGCGAGTGGCGAGTGGCAAGTGCCCAGTTAATCACAAAGGGCTTTCAATCGCCCAAGTTGCCGCTGCAACTTGCCACATTCAACACTCAGTCTCGCTCAGTCTTTCGCAATTAGTTTAAGGTTTAATCTTTAGCTAATTGCAAAACATTTTGCAATTTAGTGTTTGTTTATTACTTAAAACAAACACGACTGCAACAATTGATTGGCTAACTTTCTGAACTAGTCTTTAAATTAAAAATATTATATAAATATATATTGAGAATGGAATGGATGGAACTATTTAAATGAATTCAAGAAACATTTAAGAAATAGAATTTACATTTCTGAAAGTCTTAAACGTGAAACAATATTTGAATCTTATTTTATTTTTCATCATTTTTACGCTAAGGTAAACATAGAAAATATTGGAGCATTAAATAAATTGTTTCATTCAAAGTCTAGTTTTAGAATATATTAAAGCAATTACATCTAGCTTATTATTAACATCATCATCATTATGACTAAATGATTTATCCAAAAGAAAAAAATGCAGACTAAATATTGCATAATTTGGAATTCGCTTCAAGTTTCTTTTGCAATAGATAAAAATAGTTGATTGATGCACGTGGAAATCAATGTTACAATCAATCATTAGTTTACTGCAATTGCATAAATTACAGCTCAAGTGGCAGTAAAATGAAGAGGTAAAAGTGTTGAATCTATTTGATTACTTCCCTTTTACTCCATCAATTGCCAGACAATCGACGCAAATTAAACACTTTTATTTCCTATGCGCAATTTCAGGTTATTTATGAAAATGAAAACACATTTTCACGGCTTTCAATGGCAGGCGGCGCTGCATGCCTCGTGCTGCATGCCGCATGCCACATGCTACGACAGCAACATTGACAGACATTTTGCAACATGAAAGCAATTTCCTTGCCACATCTCTCGAATGCAGCAACTAAAACTAACAACTGCAACAACAGCGAACTGCATTCATTTTCCCATTTTCACATTTTTCAGGCGGCCGCTTAATAGTTTCCGCAAAAAGAGCCAGAAAAGCGAAGCAGACGCGGAAAAGCGACGAGCATGGAGATTGGGCGAGAAATGCAGATAAAGACGATGGCGAGGCAACTTTTCAAAACACGGTTGTTATGCCCGGCATGCAATAGGAGAGCAGGGCATGACAATATGATGGCAACGCAAAATGCAATTTACTGTGAGTACCCCAATAAAGAATATATATATGTATATACATTTTATCATAATAAGAAATGAACACGGTTTTTTTTTAAACTTAAATCTAGAGACTTTAAAAGGCGAAGTTACCGGAAAATTAAATTGTATTGATTCTACATTACGTGCTTTATGATTTTCTTTGTATATAATGAATAATTCATTTATTTGAATTTATAAAAATTAGACCTTATCATTTTATTTTAATTTAAATCGAAAATAATTATTCTTAACTTTCCTACTTTTCATTCAACAAAAAACTCACTTTCAAATTGTGAGTTTTGTGTGTTTCGTTTGGCAACTATTATTGCATGTCCTTATAGCATGTATCCTGACGAACATTTCAAGGCAGAAATTAAAAATTTAAATTTCAAGCCCCAAAAGCGTGAGTTTTATTTTGGCGGAACACAATAAAACTCACTAGTAACGATTATTTTCAATTTATTTTCTTCTGAGAAAATTTATAATCATGACATTTACGAAAAAAATATGTTAAAAGGGTTGTTCATTTAACATATTGTATTTATTATTCTTAACTAGGAATTAAATTAAAGCCAAAACACATAGGGCTTTGGGCTGTACCAAAAAAATAAATTAACTTGATGATTTAGTATCTCAACTTAGTGTCAGGGAATTACAAAAATGAATCGAACAAAATTAAATCATTATCGATACCCCCGATAGCTGGAGTAATTTTGTAATTTGATCGTTGAATTTCAGTTTACCTAATAATACCAAAAGATTTTAAATCAATCGGATAACAAATGAATTCAACAAGTAACTGCTCTATAAATGTGTTTATCCTTTTTATAAAAATGCCTGGCGGGTATTCCACAGTCGTGCACACTCAACTGTTGCCTTGTTGCTAGCTGATTTACCAGCAATACAGTCTGCAGGAGAACATACCTGCGTGTCCTTTGCTCAAATGCGCAGCAGCTGAAGATGCTGGTGCCGCGTGGCCGGAGGAGGAGCTGACCGCTGACGAGGATGTTGTATGGCCGTTGAGTTGTTGCTGCTGCTGCTGTTGTTGCTGCTGATGTTGTAGCTGGAGCTGATTGGGCTGGCTGGCATTGAGTAGCGTCGCGCGATTGAAATGCTCAGCGCTGGATGCCGAGGACGATGATGAGGATGAGGATGAGACGGCGGTGACAGAGCTCGAGCTGGAGGAGCAGCCGCTGCTGCGTCCGCTGTCGGGGGAGCAATGGGCGCCGGCGGAGCTGGAACTGTTGCTGGCGGGACCAAACTGATGCACACTGCTGATGGCGTACAGAGCACCTCCACCATTGCCACTCAGTGCCGTGCAGCTCAGATGCGCTGCTGCTGCTGCTGCTGCTGTTGTGGCACCAACTGTTGCTGACGTTGCTGCTGCTCCTACTGCTGTTGCGGCAGCAACTGTTGCTGTTGCTGGCGTTGTGCTGTAGAATGCGTCGCACTGCAGCAACTGCAACGGATCCGCCTCGATGCCACTCAGACAATGCTGCAGCTCCTGTGTTGCCGTTGTCGTGCTCAGCGATTGTTGCTGCTGCTGCTGATGTGGATGTTGCTGCTGCTGATGGTGTGGATGTTGCTGCTGCTGCTCGTCAAGCTCAGAGTCGAGGCTGCCCGCCTCGCTGGATGCGCCTTGTGTGGACGAATCTTCGGGAGTGTCGAAGAAATGCAAATTGAAATCGGAATTTGCATCGAAGCAAACTTCTGGCAATGCTTCGTTGTCGTCGTGCTCCTCCTCGTCCTCTTCCTCCTCGCCCTCTTCTTCCTCCTCCTCCTCCCCCTCCTCGTCTTCCTCGGCTGTTTCCTCGCCGTTCAGCTGCTGCTCTGCCCCCTCCTCCACCTCCTCCTCCTCCTCCCCGTCGTCCTCGTCTATGTCTAGCTCCTCAATATTATTGTCCTCGTCCTGTTGCTCTCGCTGTTGTTGCTGTTGTTGTTGTGGGCGTGTCGGTTGGCCCAAGTTCTTAACCGCAGTGTCGATCAGCAGATGGGAGCGAATTTGTGCCTGTGCCTGTGCCTGCGCCTCCAGCTCTATTTGGTACACATCCATGTTGCTGGCGTCGCTGCATTCGCATTCGTATTCGCTTCCATTATCATCAACAACATCATCACGCAAATTGAATTCAGCACTGGCAACACTCGCCGGAGCGTTCTCAGCATTTTTATGGCCTTTTCCAGTTCTCGATACGAATTTATGTTCCTTCTCTCTTCGTTGGCACTTCACAAAGTTATTAACCAGATAAGCAATAAAGGCTTGTTATTACTTCTCCTTGAAGCAATCAGTAGCTGACTATTTGGAAATTATGCATGGTTTAAGATTATACCAACTAGCCATGAAATCAACAGGCTTGAGATTTGTTGGCACCGACAGAACACCTAAATATATATTCCGAAATTGTGGGAAATTTTGTTGAGGGTATTTCAATATAACTATTCGAAACTTGTGGCAATTATTAATATACCAAATTAATTGTTTCTTTACCTAATGTAATAAAAAGCTATTACTATTTTCATAAACTATAATTTCACTTTTTGTAATATTAAAAAAAACATATATTTATAAAAATGATTAATTTCTTTAAGAAGCAAATTTCAGCACATATTTTTACATTATTGAGTCCTGATTGAAATTATGTGGTTGAAATAATTGATTGTTTAATGTTTTAAGATTCTGATTCTAAACTTAACTAATATGGATTCTTTTATTTTTTCATTTTATTCAAATTCTCAACAATTATATAACTGCAAAAAGAAATAAACCCTTACAAAAAAATCAATCTAAATAATTATTATTTTGTTGATTCAAAAAGTTACTCAAACTCCATTACTAGTTTTCAGACTACAACTTTAGGAACTCTTAAAGCTACACGTTTTTCACACTTCACTTAAGCACATAAGCTTAATACGATAATTAATTAACAATTCATAATTTTCGATACACTTCCGCAATTGTTAAATCTTGCTGTTGGCACTGGAACTGTTCACACTGTAACTGTTCCCACTCGAACTGTTCTCCTGCTGTTGGAGCAGGACACAATCACAAATTAGGCGGAATGGGAGGTAAGTGGAGGTAAGGAGACGTTTGCGAAGGCGGAGGCGAAACGACGGCGGCGACGTAACTGCGGTTGGGAAAATGCCAAATGGAAAATGTGAAAATGTGCGATCGCGCGTACAAAACTCTCGCCTCGACGAGATCCAAGCGCCAACTTCGCAGCGCTCCAAATGCGCAACAGAAATTCAAACCAAACTGCAGAACTGCAGAACCTACGACAAATACAACTACAACTACAACGGCAGCGACGATGGAGCGCAAGAAAAGAACAAGAATAAGAAAGAAGGCGCGTGCGTCTGTGTGTGTATGTGTGTGTGAGTGTGAGTGTGGAGTGCAAAAGAGCAGGAAAATAGAATGTGTGGAGTAGGAAAAACTTTTGTAGCGCCGTTTGAGCACGAGGCTGACTCAGCAGCAGAGAAGCAGCAACAGCAGTCGCAGCAGCAGCGGCAGAGGGGGTGCTGTTATTGCTTCTTCTATCTTTCTAATCTGCAAACTACAAACAGCAACAACAACACGCAATGCCACTCTCGCTGCCTGTGGTTGTTGTTGTCGTTCTTTTTATGTGCTGAGGCGATTTTCTGTTCCTGGTTGCTATTTTCAATTTCTATTGCCCGTGGGCAGCAGCTCTGCCAACGCCGACGTCACCGTCGACTTCAAGTGCACACACTCCACTCAAGATCAATTTCACGCACACCACGAAAGCCAAGAGAGAACCGTTACAAAGTTTGCACTATGCAGCGGGAGAGAGAGAGAGCCAAAGATGCAGTCAGAGAGAGCATAATCAAAGTCAAAGAACCTTTGCGTCTCTTTGACGCTGCTCTCACTCATCGCATGCGTGCATGTGCAAGAAAGGGAGCGAGAGAGCACTAGAGTTCTATAATGCGGAAGTGAAAATGTTGGAGTTGCACTCAAAAGTTATCGTTGTTGCTGCTGTTGTTGTTGTTGGGTAGTAGAAAGTGCCAAACGAGTTTTGCGCCAAAGATTTTTGAACCAAAGTTCTGCGAGACGCCCGCTACATAGCGGAAAGAACTTTAAATAGGAAAGCAATGAGAAGAAGCTGGCAACTCAGTTTATATTTGTACTGTGCATAAATAAAATGGAAATTATTCTTAGCTGTAAGCAATGTAAATAACATGTAAATATATTTATATCCATAAGAAGTTTCTTATTTCAATTCAACTGAGCTAGATATTAATATAAATTAACAGAGCTATGCTATTAACTATCAAAACCAATTAACAGAGTTATGCTACTAACATATCCCTAGGTATATCTACTGTACAGCCTGCTGTCAATGCCCTTTCAATAGCATAACTTAGCTATAACGAACTTGGTTTTAATGTAAATTAACATAGTTATGCTATTAATATATCCTGCACATCGTTAATGTTCCACAGAACTTTTAAAAAGCCTGACTCTTTGCATGCTATCCTGCTTACTCCCACACACACTTGCAAACGGGGAAATAAAATAATAGAAATGAAAAAAATCACTCAAGTGCTTTATGCGCACAATTTTCCTCGCACATTTTCCATGACGAATGCCTGGCACAAAAGAGATGCAACGAAAGTCAATGATCAGCACGCGGCGCAGCGACTGCGACGCAGCTAGCTTGCTATTTGCTATTTTTCCAACGGCAGCGAAAGCAGCAGAAACTGTAAATAACAAGAAAACGGCAACAACGACGCGACGCTGCGACGTCAACGAGGATCGAAAGCGAAAAGTCAACGACAACCGCAATGCAGCAGAAGACGGGCAAATGCTTCGTGGAGCCGAATGCTCGTGTTCTGCCTTCGGGTTCGGGTTCGTATTCGTGCACGATGCCCGACCGCCCGCCGCCCCCAACAAACGTAACATGTTCGATTGCATGTGCCTGATAAAACCTGATCTCCACAAGCCACGCGACGTCGCAGTCTCAGCCGACGTCGACGTACCAGGAAGAGAAAAATGAAAATGCCGCTCAGCTGCCGCATGATTGTGTAATCGCTGTCAGTGTGTGCGTGTGCTTCAGCCAGAGAGAGCAAGATCGTCTGTGTGTGTGTATGTGTGTGTGAGTGCATTGAGTGAGAGTTATTTGCTGGTAGGCCGCCCCTTCACCACATCCACGTGGTCTCTTGCTGTTGTTGTCGTTGTCGTCTGCCTGACCGTGCCCACTTTGTGGCATGCGCCCTTTGCATTTCACTTATCAACGCGCTGCTGTTACTCATTTTTTTTGCGCTTTGTATTTGCTTGTCTAAGTTCAATGACTTGAGCAACGTCATGGGCAGCGCCAACAGCAGCAGCAGCAACAACAGCAGCAACACAACAACAAAGTGGCGCAAATGCGTTTAGTTTTATTTATTTGCTCATTATTATGCCCCTGCTTCTGCTTCTGTTTCTCGATTCTACAATTCTTGTTTACTTTGCACATAGTTTGAGCTCATTGTTGTTGTTGCTAATAGTTGCCGATTGCTGTTGTTGTTTAGTTGCTGCTGCTGCTGCTGGCGTTGCCTTTGGGGTTTGACTGATATGCTGGCATCGAGAGCTGTAAACAAGCTATAAAGTAGGCATTAGAAATTATCACTCGGAGTGAGAAATTATGCCCATTTAGCTGGATTAACTTGCAGTTATCGCGCGAAGTTGAGCATCGGAAGTTTCCATATGGAATTCCAGATTCGTTACAATTGCAAATATTCGTCATCAATTTATCTATTTTGTACGTATGTGTTGCTTAGATCTATAATTAATAATTCTTATTGAAATTTGTTGATTTTTTTTTTATAATGTGAAAGTTTATTAATAATTTTTCTATTATTATTATTTAGATTTGTCTCCATAATGTATAACTTGTTAAGGTAGCAACCTGTTTAACGGAAAAAAAAATATAAAACAAAATTAAATAATAATAAAAAATAAATAATATTTATTGATCTCCCCAAACTGGTGGTCCAATGAAAACAAATTGTATATAATCCTTAAATAATTGTAATATAATTTTGTTGTTAGTTGTGATATACAAGTGCTATACTATATATATGATCTATGATCTATGTTTTTATCCTTTTATATGTACAACTATTAAGTGGCCACAAATTGTTAAGAACATACAGCAAATAAAATAAAAATTGATTTCATAATTTATAGAGCATACTTTTGGGCGAATAATTCAGGTAGTGTTTGCCTCATAAATATTTAAAATAACTTCATTTGAAATTCAGTTTATATGCGTTTTAATTACAAAGTTTGTTTGCTTTCTTATTTAAGAAATACTTTCTTATATTTTTAATGAAAAGATAAGAGAACACTTGCAGTGTTGGGTTACTGCTGGGATTCAGGGAATGAAAACATAAACCATTTGACCAACTTATCAGCAAACAATCTAACAGGCTATTTAACTTGAAAAGACAGCAACACGCTTGGCAAACTTTTGTCCCCAAGGATGCTCCAGAACAACACGAGCAACAACAACAATAGCAATGAAAAAGAGCCACAACCGCCCGCTGTTTGTGCCAGAATCTTTCATGTCAGAATGGCGAAGCACACAAAATCCATATAAACGTCACACACGATGCCACATGGGCCTAGAGCAGAGATTGTTGCCTGTGGCATTCCTTGGCAACACTTCCACATCCACACTATGTGTGTTTTTTTTCCTGGCCATGGCAGCAAAGCCGAAACCCAAGCCCAGCGTCAAAGACATTTTGGGTCGTACAACGTCACTGGGAGCTATGGGATGCAGTTGTGGCATGGGGCATGAAGCAAGCGGCAGCAGCAGCAGAAACTAGAGGCATGTGCAATGTTTGGCTGAATGTCAGCAACCTCAATAAAATGTTGCGATTTTATTTGTTGTTCTCGTTCTCGTTGCCGTTGCTGTTATTGCTGTTGCTGTTGCTGTTGGCGTTCCTTTCCTGGGTCATGATCTGTTTCGTGAGAGAAACTGGGCAGCTATAAATAACAGAGCCAGAACCACAGCGAAGCAAAAAAAAACTATATTTAAGTAAAGTGTAACAAATGCTGCACACACTCTGTAAACTAGTTGTAAACGAAGAGTGTTTTGGGTTTCACAACCGTTTGACAAAAACTTGATTTAACAGTATTACAGAATTAAGCTTGACTGTTGATTAACATAGAATGTTAATGTTATCAAGAATGCTGTTCACTGTTAAATATAATTCATAAAATTATCTACTGATTGCCACCCTTCTATTCGCTCTTCAATTAATACACTTTTTTTAAAATGAAGTGTTCAACATGATAAATACAAAATAAAATAATAACATATTTTATAATTGCCCACCAATATTATTTTTATCTATATAATATATTAAATTATCAATATAATATTAAATTTCTTGTCCGTACCGACTGAATGATTGCATTATCCAGGCACAACCCAAATGATAAGACAAGATGTCTGAAGTTTGGTCACATAGATTACGTTATTTAATAGTTTCAAAATTCTACTACTATAAATTATTTAAATCGCGCATTAAAATTATTATAGAAAGCCTGTGTTTGTGGAATATAATTTCACCACAAGCAAAAAAACACACACCTATAGTTGGTTTTGAAATACAAATTGTAAAGTAGGTTATTTACATTCGTGTCGATATTTCTCGGTAATTGGTCGAAGTTCGAACTCTCTAGCTATTTAAAATACTCAGTTAATTTAAACTCATATTTTGTTGGAAATACTACCATTATTATAGCAACTACTATTGCGAATATTATATTAATAATATTAATATTACTAAAAGTGGCCAGCTGTTCCGGAACTGACTTCGCCCTTTAGTTTAGTTTAAGTTCAAGTAAATTCATTGCGCTTTAGTTATCGCTCCGTACAATTGCAAAGGTGCAACAGAGCGTCCATCAGTGGTGGCAAATAAATTAAAGATAGATGTTGGCATTACTCACCCAACAAGATGTCACTGGACACGGAATGCGAGCTCAGCGACGAAGTCTGTCCGTCCGACGGGCTTTGCGGCGGCTCTCGCTCTCGAGGGCTGCTGGGCGTTGTGGGCGGCGTATTGAGGCAACGTTGACCACTTAAAGCGCCAGGTGCGCTGCCACTTGATGTTGCTGGTGTTGTTGTTGTTGCTGTTGCTTCAACTGCTGCTGTTGTTGTTGTGGGCGTATCGCTGCTGCGGAAATAGCCGCTTGCAATGGAAAGTCTGCGAAGCAAATCAAAAATTTAAATTGAATTCGAATCGAAATGGAACGAATCGAATTTCATTGTCAATGTCAAATTTAATCGAAATGCAATTAATGTGGCCAGGGCAGCACATTAAAGTGATTATCGTCGACCAATCGCCTTGGGAGCTCCTTAAGAACAGGACTCGGTTCTCCACAATGCGCAGCCCAAGTAATTGATTGGAAAAATGGCCATTCATGTTAAGTGCAGTCGAGCTGCAAGCTGCTTGACCCCCATTCCCATTTCCATCGCCAACCCTTAGCTCTGGTGGCCTGGCATACTTCTTGGCTCGTTATTGCACGTAATTGGCCATTTTCCTGGCAGTCCAGCACACAATTTATTGAATATCAACGTTTTGTGGGTGAGTTCGAGCAGAAACTGGGGAGAGCGCCGTCTTTAAGCTGTCCGCCACTTTGATCGATAGTTGCGAGTTAAACGCCAGCAATAAATAGCTGTGCACAACTCGACGCACCAGAAGAAAGGAATGAAAAGGGTTCGTCGCATTATTTGCATTGCATATTTAATGCTAATTAGTTAAAGGGTAAACTTACAACTCTTGGTAAAAAAAAAAAAGAAATAATAATATAAAGAAAATTATATTCTAGATAAATTGTCCTCATTTCGCTGGCAGCGCTTTAATGCACTCTCGCATTACTTATACGCACTGTGGTCGCTGCGGCGCTGTTTCTTCTATATTACTCATACGCACTGCAGTTCCCGTTGGCATTCCCATTTCACTTGCTCTAGGCTGCCACAAAACCAACTTGTTTTGCGGCATCCTTTCGCAGTAAGAGAAACAGCAGGTCGACTAGCGACTTGGAAATACCCTGTATTATGGCAAAACTCGCGATAGGAATTTTTTATGATTAAAGCTGCATCTGAAATGCAGTTATTTACTGCTTTTTGTCCAACGAATTTCAATTTTGTTATAAGATCATCGTCAAAAGTTTTAGGAATTATTATGGCTGAAATGTGCTTCCTAAATATGATTTTATTTAGACTGATAATTTATTTATTTCTTCTTTCAATATGTTTTTCGTCTAATTAAAATTCTGCTAAGCCACTAATAAAATTATTTCCGCCGAGAACACTATTATCAGAAAACGAAATCGAAGATTTTATTATACCAAATGTACAACAAATGTACAATATACCAAATACATTCCAGAAGTGGTTGCTTTAGGAGGAGCTTAGAGCGGAGTTGTTAAAAGTAATCTGAGTAATCTTAAAACTCACAGTATTGTTTATGAAATAACTTCCATTTACATTATCTAAGCGAGTAGAAATTTAAAGAAATCCTTCAGAAGTTTGCTACTAATAAGTATGCTAAAATTCACGTTGTCAACTTTCAAATGATGCTTGCAAAATAAATTTTATAAATTTTCAGAGGATAAGAAGACCGTGATTAAGTTTAAAAAGAAAACGCAAATTACTTTAAACTTACATTAGTGTTATTGTTAAGTATCGTATCTCTAGCTGCCACACTTTTAGAGATGTAGGTTTTCATACAGTCGGACAGACAGACAGCCGCATTTAAGAGTTTCTGCCGTATGGAAAAATACATATACCCCGTCGAACTCTACTTTGACGATGCCGCACACTTTCTAAAATCAATATACGCTTTGCATGAGCATCTCCCAGGACCGAACCATCCTTTGGCTTCTTTGGTTTTGTGTGGCGCAACTCCGTCTGCCCCTCTACTCCCCTTGCCTGGCCTGCTAGAGGCTGCCATGTTTGATGTTCTATGCCTCCACTGAGCTTTATTGCATTTCGCTTTGTCGTCCTCAGCGCAGGCATTTGGAATTCCGCAACGGCAATTCCCCCGCGCTCTCTCTCTCTCTCTATCTCTTCGTACTCGTAGTTTGCTTTTACAATATTTCCACGTTGTTATGCACTTCACACAAGTGCAGCATCCCAACAAGCACTCGAAACAG
Organism: Drosophila ustulata; assembly: GCA_035047365.1. Lineage (NCBI taxonomy): Eukaryota > Metazoa > Arthropoda > Insecta > Diptera > Drosophilidae > Drosophila > Drosophila ustulata. Next base: position 9,084,999 of record JAWNPT010000057.1, on the reverse strand, counting down.
AGATTGTCGAGCTTGTTGTTGTTGCTGATGTTGTTGTTGTTTCTGATGTTGTCACAATATTTTCGCTTTTCGATGCGCTGCTCGAAAGCACAAGTGAAATATTTGCCCATGTGGCGCTTTAGTTCTCTGTCAAGATGCCGCTTTCCTCGACTATCTCACTCTATATCTATCTCTATCGCTGTCTCATGTCTCTGTGCTTTGCTGGTGAAATGTGCAAAATTGAACTTTTGATTTATGCATGGAAGGCGCAGCTGAGAATCGACCGGACCTGAGCAGCGAAATCTCATCATTTGTGATGCGGACTTCGCTGGCTATCGTTTATTTTGATGCGTCGTCTCCTGCTGCCACTTGGTCCATGTCATTTTCACATTTGCACCCAGCAACAACAGCCGCAAATGGGGGGGGCTGGCGTGGGCGTGGCATGCCGGCAAGAACAACAATAGCACGAAAGTTGGTCCGGCTTTTGTGGCTGATGTGGTCGGGGGCAGGAAGTAGGTTAGTGGCTCACTCGTCAGCCAAATGAATGATGAGGAACAACTGCGGCAACCGCACTCAGCTCCTGGATGCTGCCAACTTTTGTTGCATGTGGCATGCGGTGTGTGGCGTGTGGGCGTGCCTCGGCAATTGTTTGGTTAATTAAAATGAGACGCAGGTGTGGCCATAAAAATATGGGCCACACGCTGCACATAAGCATACTAAGCATAAAAACCATGTACTATATATGTATATTTATAAACACTAACCTGGTTTGCTGCTGCTGCTCGTGTTGTTCGTCGTGTTGTTGTTGCTCGTTATGGTTCAAACGCTTTGAGTTTGAATACTCCATGAGTTGCCGGCCCTCAAGGGGGCTGGCCGTTGTTGGTTGCAAGCACTAAAATACATTTAAACAGCTGCTGTTTGGGCGCTCGAGAGGTTCAAGTAAAACACACAACCACAACACAGTCTCAACGAACGCTCATCAATCGAAACTTTTATGCGCTGCGCCTAAAAGATGCCATGCGATTTTCATTCGCCACTTTCACTTTAAACTCGATGATGCGGCTTTGCTCGATGGCGAAGCTTTTTCGCAGCACAATCGTTTTCTATTTTTCTTGGTATTTTGTTTAAGTAGAACAGTTTAGTGAATTGTTTAGTTTAGCGCACGCTTTGTTTGGCATTGCGGAAATGCTGTCGCTGTTTGTTGCTTGCACTCATAACTGGCATATAAAAGTGTAAATCGGCTTTTTGGACACTGCACAACGCTGCTGCTGCTGTTTGGAGACCGAGCGACCAGCCTCTGGGCCGAAAAGCACGACGACAGCGACAGCAGCAGCGACGACAACGACAACAAAATGCAGCAAAACTTTTTAAAGCTGCAATCGCACACACACACACACGGACACTAACACACGTGCCGATGCAGGCGCAGGAAGAGCGAGCCAACCAAACAATCACATGGTGTAAGCTCGCCGCAACAACAACAAGAAGAAGAACAACAACAGCAGCAGCAGCTGCGATGCCGCAAAAACATAAACAGAGAGTCTCTAACGGCAAGCCGACAAAACGAGCCGACGAGAGAGCGGCAAAGGAAAATGGCAGCCGCAAGCTCAATAAACAGCAAACGCAATCATCGACTAATTCCATATTAATGCTTAATCGGAAATAGTATATTAAATGTTTCTGCTTAAATAAATGCATTTTAAATGCTACTATTTAACATAGTTTGTATTTCGGCAAAATTGAGAACGCATCTCTCTCACGCCGGCGCTCTCTCGCTCTCAGTGCACTGTGCACTGCGCTGCTTTTGCTCTGCCGAATCGCGTGCACATAAAGGAAATGAGGTCAGGGCCGTTTTGCTCACGCTGACTACCCGCAACGCACACACATACACATACAGATCACACATATGGCAAAGCTTTCGCGTTGTTTTGCATTTTGAACAGCGAAAGAAATCGAAACAGTTTTTATCGTTTATAGGTACACAAATTTCGTTTAATCATTAGTAACAAATATATATGCTGTATAAATACGTACTTTAAAAGCTTAACTGTTAATTGTATTTATAAATTTCAACTTAAAACGTAGACAAAATCGAGCACCGTCTAAAAACATCATCATCGGAAATTCATAAGAACACAAATCAAAAGAGAGAACGAGAGACAGAGAGAGAGAACTTAAAAGCTTTACCTGTAAATATTTGAATGGATTGTAGACTCTAGGCACTTGCGGTGTCGGTTAGAATTCAGTTAAGTTGCAGTTAATTAACACAAAGTAGTATAATTATAATTAGTTGGCAAACACATTTGAGGGAGCTTCTCCAAAGTTCACATCATTTTTAGCTACACGGTTTGTAAACAGGCACATTTTGGCTTCGTAATTTGCTTTACAAATATTCTTTGTCAGACCCTCTTTACAAAATGTAAAACGAGTCTAGTATTATTGTGGGACTGTGTGTGCGATTTATCGCTTCATCTTCTCCAGAATGGGCACAACCATATCGAACTTGGGCCGCTTGCCGGGATCCTCGTTCATGCAAATCGAAATGAGTTTGGCCATGTGTGAGGACGTTCCTGGCGATATCTTGACTCTCAATCCTTCCAGCGCAATCTTCATGCCACACTCCATGGGCGACCATTCGGCGAACGGCACTTCGCGTGTCGTCAGCTCCCAGATGAGCACGGCAAAGCTCCACATATCGGATGCCTCCCAGTTGCGATCCGCCGGCTTGCGCTGCAGTGCCTCCGGCGACATCCAGGCCGGCTGATAGATGCGTCCCTTCTCCTGGAACGAGAACTTCGCATCGCCCATGTTGATGCGTGCCGTCAGATCATCGTCGATCATCACATGATGACTGTTCAGATGATATGTGGGTATGATGCGTTCCAGCGAATGCAAGAACGCCATGCCGCGTGCAACGCCCAGGGCAAAATGCACAGCTTGACTGGCGTCCACCACAACGCCTGAGTCGCCGTGCAGCAGATTGAACAACGAAGAGCGTGGCATGAACTGCAAATGGATGAATGATTTATTCGTTGTTGCTGTTGGCACAAACGTTTCGACTCACCTGACTAATGACCACGAGATTGGGCGGTGAGTTGCAGGCACCAATGATGGGCAAAATGTTGGGATGCGAGAAGATGCGCAGCTTGGGGAACTCCTCGTTGAAGTCCCGCGAAATGCGGGACGTGCACTGACGCACAGCCAGAATCTGTAATAGAGAAGGAGTTTAATTAACGTTCGGATCGAAATGTTTATGTAAATATAACAAAGTTGAGAAGCCGATCTTAAACTAAAGCGTATTTTTGTGTAACACAATATGGTTTGGATTGGAAGCTTATAATTTTCTCGCTGAAGCATAACCACCTTACTAAATCCATGACCGTATTCATTAAATGTTTTATGAAAAACATCACATTGTATTTAAATTTAGCTTATTAACTTGTTTCTTAAACGATAATGATTAATTTTAAGTAAATAAATACATTTTAGACCATAATCATTGTTGATACCCAGAAAAAAAAAGTAAATTCAAAATTAATGAGTATTTATGATTTTTCAATTGAATAAAACTAAAGTGTAAATAAATATTTCGGGCTTGTTTGCCTTGTGGTTCTTTTATAGGGATATGAAATACACCTCGAGCACAACACACCCAATTTATACTTTAGTTTTATGTTAAGGGAACTTAAATAATTATAAAAGCTATTTTTTTAATTAAATATATTTTATTTTTGGTATGAAAGACCTGGACCAAAAACGAAGTGTGCACTAACAAGCGTTCCACATTACTTATTGAACTAGAAGCGAAACGCACCACCCTTTATAATAAAATAATGTTTTGGATCGTTAATAAATTCTTCTTTTATAGAAGCATAACAATGATAAATTAGATGAACGTTCCTGAAACCAAACCACAGTTTAGCAATAAAATTCAAAGCCAATTTATAGAAGCTCTGGCTCGGTAGCAACATTATTAAAGGAAGTCAAGACCTGAGCGCTTTTACAACTTAGTTCAACAAATTCGAATCCAACCCACAGTTTCGGAGACTTGCAGCACTACTCACCTTGGCAATCACATCGTTCTTCTGCCAACGACCACGCCAAGTCTCCCCCGAGGGCGTCACAGACACCTTGGTGTGCAGGTCCAGGTCGCCCATGCTGATGCCCTTGAAGCGGGACAAGGTGGCGTCGCGAGAACGCGTCTTCATGCCCAGCCAGCTCTGCTCTTTAAAGCTGATGACCTTCAGCTCCTGGCCGCTCTTCTCGGCCAGATCCTGCATGCGCTTGCCCAGACTCGGCTTGGCCTTGTCCACGGCCGTGTGTCCGTCCTTGTTGGCGATGCTGACCAAGGCACCCGCATTCAGCAGGTCCTCGCAGATGATGTCGTAGCCCCAGAAGCAGGCATAATGCAACGGCGTGTTGCCATGCTCATTCACAGCATTCACATCCGACCGCTCGCGCAGCAACTGCGTGAATGAAGTTGAATTAATATCTGAGTGTGAATGAATAATGATCTTACCATTTGGACAACTTCACGGTGACCGTGGGCGGCTGCCAGGTGGAGGGGAATGTCGTCGCCCATGTTGGTGGCATTGACGCGAGCGCCGCGTTGCAGCAGCGTCTCCACGAGCTTTGCATGCCCCTCCTTGGCCACCCAATGCAGCGGACTGAAGCCATGATCATCACTGCAGCCAGAAAGAGAGCGTGAGACAGAGAGAGAGTGAATACACGCATACATATTGGGTTTGGTTGTTTACACAACATAAGAATAAATCATGACGTCACTGCGTCGTCGTCGTCAATTGGAACTTGCTTATGCGTCGACCAAAATAGCAAATAACTCAATCAATTTGATTGTATTCCAAACCACATGTTCTCATACTGTATATCAGCCCTTTGCATTTGTTTAAGAGTTAATTTATAACTTTATTTACCCCAAATTCATATCATGCTCGGTCTCGTCCAGCCAGAGACGCACTTGAATTGAGTTGCCCTCGCGGCACCAATGAAATATATCCTCCATATTTGCACTACACTCGTTTATTATGCACTTTTTGAGTTGTTTCGAACACGAATTTCACTTAATTTACATTTAAATAGGTTTAAAAACTATAAAATAGCAGCAGTTGTTATGCTTTGCTCTTGTTGTTCTTTCGTTGCTGCAGTGACTGGTCACATTGCTTTTAGCAGTGGCGAAATTTAACAGACTGTAGAGCTGTTAATAACAGTGCGCGGAAAGCTGGTTTTTTAAAACTTACAGTAATTTTCAAAAGTGTTTTTGTTATTGCAATAATACATATATATTTTTTATTATTTTATAGCTATTAGCAGCATGATCACCTTGCAATAATAATTTAAAGTTAACTGCTGTTAAGTGTTATCGGTAGTTACAACAATGTGACCGTCTTGTTGCTATGCTAATCAGCTGTTGTGTTTTCGTTGCGTGGTGAATGCCAAAAACGTGCATTTCGCATACCGCATTTGTTTTTATTTAAAAATTCTGCCTCGTAGTAAAAGTAAAGTAAATATTAAAGTTGCACAATGAAACTTAGCACGTACAATTTCCTCACATCGATGGCCATCAAGGGCGTCAAGGTTGGCTATCCCCTCAAACTGACGGTGAGTTCCACAACGCACTTGATATTGATTGTTTCATGACCTGACCAAATGTTTTGCTGCAGATCAACAAAAAGAATGTGGTGGAAAGCGAATTCAATCCGGTGTTTATAGAGAAGCTACTGCCCAAGCTGGACTGGTCAGCGCTCTACGGCGCTGCACAAGTGGTAAGCAAAGATTTGAATCTTAGCTGCACCGCATCAACTAATCTCCTTGCCTTGCAGGCGGAATGCGCTGAAGACATTCCTCAAGCCCAACCTGAAAACATTGGCGAGAACGAGGCGCTACTGCAGAAGCTCCATCATTTGCTCTTCGAAATCGATGTGCTCGAGGGCCAGCTGGAATGTCCCGAGACAGGTCGCGTGTTTCCCATAACCGACGGCATTCCCAACATGCTGTTGAACGAGGACGAGGTTTGAAACACACGCATATTACTAGGTTTAATTTTAAATATCGATTTATACATAAATACATATATGTTTAGTATATATCTCAAGCTGCAAAAGTTTGTCCAAAAAAATGAATTATAGATTGTTGGATGGCAGACGTGTAAAGTGTGTGTGAATGTGCGCAATATATGCTTAAATATTAACGATTATATGGCTGGAGAGGACTTAAATATTAACGATTAGAGAGTGTCAAGTCTGGGTAACTGGAGGGTGCTTTTCTCATGGCAGTTGCTACGTTGAAAGTGATTTTTGGTTTGGCACACAAAGAGGACGAGGTCCGAGCTCTAATTGCATTTGATGTTGGCGCTCTTGCCGCGAGCATAAATGCTGCCCTTGGCCAGTTCCTGCTTGGCGCCCTTGCACAGCTGCTCATTACGTCCGCCAGCCTTGTAGCCACGTTCGGTGGCGAGCAGCAGATTGGCATCAGCTCCCTGGGCAGCCTGCTTCTGTGTCAGCGCCGTGTTGGGTCCGTTCCAGGTGACATAATCAGCGCTGCAAAGATTTGTATTCAAATAAAACTGCGAGCATTGAAAGGTTGCGAACTTACAGCAGCAGATTCTCGTTTGCGCCTTTGGTGAGCTGTGAATTGGGTCCCAGGCTGGCCATGCGTTCGATGAGCGACTGAAATTCAGCGGATTCGGCATTGGGAGCGTTCTCCAAGTGCGCAGCATGCGGACGATGTCTGCAGTGCAAGAATGAAGTGATTGAATAATTAAATTAATTTCGAATTCGAAGTAAAATGAAAATTGAAATTTTGCAGCATGCGAATCGAACCAAAAATGTAGCTGAAAACATGCAAGATTTGAATTTAAATTTGAATGCATGCGGTAAACGAAACGGGTAAACGGTTATGGGCATACTTCAGTGAACCGGTTTTGGCGCGCACACGACACTCGATGGCCTTCGTTATGGAGCTGTCGGAGGCCGAACCCGAGGCCGAAGCGGTCGCCAGCGATGATGACGTCATTGATGCTGTGTAGGAGGAATAGGAGCTAGCGGTAGGAGCAACGGCATTGCCATGCAAGTAGCCGCTGATGCTATAGTTGTTGCTGTTGTTGCCGCTGTTGCGTGCCAGGATGCGCTTGGTGCTCAGTGGCTCATAGCAAGGACGACTGTCGTCGTCGTCGTCGTGGTCGTGGTCGTGGTGGCTGGGTGACTGAGGTGCGGGTGACGCGTATGAGTGTGTGGAGGACGACTTGGACTTGGACTCTGGCGCCTCCTCCTCCTGCATGGGCGAATTGCTGAGCAGGATCTGTGTGGTGGCCGTGGTGGGCGTGATCAGATTGATGGATGGCAAATGGCGATGCACCTTATGAGGCTTGCTGATGATCATGATGATGATGATGATGATGATTACGATGGTGTTGGGAAGTAGCAAGCAAGCAGTGGCAAGTATAAATGTGATTGTGTGTGTGTGTGTGTGTGGCAGCAACAAAGGTTTACAGAGAAAATATAGGCAATCGATTAACAAAACTGAGAAAGCAGCAGAAGAGGCAGAGGCAGACAGAGAGAGAGAGACAGAGGAGCAGCCTGATAACTGAGGTGGGCTTCTCAATGCCAAAACAGAACAGCGTCTCCCAGCTCCAATCCTGGCTAGCCGACTCACCTGTGCGCCGCGACGCTGCTGTGGCCATCCACCTGCTCCACTTGCAGCAGCTTGCCGCTCCCCTCCTGCGATAGGCTCTTGGGCGTGGCGTGCTTCTTGCTGCGCTGCTCGTCCTCGTCCTGCACAATCTGCAGTATCTGCGTGGCTCGATCCTCGGCATAGTTAACCGACTCCAGAGCCATTAGAATAATACGCTCCGCAATCTGCGGATACTTCTCCTTGAGCAAAGCTTCCACTGGAAAAAAAGTGAGTTTAATATTGCAGTGGATTAATTGAAGAGAAGTCTTCTCACTGTCTGTTTTCTCTGCCACCGTGTACTCCTTGGGACGCAGCGGAATGTGCTGCACGGCCAGCTCGTTGGCTTGCCCCTGATCCTGCCCCAGCTGCGGCGGCCGATTGTTGGGCCTGTGTGGCAGCTGCATGTCGCGCTTCGTGTAGCCTAATGAGATCAGTTTCTCGGAGGCAAACTGCACATTGTTGTCCGCATTGGCCAGGATGTCCAGCAGCAGCATCTCGTCCGCCTTCGGGAATATGTTCTTCATGTATCTGCGAAGTGTGCAGGAGAAATATTAGTCCACATTTAAAAGTACTTTTGTAAGAGAAAAGAAAGCGAGTCTACGAGCCACATCCGAGATGAAAAGCAAACAGCTGTTGAGGCAAAATGTTAATTAACATTCACATGTTGGAAACATTACAATTCACAGCACATAATTGTGTTAAAATACAGGACATTACTGTTAGACTTAAGACTAGCAAATAATGTTAATGGGACGTTGACAGCGAAGTGTATTAGGAATTTTATAAAATTGTGTAAAGACTTTAACAACTACCTTAATGATATATAATCTAATCTCTCAATATAATAGAAATATAAATTAACACTAGCGAATACAGCAGTTTTTAGTGAAGTGCTTAGTTAATCACTTAATCCCTTGGTTATAAAGTTATAGACCATTTAGACCTCAAATAATTTGGATAATAAAAGAGAGGCAAGCAGTAAGAAATTGTGTTAACATAAGCTGAAAATGGATTATTAATGCATATGAGATTATTATGTTATTGGTGTCACAAAATAAGCGTGAACAAAAGCAAAAGCAAATATTTTAAATATATCGAAACCTTTCTGCGATTGAGATTTTGATGCTAGCTTCTTCTGAAGTTATTCACCTATCACCTAGTAAAATAATATTGTCTTTATGAAATTTCGATCAATGTCCTAATTCATTACCAAAAATAACATTAATTCCGCGCACTCCTGCTAAATTAAATTTTCGTAACATACAATAACAAATTCTGTTATTATAACTATAACAGAAAATGTTATCAGGCAATTGAATTACTCCGTTCGGTATTCAATGGGCAAGTTATTGTGCCGTCGAGTGCCTTTCATTATCGAGTTACTTTTAATCTGACATTTGGGCAGCTTAGCTGCTGGGAAACGATTCCCCTTTGTGGCTGCCCTTTAATGGGGGGATAACAGCGCCCCATTAGTTGATTGCTTTTCATCTCATCAGATCTCAGTGCAGATAGCTAGCGATGCCCTTGGCGCACCTCAATTTCATTTTGGGCGACGAGTGCGGCTTCGGCGAGCTGCGCCATTGTGGGGAGCCGTGCAGAGCGACTGCGGCGGTTGCTCCCTGACTCTGTGCCTGACCATGTCCATTGGCAGCTGGGCCACTTTGCATGCTCATGAGACTACCGAGGCGGCCGCCGGGCAGGGGACTTGCCGTGCGGGACTGGGTGACTGTGACCCGGCTAGCGCCCATGTCCAGGCGACGCGCCGGTGGTGTCATATAGAAAGCAGAATTGCTGTGGAACAGATGACGCTGCGCCGGCGGCGTGACAAACGGCCCCGGCATCGTCACCGGATGCTTCTCCACCTGCAAGGCGCTGATAACGACGGCCTCGCGATTGTAGTAGCTACGGTTAGTTAGTAAGCGGGCGTGTGCGAGCGAGTGAATGTGCAACAAGCGGCAGCGTGTGTGGAGATTAGAAATATACGCATACAGTTTATAGTATATATACAGACAGAGAGAGAGAGAGAGACGGAGATTATTAGGCAGGATAACGCAAGCAGAAGTTGGCCAATTCACTTACCGTCGGAGCAGCAGGCGAATGTGATTCTCGTCGGCAGTGGGAAACATGTTTTGTATCTTGGTAACGACGGCATGCGAATCGATTTGCTGCTGATGACTAAACGAGGTCTCCTGGATGGTCGAGCGACGCGACAAGTTGGAGGCCAAACGAGCGCGCTGGAAAGGCAGTGGCGACGACATTTCCTGCGGGATAAACATGACTGTTAGTTGTTCAACTGCTATGCACAGCGAGAAAATGCATGTGCAAAATGCACTGCCACAAATTTGGGTACTAAACATTTTAAATATTCGTAAATCAAGAATAATTGTATTACTTTCAGATTTTAAGTAATTTTGAAAAAATATTAAATAAATATCAAATTTCAAATATATTAAATGATTTAGCCTAAAATCTAGTAGACAATAGCTTAACAGTAAGAAGACTGAAAAGATACCACATTCTCGATCTCCCCGATAAATAAATTCAAAATAACGTAAATATGTAATATATAATAGCAGGGCTCATTGGAAAACTGCTATTTCTGTTAACTTAACATTCCTCATAAAATGTACGTATTGTTTAAATAAATATATTGTAAATAAATAAATAAAATTAAAAAAAAAATTTATATATTTTTAAATTTAAAGCGGATTGAGATCAATTAAGATAATTAAGATTCATGTCCTTAGTATTTCAAGGATTTCTAAACCAAGAATAATTGTTTTTTCTTACGACTTCAAATAATTATAAATCAATAATTACACGACAGCAAACAATGACAAGCTGAATTCTGTTAAATTTCAAGTAATTTTAAATACAGACAAATTCATATTAAATCATATTAATATATGTAGCAATATTGTAATTATGTCTTAATTAAATGAATATGGAAATTTTACACTCTACATTGAATGATAACGAACTAAATGGGCAAGGTAATAAATGATATAATTATAGACAACATTAATTATGTGAATTTCAAGAAATGCATTTTGAAGTGAATATAAAAAATATCATTCACCAAAAGGTTTAATTTACATTTGTTTCCCGCACTAGGTAGACATATGTATATATTGAACTATAAATTGCTAAAAATAATTATTTCATTTTAATAGATTAAAATTGACGGAACTTACAAAATAAATAAAATACAATGTCAACAACAATTCTTTAATTTCCTGCCAATATGAAATGAATTTAATGCATGCATAATTTGTAATAGTATAATTCTATTTAAGTTTCAACTTGAATTAAATGAACGTGTTCTGTGCGTGCATTCTGTAGTTAATTAACCTACCAGTTGTCCTCGCGAGGAGGCCGAGAGCAGTGGACTCGTGGATAGATTGTGCAACGCGGGCTGATGACGTTGCTCGCGCTCCTGGAAGGCGCGCACGGCCGTCAAATTGTTGCTGGGATGGACGACGTGGAAGGGCGAGCCGTGATGCGAGCTCTGCGTCAAGGGCTGTAAATGCATTTGCACAACAAAAAAAGTGCAACATAAAATGTAAATTAATTTGCGGGCAAACGTGAAGCGAACTCACCTGCAGCGGAATGGACTCTGTGGAGCAGCGTTCGTTGTGCAACTGTTTGTAGTTGCGGCCGTTGCGCGGATCCTCCAGCTGCATGGCCTTGGTCAGATAGTTTATGTAATAGCTGCAATGTGGCACACACACAAAATGACTGTCAATTGGGTTGCATCATAAAAGGCAAATCAAAGGCCATAAAAAGGGCCTTCACCCCGACTCAAAAGCTCGGCCAGGGGATAATTTTCAGCAGCGAAATGTTTGTTTGTTGGCTGTTGGTCTGATTGTTGGCTGTTGGCTGGTGGTGAATTTCCTTGGACACATTGATGGCACATTTTGGAAATTTGCGGTTATTTGTGATGCAGGTAAAGGCAAAGGTAAAGGGTAAAGGGTAAAGCGGCACGTGCCAAGTAGCTGCCAAAAGGCAGACATCATCACATCACATTTGACAGCTAATCTTGGCTCTGATTGCAGCTCGACTGGAGACGAGACTTACGGTGGCCAAGTGGCCACTTGAATTTAACGTATGACAGTCGCTGCTTAATTGCACACAGCGTGCAGCACAGTTGAGTGGAGTCGAGAGCACAAGAGTTACAAGACTTTCAGTCTGTCTGGCTTTGCGGAAGTGACACAATTTATGCGTCTAAATGGGGCCAATTGACGTGCTCAGACTCGAGTGCTGTCATAAGCATAATGAATGGCTTTAAAGCGGCACAAATTCCGATCCGACTGTTGTAACGTAATTCCTGGCCATTGATTTTTAGTACAGCCCAAAAGCAGGCTATGCAAATTAGCGTTGTCAGCATTGATTTTCAACGCAGCCCCAAAGTATGCTACGCTTAGCGGATTAAGTCATCAGATACTAGATGTTGCCAGCACCATTTCTGCATCTAATTATAACGTTGCTGTTTAAGGACTTTCGTGCGCAATCAATTCGCAACCCATCCTCCCCCATGTTGTTCTTGTTGCCATGACATTCTCTCGCACACAGCTCGAATGCCGCCGCCTAAAAGCATGCAATGCAAATCGAGCGCGTTCATTGTAAACTGTACACGAAGTTGAATGCGATACGATGGATGGATGTCGTGCATAAATATTTATATTTATATTTATGTTTTTTAAATGCACTTTTGCGCTTACCAGTTGCCCGTTGTCTGATCGTATTTACAGTCCCAGCCGGGCGGCAGCTTCTGGTAGCCACCATGGCCTCCATTGGGCGCGCCACCTGCATCGCTCATCTCGAATCGGGCTGCTCAAATATATCCTTTACGCTTTTTACGGCTTTACGGCGTATTTATATATTTATATTTTTGTTGAATATTTATGGGTATTTAAAGAGGAATTCGCAGCTTGTTTGCCAACTGTCTGCAACCCCGAAAACTTTCTGCTGGATTTGCCCTTGCCACTCGAGCTTTGTAGTTGTTTCTCCTTGTTGTTGGGGGTTGTAAACCACCACCGTGTACACACACACACACACACACACACAAACACTCGCACACACGCACACAGGCAGTCACAACAAGCAGAGTTATTTTTGTTTACAAGGCGCAGCCGGGAAAAAAACACAAAACACGCACACACACACACACACACAGACTCGGAGTCGGCGTGCCGTTAGTGCCAGGATTTATTTATTCCTAGCTGCGTTTTTATTCATATGCTGGCCGTAACCGAGAACCGCGCGTGGCAAGCTTTAGACGTCTACTGACTCGGCCGTCGCGTTAGTCGCGGCTTAGATGCTGTGCGGGAGAGAGCTTTTTTTAATTTGGCGCCAAGCTCCAGTTCGCTCCCAGCAGTGTTGGAAAACGTCGCACATGCTTTTGTGAAAGCTTCAGTCCGGCTTTAGCCTTGCCGGTGCTTTCAGTTTTGAATTGGAGCCCAAAACTTTCTAGTTCAACTTTAAAACAGACTGGTTGCAAAATACAATTAAATACTTGACACAAAATGGCGTTGCCAGTGCCGCAAATACGCATTACGCGTATTACGGATACGTATCTGGAGGATACCCTCGATGAGATGAACAGGGAGCCCGAGAAGCCGCGAAAACCCACAAAGGCCCAGAGGAAAGCGGCTCGCAAAGAGGCCAAGAGACTAGCCAAGGAGGGGGAACAGAAATTAATTCTGCGTGTGAGTAAACAAATATCCTTTATTGTTGCTTAAATGCAACAGATATACGACTTTATGAGGATTTTATGAACTTTCGATAATGAAATAATTACAAAATATCATTTGCGAATTCAATGAAATATCGAAAAATCGACATGTCTTTTATTTTAACGATTAAAAGGCAGCAATTGTTAATTTGGTAATGACTAAAAATTAAAAAAAAAATTTTTTTTAGTTAGAAAAATCAACAACAATGACCAGTAACTGCGAGCGTTTCATGTGCCTTCAATTACGTTGTATTATTAATTGAATAAGTACAAAAACACATTTTTTAAATAATACCAATTTAATTATTTCCAAAATATTAATCTAATTAATGACAATTAAGTGTCAGACGAATTACTAATACAAATGAATTGAATTAAAAATATATATTAAATTATCTATTGTAAATATTTTCCAGATTTTGTATTGAATGACCATACATTTTGCGATTAAATTACTACTTTAATTTTATCACAATATACAGAAATCTTATTCTTCCTTTTCATTGTTATTTGTTTTATCTGCGTCATTAAAATTAATTCTTGAATAACTAATTTGAATAACTCAATCAATTAAGTGCAAACAACAGCAAAAATGTTTTTTTGTATGCCCATTAAGTTATAAAAGTTATATTTTACTACTTTTTGCACATATTGCCAATATACAGATTTTTTTAGCCTTCCGCCTCTTAATTATTTTTATTAGTAACTAGGAATTTACTGCCAAGAGAAATAAAATTGTAATTGCCTCATTATTTAAAAGCAAATAAAATTGTGTACGCAACATGGTTACTAATTGTTACGCTGTTAATTCTTAATTGTTCGACTGCAGCATGCATTGCAAACTGAGCTGGAGCTGGGAAGGCGCATGGAGCTGCGGGGCAGGGAGGAATGGAATGCGATTGCCGAGCAGTTCAAAATTGTCGAGCTGCGAGAGGAGATGGTGCAATGGGGCGAACGTGCCGCGGAGATCATTGAGCGGAAGAACGATCACATCAAGATGCTGATCGACGACATGGCACAAACCCAGGAGCAGCATTCGCGAACCTTCTCGAGAACACTGGAAATAATCGATCACATTGGCGACTGCTATCATGCCATGCTGGAGGGCGGCAAGCGGATGTACGAACAGCAGGCGGAGGATCTGCTCAAGGAGTACTACGACGAAGTGCATCTGCGAACCGAGGAGGTGGAGGCGATGCAGCAGAACAGCGAGAACATCATTCATGCCTCCAATCTGTTCACTCGCGATCAGCTGAAGCTCGACTATCAAATCTATTTGGAGCAGCGCGATCTGTGCGTCAACAAGGAAATCGAAGCACGCTTCCAGATACGCGATCAGGTGGTGAAGAAAATGCTGGACATGCAGCGGCAGCTCAACGACTTTGTCGACTCGCTGCACAGCACCGATCTGGATGCCCACAAGTACGAGCGCATTCGATCGTTGACCGAGCGACAACAGGCGTTTGTGGACGAGACCCGCAAACTGGATGCCGAGGAGATGAGGTGCATCAGTCTGCAGAACGAGACGCAGCGCGAAATGCTGCGCATCGAGGCGGAGAACAACAATACGATCAACGATCTCAAGCTGGAGTACGAGTATTTCGCGAACGTGCGCAAGAAGATCGAGGATCGCATGCACGTGGATCGCATCACAACCCACGAGAAGCTGCGCATCCTCAGCACCGAGTGCTACGACCTCACCAAGGTAATGAATATTCTTTCATATATATTATTATATATATGTATATCCACCTCGCTTCCCTCGCAGAGATTTGAGAAGATCGTGAAGAGTGGCGAACTTTTGCTGGCCTTGTCCATCACCTGCCGCAAGCTGCAAACCGAGTCGGAGAAGATCATTGTGGGCGGCGAGGTTGTCGATGCCGTCGATGTGGGCGATCTGGATGAGAGCTTCACACTCGAATCGCTGGACATCCAGAAGCATGTGGGCGTCACCGAGGAGCAGCTCGTCGAGCTCAACAACAAAATGAAGAACTTCTGGCGTCAACAGGCCATGGCCCAGGCCCAGAATCTGTTGCTGCTCGAGGAGAAGCGCAGGCTGACCGAGGAGAACCAACGCTACATCGACTTCATCAAGTCCATGTCCAAGACTGACAATGCCGAGGAGCTGCGCTCCGCCATGCTCGTCAATCCCTGCATCCAGCCCCCGCCCTTCCTCTTCGACACGCCCTGTCGCGGCTTCAAGCTGCGCATCAAGAAGGAATCCATCACGGCGGGCAAAGACGGACGACGCGCCGCCGCCAACCTCATCCAGGCGGTTGTCCTTGGCACCGAAGTGCCCAGCATGCGGAAGTAGAGAAATGTTAAGTAGATTTAAAGTTAGTTCACAACTTTTTTGGAATATTGCCTGTATAAGTAATATTCCAAAGAAAACAATAACGCACATTCAATAAGGAATCTAGTTCAGAAACCTTTATCTTTTAGGATGTACTTCAGCAAATTGTTCAGTGTATTTTCACTACTTTACTTTGAGATTCTACTCTAAATATTTAAAATGCTCTTCACTATTATCCAAGATGGAACGACATTAACTCGGTTAATACTCCTTTTTGGGTAAAAATCCTGCTATCCCACCACTTGTTAAAATATTCATTACCAGTTCAACATAATACTGAACATCCTGCTATTCCACAATAGTCAAACACAACTTCTCAGCAATCCATACATTTGTTAAAATACTTGTTGTTCGTTATTTATCCAATGCGAATGAAAATGGAGGCTGGTTGAGGTTACTTCAATTAAAGCTAACTTAATTCTATTCATTCATTTTTCCTAGTGCTAGCAAGTTGATTAGCAATCATTATCAAAGTGCCTTTAATCATTTAAAACCTATCCGTCAACGTAGATTATCAAAATATACTTTCACTACTTCCCTCACTCACTTTTCGATAAGTTGGATTAGAATAATCATCTGAACTCCTATATATACGCATATCTGGTATCAATTATCATGTTTGCTAAGCAATAAGAGACAAATACTGATAATCCCGTTACTTAAATGTACTTAAAATGAGTTTCTACATAAAATTTGACAATGACAAAAAAAGAAAACATAATTTTTAAGTAGAGTTTCTGGCAATAAATGTTTCAATGTTTATCCTAAACTTTATCAGCCGAGAAAGATCAATAATATTTGCAAACGAGATAGACAAAACTCATAGAACCTTGAAACTTCTTCAGAAGGGGGAAAAACAAATTATTTCAACTTCATCGTAATACTTTCTCAATCAGCAATTTGAACTCTCTTCGTTTTAAAGCTATATATTTATTTAACGTGATATCTTGGTTCTAGGTGTAAAAAACACATAACATATTGTATACAAAAGTCGAGGACAATTTAGAATTTGGTGACGTGCAAAACGAAGATTTGCATAAGACATTGCTTTGTTAACTAATCTGTAAAGGATTTCAAACTTAGGCACTAATCAAAGTCCTTTGGTCAAGCGAAATGCAGCAGCAGCTTCAGAGTATGGCGTGAAGAGGAAACTGGACGAGCTTGGCTCCCATTTCCGTGTCCTGCTCAGATGAAGCTGAGTGGCTTGATCTTCAGCTTCTCGGCCAGAGCGGAGCAGGTCTTCAGCTGATTCTCCAGATACTGAATGCCGCCAGCCGCGTCCACGGCCTTCATGTTGTTGCCCTCCTTGTCGCCGGCGAGCAGCACGGGTTTGCTGGGATCGGTCTGAAAATATTAAAATGAATTAAATCTAGATCTAAATGGGAAGATGAGTTGTGATGCTTACGGGTGTGACGCCACGCAGACGCGAGTTAAAGTCGCTCATGCGCTCCTCGAAGTCGGGCGCAAAGCAATTGGGATCGACGGCAATGAAGACCTGGCCCAGATCAGCGGCGGAGTTGGCACCAGCGTGCGTCCACTTGCGCACCTGCGTGGAGTACTTGGCGCCGGACATCACGCCGGACATGATGTCCACCATGGCACCGAGGCCGAAGCCCTTGTAGCCCGAGGTCAGCTCAGAGCCGCCCAGCGGCATCAGGCAGCCGGTGGCGAAGCCCAGCTCGGCATCGTTGGTCACATTGCCCTCGGGATCCTGCGCCCAGCCATCGGGCAGTGGAGCGCCCTTCCGGCGCTGTATCTCGATCTTGCCCACAGCCACCGCCGTGGTGGCCATATCGAGCAGGAACTTGTCACCGTTGGCAGCCGGGGCGCCCAGCGAGAGCGGATTGGTGCCCAGGGCCGCCTCCTTGGCGCGCGTGGGCGCCATCAGGGGCGATGTGTTGGTCATGGACATGCCGACGAGTCCCTGATCCATGGCGTGCATGGCATACCAGCCGGCCATGCCGTAGTGATTGGATCCCTTGGCACAGACCCATCCCACGCCCACAGTCTTGGCCTTCTTGATGGCCAGCTCCATGCAGAAGTTGCCCACAACAGCGCCCAAGCCGTTGCGACCATCGACCCAGGCGGTCGAGGGGGTCTCCTTGAGTATTTGCGGCTCGGCGGCGCCGTCGGTTGAGTTGATGGCCAGATCATTGATGTACATCTCGAGGCGATTCATGCCGTGGCTGAAGTGGCCGCGATAGTCGGCGGCCACCAGGAGATCGGCTTGGGCGATGGCGTGCTCCTCGGGCACGTTGACGGCCTTGAAGCAGTCGATCATGAAGCGACGCGACTCGGCGACCGCCACCAGGTTGGCTGAACTGGAGCTCGACATGTTGCGTCTGACGATGGCAAAGTCTACAAAACAAAAGCAGAAACAATTGCTTGAGATACGGGTTTTGGGAACGTTTCGCGTACGCTCGGATTCGCGGCGAGTTTGCGACTGCTTTCGGTTTTTTTTTTGGGCCTGGAGCTTGGCCCTCGAGAATACGACGACAACGCGCCTGTCTAATAATTAATCTAACACACACACACACAGTGACTGGGAGAGAGAGTGAAAGAGGGGAAGAGAGAGCGAAACACTTGGGCTCTATTTTATAATTGTCGTGTTGTTGTTGTTTTTTTTGGCAAACTTGAAATTTCTCATATCGTACTTATTTGCCAGACAAGCAAAAGAGTGAGAGCGAGAGGGCGAGAGGGACACTGATCGCGAGAGAGGAAGAGGAAGCGTGTTTACCGAATACTTATCAGCCTTACCAGGTTACGAGTGTGTGTGCATGTGAGTGTGTGTGTGTGTGTATTGCCTGTCGATGATGTGGAAACTACGCGAACTCACAATCTCTTTATGCTATAGGGCGACGCGGCGCGTGCAACTAGTCGCATTTTTTTTAGAGGCTCCCATAATTTTGGCATTCGATTAGACCCGTCTTTCTGGGTTAATAAGACGTAAACAAGTCCGGCAGCATTAGCATCTCATTTAGAATCGCCACATTTTGGAATACATTTCAAGATAAGTCCCCAAAATAAAAAGATATAAAATCTTTTTACATTTTGCATATTAGACGACTGTCATAGAATGAAAAAAAATGAATTTTTAATTTGTACCTATTATTACTATATCACACAATAAATTGACAAATGTTAATTTAATACTTTTAACTATTCTCTATCTAACATTACCATATTAGTCGACTCTCATAAAGGTTCAAATTACCCCATAGAATGAAAAAAAAATACATTTTAAATTTTTACCTATTATTCCAATATTTATTTAAATAATCTATCTATCTAAAATTACCATATTAGTCGACTGTAATGTTTAACTTACTTTAAATTTTCATTTACTTTATTTATTCATCACTACCACATTTCTCAAGTGTTAAATTACATTGTTTTGATAGGCAAATCTATAAAAAATAATTGCCTTGTTAGTCAACTGTCATTAAATTAAATGATTGTATTTTTAATTGTATTTATTTATTTATTTGTATCCATCAATTCTATATCACACAATGGTCAAGTGATTGATTACATTAACACATGTTAATATTTAGTCAAGTGCAATCAATCAATCATATTGCTGTATAAGTTGAGCTTTATTTATTGAAACTAGTTTTAGAAATTCAGACTATGAAAAGTTAATCCATATTTTACTGAACTGCGCAAAGCAATGATTTCACTTTACACCCAACCAAGCAATTTTAGTGAATTTCTATGTATATTAATTTTAAATTGTTATACATACATATAACTACGTATAACTAACTGAACTTGTAAATCATTCCCAATTCACTTGTAACCAATAGATAATTTCTCAAATGCTCATCAATATTGTAGAATACTTAAAATTTGTAAATATTGAATTATCATTAAAATGCTTTCAATTACTCACAATCTATTTGTCAACCAATGGATCATTTCTCAAGTATTCAGCAATACTGTAAAATCCCCATATCATTAATTTCGATATATTCACTGATTACCAAAATGCTTTCCATCACTCACAATCTATTTGTCAAAGTAATGATCGGAAGAATACAAAAAATACTTTTACTACATTCCTTGGCTGACTTCTTGATGAATTAGCTTATACATATAATATATTTTAATATTTCTAATCGCTCGGGAGATCATTACCCTTAATATATGTATATTTGACAGTCAAGGGTATTTAATTTTCGGCTTTCTGTTTTTAGCTCGCTCGTTAGGGGGCTCGCAGTCTGACTATATAGCAAACAATATATATGTATACCCCTAAAAATATATATGTCGGCTCTGCTCGTGTTCATAAATTATGCATGTGACACGTATACATATTGAGGTGACTGTGAGTGTATCTTAAGTTTCCGAACAACACTCTTGAGAGCGTGTCTATAAAGTGTGGTGTGTGTGTGGGAAGTGGCAACAAGTCGAGTCGACTTGAGTTGAGTTGAGTGTTTGTTGGTAATGACCTTGAACTTCAATTGAGGCATGTGATATGAATGAAATAGTTTAATGGCAATTGATGGATGAATTAATTATGCTGTGGATACGCACTATTGATTAATTGTAGCGGAGAATTCCGGAGCAAAATTATTAATATAGTAGATTACGACTGTTCTGTGCTCTGTTTACTCGGAACATTTGTCATAATATTTACGTGGTATTAGCTTGTTTACATGCGCCACACCCACTCGACTCACACTCGCAGTCCAGCAAGTTTTGTTCTGACCTCACACAACGAAAGCGAAATTTTTATTTGATGGCTGTACAAATATGACTTTGGCCCAGACACCATAATGTACCATATATACGAATGTTAAGCTGATAGCCTTACAAACCTAATCTTATCAACAGCAAATTGGGAGGTTTCCTTATCGAAATAAAAAAAAAACATGGCCTGTTTTATAGATCTTCCAGCAGCTGCTTTCGGTCGTAAAGATTTCTTTTTTTTCTTCTATTAAACAAATATTTATTAGACTTAGCAATCTGCCTAGCAACTTTTTAATAATTTCAAATCACTATATTCAACATTTTTGTATATTTATTTTTCCAACAGCTGCTTCAGATGATAAAAGTTGAAGTGTTATTATTTAAGATAAATATTGAACTAAGGAACCTTTTTAGCTATATTTTAAATTATAATGTGCTGAGCATTTTGAACCATGGGCTTAAAATAAGTCATGGCCATGTTAAGTTTGTCGAATTGTTACACAACGAATTTATAAATAATCAATAGAAAGAATATAATATTTTAGGTCACTTCATTTATTCACAGGATAAATTCATCACAATCTTATTTTAAGTATTACACACATTATTAAAAATTAATAATTGAAATAATATTTAATGACAGTGATTTGATTTTTAACATTTTAGTAATTTTAATTTTAAAAGTTTCTGACCAAAACAGAAAATATTTTCGGATTATTAGCAAGACGTGAATTGAAGTGGTTTAATTTTTAATCTCTTGGCCAGATTTTCGCAAGTTTTCAGCTGATTCTCCAGATACTGAATGCCGCCCGCTTCTTCTACTGCGATTATATTATTTTTCTCCTTGTCACCAGCTAAAAGCACAGGCGAGGAGGGATCAACCTGAAAGAGAACAATATTATAATGAGTAATAATTATTATTAAAGCTCTCCCACTAACCTTTTCTGTGCATCTGAGGCGAGCGTTAAAGTCGCTCAGCCGCTTGTCGAAATCAGGAGCAAAGCAACTGGGGTCGACGGCAATGAAGACGTGGCCCAGATCCGCGGCAATGTCGGCGCCTTGATGCGTCCAGGAGCGCACCTGTGTGGAGTACTTGGCGCCGGCCATGACGCCCGACAGGATGTCCACCATGGCGCCCAGGCCGTAGCCCTTGTACCCCGACGTGGCCTCAGCACCGCCCAGAGGCATCAAACATCCCGTCTTGAAGGCCAGCTCGGCATCCTTGGTCACCTTGCCATCGGGATCCAAGGCCCAGCCAGCGGGTATTGGAGCTGCCTTGCGGCGCTGGATCTCGATCTTGCCCACAGCCACCGCCGTGGTGGCCATGTCCAGTAGGAAGCCATCGCAATTGGCGGCGCTGCCGCCCATCGATATCGGGTTGGTGCCCAGGGCAGCCTTCTTGCCACCCGTGGGTGCCATCAGGGGCGAGGTGTTGGTCATGGACATGCCGACGAGACCCAATTCCATTGCCTTGAGGACATACCAGCCCGCCATGCCGTAGTGATTGGATCCCTTGGCACAGACCCAGCCGACGCCCACATCGAGCGCCTTATCGATGGCCAGATCCATGCAGAAGTTGCCCACAACAGCTCCCAGTCCATTGTGGCCATCCACCCAGGCTGTGGCTTTGGTCTCGCTGAGAATTTCCGGCTCGACGCAGCCGTCGGTGGCATTCTTGTCCAGATCGTTGACGTACATCTCCAGGCGATTCATGCCATGACTAAAGTGTCCACGGATATCCGCACCCACCAGCAACTCGGCTTGGGCCACAGCGTGATCCTTGGGCACTTTGACAGCCTTGAAGCAATCGATCATGAAGCGACGCGATTCTTTAATGGACACCAGCTTTGGCTTCTCTTTGGCTTTCGTTGAACCGCAGCGTTTTTGGCAGGCTAAGGAAGGGTGTCCTTAAGATGACGATCTGACATATTTTACAACGGATATTTAGAGATGGAAGTGTGACACGAAGATAACTCACAAACTACTCATGCACGAATTTTTATTTTTATCAATGATATTATATTTTCTATTTTGAAATCGAGTCCAGAAGTCCGTAACACGACACGAAATAAAATCATTAATTTATTATGTGTCAGTCTATATAAATTTGTGATAATTTTTTTTAATTCGAAAATTAAAATAGACACGCAAATAAATTTCAAACCAAAAGCTGGAATGACGATAAATTATTAATTTGATGCACCCGATGAATAGCATCATATTTGTCGGTCAACCAAAATTATTATGATTACAAGACATATTTAATATTGAAAATTTAAAGAGCAATGCGTGAATAAATTCCAACGATTTTAAATTTTGAATCGATGCCACTCCGTGTGAGTTACGAAGATACTCGAAATGCTAAGCTTATTTTAAAAGGGCACGACTTAGTTCGCATTATTCTAGAGAGTTCTCACCAAAAATAGAAATAAAATCAATATATTCACAGTCATGATGAGAGCTTTACACTCTCGTTTGTTTTGTCGATTAACACAGTGTTATAACGCACCTGAGGTTATGAAATAATAACCAGGTGAAATCTATATACATAAATCTGTCCATATTTATCACACAACATTTGTCATCGCCCGTTTCAACTCGTGTGGAAAAATGATAAAAACGTTAATTGAAGCAAAACGAGTTTTGTTTTGGGGGGAGTCTTGTTAAGCACCGAGAACAAGTGTTTGGGGTGTTCATTTAATGCGCTTTCAATTAGGCAATCAAATTGTCATTAGTAATGCTGGTCCGAACTGGAACAATGAATGAAACCGCAGCTGAATGAAATAATACAAATAAATAAACGATATTTGATGACTAAAAGCTAAATACTCCCATAGTTTATCTGTTATTATTGTGATATATGATCAAATAAATATAAGCAAATTTGAATTTGTTATTATTATCAGCCTATATTTCCTCCTATTAATCAAATGTAATGATACTAAGAAAATTATGAATTTATTTTAATTATCATTTACTTATATTTATAATTGAGGTACTAAGTAAATGTTTTATTTATTTTAATGTAAGACGCTGGAATCCGAACGGTTCAACTTATTGTCATTTATTTATAGCAAAATGTATGTAATTTAATCGTAAAATAAATTACACAAAAATACCAGAAACAGCGACTTATCACTGTCTGATTACAGATAGTATTTAAAGTGAGTTTATGAAAACAGTCGCATTTAAATAATATTTTTTATGGGAAGTAAACTGCATGGCGTCACTGATTATAATACTTATCGCGCAATGACTTCCCCCAGCTGCTGCAAATATTTTTACCTATTTAAGCCAAGCGCGCCCCCTTAAAAATTCAAATTGATTTTATATGTAAACAAAAACTGCCACTTGTTGCGCATTCGCATTCGCATTCGCGTTCGATATTCCCCTTACTTTATAGCGAATCGTTTGTTTTAATTATAAATCTATATACACATATAAGTATACGACTTGTATATATGGTATATAGTAATTTGGCTGACATTGGGCGTGGGCGGCATTCACAATTCGCTACATTCGCGTCGATTCGCGACGATAAGAAGAAACCCGGTGACAGCATTCGATGGCGAGCACGATTCCGAAACGGGTAGAAAATATCGAAAGACTCGCAAACAGGGTTGTCAGCTCGTGAGAAGAGGAAGCCCAGAGATAGGCATATAAATCAGAGTGCACAGATAATAAATAAACAATCGCTGCACGCGTTAATTAGCATAATAAAGCGCAAACTTACCGCTGTAATTTGCATTCGCTTTTGGCTCAATTGCGAATGTTGGTGTTGTTCTTAGAGTTGTTGCTGCTGCTGCAGCTGCGCGCAGACGCCCACAGCATTGTTGTAATTGTTGCTGGCGCCTTTGAAGTGTGTGCATTAACCGCCAAGAGCTGCTGCTGCTGTTCACGGTGTGGGAGTTGGCAGTGATCGCACGACGCGAGCAGCACAATGTCAGCGAAGCCATCGAGAGTTTGTTCAACGCCACCTAAATAGCCCTACCAGCAATTTTAACGGGAAATGTAAAGAGCAATAATTTTAGAACCGAACATTGTCAAATTGTAAATGAAATTGAATATTTTAAATCAACACTATTTTCAATGTCACATTTCGACAGCACTTAGTTTCAGCAACCAAAAATTAATTATTTAGTATTAATTTTATAAATACAAAGATCACGCACTTGGAATAGGCTTAACACCAAAATGATTTATACCAACATAATTATTGTTGGTCAAACTATGCATAACAAGATTTCGACATTTGTCATTTTAAACGTTTTTCTTCAACAAAATTTGTTTATTTTGTGTAATTTAATAACTTTTATTGCATAATCATTATTTTTATCAAAACAAATAAAACTCAAAAATAATGATTTTTCTAAATAACGCAATCGGTATAAACTTAAAAAATAATCAAAACCCAAATAACTATTGTTGCGCGAACTATTTATAATTTTTAATGTTCTTCATCAATAATGGATAATTTTGGTTAATTTAAATAAATAAATACCATATATCTATATTAGAGATTAAGACATTTAAAGCTCAAAAATAATTGTTTAGTATGATTCATATTTTTATTTACTCCAAATAAAAATCTTAGTAAAATAAATTTGATCTATTACCACTACTCTTTTATGAATTATATAACCCAGAAAAAGTTATTTTATTAATTATAAGCGGAAAAAATAAATATCGTAGTTATATTATTTACGTTTTTTTCAAATTATTTTGATATTAAATTACTAAACATTTTAATTTATATGAATTATAAACTTTAACCGTTGCACACACGTTCTTCTATTTATCTGACGCGGAGTGTGTCGCTTAAATTGAAATACAGAAAAGATCAATAACAACAACACGACGCGATGCTACGCGACGATCGTAGAAACAAAGCCCAAAAACAGAAACTAGTTAAAGCAACGTAAGACGAGCACGTAATACAAATAACAACAAGACAACGCGCTACGTAACGTGTGAAGAGGAAGGGAGAGGGAAGCAACAGCCAAACAGCCAAAACAGCTGACGCAGTCGTCGTCGACTTTGCTGCTTGCTGCTTTGCTGTTGCTGTTGCTCTCAACAAGATTTTGTTGTCTGCCTTTTTTTGCCTTGCACTTTTTAGTTATTCGCTGGCCGCGTGTGTTTCAGAACGTTATAACGCGTATCGTAGTTTGTGATTTTGTATTTGGGAGATTTAACGCGTTGTCGAGTCGCATAACAATAATTACCCAACGTATAAAATAGAAGACGAATGTTTATAGCGAGCCGGCAAGCAACACAGCTAACAACACAAATACTACGTAAAGTATTCAAATAATAATGAACACAATACAGACTACGAATCGCAACTAGTTTAAGATTTGCACGCAAACAACTATTTATGTAATTTGCTACAGTAATAATAACAACAACAACCACAACGACGTCGACGACACCACAATGAGCAAAAATCTACGAAAGCTAGCAACAAATCCACAAGACAGCAGAATTATATGCGTTTATTTCGATTTTTTATTTTGTTTTTTTTTGTTCGTCGCTCGTCTCTCGTGCTCGCCGTTTGTGCGTTGCCGTCGGAGCGCCAAGTTGAACTGCCATGAACTGAGTAGATTCGACGACGCTTTGCTATCGCCTCTCCACAAGGCGCTGCGTCGTCGACTGCGACTGTTAATTGAAAGAATAGTGGAAATTTAAATCAAATCCAATTGGATGCGTGCAAATGCGTGCAAGCAAGAAAACAAATGTCGTCCAATTTGTGAGCGAACAAGAGAAAGGGCGCGTGCTTGAAAACAAATTCGACCTTGGCAATTGCACACTGGGGAAATGCTTGCTAATTAATAAGAAAACACTTCACCTTGCAATTTGTTAAAGTTAAGTGTGCCGTTGTGTGATCTTTTTTGCTGTTTTGCAAACATTGTTATGAGAAAAAGCAATTTAATTTGTTTATATTAGCAGACAGTGTTGCGAAGCGCGCGCTTAGCTAAGACACAAACCGCTCACAATAGGAACGCGACTCCTTGGCAGCTCTTCATTTGCATAAATAAATAAATATATAATAAATGCAAATATATATTTATGGAAGTGGATATTTATGTTGCTGCAGTTAAATTGAATAATCACTTTCGCTATTTTTGCATATTCGACTAAAAAGGATATAATGCTGTAATGGCTAGACTTTTACAGCAGCGCTCGGTCAGTGTTGCAAAACGCCCACGCACGAAACTTACGCGCCAACTGCCGCAACTTTGAACTTGCAAAAATCGAAACAAAAAAGCGTATGCGTCATTGTTGATGTTGTCGTTGTCGTCGCCGTTGTTGTTGTTGTTGCTTTGGCGCTCTTCTAACTTAATTTAGTAATTTGTATGCGGTGTATGCTAATATTTAATTTCACCTGCACCATTGTATTCATAATTATTTAAGTCACATTTGCTGTACACGTATGCAAATAACAAATGTCAACGGGTCGCGCGAGTTGTGAGTGATTTCGAATGTATTCGAGTGCTCGCTTGAGTGCCCCTATTAGCACATGCCACTGATTACGGCTGACAGCAGCAGCAGGCAGAATCGGAGTGTCGAGATAGAGGTAGACGTATCGCCTACGCATAGGCACAAAACGCTCTATCGATATGGCTATAGTTTGTTTATCGGCAGCTGAGCAGTTTTATTTTTATGGTCGCCCAGCAAAAGGGCATAACTGTTAAGGAATCTCGACGAGCTCACATTGGTTGTTTTTGGAGTAATTTCGAGACATGCCTGCAGGGGCAAAAACAATAAATTAACAGCAAATAACAAAACAAACAAACGATAACAAACACAAATACACACATACACGTATTTAGGCAATCATATGTCATCATCATCATCATCAGCAGCATGATGGCATATTATAGAACAGCAACAATGCTGAGTCAGAGTTGTCATCCCAATTGGGGCCGACGTCGTCGTCGCTGGACTGCCAGACTGCGACTCAGTCTCCGAGCCAGAGTTGGGCTTTCGCTTGGCACGCTCAGCGCATTCCATTCGAGTGCAGAACGCCGGCGGAGACAGTCGATGAGAGACAACGCGCTACGCCAGCTGTGTGTGTTTGCCAGTCAATTGATTAATAATCACGTCAGGGCGCGGATGGGGATAAGCCCAAAAGTGAACAGAAATCAACAATAACTACATAGCTACTAACTGTGGTAACTTTGTGTGCTAACAACAACCCATCGAAGACGGCGGCTAATTACTTTTGTTTTTCGCTTTTGGTTGTGGCTGTGGTTTTCGGTGCCGTTCTTCTGCCAACTGTTTTTTAGCCCTGGCTAATAGCACACACGCAAACAAAAAAAGAACTAAACTGCAAACAGTTTTCAGTGTGTTTTCGGTTTTGGCCTCGTGAAAGTTTTCTCGCTGCGTGCCACGGGTGAGTACAAAAAATAAGTGTTGAAAATATAAATTCAGTTTCCGTATGTTTGGCATTGAAGTGCGCTGCAATAATTTCACTTAATTGCAGTTAACGAATTACGACAACACACAAAAATGGCCAGCACGAACGTGAAAATCATCGAATCGAAACTCGATCTCTTCCAAGCCCCTCGCAATTATGCACTGGCCCACGCCGTTGAGTCATCGTTCAGTGCAGTCCGCGGCACACTCGCCTGGCAGTTTGCCCTCATCTTCGGCGACGTGGACGAGCTGCGACGCCGCCGGGTGAGCAGCGGGAACTGCGTTGTGCTGGAGCACAATGCACGATTCGTCTACTATCTGGTGACCAAGTCGAATCTCTACGCCGCCAGCACATACGACGATGTCCAAGCGGCGCTAATTTGCCTCAGGGAGCATATGGTAAGTTCACGACTACCGATCATATCTCAATGCGGGGTTTCGCTTGATTATGGAACCCGGAACACATACTTTCAAGTGAATTGAGTACTTTGCCTAATTGCATTTAATAATGAAACTGTACTTAATAGCAGCAATGGTACAGGGTCTCTTGCAGTCAATGAGTTCAGCCAACCTTTCTATACACTTTAATGTCACTAGACAGTTAGTCGCCTTTAACAACACATTTATTAAAAAACCAATAATTAATTCTATATTCTTGATGTCATTTATCCGGTAAAACAGTCGATACCGGTTAGTATCCCAAACAAAGTAGTCACTGAAACAGGAAATCAACCAAAGAAGTTAAGGGTCTTACAAAGCCAATTAAAGGTTCTTTCTTTGTTAGTATCCCAAACTATTATCCACTTGTTAGTATAAGACAGCAAGTATTTACTGACAGGAAATCAATCAGATTTTCTCTTCTTGTTACCCTTTCTTCATGTGCTAGTAGTCTAAACAAAGTAGTCTCTAAAATCTGGAAATCAATAGTAGAAACATCGATTAAATGCAACAGAAAAAGTAGTCTGACACTGATTAAATAATTTATACTTGCTTGTATCCCAAACCTTGTTCTACTTACTCCACTCA
Source organism: Drosophila ustulata (assembly GCA_035047365.1). Classification (NCBI taxonomy): domain Eukaryota; kingdom Metazoa; phylum Arthropoda; class Insecta; order Diptera; family Drosophilidae; genus Drosophila; species Drosophila ustulata. Next base: position 9,056,110 of record JAWNPT010000057.1, on the reverse strand, counting down.
TTAGTATTCTAAACAAAGTAGTCACTGAAACAGAAATCGTATTGAAGAACCTAAAATCAATTGTAGCAACTTCAATACAACTATCCAAAAAGAAAGTAAAGGGTCTTACACAGCCGATTAAATTGTATTTTGCATTTTGATATCTTCACTTGACTCAGCAAATTTATTGTAAATCTAATAATCAATTGTGGCAACTTAAATTCAACTAACCCAAAAAAAAGTAAAGGGTCTTACGCAGCCGCTTAAATCGACCCCACTTTCTGCTCCACTTGTTAGCGTCCCAAACAAGGCAGTCGCCGAAACAGGAAATTTATTGTAGAAGCGAAAATCAATTAAGTTACGCTCAAGACAATGGCCGCGTTAAACGGGAATCAGTCGTTATCATGTCTGAAAGAGCGCACAACAATGCAAAGCAGCCACTTGTTGAACATTGAACAAGCCGAGCGAGGAGGAGATCAACCTGCTGAAGCAGATACCCAATTGATCCACGACCCTCCTCCAACGGATAAAGGCAACTCGAAAATGGAGCTGCTCTTTAGCATCTCCAGATTCATTACGGCCAATGAAAGTGACATTATATTGATGAGCTTGGCCGTGTTTGTGCTGATGTTGGCCATATTTGCCTCTGATTATGTGCGCTATCAGTGGTATGACGAATCTTGATTGGAATTTTAATGTGTTTGGCTAAATCACTTTCTAAAGAAATTGCGAAAAGTTTGTTAACAACATTCCAATCTTAAGCTTGGGCATTAAATCTGTAACATGAGCTCAACATGAATTATCTTTTATTTTGATCAACAAGTTGTTTGAAATCAGCTCCACAAACACTTATTAATTAGCATTTCAAGTAATTAAATTGCAGTTAAGAATTATACCTAAATTCATTTGGATTGTTGATACACTTTTGAATTGCGTTGAGTATTTAAATTTTTTGCTACACTTCGTTTCCACTTGATTGTTGTTTGCTGTTGGTTTATAAAATATTTGATCATCCGATTGTCGACAGTAGTTATCAAGATTGAAAAGATTTTTAAATTGATTCCACAAATATTTAAAAATTGAAATTTCTCAAGTGATATGATTGTTGACAGTATCACGAATGAAAAGATTTTTAAATTTCTTTTCAAAATAATTTATCCATTTAAATTAAAGTGAACAAATTTTCTTGTTGCTCGCCAACAATTTATTAACAATTTCCCTTAGCATAATTTAATGTTGATTACCTTACTTGCTTGATTGTGGTTGAGTGAGGAAATATTTGATCATCTGATTGCAGTTATCACAATTGGAAAGATTTTTAAATGAATTCCAAAATTATATTTAATGAAATGTCTGCCATCATCTATTTGTTGACAGTTATCACGATTGGAAAGATTTTTAAATTAAAAATCGTTTTATTGAAATTTCTGACATCATCTATTTGTTGACAGTTATCACGATTGGAAAGATTTTTATATTCCAAATATAAATATCATCAATCTTTTACATCTTTATACAACGATGGGCAAGACTTTAAATTCAGTTTAAAATTAATTATTGAATTTAATTTATGGTATTTTAAATGCAAGTGAAAAATTGTCTTGTTTGGCTATTGGAATTATTTAAAATTTGGCTTCGCATAATTTGTATACGTCGAGTATACGCACTGTTTGTCACATGTCATTTCATCCGCAATTAAATAAAATTCTTTTTTTTTGTAGCGCAATCATGAAATCACCAAAGTGGCCATGCCACGCATCTGCTGTGGCAACGACGGCCTCGATTGGAAGCAAGTGAAGCGCATTATGCAGCAGATCTTTGCCCACAGCGAGTATCCCATCGAGATACTCGTCTGTGAGTATGACGACATCACCAAAGAGGTGAGTAATTCAGCCGCAAACAGTAAGAAACAAAACAAAACACAAAAAAAAAATAACGAATTATTGTTAATCTCACGTCACATCGCGTTTGCAGCTCGCTGTGCCCAAGTGTCAGATTACCGAGGCCAAGGGAAATTTGTTTAGCGCACCGGAAAACTTTGCGCTCGTGCATTCCGTTAGCGCTGACTTTGCCATGTGTGCCGGCATCAATTTGCAGTTCCGCTGCAAGTTCGGCCATGTGGACGACCTGAAGAAGCAGCAAAAGCACACCGGCAACGTGGCTGTGCTGGAGCAAGGCGGTCGCTTCATCTACAACCTGGTGACCAAGGAGCGGGCACACGAGAAGTGCACCTACACAGCCCTTTACTACGCGCTGCTGGCCATGCGTGAGCACATGGTAAAGTCACAGTTTCTTAAAGTAATCCCACTCTAATTTCTGATTTGTCTCCTCACTTAGCGCGAGCACGGAGTCAGCAAGCTGGCCATACCGCGTCTGGGCTGCGGCATCGATCGGCTCGACTGGCTGCGCGTGCGCAGCTTGTTGGAGCTGGTCTTTGTCGGCGACAGCGTCGATATAATTGCCTTCTTCTATGAGCCGCCCAGCATGGATCGGGACACCATCAAGGTGATGTGCCCCACCTGCCATCACATGAAGCTCATGCACTTGCCGCGCAGCGTCAGTTCGTCCCGCTCCTCGCTCTACAGAGAGAAGACTCCGTTCTGAGCAGCAGGATTAACACTTTAATTATTGTATATATGCAACAAAGTTTATTTATAACACTCTGCGGGTTCGGTTTGCATGGGATTCTATTGGACACAGCACCAGATGCACGCACCGCTACTTAATCTAGTTCGTAAGAGTTTAGAGCACAGGTTAAAGACATATATATATATTTATATTTATCGATATTTATGTAATTTACTTGTACAATGTAAAGCAAATAAAAGACACCGCCAATTGGCTGACAAATATTAAAGCTGTTTACAGAAAAGTTGTTTTTTTGGCATGAATGAATGTATAATTAGTAAATCAGCATGATCCAAAATTGGATTTACCGCCCTCAAAGCTATATTAAATACACGTCTAAGCAAGCTAGCTTGTAACTATATTCAATCGGAATAATTTACTCACAAAAGCATGTATTCTCCGAAACTTTTAGATCTGCGCCAAACATTTCGTCGCGCTTTCGTGCAAAACATGGCTGGCGGGTTTAAACTCACCGAGATCGATGGAGATCTCTTCTCGGCCCCCAAGACGCATTCGCTGGCGCATTGCGTGGGCGCGGATCTCGCCATGGGCGCCGGAATTGCAGTTAAATTCAAGGAAGTCTACGGCAAGGTGGAGGAGCTGCGTGCCCAACAGGTGACCAGCGGTGGAGTGGCTACGCTGAAGGATGCTCAGCGCTACATTTACTATCTGGTGACCAAGCCACAGAGCTGGGGCAAACCCACATACGCCTCGCTGCAGTCATCGCTGGAGCAGATGCGCGAGCACATGGTAAAGTAGACTTTGATGTACAACTTTGCTTAGAATTTACTCTGTTGTTTGCCAGCTAATTTGTTAATTTCTAATCACAACAAAAGCTTGGTTTATTTTTAAATGTTGAGCGCATTTTCACCTTATAGTGCGAATCTTAAGCAGTGCTAATAAAATAAGTAAAATGCCAACTATTCAATTCGTTCACACTTGCTAAACAAAGTCTGCGCATAAATGAAATTTAAACAATATCAAAGAGTCGAAGACTCGTTATTTAGTCTCTTAATTTTATATTTATAGTTAACTTAACTGTATAACGACTTTGCTGAGCTGGTTTCTTTTAAAATGTAATGCGCATTAACAATTTATAATTCAACGCTTCAGTAGCGCTAATAAAATAAGTAAAGTGCCAGCTAGTAATTTGTCTCACACTTGCTAAACAAGAGCTAAACTGTTAATACTATTCTTACCTTTTTATAAATTATACACCAGGTGAAGAACGAGATTGATAAGCTGGCCATACCCCGCATTGGCTGCGGCATCGATGGCCTGGAATGGGACAAGGTCAGCGCATTGCTGAACCAAGTCTTTGGCCAGGAGCAGGTGGAGATTGTTGTCTACAACTACGTGCCGCCGCAATAGAAACGCTTTGCAATTAATTACACTGCCTGTTTATTTTGTTGTAGTTGTGCCTGGCACATAATTATACACGACCAGCTCAACGGCATCTGCCTCAAATATCTCACAGAGCATGTCTTTTACTTTGGGCCAATTGAGGCCGTCCAAGCCGCAACCGATGCGAGGCAGCGCCAATTTGTGCACCTCATGTTTTAGCTGTGAAGGAAATTGAGGGGTTAGGGCATTATAGATTAAGTATATAGTAGGTTCACCTACCATGTGCTCTCTCATGGCGACCAGGGAGCTGTGCAGCAATTGATAAGTTGGCTTGCCCCAGCTGCTCTGCTTGGTGATCAGATTGTAGATGTAACGTCCTTGATGCTTCAATATGGCCACGCCGCCGGGCTGCACCTTCTGCTGCTGCAGCGCAGCCATTTGGCCAAATTTGTTGCTGCAAGCCAGTATTATATTTATAAAATTAAAGAAACCAATAAACTGTGCTTACCGAAATTTTACCGCTATTCCTTTGCCCATACGCAAGTCGGCGGCGACGCAATGGCACATTGCATAATCGGCGCCCGCGCTAAACAAGTCGCCATTGACTTCCTTGATGTTAAAACTTGTCATTTTCATTAAATATTTCCTGCTTTCAATAAAACAAGCTGCTCAAATTCTATTTCCAAAATTGCCGCGCGAAAGCACGCACAAACGTTGACAAGCGAATGGCAAAAACGATCTGAACGGTGCTGTAAAATGAGTGAGTTGAGCAGTGTTGCATAAGTGCCGACTGTGCATTTAAATCAAAGCTTAGTTAATTTTTTATTTGCAATTAAGTCAGCAATGCAGCAATTGCAACTATTTTTAGTGGTTTGTTAACTTAGGTTACATTTTATAGAGGAAAGCAATAATTGTATTGTAGAAACAGTTTTGTTTTGTATGAACAGCTGTTTGCGTGGTAACTGAAAAATACCCGCAGCTGATTACCAAATTTGTAGTTTGCACTTTTAGATAATGTTTTTATAGCGTTTAACTTCGCTTCCACTGATCTAAATGAGTTTTATTTTCAAATTTGTTGCTGCAATCATACGCAAAATGCTGGAGCTGCTGCAAATCGGAGGCAAACTAACGCACACGCTAAGTATCTATGTGAAAACCAACACGGGACGCACGCTGTCCGTCAACCTGGAACCGCAATGGGACATCAAGAACGTCAAGGAGCTGGTGGCGCCACAGCTGGGCCTGCAGCCGGACGAGGTGAAGATCATATTTGCGGGGAAGGAGCTGAGCGATGCGACCACCATTGAGGTAAATGCACAATCGCCGAAGAATTATAGCTAACCTACAATCAGTTTGTGTAGCAATGTGATCTGGGGCAGCAGAGTGTGCTGCATGCCATACGCTTGCGTCCCCCGCTGCAGCGCGGGGAGCGTGAGCGTCAGGCCAGCACACTGATGGAGGAGGAGCCCCCCGGTGGCGAGGAGCAGCCATCGAAGCCGCTCAACGAAACGCTGCTCGATCTGCAGCTGGAAAGTGAGGAGCGTCTCAACATCACTGACGAGGGTAAGACGATCCGTTAACTCAATTAGAACTTGTTCTAATCTTATTCTACTCCAGAGCGCGTCCGTGCCAAGGCTCATTTCTTTGTGCATTGCGGCCAATGCAACAAGTTGTGCAAGGGAAAGCTGCGTGTGAGATGCGCTCTGTGCAAGGGCGGCGCCTTCATGGTGCATCGTGATCCCGAGTGCTGGGACGATGTGCTGAAGCCGCGTCGCATACGCGGCCACTGCGAGAGCCTGGAGATTGCCTGTGTGGACAACGCTGCTGGGGATCTGCCCTTTGCCGAGTTCTATTTCAAGTGCGCCGAGCATGTTTCGGGGGGCGAAAAAGATTTTGCAGTGCCCCTAAATCTGATAAAGAATAACATCAAAGATGTGCCATGTTTGGCCTGCACAGAAGTCAGGTATTCACAGCTTTCCCCCGAGTTTTTTCAATCTACTTACTTTGATTTATTTTGCCAGCGAAACAGTTTTGGTTTTTCCTTGCGCCTCGCAGCACGTCACCTGCATCGATTGCTTCCGCGACTATTGTCGCTCCCGTCTAAGCGAACGCCAGTTTATGCCGCACCCAGACTTCGGCTATACGCTGCCCTGTCCCGCTGGCTGTGAGCATTCATTCATCGAGGAAATCCATCATTTCAAGCTGCTCTCTCGCGAAGAGTACGAGCGCTATCAGCGCTTTGCCACCGAGGAGTTTGTGCTGCAGGCCGGCGGCGTTCTCTGTCCACAGCCGGGCTGTGGCATGGGCTTGCTGGTGGAACCGGATTGTCGCAAAGTCACCTGCCAGAGCGGCTGTGGCTACGTCTTCTGTCGCAATTGCCTGCAAGGCTATCACATTGGTGAATGCTTCCCCGAGGGCGCCGCTGGTAATGCTCCCAAGTCCTGCGACTACACTGTGGATCCCAATGTGAGTAACAATTGTATTGTGTAAACCTTGTAAACCTAATAATATTGTTTATCTGCCAGCGCGCTGCCGAAGCTCGTTGGGACGAGGCCAGCAATGTGACCATCAAAGTCAGCACCAAACCCTGCCCCAAGTGTCGCACGCCCACGGAACGTGATGGTAAGCAAACAAATTGTACCTTGTATCCAATCGGAAGAAGGGTATTTGGTTTTGGCAGGCAATTTAAGGCATCATCCATATGTCTGGTTGGGCGACAGAGCGCTAAAACTAGCAAAGTTATGGAAAATCTTTCTTATAAGTTTCACGCAAATTAAGTTTCATTTAGAATTAGGTCACGTCCCGCTACGCCTTTCAAAATTAAACCTATAATTGAAATTATAGTCGCTTAGAATTTGTATACAATGACAATCACATACTTTATGGTTTACAATAATTTTTGTTATGTACCATATTTTTATTAATTTATTATGCCTCATTTTCTCTTATAATTATATCTAGTATGTTTATCAATATAGTTACAGAGTTCAGCAGCTTTTCAATTGAAAAATGTTTAGCTATTTTTGTCTTTTTAAATGAGTTTTTTAGGACAATATATACATAGGTACAATTTATTTTATTTGCAATATACAATATTGCTTACAATAATGCTTACAAAATTAATATAGCTTATTTTTGATAGAGTGCCTTTTATTTTATATGTATTTAGAAAGAACTAACGCATATATGGCGGTCAAACACACTCCGCTGTAACGTGCTTACATGTTACAGCATCATTTCTTATGTCGCTGAAATTCGATTGCAATCTTTTGTTCACAGGTGGCTGCATGCACATGGTCTGCACACGCGCTGGCTGCGGCTTCGAGTGGTGTTGGGTCTGCCAAACCGAATGGACGCGTGACTGTATGGGAGCCCATTGGTTTGGTTAAGTGAAGCATTTGTGCGCTTCATGATGACGAAGATGATGATGATGCAAGTAGAATGAACTGGATTTAATCTTTCGTTTATTTTGTTGACTATTCTGTAAAACGTTTTTTTTGCCTGTATGAAAGACTGTTAAAGTAACTAAAAGTTAAATTTGTAAAATTATTAATAAAACAAGAGCAGCTCGAACATGAGACTTATGGAACAACTTGGAATGTGCTTATTTAATTGAAGTAAATTATGTTATTTTTGAAAATTAATTACATTTTTTTTTTGGTACAAGTTTACTATTCATGTGTTAAGCATATTTAAAATTTGTTTTTAAATTTCTTTCGCAACTACAATGCAAAATCTGCTCTATACATTTCTCTAAATTTGATATTTATTACATTTTTGTTACTCTCATCAAAATTGCAATATTTGGCAAGAGTTTAGGTCATCTAGTCCTAAGGGATTCACGGCTGTGAGCTGTGGCCCACACCCTGTATCTCGTCTACAGAATCAATAACAAAAACACCCTTGACTGTGTGCGCCTAACTGGTTATCCCCAGTACCCCCCTTCTATTCCCATTCGCATTCACATTCCCACCATCCTACCCCACTGTGTTCTAGCGTTGCGTGCGCACGCTTTGTTTACGTTTTTTTTTTGTTTCGTGTTCAGTTCCTTTTCAATTCCGCCGCATCGTTGTCACCCGCAATGTTTTGGAGGCTTTGCTTTGCTGTGTGTTGACTGCGAAAACCGCAAAACACACAACACGTGCATCCAGCGAGAGTGAGCGCGAGAGCAACAACACAGAACGAAAGAGAGCGCAAGTCAGCAGTAAGCTCTTGAGCTCTCTCTTGCTAACGCACTCTCGCTCTCTCTCCCAGATTCAATCAATATTAATGGCGCGTATTGACTGCGTGTGTGTGTCTGAGTGTAAGTGCATTTGTGTGACTGTTTACCTTTAGCGGCAATGGATAATATTATTTTTGGCTCATCGATTTTGCTTATCGGTCAAGCAGCGACTTGCCATCGAAGGCTGCGCCGTAATGTAGGCTATAGTTTATAGTATCTATTATCCGGGCACATCAATAAAGCAGGCGCATACATACCCATTGATAACATGACCAGCACTGAACCAGGGAAACCCCCTGCAACGCTTTGCCGTCTCGCGTGCGCACTCGCTCTCTCTCTCTCTCTCTCTCTGCGGCCAGGAGCTCTCTGTTTTTGTTCGGTTTCTGTTTTGTGCTCTAATTCGTAAGCAAAGTAAATGAAATTTACAAATACCATTTGCCAGCGATAGAGAGAGAGCCGCCCCATTGCAATTGCCAAATGCGCGCGTTCCCTCTCTCGCTCTCTCCCTCCTTCGCTGCCGTCTCACCGAACCCAACGAAAGCTCGCGCTCGCCTCGCAGCTCGTGAAAAGGCAGCGCGTGTGTCGTGTGTGGGCAGGTTGCCCATCAAATCGGGTCACATAGTTTGCGCTGGGTTCCCAGTGCAGCGCAGTCGCTTCGTGTTTTCCTTTTTTTTTTTTGTGTTGCCCTTCTTCTTCTCTTTGCTTTGTGTGTTGCTCGCCTTGTTGTGTGTTTTGGCCCCTGTTGTTGTTTCGCTGCTTTTTCGCCGCCGTCTTTTGCCAGTTTTTCTTCTTTGTACAATTTTCGGGGGTACAACGACGATGGCGATGGCGACAACGACGCCGTTGAGGCTCTCGGTGTATAAATGGTAGCGCGCCAGCCGTATCGCATTTCAGTCTATGTTGGACTTTGGCGCGCGTCGCACACACTGCGTATACGTAACGCAGCAATTCAAGGGTTAATCAGTCGGCACTTGCCCATTCTGAGTCTCTCACAGCTCACGCTGTGCAAGTGAGTCGAGTGCGTGAGTGTGAATGTGAATGTGAGTGCGTCTACAGAATTTTGCACTTTTGATCGTTTGCTGCGTAGCCTCTCTTCGATTTTTTGCGCGTGAGTGCAAAGAGTGTCGGAATGAGAGTGTCTGTGTGTGAGTGTGCTTTGGTATTCGCCAAATCAAAATTTGAATTTTGAGCGCAACACTGCGAATGTAACGGTATTTTTCAAATCGATTGCAAATCCTGTGAAACGTTCAAGCAAAAGTGGAAAATCAAACTACAGTTAAAAGTAAATCAATATAGTGAAAACTAAATTAAATAATAATTGCAAATTGCATTTCAAGTGACTAAAAAAATTACATTGAATTTAAATTAATGACTAGTGAAAATATACTCATCATAAATTGCAATTTTAAAAAATTATAGGTAAATATTTAACATAAGAATTTATATATACCTTTGTACTGCCAGAAAAGATAAGAATTCATATCTCTTAAAAATCATTGGAAATCTTTTTACTGCCAGAAAATCAAAAGTTAATTTAATATGTCATATTATCCCTACTCCTTCAAATTGTCACGCACTTACCCCAATTATTGCAAAGTATCCGCACGCATAACAACAACAACAAAACACAAATAAACACAACAAACGAGTGCAATACGCATGAATCTCTCAATTAAAATTGCATTAAAAAAACTTGCAGCATACTTTCAGGCATTGTCAATATTTGCAAGCTCAAGTGCGCTGCGTCAGGGCGCTCGCATATTGTGACGTATGTACAACGACGTCAACGTAATAATTACTATGTAAAAGTACGCATGTAAGTGTGTGTGTGTGTGTGTGTGCAATATGTCACATACAGGCTCGCATGATTGTATGTGTACACTAGAAGCTCAACCGCTGCTGCTGCGAAGTGAAACTGTTAAAACGTAGAGAGCATAGCAAAGAATTAATGAAGCTGCGCTCTGTAAGTTGACTCGTCTCCATCTCTGACTCTGACTCTGACTCTGACTCAGAGTCAACTGCTCTGTGTTTTTATTGATTTATATGCGCTGGAACTGGGCGGCTGTTGCTGCCCCCAAAACAGTGCGATACACACAGCATCGCAGCACCATAGCATCTCTCCAGCCCCATGCCCCAAAAAAATGAGAAAAAAACCCAACTTCCATTTCCTGTGTGTTCACTTGCAAGGCATGAGCGTGAGAGAGAGAGGGACAGCTGCCAAATGCTGAGCCTGATTGCATTTGCCCAACATATTTTTGGGGTCTGCTCAATTCATGTGCGTCTTCCACACGCACTCATCATAACCCTTTGCAATGCTGCCTGCCCGCCTGCTTAAGTGACATAGCGACAAAAAGCTCGCTCTCTGCCGGTCCAAACAGTCGCTCTCTTTAGAGCTTTTGCGCTCTCTGCGCTCAGCGCGTGTTTACATTTACATTGATTATGTTATCCAGCGCGTGGCTGCTAATAGAGTTGCTGCCAAACCCGCCCACCGTCCCACGGCCCTTACCTTGGATGCTCCCCTGTTGCCTGCTGAATTTGCTAATTTGTTCTGCAGCAGGCAGCAGGACATCGGCGAACTTCAGGCCAATCAATAAACTTTTGCTGACGACGCTCCCAACTTATCAATCGCTTTTTGTGTTTTTTTTGCAAAACAAAAAAAAGTACAAACAAAAACCCATTTTTATTAATCAATAAACGGCACACGCCAGGCGCAAGCTCCCGCACAAGCACCCACACACAAACACCCGCTCACTTACACACTCACACCCACACTCTTGCATTGTTACTGCTGCTGCTGCTGCAAGACTTTGGCGCTGGCTCCTGGTCCGGCATTCAATTGAATCCCCCTCGCTCGCTCTCTCTCTCTCTCCCTCTGTATCTGCCTCCCACACTCTCTCTCCTTGCATATGTGCACTTTTGTGGCTCATTAACGGTTTGCGTGTGACCATATATGCATATGCATGTGTGTGTGTGTGAGTGCGGTGCAAGGCTCGCTCGATAAGTTGAGTGGCTTGGCTTGGGGTGTTACTGTTGCTGTTGCTGCCATTGCGTGAGTGCAAAACAAACAACGTTTTGCGGCTGGGCTCATTATGAGCAGCCTACCACAACTGCACATCCCGAACACACACACAAAATTGCAGGCATCCATCATCCATCATCTTAAACAAGCGCATCACATTTCATGCAGAACATTTCTGACAGGCTTAAGCATCAGCAAAACGTTTAGCTTAACTGCAGCTACAAATTAAGACAGAACGGAGATAGAGATAGATAAAGAGAGAAAGCGAGCGAAGCTATTGCCATGCATTGCAATGCATCTGGCAGATTCATTCATGAAAATTTCATTGCATACTTTGCGGCATTTGCTTCAAATGCGATTTGCTGTTAAGTTGTTTGAATTAAACAGCATTACATATGTAATTAACAGTCGAGGACTTTCTGTTAAGCTGTTTGAATCTGTTATTAACAGTTGGCAGTTGCATTTTTAAACATTTATGTTACTTAGGTCAATAATTGAGGAACTGAATTTAATGTGAGCACGTTGTTATGGTACGAAATAGTTTTAAAAAAAGTAAATTAAAAAAGGAAAATTATTTAAGGCTTTGCGTCGCCTGCTGGCAATTTGATATCAAATATGCAGGCATTAAGTGCACGCCACACGTAGCATTCGATATTAAAAGTGACTTTGTGTACTCACAGGATAAAGCGGCAACTGCAAGTGTAGGCGACCAGGCTAAAAAAAAAGCGGATAGCAAAGGATTTGCAAGACAAGAAGAACACGAAAACGGAAGGAAAAGGAAAATCAATAATAGACACATGTAAGAGGATACGGCGCGCCATTGACCACGGACGACGCAATATGGCCGCTACCACAACAGCAACAACAGCAACAATAACGAACCGGACGGCGCAGTCAACTTTGCCATTGTTATTATTACTGTTGTTGCCACTGCGCTGCCTCAAGTAAGTTTGCGCAGGACAGCAAATACGTAGAAATGTCGGATAGATACGCCGCCAGCTACTACGAGCAACTGCATCCGGCTCAAGCGCAGGCGCAGGCGCAAGCAGCCATGTCGCACTACGGCCCGCCCAGCTACCGCAACGCTGCCTACGCGACCAGCGGGAACGGCAGCGGCAACTACGGCAGTCCCTATGGCTATGGCAGTCCCTATGCGGCGGGCAACAGCGCCTCGTATATGCCCAACTACTATCGCTATGCGCCCTACGCTTCCCCACACTACAGTCAGCCAGCGCATCCATCGCATCACCAGCAGCAACATGCCGGCTTGTTCACGCCCGCTGGCCAGCAGCTGATACCCTCCAGCGTGCTGCATTATCCGCCACGCTCGCATCCGCATCCGCAGCATCATCCGCATCACGTTGCCCAGCAGCAGACGCAGCCGCTTCCGCATCACGCCTACCAGCAGCAGCAGCAACAGTTGCCGCCAAGTGCCATCTATGAGCAGCCGCCGCCTGCCTTGTACAGTGCTTCCTCCTACGGACAGTCGCGAGGCTTCAGCGCCTATCAGAGCTCCTCAAGCACGCACTATGCGCCGCCTGGTCGCTCCACAACGCCAGCGCCCAATCGCACTGTGCTGCCGCCAAATTATCTCGAGCCCATGCGCAACAGCTTCACGGATCAGCAGCAACATCAACAACAGTTGCCGCCGGCCACGCCAAAGCTGGAGGAGCCGCTGCCAGAGCTGAAGCTGGAGCACGATGCGGACGCCGCTTCGCCAGCTCAAAGGTTAACGACGTCACCGCCTTTGATTAGCGCCACGGGCACGGACAGCGGCATCAGCAATTGCAGCACACGCGCTCGCAGCGACAGCAGTCAGAGCACGCCCGTCTACAGTGGCGAGTATCCAGTCAACATGTCCGTGGAGTCCGCCTCCTGTGTCTCCTATCATTGCTCTGCCGATGGCCGCGACTACGACGAGGAGCAACAACAGCAGCAACAACAACAGCAACAGCAGCAGCAACAGCAGCAGCAACATCAGTCCCAGCAGCAGCAGCAGCTGGAGTCGGAGGAGCCGAGGACAGGCAGCGTATCCGGTAAGTTTTGTCGCCATTTGCATTACACTCTATTTAATTCACAATTATGCAAAAGGGACAGTGCAAGCGTTGGATGGCATGGGTGGGCGTGTGGGCGGGGCAGTTATTCGAAATTTATGCAAACATATGTCAGGCTAGATTATGTAACAAGTATTAATGCCCCGATGTGGAGTGGAGGGCTTGGGATTCAAAGCGACACCAGAGCTCTGCAGCACTCCTAAGTGGGCAACTGACTTTTGGCACCGTGGAACCAAACTGCACACAGAGTGCTGTCTGTTATGAGCATTTATTTTTAACAGTGGTACATTCCTTTGCTTGCTGTTACCAGCCACGTTAACAGTGATTTTACATAACAGCTTTAGTAACAGCAATAGCTGTTTAACAGCTTGTATTATTAATGTTAACAGCTGCAATGCAAATTATGGAATATTACGAATTTAAAATTAAAATTTTTATATAAAATATTTCATTTAATATAGATTTTAATTTAATGAATATACGGATTTTATCATATTTTTTTATAATAACAGAATAATGTTTTAATAATTCAAAATAATTACTTAAATTAAAATAGCAACAAATCCGGAAAAAGGTTTTTATTACATTAAATTATACATAATTTGTGCTATTATTATTTTTGTTTAGCATTCAACATTACTTTTATTATTGTTTTTTCTGACAATTTATCATATGTTTTTTTATGCAAAAAGGATATGGTGTAAGTTATCAGCATTAATTTTATTATTTACATTTTGTTGTTGTTAAATAATTCGACTTTTTTTTGTGCAATTGTACAAAATATTTTGATAATTTTATATTTATTCATTTATCTACTTTAAACAATTATAATCTTTTATAAATCAAGTTAACAGCTCATAACTTACCTTAACATTTTCTACTGCTGTTAAACTGAGTTGGGTGAAACATGGCCATTAACTTGATAATATTTATAAGGCATTTATTATGCAGATGTCTCCATCAGGTGTGCTTAACCTTTGATTAAATTCATTAATCAAGTGCGCGGCAACTGATTAATAAATTATGTATTGTAGCTGGGTGTCTCGTCAATAGTGTTTGAAGCCTGACCAACATCTGGGTCGATCACAATTCACTGCGATACCACTGTAGCTGGGGGACACTTGGCTTGTACCTCATTGCGTATGCTTGATTTTGCATGCAAATGAATGCAAAGACTGTCCATTTGAGTCGCCATCAACGTCGTCAGCTTCGTCCCTGACAAGCGGCCGTCTGTCAGTTGGCGGCAACGGCGGCGGCGACGGCGGCGTTTCAGCTATTTGCAAAGCGACAAACCAACAAACCGGCAAAACTGGGCAAAGCAAAGGACAGGCGGAGGAGTCGACATTTTGCAAACACTCAACCAATCAGCGTTGGTTAACTGCTGAAATGCTTCCGCTTCCTGTCGACCTGACTTAGCACAAGCCCCACAAGCGACAATGGGCGGTGTGGGCGGATTTGCCGTTGCCGTAGCTGTGACGCGCCTACGTCATGTTGCTTTAAAGGACTTGAAAATTAGCTGTCTATTTAGGCACGCAAAGGGGCCTGAATCGGAGGAGCGAGTTTTGCTTTTTGATGAGTTGCTTTTGGATTTTGCTTTTTACTTTTCAACATGCTGTGTGGGGGCGAGTGTGCGAATCAATAAGTTACCTTTTTGATGTCGCTGAGAGACTAAACTCCCACACAGACCCGAGCATGGAAGGTGTAAATTGTATACACACACACACACACACACACACACACTGGCTCGCACACACGCAAAGTTGGCATTGCCATCCCTTGTTGGTAATACCGACATATGACAGCTTTTCTAAATATTTCGTAATGTAAACGAGACTTGTGGGCAATGCCATCCTTATCAATGGGCACTCGACTTATACACACACACACACACTCGATGGGGTGTTTAAGTTGAGTGTGTGTGTGTGTGTGTGTGTTGGCGTGGAATGTCATCACAGCCGAGCATGTAAATGAACTTTACAACGCAATGTGGTGGGTTGCTTTAGCCGCTGTTTGCCCAACAAACACACACACACTGTGAACACTGTGAACACTCTGAACACCCTGAACACTAAACACTGAAGAGTCACCCTGGAGCACTCGCTGCCTGCAATGTTTGTGCAAAGCCAGCCAGCATTGACGCAAAAATCAATGTACGTTATGACGAATCGACACACTGAGGCAGCGTCCAACACCTGCAACGCAAACTGCTGCAAGTGCAGCCAAAGCTTACGGCTCTAGCTCTGGAATGCTTGTAGTAAGTTTATCTGGCAGGATAGCTGCAAAATACTATCAGAAAAAGGATAAGCTTTTGCAACAGTTCTCTGATAAAATAACTGAAATTTACATGCACTATAATGTAGATAATTGCAACTGCCTTAAATTGCACTTTGAAGTCGGATTGCATAAATTAAAGTAAAAATATGCTTTATAATAAATTTAATTTTATCCTAATCAGATGTAAAAAATATACCATAAACTTACATTTTAAAGCGAGTTGTTAGCTGAATATTAGTTATTATATTATTTAGTATGCGAAATAATAAATATACCTTTTCGAAAATAAGAAATAAAAATATTTAAAAAAAATATATAAATAAATAAATATAAATCCCAATTCTTAACAAATTAAAATTAAAAAAAAAAATAAAAATAAAAAAATAATAATTAAAAAAAATATATAAATAAATATTAATCTCAATACCTCTCTTCCAAAACATATTACACAAAATAATTTACTTATAAATAAAATTCTTGTATATTCAGCTAAAAATTTAAGGCCAAATACTAATAAATAATGCAAACATTGGAAATTCTCGACATTATTATTATTGCATTATTTTCAAAGTTCGATGGCTTGAATGAAAAGCAGCCTTCACCTCAGCTTTGAGTAAATAGACTTGCTGGTTAAACTTTTAGATCAATCAATAAATTAAATAATGTTGACACCGTCAGCTATCAGTCAGGCATTGTTAATAATTGATTTGTTTGTCGCGAATGCCACCAGAATAACATTAACAACAATACCAAAAAAAAGACAAAGTCAAATATCGCGGGCCACAACAAAAAGACGTAAATATTGCAGGCGCTGTCGCATGCGCTATAGTTTTTTATATTCCTCCGACATTGCTGCGCACGCAAACTATTGCAAGTATTCAAATGTGTGTGTGTGTGTGTGTGTGTGCTGAACACGTTCAACAAGTGCATGTTGGTGAGCTGCTCTCTCGCTCTCTCTCTCTTTTGGGGCGCTCTCTTTGCCAACCCCAAAAAAGCAGCAGAAACTGATAAGAGTGTGCAAAAAAATAAATAAAAGGGAAGGGAAATCGAGAGGAAAATGGGCAGCAGCAAAAAATGTGGCGTTGGTCAAAACGCGACTTTTCGACTTTTTAACCCTTGATGGCCGTCTGCACGCATGACAAAGTAATTACCAACGCCTCGCCCGACAAATAGGAATAATACAAAATATATATACTCCTACAAAAAACAGACAAAAATCTTTATTGATTTTCTTTGCGCTTGGGCGCCTTTTTTCTCGCTAATTTTCCAGATGACATAAGCGCGACAGCAGCGCAGTTGACGCCAGCGACGACAGCAGCAACAGCGAGCAGTGCGAACGATATTGATAAGGCGGCAACAGCAGAGGCAGCAACACCAACAACAACGACTGAAGCGGAGGCGGTGGTGGAGGCGGTGGCAAGCGAAGAGCAGTCGGATGTTGTGAGGCGTGCGGAAATCAATTTGGCGAAGCCCAACAAGGAGGCAACAACAAAATTACCGCCACAGGATATTGCCGAGCAACAGCAGCAGCAGCAGCAGCCAGCGACTAATCAAATAAACGAGGATGCAGCTGAGCATGGGGTAAGTGACGCCGCAAATGACAAATTAAAACTGCAACAGCGGGGCATGAATGCTGCCTCTAATTAAGAGGCAGCCAGGTGACAAGAGAGCCGAGCAGAGCGAGCTGCGAATTAGGCCAAAGCATCCATAAACCGACAGCCTGATAATGACTGACGAGCAGCAGAAGACGACAATGATGCCACAGCAGCAGCAGCAGCAGCAGACAACAAAAAAAGAGCAGAGCAAAAGCGAAATGCGTTTAGCTCCATCGACCGGCTTTCTAGGCAGCAGTAACAAACCCGAGAGAGCCAAAGAGAGAGCGAGAGCGAGTGAGAAAAGTCGCTTCTCTTTGCCGGAAGCCTTTTTACAGGGTGTCGCACTTGGAGGAGCAGCGCCTATTGATTTTTGGGGCACTTGCGCTGAACTTCGCGTCGCGTCGAGTGGCGGCAAAGCTTTTCCAAGGGAGCGCACTGGGAACTGGGAACTGGGAACTGCGAACGGTGACTGTGAGTGTGGAGGGCAGCAGGAGGAGCCCTTAATAGGGTTGCTGTCGCTTGGCAACATGAGCTGCGAGCACGCGCCTGGTTCTGCTTCTGCTTCTGTTTCTGTTCCACGGCAAGTTTCAAGTGCCACGCCACTTGCCACTTGAGCGTAACAACTTTTTTGTTTCCCCCACATTTCTCTGCAACTGAAAACTAAATCGATTTTCTGTTCAACTTGCAGCAGCAGCAGCAGCCGTCAGCAGCAGCAACTACATCGCACAATTGGAGTCCGACGCCGCGTCGACCCCGCACTCCGCCCGCCCCCCAGAATTCGCCAGTCGGCTATGGCCTATCCGCGTCAGCAGCGCCACCCACTGTGCCACCTGCCTTGGCGCCACTGCTGCAGCTACAGCAGCAGCAGCAGCAACAACATCCGCACAGCGGCAACAGCAAACGACATGCCGCAGCCAAAAATCGCAACAGCAGCAGTTGCAACAACAGCGGCAACAATCGCATCATCGAATGCGATCTCATACCGAGCAAGAAATCAAAACGCAAGGCTAGCAAGAGGGAGGCTGAGTCAGAGCATGTGGATGCCACAGAATCCACAGTGCGGGAACAAATAAGGGTGAGTAATTGCAACTACAGCCAACTGTCCTTCTGCGCTCTAATATCGATTCAGGTTTAATTAACGTAGACCCTAGTAGAAGGTGCCTTTTTCTGTACTAGTAATTAATTCCTAAAAATATGTGCTATATTTACTGCCTATTAATGAGCTCGTGACATCTTACTTGAATATAATTATTATTACATTAATACAAATAATTAGAAGTACTTACTAAAAATATATAGTAGTAGTAATGTGCAAATAATTAATTTTATTTATTTATTTTAATTTTATTATCTGTCTTTTTGAAAAGAACTGACTTAAATTAATCTGCTGCCACTTTTCTTTTTTTTGTGTTTATCAGAAATCTAAAGGTAGTTTGCAGATCATTTTCTAACTTCCTTAATATAATAAAATACAATTTTGGAATCAATGAAAATATTCCTTTATTTTGTGGTGTCATTTTTGAACGCAAAACGCATCAAGTCGCAAAATAAATATAGAAGAAAAAAAATCCACATAAATAGATTTTCTTTTCTATGTTATTATTTAAAACATATACAAATATATTAAAAATAAATATAGCCAAAAGCCACACTGCCAGTTAGTTTAAAAAATAAAAAATTTAATATTAAATACAGATGCATTTAGAAGAGCTTGCCTTTCATTGTATTTATTTATTTTTGGCTGCGCTTTACTTATACAATATTTGCAAACATTTCTTGGCAGGACATTAAGCCGCTGCCTGGATTCCTGCAGGCATTTGGCTCCACCGAAATCGGGCGCTTCTCGGAGCGTTTCCTGCAGACGCCCGAGAGTCTCGTCGAGCGCCTGGCCGAGGAATATGCCCACAGCAATGGCGGCTACGCAGCTGCAGGCGGCTACTACGATGCCCCAATCAACAGTGGAGTAGGAGGTGGAGCTGGGGGCGGGGGCATGCACAGCTATTGGCCGTCGTATGAGGAGCAGCACAACATGGCCTACCAGAGTCAGCAGTTGGCACGCAATCGCATGCGAGGCCAGGGTTATGCGTACCCGGACTACGCGGCGTATGAGCGATATGGCTATGCGGCCTACAATGCGGGCAGATCCCGTTACGGCGAAATACGTTGCAATGGCTATTAGAGAATAAATTGTACTTAGCTGGTAGTTGGTAGAAGGATATTTGAGTGTCGTGTCCTTGTCGTTTGTCATTTGAAAATTCTCTCTGTGTGTGCCTTTTTCGGTCAAAATTCGGCAATGCTCACCAGATGTTTGTTAAGTATTTTCCGGGGCATTGCTGTCATTGATTGCGTTCAAAATTGAATAAACAAATTAAAAAACACAAAACACAAAACACAAAATTGTAACGAAAACAGAAAACCAGGCCAAAATGTAAAATATTCTTAAGATTAAGTAGTTGAATGTTTTAAAACAGAAAATGTATGCTGATGTTGAAACTTTTGTCCCACTGTACATACTCGTAGAGCGATGCATTTCGTGTAGTGAGTGAAAGGAAGAAGAAGAAGGAATCGAAGTCTTAAAGAGTCTACCATACAATGAAAGTTTGAGCCAAGCCAAGCCATGAGTATTTGTAAGCCATTGGAACAGATCTCTGGCGAATTTGTTTCTAGTCTTTTAAGTAGATAACATTTTCTCGCATTCTCTGCATCTCTTTGAACCATTATGTATGTATGTACTTACTGTATGCCCAAGAGATCTTAAATTACAATTATAATTAGCAAAAGATGTGCCATTGAAAATAACTTTTAATTCAAGAACACAGTTTATTAGGTTTACGATTTAGTTATATGTTATATACATATACATATACAACAAATACTAAACGTACGTGTGTCATTAATTAACTTGATTCGAGTACCAAATAGTTAAAGCAAAGCACTAAGTTTTACGAGTACGATTAAGCCTAACATACTTATATATTTATGTACTGTACTGTACTATATTGTATTGTATTTTAGATTACATACACTAACAAAAACCACCGCACTAATTTGTACTTGTCCAAAACTTTATTTCTAACAATTTATTCATTTATGTACTTTTAAATTAATTTTTCGATTTCGATTTAAGTGCCTTAATTTAGTTTCATTTTCTGATACAACTCAAAATAAACCAAAGAAAACGAGTAAAAAAAAACCACAACAAATAATAATAAATACATTTTTACAAAAGATTATCATTTACATTGTGTAACAACCAGTTCAGGTTTCAAACGGGCCCAAAAAATTCACAAATCAAACTTAAAATAATAACAAAAAGAAAACCCAAACACATCGAGCAACATTCAAAAATGTTTTTTAGTCAAAACCAAATGGATTAGTTGTTAAATAATAAAATACTCACCACCAAAAAAGAAAACAAGTAAGAAAGCTACAGTCGAGAGTGCTCGACCTTATGATACCCGCAACCCATTTCGAGAGAAAACAAAAAGCTTAAATGATATTTTAACAAAAAATATACCACAGAATATACTGAAATTTGTTTTATTTGTATATACTTATTTTTAAGAAATCCATTAAATATCGACATGGTCACACTGTCAACTAAACAAACAAAGCGCGAACAGCTGCAAGTGAATTTTGCATATAAAATTGATTCATTAATAACTTCCTTGTTTTTCATTCGATCTCAACCAAATTCACAGGAATCATTGAGAATATAATTATTATCATGCATACCGAAATTCACAATGCTCTATTATTACGGCTTTTACAGTTTTTGGGGGCGGTAAGGGGCGTGGCAAAAATCTAAAACAAACTTGATCTGCGTAAGAGCTACATGAATACTGTCACCAAATTTGATATCTCTAGGTCATTCACACACTTAAAACGTCCATATGCATTGGGCACAACAATTTTGATAAATAATTTAACGAATAACTTTTGTTCTACTTATCCGATTTTGTACCAAAATTACAGGGTATATTAAGAGTGTCAAGCGCAGATGGGTTACCAAATTACACATCATTACACAAATAACTTTTGGAGTTTGTAGTATCATATTATAATATATAAACAAATTGCATAACAAAATGGTAGGGAGAAACAAGAGACACAGAAAAAAAAATGTAATAATTAACGACACGATTCAAAAAAGAAATTAATTGTGTGTTTAAAAAAAACCGACCATCTGAATTGTGGGGAGCTTAGAATATGGGTATATAGTAGTCGATTTTGGCGCGATGCTTCTGAGCAACGCACTCGGCGATCCCGACAATGTTGCGGCACTCCTGCTCCTTGAGCTTGAGGTACGCATAGAAGACGCCAAAGTGGATCTGCTGCAAGAAGGCAAACACATTCAGTTTGACCTCGTGCTCGAAGAACTTGTCCTCCAGCGTCTTGTCGCCGGGATTGTTGCCGGAACCATCAAACAGAGCCGCATACTCAGCATAATACTCGGCCACCGTCTTGACCTGTTCGTAGTCATCGGCACGCGCCAAGGCGGCCAGGCCATCGGGATACATCTTGCCGCAGTTGGGATAAAGCGTGGCGCGATCATCCTTGGACAGTTCGGTGCCAAAGGAGTTGATCGTGATGATGATGGCACGACGATCGGCCTCAAAAGCGAGAATCTCGCACATCACGTCGGCTGTGGAGCCGCCCATGTTCTTGCAAAAGTTGTAGAACGCCTCCAGATACGCCTTGTAGAGCGTATTACGGATGATCTCGATGTTCATCTCATCCAGATCCTGCTCGGAAATGCAGTCGACAAAGATCGGAGCCAGCGGCGTATCGATGAGCACAGAATTGTAGAGTTCAGCTGGTGTCGAGGCGACATGAATGGCCTCCATTTGCTCGAAGCTGCCCAGGGGATGGCACTTGGGTATCAGCTCGGAGATGTGACGCTGATGCAGTGATCAGCAAGATGATCATGTAGCCGTAGGTGATGAAGTCCAGGAAATTGGACTGTGGTTCGACGGCGTGATTGCGCATGTGCTCGCGCAGCTTGTCATCGATCACGGACACGGAGAGCGGCGACGGTTCGTTGGCCAGGAAGCTGCCATAGTCGGTGCCCTGCAGATGCAGCTTGAGATCTTCCAGGGTCTCGCACTGCACCAGATTGAGGTAATCGGCCTGCTTGAGGATGCCGCACTTGAAGCCGCGACACAAGCCCTCCAAGTAGCCGTTGTCGACATGAATCCAGAGCTATCCATTATCTTCACACACACAGGCAACAAACAGAGAAAAAATTTGTGCTAAAATCGATGAAACGTTGAAACGCTTGAGCTGATTGCTTGCTGCTGGCTGCTGCTGAGTTTTTTAACACTCGTTCGGCTTGTCGGCTGTTTGCTGGCTAAATAGAAGCGTAACTTTTGCAACTTCGCAACCTTTTTTTTCTCTTCTCTATCGATCGACAAGTCATATGACAAGTTATATGCAATTTACATTAAAAAGAACTTGACTTTTTCTAGATTAATGCTTATTGTGGGCGAAGGGGGCGTGGCATCCAACTTTTGAAATAAACTTGATCTGCGTAGGGAATGCAGGAACCTTTGTGCCAAATTTGGTGTCTCTATGTCTTATAGTCTCTGAGATCCAGGTGTCCATACGGACAGACAGACGGACATGGCTATATCGTCTCGGCTGTTGACCCTGATCAACAATATATATACTTTATGGGGTCGGAGATGCCTCCTTCTGCCTGTTACATACATTTTCTGTTGGCACTAAGTAATAATACCCTTCTACCCTATGGGTAGCGGGTATAACAAGTAAGAAAGCTACAGTCGAGAGTGCTCGACCTTATGATACCCGCAACCCATTTCGAGAGAAAACAAAAAGCTTAAATGATATTTTAACATAAAATATACCACAGAATATACTGAAATTTGTTTTTTTTTTTGTATATACATATTTTTAAGAAATCCATTGAATACCGACATGGTCACACTGTCAACTAAACAAACAAAGCGCGAACAGCTGCAAGTGAATTTTGCATATAAAATTGATTCTTTAATAACTTGTTTTGCATTCGATCTCAACCAAATTCACAGGAATCATTGAGAATAAAATTATTATTATCCATCCAAAAATTCAGTGCTTTAGGTCTATTATTACGGCTTTTCCAATGGCAAAAATCTAAAACAAACTTGATCTGCGTAAGAGCTACATGAATACTGTCACCAAATTTGATATCTCTAGGTCATTCACACACTTAAAACGTCCATATGCATTGGGCACAACAATTTTGATAAATAATTTAACGAATAACTTTTGTTCTACTTATCCGATTTTCACCAAAATTACAGGGTATATTAAGAGTGTCAAGCGCAGATGGCTTACCAAATTACACATCCTTACACAAAGAACTTTTGGAGTTATACGCGATTTACATAAAAAAAAACTTGACTTTTTCTAGATAAATGCTTATTGTGGGCGAAGGGGGCGTGGCATCCAACTTTTGAAATAAACTTGATCTGCGTAGGGTATGAAGGAACATTTTTGCCAAATTTGGTGTCTCTATGTCTTATAGTCTCTGAGATCCAGGTGTTCATACAGACAGACAGACGGACAGACGGACAGACGGACATGGCTATATCGTCTCGGCTGTTGATGCTGATCAAGAATATATATACTTTATGGGGTCGGAGATGTCTCCTTCTGCCTGTTACATACATTTTCTGTTGGCACTAAGTCATAATACCCTTCTACCCTATGGGTAGCGGGTATAATTAATTGTGTGTTTAAAAAAAACCGACCATCTGAATTGTGGGGAGCTTAGAATATGGGTATATAGTAGTCGATTTTGGCGCGATGCTTCTGAGCAACGCACTCGGCGATCCCGACAATGTTGCGGCACTCCTGCTCCTTGAGCTTGAGGTACGCATAGAAGACGCCAAAGTGGATCTGCTGCAAGAAGGTAAACACATTCAGTTTGACCTCGTGCTCGAAGAACTTGTCCTCCAGCGTCTTGGCGCCGGGATTGTTGCCGGAACCATCAAACAGAGCCGCATACTCAGCATAATACTCGGCCACCGTCTTGACCTGTTCGTACTCATCGGCACGCGCCAAGGCGGCCAGGCCATCGGGATACATCTTGCCGCAGTTGGGATAAAGCGTGGCGCGATCATCCTTGGACAGTTCGGTGCCAAAGGAGTTGATCGTGATGATGATGGCACGACGATCGGCCTCAAAAGCGAGAATCTCGCACATCACGTCGGCTGTGGAGCCGCCCATGTTCTTGCAAAAGTTGTAGAACGCCTCCAGATACGCCTTGTAGAGCGTATTACGGATGATCTCGATGTTCATCTCATCCAGATCCTGCTCGGAAATGCAGTCGACAAAGATCGGAGCCAGCGGCGTATCGATGAGCACAGAATTGTAGAGTTCAGCTGGTGTCGAGGCGACATGAATGGCCTCCATTTGCTCGAAGCTGCCCAGGGGATGGCACTTGGGTATCAGCTCGGAGATGGGACGCTGATGCAGTGATCAGCAAGATGATCATGTAGCCGTAGGTGATGAAGTCCAGGAAATTGGACTGTGGTTCGACGGCGTGATTGCGCATGTGCTCGCGCAGCTTGTCATCGATCACGGACACGGAGAGCGGCGACGGTTCGTTGGCCAGGAAGCTGCCATAGTCGGTGCCCTGCAGATGCAGCTTGAGATCTTCCAGGGTTTCGCACTGCACCAGATTGAGGTAATCGGCCTGCTTGAGGATGCCGCACTTGAAGCCGCGACACAAGCTCTCCAAGTAGCCGTTGTCGACATGAATCCAGAGCTATCCATTATCTTCACACACACAGGCAACAAACAGAGAAAAAGTTTGTGCTAAAATCGAAGAAACGTTGAAACGCTTGAGCTGATTGCTTGCTGCTGGCTGCTGCTGAGTTTTTTAACACTCGTTCGGCTTGTCGGCTGTTTGCTGGCTAAATAGAAGCGTAACTTTTGCAACTTCGCAACCTTTTTTTCTCTTCTCTATCGATCGACAAGTCATATGACAAGTTATATGCAATTTACATTAAAAAGAACTTGACTTTTTCTTGATTAATGCTTATTGTGGGCGAAGGGGGCGTGGCATCCAACTTTTGAAATAAACTTGATCTGCGTAGGGAATGCAGGAACCTTTGTGCCAAATTTGGTGTCTCTATGTCTTATAGTCTCTGAGATCCAGGTGTCCATACGGACAGACAGACGGACATGGCTATATCGTCTCGGCTGTTGACCCTGATCAACAATATATATACTTTATGGGGTCGGAGATGCCTTCTTCTGCCTGTTACATACATTTTCTGTTGGCACTAAGTTCTAATACCCTTCTACCCTATGGGTAGCGGGTATAAAAATATTATTGGACTGGTTAAAAGGCTACTCATTCAATTGCAAACACAAGTCTTCGTTGTAAAGGACATACAAGGAAATGGCTTTACAGAGTTTAACTACAAAGCCAATCAACTAGCTATTTACAGCATAAAGTCTCCGATTGAACAAATATTTGATAATTGTGCGTATTAAAATAAAAGGAAACCCAAAAATCTTTTTAATTTTGAATTCAATTTCTTTTTAAATACGGGAATCACATTATCGACATTGTACTATTAATTCCTGATATTCAGCTTGAGTTAATCGATTGGCAAAAAAGGGATTTACAAATACATAATGTGCGTCAAGATAGCTCCGCAACTATAGCGTCACATATCGATACAAAAACTATCGGATGTGGAACCAATGTTTATTTATGATTTTGTAACGTATTTGAGCCTTTAATTAATAAAATTTGAATGCAAACTGAAAGTAAATTTAATTATCTTTCTATTAAAGCCATGTTTGTCTAATTATTTGCACTATTAATACCATAATTTTGCATTGGAAAAATATGAGGTTATACATTTTTGCCAATATCTCGGGTCTGGGGCTTTGTCGCCCAAATCGGTTAATGACAAGTTATAGATGGTAGCTTTAAGACTGTATCCCCAAAATATTAAAGATTTTGCTAGAGCCGTTTTCGAGATATTTGGGGATAAGTTCACCAACCTCCCATCTAGCCCCATACAAAATGAGCGAAAAACGTCAATGTTGCCGATTAATGGCCATAACTCTTTTCAGCCTTCTTGTCGGCCCATGCACGCAATGCCTATTCCTAGATTCATATTTAAGGAACCTACACACCTATTTTGGTTAAATTTCTTAGAGCCGTTTTTTAGAAAATTGACCTTTTATCAACCCACCTAAACTAGTTCATTTTACAGGTGAATCCATTAGGTGGAACCAGTCCGGAACCACTTCGGAACTTTTATAGTGTTAGATAACATATATTGATTTTGGCGGGAAAAATTCCCACTTTAAATATTTGCAGAATCGAAAGCAATAAGTAAATTAAAAAATAAAGCTATATTTTTTAAATTGTACTCCAGTTTTATTATTTGATTTATTAATATATTTTTTTTTAACTTATATATGTAATTGTATATATTAAATAAAAAACTGTTTTTGAGCTCATTTGACCGGAGTTACCGACAGATCATTAAGTGAACGGTGTTCACAAATTATTTTACATATTACACAAACTTGTCGGCCACTATATTAACATATTCGAATTAAATAGACAATCATTTTGCTTTTTGTTTTATCAAAATCGCTAGAGCCGTTTTTGTGATGATTTCCAAAATTAATAACCAACTGACATTTAGCATGGTGGCAACACTTAATGTCGCGGTGCTAGTAAAAAGTTAGCGTCGAATTTATCAATTACAGATTTTTCAACATTTTGACTATGCAGATAAATGCAAAATACCTTAAAAGGTAGATAATTAATATATGTATCATTTCACAAATGATATTATATACGAAATAATCATAGTTTTCAAGAAAATCCAGTATATATCTGATTTTTTCATATCCCCACTTTCTTAGACTTTGTCGGGAAAAGCGCGCTATATCACAAGATAAACATTAAAAATACAAATATTTTGCCATTTGTTTTGTTAAAATCGCTAGAACCGTTTTTGAGAAAAACGCATTTTAGTAGTGAATAAACAAATTTTTAAATAATTTGCCAGTGTACAATGTAGCCATATTGTTTTTTGCAAGCCAAACCAACATTGCCAATTCTTCCAAAATGGCGATCAAGCTGAAAGTTTTTCAGCATTTTGATTTTCCAATTTTCCCCAACTTGTCGGCCATATCGCACTATATTAACATATTCGAATTAAATAGACAATCATTTTGCTTTTTGTTTTATCAAAATCGCTAGAACCGTTTTTGAGAAAAACGCATTTGACTAAAGCATTCCGATATGAATTATGACCTGATTTTAACATGATGGCAGCATATATAACTGCCAAAAGTTGGGTAGCGCTTTAAAAGAGCATCTGTGGCAACTCTGGCAAATAACGGAATCTTATATACATATTATGCGAAATTGCTGCAAGTGATTGAGCTGTGATTTTAATTGCTTTAAAATTAATTTTATTATATTCATATATTTATATAAAATTTAACAACATTTTTACAATGGCACGTCAATTGGAATCCACCAAATCGTAAGTATATTAAATATAGTGCATGCATTAATATTTATACATACAATCATAAGTATACATATGTATGTATATCCATATATGCATGTACATATCGTGTAAATCACTTATGTATGTACATATGTATATATGTACATGCATATATGGATATACATACATATGTATACTTATGATTGTATGTATAAATATTAATGCATGCACTATATTTAATATACTTACGATTTGGTGGATTCCAATTGACGTGCCATTGTAAAAATGTTGTTAAATTTTATATAAATATATGAATATAATAAAATTAATTTTAAAGCAATTAAAATCACAGCTCAATCACTTGCAGCAATTTCGCATAATATGTATATAAGATTCCGTTATTTGCCAGAGTTGCCACAGATGCTCTTTTAAAGCGCTACCCAACTTTTTGGCAGTTATATATGCTGCCATCATGTTAAAATCAGGTCATAATTCATATCGGAATGCTTTAGTCAAATGCGTTTTTCTCAAAAACGGTTCTAGCGATTTTGATAAAACAAAAAGCAAAATGATTGTCTATTTAATTCGAATATGTTAATATAGTGCGATATGGCCGACAAGTTGGGGAAAATTGGAAAATCAAAATGCTGAAAAACTTTCAGCTTGATCGCCATTTTGGAAGAATTGGCAATGTTGGTTTGGCTTGCAAAAAACAATATGGCTACATTGTACACTGGCAAATTATTTAAAAATTTGTTTATTCACTACTAAAATGCGTTTTTCTCAAAAACGGTTCTAGCGATTTTAACAAAACAAATGGCAAAATATTTGTATTTTTAATGTTTATCTTGTGATATAGTGCGCTTTTCCCGACAAAGTCTAAGAAAGTGGGGATATGAAAAAATCAGATATATACTGGATTTTCTTGAAAACTATGATTATTTCGTATATAATATCATTTGTGAAATGATACATATATTAATTATCTACCTTTTAAGGTATTTTGCATTTATCTGCATAGTCAAAATGTTGAAAAATCTGTAATTGATAAATTCGACGCTAACTTTTTACTAGCACCGCGACATTAAGTGTTGCCACCATGCTAAATGTCAGTTGGTTATTAATTTTGGAAATCATCACAAAAATTGGATTTTCTCAAAAACGGCTCTAGCGATTTTGATAAAACAAAAAGCAAAATGATTGTCTATTTAATTCGAATATGTTAATATAGTGCGACATGGCCGACAAGTTGGGGAAAATTGGAAAATCAAAATGCTGAAAAACTTTCAGCTTGATCGCCATTTTGGAAGAATTGGCAATGTTGGTTTGGCTTGCAAAAAACAATATGGCTACATTGTACACTGGCAAATTATTTAAAAATTTGTTTATTCACTACTAAAATGCGTTTTTCTCAAAAACGGTTCTAGCGATTTTAACAAAACAAATGGCAAAATATTTGTATTTTTAATGTTTATCTTGTGATATAGCGCGCTTTTCCCGACAAAGTCTAAGAAAGTGGGGATATGAAAAAATCAGATATATACTGGATTTTCTTGAAAACTATGATTATTTCGTATATAATATCATTTGTGAAATGATACATATATTAATTATCTACCTTTTAAGGTATTTTGCATTTATCTGCATAGTCAAAATGTTGAAAAATCTGTAATTGATAAATTCGACGCTAACTTTTTACTAGCACCGCGACATTAAGTGTTGCCACCATGCTAAATGTCAGTTGGTTATTAATTTTGGAAATCATCACAAAAATTGGATTTTCTCAAAAACGGCTCTAGCGATTTTGATAAAACAAAAAGCAAAATGATTGTCTATTTAATTCGAATATGTTAATATAGTGCGACATGGCCGACAAGTTGGGGAAAATTGGAAAATCAAAATGCTGAAAAACTTTCAGCTTGATCGCCATTTTGGAAGAATTGGCAATGTTGGTTTGGCTTGCAAAAAACAATATGGCTACATTGTACACTGGCAAATTATTTAAAAATTTGTTTATTCACTACTAAAATGCGTTTTTCTCAAAAACGGTTCTAGCGATTTTAACAAAACAAATGGCAAAATATTTGTATTTTTAATGTTTATCTTGTGATATAGCGCGCTTTTCCCGACAAAGTCTAAGAAAGTGGGGATATGAAAAAATCAGATATATACTGGATTTTCTTGAAAACTATGATTATTTCGTATATAATATCATTTGTGAAATGATACATATATTAATTATCTACCTTTTAAGGTATTTTGCATTTATCTGCATAGTCAAAATGTTGAAAAATCTGTAATTGATAAATTCGACGCTAACTTTTTACTAGCACCGCGACATTAAGTGTTGCCACCATGCTAAATGTCAGTTGGTTATTAATTTTGGAAATCATCACAAAAACGGCTCTAGCGATTTTGATAAAACAAAAAGCAAAATGATTGTCTATTTAATTCGAATATGTTAATATAGTGGCCGACAAGTTTGTGTAATATGTAAAATAATTTGTGAACACCGTTCACTTAATGATCTGTCGGTAACTCCGGTCAAATGAGCTCAAAAACAGTTTTTTATTTAATATATACAATTACATATATAAGTTAAAAAAAATATATTAATAAATCAAATAATAAAACTGGAGTACAATTTAAAAAATATAGCTTTATTTTTTAATTTACTTATTGCTTTCGATTCTGCAAATATTTAAAGTGGGAATTTTTCCCGCCAAAATCAATATATGTTATCTAACACTATAAAAGTTCCGAAGTGGTTCCGGACTGGTTCCACCTAATGGATTCACCTGTAAAATGAACTAGTTTAGGTGGGTTGATAAAAGGTCAATTTTCTAAAAAACGGCTCTAAGAAATTTAACCAAAATAGGTGTGTAGGTTCCTTAAATATGAATCTAGGAATAGGCATTGCGTGCATGGGCCGACAAGAAGGCTGAAAAGAGTTATGGCCATTAATCGGCAACATTGACGTTTTTCGCTCATTTTGTATGGGGCTAGATGGGAGGTTGGTGAACTTATCCCCAAATATCTCGAAAACGGCTCTAGCAAAATCTTTAATATTTTGGGGATACAGTCTTAAAGCTACCATCTATAACTTGTCATTAACCGATTTGGGCGACAAAGCCCCAGACCCGAGATATTGGCAAAAATGTATAACCTCATATTTTTCCAATGCAAAATTATGGTATTAATAGTGCAAATAATTAGACAAACATGGCTTTAATAGAAAGATAATTAAATTTACTTTCAGTTTGCATTCAAATTTTATTAATTAAAGGCTCAAATACGTTACAAAATCATAAATAAACATTGGTTCCACATCCGATAGTTTTTGTATCGATATGTGACGCTATAGTTGCGGAGCTATCTTGACGCACATAAATACATACAGAAAAGTTGATATTAATCGATTAATCGATTACACACATTTATCACATATGGCATCTATTAGAAAAGGGTAAACCATTCGTAGGCCGCAACCCGACTAGTAAATATCTGACACTTTGACAATGACATTCGAAATCTCAGACAAAATTATTGATAGTTCAAAAAAAAAAATCATTGAATATAATGGAAATTTCATTTAAAATAAAAAAAATAGTAAATATCTGACACTTTGACAATGACATTCGAAATCTCAGACAAAATTATTGATAGTTCAAAAAAAAATCATTGAATATAATGGAAATTTCATTTAAAATAAAAAAAAACAGCGTCATCAAGATAGCGGTGGACCAGCGTGGTGGAGGAGGCGCAGGCGGTAGCGGTCGCTTTAATCGCGGCGGCGCTGGTGGAGGAGGAGGAGGCGTTGGTGGCGGCGGCGGCGGCAAGTATGGAGATGGCTCTGGTGGAGGCGGAGGAGGCGGCCGTGGTGGACGCTTCGGTGGTGGCGGTGGCAATGTGCAGCCCCGTGACGGCGATTGGACGTGCAGCAGCTGCAATAACACCAACTTTGGCTTGCGCAACGAGTGCAACCGGTAAGCCACGTCCTTCACTTCCACCGGCGGCGGACGTGGAGGACGTGGCTTACCGGTTGCACTCGTTGCGCCAGGCAAAGTTGGTGTTATTGCAGCTGCTGCACGTCCAATCGCCGTCACGGGGCTGCACATTGCCACCGCCACCACCTAACCTAACCTAGCACACAGTCGCTTCACAATTTGGAATTTTGTAATAATTATATTTAAATGAATATAGTTACATTTGTAATATTACAGTTCATCTTTTTCCAGCAAGGTGTAACTGTGTTTTGATGGGCCCAGCTCCTTGAATTTTGACTCGGGCAGCGACGTACCCTTGGCGGTATTATCGTGCTTCACTTCATTACTTGAAGGATCCGGCCCGTAGAAGAATTAAAAATTTAATTCACAATTAGTATTCACGTCAATCTCGAGGACAATAATCATTAAATACCTATGCAGCTTCCCGCTGTAGAGATCCTGGAGGAACTCCTTGAGTTTTCCGGGCGTGTACATGTCTTGGAAATGCGGGAAGAGATACATATGTATGCTTGAACGAATCAATGGCAATGACTGGCAGATCATCCTCCGACTTGCCCAAATGGTGCATGGGATGCGCAAACCGTTTACCATCCGCAGTAAGGAAGTTGACATTCTCTAAAAATAGATGTAATCGATAAGAGTGAATCAACAACATATTAATATGTGTGTAACTTACGCTTTTCATCCAGCAGCTGTTGCTCAATGATGGCCTTGTAGTCCTTAATCGCATTCAGGTCATCGGGTCGGTAGAACAGAATCAGGAACGGCAGTCCTTCCTCCGTCAGCTCCTCGGCGCTCTCAAACGTTATTTCACGTACGAGCGGCACACACTTCTTCTGTATCCACATCTTCAGCTCATCGAAGTTGGTCAAGCTGCCGGTATAGGTTTCATCGTTCTAATGCGATAGCGCCACATCGGGCCTGTCAAATGTACATATATACATATATTATTTATTTATTTATCTATATTCATCCAAACGAAATCACATATTGGCATCTATTAGAAAAGGGTACGAGTACAAGCGTTTTAGTGATATATCTGAGAAATTATATAGTTCACGCAACTTACAACATAGAATAATATAGTCAACAGTATAAAATGTTTTAATATAGTCCAATAAATGTCAAGAATATTGGAATATCTTCGAATCCAGATTCTCGAGATCCTTCAACGTCTTCAACTCCTTAATGGGATCCTCCAGCTGCTTCTTGACAAACTCCAAGAAGGCATCCGCCGAGCGTTGCCCTCGATACTCCCGCTTGCTGAGCTGTCCATTGCGAACAATCTTGAGTGTGGGATATTTACTGATATGGAAGCGGGATGCGATCGACGTCTCCTTGTCGCAGTCCACTTTTCCTAGCACCACTTTGCCAGCTTCTGGAAATTCCGCTTTAATCTGTAACCAACCAACAAGAATATGTAGTTCAAGGAACAAACAATTTGATTTGTAATTGGAGCACACGTTTGTAGTTTAAACAAAACAAAAACAATAACAATAATATACAATTTCACCAAAGAAAACCGAATTGAATAAAACATATATTACACATTTTTGGGGTTTTTTCCCCCCGCACAGCTGTTGTGCTCTTTTTGTTTATTTTGACAGGTGTCAGAGAGAGTTGTTAAACAATAATGAAATGAAATATTGAAGGCGGTGGCGGCTCCTGGGACGTCAGAGGAGGCAATTCTTATGGGTATGTTATTACGATTACATATATAATAATGTAGGAACTGAGTTCAACGAGTCAATTAATAACAAGTACTCAAAAGTAAATTATACAATTCAGAGAAAGAAAGTAGTTCTTAATCATAATGTAGAATGCATTAAATTTTAATGTGTTTGTATATTCATTTAAATAATGTCCTTGCGTCCCGATTCTATTCGAATGCCATTGAAAATGCCACAAGAGGAATTTGCTGATAAGTTGGATGTGTTTTTGGTGAAACCTCATTGATAAGCATACGAAATAATGATACTAATTAGAGTGCACGAAGAGATAAAGGACTAATACTAATATTAAGAGTACTGGTGATGAAATGAAAGTCAATTCATTAAGTGATAAAATATTAACATCCAGAGTTTGTTACAGCTTCTAAAATAAATATATAATAAGAGGGTATAAAAAGGTTGATATTACTATCTGAAAGCAGTAATTCCCAATTTACAAACAGAAAACTGAACCATTTCAATAAATTGGTAAACAAACAAAAACAAAAATGGTACAACAGACATTGCCAATTAAAGTGGTTGTAACAAAAACACACTAAACCGAACTTATCTCCAGATATAAGCAGATGATTGATCTGAAAGTGGGTAACGTGAGTCAATCAATTCCATATACACATATAATAACAGCTCACAATATATAATCATTACAATAAGCAATCAAAGAAATCTCAAAAAAAAAAACAATACAAAAAAAAGTTTAACAACAAATGGTCAAATTGGAATAAGAAACAAAAATATGGAGACATGCATAATGTGAACGGAGTTTAATTTAATTAGTTGCATGTGCGAATCAGTAAAATTAATCGAGAGAGAAAAACTTCGGTTATTCGAAGAATGATTCACTAATTTTTCTTTGCGTAATTCATTATAAATTTATTTCTTTATTGATTAAAGTCCAGTCCGGTTTCTTTATAATATGTTTTGAAAAGCATAATAATTTGCCTGCTTTTTCTGCATAAATATTCTTCATTCGTTTTGTTAATCTGTCAATATCAACTAAGTAGACATACACTTATACTCCAATGCTGGGTTTAATTTACCACCAGAAACGCAACGGGAACGGGAAAGAACTTGAACAGATTATAATGTATTGATGAACGTGTGAAAAATATATCAGTCATAATAGTTTATAAAAATAGTTCAAATATTTGATGCTATATGAAATATAATAAAAGAGAGAGAGGAAACGCGGGCGTAAAAACAAAACTTCTTCATCATAATGCATTACAATCCAAACATCAAAAACTAAACAATAAATAAGTTATTCAATATCCTCTTTTAGAAATGGAGGCGCCAGCAAGGACAACTACAACAAATGTAAAATAATGCAAACAAAATTTGCGAACAATATATCGAGTAAAGTATAACATTAATTTACTACAAAATCAAATATAAATCCAAAACAAGTAAGAAAGCTACAGTCGAGAGTGCTCGACCGTATGATACACGCAACCCATTTTGAGAGAAAACAAAAAAAATTTAAATGATATTTTAAAAAAAAATATACCAAATATACTGACTCTTGTTTTTTTTTATATATTTGAAAATAGCGAGTATAAAAATCCATAGCATACCGACATGGTCACACTGTCAACTAAACAAACAAAGCACGAACATCTGCAAGTGAATTTTGTATATAAAATTTATTATTTAATAAATTCCTTGTTTTTCATTCGATCTCAACCAAATTCACAGAAATCATTAAATATATAATTATTATTATGCATACCAAAACTCAATGCTCTTGGTCTTTTATTACGGATTTTACAGACTTTTGGGGGCGGAAAGGGGCGTGGCATCCAACTTTTGAAATAAACTTGATCTGCGTAGGACCTATAGGAGTACTGTCCCCAAATTTGTCAGCTCTAGCCCTTATAGTCTCTGAGATCTAGGTGTTCATACAGACACTGATCAAGAATATATATACTTTATGGGGTCGGAGATGCCTCCTTCTGCCTGTTACATACATTTTCTGTTGGCACTAAGTAATAATACCCTTCTACCCTATGGGTAGCGGGTATAACAAGTAAGAAAGCTACAGTCGAGAGTGCTCGACCTTATGATACCCGCAACCCATTTCGAGAGAAAACAAAAAGCTTAAATGATATTTTAACATAAAATATACCACAGAATATACTGAAATTTGTTTTTTTTTGTATATACATATTTTTAAGAAATCCATTGAATACCGACATGGTCACACTGTCAACTAAACAAACAAAGCGCGAACAGCTGCAAGTGAATTTTGCATATAAAATTGATTCTTTAATAACTTGTTTTGCATGCGATCTCAACCAAATTCACAGGAATCATTGAGAATAAAATTATTATTATGCATCCAAAAATTCAGTGCTCTAGGTCTATTATTACGGCTTTTCCAGTGGCAAAAATCTAAAACAAACTTGATCTGCGTAAGAGCTACATGAATACTGTCACCAAATTTGATATCTCTAGGTCATTCACACACTTAAAACGTCCATATGCTTGTTTGAAGTTTATACACAACAATAAAATAATAGAATGAAGCATTTTTTAAATTTATTAAAAAATTCAGCGATGCATCGAACATCGACGTTTTTTTAGCGATGTTTTCCGATGTTTTCTTTTATACCGATGTTAAGTGATGCATCGATGTTATATTTTGAAAGCACCGACGGACATCGACATCGAGGTTTTCCGTCCAACTTGCATCACTAGTTGGCACTAAGTTATAATACCCTTCTACCCTATGGGTAGCGGGTATAAACATTGTAGTGTTGACATTTTATGATAAGCAATTTCAAAGTTACAACAAACCAAAAATAAAAACAAACAAATCTAAATGTAGCTTACTATTAAGTCAATGTGTAAATACAAAAAAAAAAGACAAATATTGGAACGTTTACATTTTATGGAGCAACAAAAAATCAAATTAGCTAAAATGTTAATAAACAAATTGCTTTTGGCCTTTTCATTTAATCGAAACTCGAAGGAAAGTGAAACCCAGAAAATGGTGTTTATATGTTGGGAGCTTTTGATGTTTATTTATTATTTTTTTGTTGTTTTTTTGTTCTTTTATTATTTTTGTTTAACTGTTTTATTCATTTAATTAATTTATAAATATTATTACATAACCTAAAAGTGTTTTTATTATTGT
This sequence comes from Drosophila ustulata, assembly GCA_035047365.1. NCBI lineage: Eukaryota > Metazoa > Arthropoda > Insecta > Diptera > Drosophilidae > Drosophila > Drosophila ustulata. The sequence continues at coordinate 9,019,620 of JAWNPT010000057.1, read as the reverse complement.
TGTTTTGTTTTTAAATTAATTACAAAAATAGTTCAGTTGTAAAAACAGCAGAAGTCGGTGTAATTATAATAATTAGCATTTAGTTGAGCGGAAATCAAAAACGGAATCCTGCCAGGACAACATTTAAATGAATAGTTTCATAGTACAAGTAGAAAAGAAAGTAGAGTTCGCTTTGCAGAGTGAGACTTAACAACTAAAGGAAAATTAAATTTGTTTAGTGACTATTATAACGATAGAGGAAATTATATAGCATACATATAGATATTACGACTGGGGTGGAGAAAAGTGTGTGGCTTATAGAGGTTGGCTACAAGTTGGTTTGATACAATTTTAGTTTTATTTTTAGTTAAATGTCGTATATAAATAGTTTGTTTTGTTCCTGTTGTTACATTATATAGGGATTCTGTTTTTCTGTATTTTTGTTTTTACGTTTATTAATAATAAACAATTACACAATTCTTGATTTTGATCATCATCAACATCATTTTCGGTTTTATCTACCACTTTTTCCTCATATCAATGTCTGCCTCGTAATTAATAATTAATTAAATGTGTGTGTGTGTGTTGTGTACCTGTTTTTTATAAATAATTAGTAGCGATTTATCAATTTGTTGTTTGCGTTAAATTTCTCTCACTTTTTGCATAAGTTAAAAGACGGCGCCACGTCCGTGTCTTTGTGTCTGTTGTGGTTGTGTTGCTGTGGTGTGGTCTGTATTGCTCTCAATCATGAGGACGAGGCGGCCGAGGAGTTCTTTGTGGAGCCACCGCTCGGATTGCGCTGCTTATCAATGTACACGTTCAGTAGCCGCACCTTGCTGGGATTCATCAGCGCCAGCTTCGGCTTCAGCTTCTCCTCGCCCAGCACAATGTACAGCTTGACAATGCAGAACACCGCCGCCTTGCGCACCATCGACTGCTGATCGTCCGCGGATCGTGCCAGATTCTGGAACACCATATCGAGATGGGCGTCTGTGATCTCGGCGCCATGGTGCTCCGTCACCTCGAGCAGAATCTTGATGGCGCACATGTTCTCGGGAAACGTGCCCGTGGCTATCACCGGATTCACAATGTTGATGGTCAGATCCAGTGGCAGCGCGGGCGCAATGCGCTGAATCATGTTGTCGATCTCACGTATCGCCTCCTTGCTGTGCTGATAGCAGTTGATGATCTTCAGCAGTATCAGCTCCAGGAAGTTGAGCCAATTGTGACGCATCTGCTCGCTGCGCACGATCTTGCGCAGCACCTGCAGGCCGGCAATCAGGACATCCGTGTGCTCCGCCTCCAGCATGTTGAGCAGCATCCGCATGATCGACTTGAAGTGCTTGTTGGGCAGCTCACAGTTTCCGCTGCGTATACAGATGCCCAAATTGCTGAGCGCTGTCTGCAGCTGATCGACGGGCAGATCTTTGTTCAGCGTGAGGGCCACACGAATCACCTCGCTCTCGTGCAGATTGTTGGGCAATATCAGTTCCCCGTTCTCGGCCACATCGATGGGCGTCTTGATGGCAGCCGGTTGCGTTGTGGCTGCCACATCCAGGCGCATGGTCGCCGATTCGGGGGTATTCGATTGCGTGGTGTTCGCCGACGATTGTGTCTTCGAGTTGGAGGACAGCGAGTCCTGCTGCGCCGTCAGCTCCAGATGCTCGCGCTTCAGCTGCTGCTCAATGCTGTACTGCAGATGATGGCCATTGTTGTAGCCATTGTTGTTGGGCGCCACCAGCGAATGATATTGGCCGCCGGCGAAACAGTTGCGTATCTCCTCCGAGGTCTTCTGTATGTTGTGCTTGACGTCCAGCTCGGAGCAGCCAAAGATCAGCTCCTGTTCCACCGACGATTGACGCGATCGTGGACTGCACTTCAGGTCCATGTTAAGCGAGGCAAACGGTCCAACGCTGGGACTCTGCAACGGCTTGGGGCTGCTGCTGCTCAACGGCGAGCCGCTCGGCGAATTGGCGCCGCTGCTCTGCCGCCGCATATTCGACTGGATGTAAAGCCGAGCGGTGTCCTGGTAGCCCTTGGGCAGCGCGGCCAGATACTTGGTCATCTGCGGCGTATTCAGATTGTACAAGGCCACCAGGCAAGCGCGTGCCTGCGAGCGCAGCTCCAGCGACTTCTGGTCGCCCGAGAGTTGGGCCAGCTTGAGTACGGTGCGATCGCAGTGCTCGCTGGGAAAGTCGCTGCTCTTGCAGTACGTGTTGGCCAGGTCGGTGAGGAAGCGCAAGATGGCGATGCGTGTCTTTGTCGTGGGCGTCTGCGTGTTGTCCGAAATGATGCGAAACAGCTCCTTGAGCTGCAGCTGTGTGGGGAAATACTCGTGCACAACGACGAGCGTCTTCCAGATCTTGGCGTGCATCGAGTTGAGCAGATCGGTGCCCAGCTTGTTGAACAGCCGCGTCAGCAGTATGAACAGCCAATCGTGCAGCTCGGCGGCATGCACCAGTATCAGTTCCGTCACCGTGTCCAGGAACAGCGAATACACCTTCGTGTGGTTGTCCATGAACATCTTGCGGAACATGTCCAGCACACACTGCAGCTGCTGTGGCGTCAGCTCCTTGCCCTCGGCCAGATACTGCGTCAAACTGATCAGGCCATCCTTGCGCTCCGACCAGTGCGTCGAGGCGCAGTACTGAATGATGGTGTCAATGTCCTCGAAGGGCGCTCGCTGACTGCTCCAGTCGAGGCGGTTGCGCGAGCCGCTCAGCGAGTAATTCGAATTGGAATTGTTGCCGCGCGTATAACTCGAGTCGAACGACCGCTCCGAGCACACGGAACTCGCCTCCGAGTCGAGGTCGTCGGACTCATCGCGCCCGAGCAGCTTGCGACCGCGCATGCCGCCGCTGCGCATAAAGTCCCCGGACACATAGTCCGCGGTGCCGGTGTCCAGCGTCAGTTCCGCTTCGCGTGATTGCGCTAGAAGACGTGCTGCAGCCGTGGGACGCAGCGGATTGTTGCGCTCCGGCGTTCGTCTGGCGCTGGAGCCTGTGGCGTACATGCTGCGCTTCATCAGGCCGCCGCCGCCCTGCGAGCGATTCGGACTCGTCTCGCGGGAGCTGGCCGTGCTGCGCGGTATGCCGGAGGCCTTCTTGGGTATGGCGCCGCCGCCGCCGCGATAGCAGCTACCCAGGGCGTAATGATCGCGCAGCTTGGTGCTGGGCGAGGTGGAGCGCGAGCCGGGCTGCGACTGCGAGACGCCAGCACGCGAGCGTCCCACGCGCGCCATCGGCGTGGGCGTCACGCTGCCCGGCGACACTGTGTTGCTGTTGGAATTGAGACGCGGACGCGGCAACGATCCGCTGCCGCCTCCTCCGCCACCACCGCCGACCGTGCTGACTGAGCTGGTGGCTACCAGCGGCTTCTTCTGCCTGGCGTACAGCGTGTACTGAGCACGCGCCTTGGCGCGCTGAGCGGCCGCCGTGTCCACTGCGGATATGGAGCGCATGCTGGCCGTCGGCTTCTGCAGCGTGCTCGGCGCGCGGCCAATGCGCGAAGGCGCCACAGTGCGACGCGTCTCCAGCGACTGCTGACTGCCACCGCCGCCTCCCTCGCGCTCTCGCTCCAGCGCACGCTGGGCGGCAATGTCGAGTGTGCCGTAGATTTGATCGGCCAGCTCGGGAAAGTGCCGTCGAAACGCCCAGTAAGCGAGTCGTGAATGCCGCCGCGCCTCGCTGTCCGCGTCGCCAATGGACTTCTTGAGCGTGTCGCGCAGTATGAGAGCGTGCCGCTCGAGCGCCTTCGTCTGCCACTCCTCGAAGAGCAGCACCATCAGCTCGCAGAGCGAGGCGCGTATGTCCTTCGACTTGGACTGCTGCAGCGTGTCCGTGTAGATCTTCAGCAGCTTGGGCGCATGCGTGTACTTGATGATGTACTTGAGTGCCAGCGTCGATGCGGACGCAATCACCTTGGCCGAGTTCTGTATCAGCTGAATCAACTGCTCCAGTATGCTCCAGCAGAAGATGTCCAGCTTGTTGCGCAGCGTCTTCGACATGTAGGCGATGGTGATGCATGCCTCGCGTATCACCTGCGAGCGCAGCTCCTCCTTCAGTATGTCGAGGAAGCTGAGCGACAGCTCCTTTTGCTGCACAGCCTGAAACTGCGGTTGTGTGTGATAGTTGAGCAGCAGCAGCGCCCGTATCTTCTTCAGCGCATCCACGCGCTTCTCCCAGTCGGTCGACTTGTCACTAATCACGTGCAGTATCTGCTTGTAGATGTCGTCCATGTCCTTGGCATTGAAGATGTTCAGTTGCGGCACCTGCTCAAAGCTGGCCTCAAAGATATCCATTGTGACGGCGCCCGCATCGCCGACGGCTGTGACCTCCGCTTGGCTGGGCTTCGGCCGCACCAGCGCCGAGTGCAGCGGACGCTTCACCATCTTCGTGGGACGCTCACGCACCACGGCCGCCACGTTGTCCGCCTCGTCCAGGCCGTTGCCATTGGAGCTGCGCAGCGCGGAGGGCAGCAACAAACCCTCCACCTTCACCTGATCGAACTTCTGCTCGAGCAGCGCCAACTTCGAGGCAGGCATGTCGTCGATGCGTCTCAGATCTGGCCTCAAGCGATCGCCCACATGCTTGTAGATCTCGACGAGCGTCTGGATGGCAGACTCTCGCACATTCACTGTGGGATCGCCGAGCAGCGAGCACACTGGCACTATGTAGACACGGACACTCAGCTGCTGGGTGCCGTATTCGTGCAGCGCATTCACAATGGTCTGCAGAAACTCCTCGCGCACCTTGGCGTTCTTATGCTTGAAGCAACTCGCGGCCAATTTGTCGATCAGCGTCTGTGGTGTCTGCACTTTGTGCTCCATCAGGTCGCGCAACAGCAGCTGCGCCTTCTCGCGCACCGTGTCGCGACTGTCGCCTAGACGATCGATCACATGCGGCAGCACCGTCGCTGTGTACGCATTGAAGTCGCTGCCCAGTCGCTTGATCAGCTCCGAGAAGGCTTCGAGTGACTTTTGTGCGATTTTAAAGTGGCTGCCCGTCAGCCAGGGCATCAGGTTGTCGATGAGGAAGCCCATGTCGGTGCAGACTATGGAGTTGGTGTCGTCGCTCAGGAATGTCACCAGATCCTCGGCCAGCTGCACTTTGACGCGCATGTCCGCCTTGGGCATCTGTTGAATGAAGCCATCCAAGTCGCTTGGCTTACGGTACGCCATGCTGAATGACTCGCTCTCTCTCTTGTTGTGTTGGTGTCGTGAAGTTGCAACTGCAATAAGAGTGAAATTGATTTTAGTTCGTTGTCGTCGCTAGCCAATTCTATTAAATATTCACGGCAGATGCTTGCCAAAAACACGGGTCAGAGAGTTGCAGCAACAATTTACTGCTTGAATGCATAATAAATAAAAATAACACTTTTTCCCCAGATTACTAAATAAATAAAAAAAAGGGGCGAACACAATTTGCACTGTTCTAACACAATCGATAATTCTGCTCACACTAAATGCCTTAAATTGTTTGAAGGTAAAAGCTAATGACAACAATTTAAACAGCAATTTGTTTTGAAATGCATAATATAAATAGAAAAACACACTATATTGTATTGATTAATATAATTGATAATTATACATCCAAATGTACAATCAAGTAGAAACTAATGACAACAAATTGAACAGCTGCTTGGGAATTTTCAAATTGCGCGCGTTCAATTCGACTTTCAATGCGAGCTGCGAAAATGGAAGAAGAAGAAGCCGCTAACGCAAAGCGAAGAAGAAGCTAAAGCAACAGTCGCAACAATTTCTGTGTTTATCCACGCCGAGTGTGTGTGCGTGTGTATCGGAGTGCGTGTATCGATGTGTGTGTGTGTGTGTGTGCGTGCATGTGTATGTGGGGAGAATGAAGTCAGTGTTTGGGCTGCGAAAAAGTAGGTGAATGGCGATGCGGGTGGGAATGGTGGGATGGGCATGGACAGATGGCTGTGTATTGGAATGGTTGAAGTGAAGTAAGACACGAGACGGGGCGAGGGGTGTGCGGGGCGTTGTTACGTCGTGCACAAATATGAATCATCTCACCGTGACGACGACGACGACGACGTCCAGGAGTGGGTGGCGTTGGGTGGTTGGATTACTGCCTGCCTTTTAAACGCCTAAACTGACAAAACGACAGCGCAGTGAACGTGCAAGGAACGTAGCTGCCGTGTTTGGATTTCGGTTTCGTTTTGTGTTCGACTGTTTCTGTCTCTTATTACGTTTTCGGCGACATAAACGTTGAACGCCGCTGTCGCTGCCGACGGCGAAGTCGACGTCAAGCCGTCTATGGACGCTGACGTCGCACCAACAAAATAATAAAACAAAAACGAGCAGAAAAAAAAAACTAATAAAACACACATATTTATGGAAATGGTTGAATGAGATAATATGACAACAACAGCAGCGGTGGCAGAGGCACCGAGAGGTGCGGAAGAGAGGCAGAGTGTAGATACAATTACTAAGCAACAACAGCGACTTGTTTGCTCATTTCAGCGAGAGCGAGTGACGGAGAGCGAGCAAGCAACAAATTAGCATTGCATACGCAATTTTCTATTTATAATAATAATACAAAAAAAAACCACAGCACAGCAAACTTACAAAGCGCTATGCGAAGCTTTCGTAACTCGACGAGTGTTTTAACGATAAGATATGGCTAATTGATTGAAAGGCCATAGCGATATTTTTTAAAACAGCTGCTGCTCTCTCTCTCTCTCTCGCTTGCGCTCAGTCCAATTGGACCAAATGTGCGCGTAAATTTGTCAAATTTAAATGTCACATGAAAATAAAAATATACAAAAAAGAAGAATAGGAAAATCAAGACGGAAGCGGAGGCGATTTGCGAATATGCGTGTCTTGGCCAAATAGTTGCATGATCTTTTTATAACACGCTCACAGATACGCACTCACACACACACACGCACACTCACACACACAATTATATACTCTCTCTTGTCTACTCACTTTATTTGCAAATCCGGCTGCTGGTTAGGCTGCTTCTTCTTCGTCGTCGTCGTCGGTTGTTCCCTCTCTTTGCTTATGTTACGCTCAATTTTTTTGTTTTGGGTTGGGCCAGAGCAACAACAACTGCTGGCTGCTTGGCCTCTTGGCCGATATTAAGAATTGATTTTCCAGTTGTAAGTTTAACAAACAATTTGCAACGTACTAAATAAATTCTATGTCGTTTTAAGCACAGCCAATTGAACAATTGAACACACTGAGAGAGATCACAGTTTTGTTTGCCTCCTCTTCTCTCTTCTCACCCACTTCTTTACAATGTATTGTTGTTGTTGTTGCGCGCAGTTTCACTTTGGCAAATTAAATGTCATTTGTTGTTGCTATATCACTGCGCTCTCCCTCTCTCTCTCTGTTTCACACTCTCGCTCTACCGTTATTGATGACTGCTGGAGGTGGACGTCGCGGTCGCAGTCGCAGCGCCGTCGACTGCCGCGGGTTCAACACAAATTCCAACGTCTTCAAAGTCTCGTCTGCTGCTGCTGCTGCTTCTGGCTGATTTCGTGAACTTTTTCAGTGACGCGCTCCCTGTTTATTCTCTCTCTCCCTCGCTCTCTCTCTCTGGTTTCGCTCTTGCTCATTGCTCATGGGTCTGATTTGCATTAAAAATGTTGGCCGCGTAGCCGTCGTGTGGCTGCACTCGACATAACATCACATTTTGTTGCACATTTGCACTGATTTGGTTGTTGTTGCGCCGATTTAATCAGATACTTATGGACTTTTTACTTAAATTTAATACCGATTTTTGTTGCGCGTTGCGAAAAAATCGCTTCTTCTTGTTCATCGGTTGTTGATCAGTGTGACCGCAATTTTATTCAAAAATTATATTGTTTGTTGCCGAAAAATATACCAAACCATACCACTTTCCCAATTGCATTTTCATTCAGAGCGCACGGCTCACTGCTGAACAGCTAACGAGTCTGTACAATTTTGTAATCCTTAACAGCCTTCTTCAATCATGCATAAAATATCTAATTTTTTTGTTAAAATGTAAATGTTAAAATTATAATGTACATATACGAACGTAGATGAAAGATATACTGACAAATGACTGTAGATTTAAATTGAAAATATTCCGAAAAATAAATTTTCAGCTTTTTGATATCCAAACCTATAAAGCACACCATATTTGGTCACACTGTTGTTGCTGTGGCATTTTGATACCATTTATTTCGATATGCATCAGAATTATATCGAATATTGCACGCACGAGACTGATAGCGCTGCCACTAAGTTTTTTCAAAGATATGGCAACTGTCGTATTTCAAAATGCGCGGCTTTTGAAATACGTCTTAGCATTATTTGAATGTTCAAATCTGTTCGAATCAAATTTATCAATTATATATCGCTTAGTTAATTTTGTATGTTAATTGAATTTATCAACATATTCCCTTGAAATCAATAAATGTTGACCGATAAGCTATTTTATTCAGTATAGATATGTTTGTTAACTTGATAAGGGAATTATTTCCAGGAAGGTCAAAAGTTTTTGGAAAAGTTAATTTATTGCATGTCGCTTGTCATGACTATCGAACCTTATCTGCATTAATTAGTTCGCCAGACGCCACGCGATATCCCATGAAATTGCTGACACGTGAATTAATACAACTGCAAATAATTCAGAGTATGTGTGTATTTATTTCTGTTGATAAACAATTTAATGTTTGTTTAACAATTGTGCAGGCGTTGACAGATTTAGTGCGAAATTAACGTATTATTATGGCGTATTTAGTGCATATACTTTGTACTTTAGTAAGCTAAATTACTTTTAGGCTAATCAGTCTTTATTAATCTGATGCACGGCCTGTGCCCGACCCGACGGATCCTCCGGACAGCCCCAATCGAGGCGTGGCACCCATCTGACAACCGTTCGAGCCGCCGCCTCGCCCGGAAACTGCTGCTCGAAGATGCATCGATAGTAGAACGCCTCCTTTGTGCTGGGCGTGTTGAAGGGGAATCTCTCCGCCGCCTGGGCGAACTCCTCATCCGTCACATGGCTGGTGGCCACACGGCGAATGCTATCGATCCAGTCGTAGCCAACGCCATCCGAGAACTGTTCCTTCTGACGCCACAGCACCGAGTCTGGCAGATAATCATCGGCGAAGGCGGCGCGCAGCACAAACTTCTCCAGCCGCGACTTCTGCTCGCCCTTGAAGGCGTTGAGTGGCCCCGGGATCTTGTCCTCCGGCCGTACGTTCATCACATAGTTGACGAACGGCGTGTCCAGGAACGGCACTCGCAACTCCACGCCCTTGGCCATGGCCACCTTGTTGGCACGCAAACAATCCGATAAATGCAACTGCTGCACACGCTTCACGAGTTCCTGATGGAACTCCGCATAGTTGGGCGCCTTGTGGAAGTACAGATACCCGCCAAAGATCTCGTCTGCACCTTCGCCGGACAGTATCATCTTGATGCCCGTGCTCTTGATGTAGCGCGTGAGCAGCAGCATCGGCAGACTGCAGCGCACTGTGGTCACGTCGTAGGTCTCCAGATGGTAGACAATGTCGCGAATGCCGTCGAGTGCCTCATCGATCTCGAAGATCAGCTCCGTGTGCTCGCTGTCAATGTACTTGGCCACCTGGCGCGCAGCCTCAAAGTCTGGCGCATCTCGCAATCCCACCGAGAACGTCTTCAGCCTGTAGCTGGGATTGGTTTCCCGCATAATCTTGGTGGCAATCGAGGCAATCAAACTGGAGTCGACACCGCCCGAGAGCAGCGCACCAAAGTGCACGTCGCAATGGAGATGCGTCCGCACCGCGGACTCCAAGCTGCTGCGCAGCAAGGACAGATCACAGGGCAGGCTGGGCTGCTCCTGCAGCCAATTCTGCTCGAAGTGACGCCAGCGACGCAGGGCGCCAACGCGTCCAAAGCGCGCCTCGCCGGGCGTAAATGTTTCCACCGTCACACAGCAGGGCGTCAGGCACTTCAGCTCGGAGGCAATCCACAGATTGCCGTCGGCATCCTCGCCCACATACATGGGAATGATGCCGAAGGGATCGCGGGCCAGCAGCAGCTCCTTGCTGCGCTTGTCGTACAACGCGAAGGCAAACATGCCCGTGATGTGTTGCAGCAGATCGACGCCGTAATCCCGGTACAGTTCGAGAATCACGTGGCAGTCGCTCTTGGGCTTGTAGCCGTGACGCCGCTTCGCGATCTGCGCGGACAGTTCCAGATAGTTGTAGATCTCGCCGTTGGCCACCAGCACCAGGTCGCCATCCTCAGACACGAAGGGCTGATCGCCCATGGCCACGCCCACAATGCGCAGTCGCTCATGCACCATGGCCACGCCGTGCTCCTCGATAACCTTCACGCCCGTGGAGTCGGGGCCGCGATGTCGTTGTCGTCCACTCTGGCGGTAGGCGAGCTCCCTTAGGCTGTGCTTGCTGCCGTCCACAGTTTGGCTCTTGATGGGCTCGCCATCGCTTGAGAATATCGCAAAAATGCCGCACATTTTTTTATTTTCGCTCCGTCTTTCGTTCTGCTCGCTCGCAAGTTCAATGGCAACTGTTAATGCTGCTCGACGCGTCGCCGGCTTTTAAAGGCGTTTCTTGCTGATTGTCGCTCACGTTCGAGTTGCGTCATGCAATTTCTAGCGCTGCTTGTTTGCCGCTTGCTGCTATATTTATTACTCGCATGTTTTGTTTTTGTTCCCTCTCTTCAAACAAGTTTAGCAACAGGAGCAACAACAACTCGCATGGCCAGCATCATGATACAATAACACAAGGTAGTCTCGTCGGCAAAATCTGGTACCTCTACAGTCATAACAATGAGTGCGAGTGAAAGGGGCTCAGCCTAATAATTGTGCGATGGAAACGGCAATAGAATGTGTGGATTAACCCTTAGATGGTTCGAGGGGTTTTAATTTTCCTTTAATAATAAAACGAGTTATATTTGTTTTCATAATTTAATTTATAATAGTTTTAAATTCGAAATGAATAGTTGTTTCTATTTTCTTTTAAAGACAATCTTTTGTTGAGATTCGAAATTCTAAAATATATTCTAATCTTGAAATAAAACTTTTTTATTTATGATGATTTATTTTTGAAAAATATATATTAAGCCAATTATCCGTGTTATCTTCTTCCACGTTACCATTGCTTGACAGCAATTCGGTATTCTTGGCTGATTAAGAAATTAAGAATATCAGTAAATAATAACACAACCACACAAGAGTCATTTTGCATAAGGGTCAATGGCGAATACATTTTGTCCGCACACAACCTCTTGCGTCAAAAAACGAACACGTACTCACGAAAACCCGAACGTTTTGACAGCCGACGAGACTACCTTGTCTTATTGTATCATGCTTGCTCCTATATTTATTACTCGCCCGTTTGGTTGTTCTTCCCTCTCTTCAAACAAGTTTAGCAACAGTAGCAACAACAACACGCATGGCCAGCATATTAACATGAGCTTTTTCTGCCGCTTTGCCACGTGCGCTGCTTTCGCTCTCTTTCGCAAAGTTCGCTCTCTTAAGCTTCGGCTCTCTTTGACTCAGTGACCCGGTTTCTTCAGACAACTCAATTTGATTGCAATTAAGACAAATAACAGCTGCTTGGCGCACTTTTCGCATTGCAATTAATTACGATTTTATTATTTATTTAACAATCAATTGAATCTGGGCAAGTTCAAGGTCAAACTATTTAAAAAAGTCCGCATGTGAATGCCTATAAATAACACAATTGATGTGTTGTTGCCCCGAGCGCTGAATGTAAGACGAGTAGCGAAACTATAGGCGACTATTTAATACCTGGTAACCAAATCTGAAGAATATAAATTACGATATAGACTTTAAAATATGAACTTTATTTAAATACATTTACATGTATAAAAATAATTGTTTTTATTTGATTTTTAATAAATCAATTTGTTGAATAATTTATTTATGCACTTACGATTGTCAGTTGTTCAATATACCCTGTCTTATCTGATGGGTAAAAATACTCGAAAATCGAAGTATAATTCAATTGTATTTTTAGTTAATTGGTTAAAGTAACGAGTAATCATGCAAATTTATGCAAAAAGAAAACTGATTAACTTTAACTAACCTACTGCATTTATTTGAGTAGAAGTAAAGCTTATTACTAGCTTTAAGTGCAATTTAATGCCTTTTCGAATTCATAAACAATTGCAGTTGCACCCGTAACTACTAATTACTTGAAATATACTAAAACACCAACAAAAGAACTTCACGAAATACAATTATCTTTAAGTTTTCTAGCCCTTTTAAAAGTATACACATTAATAACCGTTGCGATTCGACTGCAAGTCGAACATCATTAAGGTAAACTTTCGATAATTAAAAATATAATTGTCATAAAATACAAATTAGTTGCATTTGTTAACATGTATTCTAAAAATATTCAAACACCATTAGAAGAGAAATTAAATTTTCTTTTAGTACTCAAAATGACTACAAATTAATAATACTTGCAACTCCACATAATTAAAATTATTTTGTTTAGGCATAAAATACAAATTAATTAGGTTTGTTATATGTTTGAGTGGAGTCTAAAAATATAAAAAAAAAACATTAAAAGAAACTTTCTGAAAATAAAAATTAAATGTTCTGTAATTATTCTATACCACTACATAGAATATTTTTTTAATGGAATTTAGCCTTAGGCATAATATAGAAATCAATTGTTAGTACAGTTTAAAAATAATTGAACAACATTAAAAGAATCTTAAAAATAAATGTTTCTTTAAGTATTGCACTACTCTTCATTATATATGTATGTACATATAAATAATACTTGCGAACAAAACTGAATTTTAAAGAATCTAAAAAATACTCGACAACCATTAAAAGAAAATGAATTAAGAGGCGATTGTTTCTTCTAGCACTTTCCGTAGGCCTTGTCATGGGCGGCTTGAGCCCTGCCCGACGGATCCTCGGGACAGCCCCAGTCCAAGCGGGGCGCCCACTTCTCCACAGTTCTGGCGGCGGCATCGCCAGGAAACTGCTCCTCGAAGATGCAGCGGTAATAGTAGCCCTCCTTGGTCTTGGGCGGATTGATGGGGAACCGCTTCTCGGCCTGCAGCAGCTGAGCATCGCTGACATGGAGAGCCGAGAACTCGGGCAGGGCGTCGATGAGGGCATAGCCCACGCCGTCCGAGAACTGTTCCTTCTGGCGCCACAGCACCGCATCCGGCAGATAGTCCCCGGCGAACGCCTGGCGCAGCACAAACTTCTCCATGCGCCACTTGCACTCGCCGGCGAATTCGTTGAGACGTCCTGGAATCTTGTCCTGCGGCCGTATGCTCATCACATAGTCGACGAGCGCGGTGTCCAGGAAGGGCACACGCAGCTCCAGTCCCTTGGACATGGTCACCTTGTTGGCGCGCAGAATGTCCGAGACATGCAGCTGCTCACAGCGCGTGACCATCTCGTGGTGGAACTCCTCGTAGTTGGGCGCCTTGTGGAAGTACAAATAGCCGCCAAAGATCTCGTCGGCACCCTCGCCCGACAGTATCATCTTGATGCCCGTGCTCTTGACGTGCCGCGCCAGATAAAACATGGGCAGGCTGCAGCGCACGGTGGCAATGTCGTAGGACTCCAGGTGATAGATCAAATCGCGCACACCATCGAGGCAATCGTCCACCTGGAAGGCAATCTCCGTGTGCTGGCTGCCAATGTGCTCGGCCACCATGCGGGCGTGCGCAAAGTCCGGCGATCCCTCCATGCCCACCGAGAAGGTGCGCAGCTTGTAGTTGGCGTCGCGCTCCCGCATAATCTTGGTGGCAATCGAGGCAATCAGACTGGAGTCGACGCCGCCAGAAAGCAATGCGCCAAAGGGCACATCGCACTGCAGATGCGAACGCACCGCCAGCTCCACCTGACGACGCAGCTCCTCCAGGTTCACTTGCTGCTTGGGCAGCAACTGCCGCCAGCTGGGCTGATGGTAACGCACCGGCTTCAGCTGCTTCACTTCCCCGGCTGCCACATGGCCAGGCGGAAAGATCTGCAGCTGCGGACAGACCTCAACCAGACACTTCATCTCGGAGGCAATCCAGAGATTGCCTCGCGCATCCTTGCCCATGTACAGCGGTATAATGCCATACGGATCGCGAGCCACCAGCAGCTGCCTGGTGCGGCGATCGTAGAGCACGAAGCTGAACATGCCAGTGATGTGTTGAAGCAACTCTGCCCCATGGTGCTCGTACAGCTCGATGATCACGTTGCTGTCGCTCTTGGGCTGATAGCCGGGCAGCCGCTTGGCAATCTGCTGCGTCAGCTCCACATAGTTGTAGATCTCGCCGTTGACGATCAGCGCGACGTTGCCGTCCTGCGAGAACAGCGGCTGATGTCCCGTCTCCACGCCAATCACCGCCAGGCGTTCGTGCACCATCGCCACGCCCTGCTCGGCGATCAGCTCGACTCCAGTGTCGTCTGGGCCACGATGTCGCTGCTTGCCACTCTGGCGATAGGCCAGCTCCCTCAGGCTGTGCTCGCTGCCCTGAAACTTCTGCGCCTCGATCGGCTGTCCTTCGGCTGAGAATATGGCCAGAATGCCGCACATTGTGGCAACTTTAATTTTACAACTTTTGTCTTACACTTTTGGAACTCGCAACTGCTTTTTTGATCACTTTGCACCTTGGAACCCGTTTCGGCGGCAACTGTTTGACTTTCGCCTCAAATTGCGGCTTATATAGCATTGGGATAGCCTAAATTATGCAGTGATTTTTGCTAATTAAATTAATTGAGACTATTCGCAACATTTGTTGATTCTACACTTGCCCAAATTAATAACACCAACAACTTGCTGGCAAATTTATTTAACAGACATTTATAACCATCTAATTATATTACACACACTGGGATATAAATAGATTTGTCTCGAGAATACATTTAGAGAGGTGGAGCGAGTAATTAGATTTATGGAAGTTATAAAATTATGTATTACTAACAAATTAATTTTTATATGAAATAATCCGCAAGTATTATTTCATATAATTCTGGCTATCTTCGTATTTTATTTCAGGTTCATTATATTTTATAGTTAATTAATATCAATTGTAGATCAATTTTTAAATTGAATTATTTTTTGTTGTTCTAGTTATCTTATTATTTTATGTTAGCTTCATTATATTAAAAATGCAAGGATTAATTTGACTTAAATTAATTTATTTTGTACAATTTTTATACATATAATGATCCAAAATCAAAGATTATAGCTTTATAAACTTGCTGTAGGACTAATCCATAATAATTGATTTTACATTCTGTCAGTGTACCTAGAACAAACAGTAAATCAAAATTAATGTTGTAGTTTTCGGTGTTGAGTTTGAATAATTTAACAACGAATAAATTAACACTGCCTTTTTAATGGGTCATTTTTTTGTAGTTTAATTATCAGCTTTAACGCCTTTTTATTCACGTCGACTGCAGGTTTTGTACTTGTTTATTTCACATACTTAGCACCCCATTTGAATTCGACTCTTATTAAAATTAAATTAGTTTTGGAAATGCAATTTTGTAAACAAAACAAAAAAACCAACAAAATGTATATACTCTATAAGTATGTGCGTTCTATAAGCCACATTTTGTTGACTTCAAATATAAACCCCAAAAATAGTATATTTTAAATATTGCTAATTAAATTTAATCAAATTGTGAATCCAATATTACCCATTTAAATGCTAACCACATAATTGAATATTTAGGATTCACATAGTTGGTATTTATATAATTATTATTAAATTAAACGTATACCCTAAAGCAGTTTTTTGTAAAGCGCTTCGACGCACCTCAAAGATCGAATGCATTAATTCAAACAACGTGGAAAATGTAATTGTATTTATGAATGCAATTGAATCGTTATCAAGCGACGATTGATTGTAAGTAAATTGGATTTAAATTTTAATATGCACCGCCAGCAGTTGGCAACCATTGAAAACGACGACGACTGCAGTTATTAATGCGACTAAACTGTATTCTGAATAATGCAATTAAACGCACACACTTTTTATAATGCTTTTAAAACGTGCCAAAAGCAAATAAACACAAAGCCAGCAACAGCGACAAATGAGAATGCGAATTAACAGCAAAGCAAAAGCTTTCGCTTAACAGAGCGCTGTTAACAGTGGCGCTAACAGCGCACGTATTGGGGACTATTGGGCTGCTAACAGGTGGTTCGCTGTTATTCGTCCACGTTGGCCGCAAACAACCCCGTGAGATAAAACTGTTATGTGTTTAATTAGGCGGGCGGACAGATTAATGGCATGACTAACACGAGACCAAGTCCAACATGAAGTTTAATGTCAGCCAAATTCAAACTGAGTGCGTTATGATTTACGACGAGCCACAGAGCTGTCTGTCTGTCTGTCTTTTAAAACCCGCGTGCCGCTCCTGGAGAATGGCTTGTTGCTTCCAATATTGCCGCCTGTTGTCTTCGTCGTCGTCGTCATCGTCATCGTCGTCGTTGTCGTTGTCGGTTGTCGGCGTGCGAGACGCCGAACGGTCATTCAGTAGCCGTTAGAACGCGTCGCAGTGCGGCAGGAAGTTGCGTATACGACGCGTTTGCCTGATTATCAAAAGTGAAACCCACAACGACTTTCAAGTGCGACGCGCGCCTTTTTGAATTTCCGAGTTTCGGGCGCCGCTTCGCAAGGTGTTAATTAGTTGAAATTTAATTAATCGCAAGGCGGCATTTTAAGAAGCGGAATTACATTAATGTGAATTCCTGTGGCCCGTCGGATTTCTTAACACAAATTTTCGGTCTCCGCTTGTACTCTCAATTAGGCGCACAAATTGCGTGTAAAAATGGAAAAGGGGCAACAAATTTATTAAGTGAATTTTCAACAAAGTGAACTTCAAATGAATTTGAACCGTAAAAAAAGAAATCTGCTCGAAATACAACAAAAATTATCCGAATTGAAATGCAATCAATAAAATTCAACAAAATTTTGCAAAATGAATTTTAAGTACGTATGAAAGTTAATTTCTAAATAAATTTAATAATAAACCGAATTGAAATGCAATCAGTAACAATATTTAGATAAATGAATTTTAAGTACGGATGAAAGTTAATTTCTAAATAAATATGCCAAGTATGGCATGGGGGATGTTAGAAAACCGTATTTATAGCAAGGTAACTTGATTTTCTAATATGGAAATTTTCTATTCATAGAACGCAGTCATCTTGTGGGCAAACAACAAAGTTTGATTAACCTAAAAAAAAACCCGTAAAAAAAGTAAACAATTTTAAGCGCAAACACGTAGATAAATTTATGTGCCAAAACTGTTCCCGATAAAAAATATCAAATCAAAATCAAATAAAACAAACTTTTTTGCGCAGAATACTCGTAGAGCAGAATGCAGAGTTGAGAGCAGGCAGCAGAAGAGAAGGCATCGGATCAAGCATGACCTATTACTGTCACGTCCGGGGCGAGTCCGAGTCCGAGGGAAGAGCAAACAACTTTTGGGTCACGTTTGACATTTGGCCAGAACGCCAAAAACGCAACGATGCCCAACTCGACTCGTAGACTCGTAGAAACCACAGAACATCCGCTAGACACACCGCAAGCAGCGATGAAAACAAAACACACACATTGCGAAAACTCCAAAAACTGGAAGCAATTAATTAAAAAGTTTTCACGCGCCCAAATCAAATCACCACATTTCGCAGGTATTTTAGCGTCAAATTGTGCGAAGTTCAATTTCACTTAGTTAGTTAGATGGATACTGAGCAGCAGCAGCAGCAGGTCGGATCGATGGATGGATGGGCTCGAAGCAAAATCAATGCGCATTACTGCAGCCTCGTTGCGCCCCAAAACCAGCGAACTCTCGCTCGGCAACTCGGCCAGTAACGAAAATAAATTCAAGTTTAAAATACAATGCGCCGCGGGGGTTGCGGCTCAATCATCCACTGCGACTGCGACTCGAGATCCGCTTCCATATCCATATCCATATCCATATCCTCGGGCGTCTGGCTGCCGATTCGGCAGCACATTCACAATGGCCAGCGCTTGACCCCATGCCCAAAATAGGCTCGTGTCCCGCCTTCCTGGCCCAATGTCTTTGCCTCGTTTTGTTTTGCAACTATTTTTGAGCTGCGCTAAAAATTCACTGCGTAAAATATTTATAACAATTAGCAGAAAGTATTTAGGGTGGTTCACTGCTAGACAGATTGTAAGTAAATATTTTCCTTGTTTATTATTTTAGCAGTGGAAATTAAATTAATTCCCAATTAATCTGTCAAATTCTCTGATTTTTTTTTCAATATTCCAAAACAAAAATTGTTGTTCAAACTTTAAAATTAAATTCGTCAAAGAATTAAATGCACTCAATTTATTTATATACAACTTTTAAGTTACATATGCTAAATAAAAATTTGTATTCGAAATTTCCAATCAATTTTATTTTCTACTAAAATATTTAAAACAATTAGTAGAATTTATTTAAATAGCATATATCTCAAAGTTAGGACTATTGCCAATTTTTTTAAGTTTTAATATTGGATTGGATCATAAGTTGAGTAACCGTTTATTCAATGTTCTTAACTAATCCATCAAATGAATTATCAATTTTCTAAAACTGCAAATGTATTTCGAATTTTAAATGAAATATAATTTATTTAAGCAAAAGCAATGCTTTAACTTTCAAATGATATGTTTAATTCAAATAAATTATATGCTACAAATGTATTTTAAATTTGTAAATTAAATTTGTCATACAATTCAATGCATACAATTTATTCAAGCAATTGCAAACCTTTCACTTTTAAATGATACATTTCTGAAGCAGAATTTATATAAGAATTTTCTCATCAATTTGATGTTACTTTCGTTTCAAACTGACAACAATTGTGCTTTGATTGATTTTTGATAGTATATTTTTTTTAATATTTGCCGTAGGTTCTTGTGACAGGCTTTCAATCCTTTTGCTCGAACTCATCAAGCTGCTTTCGTCTGGCAGTTTTTTGCTCTCTTGGCTTGCAGACATTGTTTCTTCGGCACTCGCTCAATCCTTTCGATGGCTGAAGAAACTGAACTGAATAACCTTCCCTCGTCTGGCGAGTGTCTTCAAGTTGTTAATGATTTTCTGTGACGTGACAAAAATTAAATTTTTCTCCCTCCTTTCTTTGGGATTTGCAGAAAGTAAGTTGGCAAGTGAAAAAGTCGAACGAGAAGGACAAGAAAGTAAAACAAAGGCCTTGCCGCCTGCCTTTCAGCGGCTGTCAGGACACGCCTTTGGCTAATTGTGTGTGTGTGTGTGTGCAATGGCGTGTGCATGTATGTGTGTGTGTGTAGCTGTTTGTCATAATCAAATGAATGCCCAGCAATAACTTAACACGCAAGCCTTGTGTCCTGTTGCGACTAATGGCTATGACTAGTAATCGGGACAAAGTAAAAATAGAAAGCGACAGAAAGGGAGAGAGAGGTGAAGAAAATGCTACAGTTGCAGTTGTTAATTAGCTATTTGGCGCATTATGTTGTGACCCCAGGCATATATGCGGGCATTAACCAGGTCACCTGTCAAAGGGCAAGGGAATGCGAAAAGTCGCCTACACGGCAAAGGGACGAAGGACTCGGAATATGTGTGGGGGATGCATAATTAGTACAAGTTGATTAAATGCGGCATTCAGTATTCTGTGGGCATTCAGCAAGTTATTAAAGGCAAACAGTTCCATGAATTATTTAATACGGTATCGCGATGAAACGATTAAATAATTGGCAAAAAGTTGCAGCAAGTCTGTGTTGACCCTTCGCAGCTGTAAATCGATAGCAAAAAAAGCGTACGCGGTTAATTAGTTTATTGACCTTTTATCGAATTTTTTATGTGTAACACAATATAAACTATAATTGTAAAATAGAAAAATTTATTGTTAAAATTTGTAATTCATGTTTAAGAGTTTAGAGAAATATCAATAATAACTTATGTCCACAAATATTTTCTTTTGTTTTCGCTAAGAATTTATGCAAATGGAATTGAACAATTGAAAATGATTAACAACATATTTTATGAAGATTTATTTTATTTTCAAATGCTATTATTTCATTTATATATCAGTCAACATTATTTAGAATTTAATGTAGACAATTAAATTGAAAATGGTTGACAACATCCTACAAGAATAATTTTTCTATCCCTACAATTCGACAGTCTCTTCGCACACAAATAATAATCGAATTCAAATCGATGATAAAATCCTGCTTAGTCCTTTTTAAACCCCTGAAATCGCACATTTTATACTTTAAAGCTGCTTGTGTGCAGATTATCCTTAAAGAGCCTTAGATGTGGAAGTATTCACATGCAGGGCGATTAATCCAAGTGTCGGATGCAGCAAATGTCATTGATCCGGAGCGCACAATTCCGGTGACAGACAGCCGGAGGCAGAGCAGCAATCAGGGGGCCGTCGTAAGTAGTTTGATGTCGGGCTAACAAGCAGATGACAAACTAACTAGTCATGGACAGGCCATAGGCAAATTATCCATCACACTCATGACAGGGTCACAATCACATTTTGTCGCAGCCTTGACATTGAGAAACGTGTCTTGTGAGACGGAATGAATTGGAAACGAGGGGAGCCGGAGGGGGGAGAAGTGGCGACAACAATAAAATTACAAGCCCACAAGCTGTGGCCATAAATATGGGGAGAAGGGCAGCAGCAAGCTGCTGTGATTCCCATGATTGAATCAATATAAGACGACGACGAAGACGACGCATCGAGAAGGCCAGGCCAGGAAATGGACTTGGACTTGGCTGCAGGCCGAATGTGAAGGTTGCTCAGGCAACGAAAACATCCAAGACAGAAAGAATGAAAACCTGTTGAGTGAAATGCTCGAGAATGCCAAATCAAATTGCATTGTTCGAAATGCTTAAAAGACAAATACGTTAACAATTTGATAGCTCTTTTGATGAGGTACCCAACGAGTACATAAGTATTTCCACAGCCCACAAACTTATGGCATGAATTGAATTGAATTTATTTATGCTCCAATCACACGCCATTTAATTCAATTCAAGAGCAATGCGAGCATTGAACATATTTTCTTTTGTCAATTGGCACAATGCGCTCCAAATATGATTATTACGAGCATATGTTATTTATCTCTTCGCAGCCCATCCATCCATCCATCCATCCAAGGCGAGATGCCTTAATAACATAAATGTGAAATTGGGCACAGTCATTATTGGGTGTCATGTGGCGTATACTTAATAATCATACGCACCGTTGCCACGTGTCGTCGGAAACGAATGAGAACGGCGATGGTAACGAGTATTAAGCAGGGATGATATATTTATTTACTGTCATGTTGGGAGATCACATTCAACGCTGCTGTTATAAAATAAAATATAGAAATAAAAATAAAGGACAACTACAACAACAATTATGGCCAAAGTCAAGTGCGTTCCCCAGGCGCTAATAAACGCGACATTCTCTTAACTTTTTGCCCGCTTTTTGGCAGCCCAACTTATAACTCTCTTGTTGTCGTCATTGTTGTTGCTGTTGTTGCTGTGCTAATTGTTGTTATTGCTCGTTCTTCGTTCTAGGCTGCTATATATATATATTTTTTTTTAGCCTAGTTTTGGACGTACGAAAACTTGTAACTGTTGCAGTTGCCACAATTTCCGCATGTTTTCTTGTTGGCTTCCTTTCAATGCTCTTCCCTGTCGGCTTAGTCGCTTCACAAGAATGCCTTGTGACGTATGCCAAATTTGTTAGTATGAAAATGACCCGAAACTTTCAGTTCGCTTGCAGTTTTTATACTCGCAGTTTATCAACTGTGTGCCGGTCTTAAAGCCGTGGATTTTGGGGCTTTATAGCCCCAGTTTTAAAGGCAGTTAAATTAATATATATTTTGCTTTATATTTTTACGCATTTTGTTAAGTCTGCTATAAAGCCAAAGGTTTGCCGCTTCCAAGTAAAGAGGCGACCGGAATTCTCATAAATGTATTTTCCATGGAATTCCTTAAAGAAATGATAGGCACACTTTCTGCTGCTCCGAATATTTAAAAGGAAACGAATAAAATGATTCAAAATACATTTACAATCTGTCTGTAGATGGTAAAAATAAAATATAAAACAATAACAAAATAAAATGGTATATGAGAATAATTGCTATTCAGAATTGGCCTCCTTTTAACAGCTTAGAATATTTTGAAAAGTCAACAAATTATACAAAATAAAATATAATATTTTTAAGAATAATAATTAACTCTTCTCGAAAGAAAAGCGTTTCATGTGAAATGATTAGCAATTTTGTTGGCAGAGTATTTAGTTCGTTCCATCTCGTTGGGACTGAAAATTCTTTTGTCAGTTTTGTTGTTTATTTATGTCTGTCAAATTGCTGTCAAGGCTGCGACGGTGCGCAGTGAAAAAAAAAAGAAACAAAAACTGCAACTGCAACTGCAACAAAACCGAACCAAACGAAACCAAACAAAGCGAAAACTCTGGTAACCCGCACTACAAACAATTTGTGGAACGAACTTTCATTGGTTTTCCAGGGGGACAGTTCGGGGAATTTCTTTCAGTTTTTTGGCAAATCCGAAAATTGTTGCTTTGCCACTCAGTTTTTGTGGCACATCAATTGCAGTCAGGCGAGCAAACAAATTAGTTGGCTTTAATAAAATGAAATTTGCACAAATCACTTAAGCCCTTCCCCAAAATGTAGAACATACAATTTAGGGGGGGCTTAAAAGGTGAACTCATTAAATGAAAGCACAAAGCAAATAAACAAATTATAAAAATAAATATATGCACGAGTATGACTGGAAACATGTGCCAAAATTGGCAAATGATCTATGTACATATAGTATATGTAGATTGAACTAGACAATGAGCTTTTCCAATTATAGTTCTATTCATTACTGTTCATGGGCTGCCCATTTAGAGGCGAGCTAACGAATAAAACTTTGCGTTCGAATGAGTCAGAAATGAGGGTTTAACTTGGCACTGCAAAACTGTTTGGCTTAACTTTCAGTGATAAAAACTAGACGCCATTATGCTTTATATTTATATTTACTTTGCTTTGTTTTTGTGTTAAATTTGTATTTTATTTGGGATTGTTTATCTCCGCAAAACTGTTTTAATAGCCGCCAACAATTTCATTCATATGTGCGAGCGCGCGGCATTAAAATTTCAATTTTCAAATTGAGTCAAAGAAAATTCCACGCTAAAAACGAATAATTTATACCAAATTGCTGTGTCGTCGAGGGGCGGGGGAGGGCGGCGAAGGTGTGGAAGGAGGGTTTTGCCCAATGTTGCGTTGCCAAGAATTTGTTGTCTATTTGCTTGTGGCGCTGATAAAAATTCACTTGATACACTTTGGCTCCGCTTATTTGCCGCAACAAGCGCAAAGCAGCAGCGCCAACGAGCGTTTTACGAGTGGAGCACCAGAGGGGACAGGTTAAAGGGATAGGGATGGGGATGGGGAAGCCAGCGAAGCTGAAGTCGTTACAGACGCAGACAATGGCGTCATATACAGCCAGACAGCGACAAAGATGCAGCTGTAAATGCAATTGAAACTATCCACTGTCACGGCTAAGTGCCTGCTGAAAGTTGATCCAAGTGCGGGAGATGTATATTTGATACCCCTGCGCAGGACTCTTTGCCATAGAGACAATAGTTGTTTGCTGTATAGATTATAGATACGATACTGGCTGTGAGGCGTAACTTAAAATGCAATCGCGGTTTTCCAGCAGGGCTTTTACAACTTCTTTTGTTCTGTTCTCACGTCTTTCATGCTTGTAACAATACATATTGATTTATGGCTTGAGAAATTGAGTGTATCCTTGAGGTCTGGCAGAAATCATAACGTTCGTGATGAAAAATAATTGTACAAAAATGTTTATTCAAAACAAATTCAAAAATATATAGTTCTCAAGCATATTTCGTTTATGTATTTTAAATATGTTTAGAGTTTTGTGAAGGGACTGCAAAATAAATTAATAAAATAATAATAATATTTTAATAAAATAATTTAAATAAATACATAGTAAAATAATAAATTAATATAAAACAAGAAGAGCAGTTTAATTATCAATCTCATATAATTAAACCGTTCTTCTTGTTTTATATTAAATTCTTAAATTTGACCATGATTTCAATATTCACAATTTATATGATCAAAATATAAATATCTCAATTACCAAACAAATATTTTTTTTAATCTATATATATTTTAATACTGTCAATAAAAATAAAAAAAAATATATATATATTTTGATTATTCAAAAACAACTGTTAATAATAATATTTAAAAAAAATATATATATATTTTGATTATTCAAAAATAAGGGTTAATTTGGGAATATACTATATTCATTAAAGCGGTTCTACAGTAGTATGTAGATCAGTTTTTTTGTTATGAATATTAGATAAAATTCACAAGCTCTTAATAAATTAATTTCTTTTTTTTTAAACATTTTCATATAATGCAGCTTATTGATCAAGTTGCAAGTAAACATGCATAATACGGTCAATAATATTAAAAAACAAGTAAGAAAGCTACAGTCGAGAGTGCTCGACCGTATGATACCCGCAACCCATTTCGAGAGAAAACAAAAAATTTAAATGATATATTAACAAAAAATATACCAAATATACTAAAATTAGTTTTTTGTATATATTTGAAAATAGCGGGTAAAAATCACAACACCGTTTTGGTCACACTGTCAACTAAACAAACAAAGCGCGGGCAGCTGCAAGTGAATTTTGCATAGAAAATTGATTCTTTAATAACTTCCTTGTTTTTCATTCGATCTCAACCAAATTCACAGGAATCATTGAGAATATAAATATTATTATGCATATCAAAATTCAATGCTCTAGGTCTATTATTACGGCTTTTACAGACTTTTGGGGGCGGAAAGGGGCGTGGCATCCAACTTTTGAAATAAACTTGACCTGCGTAGGACCTATAGGAGTACTGTCCCCAAATTTGGTAGCTCTAGCTTTTATAGTCTCTGAGATCCAGGTGTTCATACAGACGGACAGACGGACAGACGGACAGACGGACAGACGGACAGACGGACAGACGGACAGACGGACATGGCTATATCGTCTCGGCTGTTGACACTGATCAAGAATATATATACTTTGTGGGGTCGGAGATGCCTCCTTCTGCCTGTTACATACATTTTCTGTTGGCACTAAGTTATAATACCCTTCTACCCTATGGGTAGCGGGTATAAAAATATATATATATTTTTATTATTCAAAAATAAGTGTTAATGTGGGAATATACTATATTCATTAAAGCGGTTCTACAGTAGTATGTAGATCAGTTTTTTCGTTATGAATATTAGATAAAATTCACAAGCTCTTAATAAATTAATTTCTTTTTTTTTTAAACATTTTTATGGAATGCAGCTTATTTATCAAGTTGCAAATAAACATGCAGTTCAACTGTCCGTAGTTCAATCCCTTTCTGAGCGCTGAAATCATTTGACCTTTTTCGCTTTGCAAGTCTTAAACTCCAGTAGCAATTGTTGGCACTCACACAAGCACTCAAATACACACACACTTCTACAGAGTGCAGTTGTAAACACAGAGAAAAGTCAACTGTCAACTGCTCTGCGAAGTGCAATATTGTTCATAGTTGGTTTGTTGTTGCTATTTGCGCCTTTAGAGCGAGCGCGACATGTTTGCTTTAGTTTTGTGCTCTCTCTGTTTGCTGCCCTCTCTTTTCCTCTTCCCTTTGCCTTCTGGGTCGCCAAAGCTTTTGATAAAACACCGATAAAAGACGCATTAAAATATCTTAAAAGACAAAAACAAAATCAAGAGGGGGGCGGGGAATCTGGCGCGTTACCTTTTGTCGGCCAAAGCAAACAGCAGCTAAGGCCTTATAATTGAAAAATTAATTATACACGTTGCTGCCATCCTAATTTATTAATTTGCTATGTGCACTCGTATTTACATACCCAGAGAACAGAAAACAAAATACAGACGGAGAACAGAGAAAAAGCCTGATAAGCCAGCGCCGCTTGAAACAAAAATTTCATGCCCAAAAAGCAGAGGCAGCAAAAACAAACAACAACAATAACAATGCACACACACGCACACACACACACAGTGTCATAGTTTGTCATTGTCCAAAGAATAACGAGCCAAACAATAACAACAAAAAGCACTAAACGTAAAATAGACTCTGAGAAAACATTTTCCAGCTCATTCAAGAATGAAATAAAAATAAATTTAAAAATTATTACTACCATATATTTATGGCACACACACAATAAATTGAACATTTATTTCAATTTATGCGCTTGGCATATGGCCAAACGAATAGATTAAAGACAATTTAATTACAATTACTTCAAGTAATATTATTGCTTGCGCGTTACCACAGTGGAATAATTAATGCTGTAAGTGTTTACAGTGAACGGTTAACAGTGTTATTTAATGTTAAGTTAGTCTTTAATAAGATTGCTGTTATTAATTGCCATAACAGAGCAGTATAACTAGGGCGGTTACTGTTAACAGTGTTATTAACTGTTAAGTGAGTATTTAATAAGATTACTGATTGTCACAACATTTAAATTCTAAAGAGATATATCAAAGAAATTATTCTCTTTAGTTACAATTACTTCCAGTAATATTCTCGATTTTCTGTTAACAGGGCAGAATAATTTGAACTGTTAGTGTTTGCAGTGTAATGTTAACAGTGTTATTTACTGTAAAGTAAGACTGGAATAAGCTTGCTTAGATGTAATGGATTGCAATAACAGAGCAGCATAATTAGGGCGGTAACTGTTAACAGTGAAATGTTAACAGTGTAAATTAGTGTCAAGTAAGTATTTAATAAGTTTCGCAGAGGTTTTTTATTGCCAATACATTCAAATTCGAAGCATATATGTACATATTTATATCAAAGGCAATAACAGTTTTATTAGTAATATTTCTCAGTAACTTCAAAGTATTAATAATTGTCAATTCAATACCTGCTTTGATTTATCTATATAAATTACACAGTCTCACATGATCACAATGTTATTAAAGGCCGCAGAACAATAATTTTATATTAAATTTCAATATGTGTTTAATTACAATTATTGTACATTTTTTAACTACACATACTGTAAATTATTTATTTACAAATATTGTAATTTACAATATGTATTTATCATATCACTGCTGGCAAAGCCAAATTAACTATACAAATGAACAAATAAGCATGGAAAGTTTTCATTAATTATGCTGTCCAGTGGGAAACGTCTTTTGCCGCGAAAATTGAGCTAAAACATAACCCCATTTAAGTCGCTTATTTAATCATAATTTAATGCGTCTCAACGTCACTCAAAGTCAACACAACTTGGCATCGCAATTATTTTTCAAAGCGGATAACAACAGGATACTTCTCCTGCTCCTGGCCGGCAAATAGCAAACACTTTGTTTTTAATTAATGCAAAATTTATCAGCTTGTTTACCCCTTTTTTGCTGCTGCTCTTTCCAAAGTTCTGGTCATTTTTCTCTTTGTTGTGATATACAAAATGAGAAATAATTTAAGCTGAAAACAAATGCATCACGCTGCGTTTGATATGCAAGCTCTTGCCATTGTGTTGTGCTTTGTTGTCTTTTTAGCATTCCGTTTTTATGACTTTCAAATAAAGTTTAATATGCCTCAAAGACTTTGTTTTACTACCTGTCATTATACAAATTGCTTTGCAGTTTTTACAGCCTCATTTCAGATGTTTCTAAATTTTATATTTAACTAAACGCCACAGGCAGACAGAGCATTTTATTTGCATTTCGTTATGCTCCATCGTTTGTTCCATAACAACAAAATTTGTTTTGTGTGTTTTGCTGTAAATAATGCAAAGTGTTGGTTAAAATTACAAAAGCACTTTAGGGATTACTGGAAATTCAACCACTGCCATTTGCCCCAAAATCATGCAGACAACATTATGCATTACAGCGAAAATAACAAAACAATTACTCAAAATTCACTACAAATGGCCAAATCACCTGATTAGCCGTCATTTGGGCCAGATCGCAGGAAATGGCCCAAAAGCGGGCGAGTAATTTATGAGCAGCAGCCCACAAAATATTGCAATTTTCGCACGTGAACGACAAATTCAATTAAAATGGAAATGCATTAAATAATTATTGCTGTGTGCGTGAGAGTGTGTGTGCATAAATATTTGTCAATAATTAAAGCTAATTAAAACAGAGAACCTGCAAAGTTCGCACGCCGTAAATCAAAGCAACAATAAACGCAACGCCTAAAAGTATGCTATAGTTTTTGTATTTTAATTTTTTCGAGAGCCGTCACGCATACGCAGCGTTGGCAAAAGCAATAATGAATTATTCATGAAATAAGCAGAAAACTATAAATGTATAAATTAAAAGCCTTTTAACAATTTATGACAATGTTTAATGAGCTGCAAAGTGACGTATTTTTAGCAACAAAAAATATTAAATTGAAATTTGCCAACTCTATCTTTTAAGCAGCATAGTGTATTTAAGCTGTTTAAACTCAATAAGGCTGAAGTGTAATTAATTAAAAGGTTGCAAGTTCAGCTGCAACAACAGCTAATTACCTGACGACACTCGCAGCAATCTCGGGCGCAAGCTCAGGCTCAGTCAGTAATTTATTTTTAAGAAGCGCATAATTACCCGGCAACGGGGCAGACAACAATGACAGGCCAGAGCTGCTTCACCCGTGGAGCACTTGCCAGTTGCACGGCAATTATTTGATATGCCTCTGTGTTGCGAGTGGGAGCATTAGCATACTTTAGTTGCAACTGCAGCTCGAATTGCATGCAACACTACGCTTTTAATGGCTGCCGCTGTCTGCGGTTGCCTTTATGTGTGTGTGCTCCTTGGCCGCATAAATCGCAGGGCTTAATGCGAAAATATGGCAAAGAGGATGGGGCCAACAGAATCAACAAGAAGTGCAAGCAGCCCGGCTTCCTTTGTGCATGTTCAACGCGTGTCCTTGCCTCGCATTTGCGGCAAGAGTTTGCTGGAGTCGCTGCAGTCATAGTTGTTGTAGTTAGCGCGCCTTTGTCTGTTGCTGGCATCGTCGACATGAATCAAAAACTTAATTATTTTCAGCCCTGCGATGGCAAAATGTTTTGCTCAAACAAACAGGCCAGCAACAGTAACAACAACAACAAAGGGCTGGCATAAATCGTCAGCGGACATTTTGACGCAGCTCGCAAAATTTTACAACTCTTCTGCAACGCTACAAAACAGCAACAAAGCAATCGCAAGCATATTTACAGTCAATTTGTTTCCCTTCCCTTCGCTCTTCCTTTCTCTCTCTCTCGCACAAAGGTATTATCCATGGATTTGTATGCATGTGTGAAATGCGTAGGGGAAGCAGGAAGCAGGAAGGGGAAGGGGAAGGAGACCACTACGTGATCCAAGTGTCATAAATTTGTGTTTTTGTATAGAACAGGACGCAATACGCATTGCGATTGTATTCGTGGCCCGAACGGAAGAGCCAAACACATGGTTTGTTCCATGAATTCAGCTGGTGCAGAAAGGCGTAAAACCCTTTCGCCATATTGCCTTTTGATGGCATTTTGGCCAGATGAGTTGATAAATAAACAAATTGTAGTGTTTGTCTCACACAAATGCAAATTCCATTTCACATTCCAAGTGATCTTTTGCATACTTACTATTTGCAAGTTGAGAAAAAATGTTTTTTTTTTAATAAATAATAAAATAATTGTTGTGATAACAAAAATAATAATAATTGAATAAATTATTCAGAACGTTAAATAAATAATGAAATTTGTTATTTATTTATTATTTTATGTTAAACTGAGTGAGTAATATATTTCACTTAATAAATAAAAATCCATAAAAATAATTAAATAAATAATTAATATTTAATAAATACAATAAATTATAAATAAATTAAGAATATTTTTAATAAATAAAAAAAAACTTATAAAATACAAAATTTTGCAAATGACAAACAAAAATTTTCAATTATTAAATTATAACAATTTTACTGTTTCTCGTAATTCAGAACATTAAATAAATGAAGAAAATATTATAAATATTTCAAAATATAATTAATTAACAATTAATATAGACATTTACCGAATAAATATATTATAGCAATTATGACTTTTCTCTTATTAGGCCTAATCTGCTACGCTCTTAAAAATCATGCAGCTCTCTCTTAGTACGTTTTAAGAGCGCGTTCGATCGAGCTCAGAGCTAATGGACCTGAGCCCACATATTTCCGCAGCTAATTAGTTGTAAAGTTGTTCGCTTTCAAGTCGGTTCGATTTTCGCTCAATGCTCGCGCTCGAGTTTAGATAATCAAGTCTCAGATATCCAGCAAATTTCTAAAGAAGTTGCAATTATGCAAAATCTAATTAACAAATACTCAAAGTGAAACGCAAATGTTTTAAAATGTGTAAAACGCACAGTAAGAAACGAAAAACGTGATTCAATAAAAACTATTTTCAATTGCAATGCTGATAAGAATTTATTTATGTGTTCGGCGAGTTCTTTTATTAGCCGATCGCCATGACAAAATTACCAAAATCAAAGTGGAGTTAACTTTAAAGTTGATAAGTTTGTTGTGCAGCCAGAGAGTGAATTGTTTTAGTTTTGAGCGTGCAACTTTTAATGAAGTATTCGAGGCAAATTTGCGAAACTGTCAAATAAATTTGCAAACTTACCAAAACTTTTTTATTATTTTATTTTTTGTGTTGTTGAAACAAATAGTTGTTGCCGGTTGTTGGTTAGTTAAGAAACGACCCTCGCAAGTCGTTGTCGTGCTCTATGCAGTCATAACTCTTGACACATTCATTGTCGTATATCCTGGCGCGGCTAAAGGCGGATAGCGCTACTCATAAACTTGTTACATTGTCAACCTGCGCGACACAAAATGTGTTAAAGAAATTGTTCGCTGCTCGCACGAACGACACACGCAACAGGATGCAGCTAAATCATTGGAGCGCCATAAAAATTCCTTCATGCCTGTAAAACATGTGCTCGCTCTCTCTCTCTCTCGGTGTGTGTTTTACATCTATGAAAAATTGCCTTTAAAATGGTAAAAAAGGGCTAATAGACAGAGCGTCGTCGAAATGCGATTACGCGTAAGTGCATCCCGTTTAAGCGTCTTAAATTGAGTTTTATGACTTAATAATGCGACCGGCGAGAGCAGGCAGCAAGGATCCACTGTGCGAACCAAATGCGGAACACAGTCTTGCAATTACTGGCAAATGCCAACCAGGCTAAAAGCGACCAATGCAAAATGCGGCCAACCAGACGACGAGGCAGACGGATTGCAGGCACCGCAGCGGCAGCCACAAACAGCATCGCCAAGTGGCCACCAAGCTGCACGCATTGATTGAATTTGACTTGATGTTTCATGCATCCTCTTTCCACTTCTCCCCCTCCTCCATCTCCTCCTCCAACAGTTGGCAAGAATTGTTGCCGTCGGCTGCTGGTTGCTCTGCACATCCAAAACTCCCCACTTTTGACATCTGTAGTGTTTGCAGTGACAGACACAAGCACAGACACAATCACAGACACTCCCACCCACGTTCACATGGCCAAGGCAGTTAGATATTGGAATTTGTATACTCTACTTTAATTTTGTATACTCTATATTCTATTTTCTCGAAATTTCGCAGTTACACCTTTTTCTTTATAAAGTTACAAAGATAAAAATAACTTAAGGATATAATTAATACTTATTAATAGAAAATAGTTTACATTACATTGTCTCAATAAAATATGACGCTAGTGTTAATTAATTTTCATAAAATCCCAAATAATATCCTAATAGTCTTTATTTTATTTTCTAAAAATGCTAACATTTTACACAGCTACCCTGTTGTCATTATAAAAATAAAAAAAACTAATAATTATAATTAATTCAAAATTAATATAGATATTTACACAATATTTAGGATTTTCAAGTATTGTCCTCGTAACTTTTTGCTCAGGTTCCCTAAATAAAATATGCCAGCAATCTAATTTTCGTAATAGTAAAAACAAATAATATATCTATATTATTTGGGTGTACCTACAAAATTCAATAAAAATGGTAAATTTATAATAAATAGAATTACTCAATAACTCAAATTTATTTAGCATCTTTAATATCATTCATATACATACATATGTATATTACATTCCTGCTTGAAATAAAAAGGTTTTAATTGATGTATTTTATTATTGTGATTCTTACCTATATTTTAACTTGTTTGTTATGCAGTTACCAAATATAACATTCAATTAAGAATAAGATAATTAAATACATTTTCTTAATAAATCAATTTCATTGAGTATCCTCAAGAGAGTGCATTTCTAATTCGTTGCGTTCAGCTGTAATATTGTTTATTTCTTGATTTTTTATGCCACTTCTTGCACACACTTTTGCACTTGTCGTTGTTGATATACGAGTATTGCTTTATAGACCCATTGTAGCTGTTGTTATTGTTGCCAGCAGTAAAGTTGCTGTTGCTGTTGTTATTATTGCTTGGGCTTGTGTGTTTCTTGTTGCAGACAGGAGGGAAAGAGGGGGAGCAGAGGAGGTGACAACAACTCTCGTCGCCCGTTTCCACTTGAAATCTGTCAACTGCAACTATTTATTAAATTATAGACTCGCATTGTTAAATGTGAATGACTTGGCTGAGTGGAAAGCTATCAGACTGGGGGTGGTAGAGGAAGGACATACAGGACATACGTATGTCCGTCTCGTTCTCATCTTATTGTGGTATTAAAGCATTTATGGGCATTCCATTTGGGCATACGAATTGACAGCTTTATTTTGTTGTTAAGTATTATTTACTATATGCGATTTCCTGTTTGCTGTTTGCTTTGCCTTCACAGCTCAGCGAATCTCTGGAGACCAGGCTCAAATCCAAATCATGTAATAGACAACATCCTTGGTGGTCGCTGCCTCAGCCTCAGCTCGACGCCCCTGTGCGGCATTAGGCAAATTGACAACAGCTTAAAACGCTTTGCAGCACCTTAAAGCCCGGCAAATACTCTCGAATTCGAGGATTCGCAACTGCCAGTCTGCCTGTCCTCCCCCCTCCGCACCGCACCGCAACAGCTTGCCTGTTGGTGGCACCGACAAAAAATATACTGAAAAAACTCACACTTGACAAGCTCCAACAAAAAAAAAAAGAGAGGCAGCAACAGCGAGTCAAACGGGACAACACGATGAATGCCGAGCAGGAGGAGGAACGAATCTGCCTCAGGTGAGTGTATCGTTCAGTACATAATTGTATGTGTGAGTCTCTGTGTGTGTGTGTGAGTGCTGTACGTGTCCCTGTCGTTGTTTTTGTCATTTGGCTGGCAATAATTTACTAGGTTTGCCTTTAGTCATGCCGAAACTTTTGGCTTTAAGTTGATTTGCAATCACACAATTAGCAAATTGGCTATGCGTTCAGCTGAGCTTAAGACCGGGCGAATCGTCTTAATTGGCAGGCATTTTAACCACATTATGTGGAATTCATTTGAAACCAAAATATCAAGTTAAGTTATTGGAATCCATAGCTATAAATCATAACACAGAGTTGCAAATAACTTACCTCTGATTATAGAATTTGGCTTTAAATGTTTTTCATTTGATACGTAATCTGTATGGTTAGAATATTTGATTCAAAACGTATTTTCCGACAAAATATTGAGAATTAATTGCCATAAAGGAATATCCTTTCTCGTATTTTAATTATTTGATATAATTTTTTAATTTTGTATCTAGCTCAGCTCAACGCTGATTATCCATGATTCCACCATATAATTATATTCAGCAAATTATTAATATTAATTTAATTTAAAATCAATAGCAATTCTCCTATTTTAATTGTTAAACTAGCTCAACTGAACGCTGATTATTCCTGATTCTACAATATCATTATTATTATTAAATTAAGTTATTTTTAATTGAATTTAAAGTCAATTTCACGTTAAAGCGACTTCTCTGTGTGCATAATATCAATTGCATTAAAGCTGCTCTAGCTTCCTTTTTAGTTGCCTTAAATGATTCGCATGAATATCATATTTTTTGATACCCAACTCATATTGACTTAGGAGGCGTAAGTTATGCCCAGACCCAGACAATTTTATGCACATATTTAATGGGGTTAACAGGAATAGCAAAATACGCCACGTGCAGCTCAAATTAACATGATTTTACAGCTGATTAACATAACAGCAGAACTAACAGCGCATGTCAGCACTGCTATTAACATAACAGAGTCTGCCTGTTAAATTGCATTTCTATGTTAAGGCAATAAGGGCAATGCACAAAACTCGGTTCAATTGCTCAATGAACCACATGGAAAGCAATTCTTCATTGGCGTCGCTTGCAAACCTTAATGCGAGCCCTAATGTATTGTATTTAAGTGTATTTAGTGGCAGATGTCCGACTTGACCCACGATAAATAAGTGTCAATTACACGCACACACACTGAGAACGGGAAGGAGAGATCAACAAACTGCACTTTGCTGTCGCTTTGGCGCAGAAATTAAATATGATGGAGAGTCGCAGTGTTGTGTTCTTTTATTTACGTTAATCAATTAGATGCCGACGACGACGACAACAAAAATATTGTCGCATTGAAAGGCGCAATTCCAACAAAAGTGGCGACAACGACACCAACAACAACAATAGCAACAACAAAGCGTCGCTATTCAATGTCAATCTCATATTTCAATTATGTTTTATAAATGGCTGCAGACAGGCTGGCGGTGCTTCAACTGTCATGAGCGCCGAGTTTCGAGGCTAGTACAGCAACGAACTTTAACACTGTTAACTTAATAAATTCGTTTATTTTGATTTTCTATTATTTATTAAGTGTAGAATTCATACATATTATTGGACAAACCACACACTCTTATATAAGTATTATTTAATTTTCACATTCTTTCGATACAAAAATCACTTGGACAATTGATTTTTAAATTGCACCTAAAAGTATGCAGCAGAAATTTGCAAAGTGCTTGCAGGAAAAAGTTACGCATACGCCCCGCTTAATAGCTTAAGTAAGTGCTCAACTGCCACGCCCCTCGCTATGGTTGGAGGCTGACTCGTGGCCTGATCGAATTATGAAATTTTAATTACATAATAACGCGCGGACAATCAACTTTGCCTGACTGCACGCCACGCCCAAGCCTCGCCACAGACAAACGGACAGCGGGACAGACAGACTGTTATACAACTGGGCGGACAAAATGTTGTGAGTGCAATAACTGTAAAACAATTTAACGTTGAAATGAAAATGCCTGGTGAAATGTGGGCGAAACGTAAGGAAAACTTTTCTGAAAAATGATATCCTACTTAACTTTGTCGGGCTCTAAGGCTGATAAATTTAATGGGCTAACATTTGAAACAAGCAAAACTGCTGCAAAGTGATTTAACACTTCACTTCACTGGCTCTCATAACTTTCGACTGGCCATTCATCATATCAACATCATCGCAAGTGTTTTTTCGGCTTTAAGTATTACCCTCGATACCTTTGTCAACTGTCAGCGAAGTCGACAGAGAGTTTTTTTTTGACATTAAGCCGCGCTGGTTGACAGTTATGCAGGACAATGCGGTCTAAAAATAGCAGCAATTAACATTGATTCTAAATTGAATTGAATTGAACTTTCGCTAGTCCTGATTGCATACTCTGACTTACAACTCGCTTGAGAGTCAAGACGCAGCTGTGGACACCAAAGAGCTTAGACGACAGCAGCAGCGACGACGACAACAGCTCAAAATGCCTGTTTAATTTTATGCTAATTTCTTTTACTATGCAAATTTCGTGATGTAAACAACAAACGGCAAAGAAAACAGGCAACAAAGCAACAACAGCAGAGCACAGCACCAAATGCTTACAACAAAACGGTTGACATTTAAAATAGGGGTTGACTAGCTTATACCCTAGAAAAAATAGCATTTAATTATTTAGCTCCAAATTAAATGGTGTGATTACAAAGAAATTAATTGAAGAGCTAATTTTATGATTATTAAATTCCCATCACAAAATATTGGTAGCCTCAAAAATTTAATAAAATTATTAAGAGTTTCAGATAGCAATATTTTTAGAATGATGTTGATTAAAGAATCTAACAAAACTTTAATATATTGTGATTACAAAAAAATTAATTGAAGATCTGTGTCATTTTAATAATTTTATGATTATAAAATTCCTATTAAAAAATATTGGTAACCTCAAAAATTTAATTAAATTGTTAAGAGTTTCAGACAGCAATATTTTCAGAATGATGTTGATTAAAGAATCTAACAAAACTTTAATATATTGTGATTACAAAGCAATGAATTGAAAGCTTTGTCTTTTAAATAATTTTATGATTATTACATTTCCATCAAAAAATATTAGTAACCTCAAAAATTTAATTTCAGATAGCAATATTTTTAGAATGATGTTGATTAAAGAATCTAACAAAACTTTAATATAAAATTGCGAGTGTTTAAAAATGAATTATATTTTTTAGTTATTTTTATAATATTTGTAAAATTCGTACCTTTGAACAATGCCCATCTACCCCTTTCTACAGGGTATATTAATGCGAATACAAGGACTTGCACCTCGAACTAGACGAAGATGTGCTTATTATCACGGTTTTAGCATGGGACTGCGTCACGTTTTGCTTTGCAAAACTGAATTTTTGACTTTCAGCCAGCAAAGTTGGTCGACAACGAAGGGCCAAAATACGACTCAAAGGCGAGCACAAAGTGGCAGGTCGCATTAACTTAAATCAAATGATATCGCAAACTTTTAATGGCAGCCAACTTTCGCGACAAGATTTTCGCTGTACATTTTGCGGAAAAATAAAAATTGTTTGCCACTAATTAGCAAGCCATGAATGTCTCGTGCTGAGCCTTGCTCCAATTCGCATTGTAAAAATCGCAACTAAATTGAGTTTTACCTAAAGTTGTTGGCCAGTTATCAAGATTTGTGTGTGTCCATCGCATCGACAATTTATCAATTTTAATGGCTTTTGAATTGGGCGAACAAAATGCTAGTAACGACGCTGAACGAAGGCGAAGAAGGAGGCGCCTCCGAAAGTGACCACTTATACGGCTTATTGCCTTTTTTCTTTTTGGCTTAGAGAATTTTAGAGCGGCAGCTTCCCCACCCCCGAGCGGGCCACTTCAGTGTTTACTCAAATCAACAGACGTCCGCCAAATAAATAGCTTTGATTTCGTACGAAACACACACAAAAAGAAAACCCTTAGAAAAAGGACATCAAAGCGTTTGATGACGGCGACTTGTGGGCAACCTAAGCGCATTTTATGCATAATAATGCGTGGCAGAAACACAGAACCGAAACCGAAACAACGTTGGTATTTTATAATCACACCACTTATGTTATTGTCTCATCAACTCGACGGTTCCCCAAATCACTTTCGCCTGATTTCAAATCTGTCATATAAAACATAGAGCTGTTGTATTAAAAGCAATAAGTGGCGACTGTAAAAAGCATTTGCATTTTGATTTATACATTTAAAAGTAATTTAAAATGAAGTAGCATTTATTATAAGGTAATTTGTTAAATGTCATGTTTTTCAAAATACATTTAATTTATTAACATTTTTAAAGAGTATATTGTGAGCTGTAACAGTCATTTAATTTATTAGGCGTATTTTCTTAAAACTATTTTATTTGCTGTGCAAAAATCGTTAAATCGTTATGGGACATATTAAGTGTATACATTTTAAGCAATTATTTGCATTTAAATAATATTTCTTATAATGTAAATTGTAACATGTTGTTTTACTACAGTGATTCTATTTATTAAACTTTTTTTATTTAAGCACACCGATGTAGGTAATTTCTTCGAAGAAAAAATTAACAGAAATTCATTGAAATGAAATTGTGTGAATTTATTTAGCAGATTAAGTTTTTGTTTTTAATTTAACATGAAAAAGCTTTAATTGTATAAGGCATAATTAATTAAATTTCAAAAAATGATTTACATTTAAATTATATTTATTATGAGTCGATTTCCGATATTTTATTTAAAGTCATTTAATTTATTAAACACATTTTTTTTAAGCACATCAAAGTAAGCGAATTCATGGATAACAAAAATTAACAGAAACTCATTCAAATAAAATTGAGTGAATTTATTTCGCAGATTTTAAATTTTTAATTTGGTATAAAAAAGCTTTTATTGTATTGAGCATCAGTTATGTACATATATATGTAACAATTATTTATATTTAAATTATATTTATTTTAAGTCGATTTGTTAGCAGTGTCCCGATATTCTATTTAAAGTCTTTTAATTTATTAAACACATTTTATTTAAGCGAATTCTATGCGGGAAGTTAACTGAAACTCATTGAAGTACTTTTTGTTTTGAAAAACAATAATCAGACAGTCGAGTTGAGTGAATTTATTTACCTAAACAAGCTTCTCCTGGCAATTCAACCTTTAGCAGAGTGTCGACGGTTTATGGGGGAAAGGGTTAACCGGAACACGTGCAATTGTCCCTTTGTGTTTATATTTTTTTTTTTTTTTTTTGAGTTCTATGCCGCTGAGTAATTTTTCTATTTTCTGCTTTGTTGCGCCCTTTCAAATGCACACCCATGTTGACCAACGTCCAACATTAACCCAAATCCAAAAGATACACACACACTCTCTGACAATGGAGACTTGGCCACTTGACAAGGTAATGCTCTGTCTCCCTCTCTTTCTCTCTCTCTCTCTCTCTGTCTGTCTGTCTGTCTGGCTGTCTTGCGCTCTCTTTCTCGAGGCTGACTTGTTGGGGTCAATGAAGACACCGCCTTGGCACGAGTATTTCAGCGTTTTATTGTTTCTGTTGTTGCTCGACTTTTAGCTAAATGAATCAGCCATATCCTGTGCACACTCACACACACACACACAGAGTAACAGTTACAAATACAAAGACAACTGCGAGTACATACATATATATTTAGACCGTAGCAAATTTGCCACCTGCTGCGTTTCCTTTTTTAGGCTCTCGGCTCCTGCGAGTGAAGTGCCATTTGGATCGCATTTAGGCTTGTGCCGGAAATTAATTACATCGACTCATCAACTTATTCGCATAAAATGCTTTAATTGATTGCTCTACTGCTAGCCAAGCAAGCTCTAGATAATGATAATGCTCGACTCCTCGACCGCTTGATAAATGCAAATTAAAGTGATTCAATATTAATGCATTCACAAATCGCTTAGCCAACTTTGCGAAATTACACTTGTTCTTGTTTAGAAATTTGTTAAAATTGCACAGCAATTTCGTTTTATGGTCAGCAAGGTTTCCTTATAATAACACAGTGATCTGTATTTTCTTGTAAAAGTTAATGATGTGTAACTGGGTTACAAATGAATTTAAGCAGAAACAATTCGGAATTCACCTCAGGAAATTTGACAACAAATTACAACTTTTTGCATTAATAGAAAATTCAATTTAAATCACCTCAGGAATAAATATGTTTCGAATGTGTAATGATGATTAAAAATTAGTCAACAAAATCAATCTGAAAGCAATAGTTGGTATAGTATTTAATTCTAAGCTGCAATTATAATAAATCACATTACGAATAAATCTGTTTCAATTTATTTTTAATATTTAATTTCTTTTGTATTTTTTTCTTCTCTTCATGAGCCAATTTGGAAAAATTCTTTAATAAAAGGTCTCACGGTTATATGCTGTGAATACAACTTTAGGAAACCAGTTTCGAATGAAAGCTGAGAATGCGTTTCGCAGTATTCATATTAAGGTATTTCAAGTCATTTTTGTAATTTCACAAGCTCTTCACTGCAAATCCAATTCCACGAAAGCTTATGGCGCGAAATAAAGTTCATATTACGTGCAAAATTGCTCAACAGGGAGGCTTTTGTTTGATTTATTAAAAAATAGCTGCGATGCCAATTTAAAATCATTTATCTGGCATGCCCTAAGACGCAATATAGTCTGAATCGCTGGCTTAAAATAGAATTTATTTTTATCATGAATAACTTGATGTTAAATTTAAGTATAAATGTAAAAATCTCATTGAAACATTGGTGATTTAGTTAGGAGTGTGCTTAAGTTATAAATTAAGAAGAGAAGCCACGTTAAGTAGCAGCAACATTGTGAAAGCTTTTTGTGGCAAGAACAAAAAGAAATCTATTGTCTTCGACCCTCCCATATGCTGAGATGCTCTCGAGCTGCCCTTGTCATCTAATGAGGCTGTATTCATCTCTGTCAGTCTCTCGCTTGGGTTTCTTGCCATCTCGGGCTAATTATCTTTAAATATTTGCTTCACACATTCAAACACCATGTCTTAACCCCTCTCGGGGTGTTGTCTAACTTTGTGTTGTCAACACATTCCTCAAAATGCCACCACGCCCACCGCAGGCTTAAACGCTTAATAAATAAAGTAAGCAGCTTGCCAGACATTGTTGTTGTTGTTGTCATATCGATGGGTTGGCCTTGTCTTAATTGTTGTTCTTATGGCTCCTGCTGTGCTCTGTCTCCCTCACTCACGCTCCCTCTCTGTCTCTTGCACTCTCTCTCTCGGTGAGTTTGTTTGTTGTTAGGGCATAATGCAGCATTGTGGAAAGCACGTTGCGCCTCGGGGCCAAGCATAAATATGTCAAGTGTTAATTGCTGCCACTTAACGCACAGCACAAACTCAAATACAACTACAACGCACACACACACACACACATGGGAGATGAGAGAGAGAGAGAGCGAGAGAGCGGCGTGTATATATGACTTTAATCTACTTACCAAGTAGCTAAGGCAGCTCTCCTTTGTGCTCTCCTTCTCCTCTTGCTCAAGAGTTCGTAAGCCGCAAACACAAACACACACACACACTCGCACACACACTCGCACACACGCACTTGTTACACACCCAATAATACGCTTTAACAAGTTTCTTATGGCCATAAATTCAACAAGCCAACAAAAGCTCATAAAAAGGGCTGCTTGGCGACTTTGCAACTGAACCCAACAGCAGCTGCCTACATAAATAAAGCGAACGTTGCAGACATGCCTTTGACATTTCATATCATATCACACACACACACACACACACACACACACACACTTCTCTACACAGCTGACAGGATATTTCAAAAGATATTCTTGTATCGTGAGCAAAAAACAAAACTGCACCCTGGCAAAAAGACCAAACCCCAAACCCCAAAGAACGGCGCGCGTCCAACGCATTTGACAAGCAATAACAATAACAATAACAACAACAACAACAACAACAACAACAACAATCACAATAACAACAACAACAACAATGTGGAGAAGAACCCGCTCTAAAGTACAGCTCTTATCTAGCATATTTATCGACAAACCATCCCATTTCCTATTTTAAATATCTTACTTACTTGACTTCCATCGCCAGTCGTTCGTCCTTGCCTGATTGTCCTTGTCAGCGTTCGCTTCCTGTGGCCACTTGTTTGTCCCTCGTGACAGGTGAATGTTTATGATGTTATAGAGAGGGCGCAGCACGATACGGATGCTGATGCTGACAGTGACTGCAAAGAAGCATATGCTTTATATATTCGAGGAAACGTTACAAAATAGTTGCTTAAATTAAGGAAACCAGATTGCACTGCAGATGTAATTAAATGTCTTGTGGGCATTGTTAGGGAAAACAGCGATTGATGCTCTTCAATAAAAGAAAATGTATAAATAGTTTATATTGTTAGAACATTTTTGGGACGCTTGACGGAGAAACCGAATGAATGTAAAAAATCTCCACATTAAATAAGAAACATTTTCTTTACAGATATTTCTTGTTATTATTTGTTTGTTTTTATTTATAAAGTAACTGATTTCGTATTATAGACAATCCCAATTTACTTTAGAGCAGTATATATTTATTTCCTCAATTTCAGAAGAATTTTGGTAATTTTTCACTCGCTGTTTTGCACTGATCGTGCACTAGATCGGAGAATAACTTAGATTTATTTATTCGTAATTGTGGAAATAATTTGTTAAGAAAATTATGGAATTTCATGAAATAATTTATTATTTTAAATTCTTTTATTTCTATATTTATTTGTTAATCGCTGATTTTTAAAATCACAATAATACATGGAAATGTAATGGAGTTAATCTGAACTAAATTTTAACTATAATTTAATGTTACGAAATTATTTATTTTGTATATCTATTTTTAGTCAAAGAGTAGTAATATAAATAAAATTATTTTTTGGAGTTGCTGTTATTAAGTTACTCCCTTATCATCTTTGTTTTAAAAAATTGAGGTGTCCCAATGGAAGATGGAATTATAACCATGTTTAGAATTTTTTTGTATTTTTAGCACAATTTTGGAAGTATAATAGATAGTGTAGTTGCTTCTTAATTTAATATATTAATATTTCAACAACTTTTTGCTCATTGGCAATTTAAATTTCGTCAGAATTTCGCAATTTTTATGCAGCATACTGGTTGGAAGACGCAATTAATCTAAAATTAGCTGAGTCGCTGATTCATTGTCCTCTAATCAAACTTGTCATATGCCATTGTTAAACCGCTCCTGTTTGATTCGAGCCGATAACAATCGATTCTTGATTATCATTTGTGCTCTTTATCACCATCATCATCATCGGTTTCAATTGCCATATCAGCGACACAATGTGGCCCAACTGATTTGTGTCGCTCTGTGAGAACTGCAAACGCTGCCAGTCGAGTGCCATATTTCATATTCGATATTCCCAATGAGTGCCCATTGAATAGCAGTCTGTGGCTCAGTAGCCAAAAGTCAGTTCGATGCGAAAGACGCGAAAACAAAAACGGAAACCAAAAACCATACAAAATATATAGTATTAGAACGTGAACGAAGCACGCCGC
The DNA here is from genome assembly GCA_035047365.1 of Drosophila ustulata. Lineage (NCBI taxonomy): Eukaryota > Metazoa > Arthropoda > Insecta > Diptera > Drosophilidae > Drosophila > Drosophila ustulata. Next base: position 8,976,923 of record JAWNPT010000057.1, on the reverse strand, counting down.
TGGCGGCAGTTGCAAAATAAAATAAAGTACATAATAGACTTGCAAATGCAAAATAAAATACACTTGAATAATAATTTTTAAGTACGTGGCGCTGCAAATAAATGTGCAGCTGTAAAAAAAGAATTAGAGAAACTTGGTGATTTCGTAGAGTTCGGAAACTGTGATTAATAATATGACTCAATACGAGTACGCAACGTATCAGGGCCAAAGCAGATTCAATATGCTGCGTTGTATTATCGATTTTGTATTTTGTATTTGAATATTGTTGCGCCATTATCAACGCAAAGCATTTATATATGTGATAATTATATTAGGCGTTTTATCTTGGCTCGAGTTGGAGTTCGGTTCGGCAACGGTTCGACGCTTGTCTGTTCTGTGTTTTTATCTTTTGGATTACTCACCCGAAACCGAAAACACAACAACAACCGGTTTAGTGTGCGAAACTAATGCAACTTTCAAAGTCGTTGGCCAAAAATTGTTGTTGTTTTCGAATGCAAAATCAAATGTGCTAATGAGTGAGAAAATAATAATGAACGAGAAACTAATAAAGTCCAACTACGATTCGCAGCTGTCTGAGACTTGATCGAACAGGTGTGTAAAATATGGATTGGATCAATCGATTATGAGAAGAATTGGATTTCCTATGCGGGTGCTAAGAGCTCCGGCTTGTGGAAATTTACCAGTTAAAGCAAAACAGCTGTCGAACATGCTCATTATTATTATTAAAACAACTTCAGCATCTGCTTAAGATGCGCCCTAAAATATGCAATGATCACGCAGTTGAAAGCACGCATTTCATGGTTTATCTCAATCTCGCATTAATCAAACCGCAATTTGGCGTTGTTGTTGTTGGTGTTGTTATTCCCTAAACCGATAACAGATAACAGCTATTTAATGGCAGAGGAAGTGCAAGACCAAAAATAGAACTGATACAACAAATTACAAATAATATTTTTGTCTATTTTCATACGTGCACCAAAGCGATAACATTCAACAGCAGTTGATAAAACTTGTTGAATTACCAACTTTTACACAAACACACACATTGTTGCCAGCTGGTTGCAGTTGCAAAAGGCCAAAAAGCCAAACCGCAAAAACCAGGAAAAAACAAGCGAACTTTCTGTGTCGGTTGCAAAAGTTCATCCACAACAGCAGTTAAACTAAATTAGACAACTAAAACAGTCAGTTAGTTAGTTAAAGCATAAAAGAGCGAAGCAAATAAAATGTTATTTAAATGCGCAAAGCATAAATGTTGATGGGGCAACATTTGCTGGGCATTTGACACTTTATTGAATTAGACGCTCAAGTATGTTAAATTTAATTTGCTGGCATATATTTACTTATTTATAAATGTACTGTTTGTCTGTCTGTCTGTCTGTCTGACAGTCTGTCGGTGCGTGCAAACATTTCGCTTGGCTGCTGCGATTTATTGGAATTTTCTTAATGTTTGGACAGAACATTTTCTTGACAGCGTTTTCGGGGCCCAGCCGAAAAGTATGCTACGATTTCTATACATGACGCATATGAATGAGCGGGCGACGTGATGTTTTTGCATGTGAGTGCGTGAGAGTGTGCGTGTCTGTGTGTGAGTGTGTGTGCAAGTGTGTGTGCAACGGTGTGTGTCTAAATGCTAATTTGAATAATGACAACGACATCAACGCGCCATTTTCTAGTTGTTGACTATTGCCGTCGCCATTTTGCGTGTTGTGTTTTCCGCTGCGCCATATACGACTACACGGCATTGTATATCGCATGAAGTGTCATTATTGTATGCTATATGCAATATGGGTCTAAATACACACAGACTTACTTATTCGACAAACGAGCATTTGATGTAGGCAACTAAGTCGACAACGCCTAGGCTCGATGGCTTGTCTGTTCGTCTGGCGCGTGCCCGTCTGCGCTCTTCATCATAAGCGCAAAACACAAAATTATTCAATCTGTAGCTGGAAATCGTAGACGACACCGCACAACACACACCACACACCACACACACTCAAGACCCATGTTAAAGTTTTAATGCCCTACACAGTATCCCTTAATGCCGTTCACAGAAAGTAATTCGATTGATTACGCTGCCGACAACACAAAAAGAACAAAAAAAAAAAGTTAAACAAAACAGGCTTTGCATTTGATTAATCAAATTGAATTTTAAACAATCGAGCAGCGCTTTCATTAACATTCGTCTGTAAAGTTAGACGGTCTTTAATAGCAGTTACAAATAATGTTAAATATGCGAGTATACTTAACATTTGTCTGTTAATTTGCACGTACTATAGATAACAGATACTTATTATGTTAATTACATATGTGAGAGCTGTTAACTGCATAAATATCAAGTATACGTTAAAAAAACAAAGATTAAGCTAAGGTTAGAGAAAAGCAAAAATAAACAAAAATTGATACAAAATAATTTATTACAAAAAATGTACAATTTAAATAATTACAGCTAAGATATGAATAACATATTCATTTCCTAAGCAAATCGCTGTCTATGCGTCTTATTAACATTTGTCTGTAAAGTAACGTTACATATTATGTTAGATATTCAAGGGGCGTTAATATTAAGTATACGTTTGAAAACCAAAATCGAGCTAATAAGCAAAAATAAAAACAATATCAGATAATTTAATTAAATTTGATAACATAATAAAAATGCATCACAGTGCATGAAAATAAATTTGATTACAAAATGTAAATTACTGCAGCAGTGGAACAATGATTAAAATAGGAAAATTAACATATTTGCGGCACTGTGATGGGGATCGAACATATACTAATTTAATTTACATTATTTAATAAATTGCAGCAGAGTGATGAGGATAGGAAATAGCAAAATTTAACCCACTAAAAATATATAGAGTCGCTAATCTGCTCTCGACGAGATCGGTTGTGTCGCGGACAAACAAAGAATTACGTTTTACTCTTTTGAGCAACCTTCGTGTGCTAAAAATAGCACAAATCATACTCTTTCGGACGCTGGCTAGTGCAGCGTCGGCAGCTGGACAACAACAACAACATACAAGTGTAGTGAAATAACTGCATTTTCGGCCCGTCAGGGCAGCGCTGTTCCCCTCACTCGGCGCGCAGCCGCACAAGTGGGGCAATAAAACCAGCTCTTATCTGTTAGTGATCTGTTTTGCATTTCAATTTGCAGAAGTTAACAAAAAACTTTGTTGTTTGGAACCATTAACTAAACTTGTAAGTTATTGATTACTACTATTTGGAAATGGATGCGAATCGTTTTTCTAACTCTCAGCTTAGCAATAAGCAGATTGATTACGAAAAAATGCACTCAGTAGCTGGAAAATCACCTTTAGAGATCAGGTCAGAAGTCATTTGTTCTCAACGCACTCTGTGCTCTGATTCTCATAACACCAGTACCATCACTACAACGCTAACATTTACTAGTGCTACTAGTAATTCAGTATTCACCACGGCAAATACGACGTCTGCCGGTATTAGTAGCGTGTGCTCTAGTGAGAGCATGGATTACCAGAACGCCTCTTTCACGCAATGCTCATCTAACATTGCTTCTTCAACACTCAGCGGAGCTGCGGCAAATGCCCTTCCAATACATAATGGAACAGCTACAGTTTCGCCATCCTCACTCAGTGATGCTGCTACAAGACTGAAGAGTGATCAAAAACATATGATTAAGAGAAAGAAACCACTATCACCCACTGTTACTGCCAAAAGGGCGAACAGAGAATTGATATTTCAATCATCATCAGCATCATCCAACAAGGCAATCTCCAGCAACAGATTTGCCATTCTAGACATGGATATGGACTTAAACAGTGGCAGCCATGCTGAGGAAACTTCAAAAGATACAAATGTAGCTAGTACTAGCTCTTATGCAGCTTCTCAACTAAATGCTCATAATGATAAAATAAATACAAATGACTCAGATAACAGTCCACAAAAGAATGTATCTAATGCTAATAATAAGCTAAATGATAATTCCAAACCACCGCAAATAGTTATAAGTATTTCTAATCTTAACGATCTATTTGAACTCATTTCGGAGGTAACTAGTCTAGATAACGTATCAGTTAAAGTTAATCAAGGAGTAACAGCTAGAATTTTTCCCAAAGACTCCAATACTTACAGAGCTATTGTTGACCATTTTGATAAAATGGAAATTGAATTCCATACATATCAAATGAAGGAAGAGAAGCCACACAGAATTGTTGTTAAAGGGCTTCATCATAGCACATTAACCAACGAAATTATTGCCAATTTTAAAGCTTTTGGCTTTGATGCGCTTCAGGTACATAATCCAAGATCTAGGACCAACCGAGATGATAAGCTTAATATATTTTTCATTAATATTAAGCCATGTTCAAAAATGAATGATATTTATGATATCACAACACTTTGCCGGCAACGGGTTAGGATCGAACGGATGCGCAAAACAACGGAAATCGCCCAATGTGCACGATGCCAAGAATATGGCCACACAGCCAAATACTGCCGCCGGCATCCTAATTGTGCTAGATGTGGTGAAAATCATTTCACAAAGCAATGCGTGCGTTCCCAAGATCAACAGCCTACCTGTATACATTGTGGAGGAAATCATGCGGCAAGCTACAAGGGCTGCCAGTGGTATCAGGAATACCTTCGACGATCTATGGGCTCGTCAAAAAAGCAACAAAATCATCGTCAGCATCAGCCGCCTCGTCAGCAAAAAGCACAGCAAATGCCTAACACTACTGCAGGTAATAGGGAAGGCATATCCTACGCCTCAATAGCAAGACATGGAAATGGATCTGCCCAGCGCCGTTTAGATAATGTCCAAGCACAACTACAAGTACCGAAAACAAGGGAAAATAGTGTACAGCTACAAAACGCGCTTGATGTCCAGTCATTATTGAATCAACAGCAACAGCAATTCATGAATTGGCAACAACAGCTCCAGCAACAGCAGCAGCAGCAATTCCTTTTGTGGCTTAAGCAGCAGCAACAAGAACAACAACAGCAAAACAAACAGAACAGTCAACGACTTGAACGGCTTGAAAATATGGTTTTCGAAATGGCCAACTTGATCAAGCAATGGACTGGAGACAAATCAGCTCTCCAACTCCATAACCACGCTGCAGCCTCAAAATGAATACACTCAAGATCCTAATCTGGAATGTCAACGGCATTTCAGGTAAAGCCAGAGAAGTTGAGCTCTTCGCGCACAACAACAGCGTTGACATCCTTCTCTTGAATGAGATTAGACTCAACCGAGGAGAAAAAGTCAAAATATATGGATATACCTTTTATCCAGCGTATAAACCATCACAGCACAATCACGGCAACGGAGGAGCGGCGGTATTGGTGAGGAGTTCTCTCTGTCACTTCCCACAAAGAGTTATCGAAACAAAAAACATTCAGATGTCTTCCATTAAAGTTGCCACAGGTTTGGGAGACATGGAAGTTAGCGCCATCTACTGTTCTCCAAGTAATAGAATCGAAGAAAGGCAATTCACTGACATACTCGCTTCTTGCGGTCAAAGATATCTGGTTGGAGGTGACTGGAATGCCAGACATTGCTTGTGGGGAGACACATACAATTCACCAAGAGGGCGAGAACTAGTTGAAGCCATTTCAGTCAGAGGGGCTAAAATTCTTGCTACTGGCTCACCAACTAGATACCCATATATATCAAGCCACACAGCGACTTGTATAGATTTTGCATTATATCATGGGATACTGGACTCTCAAGCTAAAATCTACCAAAACTGGGATTTGGACTCTGATCATATTGCCCTTGTTGTTGAATTGCAAACAAATGGTGTAAATGTCAGACCAAGTCCTCGATTAATCACACGATATACCGACCTGATCGCTTTCAGACAGCATCTTGAGAGCTCCTTCCAGTTGAATTCGGCTCTGAACTCAAGAGAAGACATCGAGAACGCAGTTGACATATTGCCGAATAATATATATAGTGCTGCCAATGCTTCAACGCCACCTGTTCCAGAATTCCGAAATATAAGCTATGGCATAGTTCTTACAAGGGAGGCCAGAGATCTAATCAGAAGAAAAAGACAGCTACGAAGAAGAGCAATACGCTCTCAAGATCCTCAGGACCGGAATCTGTGGAACCAGACAGCTCGACAACTACGAACCCTTTTAAAGGAACTTAGAAGCGACTTCTTTGAACAAAAATTGTCTTCCATGGACTACACTGTTGACTCGAACTACTCTCTCTGGAAGTGCACAAAATCGCTTAAAAGACAACCGTTCAGACAAGTTCCTGTCAGATGTCCTGGAGGTGAATTTGCAAAAAACGAAGCTGAGCAGGCCAATGCTTTCGGTCTTCATTTAGAGGATCGCTTCACTTCTTTTGACTTTGCTTCGAGAGAACAAATTCAAATGACTCAACAGAAGTTACAAGCTCCATTGCAGATGTCATTACCTATTAAACCTTTAAGGACTGAGGAAATATCTGAAGCCATAAAGCTATTGCCGGAAAATAAAGCACCGGGCATCGACAGAATTTGTTATGCTACGTTAAAAGCCTTGCCAATCAGAGCGATACTATACATAACATTGATTTTCAATGCTATTGTAAGGGTGCAAGTGTTCCCAAAGCAATGGAAAATAGCTGCGATTCTGATGATCCACAAACCAGGAAAACCAGAGAATGAGCCTGAATCATATCGTCCAATAAGCCTATTACCATCCCTGGCTAAATTGTGGGAGAGACTCATTGCCAATCGGATTACTGTTTTTATTCGTCAAAACAGTATATTGCCTGATCATCAATTTGGCTTCCGAGAGGGTCACGGCACTGTAGAACAAGTCCACAGATTGGTTCAGCACATCTTGCAAGCTTTTGATGACCTGGAGTATTCCAACGCAGTCTTCATTGATATGCAGCAAGCCTTCGATAAGGTATGGCATGATGGCCTGCTGTGCAAAATTAAGCATCTCTTGCCTGCACCCTACTATGGTCTTTTAAGGTCATATATTGAAGAACGAGAGTTTAAGGTCAAAGTAAGTGACACATACTCCAACACTTACACAATGAGAGCAGGAGTTCCACAGGGCAGTGTTCTTGGACCGCTGCTCTATTCGTTGTATACTGCCGATATACCCAGCCCAAACCGTCATCATATGGTAGCTCCTTCCAAGGCACTTATTGCGACATATGCAGATGACATCGCAGTCATATACAATTCCAGCTGTCGCAGGGAAGCAGCTATTGGACTACAGGGGTATCTTGTGACTCTTGCAGCTTGGTGTAAACGTTGGAATATGAAGATCAATCCTCTAAAAACAACGAATCCCTGCTTTACGTTAAAAAGACTCATAATGAACACTCCTGAAATCCAGCTAGAAGGAGTTACTCTGGACCAGCCGTCGCAAGCGAAATATCTTGGTATAACTCTGGACAAGCGTCTTACCTTTGGCCCACACCTTAAGGCTACGGTAAAAAAATGCAACATGAGGATACAGCAACTGCGTTGGCTCGTCAGTAGAAAGAGCACCTTGACGTTGAGATGCAAGAGGGCGGTGTATGCCCATTGCGTTGTGCCCATATGGCTTTATGGAATCCAAATCTGGGGGATCGCAGCCAAATCTAACTATAAGCGTATCCAAGTGCTGCAGAATAGGATACTTCGCAACATAACTGACTGTCCCTGGTACGTGCGAGGTTCCACTCTCCATAGGGACCTCAAGCTATACACTGTGGAAGAGCAGATTGGTAGACACACGAGCCGATACAGCGAAAGATTGCTGAGACACCGCAGCCTACTTGCCAGACGTCTACTGCCTGCTCGACCTCTAAGGCGCCTTAAACGGCTAGGTTTTGCCAAGACATTAGCACAATAGAATATCCTAACTAAACAATAATCCTCATACTCGGTTATGAGGTTTGGTCCATTTTAACTTTCCATCCATGTGTTGTTAAGGTACAGTTTATGTTTGTACAGGTTCTACACTTAATAAATAATATATAAAAAAAAAAAAAAAAAACTAAAAATATAAAGTTAAATATTATATAATATAATAATAAACATTTTTGCGGCACTGTGATGGAGAAAGAAAATATCAAAATTTAACATCAACAAAAAATTAATTGTACAAAATTATTTATTACTTAAAATATTAAATTTTACATTTTACATTATTTAATAAACTGCACTAGATTGATGAGGATAGAAAATGGCAAAATTTAACCTTAAAAAAAAAAGAAAAGTGAAAATTTATTTATGACTCAAAATATTAGATTTGATAAACTAATCTAACGAATTGCAGCAGTGCGATGGGGCTACGATGATGGGATATGCATAGTATATTAATCATTAGCGCATTCTAGACACATCCCTGCCTAGCTTATGCGCCGACCTTGCGAAGCGTCTTAACTTGGCAAATGGCTTCACGCCTCGCCGAAAATGTCGGCGCTTAGAAACCATTTACATTTTGCGTGTGCCAGGCTCGAAAGTTGATTGCGAGTTGATGTGTTGGGGGGTTGATGTGTTTGTATTCATTAGAAGTGGCGCCGTTTGAAAGGGCCTAGCAATCAGAGCTGGCGACACACACACAAAGACGTGGCATGCGTGGAATTAAATCGCTGGCAACTTCAAAGCGCAAACTGAAAGTTAAAGCTGAAAATGTTTATTTGCAGAGACGAGGAGGAGCGCAACATGGATGACGACGACGACAAGCTGGTTTCGGATGAGGTGCATCTGCGGCAGCTGAGCGCGACGCCCAGCTCGGCGTTGCAGCAGCGGCGACAGAGCAGCAATGTGACGCATTCCGCGCCGCCCGAGCTCACACAGCGCAGCCCCGAGAAGAAAGAGAAGGAGGAGGTGCAAGAGGAGGAGGAGGAGGAGGAGGAGGAGCAGGGCGTGGTGCTGCGGCGTGCCGTCGACAAGGGTGCCATTACCTTGGCGCAAATCGACGACCTAAGGCTGGAGAGCGACGACGACGAGGATGACGACGACGACGAGGATGACGTGGACTATGCGGCCAGTGGCCCCGGGCTGAGCAATCCCGCTGCGCAGACCACAAATGATGAGCAGATTACAGCCACAACAGTGGCCAGCACAGCAACAACTAGTCCCACTAAAGCAGCGACGTCTGGCGGCGAGGTAAGTTGAATTGGGTGCAGCACTTAGGGCTAATTAAAAGCGAAACTAAACCATAAAAACAGCAGGCAGGAGCCGCAACCACGACACCAACGCCAACGACGGCGACGGCGACTCCGACTCCAACACTGGCTTTAACCATTGCGCCGGACATGTCGAAAATACCACGACTGCCCGGCGACGGCGCCCAGATGGACGACAGCGGCGATCTGCCGCATTCGCTGCGTGCCTCCACAGCATCAATTTTGTCCAATTTGCGCAAGAAACAGCAGGCCATGCTCGACCGTCCCGGCCACAGCAATGGCAACAGCAATGGCAATGGAGGAGGAGGCGGAGGAGGAGGAGGATTGGCCAAACAGACGCCGAGGCGCGTGCAATCCGTGCGCATTGTGGAGGCCAAATCGGGCTATGGGCCGAAGCGACGCACCGAGAGCTGCAGCATATTTGGCAACAGCAATTTTGGTAAGCCCAACAACAGGCCAACAGGCTTGACCTTTGTCCGCTTCAAATTGATTGGAATTGAGACAGCCACAGCCAGGCCTCTAATTGAGCGAGAGAAGCTGCAATTGAGCAGCAGCTGCAACAGCTGAGCAAGCATCCTGGCAAAAGGATATGAGAAAGCTCAACTAGCAGTGACAGTTAGTCCTGAAACTGATGAGTGCATGAGGCTGTGAGAATGCTTGGTTCATTTGGAAAATTTAAATTAATATTTGTTGTCGTTTTCGTATTTTAGTAGATTGCCAGTCGAACCTCTAGGCTAATTAGAAATAAAATAAATAAATAAATACTTGATAGTTGACCCAAATTACTGTTGAATATTTATCCACATGTTATCTCAGCAACACAAATTGTTTAGACACTCTGATTTGTATTTTATTTTATTTGTTTAAGTGTTTGGTATTAACAGGTTTTCTGTTATCGTTGTGGAAACTAAGTCTAAAAGTATAATAATAACATAATAAGACCCAAAACAATAGTATTGTTTCAAGTTTGCCAATATAGAGTTCATATAATATTAATTATTGTAGGACTACTCTTATAAACTTTTATAAAATAACTACTTATCATACTGATTAGATATAAACAATTAAACGTAGAACAATTCTTAATTAAAATATTTGCCATATGTTTTAATTAGTTCTCAATAAAAAAAAATTTTATATAAAGTGCAGATGTAGGTTTTGAATAACAACGCATATTTATTTTGATTTTAATTATACTACTTACTATACAAGGGATTCACTTAATATGTCACCTCTGATAACTAGATTTTGGGCAGCAGAATAACTTTAAGAAAAGATATTATTGAGGTACAGAAGTCAATAATTATTTTAAAGTGATATAAGGAAATTAATTCTATAACTTACTTGAATTTAATTTAAGCTATCTCAAACAAATCAAACTTTATATTATGTTTACTCTACTATCAGAGTAACCCAAAATGTGGTTAAGCTGTTAGTCGATGATGCGACATAATCCTCAATATGTAATTCCGGTTTTGCAGTAAAATAATTGTTTATTCTTAACTCCCTCATAATCTGAACAGACTACGAGCTGGAATCGGGTCCGTCCATAGCGAGCATCGCAGGACCTCAGCGACCCTTGACAAACGAAACGTATTCGGCATTCAAGAGCGGCAACGTGGTCAAGGGCATCCTCTGTCCCTCGCTGACCAACTCCTTCAAGCAGACCTCGCTGGAGAGGAGCTATTTGACCTACACGCATCGCCAGCGCCAGAAGTCGCTGATCATTGTGAACGTGGTCGACTTCGTGCTCAAGATTGTGATGGCCTTGATATGGATGCTGCAGCCCAGGGAGAATCGTCTGGCCACGGTAAAGTTCCCGCTCTTTGCTCTCTATAACTCGCACTAATCCAGCTCGCCTTTTATTGCTTGACAGGATGCGACCAGCTCGGCGGATGCGGCAAGCACGGCGACGGCAATAACTTGGTCCGTTTGCTGTGGCATTGCCAATTTGGCCATTTGCTTTTTGGGCTATTGGCGCTGCTTTGCCAACAATTATTTGCACTGGGCGGCCGTCTGCACTTGGCTGCTCTTCAACATACAAGGTGAGTGTGTGGGAGTCTGGAGACCGATTTGGAATCGGAATCGGAATCGGAATCTGGGTCTCGTGCGTGGGCAAGGCATAAATCATGCGTCACATGCGCTGGCCATTAAAATTTTCTAATCCTTTTGGGCAACGTCATAAATGTTTTATTGCGCCCATTCCTCCTGCACAGGATTCATCAGCGAAGGCGTCGGCTTCGAGAACCGAGAGTACCTGGTCTGGTACATTTTGTTTGTCATCTTTGTGCCCTACGCCATGCTGCCGCTGCCCCTCAAATGGTGCGTCTTCGGCGGCACAGTCACAGCCACCTGCCACCTGACCGTAATTACCATCAACAAACTGCAGGACAAGCAGGTAACATTTCGCCTTCGCAACATAATATTTTCATTTACTTTATATTGAGCATAACTTTATTGCCGCAGACTCGCCAGGACCCCAACTGCATTTTATTCCAAATCATTGCCAATTTCGTGCTGTACACGGCCATCAACGTGGCCGGCATGTACACCAAGTATCTGACCGATCGTGGCCAGCGTCTGGCCTTCATCGAGACCCACAAGGCCATGGAGCACAAGAAGGAGTCCGAGAAGGAATTGCAACGCACCCAAAAGCTGCTCGATTCAAGTGAGTTCACAGCACGCAAATTAATTTCGCATTGTTCTCTAGGCGACGAGACTTTTCGGAAAGTTTAAATTGAGTTTCCAAAGAGATTATTTATTCTTTTTCCCAAAGAGACGAGAAGCAATGCTAAAAGAGTACAACATTATATTTAATTCATAGTCAATTAAATGTATAAGGTAAAAATTTGTAAGTAAATTCTGGCAAATTAAATATCAACTCTAAAACAGAATTAACTATTTGAATGCTGATGATTTTTTCAAGTGATGAAATTATAATTTAAAGTCGTCAAAATTTAAATTGAAGTGCTCAAGTATTATTATTTTTGTTATTTATGATATATACGATATATACGATTATTACTGACAGACTAACAATTTAAACTTTGAGCCAAGAATTTAAGAAATTATTTTCATAAAGTTTGGATATTTGAAGTTATACCAACGAAATATAATTGAGTGCGTTAAATAATAATACTTTATGCCAGAATTATATTCATAAAATAGATTTACTATTTATACTTTTCAAATATAAAGACAACTTCTGCAAATTGCATCGTCATTAATTTTGAGAATCTTTGCTAAGGAAGTTCCACAGTTTATCTTGAAATGAGCAGCCGTGGGAAGTGGGAATATCTGAGCATTAGCTGCTCAGCAGACTGTTTGTCTGGCGGCGCAGTTTCCAGCTAAGTATCTTTGGCTGTGGGCCAGGTAGACGTGCAACAGAGTCTGCCAGGGGCAGGTAACTAAAACGATGCCGTTGCAAGTTGCACTTTTGTGCCGTGGTTTTAGTTATTTCGCGTTGCTTAACAACTGCAGACAGCCGACAGTTGAACAAACGTCTCAAGAGTTCACTTCTGAATTTATATTGCCTTTGGTTGAGTTGCAATTTTTTGTCTGTTTCCCGCTTTGCAGTTTTGCCCAACATTGTGAATAATCAAATACGCAGCGAAATGTACAAAGGCACGGATCCGACGGTGGAAACTCAGTTCAACAAATTATACGTGTATCCCATGGATAATGTCAGCATATTGTTTGCCGACATCAAGGTAAACAAAGCGCAAATTGTTGAAAATATTATATTTTAATTAATGCGGCACTTTTTTTTGCTTGCAGGGATTTACGGAATTGGCCAGCAAAACATCGGCGCAGCAGTTGGTGAAAATTTTAAACGACCTTTTTGCGCGTTTCGATCGCATTGCCGAGGTAAAAGCACAATTTAAAATGTTTTACATGCTACGAAAAAAAAAGAAAATTGAACTTTTTTTTCATTGTTTTACATTCTCTGTTCGTCACACAGGACAATCATTGTCTGCGCGTCAAGCTGCTGGGCGATTGCTATTACTGTGTGTCGCAGTTCGAAAGCGACAACTGGAAGACACGGCCGGATCATGCGGTCTGCAGCGTCGAGACCGGCCTCCACATGATAAAGGCCATCAAGGATGTGCGCCTGCACACGCACGTGAGTAAATCCTCAAGGCAATTTGTAAAGGCTGCTTGCAAATCGATTAGTCGATTGCCAGCGATGTATTAAAGCTAAAATTATTCTTTATTAAGTAAAGAATCAGAACTAACAAAAGACAAAACTATCATAAAATCACTGTTTAAAATGCAGATTAATAAACCCAACTCTATAACTCACTTTGAGCAATTAGACTTAACAGCTGTAATTTTTCTAAAATGTGTTGCATACTTTTAAGCGCTGCTAGAAATGCTAACAGTCAACTGTTACCGTTTAACAGACTGTTAACAGCGTGGTCTGCTGGGCAATCTGTTAAGCGGCTGCCCGCATTATACTCGCCTTTTTTGTGTGCAAATTTAATGCCGCAAATTTTTCAGCTGTCAGCTGTTTTGCATCGTTTTTTTTGTTGGCACTTCAAGCCGCTTTATTTTTACGAGTATTGCACATTGTTGTCGCTCCATGTGACCCAGTATAGGCTGCTGCTGCTGGACGTGTTGACAATTCATTTGTATGCAAATCTCAGCAGAGCAAAAGACAACGACAAACGGCAGCAGCAGCAGCAGCAGCAAAAAATATGTGTTAAATTTTCATCACAGTGAACGACAAGTCCCCCATCTCCAAAAAAAAAAGAGAAAAAACCATAATTGATTTTATTTTCTCTGCTTTTTTTGAGGTCGTGTTTTTTTTTGGGCATTTTGGTGCAATGGAAATTTTTGAGCTTTGCACTTTAAGCATATTTAATGCAATTGGATAATGTTAATTGGGCGCCGCAGGCGACTGACAAACTAACAAACTGACAAACCGAGTGACTGACAATCCGACACTCTGACAACTGCAGCACAGCTCGAAAGTATGCAGCATATTTTTGTTGCACCCAAGTGCGTGCTTTGCATAATTGTTGGTGAATGTTGCGTTTGCAAATTTTTGAGTTGTCTGTTTGTATTGGATTTTGCAGGTTGACCTCAACATGCGCATCGGCATCCACAGCGGCTCGGTGATGTGCGGCGTACTGGGCAACAAGAAATGGCATTTTGACGTCTGGTCTAATGATGTTATCATTGCGAATCACATGGAATCCGGCGGCATTCCCGGGTAAGTCCAGTCACGTTCTATTGCCCACCTATCGCAATGCGACTCGATGTCTCTGTGTGTGTCTCTGCTACACACAATGCACATTTGTGTATTCAGGTGGCCGATTCCCAGCCAAATTAGTTGAGAAATTATGCACAAAGCATTGTCAGTGACAAGGCCTGGCCAATTATCCATGTGCCCGTAAACAAAGCATGCGAGATAAACAACACAAGGCGCAGGTTAATTGCAAGCTGGAAAACAACTAAACTAACTCATGGAGTGCCTTAAATCAATCAGTTTTCCATTTCTATTTAAAAAATAATATGGACTAGTTAGCCTTTGATTAAAAGATTTTATTTTTAATTATTTTGTATAAATAATTTGATCAGTGTTCCATAAATATATTTTTTAATAATTTTATATTTATTTTCTAACTTAACTAACTTTTCTACTACCACATTTTAGAGGAAAAAAAGAATCCAAAATAATTTACACTTTGATATTAAATAGTTAACAAGAATTATTTAATTTCATTTCTGAAAGTGTTTTAGGCGAATGTTAATATCACTAGCTTTTATTTATTTATTGAAAGTTTCTACATTTTTTCTAGTTAGACAGCTATTTACAAAATATATTCTTCTTGTATCAAATAAATAGATAGATGAGATAAGAAAAATATTCACTTTATATGTACAAATTTACATAATCTTAAATAGAAATTCAGTAATTTCCTTACATGAAAACAGCAATAATATTGTTGACTTGAATCCTGTTTGAAATTTTACTGCATACTTCTAGGCTTTACAATTTATTTAATTACTGTCAACACGAAATACCGAATTGTGTACGTAATTATTTTAATTATTGAATGTGAAACAGCTTCAGTTTCATTTTGACCAATTTGCAACTACTCGAAGCTAAACTTATCGATTTGCTGCCTTGGCTTCGATTCACACATAATTGTTTCATCTGATTCACACAAATACACACACACACACACACACACACACAGTTGCCACGTCCGGCATGTGGCTCAAATTTATTGGCCAGAATCCAAAGAATAATGCATAGTGTAGCCAAAATGCAGCTTACCAAATGACTCTGCCAGGCCGAGCCTTTAAATCTTGGCTGCAGCCGCATTTTTAATTGGCCAATTACGGGCGCTTGTTTCTGGCCAAAAGCTATTCCCTATTCTCAGTAAATTTTGCAAGCTTGGCGTGTTCAGACACAAGAAACCAAACAGCAAAAACTACAACAAAGAGCAACAAATCAGAGCAGAAGCCACAAAACCGGCCAAGGAGCCGAGCAGCAAAAGTAAAAGGTTCCATTTAATGCAAAATGCTTTGATGTAATTGTGGCCTGAACGAGAAACAGCAACAAGGACTAGAAACCCAAAATCGTAGAGCAACCCAATTATGGCTAGAAACACACACACACACACAGAAAGGCGTCTCAACTTTTGTGGGCGGCAAACTTCACGCACAATCGCCGAACATTTTTGGCAAATATTTGAATTTAATTTTGGCCAACTACGAATCCCTTCTCCTCCTCCTCCATCGTTTAGACGCGTGCACATCTCGGAGGCGACACTCAACTGCCTGAACGATGCCTATGAGGTGGAGCCGGGCAACGGCGGCAGTCGGGATAATCATCTCAATAAGCTCAACGTGACGACCTATTTGATCAAGCGCACCGAGCCCCTGCGGTAAGCCGCACTCGCAATACCCTGCAAAGCAGGCTATGCTAATTTTTGAATACATTTTAGACCCAAGCGACGCTTTGGCACAAGGAGCAGCGCCCATCAGAGCAGCAGCATTGCCACGGCGGCCACAACTCCAGCTGCAGCTCCTGCTCTGGGCGTGCTGCCCAAATCCATTTCGGCCAGCGGCAGCGGCAACGATTGCAGCATTGGCAGCACCGCAGCTGTCGGTGGCGTCGGCGGCGGCGGCGACGGTGGCAGCATCGACGGACGCAGCCTGGAGTATGCCACGGCTGTGGCCTTGGCCACGCAGCAACCCGCTCAGCTGCTGCAGCAGCAGCAGAAGAAGAACATCTCGCTCAACTCGCTGCCCAACGTCGTCGAGGGCGTCGCCTTGGAGAATCGTCGCCTGCGCAACGGCGGCGCCGTTGGAGCCGGCGGTGCCGTCAATGCCGGCGGCACTGGCGCTCCTGGAGCGGCCGGCCTGTCCACGGTCTCGTCGCCCACGGCCATGATGTCGGCCCCACTGGAGCAGCAGCTGCGGCCACGCAACGGCGCCAGCATCCAGAACCTGACGGAGGCCATCAGCGCCAAGGGGCTGATCATCGAGGACGAGAGCACCACGGACTGGATTCCCGAGATACCCTTCAAAAATGTGAGTAGCAAGACTCGAGGCAGTATTTTTATATATAAAATGCATTTCTTGACATCAATATTATTGGTGGTAAATGGACATATCCTTAGATCAATGGTAATGGAGTAAAAAAGGCATTTCTTGATAAGAATATTTAATATAATAACTAATAATTATAAAAAATGCATATTTTGATATCAATATTTAATATATATAAAATTAATTTATTGATATTATTATTATTGGTGGTAAAGGGACATTTCCTTAGATCAATATTATTGGAGTAAAAAAGGCAATTCTTGATATCAATATTATTGGTGGTAAAGGGACATCAATGTTATTGGAGTTAAAAAGGCATTTCCTGATATGAATATTTAATATATATAAAATATATTTATTGATATTAATATTATAAGTGGTAAAGGGACATTTCTTTAGATAAATGTTATTGGAGGGAAAAAGGCATTTTCCGATATCAATATTTTTGGTTGCAGCATCATAAAATTGATCAATTTACGGATCGTAATGATTTTAAGCTATTTAACAAAAATTAATTTTAATATTAGTATTATTATATTATGAGACAAGTGATTTTCTTCAAATATAATTTTTAAATATATGTAGATCTTTTTATAAAAATTCAGTCCAATCTATTGAGCAAATATTTCGGCAATTGTGAGAATTGCTTGGTTATTATTTTTGCTTGTCAAGGCAGAAATAAAAAACGTGTAAAAGCATCAATGGGGTAATTAGGAAGTAATTCGTATCTTAATGTATATGTTTTGCTTAAATATAATTTTTATGTATTTTTAATCGTATGACGGCTATGCAAGGATTGTTCAAAAATAATTATTATTTCATCATCATTATTTTCGTATTTATATTAATCATACCGCCTGTCTGCCCAGCTGTTGAAACAGATATTAACAGATATGCCTCTTTTAAAAATTATACGATGGTTAAGTGTATTTAAAAATATATTTACTATGTTCGTAATTAACCGTTTTTATTACATCTTTTTAAACCTTAATTATAATCAAACAGCTTAACAGCCCAGAGGAGCTTCTGAACCGCGTCGACTCCATACTGGTTGATCCCAAGCAGGATCATCGCGTCTCCGTCACAGTTTTGGACGAAGAAGTAAGTGCAAAACATTAAACAAACAAATAATAAAATAATTTGTGTTAACTGCGAAATCCATCAACAGATTGACGAATTCATCGAGCAGAACATACAGATAAACTCGAACAAGGAAATACGACGAGAGTATCTGAATGCCTGGACACTGAAGTTCATCGACAAAAGCCAGGAGCAGAAATATTGTCAGCTGCGCGAGGACATGTTTCGGTGCGTATACGTGATTTCTCTACCCCCCACCCACACACTTATTTGGAGCTAATTAATGAACTGTTTGCTAATTGATTTTGGGCAGCTCGAATATGTTGTGTGTGTTTGTCATCTGGATATTTATGGTGCTGTGCCAGGTCATCATCATCCCACGCTGCACCACAGTCATCATCTGCCTGGCGCTGGGCACCTTGGTGCTCACCTTCTGCTGTGTGCTCGTCATGGCCGAGGAGTTCCCAGGTGAGTCACACACATATTTTAATCGACCTGCGCTCATGTTGCCATCGATTCATCATTCGCAGGTCTGCCCAGCTGCCTGAAGATCAACTCGGCCAAGCTGGTGCATCAGCGGCGACGTCGCACGCTCTTCATCTGCGGCGTCATCGTCTCCATGTGCATGCTCAGCGCCATCGGCCTGATGCTCTGCCCCACCACCAGCTACAACGGCACCGCCGACAGCTCAATCAGCAATCTGACCGCTTCGACCACGAAGCGAGACTTGACGCTGAGTCTGTCGCAGACGATTCAAACCAATCTGACCATCTCAACGCCCACCAGCGGACAGTCTTCGGCCATTTCGCTGTTGGCGCTGGTCAACGAGAGCATCAGCAATGCCTCCGGCGAGCTTGTGCGTCACACGCTGGAGTCCTTCGAGCAATCGCATCGCTCGCTGGCCCTCAGCCAATACAGTCGCAGCGCCCTGGACATCTACATCGAGGACTCGCAGGGCTGTGTGCATCAGGAATATATCGTCTTCACCTGGGTGCTGTGTCTCGTCTCATTGGCAACCGCCTTGAAGCTTTACTATCTGGTCAAGGCCATCATGGCGCTGGGCATGGTTGCCTTCTACACCTCGCTGATCTTCATTAGGTTCCGGTTCGAGGAGAGCTTCAGTCTGGTCAACCTGAAGGATCGCGGCATGCCGCTGGGCGTCCAGATGATCATATTGCTGATAACCTTCCTCATCATGGTCTGCTATCATGCGCGCCTTGTGGAGGTAAGCGATAAATTCATGCCTGACTTACTCCTTGCCTCATGTGCTGACTTGTCCTGCAGGTTACCTCCCGCCTGGACTTCATCTGGAAGGAGCAAGCGGAGCGTGAGCTGACCAACATGAAATCGAATCGTGCTCTTAATGACACATTAATTAAGGTAAATTCCTGGCTGATGAATTGCTCATTAATTAATCGCATTTGCTTGGACAGAACGTCTTGCCGGACCATGTGGCCGCCTATTACCTGTCCGACGAGCACACGGATGAACTCTACTCCAAGATGCATAATCTGTGCGGCGTTATGTTCGCCTCCATACCCAACTTCCAGGACTTCTACTCCGAGGACATTGACAACGGCAAGGCGTGCATTCGCATCCTAAATGAGATTATCTGTGGGTTGATTGATTAAATGCTCTAATGATGTGCGCTAACCTCCCATCCTCCCATCCTTCCCCTACTCCACTGTAGGTGACTTTGATGAATTGCTGGAGGAGCCACGATTTGCGTCGGTGGAAAAAATCAAAACTGTTGGCGCTACTTACATGGCAGCAGCTGGCCTCAATCACGAGCATTTGCGTGTCAGGGGCGAGACCTCCGAGGACAGCGTCTGTGATCTGGTCGAATTTGCGTTCGCCATGAAGAAGAAGCTGGAGGAGATTAACGGCGACGCCTTCAACAATTTCCAGCTGCGCGTCGGCATCTGCAGCGGTCCCTTGGTCAGCGGCGTCATTGGCGCCCGCAAGCCTGTCTACGACATCTGGGGCAACACCGTGAACGTCGCCTCTCGCATGGACTCCACGGGCGAGAACTGGCGCGTCCAGGTGCCCGACAACACCGCCGAGCTGCTCTGCTCACGTGGCTACACTTGCGTGGTAAGTTAATAAGAATATTTGAAGTTTAGACTTCAGCTAAAACCGTCTGTCTGTCTGTCCGTCCCTAAAAACACTTGGATCTCGCAAACTATAAGTTCTAGTTTCACCAAACTTGTTGACAATACTTTTTGATCTTAGAGTTAGCCTCTAAAGTATAATTTATAATTTGTTAAACACTGTTATATATGTATATATAATAAAACTACCCCATTCGAACCCGCGCTTCAAATATGACAATTTGTCATTGACTTTTCTTTTTGTGTTAATATTGTGGCCTCCTGTTGACTGTTGAAATATATATGTCGATAAGTTTGAAGCCCCTATTAAAATATAATTTGTATTGAAATTGTAAACGGCACATTTCGGTTTATTAATGCAATCTTTGGTAAGTTCCATGTGCATCTGAAACTGGTTCATGTCTGTGCTAACTATTGGTTGTGTGGATGTACATGCTATGGTTTGTGACTTTTTGTCTTATCATACTAATTTTAATTATTAAAATAAAATATGTACGATTTGGGATGTGAATTAATAGTTCAGTCAATGAATAAAAGAAGCAAACAGTTAGGACAAGAATTTTCAAATTCTTTCTAATCTAATTTCTAAAATGTAGATATTGAACACACAATTTCTTACCAGACTAAAGAGCTAATTTTTGATTACCTTTCCTCTTGCAGAAACGCGGTGAAATCAATGTGAAGGGCAAGGGCATGATGACGACGTTCTATGTGCACCCCAAGGGCATCTCGGACAGCCAACTGATCTCACCGGTGCGCATGCCTGCGGGCATACCGCTTGCTCCAACCCCGAATCTGCAGCGCCAGACATCGCATCACGGCTCCTTCAGTGCCGTCGTCTTTGGCATGATGCAGGCCACCAAACGCAGCACAGCCATTCCAGGCACACGTAAGTACCAGAGATCAGAGACAGTCTTTTAAGTATTATCTTCCATGATCTGCTATATCATTTTAGCCACCGGCACGCCATCGCCGCAGATTCGTCGTGGGCATCGCGGCAGCACCTTCAGCTCCGTGCGTCTCTCCCAAAAGTCCACGACGGTGAATCCCGTGCGCCGGAATACGACGCGAGTGCGAGCACGTTCCTATCGCCAGAAGAAGGTAAACTATCCAGATTAACCATCTATTATTCATTTCCGCAACTCACTCAAACAGATAACTCTTTCGCTGCAGAGTTCCTCGAACAATTCGATTGTGACACAGGCGAGTTCGACATATATGCCATCGTTTCGGCGGATCGATCAGATCGAGACAACCATATCCAAGAGTCACAACGACGCTTTATAGCCTACGACGCGCAACAATTGGGTTTAAGCTCGTCTCCCCATCTACGTATGTGTATTAGTAAATGTTTGTGTGTATTAGTGAGCTTTTGCTTCACAACACGACTTCGTTATCGAGAGCTTTCAAAGCTGCTGTGTGCGTGTGTCGTGTAGGTGAGCAAAGCGGGCAGAATTTATTTTTGGAACGATTTTATGATTCGCAAATTCAATTATGCAAAACTAGAGAACAAAATCTAATTAATTCGTAGTCTTTAGAGTAGTTTATTAGCAATTGGCACTGAGATTACTTACTAAGTTCTTAAGCCAATTATTAAATGTAATTGTATTTTGTATTTTCACATCTCAGCACAGTTCTAGTCGTCTGCATGTAGAGAAATAAGCTAATGAGATATATTATTTTAGTTAACAATATTACGATATGTGTGTGAGTGTTAACTATATGTGTTGCTGCAGTTTTAAATCTGAATTAAATCAACGACTCTGCAAAACATTTCAATTTAGCATAACTTTGATTAACTTTAATAGTTCGACTTATAGCTTAAAAACATATAAATCAACAATGGGAAAACGTTTTTAAATTACTGTACAAATATCTTCGCAGGTTTTCATTGTGTAAATAGTGCATAAATTAAGCATTTCGGAAATGAAAGCGAGCCCACATTAAAGCCATCTTGTAGTGAGTTTATGTGTGAAAGCCCAATAAATTTGTAGATAATCGATCCTAAATACAATTCAATATTGAATATATTTACCAAATGTATAAACATTGTATCAGCCCACAGCCAAAAATGAAAAACCAAATACCATAATGAAAAAGAGAAAAAAAAAACATATATATTCTATGTATTGTATGCACCATATTGTAATTAAATAAAAGTTAAAAATAAATGTGATAAATTCAACAAGTCAAAAGCGGCAACATATTTTAGTTTTTCTGTTGTTAACACAACAACGGAAGCCCAATGGAATGACCAAAAATACAAGCAGACACCATAAATTCACCGGAGGAAAAAGAAAACCCAAAAAATGACGCCAACACTCATCTGAATGCGGCTAAAATAACATCGCAGCAGCAGCAACAACAACAACAACCACAATGTCGACGACCACAAAACGCTATTTTTATCGCTCTTGCAGATGAATGCAGCTAGGGGAGAGGAAGGGCAAAGACGAAGGCGTAGACGTAGAAGACAGGCAAGTGGACAGCTGGAGCCAAAGCACTTGACGAGCAGACGGTCCAACTTCCCACGTTGGTTACGTTTCGTTGAGCGAAATGATGAAAATGCAAATGACATTCGGACGCACGCAATACACGCACTTGCGCTAATGATGTCGACTAGAAAATACCCTACTTTCACAAGACAGGTAATTCCCGAAAAGTGTCTTCTTAAGCGATACATGGATCTAGAATACAATGATTGACTACCTTCTCAAATTGCAGAACAAATATTCTACAAATTCATAATACATTTTTATTTCTCCCCAGTTTAATACTTATTTTTATTTACAGCTACCTATGTGGTCATGTTAAGCGAGGAGCATAGATATTAAAATAAGAATAATACATTAACTGATGAAAAATTATGGCGAAATGAAATAATTTATTTTAATTGAATAATATATTTGAAACAATTTTTAAAATTCACAACTTAAGAAATGAATATTATTAAATGACAATGTAGGCTTATTATACCTATACTACTTAAACAGATTATAAATAAATGAATATACATATATAAAGAAATTAAAAAAAAAACATTTATAAGGACACAAAAATATTTAAAAAAAACTTCATAAATCATAACAAAAAAATAATACAATTTTAATCAAAATGGATAATGTGATCTACAATGGAATACATTTCCATTTCTCTTCAGTTTATGAAATATTTAGTCTAAACGTAATATAGTCGGAACTGCTTATTCCATAAGTAAGGGTATGCATTACACGAGCACACACACATAAAATGGGGACACATACGGAAATAACAAAAAGCAACAACAACAACAGCAAATGCCGATGCCGATGGCGATGCAACCCAACCACTTGTGCACTTCCACTTATTGGCGGCGTTGGCAGCGCCTAATGAATGTGTAGCAGTTGCTGATAAGACGCATCGTTGCCGTCATGTGTGTGTGTGTGTGTGTGTGGCAGGGCACACAATGAATGAATGTGAGTAAATTTAACATTTCAATGCTTCTCTTTTTTTTGTGTGTTTTTAATGTAGTTTGCCGGTTTCGGTTTCTGCTTCTGTCGGCGTATGAACCAAAAACGCCCACGTAAAATAGAAATGCGCTACAATCGAGCAAATGCAGCATATGGCCACAGATTAGAGACAACAGAAGCGTACATAAGTGGACTGATGTGCATATGTATTTCTGTTTGTGTTTGTACAAGAGCTGTATTTGATGTGCATTGTGTACACAGTGCTGGCCACCTGCAGCGTTGTGTAGCGCACTTGATGCGGCAAAAACGCCCGAAACTTTCCCGGAACACACTTTGCTTCCGCTTGGCGCTAGCGCAACATGTGTGCGCCAGTCTCGTTTTGTACACACACACACACACACATATATATATGTACATGCCGGCGCATCCCCTGAGTGTAAGTGAGTGTGTATAAGTTGTTGCTGGGCCATTTTAGATTCATTCATAAATTTTAAATACACATGTGCGTACACGCTGCTCCGTTTAGTTAAAGCAGCCGATTTGGCTGATTGAATTTGTGTTTTTATGGCCAAATTATATCTCTCATAGGAAACAGTCAATGGTGCAATCCCGTCTAGTACATTATTTAATTCATTTCATTCAGTCCATTTAATTATTTTTTTTAACACTTTGGCGCGGTGTCACAGCTGTTCATTGGGCCCATTCATTCGGCTTCAGTGCTGGAAAGCGTTGCAATATTTCCGCTCACGAGTAGAGTGGCGCTCAGCATTTATATTAAAAAAATAATAAGCAATAAATATTTATATATTGATATTAATATTAAAGTGTTAATTAAATTGTAAATTTGTGCGTAAAAGACACCAAATATTGAAACTGACCCACTGAATTTTTGGTATATTTGTCGACGTTTTGCTAGTATATTTGTAAATGCCACTTACGGTCACCCTGTCGCCTACTGTTCATCTCGCATTGTCGTTTCATTTCTCGTTGCGAGCGGACGTGTTTGTTGCGCGTACGGACGTACTCCTGTTGCGCTTTCCATCTCGCTCTTCTCGGCACAACAAGTCGAAGTCGCGATATTCAGATTTAACATACGTATCTTTTGGTTTTATACAATATTGAATAGAAACGCAAAAGTGGTGAACGCACATGCAATTATCGAATGCGCATCAAGTGCTTAAAGCAACAATCAAGTGATGTTAAACGCATTTATCAACAAAATAAAAACAAAAATCTCATGCAAATTAGTGTAGTGTAGTGTAGCGGTCTAGCGGCAGCGGCAGAACGACGAACGAAAATCGGTTTATTTTTCATTTACAATTCTTATCTAAATGCAACACTGTGAACGAGCAGCAGCGACAACAACAACACGATGCTGTTGAAAAAGAAGCGCTATATGTGCGAAGAGCAAGACGACGCTATTGACATCGTTGCTGTTGTCGAGGCAGCAGCCGCAGCAGCAGCAGCAAGCAACAACAGCAACAGAAACACCAACGCGAACAACAACAGCAGCAGTAGTTATGGATCCAACATGGCTGAAACACGCGAAGTCCGAATTGAAGAGCAATTAAAAGTGAAAATTGGTATGTAAACCTCGCCAAATCAATGAAAACTGCCAACTAAACGTGCAACGAACATCGTCTGCCCCACAACTTGCATTAATTCGCACGCGAACGTTAATTTTTCCACGAGAAAACTGTATTGGAATGTGCGCGAGGCGCGTCGACCAAGTAAAAAAGCCAAGGCATAAAAAATACACAACGCAAACCCAAATGAAAGCAAATGGTGTAAAAAGCAGTGACTAAGTGTTTTATGAAATGTGCGAAAATACAGTTTAATACAGTTTCACATTAACACAACAAAATAAAATGCAACAGCAAATTCTAGATTTTTTTGTTGCCTGAAAATGCATTCAATGTGTGTGAGTGTGAGTGTGAGGCTGCAGCGTGCGGTGCTATTTTCGCGCATTAAACGGCCCCATCGTGCCATCTCACTCTGGCAACGCTCGCGCGCTCGTGTATGTGTGTGTGTGCGAGTGTTTTTCGATGCAGCAGCGCTGCAAGAAACCAATTGTTGTTGGCTGGCAAAGCCAACACGAAGCTAGTTCCGCTGGACCAGTCGACGAGACAACGACAACGACATCGTCGCCTGGCTGAATGTTACGGCATCGGGCCCCTGCCCCCCGTAGCCCGCTGCATTTGCCCTGTTTTGTGAATGAAATTTCGTTAATGTGTGTGTGTGTGTGACGACGCTTTAGCTCCAGCGCATGTGCCAACACACACACACGAACAGCTTCAAACGCACACTCACACAGCGAAGCGAAGCAATGTGTGGGTTTTTTCATGAATGGAATTCGAATTCGGTGTACTTTTCTCTACCACACACACACACTCTCACACACAGACACACATGTCTCACCTATTTGTTGTTTTATGAATGATTATCAAGAGCAGCAGCAGATGAATTGTGTGCGATGTGCCAATTTCGATAACAGCCGCATCGATTAAAATTGGTGTGTGTATCGAAAAAAGGTCAACGTCGTGAATGGGCAGCACCTCATACCTCACATCATTGGCATGAATGGGCAGCACTCGGCATCATCTTCATCCTCATCTCATTTACCTGAATGTTGCTGTCTCCCTCACTGTCTCTGTCTCATGCTAGTTTACCCAACTATCTATCTATCGGTCTGTCGATGTCTCTGAGACTAGGCGACAGTTATTGTTGAGCTTTTGTTATTGCGGTTATTTGGTGTACTTGACTGGTTTTACATTTCCTGTATCGCCTTTTTTGTCGTCGTTGTCGTGAGAATTATGAAAGCAAAAAAACGACTAAAACAGCAGCAAAAATGAAGAAAATAAAAAACCACAGCCAAAACGTGTGCGACACAGACACAAAAAAAGGGTTGCTTTTATCCATGTGTGTGAGGTGGCCTCATTTGCCTGTCGTCGTCATCCGCTCGCATTTCACACCTGCATGGGCTCCAACAACAACTCTGCAAATAAACATATCTTGATAGCATTTATTTTTACCTCTTTTCCATATTATTTATACACTTTATGCCCCAGCACAACAACCAAAGGGGGCCCTTGTTGTTGTTGTTGATCTGCTTTTACATTTTCCACCTAAACAATTTGAATCTTCCGTCTCCGACCATAAGCAGCTTTTGCTACACTTCTCTTCATCCGTCTTTTGCCCTTGGGGTCATAAATTATATGCAAAGCTGCCACTGCTGTTGCAACAACAACATACTTTGTAGCAGCTTTTGATTTCCGTTTCCCATCACATGAATTTCCTTTCTTTCGTGTGTGCGGTTTTGGCTCTGTTTCTGTTCAACTTTTGCTTTTGCTCCCCTCATCTTCTGGATGTTGTTCTTACTGTTTTTGCACGCTTCAATTGTTTTCGCATGTGTGAAGAACTTGTCTTGTCCGTCCAGCTGTCTGTCTGTCCTCTGCCTACCGCTTCCTTTTTGCAGGCACCAAACTCAACTCAGCTGTCTTGTTTGCAGCTTTTCTGCTGGTTGCTGCCCCTGTTGCTTCCACCAATTTTGTTGTGGATCGGCAGCACTTTAAAGATACATTCAATTTATGCAACAGTTGAGCATACCATGTATTCATTTAATACACATATAATTTATATACAATTTTTATAATACGTTTTTGATTAGCCAAGAGGAATAGCTGAAAAAGTTCTCAACACCTGCATATTATTTATTTAACAAATTGCAACTAAACTTATTGCCAGCATAATGAGTAAAAGGCTATTTGTGACTTTTGTGAGCAACATTTTGAAGTTGGAACTGATATGCAAAATATTTACATAATAAATTCGCTTTTAGATATTTTTCTAAACATAATATTTGCCTTATAGCTACTAGCAATTTGGACATTAAATGTGATAGTCAAATTAACGAATACCATATTTATAGCATCTGATTAATTTACACACAAATATAAATTCGATTGGAATTCCTAGTAAAATGTGGTGGTAAAAACCACAAACCAGCCAAACTCAGCCTCCAAATGAAATCCCCACGAGAGTCATTGCAGATATTTTTAGTGATGAATTAGCGAATGAAAGCGGCGCATTTCCTTGTATGCTATGCCATGTAATGAGCATAAAGTATGTGCAGATCTGGCAAGTACATCGTCGACATCATCATCATCACATCGTTATGGCGTGTCAGCAAAGAGCCAAAACATTAGCATAGTCACCTCAACCTCAACGTCCCGTCCAAGCAACCAGACCAGTCCCCGTCTACTTCTTGTCTTCTCCTGTCCAACCCCCAGCCATCCATCTATGCGTTCATTCTTCGCCCGGTTGTCTGTCTGTGCATATATCGTATATACATACATACATATATATTTTTCTCAAGTTTCATATTTCCACTTCATTATGCTTTGCATGCTTAATAATAATACTTCCACTTCGTGCTCAGTTTCAATTACACAAAGTTTCGCTTTTGTTGCCGTCGTCGATGTTGCTGTTGTTGTTGGAGCTTTCCATTTTGTTGGCTGTTGCGATTTCTACACAACAGGCAAGCAGGCAAAACACTGACCGAAATTGGCGTAATACTTTTCCACTTAATTAAAATGTTTAGCGCATAACCTAAATTTCATTCGCCATCCGATAGTTGCAAAACTGCTGCAGCTTTTCTACAGCAGAGGGCGCCACTGCAGTCTACGACTTCTAGGCGATGACTCATAAAAAAGAGAGAAAAACTGACTCATGAGAGACAAGACAGAATATGCAATTTATGCTGAAATATTGATGACAATTTACATGACGCGCGACGCCGACACCACTTGATCAACTCGAGTTGGAATAGGGCTGGAGGGGGGGAAAGGAGAGGGTCAGGGAAGGCTTAACATGGGCCACACACGCACTGAAAATTCTGCTGAACTTGAAAAGCCCAACAAAGTAGCGCTGACAGTCGTCGCAGTTGTTGTTAAACTAAGTTGTGTGTACTTTTAACATAAATAAGCACGCAGTGTTCTCTCTATGTGTGTGTGTGTATGTGGACGACAAGAAATAGTTTTGCCTAAAAAAGGCAATTAATTAAAAGCCGGTTGTCGTTGTAGTTGTAGTTGTCAGCAAATCCCAAACTGGTTGCCAAGCATTTGGCCTGCCTGCCTTCTGCTTCTTCTATGTACCTCTTGTTCTTCGGCTGCCTTCAACAATGTTCTAGTCTCTTTTTTTTCCACTGATCTCTGCTGATCTTCCTTCGCTGTTTGTTGACAATTAGCCTGCGCTGTGTTCTTTGTCGGTTATACGCTTTAAATCATTTTTCTAATACATGCTTTTCTTTATAAGCCTCTTGTTACTTTGCTCAACAACAATTAAAATGGCATCTTGGAAAAAATGTATAAAGCATAAGCACAGAATGAAAGCAAATGTACTCCATAAAAAGGTCGCAACTTAAATACCCTCTATTAGAGATGCTTTTGCAGGGTACGACATTCTACGAGAATTTCCCAGATTGCTTATTGACTCATCAGTTCTTTTTTAGCTAGAATCCTGGCTGATAATTCAGATCAAAGGCTTTATATTGTAAATATATAATTCAGTTAAATTTTCTATTGATAATACATTTGCATTTCTTAATTTCTGGTCTTTTAATTCACAATGCAAAGCATTAATTCTGTTGATGCTGATTCAGCTACAAATTGTGCCCTTAGTTTATTACAGATAAACCAATTAAAATCTTTAGATTCCTACCTAAGTCAGCGTTTCTTTTCTTCCGCTTACGCAACACATTCCCGGTCTTTAACTGCAATTGAAATTTGATGAGAAATGCGCAATGACAACTCAGATCTCTGGTAAATAATTCCCAAGTATTTTGCGTAGAAAGTATGAGGCAGCTGTTGAGAGAGAACCTTCTGATGATTGCCATGCGAATGGCGGATTGGGGATTGTGAATTGTGCTTCGGTTGTAGTCGCACTTGTTGCACTTGTGCTTCCAAAGAACAACAATTTTATGTAATTAGCGCGTTACTAAAATGCTTTTTATTCAGGTCGCCTTCAGCCGAAGCCTTGCCATGGACTTTTGTGGCAATGTTGTTTCGCTTTGTAGTTTGTTGATTAACAAATAAAGTTGACAACGTCATCGACTTGCTGCTGGCTGATGACGTTCATCGTGAGGTTGCAACTGGGCAAATCGAATGATTAACATTTGAGTCTTGAGTTTTCCCCGAGTTTCCTGCCCCTTCCACACACACACACACACACACACACACACTGTCTTTTTATGACTTAACGCTTGACCTCTTCTGCTCGCGCCTCACTTTGATGTGAGTTGACTTTGCTTGGGGTCAACCATGGGTTGTTGCTTCTTCTGCTGCTCTTGGCGATGTTGGGCACCCCAGCAAGGCTTTTGTTGTTGAACTTCACGCAGTGCTGGGCCCCCATTTTTATTATGAGTCGACGGCGGGCGACATTAAAATACTACAGAAGTTAACTCGTGTAATTTGTAATTAAAACTTTAAGTTTTTCCCTTTATTACTTACGTTTTGGGCGCATCTAAATAATTTCAATGCAATTATTTGTGCTCGCTTCGCTTGTTGCAAGTGTCGTTCATTGTGATGGCCATAAAAAGCAAATGGTAATGGTAATGGTAAAGGTAAAGGTAAAGGCGTCTTGTGATTAGTATAAAAACAATTATGTGGTTTAAATTAGTTGGCGGCCGTTCCTGGCGCAACTTTCTACAGTCTACAGTCGTAAATAAATACAAAAATTGTTTGGGTTGCTCAACTCAATGTGCCGCCCACACCGCATGACAATTGTTGCTGTGGCTGTTGTGTGGGCGTGTTTGTTTTTTAGTTTTTATTTATTTATGATTATTTTTCATTATACAAACTTGGCTCAGTTGTTGTAGCGAGAGGTTTGCCACAGTTAATAGTCAGCTATTTTTGGTCACATCCATGTCGACGACGACGCGTTTTTAGATGCGAGTCGTGTGTCGACGTCGTCGTCGCTGCTGTTTGTTGAGTTGGTGACAAAGTCACTGACTTGACTGATTGCCAGCCATGGGCGATTGAAGGTTAATGGCGCCAAAAACGAACATGCCACCACATGAGACCTGTCATAATAATACATTTATAATTAGTTGCAAGTTGCTGCTGCTGCACTGCGCTCAGATAAAAAGCAGACAGAAGCTTTGCTTTGCCGATTGCCGAATGAATAATAAAAACGTATAGAAAATCAACCGCAAACCACAAAAGATTCCAACCGAAGACTGGGAGACTTTTGTCTGACAACCGGCAATGACAGCGCACAAAAGCGGTTACTCATTGCCACAGCCATATTGATTGTATTGAGGCGCTGCTGACATGAAATTGATAACCAAAACAAGCAAGAAATTCTTTCTTTCTCACATTAAAATCGAGAAAAGGAAGCACGAGAAGCGGCAATCGAGCTGCTGAAATGATAGCATATCATCAGCACTCTTAAAGCAACATCAACTGGGAGAAATGGCTATAATAAGCCCTCTCTCTAAACGACCATCATCGATCGATCGATGACGCTGATGAAAAGCTATAAACACGCAAGCCGAAGCCAAACAACAGACAAACAGCCAGAGAAGAAGACGATGAAGCGATGAAGCTGATCATGTGGATGAGAGAGAAACGTAATCAGACCGGAAATCGATCGGCACGTACAGCAAGCAGCAGTCGAGCAATGAGTTGAGAAGATGCCAAAGAGATAGCTGAGAACAGATCGAGTTTTTCTCCAAATGAGCCAGAAATATCATCAAAGTGAAAAGAGGGATGATGGAGGGAAATATAAAACTGGATTGTCGGTCGGTTGTTTGCTTGCTTGCTAACCAGTTACTTCCTTTGAGCCCAATTAGATTGGAGCTGCTAAAGCCCTTTTCAGCCCTGTTACAGCTGGCCCAAAGGGAAGTTACAAACGGAAAAAGGAAGTTGTTTGAAGCACAAACAAACACACCCAACACAACACAACACATTACAACTCAGCTGAGCTGAATTGCAGATGCAATAACATTGCGCAAATTGCAGACACAAAAAATAGAAAAGCTACGTTCGGTTGTCGAATGGGGTTGACTTCAAAATACCTGATAATTAACATTAAATCAATTCATTTTATATGAATTCAAGTTAATTTTTTTTATAATAATGAGGGATACTCAATTCTTAGTCTATGCTTAAAAGCTTTTTGAAGTGCATAACTTTATTTGGATTGACATACGAATATTGTCAGACTTTGCTACTATATAAATGTATCATTTGACCACCAAATTTGAATACCCTGCCAGCCAGAGAATTGCGGGTATAATGAAGAGGAGACACGGCATAGATAGAACTGGGGGCGAACACCTTTGCCGCAAATCTGCATAAAGTGCAAGTAATCTCTGAAGTTGTTGTTTTTATTTGTGCGACAGGAAGCTGACGTTTAGACAAACGGCCAGAGACCCAGACATCATCATCATCATCAACAGCAGCGGCAGCAGCAGCAGTGGAAGCAGCAGCGACAACGTCTGTCTGTAAATCTCTCATCCGCTGACGGAGGCAAAAGGCGAAAACAAATATGTATCCCACTCTGTATGCAAGAGAAGGAGAAGAGAATTTATCTCTATTTCCGTTTTCTTTTGCATAAAAGTTTTGCTCGCTTTTAGAATTTATTACCGAAGGCAGCCAGCCAGCCAGCAAAGCGATTGCTCCAGAACCACCACAGCACAGCACGTCTTGGGGTTTTTCTTTTGCTTCCTTTTTTTTGCGTTTGCTTTTCCTTTTCGTTGTCGCTGCTGTGGCTGTTGTTTTTTCACTTTTATGCGCCTGAAGTAATCGCCTCATTAATTCGCGCGCGTTTCATGCTGCACTGCATCAATTTGCATATTGTGCAAAAGGAAAATAAGGGAAAACCAAGACGACGACGCGACAGAGGCGGCGACGACAGCAGACACGCAAATGAAATCTACTTACAAAGTCTTTAAATTTAATTTTGCTTTTGGAAATTGAAAGCATTTAATGAGTCTGTTGAAACACGGCGCCCTCAAAGGCCCCTGCCATCAGTATCTATTTGTATCTGTATAGGAATATACACGGCAAACAAATTGATACGAATAACAAAAGTTTTGAGTAAAAAACTCACTCTATTGAATTGTATTTTTGATATATGAAAAGTGAAAAACAAATTTGAATCAAAAATTCCCTTATTTTCATTAAATCCATTTGCTTTTCTCCAAAATGTACATATAAATTGAAATATATTTTCAATTTCTGAAATTAATATAAATATAAACATTATATTGACAAATTTCGTAAAGGCATTTGTAGCTCTGTCTCAAAACATTGAATTAGAGTAATTTAATTCCTTCAATACAATCCAATAAAATATACACAAATTACATTCATATTAATTAAAGTGAATTGAATAAAAATGTATATATTATAAATAAATTAATTTCACTTTAATGTATGTAAATATGTCATGTTCAAGAAATTTAATCGCAATTATTCCACTCGATTTTGGCGCACATTTCTCTCGGTGTACTTATTCTCTCCTATCTCTATAAACAGAGTCTCTTGATGCTCTTCTTGATGCACGAACGAATCGTGTCGTAATTTTGTGTGTGCGCATGAATGACATTGACGGGCGCACACTCCATGGGCAAATGTCAAAGTTGTTTTTGGTTTTGCTTGCGTCTTTTTTTGTTTTTGGTGGGGCGGCGGCGGCGGCGGCGTCGGCGGGCCTTAGAAGTTGCCACATGGTGTGGCAAGCACACACGTGTATTGGCAGCAGCTATTCTTAGTTTGGTCCCAATCATGTTAAAAAAGATATCGACCTAATCATATAAACTGTTTGAAATTGGACTGCTCACTTACTAGAGACATTAGCCGAGGCTGCTCGAGATAATTGGGTAATTGTATTGAGTACATTTGCGTTTCATCATCATTATCGTTTTTGAATCCCATAATCATCCTGCGCATTTTCTAGAGAAAAATTTGATTAAACACATGCTCCGGATATGGCAGCAGTATCGTGTCTGCAGAATGCAATGACTTAACTTCCGCTTGAGTGTTTTATACGAAGAAAACAGAGAGAGAGGGAGAGGGTGAGAGTGAGAGACCTCCCCTGATATACATACATATTCCCCGCCATATCTGTCTATCTTTCTCTGTTGCTGAGCGTGCTTGGCATATGTAAAATGATACGAAATTGATTGTAAAAAAAACCGGATTGAAGGACGCTCGCTGATATTGGCAAAGTCCAGCGATTTCGTGATAATATTGCAAAATTTCCATTCACATTGTTTCACTGGAAATTCGTTATCTGTTTTCCCCGCCATAAGCAATTTCCTTAAACACAACCATTGTTATTATTAGGTGCTAAACAAAAAAGCGAAAATCCAAATGATTATAATTGTGGCTAATTTTAGCAAATGCTGTGCAACTAATTTAAATGGAATTTTTACCAATATGTTTGCGTTGTTATTGTGTTGTTGTCATAGGGGCTATGATAACGTAGCGATGGACAACAAAATAAATAAAAACACGCATAAATTAATTAAGTATAAATAAAGCGTCACACGAGAAAAAAATACACAACAATCGTAAAAATTTCGGCAGTTTATTTGACTGGCGACGAGACTGGAATTCCCTCGCAACAACAACCACAAGAAAAACAGCGGCGAAAAAAATGTGAAAACGACGCAAACAGCGGCAGCAGTAGCGCAACGCCAATTCAATGAATCATGAATGGAATGAATGAATGAAATTGACTGTCGTGTCGCCTCGCCGCGGTCAAGAGAGCATGCCAGACAGAGAAGACGCGCGAGCGCGGGCGAGCGAGCGAGCGAGATAGCAGCTGCTTATTGAAATAGTAGGGTAGCCAAAGAGTAAAAGCACTTTTGATTTTTTGTCATTTGATTTTCGTATTTCATTTGCTCTGCGGCTTTCGTTTCGTATTTGTTGTTGTTGTGTGTGTGTTTTTGCATATAAAATGTGACTCTGTTTTGCTGTCGTTCGCTTCCATTTCATTCATGAAAAGAAACGCGGAATGCCACGACGCGACACGAAAGCAAAAACAACAACAAAAGCGACGACATCGACATCGTCTTAATGTTATCAATCGTAGTTGTTGTTTCTTCTTCAAAGTGAGAGCGGGCGAACAGATAGAGAGAGAGAGAGAGAGCGGTTTGTGGCGTAAAAGCACCGTTGTTTTGCTACTAATACACTGAAGCAAAAACCGCAAGCAAATATAACCCAATTGATTGTTATGCCAACTTAACAACACACACACAGTAGTAGTAGTTGTTGTAGTTGCGCTAACCTAGCCAGCTGTGTCAATAGGAAGCCACCTTCTCAATGTGAAATAAAAGAGGCTCTACAAAATTTTTGCGCATTGCCTTTGCATGCCTACATGCTGTCGAGCACGCACACACACACACATACTGGCGCACACGCACGCCAACACACACACACACACACACTCCATTAACGAATACGCATTATATTTCCGCTCAAGTGCTGCGGCAACTGCTGCTAATTTTTCTTTTTTTTTTTTTTCATTGAGCAAACTTCGCCTCTGCTTTGCACCCCACACAGCCCCCCTGCTGGTCATTGGCTGATTAACTTGGCTTATCAAGGCAGCAGAAGTAACAACAACAGCATTGCACTGTTATTATTAAATTTTTTCATTCGCAACAACGGACAAGCCGTCTAGTCAAGCGCCAGTCATTGTTGTTGTTGCTGTTGCTTGTGCTTTCTGTGACCAGGTGGCAGCGCATCGATAATGCAATTTATCGACACACACACACACACACACATGTACATGCACAGGAAGTCACGTTGTTGTCGGCCTGCCCTTTGACGGTTTTCAAAGGGCGCCGACAGCAGCAGCGCAAATATGCTGAATATATTTCATTTAAACATAATCCATTAAATCTTTTGCATAATTTGTATGCATGCGAGCGTGGATGTGTGAATGTATTAGCTTGCATTACAGGTGTCAAGGTCAATCGGTACATTTTCGTGTTGAGTTTGACAGATTTCGATTAGTTGGCAACTATGTCATTCATATTAAGTATACGCATTGGCAACAATTACATATGACAGAATGCATTTAGTTGGCAACAATGGCTACGCATTACTTGCATTAGTTGGCAACTATTGCACTTAAGCGCAGCCAACTTCACTTGAATTTCCAATTTGAATTTAAATTTAAATGTATACTTTATTGTCTTGCAGGTGAAGCGAAAAACCTGAGCAGTCGGAATGCGGCAAACACCAGCTGCAGCACACAGGGCACCAGAGATGTTTACTGCACCATTGCACTGGACCAGGAGGAGATATGCCGCACACCCATCAGCGAACGCACCCTGTCGCCCTTCTTCGGCGAGGAGTATCAGTTTAAAATACCGCGTCGTTTCCGTTACCTGACCGTCTACGTGTGGGATCGCGACATGAAGCAGGACAAACCCATTGGCAAGATTGCGATCAAGCGCGAGGAGCTGCACAAATACAATCACAAGGATCATTGGTTCTCGCTGCGACCCGTCGACTCCGATTCCGAGGTTCAGGGCATGGCGCACATTGAGGTGACGTTCGAGGAGGTCACCTCGTCGCAGCAGCTGACGGAAAGCATCGAGCTGGTGCAGCACACGATGCCGCATCACCAGCGGGCGCACAACAATGACTACAAGGAGAACAACGAACTGAGCAACATTCAGCGAGCCGCAGCAGCTGCTGCAGCCGCCGCCGCCGCAAGTGGCAACAATACGACGGCAGCGATGACGCTCAAGACACGAGCAGCCGGTCTCTTTGGCCACGTGCAACATAATCCGCACCATCAACAGCAGCAACAACAGCTGGCCACATCCTCCAGCGACCAGCTGGCCAACTGGAAGAACTCGCATGCGCGCAATGTGCGCGTGGCGATTCGAGTGCCCGCCTGCGTTGATCTCGCCAAGAAGCAGGGCACCTGTGATCCGTTCGTCATCTGCACCGCCTACTACAGCAACAAGCAGACGCGCACGCTGCGCACCAAGCAGCGCAAGAAGACCGTCGATCCCGAGTTCGATGAGGTCATGTACTTTGATCTCGCCATCGATGCCGATGCCAGCAACACCGGCACCACCAACAGCAACAAATCTGCCGCTTCGCTCGAGTCTTCGGCAAACAAAGCGTACTCGATTTACCCCTTGGGCGGCGCCGATCTCAGCGAGATTGCGGTGACGCTGTGGCACGATGCACACGGCGCAATGGCGGACAAAGTGTTTCTGGGCGAAGTGCGGCTGCCCATGCTGAACAAGCAGCAGCAGCAGGCGGTGCAGCCCGCAGCCTGGTACTACCTGCAACCGCGCACCGCAACGCCCAGTTGTCGCTCCCTCAATGCCACGCCCCGCTCCTGTGCCACGCCCCCCGGGACGCGTCTCAGTGTCGACTCGACGATTGGCTCGTTGCGTCTGAATCTGAACTACACCGCCGATCATGTGTTTCCGCTGGCCACCTACGACGACCTGCTGAATCTGCTGCTCGAGTCGGTGGATCAACGGCCCATTACGCTCTCCTCGGTCTACATACTCGGCGAACTGGTGTCGGGGAAAACGGAGGTGGCCCAGCCGCTGGTGCGACTTTTTACGCACACGGAACGCATTGCACCCATCATTAAGGCGCTCGCAGATCACGAGATCTCAAATCTGACCGATCCCACAACCATCTTTCGCGGCAATACGCTTGTGTCTAAGATGATGGATGAGGCGATGCGACTGTCGGGACTGCATTATCTGCATCAGACCTTGCGGCCGGTACTCTCGCAAATTGTGGCCGAAAAGAAGCCGTGCGAAATTGATCCCAGCAAGGTGAAGGATCGCTCGGCGGTCGACACGAATCTGCACAATCTCAAAGATTATGTGGAGCGTGTGTTTGAGGCGATCACCAAGAGTGCCGAGCGTTGTCCCAAGGTCCTGTGTCAGATCTTTCACGATCTGCGCGAGTGTGCGGGCAAACATTTCCCCCGGAATCGCGAGGTACGCTATTCCGTGGTCTCCGGCTTCATATTTCTGCGCTTCTTCGCACCCGCCATACTGGGACCCAAGCTCTTTGATCTGACCACAGAGCGACTGGTAAGTTCAAAGACTTTATTCCACTAGATGACTTATTAACTTACTGGTAATATCTTGTTAGGATGCCCAAACGAATCGCACGCTGACTCTCATCTCGAAGACGATCCAATCGCTGGGCAATTTGGTCAGTTCGCGATCGTCGCAGCAGCCCTGCAAGGAGGAATACACCGGAGAGCTGTACAAGAAGTTCTGCACCGAGAAGCACATGGATGCGGTGAAGCACTTTCTGGAGGTCATCTCGACGCCAAATGCCTGCGAGACGACGACGCCGCCGCAATCATTGCCACAGTTGCCACTAGAACCAGTATTACTTAAAGAGGGGTAAGTTTCTCATAATCTCGCTGCTTTTGTTTATTGGTAGAACTGGAACACAATTGATAGAATCCCCGGTAAAGTTGTCGTGTCTGCGAAATAGTTCACTCTTAAAATTGTATATAATTTATAAATTTCATTAATTATATAAATTGTTTTTGAGTGAAACGTCTCCAGGCGGACAATTACCGAACCCACCTAATATGTATTATGGGCTATGGTTTCCACAAAACTATTCTAATCGTCGCTCTGTCAAAACTATTCCAATTCTATCACGATATATCCCAAGTTTTGTATACGTACACTACAATTTGGTTCTTGAATTACGCTTTATTTTTATTCTAATACCAACAACTTTCTTTGTCTTTCTCTTCTTTTACGCGCGTGCTGCTTTAAATACGAACCACAAAAAAATCAAATAATAAAACAAAATCAATCGAAATCGAAACCGATAACAAAACCAAACCCATCTCTCATCACCAACACATATAAACAACAACAAATCAACACACACACACCCACGCACACGCACACATCTAAACCACATTTGCACATACACAAATTAAATACTAACGTCTAGCGAGGGGTAAGAGAAAACTTTTTGTGCTTTTCATTTGTGAAACTATTATTATAATTACCAGTCTGTTTTAATTTGTTTAATTTTTGGTTGATACTTTATGAAATTACAAAAAAGAAAGAAAAAACATAATTTTAATAAGCATACAAAATGCATAACATTTTGCTCATTTGTTTTCGTTCTCTTTCTTTCTTTTGCTATGTGTGTGTGTCGCTCTCTCTCTCTCTGTATCTCCCTCGCTCGCTCGCTCTGTGTCCCTCACTCCCTCGCCCGAACTCTTGTCGCTGTGCAGCATGATGAACAAATATCCGACATGCCGCAAACGCTTTGGACGCCAGTTTAAGCATCGTTACTTTCGCCTGACAACGCACTCGCTAAGCTATGCCAAGTCGAAGGGCAAACAACCCATCTGTGATATACCGCTCGAGGAGATCGGAAGCGTCGAGCAACTGAAAGACAAAAGCTTCAAAATGCAAAACTGCTTCAAGGTGAGTTCTCTCTCTGCTTCTTATTCTCAAACAATCGATCACGCCTCGTTGCAGATTGGCAAACAAAAAAAAAGAAGTGGGAACACTCAATATAGACTTATATTAACAAATATTCTTATTATTACTTGTCATAGTTGCGTAGCCAGATGTGTAGTGCATATTTGTATACACCCGTTAACAATAAAGTAGAAGGGTATTATAAGTTAGTGCCAAAAGGAAATATATTTAACATGCAGGAATAATAATGTACGTGTTAATATTATATTGGTATATTCTTTAAATAACAAGCAAGAATAACAAGCGTATACAAAAAATATACTTGTTAGCATGGTATTGGTATATATTTTTTAGTATATCCCTTAATTGTTCAGTATTCTCTCATAATGGTTACCGAGTATCTCACAGTCTGAAACTGTAGCTTGTTTAGTTGTTTTTTATTAATTTTGCTATTTATTAGGCACACGTCAAGAACAATAACAAACAGCAATGCAAATGCATAATACCGGAAATGCACAAGTCTACAAATGCATTTACAAATATAAATAAATTGGGCGCAGGCAGCCCACACACGCAAACTCAACTCACACAGACAAACAGACACATCACGCTGCACATGCAAAAGAGTTGGGAGAGCGCGCTGCGTCTGTGTGTGTGTGTGGAGTGGGCAGACTTGCTTGCTGCTGCTGCTGCAGTTTTGGGCAGCGTAAACGTATCGAATATCGATAACTGCTGCGGTCCAAAACAGAATTGGCAACGCGGATGCAGCTAGCAAAAGTGAAAAGAAAATTAGTTTTAATTACAAAAAGGGCTAGCAACAACTTTCACTTATCATTTTGAAATAAAGAGCCATCCATCTAGAGTCGTTGGCAAATGGCAAACTTGCCGCAATTAAAAATAATTAACATTATTATGAAAATGAGTTGGCAACGCGGGGCTCCAACTACTGAATGCCTGCCAGCCATTGTTATTTATTATTCTTCATTTTCCTATGGCGACAACAACAACAACTAAAAAAATAAAAGGGAAATTTCAAAACTACTATAACTATAAAGAAGTCAAGTCGCGCGCGCGCGTTAAAGAAAAGAATTCGGTTACGTTGGAAGCGTAGTAGGCAGAGAGGCCCCAACGGCGTGGGATTTATTTCATTTTTTGCGCGTGTGAATCGTCATTTGTGGCGATTTCACTGCGATTTGTTTGCCGAGCAAATTGTGCAAGCAAAAACAGAAATTATACGTAGTACGCTTAATTTTTATAGGCTGAAAGTGAAAAGAATGCGCAAAATAATTAGCATAATTTCCATTTGCACGTTTCTCCCACAACGCGTAAAGCAGACCATACAACCGTCTTTCTGTCTGTCCATACGTATAAACACCTTGATCTTAAATCTTATAGAAACCAGAGAAATCTAATTTAGTGCCATGACTCCTGTAAGTCCGATGCATAATTTGTTTATTTTAAAATTCGGTCACGCACTTTATCCGAACCGCAAATCAACAAAATGTGGCTACATATAAAATAGTAACGCTAGTTAAAATCAAATCAAGGTTATTCCCCCCACATTTTTTACTTGTTAATCATCATTTTGCAAGTAAGCAAATGTATGAACTCATTCAAAACCAATAATAAATATAATTGTAAATTTGTTAGCTAAACTCGTAATAAAAAATCATGATAAGGGAAATATTGCTCATTAAATAAAATAATAATAATAGCATTATAAATATTAAAATCAGAAGGATATAAAGCTCAATATATATATAAAAAATAATAACATTTTAAAAATTTGCATATAGTTTTATTTGATTTTTATTTACAATCTATAATAGGTGAATTACATGACCATTTATGTTTACACCAAAAGGTTGTTTTTAAAATTGAAAAACAGGTGTCTCGCAGTCGAGTAAACTCGACTAGCTTTCTTCTAGTTATAGGCTGAAAGTGAAAAGAATGCGCCAAAGTAATTAGCATAATTTCCATTTACACGTTTCTCACGTTGCTCACTGTGCTGTTTTTCTTTCTGATTCATTTGCAGATCGTGTACAAAGATCGGCCGCTTATTGTACAAACGACGAACTGCGTGGAGGAGCGCGAATGGTTCGACCTACTGCACAAGATCTGCCTAATGAATTCCATCCGCATGCAATACTTTCATCCATCGGCCTTCATCAGCGGCTATTACAGTTGCTGCGGTCGCTCCGACGAGAATGCGCCCGGCTGCAAGAACGTCTCCGCCAAGGAGATGGATTACTTTCAAATGGACTTGGTGACAGCGCTGGATCCGCCGTTGGATCTGCAGCGCATACACACGCTCATCATGTCCAATATGAATCTGCTGGATGCGCTGCTCGATCCGCTTGCCTATCATCAACATCTGCCCGTCGCGCCCCAACAGCAGCAGCAGCAAAACAATCCGCTGGTGCCGCTGGCGAGTGCGTTGCAACAGCAATCGCCGCAGGCATTCGTCGAGTTCAAGAAGACGATTGAGAAGCTGCGAGAGAAGGCGTATGCCATCGATAAAGATCATCGCGACTACAAGCAGGGCATCACGCGTCAGCTGAAGTATGGCAGTCGGCAGGCACCGATCGGCGATGACAACTACTGGCACATGATGCGTGC
This sequence comes from Drosophila ustulata, assembly GCA_035047365.1. Taxonomy (NCBI): domain Eukaryota; kingdom Metazoa; phylum Arthropoda; class Insecta; order Diptera; family Drosophilidae; genus Drosophila; species Drosophila ustulata. The sequence continues at coordinate 8,935,526 of JAWNPT010000057.1, read as the reverse complement.
CGCCGGCCAATTGAACTTGCAGCATCATCACCAGCAGCAGCAGCAGCAGCAGCAACAACTGCAGCAGCAACAGCTGCAGCCAGTGCTGCCCCAAATGCAGCATGTGCGTGCGCTGCCCGCAACCACCAGCAGCAACATGAATGTGAACGCCTACTTTATGCACAATCTGCAGCATCAGCAGCAGCGCTTGCAACTGCAGCAGCAGCAACATCAACAGCTGCAGCAGCAGCATCAACAGCAACAGCAGCAGCAGCAACAATATCAACAGCAATTGCGCCAGCGTCACAACAATAATAACAATAACAACAACAACAACTGCGGCAACGCATCATCGTCCAGCCCCTCATCGACCGCATCCAGCGTTGTGGTGGTGGCTGCCCCACCCAATGTGGCAGCCACAAATGCCAGCGCTGTGGCAACAGCTGCTGCTGTGCTGGCGAAGCCGGCGCCACCGATTTATTAGCGGTCAAGACTATGCGTATTTGCCATACCCAGAGCGATCGTATTGACGCGGTAAATGCGCATTATCAAAATAGAAAATGTTTACTGCCCCCCTCCCTCCACCCACTCACCACAAAACTTACTTCGAAACACTTCCAAACATCAGCAGCAACAACACCAGCGAGAGCGTTAAACTACATTTCTTTAAATGTACAACAAACAACAAAGCAAAAGTTGCAAATGTGTAGATCTAAGATTTATATTGAATTAACGATTTTTATACACATTTACATACGGGATAACAACTACAACAAAACAAAAAAACAAGCGAAATCTAAATGTTTAAGCCTATTTATTATTTTTTATATTTACACACAAACACAAATTTTCTACTTTTATTTTGTAAAGCCGAAAAAAACTGATAACTATGTAAGCCGCTAACAAACTTTAACAACTCCGAAATTGCTAAGATTTTTTTAAATGACTAGCCTAAGATCAATCTATAAATCTATTAATATGAATAGAAATACATATATATATAAATATATATATACATACATACGATTAGTAGTGAAATGAAACGTTGTACATAGCGAAAATTATGCCTAAGCCTAAACATATATATATATACTATACATATATATATATACATATAGAACTACATATACCAGTTATGCTAGGCGTAGACAAATTGCAACTATCTAAATGTGTAGCTAGATGTCTAAGCTAACTTCTAAGTACACATTAAACACACATAAACATGAGAAGCAAATAATTCTAACAAATTGTGAACGCTACTATTATACAAAATCCATATACATATATACATATGTACATTTACATAACACACACACACACACGCATATATAGATATATATATTTAACTGTCATACAGCTAATGTTATACACACATACACATACTTACATATATGTATTTAAAGCTCTGGCAACAAACAAAACATACAAAATGAAGCATTGTTAAGAACAAATTTACTTCCATTTTACATACATAACATACATATTTATTGAATGCATTTAATTTCTCATGTTACATTTTATGAAAGAAAAAAAAAAAGTGAAATTGTTAACGCAAAATTACGTTTGTTAGCTTATTAACTTACTTCCACCGATTTGTTTCCAAAGCTCTTCCAATATTAAATAATTATGTTTAATAATTACAATAATAATTAATCATTTTTGTCAATTTGCCATATTTAGTTTTTGATTCTATTATTCTCTAATTAATTTCATTGCATAAATGTCTTCCTCTTTTTACATAACTTGCGTTTTGTTTATGCATTCCAATTTGCTTGTGCATTTCTTTGTTCTAATTATTGCATAATGTACATACACATACATAGTACTATTACATACAAATAAAACAAGAAAACAAAAGAAAAAATAACCAGAGAACATTTTATTGTTTCTAAGAAATTTATTTGCAGTTCGGTTCATTTATAATTTCGTTGTAAGTGCTTAATTTTAGTATAATTTTATTACGTATACGTATCTTAAGTTGTTGGTACAAAGCATCGAAAAGCATATTTTTTAGTGAAAACAAAATAAAGCGTATCGCCAATGATTTCTATTTTCGTTTTAATTATCTTTCACATTATTCCAATTATTATTTCTCAATTTTATTTGGTAGTACCTCATATTCTCGTGCTTTAGGCAATTTTTGGCATCCTGTTGTGATATCTTGTGCGTAGCAAATGCATAAATTAAATGTCTCTTTTAAGTGTGTGCTAGTTGATTGATTGATTGAATCGTATATTTGCAATACATTTATTGTACGTTAAAGCTGTTAAGTATTAATATAAATATATACATACATATATTCGTATTGTGACAATTAACAAAGAAGCAATTTATTCCCAAAACCTACAAAACACAAAAACCCTTTGCGATTACGTTGCGTAGTCGCACAAAAAATATATTTATATATGTTTATTTTTGGTTTTCAAAATTCAAAAATCATTCACACGATCACCATCCCAAGGATACAAAAAGTAATAACAAAAGGAAACTAATGAAACCCTTAGCTCTTAAGCCTGAATGACAAATACTGACAAGTGTTGTGGTTGGTTTCAATGCCATGGAACAGACAAAAAGGAATACTTCCCTATTTTTTGTAAAACAAACCTTTTGAAATCAACTTTTACGTATAAATAAATATATATATTATATATTAATAAAAAATGTTGGCAGTTTTCCTAGCGATAGTTTTTGCTCGTTCAAATTGCGCGCGCATGGGGCAGGAGCTCACATATATTTTTTGTGACGCCGTCATAAGCACATAAATGCTAGCCTGGCAAGCTTTGTTCTAGATGTGTGTGCGCGCATCGTTGTGAATGGCAACGCACCGTTATCGCTGCTGAAGTTAACACAAAAAAAACGGTATTTAAATGCCAAATAATTGCAGAAAGAGTTGATAATTATTGCTACAACGTGTATCGAGTGTTGGCATATGTAAAGCAGTCGAATAACATCAGCGTATCACATTTAAACACTGTGACGCCCACACTGCTGTTGACGACTGTCGGCGCACAAAGCAAAGAGAGGGAGGAGGCAGAAGAACAAGCAGAAGCAATCAAGTGGCAACAACACCGACTACAACAACAACAGCAGCAACAAAGCTGCCACTGCGGCAGCGCCACGGGCAGAATGCAAAAAGTTAATTAGCGTGAACAAAATCGCCACACGGTGGGCAGCAGCAGCAGGCAGGACATGGAGTTTGCGGATCTGATAAAAACACCCAAATTGGATGGCGTGTTCCTGCACACAACGACAGCGAACGCAACAGTTGAGGGCACTCTGTGCATCACGGGTCACCATCTGCTGCTGAGCGCACGCCAGGAGAACAGCCAGGAACTATGGGTAAGAGAGCTGAGAGCAGCCGGGTGCTTTGATGCGGCAAGTTGGCAATTAACTTGGGCTTAATTCAATTACAGCTGCTGCACAAGAACATCGATTGCGTGGAGAAGAAGCCGAGCATGGGCCAGAACATTGTGATGGGCGGCATCATCACGCTGAAGTGCAAGGATCTGAGGATTATAGCGCTCGAGATTAAATATGCCAAAGACTTTTTCAATGTGTCCGCCTCGCTGGAGGCGTTGAGCGCCATACAAAATGCCGAGCTCGACTATCCCTTCTTCTACCGACCCATGTACTCCATACTGGAGGATGGCTACACCATGTTTCGGTTAGTCACGTAGATTTATAGTATTCACTTATAAATCAACTTTATTTTTGCAGCCCGGAATTGGAATTTGCACAACTGATAAGCGGGCTGAGCATGGGCGGCGCTTCATCGCCCAATGTGGCCAATATCACCATTTGCACGCCTTCGACATCGGCCATGGCAGCATCGGGCATACCGCATCCGCTGCAGAATGGCTACGCCTTGGAGCCGGCTGGCAGCTGTGTGGCCGCCTGTGAGTGGCGCGTGAGCCACGTCAACAAAGACTTTGGCGTCTGTGCCACATATGGCGCCACACTGATTGTACCTAAAGCAATTAGCGACGAGCAACTGGCGCTCTCCGCTGCCTTCCGCGACGGCGGCCGCTTCCCTGTGCTCAGCTACAGACACGAGAATGGCGTACGTTTAATTGCAATGGCATTGCCAAAGTAATCTAATTAAGTCAATAATGTCCTTTGCTGTTTGTTGCAGGCGACGCTCATGCGTAGCGCACAACCGTTGTCCATACAGGGCATCAAGCGTTGTCGCGCCGACGAGGCCATTCTTAACTTGGTGCTGGGACGCAGCAAAAAGGGCTTCATTGTGGACACGTGGGGCAAGGGCAAGTCGAACACGGAAACCGACTTGCATTACTCCCAGTGGAAGAAAGTGAATCGCGCCATTGGCAACGTTAGTTCACCGGCAGCTATTCTTGACAGCTTCGCCAAGCTCATTGAGGCCTGCAACGACACCGGCTGCACTACGGACAAGTGGCTGACGCGTCTCGAAAACAGCGGATGGCTGAGTCTGGTGCTGAACTCGCTGAACGCATCGTGTGTGGTGGCCCAGTGCCTGGATCAGGAAGGCAGTCCGGTGCTGGTGCATGGCGGCAAGGGCTTGGACTCGACGCTCATTGTCACATCGCTGGTGCAAATCATTCTCAATCCCGATTGTCGCACTGTGCGCGGGTTAGTCTCAGTTTGACGTCAAATTGACTGCAATTAATTAATTCCATTTTCAATTAAATGCAGCTTGCAGGCGTTGATAGAGCGTGAGTGGATTCAGGCGGGTCATCCGTTTGCCTCACGTCATCGCTATTCGTGTTACACGCCGCATCAGACACGCAACAAAAACTCGGGCGCCACCTTCGTGCTGTTCCTGGACTGCATCTATCAGCTCTACACGCAGTTTCCCTGCAGCTTTGAGTTCAGCACTCAGCTGCTGATATTGCTCTTTGAGCACAGCTACTTCTCGCAATACGGCACCTTTCTGTGCGACTCGGAGCGGGAACGAAACGAACTGCAAGTGCACACAAGAACCACGAGTCTCTGGTCCTATCTCAATCGGCCAGATGTGTTGCAAACGCTGCTCAATCCGCTGTACGAGCCGAACGCTACTGTGATTTGGCCTTCTGTGGCGCCAATTAGTCTGGAACTTTGGAGCGGTACGTCTTGAGTTTAAACAATAATTCCAAATGCATTTCATTTGTATTTTTTAGAACTTTATTTACGTTGGGTAATCGATCAACGCAACTTGGCAACGACAATGGCACAAATACAAGAGCTGGTTACATCCGAAAAGGAGCTTAGAACTCAGGTAGGTCATTTAAATTACAACTTCTGAATAACGTGCAAATTCCTTTCCCGTTTTAGGCTATCAAGCTACGCAAACAAGCCTTAGAGCTTAGCCAAGAGGTGATGGCACTCATTAACGATGATCTGGATGATGCATAATGTTGTTCGCTACCTCATCAAGCAGCTGTCTCTCTAACTATATACTATTATACACATACACAAGATATATACACTTATTTTTGATACTTTCAGTAGCCATTTTAAAACAAATCTTGTTTTGTATACAAAATTCAAAACGTAACAGTTAAGTCTCGTAAAGTTCCATTTAACAATTGTGCTGAAATAACGAACAAAAAAAAAACACAAACACAACTCGATCTACTTTTGGATCAGAACAGGCTCTCTCAATCGTATTTGAAGAAAAAGTCCATTTAATCTTTAGAATACTATATACTTTTCAACTACAATTATCTCTCGTACTTTGTTAACGCGCTCTCTCTTTCTATTTGTATTGTACTTTAAAGGTAAACTCGAACAAAATGGCAAATTATCAAATGTTTAACAATTTGAGTCAATTTTTGACGCATTTACTTATATGGAATTTGTAGCATGATAAGTCTTCAATTTATTAAATAGTACTTAATGAATGATTGATTATTGAAATGCTGTTAAGCCACAGATCAAATTTACCATTGTACAATTCAAACGATTTGCCTTTTTCGAAACGTTGGTATTTTATATATTTTGATTGAATCGCATAAACTTATTGCTTCGAAAGCGTTTAAAAAAAAAACAATATATTGATAAAAGAAGAAATGAATTAAGCTGTACATGCGTTGCTTTATATATATATATATATATATATATATAATATACATATTTAAATGTGTGTTTGTAACAACATTAATGTTTGTAGTTAGTATTGAAGCATTATTAATGTGTTTGTTTCGAATTGTGATCGTATTTGAAATCGTAGTAATTCTTATGTAATTTGTATGCATATTTTATATTTCTATTGTGCGTATTTTGTGTGTACTAATGCTAATTACCGATTTAAGTGCAATAAATGCGTATTATTTTGCAGAAAGCTGCTCATTGTGCGCAATTATTTAAAATTATGTTTCGTAGCCCTGGCCAGAAACTGCCATTCACAGTGCACGCGGACACCACTGCCACCTGTAACGCTCCGAATCGAAAGTGTTTATGAAATCTTTCCCAAATATTTGTTGTCAATAAAAACACAGTGCATTCGCCGTTTTTTATAAAGTAAATTAATTTATTTTCACTATACAAAGTTGCCTTGCCTATCGATTTTGTTTCTACACCAATGAATTGTCGGTATTGTAAATAAGCATTGTATAAAAAACTCACTTAAAAATGTTGATGGTCGGCTGATCGATTCTTCGTAATTTGTGGGGGGACCAACGATAACAAAAGAAATGTTGAAAGTTGTGTGTTCATTGTTTGAAAAAATGCAAAAAGGGACAAAGTAAACGTTTTTTTTTTTTTTTTTTGAAAGAAAACAAACGCGCGAGTAATCAAACGGATAAAAAATACGAGTCGTTCAACAAACGCTGACGGCATTCATTAAAATATGCAAGTAAAGAATTACATATTGTCATGCGCTCCGTGTAGCTTAACCCGAATATTCATCCTCCAGGAAGAAGAACTGACCAGAGCGCTTCTGTTCCGTATCCTTGACCGAGTTGTTCTTGTTGATGCGGGGCCTAAAGTTGTTGGGATCGCGACGGAAAGTAATGCCGAGCAGTTCGAGGAAACGATTCATGCCATTCAGCAGTGATTGCGGTGAGTAAGCGGTGGTCTTCACCGAGGGCTGACCCTCAATTACAATCACACGATCCGCGAGGTAGGTGGCCATAATGAAATCGTGCTCCACCACAAAGCCGGTCTTCTTGGCGTGCAAAATGTAGCTGCAAGATAACTTCAGTTAAGAGCAAAATAAATTTAAATAATCGATCTCTACGAACCGCTTAATAACCTTGGCAGCGACCAGACGCTGCTCGGAATCCAAGTAGGCAGAGGGTTCATCGATCAGATAGACATCGGCTGGCTTGCCCAAGCAGAGCACCAAGGCGACACGTTGCAATTCACCACCGGACAGATTCTGCACCTCTTGATCCATAATCTCCTCGATTTTCATGGGCTTCATTACGTCCGCAATGAACTGAGGATGCACATAAGCATCGCGAATCTTGTCGTGCAGCAGATGACGCACATGATTTTGGAATTTCGGTGAAATCTTTTGCGGTTTATACGAGATATTCAGCATGGGCAGCTCAACCTCACCATCCGGCTGCAGATTGCCAGCCAGCATGCGAATAAACGTTGTCTTGCCGGTACCGTTCTCGCCGAGCAGCACCAGAATTTCCGAGTCACTGAAATGACCCTGCTCCACCGTCAACTCGAATTTGCCCAGTGTCTTGACCATCGATGGATAAACGTAATGATTCATACGCTTGATTTCCTCTTCTGTGGCCGACTCGGACACCTTGAAGGTGAGCGATTCGGTGCGGAAACGCATGTTCTCCGTGGGCACAAAGCCGTCGAGGAAAATGTTGATGCCTTCGCGCACCGAGAAGGGCATAGTGACAACGCCATAGCAACCGGGCACGCCATAAAGACAGCAGATAAAATCGGACAAGTAATCCAACACAGACAAATCGTGCTCCACAACGATGATGAATCTGGTAGACGTGAAAATTAGTAAGAATATAATTGAATTGTAGGATTAGCTGGCCACTCACTTGGTAGGATGCAGCAATGAGCGAATAGTCAGAGCAGCGTTCAAACGCTGCTTCACATCCAAATACGACGAAGGCTCGTCGAACATGAAGATGTCTGCGTCCTGTATGCAGACCATGGCAATGGCAAAACGCTGCAATTCTCCACCAGACAGCTGCGAAATCTCACGATCCCGAATGTGCGACAGATCCAACATGTTGCAGATTTTCGTTTGCAGCTCACGTTCGTCCTTTTTGTCCAGCAAATCTCCCACAGACCCACGCACCGCCTTGGGAATCTGATCGACATACTGTGGCTTGACCAACGCCTTAAGGTTGTCTTCCAAGATCTTGGTGAAATAGTTTTGCAGTTCCGAGCCACGGAAATAGGCGAGAATCTCCGTCCAGTCGGGCGGATTGGCATATTTGCCCAAATTGGGTTTCTGCTTGCCGGCCAAAATCTTTAGCGCCGTCGACTTTCCAATACCGTTCTGACCCACCAGACCGAGCACTTCGCCTGGTCGGGGAATGGGCAGGCGATGTAGCTTGAACGAGTTTTTGCTGTAACGATGCGTTGTGTGCTTCTCCAAATTGCTGGGCAAGTTGATGATTGTGATGGCCTCAAACGGACATTTCTGTAAGCAAAATTCGATTTAAAAACAGCTGTTCTGATATAGAGGGGATTCAAGCGAATAACACACCTTGACACAGATACCGCAACCGATGCAGAGCTCCTCGGACAGCGAGGCTATCTTCGAGGTGGGCGTCACTTCGATGCAGAGCTTGCCCATGCGCACCACAGGACAGGATTTCTTGCACTCCTGCCGACAGCGTTTCGGCTTGCATTTGTCATCGCTGACGATGGCAATGCGCGTCTGCTTGTCCGTCTCCTCGTTGTCCTTTCGGCGTGACATGGTTGGCTGTGGAATGGTGAAATCACGTAGAGTATTGTCAACGTTGCACAAAACGCTTTTAAACGACCGTCAAAACAAAACTAGTGCAGTGTCGGGGCAGGAGCGGGGGTGGGAAAAACCTGCTGTGCAGTGAAAGTATAACCTCAAAACAACTGCTTTTAGCACGTATTTAAATGAACTATGACACTTGTCTTGATCCTTACAGTTTATTTAGTATTTGAATACACTTGTTCACTTATAATTTACCTGCAAACTAGGCTGAAATTTATTTAAAACTGGCGAACGTTCAACGCCACGCTCTTGCGTCGTCAGCCACAAGTTTCAAAGGGACTGCACAACACTGAGCACAAGTGTTGAGTAAGCGACTAAGTTGCCATCAAGCATCGATAACTGACAGTAAACATTTACTTTAAAGTTGTCAAAGCAGCTCTACTTAAACTATTTATGTGCGCAAATATTTGCAAAATAATTTATTTAATTTGCTTAAGTCAGCAGATTTCCTATTTTTGTGTTTTGACAGCAAAAACCGTGTTCGATAACACTGTTGTCAGGTATCGATACATCGAGTGGTAAATCGAAAACAATGATGACGTTTACGTTTGGCGACGATTCCCCGACGATTTCGACGACAACGAACGTCGTGCATCCGTGTATATTGTTTTAGAAATCCCTCGATTTGAGGCAAACATTATGGTCGTTGAAGAGCCGAATAGCGCTGAAAATGTGGAGAAAACTGACAGCGGCACAGCCGTAACGGAACCCACCAAAATCTTCACCATCGAAAGTAAGTGTCTCCGCTTTTCCTCCCGCCCTCCATCGCTCACCCACCGAAGGGGGCGCTGCACTGACAACTAACCTTAAAATAAAAAATGGACTTTCGCTGCTCACAGTTCTGCACATGATCAAGGATGCACAGCAGCAACATGGCCTGCGACACGGTGACTATCAACGCTATCGTGGCTACTGCACCCGTCGCATTCGCCGGCTGCGCAAGGCTCTAAAGTATCCCCAGGGCGATAAGCGGCACTTTAAGCGTCGCGATGTGACGCTGTCGCATCTCAGTGGCAAGAAGGCGGACGAACGTTTCATACACATACCGCTGATCAGTGCCGAACGTGCCTGGGCCTATGCCATGCAACTGAAGCAGGAGGCAAACACGGAGCTGCGCAAGCGCTTTCACCTGATCAACAAGCTGCGACGCGCTTGCTTCTATGCGCTGCAGCTGCAGGAGCTGTGCAACGTGAGTAGGAGTTTCAATTGGACTAACAAGATTTCTTACCATATGTTTACCTTTCACAGACCGAGGTGTTCGATGCCCGCACCAAGCTGGAGTGCGAGGCTTACGTGGCCTGGATGCATGGCACTTTGCACTTTGAGCTGCAGCTCTGGGATTCAGCCGGCGAGCATTTAAAACGCGCCCAAGTCGTGTATGAGAACCTGGCCCAGGCTTTGCCCGAGGACGATCAGGAATTGTATCGCGCCAAGGTGAACGAGTTTACGCCGAATTTGCGCTATTGCGCCTACAACATCAGTGGCGGCGCCAGCGGTGGCAAGATCGATGAGATACTTGAATTGCGCGCCCAGGGTGTGCTGGAAAACCTCGATGTGCTGGTCAGCCAGACGAAGACGGAGAGCAGCGAGGGCTTGCAGACAATTGATTGGCGTGGTCGCAAGGTCACTGTGCGGCCGGAGAAGGTGCGTCTGTTTCTGCTTAGCACGCAGGAGCTGGACAAGTCACTGGCAAAGACCGCCAAATTAGATGCCAAGATTGAGCTGATCGAGCGCATACTGATGGACTGCAAGGACGCCATTCAGGCGGTGCGGGATGAAATCAAACAGGATCCCAAGCTGCGCTCGCTGACCACAGGACAGACGGTGTCTGGCGTGCAATATTTGCTGGCATATTTGAGCTACATTCGGCACAGCCGAACGCTGCAGAGGAACTTGTGTTTGGTGGATCAGGTATGTCGCGTTTATAATGATGTCTGATACCAGAATAAATAGTTGTTTTTTCATTTAGGCCAAGCTGAACTTTGATGATCCCAATCAGCAACAACAAACTGCGCAAACTCCGAGCGATGGCAAGCGTGTACGTCCCCAGGATTTGGCACGTCTCTTTGAGATCATTCTGCAGAACGTGACAGAAATGCAGCAAATCACCGGCATGGAAGAGGACGCTCAATACCAGAGCGAGGTGGCCAATTTGGCCCTCACATTCAAGGCCTTCCGCTGCTACTACATTGCACTCACGCTCATCGACATGAAGAAGTGGAAGGAGGCTGTGGCGCTCTACGAACGCGCTTCTAACTATGCGAACGAATCGCTTAAGGGCAAAGCCTGCGCCGAATTCCAGATGCAAGCGGAGCTCAAGAAAATGGTTTCCTCCATCGATGGCAGCAAGTTCTCGGCACATGCCTACAGCGTCCTGGAGGACGACAACAGCGAGGATGCCGGCGGTGTTTCGACCAAATCGCAGAAGACAACCGCAAAGCCGCTGTTCGAACGCCTCTCACAATACAAGGAGGACCAATCGCTGCACACTCGTGCGCCCAATGTGTTCAAGCTGACGCCCGACATGGAGCCGATTCCCTGCAAGCCGTTGTTCTTCGATCTGGCCATGAACTACGTGGAGTTGCCGTCGCTGGAGGATAAGTTGGAGTCGCCCGGCAAGAAGGGTGCATCGATTACAGGCTTTGTCAAGGGTTTCCTTGGCTGGGGCGGTGGCGGCAACAAGTGAGAGCTTTAAGCTGCGCTTATTTGATCAAAACTACGAGCCCCCCTCTACTCTTATGAAATTCCATGTTGATGTTGCTTTTATATGAGAGAAAATGTTCAATTTGGAACGTTTTTGAATTGTTTTTGATTTTAGACTCCGGCTTTTTTGTTAGTATAATTACCAACAGCCCAACAAAACCACACAAAAAAAATACAAACACCATAAAACATTTGATAACAAAATTCTGTATAAGTTACAATAGTGAGGAATTATTGGTAATAAAGGAAGCCACAAGTGCTGCAATTGCTATGTGATGTTCATGAAATCCTGCCACTTCCGGGGTAGCTAATGCTTTAAATTGAGAAACAAGATATTTTAAATTTATTACATTCCCCAATAGCCAATTTAAAATTAATTATCTGACATGAAAATGATACTCTGGAATAATTTGAAATATAGGAACTCACACAAATAGAAGCGAGGACTTTTCTACTCGGGAAGGCACAATCAAGTAAGGAATGCTACTGCTAATTAGACATATTACTTTAATTTATAATCAAGTAAAAAAAGGATCCGAAAAACAGTCAAGTAGTTTCACATTTGAAATTTTTGTAAAAAAGGAAGTCGCAACTAATCGAAGAAGTTCACGGCTGAACATTGAAATATTACTTACAATTTATTATCAAGGCAACAAACTGATTAAATTACTAAAATTAGAACAGTTCCAATTTTAAGATGCTTTCGAATTATTGGTACAAAAAATAAGTCAAAAGTATATCAAGGAATACCACTATAGAATTATTTGTAAAAAAGAAAGAGAATTGCTGTTTACAGATTACTTTAATTTATTAACAAGCAAACAAACTTAGATGCTAGGGTTACAATGCTATAAATACTACAAATTTCTATCCCAGATAGCCATGCTCGTAAAACTCCAACGCCAATTCCCGGATGCGCAGATGATACTCTGGCGTCAGCTTTTGCGTGCAATTAATCTCTTTGCCGTTGAGATTCTGTTCACTGATCTCATCCAAGTCGGGTATGTTGTTCGCATCGAATGTTACCGCTGGCAGTATCCACATGGAGATGGCCAGTCCGTAGTGCACATGACGCACATACTCCTCGCTGAGTCGCTGCAGCGAGAAGACATCATACAACTCCTGCAGCTGCTGGGCAGCCGGTGTCTGGCGCAGCTGTTGAGCGAGCTCCTTGTGCAAAGCCTCCGCATAGGCAGCCAGCAGCGTGTCCGTGTGGACATCGCGCAGTTGCCGCCGTGTGCTCGTGTAGATGAAATGCAGAATATCGAAGACTGGCGAGCTGCGTCGCATGGCCTGCAGATCAAAGAAGATGACCTCCTCGGGCTGCGAGCGAAACATCAGATTGTTGAGCCACAAGTCACCATGGCAGACAACGCTAAAGGGCGTTGCAGCTGCCGCATTGATGCTGTGCTGCAGCTGGCCAAAGAGCTGCGGCTGCAGTTGCTCAAGGAGGCGAATGGGCGTCGACAGTTGACCATCCGCATTGGAGCCATGCAGGCTGTCCAGCGCCTGCTGCACCGATGTGTCCAAGATGCGCGAGTAAAACTCCGCTGCCTCCGGGCAATAAACAATCTCCTTCATCTGCGCGCACTTCTGTGCAAATTGTGCGGCCTCCAGCTGCTGGGCAGCCAAGGATGCGGCATGCAATTGCGCCAGTTTCTAGAAGTATTTGAAGGCAGCTAGTTTTTTATTGTTGAATAGTAAAGTAAACCCACCTTCATGACCAGCAAGCACTGACGCAACTCGAGTCCAGCCAGGCGATTTTGCATGCGGAATCCCAGTGCCTTTAGATCTTGCAGCACAATGATCGCTTCGCCGCTGCCGCTGCCATCGTCCTTGTCGGCGATATGGCACTGCGGAAACAGTGGCTGGCGGCTGTAGCGGCAGAGCAGCGGCACCACGTGCTGATACATCTGAATCTCGTTGGTAAATGCCTCCTCGCAGCGATACAGCTGGCGACGCGACAGACTCGGAATCTGACGCTTGATGATAAGCGAACAGCTGCTTGAGGCAGCGCTAGCTAAAAGTAAATGTAAATAAAAACAAATAAGTAAGCTGCAGATGAGTGTGCTCGACTGTGTGAAGCTCGCTGACTATTTTTGTATAGTACAACATAATTAAGTATGGGTATACAATTCAAAATTATAATTTTAAAGCTTTCAAATTATTAAATAATAAATCAATAAATTAATAAAATAAATTTTTTAAAACAAAATTAATCAATGTATCACTGAAAAGCTAACGATACGATAATTAATGTTCAACCATTATTTATTAGTATTTATTTCTAATAATTGCTGTACCAAATTTATTAAGCTCGAAGTGAAATATTATTGGATTTAAGAAGGCGAAACAGGGCGTGGTTGAACTGAAAAGCCAATGTAAGCTGCATATTACCTTCAGCAGCATTGTCTCCAAATTTGGAAGGTCTAGCTCCAATAGTTGCTGTGATCTAGTTATTTATGCAGACGGACAGACAAACAGTCGGATAGCTGCATTTTAAATTTATAATATCGCAGCTGCTTCCCACTGTCAATTTTCGATTAACACCAAGTTATAACACCCTTTGTGCTGTGTAGTTGGCGCAAGTATAAAAACAAATACGGCATCGAAAGCAAAACAGAAACAGAAAAGAAGAGAGCGAGCGTAAAAACAAAAAGAGAGAGACGCGCGCTCTTTTGTGCCACTTGAACAGCTGTTTTTTGTTTACGCGCTGTAGTAAAATTTATGAATGAAACGGTTTGTTCGCGACAGCGTGTGTTGTTGTGTGTGTGTGCGGGAGAGTCGCTCAGCGCTGCGCTGGTGTGTGTGAGTGGGCGAGTGTGTGAGTGTGCGTGTTGACCTTTAGCAAATGTACATATATTACGTAGACGTCGTCGCCTATGACTATGTGTGAGTATTGCATTTAGAATGCGTGTAACAAGGTCACAACAATGCAATCAATAAACGTTCAACGTTGTTGAATTCAATGCTCTGCTCTCGTCACTTACACTGCAGCGTTGCTTCACCATCGTTGGCGCCATCTCCAGCAGCGGCATCGTCGTAGATTGTCACGCGCTTCACCAAGGACATGTAGTTGTCGCCGCTGCTGCTGCCCGCACTGCATGCGATGCGGCCAATGTCAAAGGTCACCACATTGCGTCCACTCAGCAGTTGCCGCAAATGATCAACGTCCTCCTCATACGGCGACAGCGGCATGCCGCCATTGGCCAATCCTCCTCCTCCTCCTCCTGCTGCTGCTGTTGTTGTTGTCCTGTTTGCGGTGGTTGCGGCCATTGCGCTTCGCTGACCAACTGAAGATTGATTGCCGATGAAGTTGCTGTTGAAGTTTGTCAGCGACAATTAATCAGTTTGTGCCATTGCTGCATTTTGTGAGCGACATTGCGCCAGTTTTTGTGAATTGGGCACAGCTCACAGAAATGTACTATTTTTTGTGTTTTTTTATTATTGTATAATATTTTGTGCTTATGCTGCGATTGATTTTGCACCAAATTGTGAAAACGCTTTTGTGTTAATTTTAATTTTGTTGTCGCTGGCGTCGCTATTGTTGTTGTTGCTGCGAATGTTTTAGCGACTGACAAACCTCGCGACGCGCTGCTCAACGACAACTGAGGCAGAACGCCAGCTCGATTCGCGAATGCGAATGCGATTGCACTCACCAATACACTCACACACACAGCGAGTGCAAGTGCAACGGAGAGCGAACACGGAGAGCACTCTCTCACTCTCGCTCACTCTCACGCGCTCTCTCTATGCTAATGGCAGGCTGCATTTGAAAGCCGGCAATGTCTATGGGAGGCTAACGTGTCTGTCTCTCTCTCTCTGCCTCTCTCTAATATCGTTGTTCAAGGCGGTCGCACTTTCACCCCGTTCGGTGAGAGCGACACTGGCAAAGCGGATGTGATATTGCTCATACGCCGCATGCACAGACAGAGTCGTTAGCATTGCACCACAAATTGCGTGCACTTGAATTTGAAATTGCATAAGGCGTCCTTGGCTGGCCACCACCACAACTGCGTCCAGCTGAGTGCGTTTCAGCTCGCTCTCCCTCTCTCTCACTTTAGTATAAATGTATGTGTGTGTGTGTGTGGGTCGAGTTGTTTGAATAAATTCAACATTAAATGCGTTCTGAAGGCTGTCCAGAAATATAACTGACTGTACTACCGAAAATAACTGCGCAAGGGAAGTAAAGCTTAGCTAAGAGCTTAAGTAATGCACTTTAATTACACCAATTAAATTGCGTACTCTACTTTTAGATAAATATAACATTTATGAGAGCATAATTTCAAATTCATTTCATTTAATGTAAGTCACAGCAATTACTTGATGCGTGCTTTACTTTAAAAATAATAAAATATTTAATAACAAATTATTTCCATTAAAATTAAATAGTTTGTAAATTACAAGTAATTAAATTGTGTAACTGTAAAAATAATTTAACATTTGATTTCAATTTAATTTCATATACATAAATTACATCACTTAAGTTATGTACTCTACTTTAAAATAAATAAAACATTTCAAAGAGCATAATTTTCATTTCATGTTAATAACAGCACATAAAGTTAGTAATTTATGCGTGCTTTACTTAAAAAACAATTAAAAATTTAATAGAGCATTATATCAATTTAAATTTAATTTCATGTAAATTACAACAATTAAATGGTGTACTTTATGTGTGTCCTACTTTGAAAAATACAAATACATTTATGAGCGCATTATTATTTTAATTTAAATTTAGTTTCACGTAAATTAATAAATTTAAAAGTATTATTTTCAATTTAGATTATAACATTTTCAATTTCCAATCCATTACAAAATTTCCACTATCTAATAGCTAATTAAAATTTCATATGTAACTTTCTAGCTATTTTATTTATCCTCTAGCATCCCAATATTTTCATGGTATTCCAATTCACTAAATAAATCAAAGTAATTTTAATTAAAACAATCCAAAACTTTGATGCTTATTTCATTTAATAAATTGTCATAATAAGTCAATGCACCAATTTCATTTTAAAAATTAAGAATTTTTATATAATATTAAAATATTATCTAATTAATTGATATGTGTATCTACATAGTGTAAGATACTCTAAAAATTTTAATTTTATTTGCAACCAAAATATGCAAAATATTGCAGAATTCACACACATAAAGTTCAGAGATCGAGCTCATTAAAGGTAGCATGACAGTTTTATTTTTTAGTTGTGTGTGCCAAACAATGCAGCGTTAACAATTGGCTTGTTTAATATGCAACTACAAAACGGCTATTAATTAAAGATCAGATTCGACACGAGCAATAAATAAAGACAAATTGTTTGCCACTCCCAAGAAATCAAGACAAGGCATCCAAAACAATGTAAATACCACGCCACGCACCTGAGCAACGCCTACACGGCAAAGTTCAAGGCGATGCAGGCGACTGAGACTCGAAGCTATCCACCCTGGAGCTGGCTTCCGCATCAGCTGACATCAGGCGGTTGAATAACCCCCAAGAAAAAGCAACCACAACAAATTAGGGTCAAACATGTGCAGCTCCACGTAAATCTGAGACTCTGATGGAGATTGAGACATCGAGAGTTGAGCATTAAGTTTTTCAGGGTCAATCGAAACTTTCAAAAGTCGCAGCAATCGTTTGCTTGGGATTTGGATTCTAAGCAAATTGTTATTGTTATTGCTGTTGTTGTTATTGTTGTTGTTGGAGGTGTGTGTGCGTAATAATTGAGAAAAAAAACAGCGCCTGCGCCCCGGCTGAGCTTGCGACCTTTTTTGGCGGGCATTTAGTGGAGCATGAGAAACTGTAGAAAACTGAAAAACTCATTGCCTTTAATTGCGAATACTCAACGCTTTTGCCTAGGCCTAGGTCAGATAGGAGTATTACAGTACAGCACTGCTCTTTTATCCATAATTATTAATAATAAAAGCAAAGTGTTGCGCGCTCGCATTTGGCGACAACTTTTGAGCGATTTTGCCGTGTCGCAGTCTCAATGTCTTGAGTGAAACTCGTTCTTGTGGCATTCAACGCCGAGCACATAAAAGTACGCCAGCTCGCAATTCTAGATTCAGTTACAGTTTCAGTTTCAACTCAGCCAGCTGCTGCAGCATCCAAGCATTCGATGTGAGCCAAGTTTAAAAAAATACAACAAAACAAAAATTGTGGGCGATGTGATGATGAAAAAAGAATCGTTCGAGTGGTCGACAACCTTGACTTTGGCTTAATGCCAAGCTTGTAACAAAGTTTTTTTTGTTTACCAAACCAATTTGTGACTATGGAAATCTGTGAATTAAATCAATGCAAAGTGGAGCGCGCAACATGACATGACAATTACAGTAAAGACAGCTGTGCAATTGAGATCAATGCAAACAGTCTCAGTCTAAAGTGTTATCAACCAGCAAAAACAAAAAAGCTCAATTGCAAAAAGTTCATGGATAAATGCAGCAATAGTTTCAGCTTGCAGCAGTGGCAGCAACAATGTGCTGCAACTTCGCTGGTGTCTAGTCTATGGGCTCCACTTGCTCCACATGCTGGCGATAATTGATTTTTCCGTAAATAATTTATGACGCACGTAACTGACAGTTTGCAGCTTGTGTAGATTAGAAAACCGCCAACTGACCAGCGCCCCATAAATCAGGCCTATCATTTATTAGGTTGCCAAAAATAGAATGCTTTGCCACCAACTGCAACACCAACTTCATCTGTGTCTTGTCCTCTCTTGCAGCGATCATGTTGTCCACCCGCCTAGTCTGCCTGTTCCTTGGCTGCTTCTCGCTGGCCCATGCCCAGTTCTTCTACCATCAAGCGCTTGGTTTTGCGCCGTCGAAGCCTTCCTATGAGCCAGAATCCCAGTATGTGGGCTATGCCACAGCCGATGCACATCCTTCGGTAGTGCAGAACGCGCATTGGGAATCGGAATTGCCAGCTGAGCTCTCCAAGAGTGCTCGCTTCTACAACTATCCCGTGATTGCGGCCAATCTGGCCAAGGAGTCGCTGTTGACGCGCAAGGAGATGGCCGTGGTGCATCGCGAGGCTGAGAAGATTCCACGTGAGCAAGTCTACAAGATCTTCAAAAATGCGGGCTTTCTGAGTCGCCGATAGAACCGCAGAAGCGCCGACATTTCATTCGCCAAGTGCCTTGTTGTATTCTAGTTTATAGTATGTTAATAAATCTAAAAAGTAGCAAAATCATCGACTACTGGAAGCTCTACGGGGTTTACTAGGTTTATATACAATGCGTACAAATTGTGTCTGTGTGAATTATTGTACAAAAAGTTCAGCGCCGTTGCTGGGCACGGTGGCAAAGACGACCTCGTTGAAATCATTGGGCTGATAGCGCTCCAGGAGATGCGCCGGCAGCTGAGCGTAATACTCGCGCTTCAGCACCTTGACATAATCCGCAGCAGCGTTGACCGAGTCACACATGGCCACAATGCAGCCGCCCCAGCTGCAAATGCGAAATAAATGTATTAAATGACAACTCTCGAGGTGCTAATTGTAATTTACCCGGCTCCAGTGACGCGCGCGCTGACGCCTTGTTTCGCAGAGAGCGCCACAAGTCGCTCCAGATCGGGATGCGAGCATTCGTAGAGCTCGCGCAGACTGTGATGCGACTGCTGCATGAGCTTGCCCAGCTGTTCAATGTCCTGCTTGCTGGCACGACGCTGCAGCTGCTCGCAAATCTGACGGAACTTCACCACACGGCCAGACTCTGCAAATAAATGAGGGAAATAGTTAAGGAAAGTAGAATAGGCAACAAGTAATAAGTAATTATCGAGTGTACAGAACACCTGCTGCCCATCGTTTGGTAATATACAAATATTTATTGCATTATTGAAACTGCCTCTGTGATTTTCATCGTATAAAGAATGGTTTTCTTCGGAGTTAAAACTTCGATCGTTATGGAGGAATTGCCAGTTTATGATCTCATCGTCATAAAATTCAGAATGTGGTTATTATTATTGGTACCAAAATTACGCTCACAATTCATTTTGGGGCGTGGCTTATATTTAAGCAAACTTGAACAGCATTGATCCAAATTTAGGACAATAGTCCTCTAAATATTTTAAAAAGATTTTTGTAAGAGCCTTTTTAGTATAATCACTGAGATATCCGCCTAACAACATTGCTAATAAACAATGAAAATATATGAAAAATAAATTTTTCTGAAATATTTGCATTTTGTCGCTTACAATATTTTAAATATTAATTTAATTGTTAAATTGCAAATATTTTCACTTGACATGAATTTGAACAAACACAACAAAAACTTAGTTTTTTCTAATTGCCACCGTCAATAAAAAAACTGTTTTCTGATAAACTTTGTAAAAATATGTAAAAAGTAAAAAATATATTAAAATGCTTACGAAAGACCGATCTTTAAGCAAGTTGCCAATAAGCTGTAGGCAGTAATACAGAAGGACAGACAAACAGACATATTGGATTAGCAATATCTATAATACGATAAGAAGCGTGATTACTATGCTTATCAACGTCAACAAGCCTATGGAGTACGTAAGTTTATAACACCCTACTATATTATGTCTTACCCTGAATGACATGCAGGGCGCGCTGTCGCAGCTTGAACTGCTGCATGTGCTGTGTGCTGGGCGTGAGGAAATCCATTTCCAGCTGCTGCTCCGTGATGCCCAACGCCTCGCAGATGTCATCGCGTGTGTAGAGCGATTTGGTCAATTCCTTTTCAATCAATTGCGCATACGCAGCGTTGTCCAAATTGCACTCATCCTCGAGATCGATGAAACGTATGAATTCCTGCCAATTGGGCAGCTGCTGCGACTTGGCCAGCCAGCGTGTGGCCAGCCGACACTCGACCACACGCTCATTGTAGTCCGAGGAGGCAGCCTTCTTCTTCTGCACCAGACTGTTGGCCACCACAAAGCAGCTGCCCGCCGGCAATGTGACTGGCGTGCCCTTCAGCTTCGGATGGAACTCAATGTGCTGGGCACAGCCCTGTTTGGCCAAATAGGCAATGGCCTGATCCATGCCACCGCTGTGCGTGCCAATGTACTGCTCACAGCTGGCCGAAATCGAGGCCAATAGCTTGCGATCCAGATGCATGCCCTGCACATGAGCTGTGGCCAGCACAGCGGCGCTGACTAGCGCACTCGAGCTGGAGAGACCGGCGGCAAGCGGCACATTGCCGCTCAGTGCCACCTGCATGCCAATGGGACGCCACTTCTTGCCCAGCTGCTCCTGCACGCCCTTGATGCCGCACAGATAGTAGTTGTACCAGGCTGGGCCACCAGTCTTCGGCAGCTTAATGCTACGCAGGGATACAACAACGTGAGTAGAGTATAGGAAAAGTTTATAGCACAAATAACCTACTCAAGGGCATTGAGATCGCTATCAAAGGTCTGGAATTTGCCCTCGTCCAGCGGACGCAGCTGCAGTTGCGCCTTTTCCGGGTTGCTGCCTACGGCCAAGATGATGCTCTGCTCCACGGCCATGGGCAGCACAGAGTAGCCGCAATAGTCCACGTGCTCGCCAATGATATTCACACTGCAAGCAATATAAATATGAAAATGAATAATGAATGAATTTTAATAGAAGAGTACAATGTGGATAATTGGAACTACATTTGATTCTCAATCCATAATATTGTAAGTAACCAGCAAATTGCAGATTATTTGACCTAAATCTTTAAAGTTTAAGCACATTTTGGCAATGATGTAATTCTTGGAGACTCAGAATCTATTTGCTCTACATCTTTTAACCTAAATGCATTGCACATAAATATACTTTTCGGATTTTTGCATAATATTTTAGACATCACATACATCTTTTAATCTAAATGCATTGCATATATTTGCATATTTTGGATAATTGCATAGTTTTTAAGGCATCAGTTTTTTGTTTTATATACACATATTTCAGTTAACCGCACAACAGACATTTGCGTTATTTATCGGTTCAGCTAAACTATTGTATCGTAATGACTATTAAATGTTATTGCGTATCCGGTTAAAATTTGTATTTTAGCTAAATAGTAGCTACACTTTGTACGCTAGAGTATACATAGTTCTAAGTTACGAACAATAATATATAAATAAATCGCTTTGATAATTAACAACAATTGTTATTCCTGTGTAAAATATGGATGTGCAATTATTAATATTATACTGTATATGCACATTCATATAAATTCAACTATATATATTTACAGTTAGCGACTCACCGACCAGGCACGCGTACGTAGAACTCCGGCTCCGCGTCATATTGTTGCTTGTAGAAGGCGCCCAGCTTTAGCAGGCGCTCATAGATTTTGGCCTGTGGCTGCAGCTTTTGCACGGCAACGTGCTCATCGCCCAGGCCAAGTTTATTGTCGCTTGTCGCCATTTTGCACTGCTGTAATCCAAATGTGAAAAACGTACTTAATAATGTGTGCAACAGCTGCTAACGTGTCAACAGAACATAACTCGATTAAGCCGAAATAACAATAATGCCAGCCAGCTATTAAAAACGAGTACGTAAACAAATAAAAACACACATATGCATACATACACACATACATGGGAAAGGTGTGCAGTTTTTTGTTATCAGCTCTCTCACCTTATCACAATGTCATTGAAGCCATTAAAATAAACAACAAATTGAGTAATGTGATTGCTATCGGTTTGGGAAATGTTTTAAACTGCACTTGATGTTGAATTGATGCAAATTGCAATTAATTTAATTGAAACAAATAGCTGAAAAGTGCACGAACTTTTAACTGACTGCTTTGCGCACTGCGCCGGCGAAAACTGAGAGTGTAAATTCCAGAGAGCGGGAGAGAGACAGTAAGAAAGCCATCGATAACAGCTGACTTGTGGGCGTTGCCAGGCTTCAGATAAATAAAGTTCTAATGGCGGTTTATTCAAGTGCCGTTTTATGCATCATCTAATGCATACGCATTTTATTTGTTTACGGTTCAATGACACTATCTAATGCTATACGTACCCTACAATTTGTATCGCTGTATTTTTTTTTAGAATTATAAAAGTGTCAACGAGGCTGTTACGTTATCAAATACGTTGATACGCGATGTGAACGCGACGACTTCCAGCAGGCAACTAAACAGCAAAGCGCGTTCAGTTTCCGTTTTTGTTTAGTCTGATACCAAGGGAATTGCGACTTGAAAGACGCAACTGCCACTAGTGTTTTTGTTTATATTACAGGCTGCTTATCAGTTTGAAGTCACCAAGTAGGTCATGCCCAAGCTACTGGCCATGCAACAAATTGTCACTTTCTTTGCCAACGAATGTTAATGCGCTTTGTGGAACAGGTTTTCTAATTTGTTACGCATCTAAAGAATTTCTTTTTATCACATGTGTACACAAAGTTTTTGTTGAAAACACTCATTGTACATGAAGGCACATATTTAGGGGCAATAAACAATATTGTTTTTTTTTGGTTAGAGATATTTTTAAAAATAATTTTTAAGAAATTTGGTTCAAGCGAAAGAAATGCATCACAGGTATTATAACATGATATTTTTCACATAATGTCGATACTGTGTTTTAAAACAGGGTTGTAGTTTTAAAAATAAAAAAAACAACCAAAAGCCAACTCAAAAAGTGCGCAATTCTAATTTTGAAAAAAATCCCCCTCCACAATAACAATGTGACCATGCTTTTAAATTGGGTATATTTTGCTCCTTTCTCGGGCGATATATTAGTATATTTTTGAATTGAAATGCGGTCACGCTGACCACCACAGAAAAGCAACGAAAACGAAACGAAAAACAAATTTTCATTTGAAATATTGAAAATAGATCGCATAATTTTCGCAATTTTTGCGGAGACAATCGTACGAAATGTCCAGTTTACAACGTACAATGCTTAAGTCCAAACTGCCACCCACAATTCCCGGTGGGCGCATTGGTCGAGCGTAAGTATCAACATTTATTTATGTGGGCGGTGGGAAAATGAGAGAGAGAGAGAGAGATAGACACTCAGAAATATATCTAATTGATACATAACATCATCTATTTGCAGCGACTCCTTCAAGAAATCGCGAATACGGGACTATAAGCCATGCATGTGGAACGAGTTCTTTGCCGAAAAGGAAGATGTCACCGTCGATGAGCAGCGAAAATTTCGTGTTTATCGCACCAAAAAACCCGAGAAACCGGGTCCCGTATTGCTGCTATTACATGGAGGGGGATATTCGGCACTCACCTGGGCGCATTTTTGTGTATGTATTCATGATGATGATGATTGTTGTTGTTGTTATTGTTGCTGTTTTTGCCTTGCAGTCGGAGGTGACGAGCATGATACACTGTCAGTGCCTGTGCATTGACCTTCGGGGACACGGCGACAGCAAAGTGGATGACGAGGACGACTTGTCGGCCGACACTTTGTCAAAGTAAGTGTAAGCCTGTTGAACGTCTCTCTGTGTGTATTTCCTTGGAAGGGGACAATTGTGACCCTCTCGTTTACCACAGCAGCCGTCACTCAGTGGGTAGTACTGACATTCGTCAACAGCTTTACTGAAGTATTTCTCTTTCTTTTGTCAGGGACATTGGTGATTTGATAGCGCAACTGTATCCCGAGGAGGTGCCACAAATCTATGTGGTTGGTCATTCAATGGGCGGCGCCATTGCTGTGCATTTTGCACACATGGCTTTGGTGCCCAGTCTGATTGGAATCACAGTCATCGATGTGGTCGAGGGCACAGCCATGGAAGCTTTGGCCAGCATGCAGAGCTTTTTGCGCTCGCGTCCAAAGTATTTTCAGAGCATACCGAATGCCATCGAATGGTGCATCCGCAGCGGACAGGTACGCAATGTGGACAGTGCCAAAGTCTCAATGCCAGGGCAGATAATCAAGTGAGTGATGATGTCATGTTACAGCAAACGAAATTGTAATGTAATTGTCTATCGTTTAAACAGCTGCACAACGAATCAACTCGCAACGAATGATCTTCCCTTGCCGGATGAAGTGCTCGAGGAGGCGCATCACACCAGCATGTTTCCCAATGCGTTCAGTATTTCCGAGGACGAAGAGGTGGGCAATGGCAGCGAAGATGGCGCCGAGAGCAGTGATTTCAAGAAACCCATTACAACCAAGGCAGCCACAGATGCAGCTAAGAAGTAAATACATAAAAAGTTATACTGGAATTCGTTTAAAACACATTTTTCTTATTTTTAGCTACACCTGGCGCATTGATCTGGCCAAGTCGGAAAAGTATTGGGTGGGCTGGTTCTCAGGGCTCAGCGACAAGTTCCTGAATTTGCGATTGCCCAAACAGTTGCTGCTGGCCAGCATCGATGGCCTGGATCGCACACTCACCGTTGGCCAAATGCAGGGCCGCTTCCAGATGCAGGTCTTGGCCCGCTGTGGTCATGCCGTGCATGAGGACCGTCCACACGAGGTTGCGGAAGTCATCAGCGGCTATTTGATACGGAATCGTTTCGCCGAAGCTGCTGGCGAATTTCGCTGCCACATGCCATCCTGTTGAGCGCACATCCTTGTACAGTTGTAGCACAAAAATATAAATATATATTTTTGAATGGAGCATTACAGATGCATATAGTATATATACAAACACAAAAAAAAAAACTAAAACAACATAGAGCATAGGAAAGATGATATTCTCTAGCCGTATTATCTATATATACACACACAAACCACACATATATAAATATAATCCACTAATTTATTCGATTACTTAAACAAATCCATACGTATTTTTCAACTATTGTAGTTTTTTGCTCGTTTTGCCAAAATTCCATGAGAATAATCATAAACTAAAATAGAGTATGAATACTCGTGATTGCTTTGCGTTGGGCTTTGTCGAATTGTTAAAATGCTGTATGCGTTTTTTTGTATTGTGTGCCAGATTAAGTCAAAATTGAAACGAATTGATTATATACATATATGTCAAGTGAATAAGTTAAATAAAGTGCTAAAATTATAACAGTCAAACTAACTATTAATATGCGATGCCTAAAACTATGCTATAGTTTATCTCAATATAGAATTTTAATTTTTGCTGCAACGGTGCTTGATTTTATTTTTGCTTACATTAATTATATTGCTTAACATTAAACATATTTTATTTGTAGACTTTGGGTTAGTCCACAAAACGGTAGCCACCCTGTTCCTTCATCTTCATCTTGGTCTCCAGGGTGCGTATGCGGTGCAGACGCTCGGATATTTGATCGTGTATCTCATTATAGTATTTCTTGCCTTGTCCCAGTCCCTCCATTTCAGCCAGCCAATCAGCGCGCTCATTAATTTGATCAAGCACTATAATAAGAAATAAATAAGAGATTGTTGGAAACACACATGCGCTGACTCACATTCATTGATAATATCGGACTCGGTGACCAGTCGCTCCTCTTGGGGACGTCGCAATGGCTTCACAGCCGGGTCCGGCAAATCAACACCAGCCATGGTGAATTGCAGACGTGCCTTGGCCTTATCGCCCACCATGCGATTGTCCGGCTTGGGGCGAAAGTAGGTCTTCGCATAGGCGCCGCTTGCCTCAATTTGACGCAGATTCTTGCGCTTGGCATTGCGAGCACGATCGAGTATGGCCTGCGTCTCCTTGTCCAGATCATTGCTGGTATTGGGACGCGGCGGCTTGGGCAATGGTAATGGTTCGCCATTGCGCAGACTTTCATCGATTTGCTTGCGCACCATCATCGACATCTTCGACTCCTTCATCAGCACTATAGACGTTAAACAAAATTCAAAGAAAAGAAATCCTCAGATACTGCATTTACTTACGCTTGAGCAGATCGGCAGTTTCCTTGCTGTACTCCACTTTGGGGGCATGAAAGGCGCCGCTGCCACCGGGCGGAATGCGTTCGCTGGGCCACATCGGCAAATGCTGTTCACCATCACCGGTTTCTGGCTGCTGCAGACTCGATGACGGCATTTGCTGCAACAGGTTTGCGGCCAAGCCATCGAGTTGCACATTATTGTAGCGATTCCTGTGCATTTTGTTAATCAATCGAATTTAGCTCTGAATAATTATTTAATTTAATTGGCAAATATCCGGATATGTACTCCGTTTGTGTTTCGAGTGATTTGTTATTTCTGAGCACAGCCCACAATTGTTGACGCTCTGTAAGGGAGACGCATAGCAACCTTTGTTGTGGTTGTTCAGGCAACCGGCGACAACTTGTTTGAAATACACTTTTCTTGAATTCTCGAAATCATTTATTTAAAATAAATATATGTATGCTATGTATATATGTATTGGTTGTAGGTACACTCTTGAATGCTCACATTTGATAATTTGTTCTTCGCTCTGCTCTGTTTTCCCCTCCGCTGTGTTGTCTGCTGTCCCCCAAATTCCTCGCCCCATTCGCTTGGCAATCAGTGTGATTCGATTTATAATTCTCTATATAATTTGCAATACAAACACTTGCGACAATTTGTTAATTATAGTTGAACGTTTTACTTATTAAACAATTTTCGTAGTTGGTTGGTTTGTTTCTTGCTGTTGCTGTGAATTTTGAACTTTTTTTATATGGCTATAAATTTGTTTAATATATGGTATGTATATTTAATTTACATGCATTCCGCACTTCTTGCAATTTGAACAGCTGCAATCAATTTGTTGTGTATTCTTGATGTTATTATTGTTATTTAAATAAAATACAATATCTGTTTAGTTTCGTTTGTTTTGCAAACAGCATTATTAATTATACATTCGAAATTTTAATGCAGTTCATTCAATTTACATACACAAATTTGAAATTAAGCTAACAATTGGTTTTTCAATATTTTGTTGGTTTTCTTTTTTTATGTTTTTCGACTTTTCTGTGGTTTGTTGCCACTCTCGTTAGATTGGTTTAGTTTTAGGCTTAAGCTTAGTTACAAAGCGATCGCAATCGATATCATTTTACACTTATGTGTATATTGTTGTATGTATGCATTTAGCAATTCTCAAAAACAATTAAAAAAATAACATAATAACATAATCAATTTTCGATCATCATCGTTATACAGCACATAATTACAAACAATTGACTAAGGCCTAAAAGCGAAACAAAATAATATTACATATAATAATGATAATAATAATTATTGTATATATAGATATACATATGCACGTGGCTTGCCATTAATATTTTTGCTTTTCTTTCTTTACATTTTTTTTTGTTTTCTTTTTGGCTTATCTCTGCTTACAACTTATACAAAATACAATATTTGTTTTACTAGTATTAACATTGAGGCTCCTAAACCATTTTCTGCAATTTTTTGTATCAACACAAAACATAAGACAATTTTCATTTAGATCTTTACATATTACAATTTTGTTGTTTTTCATTTCAGCAATTATGTTCCTTTAAGTTTAAAATAAATTATGTGTATATATCATTTATATATATATATATATATTATATATATAGATTTATGTATATGTTGTGTATAAACATAGTTCATTATGTGACTTTTCAGCAAGCAACGTTTATATTTATTTATTTTATTATTCGCGTGTGTCGTCGTGTATCATGTGTGCTTCAATCATGTTATCATTTCTTTACGTTTATAATTCGTTTTTCATTTCTTTTTCTCAACCAGCTTTTCTAGTTCTTATAGTTGCGAATATAGTAATCTTAGTCAGTCTCATGGTCACGATGCAGAGTTCATAATATAATTCATTAGCATATACATATCTATATATACATATATGCGTGTTGCTTGTTGCAAGTTGCACATATATATATTTTCTAGTCGACGTCTGTTTTTTTTTTCAATATTTTATGTTGTTGCGGGGGCAGCGTCAGAATAGCGTAAAATGTTGATCAAATTTGGCCAAATTTTCCTATAGAAAGAAAGTTTAATGTTTATGTTTTGCTGTGTTGGTTCTTGCAGATCATTTTTCGATTAGTTGCAACTACATTTTTGACGTATTGTTTTCATCATTTGCTCAACTTAAAACATTAATAACATTGGCAGCAAAGAGCGGCGCATCCGGATCACCCAGCTGAACACTGCGCCTTGTCGAGCAGGGAGGAGGGAGTTATGTTTGTTGTCAACAAGGCCTTGCCCCGATGCGGCACGGCCAGCCGTGGCACAACATTTGGGTTTACAGCAGCGCCTGGTGAATGGTCCGGAGCACGCACACAAACATTACACAGACACGCACACGCAATAGAGAGAAATTGTGTGAAAACTTAACATTTAAACAAACATTTTTGTCAGTATTCTTACATAACTAAAAACGATTACAAAATACAATTCATCATTTACGATAAGAGACACACGCGCACATTATAACAATCAAAACATTGAAGAGAAGCTAGAGGTTAAAAAAACATGTAACAAACACTGCCGAACAACTTTAGTTCATTGCCTGCTCAGTCATTTGGCGGCACAGCGTCTCCAGCTGCTCCAGACTCTTAAAGTCGTTCATTTTATAGTCATGCGGTGGCATGTTGAAGCTGTCCTTAAGCGCGCCCATGCTCAGATTAATCAGCTGTGGTTGCGTCAGGCAATGATCCAAATTGTTGTTGTGGCTCGTGTTGTTATTATTGTTAATATTATTGTTGTTGCTACAGCTACCGCTGCAGGACACGACATCGCCATCACCAGGACACAAACAGCTGCTGCCATTGCCAACGGCGGCCGCTGCTGCAGCTGCCGCCAGTAATTGCAGTTGCTGTTGATTGATTAAATTGTTGTTCAATATATTGCTGTTGTTGTTGTTGTTGTTATTGTTGTTAATTAAAATTTGGGGCGGCTGCTGCTGTTGTTGTGGGGAATCTGTTTGATCCGCATTACTAACCATCACCACGGCGGCCATCGTCTTCTTTGGTTGGTCCACTGCACTGAGTCCGCTGCTGAGTCCGTTCAAGCTTTGCTTGCGCTGCTGTTGCTGCAGATTGTCGTTGTTGCTGTTGGTAAGCACACCTTGGCCCGGCTTGAAGATCAGCTGCTGCGGTTGCTGCGGCCCACCGGCCACCACAATCAGATTGTTCAACGAGCGTCGATGATGCGGCGGCGGCGTCTGTTGCGGCAGCGCAGGAAAGTGTTGCGCATGCTGCTGCAGTATTTGCTGCATCTGCTGCGCATGTTGTGAATGATGCGTCTGCGGCGGCTGCTGTTGCTGCGGATTGTTCATGAAGTTGGGATACGATGAGCTCTTGTACTGCTGCGTCTGATAGCCGGCATTGAAATCAAACTGTTGCTGAGGCTGCTGCTGTTGTTGCTGCTGCTGCTGCTGCTGTTGTTGTTGCTGCTGCTGTTGTTGCTGGTGATGGGGCAACGGATGTTGCAGACAGTTGAGCGAGAAGTTTAGCATATCGTTGGAATTCTTGCGGTGATTGATGCGATCGTTGCTAGCATTTTTCGGATCACATTTGCGACTCTTGCCATTCCACCTGCGACACAATAGAAAGTCGATTAGCAATCAAGGTGTTAATGAGTTGATTAAAAATAAATCTGATATCAGTTATTTGCTGCTCGATTTGAACTATTTTATATGTGATGAAGCTATTTTGCTTCACTGCTTCAGAAATCGTTTCATTGCTTCACTTCAATTTCATTTGCTATTTATGAAAACCCTTTACTTTTAAAAAAGGAGTGAAAAAGGGTCTTTTAATTTGTCGAAATCGAGATGTGCGTAATACACAGAAGACAACAATATTTTCTTTGTATTTAATTATTGACGAAAGAGAACTTGATTTTTCTCTCAGAGCACAAGCCCACAAAGTAAATAATTTATTAATTGGAAACGAATTCAAATGACCAATAAAAGTAAACCGTCTATAGCAGTCAAGACATAATTTTTAGATTTTTGTTGCTGCAGATTCGTACCCCGCACTCACCTGGGCTTATTCATGTTGGTAGTTGTGCCACCCGTGGTCTTGACGTGATGCAGCTTCGGCACCATTGACATCTTCAGCTTGGACAGCTTAAACTTGAGTTCCTTCAGTTGATTGGCATGATTTACAAATGCCTCGTTGTGTATGGAACGATCTAGAATCCACATAAACACGCCCAGCGTTTCCTCCTCGGGCGCACAATAGGGATCCTGCTGCAGAGCATTGCTCACCAGATCGATAACTTTAAGGAAACGTAGTCCAATGTTCTCCTCGCCTGCTATCGTCTCCAATGGCTTCATAGGCGTTAGCACAATGTTAGTAAGCTCTTCGACGGCGGTGCTAATCTTCATCTGACCCGTGTGCAGCTCCTGCTCCACCTTGCTGAGAATGTGGGCGCGTTCCTTGAGCTTCTCGATGCACAGAGCCAGCTTATGGGAGGCACCCTTGGTGACGCCCACGCTCTGCAGAAACTCTTCGGTAATCTGCAGCATCTCCTCGTAGGTCATGTTCTTGAACAGTTCAATGTATTTGTGAAGACGCAACGATTTGAGCCACAAGCCAATGCCCGACATGCCCACATTGCGTGTTTGGAACTTGATGTAGCTCGGCTTGAAGTCGTCCAGCCGTGTGTCCGAGGTGCTGTTGGCCAAACAATTGTTGTTGTTGTGGCGATGATGCTCAATGGATAGCGAAAAGCTGCGCGGTTTATTCGCAAATTGCGCTAAATTCTCGGTGGAATTGGAGCAATTGTCGTTAACCGTGATCACAGACGAATTCGATGAGTTGGAGGAGCAGCTAGAGATCGTTTGTGTGGTCAAGCTGTTGGAGCGTCGGGTCTTCAAGGCAGCGATTTTGCTGTCCAGACTCCAGCGATTGATGTCGCCAAATTGATCGCCCATCAGTATGGAGGCATAGGGCAGTTGAGGCGGTGGCGGAGGAGGAGGTGGTTGCAGCAACTGCGAGTGAATGGGAGGAGCATGTGATGATGGAGCCTGCAATAAAGAGGATATCCATTAGTATTTATTTATTTAGAGCTAACGTTTTGATTTCATTTATTACTTATTTGTGAGTGTGTTTATATTTAGAAATTTATTACTTATTTAGTAATTGGAGTTTTTAAATATCGATAGACTTGGAGCCTGTGTTCAAATAGGTTTATTGTAGAGTATTTACCTGTTGTTGGCTAAGGCTGCAGCTCGCGATGCCGCTCGTCTCGCCGCCGCTGCCGCCGGTGGCAGCATCACAATTGTTGTGGGGCTCAAAGTCAAGAATTTCGGTGCCATTCTTGCTGAATGAGGTGTCGTGATCGGTGTCGCTGCCACCGAGGCCCAGCATGACGCCATTCACCAGCGACGAGCTGCTGCCCAGAGAGAGGCCCAAGCTGTTCTGACTAGATGCTAATTCGTTCAATGTAATACCATTTAAATTATCACAGAGTGGATTGATCGAGCCACAGGATCCGCTAACGCTGCCTCGCCATTCACCCGCCTGTCGTGCTGTTGTGCTGTGATGCTGCCGGCTGGGCGGTGCAATCGTTTGCCAGTCCACGCTGCGCGTCAAGTTGCCCAGCGACGACGACGACGATGCCGAAGACGACGAAGAGCTGAGCTGCTGGTCCGCTTGGCCAAAATAGCTGCTGCAGCTGCTGCGCTTGCTGGCCGCCTGCTTGTAATCCTCCAGATGACGCAACCACACATTCAACGCGCGTCGCTCCTCGCTGCCAATCGCCGGATGAATCAACATATACGAAAAGATCTGTTGCACTAACTGTGGTGGCACACGCTGCTGCAGCGTGTCCTTCACGGCCAGCGAGACAAGCGTCATGTAGATGAGCTTGGCGTCCTCGTTTCCCGGCTTCAGCAGTGGCAGCATGTTGAGCACCTCTTGCAAAATGTCCTCTTTGCGTGTGCATTGATTCGTTGTGCTGCTGCTGCTGCTGGTGATCTGAAAATCGCTGCCATAGCAAGGCATGGCATCTTTGTCTGATGATGAAGAGGATGCTGCTCCGCCTCCTCCTCCAGATGCTGTGGCATCCACTAGAATATCGCTGTTGGCAGACGCTTTGTAGGCGCTCAACAAGTTCTGCAGGTAGCTGGGATTGTTGGCATTGATGTCGATCACCACGCTGCTCAGATTCGTTTGGCAGGTGCCCAGATTCTGTGTCAGCGTGTTGTCAATGGAATACTGCAGAAACTTGAGGCTGGGATAGCGCAAACGCTTGAGCAGCGCATACATGACGACAGTACGTTCGCAATCGTTCCACTGCTCAAACAGATTCGTCACCGTCGTCACCTGTTCGCAAAACAAAGCATTTGTTGTCGTTCCAGTTGCCGATGGAGCAGCTTGTGTGGCATGTGGCGACGTCTCTCCATTGCTATCACTTTGATTATTATTGTTGCAGTTGCTGATACTGCTGGGATTAGGATGTGTTGTTGTTGTTGTGGCGGCCGTTGTGTTGACGGCACTTGTCGTTGTTGTTGTTGCGGCTTTTGTTTGCTGCTCCTGTTGCTGCTGCTGCTGCGGCAATTCGTTAAGTGCATTTTGGGAGCTGCTGCTGCCGGAAGGCAGCGCGTTGTCTGTTCCTGTTGTGTACTTCATATCGTCGTTGTTGTTATTTTGTTTTAATTGCTCAATAAATAGTATATTTATATAATATTTATATATAGTTGATCT
Organism: Drosophila ustulata; assembly: GCA_035047365.1. Classification (NCBI taxonomy): domain Eukaryota; kingdom Metazoa; phylum Arthropoda; class Insecta; order Diptera; family Drosophilidae; genus Drosophila; species Drosophila ustulata. Next base: position 8,902,469 of record JAWNPT010000057.1, on the reverse strand, counting down.
CTTTATTATTATTATAGCTGTTGCAGCTTTGCCGTGTTTATCTTCTTTTTTTTTTTTGGTTCAGTTGCTGCAAAGACAAAATGGGAAAACAAAGTCAGCAGAAGAATTAACGAAATGGGGAAAGCACACATAACAAATATTGCTACTACGGCAAACTTGTTTATTTATTGTTTTCGCAGTTTGCAAATTTTTTGCCCTTGTGGGCATGACTTGCACGAATGAAAAAATAGCTGTAATCGTGCATTGTGATCTTAAGTAATGCAAACATTTAATTTGTAACTCGAGCGAGCTTTGAGCGTGTTTCATTTCCGCTGGTTCCTACGACCAGCAGAGTTTTTCCCCCCCAAGTCCATACTAATTATTATAATTTAGATCTGTTCAAGCTGATTCGTGTATATTCCCCTCAAATCTGCACCTTTGAACTTTTCGGTAGGTTTCCCCAAGGTACTTTCTAACAAGTTTATTTAGTGCTGATTAAGTGTGGCAGTCAACTATATTTGCGACATTGTTAAGATTCCAATTTCTAGCGCTTTAGAAGTTTCTGTTTCTTTTCCATTCGTTCCTACGCCCACATTTAAGCTTGTGTTTTATTCGGTTTAACTTAGTAATTATTGGGGAAGAAAATTGATCGTGCCTAATTTCTGTGCATTCTAAAAGTATTATTTAGTATTTAGAGCTGATAAATGTAAAGCATTCCAATTTTTATCCCGTTACAATTTTTGAATGTGTTTCATTTCCGTTTGTTCCCAAGCTTGTGTGTTTATTCGTTGCTATTAACTTTCTAATTATTGGGGGATGGGAGAATGCGCGCAGTTCGTGTTCGTGTTTTTTTCTTTCTTTGCCAGCCACGTGATCAGCACGACTCACGTCACAAGCGCGCCAAAGTCAAGAATTTTTCCCCTGTTAAATTACGGCAACGGTTGCTGTTGTTGTTGGTGCTGTTACCGTTGTTGTTGTTGCTCTCGTTGCGGGGCGATAATAGGCGTCAAGCGGCTGCGACTGCGACTACGACGACACATTCAAAGTTAATCAAATCAATTTTTTCGCTAATTTATTAAATTTACAAATGCTGCGACAATAACACAAAATTGCAACCTGACAAATATGGCGACAACAACAACGAAAAAAAAAACATGAATTATGATGAAATGTGAAAAAGACAAAAATTAGCATTCGTTGTAGTCCGATTCCCGTCGTTCCTCCTCCCTCCGTTCCCCCGTTCCCACAATCGATCGCGGGTCTTATCAGAAAAATAAATAAATAAATAACGAGTTTTGTACATAACACCTTCGCCTCGATAAATCAATAATAATACTACACACATTTTCAAAATCATTATTTACCTATTAGGTTTAAGCTGGTCTAGATAGAGAGGAAGGGGAGGGGAGAGGGGATTTGAGTGTGGACTGATTCTCAATAATAAGTGTGGTTAGGTTGTGGCTTGATTGCGATTTGCGCTTTTCATTTAATTTCGTTACGCTTTATTTTATACATTTCATTTCATTTCATTTTTCTTTTCTTTGCGCCTTTTCTTTTATGCGCTCTGTGCTCATTTCGAACGGGTATCGTGAAGCTTGTTTCAGTTGTTGTTGCTGTTGTTTCGCTGACGACTTTCTTCGATTTTTTTCTTTCTTTCTTACTTATTGTTGTTGTTACAATTTTAAAGCTCTCTCAGCAATGCAGCTGTGTCAATGTATGGCTGTGTTTTTATGTGTGTGTGTGAGCAAGCATTAAAACATAACGGACCCAATTACAGTATTAAAGAGCGGTCAAGTGGAATTTACAATCATAGACTTTTATTTTGTAAGGCGAATTTCACATTGCTGTTTAATTGTTGTAGTCAGTTACACATGTATTTAAGTTTTTTTTGTTTCTGCTCCATAAAAAGCTTTGCAGATGGCGGGCGCCAAAGTAACGGTAACTAGGCATGATTAACGAGTTTTTGAGGTTATGTGTCAATATCAAAATTGCTGTAAATCTCACACACACACATACACAACATGGTAACCGGCATAAAGTGTCACGACGTGTGTGCGTTTAATAATAGCTGTCAATTCGTCAAAGTTCAATAAACGACACACATACAAACACACACACACACACACTAAAACAATGACGAACGGCAACAACAACTACAACTACAAACCGCAACGATCTTATTCTTTTATTTTATTTTTTTGCCTTACGTTCTATTTGTTGCTGCTGCTTGTTGATCTTGCATGTATTTTGCATGCACAATATAAATTTGATTATCTCGTATAAACACAGCAAACAAAAACGAAGCCGACGCAGTCGAAGGCAGAGACAATCATCACAGGCAAAAGGCGCAGGCCAACTACTAAACGCAACGCACTGAGGACAGCCAGAAGAGCAGACCACAGCAGCAGAGCAGCTGAGGCAGCGCAGCAGCAGACCGAATGACGATGATGATTGGCGCTGTCGCTGTGCTGCTGGCGTCAGCTAATTGTAGTTCGTTTTTATAAAATGGTGAAGCGAAGCTTGGCAAAAATCAAACTCTCCGAAGAGCGCGCGCCTTTTTCAGTCCCGTTTCGAAGGAACTTTCCTTGCTGTTGTTGTTGTTACTGTCAGTGGGGGAGACACACGCACACATTTGCACACTTTCGACTGCGCGCGTGTGTGTGTGCATGTAGCGGAATGCAAGCGACACAATATGTCGCGCGCTACAAAACGACGACCTAGCGACCCCAAAGCAAAACGCGCACACAGAGATGCACTCTCACACACACACACACACACTTACATACGGAAGCAGCAGACGCAAAAAGTGCGGCAAATTACATGAGATTACAAAGCAGAGGCAGGCATTTTTTTGTCGCTCTCAGTTGCTGTTGTTGCGCCTGCTTTCGTCGCCACTTTTCGGTTCCCCCACCTTCCACACGCTTGTTGTTTTGTTTTGCCAGCTGCCCTCAAATCACGCCCCACCCACCTAAAAGTCGCCCAGACACTCACACACACATATATATAGACAAAACAACAACACAATAGACACACACATAGACGTATTTTATACAGTGCGCTTGTGCCAAAATCGTTCTATTTTTCAATTACCTTTTGCTTTCTATTCGCTGCAAACCTTGAAATTATTTTCACACAGTTTTTTGATCACTTCTCCGTCGAAATACGAAATCCGAACGCATATTTCGTTAATTTGATATACTAATTTATTTCTTGTTTCGTTTTGGTTTTTTTCTTCCTTATTTTCACCTTGACTTGGCGTTTATTTGTTGTTGTTGTTATCGCTTTTCCACGCAAACGTCTTGCAAAATCATACTAGAAATTCGCCTTTTTTAGCTGACTCTGGCATCACCGCGACAAAAGATTATTTGCGCGTGCACGCAACACATTTTTCGACGAAACGAGAACAAATCATCTGCACACAACTGTATCCGCTCGCAGTTATTTGCATTTTTCGCTTTTTTGTTTGCGCAAATGTATACTGTATTTTAATAGTTATTAATTAATAATGAATTCACGCAAACGCGACAACAACGACGGTAGAGGTGGAGAAACATCGATGGTACAATCGAAACAGCGATGGCAAATTGATGCATCGATGTTTTTTTAACATTCTGCAAAACATCGATTGTTTTTATGGCAAACATCGACTGTACATCGATAATAATATAAATAAATTTATAATTGAAGTAATTATTTTTGTAGATGAATGCATACTATTTGTTTCTTAAAAACAAAAATTTTATAAAAGCTGTGTGTGACAGCAACATTTCTAACTATCGTTGTTTCTTGACATTGTTTAAAACGTCGATAATTTATAGCAAACATCGCTGTTTTTGCGCACAGAAATAACAATTGTTACTTAATTTAATTGACTTTTAGATGAGTAAGGAGATATTGTAATATTTTTTTAATTTCGCCGATAAGTTTTATCATTTAACACGTTAGATTCTTCCAAATAGTCAGATTGAAACTTCCAGGTATGGTGTTGTAAAACGCTTAATTGACTGATGTCGCCCATCCTTCATTTTTTTGTCGACTTTCAATTTAACCGTTACACAAATTCTTGCTCCCCATAAAATATTCTTTATGCATAACTTTCTATAAATCCTGAACTTTTTGCATCGACAGGTAGGTAGATGTGAAAATTTCGAATTGTTTATTAAAGTAACTGCAAAGATATCGTTTGTTTACAGACAAAAAAAAAAAAAACCCTTAATTTAATTAACTGTAGAGATATAGTTCCCAAAAAAAGTTTTAATTTCATTTATTTATATATCGTATTAAATTTAGTATACACTACTAAAATTAATTTAAAATTAAACGAGCAGTCGACTCGAACAAGTATTATTTTAGAAAAGTGCAAGATTTTGGAAGATGTAAAATGTATATAAAATATCAACAATTCAAAAATTGACGCGCCATTTCAACTTTTTCGGTATATTCTGTAGTTTGGTATATTTGGAAGTAGAAGCTGCGGTCACGCTGGTCGCCTTGTATTTAGTTGAGGAAAATGAAAAATTATTATTTTTGGAAAATTGAATGCTACTACCAGCTGAACAAACAAAATGCACATTAAACGCAAGAGCTGCAAAGTCAGTGCGAAGTGTTAAATAGTCGCGAAACCAACGAATCACAACAATATCGATATCCAGAATAAACAACAAACCAGTTGCAGCCAACCCCCAAAACAAAAACAACAATAACAACAACAATAAGCACATAACATAAAATGTTTGCACAAACGGAATCGCAGAAAGGCAGTTTTCTGGAACAGACGAAGGCGGCGCGGGAGGAGCGCGCTCTGGAGAAGCGACGCGAGGAGGCCGCGATTCTATTGCAGGCGACCCTCAAAGGATTCGCGGCACGCAGCAAATACCAAAAGCGCATCATGTAAGTAGCAAATAAGAAAAAAATCGGGACAGTTTAATCTAATTTAACTTATTGGGAATGTGCAGCAAGGACTTTGATGCGCTGTTCACGGAGGAGAAGGAGTCGGATCCGCTGCTGCCCGCCGTGCACGTTTATCCGGTGCTGCGTCGCTTTCTCACACAAATCAAATTGGACAAACACGATGGACGCATGCGTGAACGTCTGGAGGCGATCTGCCGCTACGTCAATCGTGCCATGGAGGTGGAGAATCCCAAGCTCTCCTATGCCGCGCTCTGTCTGCACAAGGAGCGCAGTCTGCCCTGGATTGGACACATTAAACTGCTGCTCACAAACTGTTTGCTGTTGTTGCCGGAGCTCAAGCCCGAGAATCATGCGGATAGCATCTCCCTGGCGCTCTTTCTGCACACACTCATTGTGTTCACGGCGCCCAAATCGTGGTCAATACTGCGCAATCCGCAGTTCGAGCGCCTGCAGCCAGCCATGCAGAAGATCTGCTGTAATATTCAGGGCCATCTGGTGCAAAACGGTTTCTACAAGACAATGAGGGTAACTACTTTGTAAACAAATTGTTTAAATTGTATTTAATTTAATGTCATTGCGTAGCTCATTCTGTTGCGCGGCACTGCTCGCGAGGAACTCTCAGTGAAGACGGTGACGCTAGTGGCCATCATAACGCTCTGTCTGCGTCCGCTGATAGACGGCGATTATAGTCGCAATTTGTTGTCGCAATTTCTGAGCGAAATATTCTCGGTTCCCGCACTCATCTATCATCTGCATCAGAGCACGCCGCAGTGCATCGAACAGTTCGGCACAATGTTGCTGCTGAAGCGTGCGCTGAGCATATCGGAGGATTTCCAATGGTTCGAGGAGTTTGCGGCCAGCATGTCGGGCACCAAGACGCTGGCGTATCTAGGCAACATTGTGAACATGTTCAACATCGACAATCAGTCCGAAGCCAAGCAGCTCGCATATCCTTTGCTAACTGTAAGTTGCAACCAATAAGATTCCATGACTTGCCTAAACTCCTAATCTTGTCAGGAGACGACTACATCGCTGCTGGAACTAATACCCAACACGGTGACCACCAAGGGCGTCTTCACGCAATGGCACGAGCTGCTCGGCTGGCACACGCCTTGTGCGGAGCCGGCGCAGAATCAGAATGTGGCGCTTATCAAGAAGCAGTTTCACATGCTGTGGGATCATCGCTGCATCAAGCTACTGCTGGGCGATCTGCTGAAGCAGATCAATGAGAACTACGAACGCATCGAGTTCCAATCCCCGCAACAACCCTCGACCAGCAATCTGCTGCGTCGCGCCCTGGAACGAAGTCACACTGGCTTGTTGGCGAGTGCAGCTTCTAAGCAGCCAAAGGTCTCGTGGCGAAAGCTGGACAACAGCGATGTGCTGCAAGTGTCACGCATCTGTGGCATGTATTATGCTGCACTCAGCACGCTCTCGCAGATGCGTCTCGACATTCTCACAGGCATTTGCTATAACGACAATGTCTTGTACGACATTTGGCTGCTGCTCACTTCGCTGGGTCCGAACTGCGGCATGAAGGAGTATCTGGAGCTGATGCGTTGCGAGACCGCCGTGCACAAGCCACAGACAGCCATGCTCATGCTCTTCTGTGACTGCATGACGCACTACGTCACGTAAGTTGCAGATAACTTTGGTGCTATTTCAGTTTTGTTAATTTGTATTTCTACTGCAGCATTCTGGATGAGTACGAGATGTACACGGAGCAGTCGCCGTTTAAACTCAACGACTATGTAATGCTAACCTATTTTCTGAACAACATGCTCTTCAAGCTCATCAATGACAACATTTTGGGTAAGCCATCGGGAGATCTATATCAAAGCTCATTTGTGATTTAGTAACAGTTTCCGATACGATATTTGTAAGCTGTGACAATAGCAGAAGCAATGTAGCCATATCCATAAGTCTGTTTCTATGAAGACCTCAGAAATATGTATAACTAGTTAGCTACCAAAGTTGGACTTAATATATACTTTTTATAGTCTGTATCATAGAATTGCAAATAGGATTTCAACACTCAATCGAAATGGTTCTAGAATACTTATGACGAACGCAAATCTGTTCATTGTAAATTATGACGTTATTATTAGCAATGAAATTAGACGAGACTTTTAATTACCTTTTGCTAGCTTAATTAGTTGTGGTATCTAATCATTAGTAGAGGGTAGCTTACAGACTTATTTTATAGGGTAGCAATAAAAGGATATAAATGCTGATTTTGATTTTGGTCAAATGAATTATTTGCTTGTATTAATTAAGCGACAAAGTCGCATTCCTACTTGTTTAATAGCTAAGTTTATATGGATTTCCTTTGTTTTTCTAGGTGCCAAGAACATTGTTCACAACCCGGTCTTCGTTTCGCTGCATACGCTGCTGCTGTGTCTCTATCGTCGCGATTGTCGACGTCCCTTTACACCGCCAAATCACTGGCTCATCCCTGAGGTGAAGCCGTCGACGTTCATCAACGATCTGGAGAAGGCGAAACGCAATGCGATGTTGCTGCTGGCAAAGATGCCGCACATTATACCGCACGAGGATCGAGTCAAATTATTCCGCAAATTCGTGCAGAACGAGAAGGCGGTGATGGGGCTGACGGAGAGCGCCTGCGCCTCGCCACGTTCAGCGCTGATTGTCATACATCGTGAGCGCATCGTCGAGGATGGCTATCGTCAGTTGGCGGCACAGCCGACGCATGCTTTAAAGGGTGTCATTCGAGTGCGGTTTATCAATCAGCAGGGACTGCATGAGGCGGGCATTGATCAGGACGGTGTGTTCAAGGAGTTCCTCGAGGAGACCATAAAGAAGGTGTTTGATCCGTCGCTTAATCTGTTCAAGACCACCTCCGACCAGCGACTGTATCCATCGCCCATCTCCTATGTGCAGGACAATCATCTGCAGCTCTTTGAGTTTGTCGGTCGCATGCTGGGCAAGGCTGTCTACGAGGGCATCGTTGTGGACGTGCCCTTTGCCTCGTTCTTTCTCTCCCAGCTGTTGGGGCAGACGCAACAGGCGCTTTACTCCTGCATGGACGAGTTGCCGTCGCTGGACAACGAACTCTATCGCAGTCTCACCTTTATCAAGCACTACAAACAGGATGTGGCCGATTTGAATTTAACGTTTTCGGTGGATCAGGATGTGATGGGCAAGATTGTGACACACGAACTGCATCCGGGTGGCAAGGCGCGTGTCGTCAACGATCACAACAAGCTGGTTTACATACATTACATGGCCTACTTTCATATGAACACACAGATCCGCGAGCAGACGCAGGCGTTCAATCGTGGTTTTCGCAGCATTGTCAATCCCGAATGGTTGTCGTTGTTCTCGCCACCAGAGCTGCAGCGTCTGATCTCGGGCGATACGGTGCCATTGGATCTGAGAGATTTGCGCAAGCATACACAGTATTATGGCGGCTTTCACGACTCCCATCGAGTTGTCGGCTGGCTGTGGGACATTCTGGCCAAAGATTTTACCGAAGACGAGCGCAAACTGTTTCTCAAGGTAAGCAATGACTTCGATTTCATTGTACTGTGATCTTTATTAATCAGATACTCTTTGCAGTTTGTTACGAGCTGCTCGAAGCCACCGCTGCTGGGCTTTGCGCATCTGGAGCCGCCGTTCTCCATACGCTGCGTGGAGGTGGGCGACGACGAGGACACTGGTGACACCATTGGCAGCGTCATTCGCGGTTTCTTCACCATTCGCAAGAAGGATCCCCTCAATCGGCTGCCCACCTCGTCCACCTGCTTCAATCTGCTGAAGCTGCCCAACTATCAGAAGAAGTCCACGCTGCGCGACAAGCTGCGCTATGCCGTCAGCAGCAACACGGGCTTTGAGCTCTCCTAAGGAGCTGCAAATGGAGTTGGAGTCGCTGTTTCAAGCTGCCGCCACATATCAGAGCGTGCTGAGAGCTTTCGGTGTTGTTATCTCTTTCAATTATTATCATTAACGTTTCTTGCTGAAATGTCGTTACATTTAGATATATGTCCCTTTTCCCCGCACATCCTTCACCTTTTTAATACATTATTATCAACATTTTGCGTGTTGAATTGATTTTTTTGTATTTGTAAGTAAGTTTTTGGCAACTGTAATGTGCGTGTGTGTTTTTAGATATTTTATGAAACACATTTTTATCAATTGATGAAAAGCATAAATAATTATTGCAAATATAAATCAATATATATATATATACATATAACTGATTGTATAAACGTATAGCTGTGATAAAAAAATTATAATAAATACTAAAAACGACAAAAAAATTACGAAGCTAAAGCAACAGAAAACCCACATAGTTAATTTGAAAACAACAAACAAACGATAAACATAAGCATAAACCGAATTAATTGTACTATTAATAATTGTGGCTTGCGTGCGATGAATATTTAATCCACAAATGGCATAAGTTAAATGTAAAACACAAAAACCAAAAGGAACAGCAACAATAAATCTAAATGTCTGATTCATGTGTAAACTTAAACGTATTTGGTTTCTTAAGCAAATAGATATGTCAGCTACTCTATTACATTGCCAAAGATAACAAACAACAACGGCAGCAATTAGTGAATGGCCGCTTACCGAATTTCCCCGGGTTTTTCCAAGCGCAGCCAATGAATGAAACCCGATGCCGCTGTTGCAGTTGCAGTCGCGCTAATGACACAAATCCCGATGCCGTCTGGACAGAGCTAATTGCCTGAGTCAGAGTCGGAAGGATCGAGGCGCACAGATAGGAAGTGCACTTAGGCTTTGCTCTTGGGATAAGCGGAAATGTTGCGCAGAATTTATGCAAAATGCTCGTCAAATTACCGGAAATTCAGCTGACTAATGACTGCAGTCAGTTGGATTTCGATTCGTAACGATAAGAAAAGGGGTTTCCAATAACTAAAGATCACGATCACGATCGCGATCATATTGCTTTTTAAATCTCACATTCAATATTATTTGACATTTTTATAGGGGTTCCGGTTGCTCCACAAAAAAATAAAGAGCTGTCGACCTTTTGTGGTTTAACTATCTTTTTCCACTGCCTCCTCGAGACAATGCCAACAAATTGTTGTACAGACCCACAAAACATACAATAATCATAACAATAATATCCAAAAACTCTCGGCTCGGAAACAGTCGGCGGTCTGGACGTCGCTTCGGTCTGTTGACGATCTGCAGGTCGTCAGCTCGTCAGAGCCATAAAATGCGCATCTTGTGATGCCCATTGTTCCCAGCATCCCTGCGACAAAGTGTGATGATTTTTATGAGTTGCCTGTGAGTTTTTGCCGACAGTGACGCCGTCGTTGTCATTTTTGTCGTCCTGTCGCAAGTGGCAACAAGTGAGTTCGTCTCCGACTCCGTCTGCGACACTCAAGTGGCCTCTGGGCCACCGACTGTTGTGTTGCGGCAATTGATTGGCGCCAGTTTGATGTTGTGGTGCCCTCAACAATTTGTTACAAGTACCGTTTAACGTTTGATTACGGTAACTTATCAACGGGCGGATCTCTCTCTTTAGTTCCACATCGCGTAGACTCCTGTTCTCCTATACGGTAGCTCGGTTTATGCTGATTTCAGATAAGCTGCGAGTAGTTCAGAGCAGTTCCACTTGAGTCAGCTGCTAGATGATCATTCGATAGTCGAGTTGGTTCGCATTCTGTATGGGAATCGTCTAAGATGCGTAATCAATGATATAGCGATTGTTCTGGAGTGCCTCTAAGAGTCAGCTGCTTACAATGATTGGCTTGATAAATACTAGAAACACTTTCCAAACACAAATAAATGCCTTGGTACTTAAAGACTAGAGTTCTTTTTAGAAATAATAATGGTTTCTTACAGATCATTATTAGTGAAAATAATTTTCGAGGACATTTTTAAGTCACAGTTGCACAGCCTACACTTCGTACCTCGTACAAAATTCTAAGATACAAATCAAAATAAAAAAATAAATAAGTCTTTTTGAGAGTCTTAGTTCAAGTCGTTAATATAATTTTCCCTAAAAAGACGTTTTCTTGAATTAATATAATTATTAATATTAATACATAATTATATACTTAAAACTTAGATTTTTCGAAAGGTTCCGTTGCAAATGTTTATAATACTTGTTTTTGTTTTTTTTTAAGCATTTTTAACATTTGTTCAAATCTGGAAGTATTCATTTCGACTATTTTACATTTTCAATTTATGATATTAAGAATTCTTTCATTTATTTTCACGATTTTACCGTCTTAAATTCAAAATTCTTAGTTATAAGTCTGCTACTTGAATTTCCAAATTTAGACATTATTTACTGATCTGTTTTTTTTGCTTTAGCTATTTCTTATGTAAAAACTCAGTTCTGCTCCATAAAAGTTTCCAAATCAATTTCCATAGAAAAACAAAAAGTCTTTTAAGCTAATCGGCTTTTAATTCTGATGGCCCAGATCTAAACCATTTCCATGCTGATTTCCAAAAATACCCCAAAACGTATAGTTCAAAGCGATGCCCCCGTAATGCAGTGCAGTTAATGCTATCAACGATAATATGGGCGCCCATTATTTAGCTCCCGCCGCACACACAAGAGATTGCTCAAAATGGCGCTGCAATGGAACGGAGCGAGACGACAAGAGAGTCACGCGAGCAGCAACCAATGCCGAACCAGCAGATTAAAGAGCGCAAGCCAGACAGATCAGACTGAGAGAGCGAGTGAGAGAGAGACTGAAACAGGTTGAGTAAGTACCTGAGACTGAGAAGAAAAAACTGGAAACCGAACCGACCGGATTCGACTGGCAGCGAGTTAGGCGCAACTGGAATTAAGAGCGCAACAGTTTCAATCTGAACAGCAAAGCGAACGGTTCATAAGCGATCGCATTCCACAAAAAATATCGAGCGAGTTTTTCCGAGATTCTACGCAATTTATTTATCATTTGCTTGGAGTATTACACTATATAGAAATCATAATGTTGGCACTGTCGAACATTGCCGATCTGCGTCTGCAGCAGCAGATCGCCCACGAGATCTATCGCCAGCAGATTATGCAACGCCTGCCAGGTAAGCACAACACTACAAAACTTCGACTTCGCCTTTGCCGACGGCACTAACAGCAAAAATGGAATCGTTGTTTGCAGATCCACTTTGTGGCATGTTTGCATCACACTTTGCAGCAGCTGCCCCACCGCAGCTGGCGGCGCAACCGTCGCTGCCTGGCGTCGCGGCCAAGCTGGAGAACAATGAACTGTGGCAGCAATTCCATCACATTGGCACCGAGATGATCATCACCAAGAGCGGCAGGTGTGTGTGCAACGTCGTCTACGCACCATATTCACGCTTATCTCCACACAGATAAGCCCGAAGAATGGGAGCAACAACTATTTGTTATTCTTCTAACCATTGTGATTGCTTCATTTACAGACGCATGTTCCCCTCGATGCGCGTCTCGCTCTCCGGCCTCGAGGAGGACACCAACTACTGTGTGCTGCTCGAGATGGTGCCCATTGGCGACTGTCGCTACAAGTTCTCCGGTTCCCAATGGGTGCCAGCTGGCGGCGCCGAGCCGCAGAGCCCACAGCGCATGTATCTGCATCCCGATAGTCCGGCCACGGGGGCACATTGGCAGGCGCAATCGTTGCTGTTCAGCAAAGTCAAGTTGACGAACAACACGCTGGACAACAATGGACACGTAAGTGACAACTGATCAGCAGACTGTAAAGTAGTTATTAACTTTTTCCCTCCATCTCTGCAGATCGTCTTGGCCAGCATGCACAAGTATCAGCCACGTTTGCATGTTGTTCGCGCCGCAGATCTGTCGCAGCTGCATTGGGCGCCACAGCAGGCATTTGTCTTCCCCGAGACGGAGTTCATAGCCGTGACAGCCTATCAGGTGTGTAATGTTTACTTGCTTAAGTGCTTGATCGATTAGTAACTATAATTTGTATATTTGCCTTGCAGAACGATCGCATTACCAAGCTGAAGATCGACAACAATCCCTTTGCCAAGGGCTTTCGTGAGTCCGGTCAATCACGCTGCAAACGCAAGCTCAACGACTCTCCGCCACCTGCTCCTCCAGTTGGAGCTGGAGCTGCTGTGGAGCTGTCAGCTTCGCCGTCGGCAAAACGACTGCGTCTTGACGAGCAGCATCATCAAGCGTCGTTGTCAGCTGGCAATTTCATAGTGCCGCCTCATTATCTGCTGGATACACTGGAGACCAATTGCTATCGGACGCATCGCATTGATTATGCCAACCATATCGCCAGCTACCCAAATTGGGCTTATGCGCCGCCATCACCAGATACGTCATGTGCCTCCTCCTCCTCCTCCTCCGTCGTCTCATCCGCCTCCTCAACTTCATCCAGCTGCGACTCAGACACCGATATCATTGTCGATGTTGTGGGCAATGCCACCACAAGCAACGCCGCGTCCGAGTCGGAATCCGAATCGATTAGCCAAGTCGCTACAGCAACAGCAACTGCTCCGCCAAAACCCAAACGCAGCAGCTTCAGCATCTTGGACATATTAGGCACGACAGTCTCGCCGTCCAGCTAGTTTGGTTGTAGCGATGTGCTCCCATTTCTCACCACAGTGCCTTATACACATTTAATTAGCGTTTAGTTCAGTTACCGAGTGTTTAAATTGTGATATTTTGCAGTTCATTAAGATTTCCAGGTATTTACCATCAGTATTTATCTTAAGTATTTATTATGTCATTTTAATTGTTTCGAAATGATTTCGTAATGGATTTATTGTCACTGGCATTTTAATGCGAGCAAATAAAGAATTTTTACAAGCATTTCAAAAAGGATTTTTCTTTATGGCGATTTGAAGGGGGATGCATATGTCCAAGGGAGCCCAAGTACAGTGGGCAGTTATCACTGGAAAAGTGAAGAACTATTGAAAGATATATTTATCTACTTTGTTTTATTAAATTTGTGTGGTTAATATTTATTTTACAGGAGTTGAAGAAATCCACTAAGATTTGATTTCATAATAATTGGATATTAAATATTATTTTAGCCGCTTCATAAAATGAATAACCTGAAGTCACTGTTTAATTTTAGGAAAAAAAGCTATTTTTATTACATTTGAACTAATTATTAATGCAAATTAAAAAATTAGTATCTAATGTTCAAGTTTTACACCCCTTAACCTATGCCTCATTTTTTTGTAACGATTATATGATATTAAACATGTTACAAATAATAAATATTTGTTTTTTTTTTCAAAATGGAAGCAAAAAGACTTCCAAAGTACTTTACGAAATTTCCTTTTTATGTGATAAAATATATATTACAAATAAAAAATCTACACATTTTAGCATTTTTTTTTATAGTTTATCCAAGCGAAATTAGAAAAAAATAATAGTCAATGTCAAAGTTAAGCACACCCTGCACATTGCCTCATTTTTCTAAATATTTATTTTGTATGTTAATTAGAAACGAAGTCTTCCAGATCACTCTAGTTAATTTTCGCTAGATGTGATTGTAATATTACAAATAACAAATATTTGTTTTTATTTTTGGACCTAAAATTATTTTCACTAATAATTAAAACAATAAAATTAGACAGCCTACATGCCTTAGTTGCTATGACACAAATATTTTTATATAAATATTTATTGATTTCTAATCGGTTAAATAACATAAAATTATAATTCCCTAAAATATAAACAATTAACTATCATATCTGGACTATTTAAAATGTCAGCCAAGGCACAAAAATAATTTCATTTGAAATAATTAACGCCAAATGTGGTAATAATAAATATGTACAAATGTTACAAATAACTAAAATTTCTTTGTCTATATTATTTTAACCCATTATGCATCAAAAATGGTATCCGCAGATTATGTACGTAGGTCTAGGTCTCACTTCGCTTATTTATAACAAGTATCCGAATAACTGATAAATATTTTGACAATTCGTGGAAATCTAGCAAATCATGATAGCGAGCCTTCACTGTGGAGTAATTCACTTTTTAGTGCAGTATTCAGTCATGCGATAATCTCTCGTAGCCTTGCTTATAAGTTATAACTTATTCTTCTGTGCTTACCATTTCGTTATGTGGTCGCTTCTTCGTAAATGCTTTTGCTGTGCGCTTCGCCTTCTTCCATTTTGCTCACATTCCATTTGTAGTATAACATAATTGCGTCCCATATCTCTCGCGCATGCTGGCCATAAAAACCAGTTCCTCTCTGCGTTCATCGTTCGCCTCGCTGTGATGCGTTGCGTTGTGGAGAGCAGAGCATCGGGATTTGTAGTTGTAGAGTGCGCTGCGCTCTCCCGGGCCACGCAAAACAAGAACAACGCCGACGACATGAGCGCACTTCTTATCAGCAGATCAGAGAGCGCCGCATCTTAAATGCTGGCGCCAGCGCCAATGCGCTGATTGAGCGCGACGATCGCCAGGTAATCCTCTGGTCAGCCAGCCAACGAGCCAAATGTAATTGATGTTTTCACGTTGTAGTTGTTTGCCATTTACATGCGCGAATTTGCAGGAACCAAAGAGCCGAAGCCGATGCCGAAACGGAAATGAGGCGGCGACGGTGGTGGTGGCGGTATCTTTTGAGTGGACGCCGTACTATGGCAAGTTGCCCAAATTGCAAATCTTCGACGGTGGCATTTCATTTCAAATCGCGTTAAAAAACAATTGCTAAACGGCTCCCCGAATTTTCTCATTTTGCAGCTCAGCTCTAAAGCACAATCTCCATACTCACACCACACCACACACGTAGCAAACAACCTGTTTTGTTGTTGTTTTGCTCTCTCTCTCACTCAGTGGCGACATCTGTTGCTTGTCGGCGGCTGCTTGGGGCTGCAGTTTCCCATTCATGTCGCCGCTGGAAGTGTTTATGGGCTCCACATTAGCCACGCTGCATATTCATGTTAAACGTCGCCAAAAAGACTAACGATGCCAAACGGCTATTGTGTTGTAGTTGTTGTTGCTGCTGCTGCTACGGCTGCGGGCTATTTGCTAAAATTTATTGAATTCTCATTTAAGCACAGCCAGGGAGACACACAAACAAACACTAACAAGAGCGGGAGCGAGAGCCAGTTCCAGATTCAGCGCCAGCTTCAGGTTCAGGTTCACAAACGTTCGCATGTCAAAGTCAAATGAGCGCCGTCGCGAGTTCGCGATCTGCCAGCGTAGATAAGTAAACTTTTTTCCTTTTCCTTTGCTTTGTGTCCCAGGCTGTGTATTTTTATACCCGGCACCCATGGGGTAGAAGGGTATTATAACCTGTGCAGCAACAGGCAATTTAAGGAAAATTTTAGATTTCTCTGTCTGTGCTTCCGTCCTTATAAAACTAAGGTCTCTGAGATTATGAGAGCTACAGAAACAAAACTTAAATGTATTTTGATATATCACATACACGACTTAGTTAAGCTGCTGTCTGATTATATATATATTGTTTTATTGCTTACGAACTATCGTAAAAAATTGTCTAATTTTGCGACGGAGCCACTGTAAATGTTTTACATTATCTCATAATGAGTAGCGGGTATCTCACAGTCAAGCACTCTCGACTTTCTTAGTTGGCTATGAATGCGCTCCTGCTTTGCTGTTGTTTGTATATGTATTTTTTGTATTTCTTCAACTTGTTGCCGCTATGCTCTCTTTTATTGTGTATGTGTGTAATTTCGTTGGAAATTAATGTTATGGCGGCCAAAATCAAAGCCATTGGACATTTTACGCTGGCGACAATTTTATCAGCAACACAATGAAATCATTTGGACTAGAGATGGGCGCCAACCAAATCGCGCTCACATCACCTAACCTCAAACAGCATGGCTTTATAGAGAAAGGGAACAAATTTGGCGTTCTATTTTTGTCAATTACTGGAAATACTTTAAGCTACTGTTTTTCTGACTAGTCCTCAAAATTAGTCAGCTATAAACAGTCCTCGTGGACCCATCTCTAGATGTACCTTACATATCAGTTAGTGATGACAAACTCGACATCTACCTCTAACCATAATAAATTTGCATGTCGTGGAAGGAAATAATAATCATAATACAAATTTGTAATATTTTAAAGAAAATTAGCTAGTTTTAAGGTATTTTTAAGCTAAGACTAGGAATTCGCAACACTGAAAGGAAATCGTGCTTCGAACGCTCACATCTCTAATGTGGTTAGCACTCCGGTTTTTGGCAACGCTGGCGGTTTTATGTCTGATGGAACACTTTAATTGTTGGCGAATTGTCAGAGATAAGATATTTATTAACGAGATCAGCTCAGTGGCGCAAATACATATGCATATATGTATGTATTTCGAATGTGACTTAAAATCTAATAATGTGCAACTTCCTGCGTTGAATTTAGGGGCGACTATCGTAACGAGTGGTGGAGCGGCGATGCCAATGATTCGGGTCCTTATACTCCACCAAGTTGGTCAAATCGTAGCCAGCAGGCACAGTAACGTAGCTCTTTTCACCTGGTAATTTCTTCTCTTTCGGCATTGGGGGCATGTCCTCGAAGGGAGACACGTAGGGCTGAGCATCAGAAACCGTTTGAAAGCTAGTCGATACAGCCGTGGACTGTAAAAGTAATATATATATATATTAATATACATAATTGTTTTTGGCTAATAAAAGGAATAGCTTTACGTTGGCTGGATCCACAAAGAGCTGCTTGTTGATAGCACCCTTCTGCAGCTCTTCCTCAGTTTGTTTCTTCAATTCATTGGTATCCTCCTTGGCGAAATAGTCTTCCAAAGCAGCGGCAAAATGACTATTCAACGAACGGTTATGCGATTCAGCATACTGCTGTCCTTCAAGCTGTTCGTTGGTAGCACCCTCCTGCTGCTCTTCCACGAGTTGTTCCTTCAATTCATTGGAATCCTCCTTGACGAAATAGTCTTGTAAAGCAACGGAAAAGTGGCGCCGCAATGAACGATTACGATTCTGCTGTCGTTCAACCCAAATTTCGGTAAAAGCATATTTTTGCAAAGCTTCCTTCTCTTTTTCCTCGATTGATGGCGACTCAACCGCATTACGCTGCTGCGGATCATCCATGTTGAAGGCACCTAGACAGGGCATGGGAGAGTCGCATCTTGGTTTAGGCACTTGGTAATGGTCGGTAAATCTTGGGCGCCCAGGAACCTGATTGTCGTTCAATAGTTCTTGGAGCTTGTTGGGCGAGACCTCAACACAATTAGCCTGAAATATTTAATAGGATGAGTTGTGCAGAGTGGACATAATACTTGGCCTTATAGCCAGACTTATGAAGTGTGGTGGGTTTGCTAAAAAAATATGTAGAATAGAATGTTATATCAAGAATTAATGATTATTTGTAAAATCATGATATAACATATTGTATTCTACATAAACACGAGAATTAATGAGTATTTATAGAATATTGATAAGCCGAGCTAGGGAAGTGGCTATTTAATTTCAGCCACTCTTCAAGAAAGTATGTAAATTAGCTGAGCACTCTGTAATGATACTTACAGTATTCGGACTATTTTCGGTGCAGAGAACATCGGCGCTGCTGCAGCTACTGGAACTATACGAAGTTGTTGCATTTGGAAATGCCTGGATCATGTAACATGTAAAAATTACATAGTAAATTGCGTGTGTAAAGAAATAAAACTGGAACTTGCCATATTCGCTTCAAAGTCTTCTGTTATGGTGTCGTCGCCGTCGTCGTCATCAATGTTGGACAAGTTATCAAACTCATCAGAAAATGTATCGCTCTGAGCGAATGAGTGAAAGGAATCGTTGTCTTCCTCTTTTTCAGCAGAATATTCCTCAATGGGCTTTGGATTTTGGCTCATTTCGCGATCTTTTTGTTGTGCAAGTGATAAAATTTTTGGAAGCAAGAAGAAGACGGCTTGTCGTTAGCAATGTGAGAGAGATGTCAACTGATTGAGATTTTGTCAGCTGACAAAAGCTAGCCTTGACATCGATAATCGATTTTTTAATATTTTCGATAAATTACTAAACAATCAATGAATGCGACATCACCCACTGGAATTTAGAAGACCCCCAAAAATCATTTATTTATTGCCTAAGAGTTGTAAATAAAAATAATAAATAAACTAATCCATAGAGAATGGATTTTGGTTATGCTTGTGTGTGTGCAAATAAACGCATATTAATCTTGCAGCAACAGGTAAGAGTAATATTCAAATATACTCATGTGTGCTGCCGCAGCTTGCACTCAATAGCCTTGTTAACAAAGGGCTGCGCAGGTCGTCTGCCTGCTTGTGTGGGTGGATTTTCATTATCCTGTAATTGTTCGTGCCATTGTTCACGCGCTACGTTTGAAAAATTACACGCTTTGTTAATTGTCCCAACCCCGCCGCCGAACAAGATTCGCTCTCTTGGCCATTTGCATAAACTGCTTGGTTGGTCCACTGCTTAGTGGGCTTGGCTCCGCTCTAGTTTAAAACCTCGGCTTAGGGCAAACAATGCCAGGGAATAAGGGCAAGACGCACAGATTAAGGAGCTGGTGCAGTTTTATGGCTTGGCACCGGCGGCACACGACGGCGGCTCTGTCTCGTCCTTTGTTGCAACAATAGCAAATTCAAGTACGCGCGCTTTGTGCGTTCTCTCTGTTTGCCTACGAAGAAGAAAAGAGAAACGTAAACTCTTTGTGCAAGGAGCAACAACAGAGAGACGCACTCGCTGCCTCTCACTCCCACTCAGCTATTGTCATAAGCTTATGTTAAGTGCGTCGAGTGGGAGTGCGACAGTAAGCAGTGCAAGCGCTTGGCGCACACTGCTTGCTGTCGCCGTTTGGCGCACTATTCAAATTGCTGGCGGTGACGCGTAAAACGCTTTTCTACTCATTAGCACTTGTTGTTGCGCCCCCTCTTTTGAAATGCTGCTTGTAATTAACTTTCGTTTAGGAAATGGTAATGGTTTCGTTTTGTTGCACGGTTTGCTCCCCATTTGTGTTGTTTACTCACACAAAACACACAAAGTGTATCTAATTTCATGGGGCAGCCGTAAAATGCAACAGCCAAATGCATTAATTACGCACACGCTGCCAACCTGCGACATCTGCTGCCGATGCCGATGTCGTCGTTGCTGTCGTTGCCACTGCAGTTTAATGAGGCATTCAATGCACTTACAACCTTGCGCCTGTCAACACAGCAGCTCGACATCTGTCACCCGTTCGTTGTGCTATAAAACCGCAGTTGCCCCTGTTCTCTCGATCTCTCTGTTGGCCGTCTGTTGCTCCCTGGCGACTACAATTTTGGAAATCGATTTGGTGGTAAATTGAAATTATTGTTTGTTTTTTTTTCCTTGTTGTTGTCTGCGTATTTCTTTTTGGTTGCTCTTGGCCCCGACCAGAGTCTGAAACACGCCTCCCCCGACAACGTCGTCGTCGTCGTCGTCGTCGTCGTCATCGACGTCGTCGTCTTTGAGACGTGGGTGGTGACGCATGTCATCGTAAACTTCATCATTGGCTGCATTCTCTGGCAGCGGAACAAACCAAGCAGCAACAACAGCAACTGCAACTTACATAACAAATTGAGTGTATGTTTTTTTTTTTTGGGCTGCCGCCGCTGCCTCTGTTGCAGTCGCTGCCCATTTCATAAACATCTTTAGCTATTATGAGTCTCCGGAGTATTGCGGCAGCCGCCTGTTGTTGGGCTGCAACCGAATTTCATGCCTTGTCGAGCTATTTAATTGCAAACAAATTATGTTCTGGCCAAGTCGCTGTGTGGCTAATGGATGAGAGAAGATGCTGTGCTCTTCCTCTCGCTGATGATGTTGTCGAAATTCTAGCGTTTATCTTGTAAATTGCTTGGGATTAATGTCTGGCGGAAGTTGTGATTTGAGAGAGCGAGCGATGCTGGCGCAATGATAAAATGACTGTGCAACATGTTCATTTACCTACAGCAAAGAGTGTGGGCGTTGCGGCTTTGAAGCATGCCTCAAATACTTGCCAATTAGCAGCAAGGAGGCCTAATGCCAAGGGCGCCTAAAAAATATTTCCATGTGCTGAATTTTAATGGCTAGCAAGCAGTCAAAAGCAGTGCGAGCTTGCATAAAGCAGTGCAAAGGAAGCTTGACAGTTAGAATTCAAATGCACGTAGTTTAATTAAAACTCATTTTATTGTGAGCACTTAAAGCTAACTTAAAAATTAATCAGGCCAAACTTAAATTTGTACATTTTTATTATAGAAAAGTAGAGTTGTAAACTAGCTGCCACCGCCCAGAATGGCCGAGATGCTAAAGCCTTTGCGTTTGCTGGGCGCCTCAGGCGTTGGCTGCTGCGATGTTGTTGGCGTCGTCTCGCTGCCCACATCGAGTTCCAGCTCATCGGTTGTCGTCTCATCGACAACGGAAATGTTGTGGGGCATTGCGAGCACCGGAAGTGCAGGCAAAGCAGCTTGCAAAATGGACGCTGGCGCATACAAATGTGGAGACGACGACGCCGCTGCTGCTCCATTGTACTCATGATGCGACGGTGGCCGGCCAAAGTAAGTGCAGGCGAGATCGACCAGCGAGGGTCGCAGCAAGCTCTGCATGTTCTGCTGGAAGTGCTGCATGAATGCGCTGGTCGCTGGCGGCGGCGGAGGTGGATGTTGTTGAGGGGAGCCGAGGCTAAAGCTGCTGGCGCCAACAGGCAAGAGAGCCGCCGCAGGCTCAGCGCCATCGAGCGATGATGATAACGAACAGGCGGAACCATTTGATCTCAGTCGCTTAATTTGTGGACCATCCTGTTCGCTGTTGTTCGACGACGATGTTGTTGTTGTTGTTGTTGTTGCCGTTGAAGTTGCCTCCACTGAGGTTGAGGTTGATGTTGATGTCGAGGCTGATCCCGATCTGGCTGTCGCTGTGAATTTGCCTGGCGACATGTCAAGCGAACCAGAGGATGTCTGTGCATGATCTTGATCGTCATCGGTTGGCGATGAAGACATTTTGCGTTTGCAGCGCGATTGTCCGGTTTCGCGGAAGCCCTTGGCAAATGGATTGTTGTCGATCTTCAGCTTTGTGATGCGATCATTCTGTTGAAAAAGGATAAAACAAGCGAATGGATGTTGTGTAAATTGCATGAAATATGACAATTGTAGGAGACGGAGCAGGAACCGGAGTCGGCGTTAAGTAACAGCGCCACTTGACACCGCAGACAGAGATCGAGATCGACATCGAGAGAGAGAGAGAGAGAGGAAAAGGGAGCGGAGCACTTGAATTGACTCGGCTGTCGCTGTCATGACTTGACAACTTTGTGACGATGATCTTGTGGAAGCGATCACGCTAATTAGACGCAGACGGACGAGCTGAGAGCTGGCGTCGCTGTCAATGAGTCCCAGACATAGACAAAAACACAGCAAGAGGCCAATTCACTCAGCCAGCTAGCAAGGATGTGGCTATCCAACTTCCTAAAATAACATAAACAGGGCAAAGTGAGCTGAAACTGACTTCACTTGTGTTGTAGACAAAGGGCGTTGCATGCTAATTTGAGACGTTGGTCAGGCTACCCACGGCGTGAGCGATCGTTGCCCAAATTAAACAATTAGCCGCAATGCTCAATGAATTGGCAAAATCTGAGCGAGCCTAGAACTGTCGAACTGGAGCTGCTGCACAGCAAGAAAAATGGCAAATTTGGCAAATGGCAAATGGCAAAATTGGGTCGAAAGAACTCGATTTCAGATTTGAAGTACAGATTTCGCCTGGAATTTTTAAGTTGAGAACAAATCAAGATTGATAATTAAATTTGCTACATAGCCGAGGGTCAGACTCGAATTTGAGTAATTAATCTGTGTACAAAAATGTACTGAGATTAATTGTAAGTTATTATAAAAATATAATTCGCTTTTGGCCGCTTTAAGGGTTACAATTTATGGAATTGGGTCATTATTCAGTTATTAACTATTATATTTAATTATACGAGGTATATTGCTCTTATTCAAACGATTAAACAAATATAAATTTATAAGATGATTTTGATGAACATGCAGCAAATGATCGATGGATTAAAACATCGATTCCTACGAATAGGTAGCGGTAAATTCATGTATGTAGATAAATAAATAGTAATTATCAAATCGAATTCGAATCAAGATTTTTAATATCATTATCATCATCAGTACAAAAATGATGCCAAAATCGAGAAAACAATTAAGAAACATTCTAGTTTAAAATTCTTTAAATAAGATTATAAGAGTTCATAAGGAAGAGGAGCATTCTCAATTCAAGAATATATTCTCAATGCAAAAATGTTAAAATTGTAACCAGAAACAAAATCAATCCAAATAAAAAGCTAAGGCCCAAAAGATCGAAATATTCTCAATTAATTAATTTTAGTCTTGATTTTAAAACCTCTCTCTGTGCCAACCTTTCACATATCATAGAATTTGTCACCGCAACATGCCTGCTTAATCCGAATCGTATTGAATTTTTCTGTCAGTGTGCTTACCTGATAAGCTGTCACAGCCACGAATTCCGTCTCGCCGAACACAAAAGCCTGTTGCGGCGCCCAAGGTATCTGGGCCAGATCCGCGGTGCGTATGACATGCAAACGTGGCTGATACTTGTGCATGCTGGCCAAAACGATCTGCAAGTAAAGCGAGAGCAGAGTTCGAGAAGGGGGAGGAGTCATTTTAGGAGCTGTCGCTTTGCTTTGAAGCTGCATCACTTACATGTCCGCTGTTGTCCAGCGTGTTGTTCGTCAGCTTCACTTTGTTGAAGAGTATCGGCTGCGCCTGCCAATGGGCCCCCGTGGCCGGACTATCGGGATGCAGATACATGCGCTGCGGACTCTGCGGCTCGGCGCCGCCAGCTGGCACCCATTGGGAGCCGGAGAACTTGTAGCGACAGTCGCCAATGGGCACCATCTCGAGCAGCACACAATAGTTGGTCTCCTCGTCGAGGCCTGAGACGCTGAGGCGCATCGAGGGAAACATGCGTCTGCAATGGGAATGGGGAATCGAATTGAGATAAAGTCAACAAGTCGAGGGCAGCATTTTTGGGCAATAAATAATATCGAGAAGAGATCCTTTTTAGTTGCTTTTCTTTCTCTTTTTGTGTTGGGCGTTACCAAATATTTAATTGTGCGTTGCTCGTGGTCCATGTAATTAGCCTAGGCAAATGCACAATACAAATAGAGGCCTCGCGTTTGCCCTGTGCTAACAAGGACCAAGAGCAGAGACAGCCAGATAGAGGGAGAAGGAGCGGCAGATGTGAGTAGGAGAGAGACGGAGAGGAGGAGGATGCAGCAGCGACCCTGCCACAGTGGCACAGCAGGTGGTCAGCGCGCTTGGCGCCAGCCTCGAAAATTGTTTGCGCTCCGCTCGATTCTCTTCTTTTTTTGTGTTCTTGTTTTTTTTGGCAATGATGCTGTATATTTATACCCGATATACACAGTTTAAAGGGGTATAATAGCTTGATGGCAACGCAAATGTTATACCACAAAGTAGTTTTGAATATTGTAGGGTTTTTACTGTCCTGAGAACTTCATAGAATTAATTATTATTATAAATTATTCTTATGATCGAGATATTCCCTTATTTTTTCTCTATGTGAATATTTAAGATTGTTTGATTTATTATATTAGAAATTAACGAAATGAATAAAAAATAATGTTATATTAAAGTTCAAGATTCTCTTTTAACATATTTCCCAACTATCTATCGATATTAAGTAATTTTTTAAAGCAATATTTAGCAGGAAATTTTAACTTGTTGGAATATTAATTTATTTATTTAACAGTGGTGCAAAAACTGAAATTTATTAAATCATTACGTACTTTTAATTATTTTTAGCGGGTATCACAAAGCCGAGCAAACACAATTGTCGTATTTTTACTTATTTTTGTTCTGTAGTTTGTTTTTTTTTTTGTTTCTCGCATTTGTGGCGATGATTAATTAATTTAAGTCGACTGCGCCGTGTTTGCCTACATTTAATTTGATTCCTTTTCTGGTTTGTTGAATTCCATTAGAGCACAGCCAAATATTTCGACAGTCGTGTGGTTTAGAATTTCATTTTCAATTTGCCTTTTTTTACTCTGATACTTCTCTGCTGCCCTCAGCTTGTTGTTTTGGCTCTTGCATTTTTGACAAACGATTTGTTAAGATATTGATCTTTGGCGCGTCTGCGCATAATTAACAAATGCGAGAATCCTCGCGAGACTTTTCATGGAAGCAGCAGCAAAAAGCATCTCGAGCATTTCGGATCGCATTCACATTGGCGCCTCAGCAGCAACAGAAGCAGGTGCAGTCGCAGTCGCAGTCGCAGTCGCAGTCGCAGTCGCAGTCGCAGTCGCAGGTACGAGTCCTGAGTGTTTATGAGTTGTTTTGATATTGAGTTGTTACATGTTATTAGCATTGTTTAAGTGCGACACTTAAGGGGATAGATTAATGCAAGATATTTTAAATATATAGTCCAAAAAGGAACTAACTGTAGAAACTCATAGAGGGGAACCCTCAAAACTTAAAAGATTTCATAAAAGTTAATTTCAAATTTAATTTAAAAAATAAATCTAAACATGAACAGTCTAAAGCCCGACTCGGAATCCAGATTTAAATTAGAAAGAAACTAGAAACTTCACTATTCATTTCAGAAAACAAATGTTTGATACATTACTTATTGGCCTAAACCACAATTAAAAATGCAAAAAGTCTAATTTATTTATGTAATATGTATTATATGTTTTTCTATTTTATTTTTTTGTATATGTTGTCTTTGTTAAGGGGGAAAAAATATGGCGAAAAGCGAATTTTGTTGTGTGAATTAGGTAAAGTCATATGGGTAACAAGTTTGGTTGCTTGAGATCAAAGTTTGTATGAAAATTGTAGGGAAACTTGTTGGTTATTGTATAGAAATTCATTGTAGGAAATGTCGACAATATTTTGTTGTATATTACTATTTAATATCGCGTTTTATAGCAGAGCATCCCTATAAATAAAATTCCAAAGACTAAGAAAAGAACATTGACTTCGAAAAACTTTGCTTTACGGAATGAACTTAATTCACAACTCTCTTATGACTTTCTAGTAGGGAATATTCTTCAAACTCTGTCGTTTTTTATACTCATCGGTCCCCGTTAATTCGTCACTCTTTATGCGCATTAGCAGACGCCTTTTAAACATGCTTTCAGCGTATCCCCACTCGCCTGTCTGATCAGATACTGCCAAAAGTGTGAGCTCAGACGCTTTAAAAGTGATTCACCCGAATTACGCTGCAACCTAAGAAATTCTTTACTTAGCCCTTCTTTGCAATTCTCAGGAAACTAACCTCAATGTGTGGATCAATGCAGTTGCCTTTAAAAGCTTCGTGACAAAGTCATTTCATTTAGTTTTACATTTTGTTTTTGTTTTCGTTTTTGGGACAAAAGTCATGCATTATGTTGTGCTACGCTTTGTTCTATCTATCTTTTATGGTCGTCTGAGGCATTTGCCACCCATGCGATGCGGTCTCGAACTCAAGTCGATGGGACAGGCAACTAATTAGTTTTTATGACCGCCACTTGGCAGCAGCTTGGACACTGTGTCGTAGTCGTAGTCGTAGTCCCCGATCTGAAGCTAGAGCCACACGGTGGCACTGTGGCGCCTAATCATTAAAAATTCAAATCGATTGCACGCAGAAGAGTCGCCATCGTAGCCGAGAAGTCAATGTCTGGCTGCATTTTTCACATAAAACATTTTTGATGAGCATAAAAAGTATTTAATACTTGAATGCGACTGCGAGGCGAGGCGAGGCGAGGCGACTTTATGAATAATTCATGACATATCGGAGAAAAGAGTTGAATGCTTGAATGCTGTTGCTGTTGCTGTTCTTATTTCGACAATCGCCCAAAACTTTATGTTAATGCTGTGGAAGCGAAGGGAAAGGATCGATGGTGAAACGATCTTATCGCCACTTGTGCATCTCGACGGCCAAAAAGTGTGAAAATGCTCGTATCTGTCGACGTTCTGGACAAGCTGTGGTCATTGTCAAGATACAGATACGAGGCAGATACTGTTGAAGAGGCAGCGACTGCGTCTGCAGACAGGCGCCACAATAAAAAAAAAAAAGAAAGAAAGAAGAACAACCAACGAACAAAGATGACGACAAAGTATCCTTGACGCAAAGATTTATGCCGCAGTAAGTATCGCTGTTGAAAAACGCCGACCAAAAGGACGTCCCACAGCGTTCAGTGTCCATACTAGGCCTACAATAAATTACGATGACGCCACTTTACGCACATTTGAGCAAGTGCTCCGGACACTTTTAGGTAGTTTACGAATCACGTTCCAAGATACAAGATACAAACTATCTCGAGGCGATTGCGATAGCGCTATGGCGCTTTGATTTTCATTTGACAGCGCAGCGAGCACGCAAAGTGCAAAGTGGCAGCGAACTTGTTCGCTTTACGCCTCAGTCGAGATATTCGATATGCAATCGAGGCACAGCGATGCACAACAGGCCTTGATTATACGCCTGTTCTATACCTGTCGCTGTCGCTGTCTCTGTCCCGGCACTTCACATCCTGCATATCCTTCCGCCTGCAGTCGTCGTCGCTGCTTTGTTTGCCTGTGAAAATTGTTGTCGCGACGTCGCTGTAAACAATTTGCAGGCGCCTGCATCTAATGAGCATTTAACAGCGACGCCGTCGATGAGGACGACGACGTGGACGATGAAGCCACTTCACAGTTAACAGGCTCGGATCGGCGCTTTAAGTGCCAACATTGCCATCGGCATGTTGTTGTTTTTCTTTGCCCAACATTCGGGTAAGCGTATTATTTTTCACATTCGTGCTAATGCATCTCCCATCGATCCCAGATTTAATTACATTCCAAAAGTTCTTAAAGGCGCGACATCAAAGTCGATGCTGCTGCTGCTGGTGCTGCAGTTCAATCTTACCTGCCGCTTTTTGTAATGATCATTTCCGTGCCAATCTGATGGAATTGCTTCCAGAGCTCATCGTTCTGCAGCGTCATCTCCACGCCCGGCAACGAGACGCGCGGCGGCATTATCACGTGTCGCGGCATCGGAATGGGCAACATCGGCGGAAAGGGATCTTCAATGGAATGAGAGAAATAAAAGCGAGAGATTGCGTTAAGTATTTGATTGGATTGATTGGAATAAGCCCTCGATGATACTCGCATCTGAAGTGCACAGATTATTCTAACAACTTCAGAGTAGCTAGTCAAGTAATTGATTTTATTAGCCTTACAATCTTCTACTTGCAGTGAATATTGCTAAAAGGCAGATACATGTTTTAAGATATCGAATTAATCAATTACTCGTTTGTGGTATGACTTTTATATAAAATATATTATTAGGTTTCTGATAGTGTATTTTTTTTGTAAAATACGCAGTTATTTTATAATTTTTCACTTAACAAATTTGGAATGTACGGTTGATCTACGTTTTAATATTTACAAATTTAATTATAGTTGTTTTAATGTACAAAATACAATGAATTTTCACGCTATACAAGTGAAAAATACATTTTTTTAAATGTAATATATTATTATTTATATCTAAAATAGTACATTTTAGCGAGTGTTCTAATATTGCTAGATGCTAGTTATTTATCTCAAAAAACAGTGGGAAAAGTCTTTTAAAAAGTCAGTTAAATATGTGGATATAATTTCGTATACATATCTAAAACATAAAGTATATTTTCTAAGCCTCTTTCTCAAGAAACTGAATAGCTGCTGAACTCTGTGATCAAGTCGAAGCATACAAACTTTTCTCTATATATATTTATTCCGCTTCTAAAGACATGAACATACTTTGAGCATTTCCATTGAATAAATAATAATATTTGACAAGTTTCAATTAAGCCGAATGCAAGTGGTTTTCTTGTACAATTTACGAGTTTATTTATAAAGGCAAATAAATCGTAACAAACGTGAAATAAACTCCCTCCCTGTAAGTTAATGAAGAAGATCAAAGATCGCAATCGGAAGCATCTATCGAAGTGTTCGTGCAATAACCCGAATAATTTGCATTTCTGTGGCGCATTTTATTTGGATGTTGCCCGCTGTGTTACGATCGTTGCACGAAGAGCGAGCAGCTAAAACACATTTTGTTATCAGTTAGCAGTTAGCAGGTGGCCCGCTGTGATGTGTCGCTTACATTTGGCTTATGCAAAACCGGCAAACGCTTTCTCACATTACTCAGTTTTATGGTGCGATCGTAAAAACGCTAATAGCACCGACGCCTGCTGTAACAAACACAAAAAAACCGAAAAGCACAGCAATTGGGCGGTAAAGCTGAAAGCGTCGATCATTAGCGCTAATGATGAATAACAGCTTTTGAGGCGATTGCAAAATGGCCAAATTGAATGGCGTACGCGTCGTATTAGTAATCAAAAGAGTGTCGATTGGAGTTTTTACTCACCCGGTATGCGTTGCATTATTTGCTGGCGATAAATCTCGTGGGCGATGTGCTGCTGCATGCGCAGATCGACCAGTTCGTTCATGGTGATCATGATTTGTATATAGATTTCAGATTAATATTTGACGTGTTATATATTTCAATTGTATATTTCACACTTTCGTAAATTGTTTAAACTTTTCTTTATTTATTTTTTTTTTTGGATTTGGCACAGTTCAATCACAGACAACAACAAGAGCAATAATAATAACGAGCGGTAACAACAATAACGTGAGCTGACAGCATGAGTTTTCAGTTCTTTTGTGCAAGGCACGAGGCGAATTCGATTAGCGTTAATTATGCAAATCACAGCTAGGCAATAAGGCAAAATAAAGGCAAAAGTGGCGTTGTTATGGCAAATGTCTCATGTGCGTGTGGGTGTTAATTTGATTATGACAATAACAACAACAACATCAACGAGTTTTTTTTTTAGATTGTATTCGAAGTATGATTTCGAGTTGAAAATTGTTTTGTTTTGTTTTTGTTAGACCGACGCTCGCGTCTTGCGCTCGCCAAGTTCGCATTTCAACTGAGCAAGTTCCAACAAAATGTCGCTGCCGTCGCTCCTCGGCTCTGAACGAGCTTGACGAGTTGCGTTTGCGAGCCATTGATCGACATTGCTGCAGATCTCCTCTGGCAAAGACTCTCACTCACACGCTCGCTCGCTCGCACTCTCTCTCGCTGGCAGGTTGTGCTAAGCTGCGCTCTGATTGGCCCAGCACGCTGACTGCACGTGCAGCCAGAGCGAGAGCAGCATAGGTGATACTCCGGCTGTCTCTGTTGTGCGCTCGGCTGCTGTGCTTACGCTCTCTTTGTTGGCACCTCCATTTTGAAAAAAATGACACCAGCTGGCAACGCTCCGCCTTCTCTTTGGCGCTCTCCCTCTCGTTCTTTCTAATTGTGTTTAATTTTGAAGTGCGAAGTTGCACAGTCAGCAGCTGAAATAGACAGACATACACAGGCTGTATGTGTGTGCGTGTGTGAGTGTGTGTTACTGGTGTTGCCTTTTAATTATACATCATGATCGAAATTGTTTTTTAGTTTTTTTCTTCGTTCGTTCGTTATTTTTTTTCTTCCATTTGGCATCTTTTTTTTTCCTTCTTTTTTGTTACTTATTTATGCTTTGCCCATTTGTAGCCTCTGCCATCATGGTGGTCCTCTTGTCTTCTCTCGAGTTGTTGTTGTGGCTGCTGCCGTTTTGCTGTTCATTTATTTGATTTTGGTTTTGACGCTGCGTCATTCGGCGGCATTGATATGGTGGCATACACATGTACCCCAACTCCCCGATATGGACTCGACTTCGACTTCGAATCGAACTGAAACTCAAACTCTCTGGTATCGAGCTCAACTGCATCGCACTGCAGATGCAGCTGCTAGATTGTTGTTTCCTCATCATCTGCTTCTTTTATATTTTATCTGCTTGTTCTGACCTTTTTGAGCTTGACAAAACATTTGTTAAACTACGGAAACGCATGTCAACTACAAATTTGCCGGCCATTCCATTCCACATTTGCTGCGAAGGCGGCAAAACGGGGCAGGCACAAGCAGATGAATGTCCCGAAGCGACAAACTATTGCCAATCATGGTGGCAGCTGAAAAGAGTTAATTCTAATTATAGTAAATACAGCATAAATTAAGGTTTTAGTATAATTATGTAGCAAATAATCTTCACATTTAATGAATTAATGCTTTGCCAGGATGGCAATTTAAAATCTGCTGAATGAATCACTTTATTCCAACTACGTCATATTGTTAAAATGTTTATCACATTATCATAATCTGCTCCATAAATTTGGTCGCTTGAAAGAGCTTAAACCACATTTTATTCATATTTATTAGCAACATATTTATCTAATGTTTATGTGCACAAATTTATAAATCACTTCAGAGTGTATTTAAATTAATACAATTTTAATACACATTTTAAAAGGAATTTTCAGAGCTTATGTTAATAAGGTGTCCAAAATTTCAATTAGAGTCCTAAAATAATAATACGTTTTGACTGAGTACAAATTTATAAATCACTGTAGAGTGAATTTAAATTAATAAACATTTAATATAAAATATATAAAAAGGAATTTTAGGCGATTGTGTTAAATAAATAAAAACCAATGCAGAGTATAAAAATTTTATTCACAATCTAAAATGAATTATCTGTATTTTGTGTTAATAATGTGTCCTCAAAAACAATTAAAATTCTACATTAATATTTTTTTATTGTTAAACGTGCTAAAATTGTTTGCTGTGGTTTTGTTAATAAGATGTCCACAAAAGCAATTAAATTTCTAAAATAATATTTTTTTTTTATTGTGAAACAAATTGTTTGCTGTGGTTATCATTGTTCAGAAAATTGATTTAACCTTTGCTAAAATTAAACTAATTAATTGATTGCTTAGCCAGTCTTGAACTTTAACATTTCGTTAAGTATACGCAGCGTAAAACACTTTCGCTTTTGCATAGAACAACAAATTGTTTTATTCCCAAGAATCTGGCTGTATATCTGCTAGGTAAATATTGCAGCTCGTATCTGGGGATAAACAAAAGCACTTCCGTTAGGCTGGCTCAAATAATTAAACATTACTTAGCTTTGTCTCTTCTGTTCTGTTCTGTTTTGTGTCGTTATCTGCTTCACTTGCAACTACTGCGAAATTCCAGTGTGTCAGTCGGGTAAATAGTTTGGCCAGTTTGCGAGCTAATTTACACAGCACTTTGCTCGCTGACACATCCACTTTGTTTTGTGTTGTGGCTGCCAGTGGCGATAAGCTACAGAAATTAATTTACTATTAGCAGTTGGCATTGGCATTGGCATCGGCATTTCGCCCAAATTGCTGCATTGGTGTAATCTTTCCCTCTGTATGTTCGTTAATTTATGCTTCGCGTTTTCACATTTGGTCGCGCACGCTTCCGGTTCCTCTTGCCATATGCAATAACCAAACAATTAGCCAAAGGTTCGGGTCGCTGTCTCAGTCTAGGTCTGGGTCTGGGTCTGTGTGTACGCCAATAGCTGTGCAATTTGTCAGCACCCAGCTAATTGGTATTGCTCAAAATGATCTGCTGCCGCTGCCTGCTGTTTGACTAATGTTCGACGGCTTCCTTCCGCTTCTTTCGTCTAGTCTCGGGGGAGGTTCACGTGCAGCAATCATTGGCCCATCAACAGGTAGCTGTGCAGTTTCTTTCCCGTATCTGCCGCACATTCCGCACGCTTGAATCAGCCAGCAATTTAATTTCAATCCGTATCGAATTGAATTTATCTGTGTGCATACAGGCAGCCACATTATTTGTTTAAGCCTGATTGTCCTTTCGAAGAGGAAGTGCTCAACACTTTGAACTACAAACATTGTCGGTATTCGAGACAGATTTTGTGGTTCATTTTGAGAGTCTACAGGATGTTTTGGGTTCAAGATCTTTTCTTACATGGAAAACTTTTAGAAAATATTCTGCCAATTTATTTTATTACTGACTAAAATGTATCTATGGTTAATGCCGAACTTGTGAACCATTGAAAAATAATAACCTAAATTATTTAGTTTGTGTTTCGAAAACAATCATTTTGGATTGCCATTCTCCCATATTAATAATAACTTTGATAAAATGTGTACTATCTAAAATTATAAATCCATCATTTGCAATATTGATAAAAGTTACATGTTAAAATTATATCTTTTGCTTTTATCAGCTCTACGAATTTTGACAAATTTATTTTATTTATCTAAAGACAAAGTAATATCTCGTTTTATTATTTTACTTTTATTAGTCATGCATTTTTATTTTATTTAGAAAGCAACATGTTAATTGAATTATGTTCTCTTTTATTTATAACTAGGTTTTCTTTTTCTTTTTTCTTAAGCCTCAAGTGATTTTGATAATTTCCTATTTTCAATCAATATTTGTGTCTATAAATTGTAGAATTTTCAACACTCTCTTTCCAAAAACATTGCGAATTCTCTGTCGAGTTTTCATTAATGTTTTCCTCATTTTTTTCTGCACGACGTTGCCCTTTTGAGAAGACCTTCAAATTGGATTCCCCATTGTAGAGAGTTTGCTCTTGCGAAATTAGACACATAACAGCGATAAGCACGAGCCTTTTTCTCACACGGCCGTTCAAATTAAAATTAGCATAAATTGCCGTACAAAGATAATGTAATTTTCCATGGAAAATAAATGAAATGAGCTCGGGGCAAGTATTCCATTCCATGCCATTGTGCGTTCAGTGTTCGGTATTTTTCCCATTTATTTCTTTTTGTTAATCATTATAACGCTTAAGTGAACCGGCGCGAAACTTATTGATTTAAACTTTTAGCTACATTCGATTTTGTTCGCTGTTATTTGAACAAGCCCCTAGCGCCTCTATAGACTCTATAGACTATTAACGGCTGCCACTTGACGATTCTTCATTGTTACATCGCCTACAACGAGGATGCCACGATGTGATCTCCGACTGGGGGACTGTTTGTTGACGCTCGACTGTCTGGCTGGCATGCAAATCTACTTTTGTATGCAAATTAAGTGACTCAATCAACAAGGCAAAGGTAGCAACATCAACATTAACATTAACCAAACACGAAAAACAAGCTGGCTGAAAGGTAACTAGAAAATACCCTTTGTTTAAGTTGTGTCATTAGTTAAATTAAAGGTCATAACAATTAGTACATACCATAATCACATATTATAATTGAGAGCTAAGATATAGTGATAAAAAGTTACACTTTAAGTAGAGTTTTCAAATATTCAATGGAAAAAGTTAAATAAATCTTTTTCATATTATTTTTAACAACAAAATAATTTTTGAATATTACAAAATTCAATTGCGTGTTTATTTGTCCAAGTAGTATAACAAAAGTTTATCAGGTAAACATATTTTTTATAGATGCATTAATACATTAAAATCAGATTTCAATATTTGATAAACATAATTAATTTTAAATTGCAAACATATTAAACAAATTTAAAATTTAGTAATAATTTATTGGAAAACATAATATTTTATTGCCTATTCCTTAGGCTTTTCTCTCTATCTGATTATTGAGTTAAACCAAAATTCATACATAAAACTCTTCAAAATAGAAACTAAAAATGACATTGGGAAACTAAACTGATTTCTTTTCCACATAAGCACTAAACACTAGATTTTGGAAATATTATTTTAAAATTACAGATTTATATACACTTTATACTTTTGTACTATATATACTATACTTATATACTTATCTTATACTAAAACACATTATCAAGAATTGAATTAATAATTAAAGTTTCATGAATCCATAATTGTCGTAGTTGTTTCAGAAAAATACTACCCTGTGTCGATGCGTTGTTTTACAGGGTATAGGCGGTTCAAAAAACAGCTAAATCACAACCGCCAGTAGCGCTTCGGGGACAGCTAAAAATAAAAGAAAATGTGAAGCGAGCAAAGCAAAGCATAGGCATAAGCACAGGTAAGGGCAAAGGGAGAAGGCATCATAATCATGTGGGTCCGTCGTCTAGGCTGCCACAATGGGCACCACAGCAGCCCACTTAGCAGCTTTCAATGGTTCACGTAGGCCCGCCAGCCGAGTCCGAGTCCGATTCAGAGTCAGAGTCGCAAGACCCGCACAGACCCCACAATAATGCGTGTATATATGTGTACAATATAATAATTGAGAGGTGTTTAATCGTGTGTTTCGTTTTTAAATACGCCACGACCTGTGGCGAGACACAAGTCTTTTTAACGTTACCTTTTCCATACCACTGTCGATCGCTGTTTGCTCTCAAATTATCATAAGCAAATACGCTCGAAGATGGGGCGAGAGATGGCGAGAAGGGTAGGAGAAGGGTACCTGGCTGCCTGACTGACTGAATGTTTCGACTTTACGCGCTTCAGACTTGAACTTAAGTGCTAAAGTTGCTGGCGACGCGACGCGCTGAGAGGCGCTTCTGTTGTGTAGACACTTGAGTTATTACAATATATTCAAAATTCAAGTGCTACTGGCATTCTTGAGGTCTGGGAAGAATCTGCATACACTCGTTATACACTACACATCATGTCTTTCCCTCACATACTACACACATTTTGTGCGTTAATAATATTTATTTGTTTGTTTATTCGATCGCTGCTCATTGAGCTGGCACTTTTGGTTTTATTTCGTCTTTTCGATGGCCCCAAAAGGTGTGTGTGTGTGTGTGCGTGTTATAACAAGATCATCGATTCGAAACGTTGGCAAATCAGCTTATGACATAGCGACGTTGCTTTTTGGCCAAATCAATTCATTAATATGCAGCTTCTTTGGCCGAAAAGTTCAATGGCCACGCGCTGCGGTTGTGTTGACATCAAAGCCAATCGCAGCGCCTTTGCCGACAAAAGAGAACCCAACTTCAGACAAAGAACAAACGAAAAATCGGAATCTAAATCTGAATCCAAATCCAAATCCAGCGCTGGACCAAGTCCAAGTCCAGTAGTCAAGAAATCATTTCGCCTGATAAAAACATCCATTATGCGTAACAATTTGACGGCTTCTTTGGCTACCTTATTCTCCTCCACAGCTCTGTCGGCATTTCGGCTTTGATTGAGTAGCTGACCGTCTCTAGCCCGCGGGGTAATTGTTGTCGCACAGGTCCTCTCTCTCTCTCTCTCTCCGTGAAGGCCTGAGTGCGCAATTACAATGCCCACTGTGTGATGCCTGATAAAGCAAAAAGAAGAAAAACTCTGTAACGCAGCTATAGAGAAGAAAAAACATGTTTGACGTCAAAGAGGAAATGCCTTAATCTCCCGCTCAACATAACGTCACAACAACTTCAGCTCCCCTCCCTCTCCATTATCTATGGCTCGGCACTCTTGGGAGTGTTATTTGCACTGGCCAATGTCGTGTGGAAGCATCCATATCATTTTGGGCCCCAGCCAACATGGCCTCAGCTCGTAGTATTTGACTAGCGCACTATGCGATGCCATGGCTTCTATCTCGGCATCTTCTCTCTTTTTTTTATGTATTCTTATGTGTACTTATGGCACTAGTCGCAGTTGACACTTGTTGCCTCAGAGTGCCAGTTGCCAGTTGCCAGTTGCCAGCTCTGTTGCTGCTGCTGTTGATTACTTTTAATGGCGTCAAGACTTTCGCTTTTATGGAGCACTTGCTTCCACGAAGCGTATCTCGTTCTGGCGCTCCATTAGCTGGAACGTGATGCTCGTTATATAATGTTTTGGGGCGGCAGTTACAAGCATCGAAGCATGTTAATTGCATCAATTTACCTAATGCAGGCAATTTAATTATTTACTTAAAATACTTGTTGTGACCAGGCGTAATTGCTGAGTGTCTTGTCAGACTCCTTTTGCATAATTATGTGGTTAAGGCTATATAATTATGCAAAAGTCCTTCATCATTTTGACTTCCATATAATTTAAAACCCTTCACAATATTTCGGGAAGAAAAAGCGAAATCAAATTGATTTGTTGTTTTCATTATTTTTTTTTAATCAATAAGTAACGAAATTTAAATGAATTTTGAGTGGCATCAAATTTTTCAAACCAAAATCAAATATTTGTTTAAATGTATGAGTTTTTGGAACGGTGAATTTATTTTCAGACATTTAACCTATGTTTTGTTTCATTTAACTTATATTAATAATTATAACTTTAATTTAAAAAGTATTGTACTCAGAAAATACTTACATTAGTAATGTAACATTACTGCATATATGTACATGTTACAGTATTAATGTTGTAGGGTTTTATTTTCGTTTTTCTTGCTCTATTTATGCGTGGCTCGATCTCAGCCAAATCTGCGTTGTTGTCATTATAAAACCAACAAACATAATCTAGCTAAAACTGGCCCAGCATCTGGCGCCGCAACCGCGTTACCCACAGACCATAAAACCAACCCGTTAGCTACAGCTACTGGTATCTGCCACCCTAAAAAACAGACACGCACAAACAAAAACAAGTTCAAAAGATACAGCTACAATATGATAGACTAGAAAGTACTCAGTAATTTGTGTAATAGAAGTAAAATTATTAAGAAGTTAAAGAAAATTAAGTAATTTATATTTAGCGCATTTCAAATAAAAAATGTAAGCATTTCACTAGAAAACGTAATATAATATTACATTATAAGGGTTGTTGAATTCAACAAATTTAATATAATTTAAGGAAACAATTCAAGGTATATAGTAAAATATATTTTTTGGGGGCAAAACGAATTAATGAAAAACTCAAGACAAGTATTTTAAGCCCAGTATAACAATAAATTATTTTCTTAAAAAGCAATTTCGTAAATTACGAATGTGGATAAATAATTGCGCTTGAAATGTATAAAAACAAGTATTTACCAAGAAAACATAGAAAATTGTTATAGGCAAGAATAAAATATTTAAAAAATCTATAAATTCTTAAATGAAAAGCTTGATATTATATTGAAAGCTTGTAAGAACTTGTAAACAGTATACCGCACTGGTATCTCTCGAGTACAGGGTATAATAAAAATGGCGTAAAGTCAACAGGCATAAGAGCACGAGTACACGGCCATTGCTCAAAGCGAGAACAATTTATGCCACCACTGGAATGGGTCTTTGTTCAATGCTAGAATCGTTGCAGCCTCAGACATAGCAACAGGAACAGTTGCAACCTCAGCATCTGAGGTGAGGCGTCAAAAGGTTAAATATTTACAGCCCACATACTCGAAACGAGATAGAGCGAAAGCGAAAAGCATATTTGTTAAAAAGGCAAATAAATTGCAGCAGATAAAGATCTAATTTTGATTAAAATTTAAGCTTTTTCACAACCTTAGCAGCTACCGGGCAAGAGCCAGCGAAGAGAACCCGAAAGGCAAGAGCAGCTAAAGCTAAAGGCAAAGCTAAAGCGAGCTGATCTCAGCCAGAGTCAAAGAAGAAATTATAAGTTGTCTCTGGGGCAATTTATGTTTGGCTTCGTTTCTTGTTTTTTGGTGCCTCGTTGACAACGCACACAAAGACGGTTGGAACATTTAATAAATTAGCCTCGCTGCGTTGTCGTTATCTGTTGTTGCTTTTACGGAGTCGCAGAGCATGTTGTTTTTATAATTTTCATAGACTTTTAGTTGCTACTATATATGGCAAACAATACGGTACTTTTAACACCAAGACCAAAAACAGGGTCCCCGACTGTAACAAAGGCCAAGACAGCACAGAAGCGACAGACGCGTAGCTGCCGTTCGAGCAGCAGCTGGCCCTTATGGATACTACCAGCTACTAAGCAACAGCTACAGATACAGATACCGATGATAGCGATACTCGTTTATAGATACAGATACATTGCCACGGATATGGCGGCCTGTAGGAAACGCATTTGCATATGAATGTGGCAATGATTACAAATTTCGCTCGTAAAAATGTTTAGTTCGTTCGTTGTTTTAACCTTTTTTTTTGTTTTT
Source organism: Drosophila ustulata (assembly GCA_035047365.1). Lineage (NCBI taxonomy): Eukaryota > Metazoa > Arthropoda > Insecta > Diptera > Drosophilidae > Drosophila > Drosophila ustulata. Next base: position 8,863,905 of record JAWNPT010000057.1, on the reverse strand, counting down.
TTTTTGGTTTTTGGAGGCATAATTAACTATGGATCGATGTTGTATGCGTTGCGGTTGCGGCAATTTACAGGCATGTTGTTGTAACTGATTGTTAGATACGATCTTGTAGCTTGGTTTTTATAGATACTACGCATGGAAGTCTGTCTGTATCTTTCTGCCTCTGTAAATGAGCAGTCCATGTTCGATGGATGTCAATGGACTTTTGGGTGTTTTTGGTTTTTTTTTCTCGTTGGTGGGAAAGTGTTGAGCCGTTTGCATTATGCTGATTAAGTTTTTCATTGAATGAACCGATACTGAATCCAAACCTTTCACAGCCAATTAATAGCGGCTAACAAGATCGATGCTGCTGCCTGATAAGCTGTGCTATCAACGGCTTTGGTAACTGCCTAGTTAATAGATTAGCGATGCCACCTTTTTTATGCCCTCTACCCACTGTCTCTTCCTCTCTCTGTCTTTCTGTCTTTGGGATAACGCCCACTGTTTGACCAGGATCGTGCAGACTGCGACTGTGCGATCTACAGCATTGATCCTACAGCCTCCAGTCCTCGGTTTTGTGTTTATTATGGCGCGTTTCGTTAATTTCTTGGCGCCATCATCATCGTCTCCGTCCGTCCGCTTCCCTGTCTCCGTCCCTGTCCCTGTCCCTGTCTCCGTCTCCGCCTGCTGCTGCGTCATAAAATTAAAACTCTTCACTCCATCATTTTCGTGTGCGAGTGCAACATTTGACAGGTAAACGTCTGGGAAAAAATATATAGCTTACCAACTGGCAACCGGCAACTCGCAACTCTCAACCGGCATCTGACCGCCGGTTAACGCAGGCGCGCCCTCGAGCCTGTATCTTTTGCATACAACCTCTGAAGAATTCTGGATGCTCTCTGTCCAGGTCAAGGGCCACTTAGCGCTGCGAGATCTCAGTTCTGTGCAATATAAAAACGTTTATAACAAATACCGAGAAGTAGAGGATACGACTTCATTTCATTGAGAAGGCTAAAACTTATTTTGGAATTAATTTGGCTATCCAAATAAATTTATGCATAGGCAATGGAGTTAAAGAAATAATTATTTTCATAAATATGATTTTAAAATTAATTTCAATAAAGTTTCCTCAAATTGCTAATTTAAAATTAAACGATTTGTTTTCAAAATTCAACATTTTTTTTTTAAATTTTTTGCATATTAAGTTTAATAATATTCTCTCAATATAGCTGCTTTAAAATTAAACCTTTAGAGAGGTTCTATTATTGTTTGTTTATTACACTCTTGTATGTTTCTTAAGTTAAATATCATTAAAATGATTTCTAGAAAGTTAAAAAATTGTTTTAATTAGTAAGTATGCCTAGTTTATCTTTTATATTTTTTCTAATGTTATTCACACTCGCATGAAAAGTAAGAAAAATAAGACGGTTTCAACAGAATTAAATAAATATTAGTGGATTCTAAATAATAAATAATCATTTACAAAAATATATATAAATAATAAGATACTTGTACTTTTATTATATTTTAAAAATATTACTTTTTTACTTTTGTTCAAAGGGTATTTGAAATTCGATATCAATTCTTTTCATTTGAAAACATTCTCTTGAACAACACTTTTTTTTCTCACCACTTGGCTTGTTGCCCTTTTTGTTGATGGGCTGTTAGCCATATTTTTGACAGATTTATTAGGCAATATTAATTTTTAAAAGTGGCAAGGTATGCGCTATGGGAGCTGCCATTATCACCTGGGTGAGACCGGGTATCTGCTGTAGGTCAGAAATCGAATCGAAGTAGGAAGGAGGCACTAAGTCAATGTTTGTGCAATGCAGCAGCAAAGTGCAGATATTTGAGATCAGAACAGATCGCTATAGATCTCCACAGCCAGCCAGCCAGGTTGTTATTGTGGGCATTGTTGTCCAAGTTGTTTGCCTTTGTCTGCTGACTGCTTTGGAAGCTTTGGTGGCTCGAACGTGTGAAAATGCATTTGCATATTCAATCAACGGCACAATAAATACGAGACTGAGACTGAGACTGAGTCGACGAATACGAATAAGTTTACTACATACGAATTCATACAGAGTTGTTAAACAACATTTACATACGAAAATAACAAAAATATTTAACAGCCGTCGAGCTGACTGGGAAGACCTCCTCCGATCTGTATTCTGTATAGTATTTCTGTGTGGATAGTTCGATGATTTCAGCCCGTGACTTTTGCATTCAAATTGAAAGTGTCAACACTCGAACTTGGTAGCGCTTCTCTTTTATTTTGCTGTTGCTGTTCTTGTTGTTGTCGAGACGCAGCGACCCATAAATTTCATGTCCAAATTCAAAACGCAAACTCCACAGGCGAGAGACACTCAGGGAGTGGGTGGCCAGGGGAAACTTGTCGTGTTCGAACTTTATAAAAAGCCCAGACTCATGCTCTCAGTCATCGGGCGATCTGTTAATAGCCACAATGACTGGAAGATTTGCGTGGGCCCTCAGATGGAATATTTTCATCATCAACACATCAACATTTCTCTTTGATCTATTTTCGATACGAAATTTGTACTAAAATTAACAGTTTGGCCAATTTGGCAAAACAAATAACACAAAGTCACAAAATACAAAATATTTGTTGTGCTGTCGACTTTGAGCTCAAAAATTCCATTATTAGTCCAAGTACCGAATGCGAGAGTGAGTGTGAGTGTGAGTGCGTGTGTGGGCTTATCTATGAGTACTCGACTCCTATTTACATTATGTTTGTGGCGCCACGCGGTTGACATTTTGTTGCAGCCACGCGCTGCGACTTTCGGTTTCCATTCACAAGGCGCCCCAGATAAGCGCCAATTAAAGTTGTTGCAGTTGCGGTTGCCGCTGCTGTTGCAGCTGTAAGCTACACCGAGAGAAAAATCACATATCTTTGTTAGTATTTAGACAAACAAATATTGATGGAATTTCTTTATTATCAACCTGGAAAGTCTCAAATTAATATTATATATGACACCTTGTATAATACGAAACAAATGAATTAAGCTATTCTGTTTTTATGTAATTAGTATTATGTTAAAAAATTGAATTCGAATTCAGATTTATATTACATTAAATCAATAAAATTAATATATTAATTATTTTATTAAAGAAATGAAATATGATATTCTGGTTTGAATGATTTTCTAAAATGTCTTTTATTTATTTTATAACTCTAATTACCCAATTGCTGTACATAATGTGCAATTGATGCCTAGCTGCTATGCAATATTTTATGTATTATTCACGGATTCTATACAGATCTATACTTTTAATTAAGAATATGCATCTTTTATGTTTTTAAATAATTATTATTAATATTTATAAAATTGGTTTAAGCGAACTCCATTCTTAAAAATTAATTAGGACATGATGCTTGAATGAATGAATGTTTCACAAATATTTTATAATAACTTTAATTACCCAACTTCCGCACTTGATGTGCAAATGATGTAAAGCTAGGCAATGTTTATATTTAATTCATAAAATGTATACTTTAACATGTCAAGTTTAATTTAGTGAGTACAACAACTGATGAGTATGAATTTTTTCGACTTGTTTTTATATGTTGCATTTCTCTCTCTGTCTAATATCTGGGCTGCATGCCCCGTGCCGCGCTCTAATGCAAAACCATAAAACAAATTATGAGCGATACGCTAAATCAACGAAATGCATTCAAGCGCTTCCCTTGCCCCCTGCCCCTCTGTCCACCCTCCTCTATCTCTCTGCACAATCGCAGCAGAATCTTTTTGGGAGCTACGTGGCACATTTGACTTAATGAAAATGTTGGCACTACAAGTCAAGTGCTGCGAGGCGCAGCCAAGCGCATGCACACGCACACACTCTCACACACACACACACACATACACACACACACACACACACACTTGGGCTTACACACACTTATGCACTTGAGCTGGCGTCGCGCTTGCAGCACGCAAGTGAAAAATGTTGGCGCCAGGCGCCACTAAAAAATCTTATGAATGAAGTAGACACATTTTTTGTCGATGCTTTCCCCCTTCTACCCCTCTCCCCCGCCACTCTTTCTGTGTCTTCCTGAGCCCTTTGGGCTCTGTTTGTTGTTGACCGGAATCGCGTTTGAAGTGCTCACAACACAAAATCTCTCCCAGATCTTCTCTCATCGTGTCGTGTCGCGTCGCGTCGCTTGATAGTTTAGTCTGTCTTCCAGTCATTATAATAATTTTCTTCGAAAGTTCTTGCATTTATTAAGTTATTAAAATGTAATTAACTGCTACTTAGAATACCAGACATTCTTTGCTAATTATAACATTTCGATCTGTTGTCGAGACATCTTTGAAGGGAAAGATATTTAAATTGTAGTGTTATTTTGTTGAAATAATTATTCAAATTGATATCAATTGTTAAAATGTATCAAAAAAGCTAATTTCAACAATTTTTTTTTTTAATTGTTGGAAATCTTAACTTTAGTTTTGTTGATATTTTTAATTGAGCTATAAAATCTCATAAAAGGCTAATGCATGCAGACGACCTCTTCAATTATCAGCAAATACGACACTTTATATAATTCCATGCACTTTCAATTGATAAATAGTTAATGTTGTGCAATGTGTTTCTATGAGTTATTTGAAGTGACTCTTGGAATGAAAAGTTATTTTATTTTGTAATTACATTTTTATATACAATCGTTGAACGTAACTAAAATTCAATCACGCTTTCTACATCATTTAATTTTACACATTAAATATGTAAACAATATGCCGATAACCAATTATATAATATTCAATTAAATTAAAAATAATGTGTTTATAATTCTAACTATTTGAATTATTTTATTTTGATTGTATTTGGCCAAATGCAGGAAACAACTATTATTTTGCAATATTTATTTGGTAAAAATAATTGATGGTTTTTTTTATTAATCTAATCAACATTGCATTTGAAATTTAAGTTCACAGAAATTATTTAATTTTAATTGTATTTGGCTTAATGCATGAAGTAAATATTTATTTGCAAGGTTTCCTTATAATTTCACAAATTTAATTAAATAAAAAAAAATGGTCATGGCGACTTTTGGTTCACACATAAATTATTTTGTTTTTATTGTATGTGGCCTAATGCAGAAAAGAAATATAATCTTAAAATATTAAATTATGAAGAATGTTAACTACATTAATGTACATTCTATTATTAGTTGTAGTTCGCACAAATTATTTCATTTTAATTCAGAATAAAATAATTAAATACAAAAAATGGTAATGACAACTTTTGGTTCCCACATAAATTATTCGATTTTGATTGTATTTGTATTTATTTCTGACACTTTAGAATACATACATATTTCTAACATTTCCAATGAAATTAGTAATGGAGTTAGGTAAGGAAATTCAAATTCCTTGGACTGCAGCTCGTTGCTCGAAGGCATCCCTTTATCAATCGCACTTGTCAGGGACTTTCCAAAATCCAAATTCATTCCGTTTCTGGTTACCTGTTGCTGGAGGAGTCGCAGCTTGGCAAGCGTGTGCGATCCATATTAAATCCACGCAGTAAAAGCATTAATCACCGTTTTCACGCGACGCGCCTGTAGCCGAATTGCCCTCTGGGCCACGTTTAGAGCTGGCTCGTTAGAGCCAAATAGAAAGAGAGTGCTGGAGAAATGAGCCTGACACGTTTCGGTGGTGTTGTGGTGGTGCTTCCTGGAAAAGTGCAGCGCCGTTGAAGCCGCGTGTTGACTAATGACGCGCATTTAGCAGCGATTAATGCATTTTATGAGCCGCCATAATTTTATGGCACATCAACTGGTCGCTCGCAGGGAAATTCCAGCGAATTTCCCCGCACCAAAACCATTGACGAGCGCGCAGATTGCTTTTGGAAAATGCAAAGCTGCTGCTGCCTGTTGCCTGCGGTTTTATTAGTGTACCTGTGATGTCCTGGCATCCGGGATGGGATGGAATGGGATGCGATGGGATGGCTCCGGCGTTAAGCGTACAATGCGAAAGGTACTTGAGATTTTATGAGCATGTCTAGGCGGCCTCATTGTACTTCCACTGAGCACTTGAATGCGTATTCAAAAGAGTATTCAAATGGTAATCAAGTGCTTTGCTCGGTGCGCCCTTAGGTTTGAATAGGGCGTTTGTATGACAGCTAATGTCTCGCATAATAGAAATCACCTACTTACAAATCAAGTGCAAATTGTTAGCCCACTTGAGATCTGGACCAGCAGAGGATATGCTCGCAGCTAAGAACATCTTTCTTTCTTTCAGTTCTGTCTTTGGGAATCGTAATCCTTGTATAATTGAAACAAAAACGCAATTTGTTTTTACAGTTTGTCGCAGCCTTTAAGATCCCATTTTCGGTTTGTTTTCATTGCAACGCAAAGACGCAAAGACGACAGATACGAGCTGTAGATACAGAAAATTGCTCAAAGGATTTGCCTTCCCCTTGTCGAGATCCTTGGTGGACATGTGTGTGCAGTTTGTCGTTTGGTTTATTTGTACTGCTGCTTAAACAATTTGCGCTTAAATTGTTTGTGGCAAATGGGATTTGGGTTCACCACAAGAGGTTTGGTTAAAGGATAACAATCATTTTGCCATTGTTGACAATTTTTGCTTATCGTGCAACAAAAGGGGGACAATTGTCATCATGTCGCTTGTCATCTGCGCTTAACGATCTGTTTACGCTCCTTATGGAGCTATCCATAAACAGCAACAGCTGCCACAGTTCTTGTTGTTCCCAACAGATCCCATCACGATCATTCTCATCAACTGTTTTTGGGGGGGTTTTGGAAAATGTTTTATGATCTTTGCATTTGTTTGAACGAAATCTTTCAAGAATAAATATTATTAAGAACAATAATTACAATCTCTTAGATATGGTCGAAGCATGTTTGTTAAAGTCAAAACGAGGGCGGCTCCACTGACATCATGTGTTATTGCATGTTTATGAATATTTTCAACTCTGTTCAAGGCCACATAGCACCAGATCGCAGCACAGAACAGAGAAGGAATATTTTCCTATAGAAGAAATAAACAGACGATATGGATTTAACTTCATTTCTCTTGTATTTATTAATGATGATAAAGATTTTACTTAATTTCTTTAAGAAATATTTAAGACTTATCGGGTATTGAAAATTCTGAAAATTATTCAATATAAACTTTTAAAGTATCTTCAATATATTCTCATTGAATGACTTTCTACTCATATTATTTTATTTTTAACTAAAATATTATTAACTATTATCTATAGAACAAAAATTACGAAATAAGACTCTTTAATGAATCTTTTAATCTGAAAATGAATAAACTATTTTGAAATTAATAATTCCAAATTCGGAATGAAATAAGATTATATTTCGCGAATTAAGAACTGTTGTGGCTCAAAATTCATACATCAAGCCATTTTGCTTTTGGTTTAATATTTTCAAAATGAGTATGCGACTTATGAACCCACTGATACTATCTAATCCTTAACCAACTTTAATGCTCAGGTGATTCTACAATTTTGCATATTTTGACTTCTATATATGATGAATAAATTATGATATTGCTTTCTTTATGTTTATTCATAAAATACGCAAACTTTGCTGCCAATTTTCTAACTCATTAGATACTATTTAATCTTTATATAACTATCATAACCTGTTGACTATAAAATTCTTAAAATGTTGACATCTACATCTAATACGAGAATTATGATATTTTGCTTTATAGCTTGAAAAAGGGTAAAACTGATTCGCATAACCAAATGTGATTGAACAAAAGAATTAAGTACTCAAAGTGAATTGGCCGCATAACCAAATCAGTTGATTGTTTGTTCGCAGGTTTCCCATCGCAAAGGGATTTTTACCTTATGATAATCACGCCCAGCTCGATGTGTTTCTGGCTGTGTTGGGGTAATGCATATTGAGAACTGTTCGTTCGCTTTCGCTTCGGCATACCACAAACGATTATCTGCATCGAAGCACACTCATCGAGCGCTGGACTCGAGGAACTCTCGTCTTGGACAGAGGGCTGAGAACAATGGCAGCGGTTAAAGTACAAAGCATCGCACTTTATTAACTACTTGAGATTAAGGCTGATAAAGAGATAATCCTCGTACGGTCGGCAACTGAACTCGACTCAAAGTGCACCGCACACTCCTACTACAGACAGATAGGGACAGAGACGCTGAGAGATCGAGGGTCCAACAATATTCGGTAGCTGTTGCCGGTGTAATAAGCATAACAATATCGTTGTCCGCCCAATTGACAGAGCGTCTGTATCTGGATCACGCTGTAAAATGGATCACAGGTACTGCTCAGGTGAGATCAGATCCGAAACATACTCGCATGGATGAGGCTTATCGCCCAGCCTCGCCTCAACCTCATCGAACCCAACCAATCCACACGTCACTGCACTTTCGCCAGCCCCGGCGCACATTCAACATTTTGTCTTGTCTCATCTCATCAATGCCGTCATCCCATCATCCCGTCATCATCATTGTCATCCACACACTCTAGCCAACTCCAGCTATCTGTGGCGCAGCTGCCTTTGATCAGTGTAGCGTAATTTTAAGCCAAATTGCTGAGCCCTTGCATTCTGCCGCACTCGACTGTTCCGAGTTCATGCTGCGATCTCCCTTTCTTTGAGCCTCTTCCCAATAGTGGTGCCAATGTCAGGGATCCTTCGGCGTTGCGCTGCCGCACTTACTCAATGCTTTAGTGTGAACTTCTAACATCTTTTCACTAAGGGTAGTTCCCAACTTTCTCTTCAGACTCCTGCTCCTTGCTTCGCTCTTGTTCTCTGTTCATTTCCCTGCTCTTTTGAGGCGTGGAGCTACTGCTGGGTAATGGGATTTACCAGCGATCCTTTGTCTGCCTTGGCTATAGTTTTTTATAATTTGCTTTTCTTTGCAAGGACCCCACTACGTAATATTTTAGTAGAAAGTGGAATTATTTGCAAAAGTAAAAAGGACAGAGAGTAAAGTTAGGTTTCATTATTAAAAGAAAATAATAATATTTTACAACTGAATTGTAAAAGGATTTTCATGGTGGAAATACAAAATTATTGGTTTTATGACTTTATTCCAATCAATGACAACAATCAAAATGACAACAAATTAAGTGAATTTTATTCAATTCTTTTTCAACTCTGCGAGCTTCTAATTCATCCAATTCATTCACAAATTTTCCAGTTAAGATACATAAATATTGTAATTATTTATTTTACAGAGCTGATTTAACTAAACAATACATAAATATGTAAAATCATAATTGAACAACAGTAGTAATTTTTAATTGCAATAGAATTTAATTTAAAATTATTGTTTATAGATTAAACAAGGAACAAAATCCAAAGACTTTGGTATGAGAAAATCTCTTTTGTTTTAGTTATTTATTATAATTCAGGCTAAAATCGCTTTTGTTATTATTAACTATTTAGTGATTTTGCCAATAAATTACTTTGCTAAAAATAAGCGCCGCTGGACTTTTGTTTTTTAATTAATTATGTTTCTTAACACATTTATTTGTATTGACTATGCCAGGTCTCAGATAGTTGGATATTTGCTGTAGTAATAAAGTGAATGTTATATGTCCCTCGAAATAACTATCAATAGGTTTTGTTGACTATTAGTTCTATTGTTCTAACTTCTGACAACTTTTGCATAATCGCGTATGCAAAGTGAGCTGCGATTTCGCTAATTAATGAACAGAAGAAACTAAAAGCTCATCGCAGATAAGCGACACTTTGATGTATGTATCTCATAACTGATCGTGAGTTGGATTAGCGACCTGCTCAATAAGTTTTGTCCAAGCCAACTCAGCTGGCTGCAATTGACAGTCATCAATCGTCAGTCATCAGTCACGCATCGGTTGCAAAAGGCCAAATGAGGCATGACAACGCTTCAAGTGTTTATGCAAATGCATTTTAACACCTCGCTGCACAAATATTTTCCAAACTGCTCACAATAATATTGATAATTTTTTTCTAAATACCAGAAGCAGCCAGGCGATGATGACAATAGTTACAACGCAACACGTAAATATAGTAGATATAGTATATGTGCATATGTATATGTATAGTATGTGTAACTGTGCGTTCAAACGTGAGGCGTAAATTAATTCTATTGAAGTCGCTTGCACAGTTCCATGGAATGGATACGACCAGAGAGTAAACAAACAGAAACGCAGACAGAAAAAAGTGTTGCTGCTGGGGTTTTGCTCTCTGTTTGCTTGTTTGCAACCTGCAAGTCGGGATTCGGGAGTCGGGAGTCTGGGGTCTGGAGTCGCTAAAGCTCATTATGCGATCGCGTTAAGCTGTGAAATTTATTGTTTGTCTAGCCAAGAGCAGCAGCAGCAGTAGAAACAGCAGCTAAAGTTACGGGTCTCTAATCTGTCGACTATTGACAAAAACTCAATACCAGTAGTTGTTGGCAGTTCGCATTGGCATTTATGAATTATGGAAATGAAAACATACAGCGCGCTTAGAAGACGCCACTTTATGCTGGTCAGCTTCAAGCGAACAAATGTTTTATTAATGAAACGTTGATCATCAGCTTCGCTTGTTTCCAACTCTGTGTGTGTTTTTGTATTTGTATTTCTGTGTGGTGTGGGCAGCCGACTGGACGTTGGCGTTGCTTGTTGTCTCTAAGCGAGACAAATTACCACATTTCAACACATACTCAAAACTGGCGCTGGCCCTGCCCCATGCCCCATGCAGCATGCCCCATGCAACATGTAAACTCTCCAACTGGTCAGTCAAGTGGCCCTTTTGGCGCCCCATTGCAATTGTGTGGCATTTCGATTCCATGCTGCCGCTGCCGCTGCTGCTGCTGCTGCTGCTTCTCTCGTTCGGTGGTCATTAATAAAAATGTTTTTTCTTGCTTTTGAGTTAACTCCCATCAGCCATAACCCATAAGCCATAAGCCATAAGAAAAACAAACAAATGGACAGAGTCAAACTGCTGGCTGGCTGGCCGTCTGGTTAGTTTGTTGTTGGCCAAGTTGACTGGTGGCCCAGACACATATGTACGGACAGGCCCCTACTTTGGGTCAAATAAGCCAAGTCAGCGACGTGAGCATGAATCAACCTGTCAAAAGTCTCGTTAACGCCAACAGCACACCGATTTTTACTTATTTGGCCTTCTTCTCCTCTCATCATCATCGACAGGGTCACAACGAACCAGCCATGAGCTACGCTCCAACTTCAATGAAAAGCCAGAAATAAATAAGTAAAGTAGCGGCGAGCGTCTTCGACAGCCATATACTGCCCACTTTTATTATTTATATATATAGACTTTTAAAAATTAAATTCTTATGTTAAAAACTTTAAAATTGTCCATTTTCATATTATCTTTTTTTCTCTCCTTATTTTAAATGAATCCTCTTGACTTTAGAAATCGTTAATTTATTTCAGTAAACAGGATTTAATTCCGAAAAAAGTCTGAAAGTTTTCAGAATATATCACCTTTTAATATTCTGAATATTACGCTCGTATTTAATTTCTTTCAATATAAAAGTATAGTTCAAACGCGTATAACCTTAAGAGTTATTTCTTAACAATTTTGGTAGGTCTAGCTTTTTTTTTTATAGTTTTTGGGACGAAATGGTTATGGCTAATTATTCGCGGCTATTAAATCTGACTAAAAATCAACTACACCCAACATTATGCTGTTGCTGATGCCTTTTTAAAATATATTTTTAGGCACTCAAATTATTATGACATTCTATTGTCTGAGGGCGTCTCGAGCACTGTTAAAGTCTTCAAGTTGGGCAATTTTCGACTCCCCTACACACGCAACGAGAGAGAGAGAGAGAAGAAAAAACGTATGTTGGCCGACAACCCTAAGGGGCTATGGGGAAATTTTCATTAAATGCCACATTTGGGCTGCCCAAAAACTGGCGCCAGGCCCTAGCAGATCAACAACAAGCAACCACACAACCCATGTCCATATAATCTGGACACACAACTGCATGCAACAAGGGGCAAGCCGCAACAAATAAGCAGCAATTTCTTCATGTTGCGAGCAAATTTGGCTGGAATGCGAACGAACCAGCGATGGAACGATGATGATGACTATGTAGGCCGGACTGCGACTCAGACAGAAAAAATCAGACCCTGGCCAACAGGGCCAGCAGGCAATGAAGTGCGCCGTCGCACTGCTAAACGATCTTGCCACCGCCCGTCCACACCATGCCACACACATACACTCTATACACTCCAATACAATGAGGTAAACCTGCGGCGCACGCACGAACTCCGAACTTGAAAACATCGCCAGTTAGCCAAAGTATAGCCAGAGTGCCACACGGAACTTTGGGGGCCCTTCACCAGGTCTGGTTGCCTCCGATGCCTCCGTTGCTGCTGTGGCTGCTGTGGCAGCCGACTGGCGCTATCGTCGTCGTCTGTGTCTGAGCCGAGTTCGTTGTTGTTGTTGTTGTTGTTGCCGCTGTTGCTTCTGCTGTGCCCACACCGAATTCAGAGGTGCAAATACGTTCAGACCAGTCTCCAATTTGTGCTGGAAAGTGATCATTCATGCGCCGTAGCTGTTTCCATAGTTGTTATGTGCTCATGTTGTGCTACCCTTGACGAGGCGAGACATGCGGGTAGTTTGTTTTCAATGGGTGAATTATTAGTATAGTTGAAAGAAAAGCTTGAATTTATACAAGAAGCAAAATCATATATATAAATAAATATTCTATCTATTTTATTTATATATGTTTTATGTATTAATTAAATTAAATTATTATTTAACATTTGACTAACCAGGATTAATATTAAATGTATTTATAAAAAAAACATTCATGTATTTTCGATAACTAAAATTATTATTTTTAAATATAATTGAAATGTAATCTCTATTATATTTTATTTAAAAATTATATCTTCTCCAAGTTTATATAATATTTATTTAATTTTTCGTATTTAAGAAACCAAAACTTTTTCTATATTCAAATTGTATTATAAAATTTTAAAACATTTTATTTTCTGCAAAGTTTATATAAAGATTAAAAAACATATTTGTACATTTCATAATTTCTATATTCCAGAAATATTATTAAATGTTAACAATATTAAAAATGAGCATTTTATGAATAAAATTAAAAATTTGTATATATTTTAGTTTTTTATTTTTTATATCATATATAGTTTTTTCTTTATATTGTATATAATATATTTATAGTTTGTATTTAATACACTAAATATTTCTCTTCAGTTTGATTGAACTTTATTTAATTGCTTAATAACTAATCACTTAATTTTGGGTTGCTACAGGGTATGCAAGCCTCGTTGTGGTCGCGTATTGAGCTTGTTATCTTCTTTTAACTTGATGATGATTTTACGTTTCTGTCTTTGCCCTCTGGTCGTCTTGTCGTTCTCGTTGTCGTCGTCGTCGTCGTCGGTCGTCGGCTCTCGGTCGCCGCCATCGTCGAAGAAAGGAAATGAAATATTTGTCTGGTCTAAAAGTTATCATTTTATTAAAAAGCAGAGGCAATCAACGCATTCACATATTAAAACCGATTTCAGTTCGACTTGTGGGATCTTGAAACAAAAAACAAAGAAGAAGAAAATAAAATAAAACCTGAGGAATCAAGTTAAGTTTATAGGTCGCACACACACACACACACATGTTTGCTTGTGGAAAGTGATTCACTTGGGTTTGGGTCACTCGAGTGCTGGACTGAAGACTGAAGGCTGGAGACAGGGGCGTGTCGCGCCAGTCGCCGGTCGCCTCGTCAACTGGCCTCCGTCTGGCTGGCCAGTCGGTGTGTATTCAATTATAGCCGAGGATATATGAGAGTATTTTTGGACGACATCGGGGGAGGATCTGTCCTAGTTACGATGACATTTTGAGGGCGTGTTGAGGCCAGGTTTTGATTGCGCTAAACCCGCAAACTGCAAATGGAAATGTCTAGTTAGGAGTTGACTAATGTGCGACGTAAACAAATCTCTGCCAGGGTTGCAACCTGAGTTAAAGGCGTTTTGTGTGCTTGTCGTGTCAAAGTGCAATATCATGTCGGTTGTTGTAGTTGTTGTGGCTACTTAGTCGACTATCAACGCATCAAATGGCATTTGCATTCATAACTCAATCAGGCTCGAATGGCGGCCATAAACAACAAAAGTTCAGCCCACGAGCAGTTGAGAGGTTCATAAACTGCCAATATAAATGTTTTAAATTAATTATAGTTTTACCATCAAAGATGTTTAATTGTGGTCTGCAAAGGACCCACCACAAATCGTTGTTATAAAAGACAAAACATTGAAATCCAATTAAATGGGGAATCATTAAACTGCCAGCATGATGTTGACTCAAATTCATTTTTAATTGCTTATTTCATAAAAATGAGGAAAGAGAAAGAGTTTGAGTTTGAGTTGGAGCAACAGGTTGGAAAACCAAAGCCTAGACAGAGGTGCATATTATCATATTAACGCGTCGCTTAAAGCCCCCAACAAAATACACAATGAAAACGAAACGAAATCTCTTTAATTACCAAACGTTTCTAATGTCCATCAAATTGAACCCACACTCGGTTGTGTCAATGTCGTAAATGCATAAAACAAGCAACCAAAAATCTCTGAATTTTTGATGATTGATGTCCTTGGGTTGTGGAAGGTTCGCCTAAACGGCTGCAATACAAAATTTACCACGTTTGGGGCACAGCGGGCGGTGGCTTGGCGCCAGTGATATATTTCACCCTTTTCTGATATGACTGGGAACTCGGCTTGTGGCCAAGTCGGGCCTGAGAATCTCTCAGAGACAGCGACGGAGATGGAGATGGAGATGGAGGCGACATTCGTTGCACTCAGATCGCAGCAAACAGATTCGAACAGCGCACAAAAAGGTGGAAATGTTAAAATTTAATTATGGGTTCAGTTTTCGGACTACATGCATATAAAGATACACACACACACTCGCACACACACTTTGGTATCACTGCAATAAAACACTGCGCTCTGCAGAGTGTAGAAAAGTCAACAAAAATTTGTTTTTAATTTACAATTTAATATGCGTTATAAAAAATTGGGCCCAATGACGAGACATAAATATTTATGAAGGCAGCGCCAGAAAGGCAAACAGACCAAAAGCAGCCAGGAAAAAGATCTAAGTTTGGGCTCTGCTGGAAGCATCGAATGCGCTACAGCTCTGCAGGTGGAAGGCTCAGGATATTGTGTTGAAGATGCGAGTCGAAAACCTGTGAGAAGATCACTTTTATTTGGGGCTTGATTTGTAGCAAGATTGCAATTGATAGTGCGATAGGAATAATTAGCTGCATGATAGCAGTATCGGCATTATTTACAATTGAGTTGTAATTATTTCTTAGAAAGAGGAGTATTTGCTGCTTAAAAATATTCATTGAGAAATCAGTTGGAAACAATTTGTTTAGCACAATAATAATACTTTGTGATTAAAGTATATAAAGTGAATTAAATTAATTAATTATCACTCCGATATATCCCTAATTTCAACACAAAATAAAAATATAATAATTTTAATATTAAAAAACAGTATTTCAGTAACTGTATTTAATAATAACTTTAAAATAAATATTGTTAAGTTAACTTGAGTTATACACCTTCAATAACTACAAGGAAATCGTAAAAACTAATTGGAAAAAGGATTGAGACTCCGATATTAAAATATATAAAATATTTTTTTTTTTGCTGAAAATAACATTGTTAATATTATTTAATTAATAAATTAGTTTAACTTAATTCTTTTATTTTTGTTTGATTGAATTTTATATTTTTTACACTTGCATCCAAGCAAACTTGATTGCCGCAATTGCAAATCAAAATGATATAATTGAATAATAATTAATTAATAATAATAATAATAATAATACAAAATATTAATTTGATTATTGCAATAAAACGAAAACTGTTTTGTAACTACAAAATTATTTTAAGAGAATTCATATACTCTATTAGATTAGCCAAATGCGTATAATTATTATTTTTTGGCCAACGATTGCCATTGAGCTACTTTGGCAAGCCGCACCGTTCAAGAGGCATGCCCCATTCGGCGTTTCCCACAAGCATCGCTGCTGTGGACACGCTCTAAAGAATTTGTCAAAAGGCAAGTAGCAACATTTTCGACGCGACTCGCATCAAATACTTATGCCACACACATAACTCGATCCTAACTCGCCAAATTGCGAGTCGCATAAATTGCCAAACTTGGCGGAGTTGTCGTCGTCGTCGTCGTCGACGTCCAGCTTGACGAGATTGTGGCTCCTTTGCGGAGTGTGTTTTGACATTTAGAGGCGTTCGTTGGAGCAGCAAAACGAGAAACGCGACTGCTCGCTCATTATTTATTATGAATTCTATAAATATTAATGGATTTTTAAATGCAATTATAACAACTAATTAATAATGTGCATTTTTAATGATTGGCCAGCGACAAACGAATGAAGTCCGAGTTCAACAAATGCGAGTTTGTCTCTGCGAATGCTCCTTTGACGTATTGCTTGACGTATTTATTGCATGTTTTCTCGCTTTCGACTGCGACGAGTTGGGGCCCCAAAGCGACTCCAAATGGAGGTGCGCGAAAAAATTAAACGAGAATGTCTGACAGAATTTATTTTAATTAGTGCGATGGCGCTGCGAGTGGCATCTCAAATGAGCAAAAGCAAACAGAAAGATAGAGAGAGAGAGAGAGAGTTGTGCTTAGCTCTTCATCGATTTGTGGGCCATGCAAAACAAGACTTGCCAAATGGCCAATTCAAGCTGGCCTGACACAAAGATCAGAGCGCATAAAGCCGCCAGGAAGCGGCTGCCAAATGGCCAATACAAAAAACATATGTATTTCTGCAGATTGCATTGCGATTGCGATTTTGGGATAACGTATCGATTACATAGATCGACTTCTGTGCCCAGGTCAATTGCTGGCAGGCCAAATCCGAATCCGCATCCAAATAATAAAGAGAAGCCGCCATTGCCGCTGTGTTGTAATCGATATGGCTGAAAACGCTACAGAGACACTGTAGGTACATATGTATCTTAAGTAGCAATGTAATGTGTCCAGAGATGCCGAACCGTTGATAGCAAAGCGCCCCGGTGGCGACGTCTAGATGATCACAGCGATCAGTAGCTGCTGTGACTGCAGCTATCTCGCTCGCATCTCGCTGCATCTCTCGGGCCACTTGTCGATGATAATGTGTATCTCACAGATACTTATTGATTTTCGTAGTCTTGTGACAGGCAGCGATCTCCGAGCGGGGGGCAGCCCGTTAAAGTGGAGCCAAGTGGACGTGAGAAATATTGCTGGAATATATGCAAACGAGTTGGAGAGATAGAGAGAGAGAGAGATCCGTCGATCAATCGCGTTCAAACAAACATCTTAACAAATTATAATGCCCGTCTGGGGTCTCGACCTCTCGCTACGTCGTCGTCGTTAAGTATCTCAACTAGTAGCCGCTAGGCAGCCACAGAAAGTGATCATCTCAACGACAGGCCATCGATCATTCAAAAAAATAAAACTCGAGACCGATCCGAACTCATGCTGGCGTTGCTTTTACACTGTCTTCCTTTTTATTTTTTTTTGAATTGGTTTGGTTTTTGGCTACAACTTTGGTTTAAGCGTGGTAGAAAGCGTGTTGGAAAATTAAATCATCGTTGTGGTTGTCTGTCTTCTTGGTCGTCTCGGCTGCTGGCTGCTGGCTGCTGCCTTAATGATGGGCAACGCACCTTGAGCTACAGCGACGGCTTAGTATTTACCCAAAAGATCTCTATCAGCGAGTTAACTCGTTTAGCATTTAGTTGCAGACGCCTAAGACAACTGGTCGGAGAGTCTCTCGCTCTCTCAGACTTATCGCATAGTTTGCATCTTTATGCATTTTTTCTCAGGATTCGGGGCGCGGCAACGCCTCGATATGGCTGTGCTTATTAGGCGCAGACAGTGTCGTTTATATCATTTATATTATTTTATGATCATCATTTGTTGTTGTTGTTGTCGTTTTGTTTTTTCGTTCTCTCGTTTTGTTTTCATAAATTATGTGTAACCTGTTGGATTTCGTTTTGAGATGCAGGTGACAATCCAGCAGACCTTTGTCTTATTTTCTTTCTGCCTTTGGTATGGGTTAATTAGGGTTATACAGCATGATTTATTGATTTGTCTGCCTCGGCCCCAGCCCTGGGGGAAGCTGTATTAACTGCAAGCTGTCTGCCCCCATTGCCCATTGATTATGGTAGTTGATGATCTTTTAATACACGCATTTCGTTAGCTGCTTTATATTTTAATTAGCCCAATGATTTTGATGTGATCTGTCTGCAACTCTGCCCCAGGCAGCAGCGACATTCGAGTAGAAGCTTCCCCCCAAAAACGGTAGCTGCCTCGAGTCTCTTATCAAAGCACAAACACATGTCGGGCTACCGTGCAACGTTTGTCGGGGCAGATGCGCTGTCGGCAGATAAGAGCGCACAAACACAAAGGCGATCGCAGTCTGTGCAACAGGATAAGAGGCTGCAAGGATCGCCTGGCGCCAGCCCAGCAGCCACTTGTCGCGTCGCGCGACAACCGAACAATACAAAATTATTACTAGTGCTTCAATTGGCGACAACCTTATGCCTCATGCCTCCTGCCTCATGCGGCATGCTCTAGACAGGTACGTGTACACTGCAAGAAAAATTCAATACATACTGAATAACATGACGATGGAATTAGAAAATGTCTAAAAAGAGTACAATTATATATTTTTCTGCATTAAAATTGATTTGAAAATTGTTATGTCATAAGTTAATCTGTATTTAATTGTTTTTGCTTACTCATAACTGCTCATCTGTATTTGCTTATTTTTATTTAATTAAAATTGTTTTTCAGTATTTATGTCATATTGGCATTATTATAACATGACGATTGGATGACATGTCGGTGCTATTAAACAAATTCTAGAGGTTCATTCAAATGCAGCTTGCTCATTATGCATTTTCTGATTACAATCATTTTATTTATTGTCTATTTTTGTATTTGATTCTTTTTGTTTACTCATTATTGTTTATTTATATTTAACTGTGTTTATATATCTCTATCTATATTTAATTATTATTTATTTATATTTGTTTCAAAAATTGTATATTACATATACTTAATAATGTTTTTTTTTAATATTTATTAATTGAAAATTGTATACTTTACCATTTATCTACTTATATTTTAATATAAGGTTAACAAACCAACGGTAATAGTTTGTTATATTTTTATAATTTTGACTCACTTTAATTGACTTGACTTTTCTCTCTGTGCACTCGTTGAACATCTTAAGTTAGTTTGGGCAATGAAAAGAGACGCCCGCCTACGGATCAGTTCACACCACGGCCGCAACTTACCGCAAAATGTGGCACAGACAGCAATGGCAGTGCAACCCATGCACTCTGTGTTGTCGCCGCTGTCGTCGCTGACCTTGCAGCGTTTAGTGACGCAATTACACCTGACCTTTAACTGGACTATCTGCGACTAGCATCGACCATAAAACTGCCTGCAACGCCCCAGCTGGCCGGCATCCCGTCATCGCAGCACATGCAACACTGTCGACTGACTACTGTCTCAAGCTGCCTCCTTTGTTTCCCACATATCGACTTCTGCATTTTGGCCCTTTGTCGGTTTTGGCCCTGCATGCAGGCGTGAAGCGTTACAATTTTCATATCTTTTGTTCGCATTTTGTATATTGTATATTTTAGTTTATTCTTTGTGTGTGTGTGTGTCAAATAAAATTTGGCTGCTATTTGTAGCAGAATATTTTACGATGCTCTGGCGCCCGTCACCGTGTCACCAAACCGAAAACCAAACATATGCAATCCAGACTGCAGCAAACTCCTACTCGACTCTCTTTCGACTTTCGACTCCCGACCCGTCTCCTGACTCGCCTTGTCTGTCTGCCCACCGGAGATATGCCGTCTACTCGCCTCGCAAAAACGTGCTAATGTGTCCAAAATCTGAATTTAATGAGTGCGTCGACTGACGCGATTCTGCATCGCATCGCGTCTTGTGTTTAGTTGGAATCCTTCATGCTTCTTTCTAGTCCGTTGACAATCAACTCAAGCCAGAAATTATTCGCTGTCGTCTGATGATGTCGCTGATGTGATTTGACTGCAACGCTTGAATTGAAGTGCAAATTGTTTTCATGGCATTCGCCAGAAAGTTTCGCTGCCATGGCAAGAAGGGTGTTCTACTAAGTTTTAGTTCCCTGGGAGTGCACAACTTGTCTGCGTGGGCTTAGACGAGGCTATATATTTGATCATTGCTTCAAGATCAATGTTAGAATGCAGGCATTATGTTATTAAAAATGACATTTGAAGGATTATTTGAAGAGCAACTGTAATACTTTGATACTGGTGATTAAAACTCCGCCGAATATATTTTTAGTTGTTTATTAAAATTAGTATTTAATTCTTTATTCAGTGTTTTGACTTTACACTTTTTCCCAATTATAAATTTAATAATGAGTAGTAGTAAATAATAATAATAAAGTTGCTCCTACTCTGTGAGGAGTTAAATAAATAAATTAATGATTGGAAAAATAATAAACTATGTGTATTATTCAAAAATGTAGTTTAACTTATTTTAATTACTATTCATTTGAAGAATTGTTGTATATATTCATGATCTAATTTCAGCTAGATTTATTGAAATATTCTAGGATTGTTGATTTACTATATTTTATTGTAGATTGTATTAATTACCTTAATCAGCGTACTGAACAAAATATATAATTCATGCAACAGATTCATCAGTTACCAAATTAAATATCCTTCTTCAACTTCAGATTCATCGAAAGTTTGTGAATACTCTGCTTGTTTTTTAAGCTGTAATAGTATCTGTCTAAATTCAATCATTTGAAAATGATTAATAATAATGTTACTTGCTGCAGGTATTTCTAAAACCAATAGCAGCTGCTAGAACTTAAAGTGATCTATGGAAATGAAATTCCCTTTGCTATGAATCATAAGCAGTTCAGCCATTTCACATTCACGCTGACTTCCTGTGGCATTTGCTGCCGTCGTGTAGCGATTAGGTTTCGGGAAAATGTATATCAGCATTCCTGGAGCACTTCACGCAGCGATTAGCAGCAATTTTCAGTGCTGACAAGCACTAATCAATAGCTGAGAGCCCAAAATACAAAAAAATGTATCAATTTTCAGGCAACAATCTGGCGAAAAACGAAACACCAACTGAACGAATGGAGAGGGGGGCAGGGGAGGGACAGACGGAGTTGTAGTATGTTGAAAGATCGAAACGGGCAATTAAGAAAACCAACAAAATTTATGTTTCACCTGTCTGCATAAAATACATAAATACAAAATGCCAGACAATGCCAACAAGAGGCCCAAAATGGTGGCTAATTACACGCCACCAAAGGCAGCAAATGCAGCGAAATGCCCAAAAGATACCCGGTAAAAGAAGCGGAGGCAGACTGCGACCCTCGACGGAAGGCGAAATAGCAAACGAGCATTTTTCCAGCCGTCTACCGACTGCGGCTGTTGCTGTTGCAGACAGGCGCGCTGTGGAAAATCTCACTTCTGAATTACAAAGCATGCCACATGCGAGCGGGATAGCAAGCAGCAAGAGGCAGAGGGAGAGGGAGCCGGAGCAAAGTCAGTGGCGCAGAAAAACACTGTGGCTGATGAAAATCAACAGCGCTAAGCGTTAACTTCGCCACTCGCAGCGACGCAGACGCAGCACGGTCCAAACTTCGTCTCTCTCACTCTCTTTTGGCACACACAAAATGGCGCTGTGATCGTCGCCAGAGCGAGAGCGCCATACTCGAGCTCGAGCTCGTTGTTGTTGCTGTCGCTCTCTCGCTGTCGGCGTAGGCGTCGTCGCCAGCCAATCAGCGTGCGTCGTTGGCCGAACTGGTTTCGCAGGTAGTTTTCTAGCTTAGTGCTGAGAAACTGGAATCGGCTACGACGGACACGCAGCTAAGCGGCTGCCGCGATCAGCTCAAGATCAGTTCGTTGCGAAACGTCGTGCGTGACAGAACCTCGAGAGCGCAGCGCAGTAAAGAAATACACAATACACACAACCAGACAGAACGAAAATACTTAGAACAAGAATATCAATCCATAGCAAAAGAATTAACGCAAAGTGCAGTGCAGTTAAAAGTGAACTTAAATTAAAAATGTTGTCCATGCACGAATTAATGGATATGAGAATGCAGCAGCAGCTGGCCCATGAGCTGTACCGCCAACAGATCATGCAACGCATACCGGGTAAGTTATAAGGTCAAAGTGCCGACGGCTAAAGTGGAGCGTGAAGTATAAGGCAGATATTAAAAGATAATAATAGCAGTGTATGAAGTCAATCAAATCAATTAGCTATTACTAGTAATAATAGTTGACAAAACTCAGCTAAAGAATAAGGGTCATTATTAAATATTAAATATAAATATTTGCATAAATAAAATTTTATGAATTTTTGTTGAAATAAATTAAGAAAGAGCTTTAATAAAAACCCATATGTATATCTACTTTGTTGTCAAACTTCACTTATTATATATCATAAATTTAATTAAAATTTTATTTGATGCCAACCAAAAATCAACTAAAAACAGCCATCAATTTAATCAATTTATTTGTGTTATAAAGTTTGTATGCTCAACTGAAAAGTTCTTGTAAATTATGTAATTTATAGTCTATGCATTGTTGCCAAAGTTCAGTTTCCTGTGTAATTACATATTGCTTGCTTAGAATTTCCAATGCTCTGCCAGCAACGACTTGATATAATGCGAATGTTATATATTGCATAATAACAGGCAAAGACAGCCGAGCAAGACAGCAATTGCGCAGCATTTATAATTGAGTATCCTAACAAATTGTTATGGCATGGCCAAAGCTAACGAACTAACCAAACAACTTCTAAGCTAACAAATTCTCTCTCTTCGCTCGTTGTTGCAACAGATCCCTTTCCGAGTATGCTGCCGTTGCACATGGCCCAGCATCAGCCGCAGACGATGATGATGCCGAGTCCGCGACCAACGTTGCCGGGCGTGGAGGCCAAGCTGGAGAACAACGATTTGTGGCAGCAATTCCATCAGATTGGCACCGAGATGATCATCACCAAGAGTGGCAGGTAGGTGTCCCAAAACAAGTTCAGCCGAATTGTGCCACGCATCCTATGCAAATAGCGCAGCACTCTCTCCCTCTCGATCGAGACGAAAAGTCAAGTGCACTCGGGGCCTATACAAATATTTGCCATGACCCGTCCGTCGGCTCGCTCACTAATGTGGCGCCTAGCGATAATTCAAAACGCAGCAGGAGCACAAACCGAACTCTGAGCAGAGTGACAACAACAAGTGCAGTCGCAGTCGCAGTCGCTGCATCGATGCCGCCGTCCTGGCGCCGCTGCGCTCATAAAAATCTTCTTCTGGTTTCGGTGCTCGGCGTTGACACAATGCCGCAAAAGACCCAGATCTGGGAATCGAGCTCTCGAGTCTCTGATTCTGTGTTGCCGACGAACGCGCTTCTCTCTCTCTCTCTACCTGCATTTTCACACTTTTGCCCACAATGGGACGCATTGTCGACATCGACATCGACATCGACATCGAGATCAAGCGACTGTCTTTCGTCCCATATCTTATGCATATTTTGTTGAGTATCTAGCGACTACCGACTATTCAAAATTAACATAATTATGAGTCTGGGAGCTGCCGTTGCCGTTGCCGTTGCTGCAGTGTGGTGTCCACTTTCTCGGCTCATTAGCCATGCATTGACTGCTCGTAGCGCCACATTTGGAAGCCGTTAAGCCGCGACTCAGCAACACAGCAACAAAAACGGGCAACTGGCAACTGGCAACAGCATCTGATATTGTCTAATTGCTTGGCGCCAGCTACGCTGCTGTTTGCGCCCAGTTGCGAGCGCAATTAATCATCTGCGGATCAAGCGTGCATTGTTGTGAGTGCGAGTCTTGCAATACCCGCTACTCGAAGGGTAGCAGGGCATGATAATGTAATCGAAAATGTGTCTAGCAGTCAGCGTCTGTGACTCAAAAAATAGTCTAGTTATTTTAAAAACTGAAGCGGCATAGCTTATTTCTCAGTTTTAGCTGCTCATCCGTCTGTCTGTTTATTGAATACCAATAGATCCAAAACTATTATAGCTAGCTTTTCCAAATTGACTGACAATATTACTATAGTTGCTATGCAGAGTTACAGGGCTTTAGAAACTAATCCCACCTCTCTTAATGCACATTTCAAAGAGCTAATTGTTAACCATATTTAAAGTTTAAAAACTACCAAAAATTACTTAAAAGTTAGCGTAAATTATTATATTATGATAGTAAAATAATTTCAAAATAGAATAGGCAATTTCGACCGTACTCTCAACTGACGAACTTTATGATACTATATATATTTAAATTTAAAAATAAATAACTAACGAGTATCTCACGGTCGAGCACCTTTCCCATGTTTGCTGGCTTTTGTTTTTGTTACCTTTTAAATCGATGCAACAACGCCATCGCCCTCGCCCTCGCCTTCGTCTTGGCCCTCCTGCTGCTCATAATTACACACTTGTTAGCCCTGGCCACAAATCAAAGTGCCCTGGCAACGCCCTCGTCTTCGCCTTCCGACCTTGATTTATGTGTGTTACATCGATCTTTGTGCTGCTCACTTAATCAACTTCTATTCTTTTGCTTCTTGCCACTTGCAGACGCATGTTCCCCTCGATGCGCGTCTCGCTCTCCGGCCTCGAGGAGGACACCAACTATTGTGTGCTGCTCGAGATGGTGCCCATTGGCGACTGTCGCTACAAGTTCTCCGGCTCCCAATGGGTGCCAGCTGGCGGCGCCGAGCCGCAGAGTCCACAGCGCATGTATCTGCATCCCGATAGTCCGGCCACGGGAGCACATTGGCAATCGCAGGCGCTGCTCTTCAACAAAGTGAAGCTGACGAACAACACGCTGGACAGCAACGGACACGTAAGTGACAACAGAACTGTGATCCTTAACAATTACTAATGAAATGTCTTCCATTATAGATTGTTTTGGCTAGCATGCACAAGTATCAGCCGCGTCTGCACATCATCCGCAGCAGCGAGCTGACGCAGCTGCCCTGGGCGCCGCAGCAGGCGTTCGTGTTTCCGGAGACGGAGTTTGTAGCCGTGACAGCCTATCAGGTGGGTTCAGAGTCCACTGGCCACTTGAGACAGTCCAGTCGGGGAATTGTCGCCTCAAGTGCTCTTCTCGTATTGCAGTCAGTCAATCAATCGACTAACCGAAAATCGTATTTCTCTTGCAGAACGATCGCATTACCAAGCTGAAGATCGACAACAATCCCTTCGCCAAGGGCTTCCGTGAGTCCGGCCAGTCGCGATGCAAGCGCAAGCTCAACAGCAGCTCGAACTCCAGCGCGGATTCCGAGGACGATGTGTCCAGCATCAGCAGCTGCGATTCCCCGCAAGCCAAGCGACAACGCTCCGACTTTGAGCAGGATTCGCAGCGCAGTCTATCGCCCGCTTACTACGCTGCTCCGCCAGCTCCTCCGGCGTTGGCATCTCCTCCAGCGTATCCTCAGGCCTTTGGCTACGCGCCAAGCGCAGCTTTCCTGCAGGCCGCCTACTTTGCTGCCCCACCACCGCCTCCAGCCTACATTGCGCCCCAAGAGGCAAGCTCCAGTTCAACGCCCACAAGCTCGCCACGCGCCACAACGTCGAAGAAACGCAACAGCTTCAGCATTTCGGCCATTTTAGCTTATTAATGGGCAGCTGTTGCTGTTACTGCTGTTGTTGTGATTACCGTGTGCATTATATTAGTTGTAGATTTTCTATGCTGTTAATTAGTTTTAAGGCGCAACTTTCAAAAATAAAGCCAAACAAACATTTTATCGCTAAATTAGCTCTTTTCTTACTCATTGCCGTCTCTAACATGCGTATATATCGAAAGCTCAAGAGTTATCGATAACAAGCCCACGCAAACTGTCGCCCGTCGCTATTGCGGCTGCGGTTGTTGTTGTTGCTGCTGCTGCTGCATTCAACCTTCGCAGCTTCCGTTTTTACAGGTTTTGCAAGTTGCTTTTGGAAACAACTTTGGCGGGCCCCACAGCAAATTAATGTGCCACTCGAACTCGAAAAGAGAACTGGCTTGAAACGAACTCCGGTAGTAGTTAAAACAATTCTCGCAGATAAGGCGTCCATTATGAGCAGCGATTTGACGGCTTCTCGACGCCGTTTGGTCTTTGCCGACTTTCGACTTTGTCAGCCAGCCTTTTGATCACGTTGTGCTGCAGCATCTCTTTAGGCTGGCTTGTGAAATTTTCGTTTTTATCGCACCTTTTATGGGCGACTCGAGTGTGGCCATTTCTTGTGCAGACAGATCGTGTGTTATCGCGTCAAATGCGACAAATCTGTCTGCGCCGTTGGCGGCTGCCTTTTTAGCCTGCATAATTGGTTCGATAAGGTGGCCGCCAGGGGGCGATTTAAATGCGTGCGGTCCAAAACGGTGGCGCCAAACGTTTCCACTTTAATAACTTTAATTAAGTTTTAAGCTAGGCAAGAAGATGTTCTTCTTTCCTAAAGAAGTTCAAACAACACTGCCGCTTTCCAAAACGAAATCCATATGCATAGAAAATAACTTCGTTTATGGCTGTTTGTTCAGCGTTCAGTTCATTTTCATTCATAGAAATCTTAGCATAAATTTAATCAGCGCGAAATAATTCACGAACATTCGTTGTTGGGACATTGTATTGTTTTTTTATTATACATACTTGAAGCTGCTTTGACTAATTTTGGGCTTAGTGAGTTTCTGCCTTGTGTTTTTTCTGATTTTTGTCACATAAATTTGGCTTTTAAATGTTGAAACAATTAAATTATGGGATTTGCACGTTTTCACCCCAAAAATTAGTTGATGATGTTGGTGTTGCTGTTGTTATTGGCGGCATTTTGTGCTTTGGAAGTGTTTTTTAAACGCCAAACAACGCTGAGCCTTAATTTGTTGCCTTTTTTGTTCGAAATATATGTGCATATTAATATCGATGTTTTCTTTTTAAAAACGGTGGCAAAAAGCGTCAAAATTCGTAGATTATGCGATAAATATGTAAATGGTTTTTGTTTCGCTCACGTTTCTAATTTGTGCTTGTTTTAATATACTTAATGAATTTTTATAGCAATCCGGTTTTTGCGGTCAAAGCTGTTGATAATGATGATATTGGGGATAATGATGGTTTATTGTTATTGTAAAGGTGTTGCTGATTGTGCTTGTGCTGGCTTTATACATTTCAAATTTGCTTAATGTATGCATTTGATTTGGTATTTAAGCATTTTGGCCATAAAATTTTCTGGTCGCAACAAGATTTAATTTGGCTTCGAGGCGAGCCGAAAAAACTGGTTAGCAGCATTTTAAAAGTAACGACTGGTTTGTGTCTGGGCTGGGCATACAGTGTTGTAAAACGATTGACAAGTGTGTGCGACAGGTGGCGCATTTCATGTCGACAATGCCAACTGGTTTAAGGCTAGGCTGAACAAGCGGTGTTACCTGGAGTGTACGACAGGTGGCGCCACTACATTCAAAACAACCGCGTTATTTAGGATATTTAAATGTTTGCGCACATTGCTCAAGTTTATTTAAGTTTAATTGAAATGCAGTTAAGCGGACATTTTTGCCAGCTCTTCGCGCAGCTCGGCGGCATCAATGGGCGCCTTGGGCTCAGCCTTCTTGCCGGCCAAACCGGCGGCCAGCAAACGCGGACAACTCTTCTTGTGCATGAACCAATGCAGACGCTGGCACTCGCGATCGCAATACTGCACCGCCTTACACTTGGAACACTTCTTGTCCGGCTTCTCCTGTCCGCACGTGCTGCAGTAGCTCATCTCATCCTGTCAATGCAATAAAAGAGTACTCCAGACACTTACTCCAGATAATTCTACTCACCACAAAGCCACGTAATCCGTTGATGGCGTTGCGCAGGATTACCAAAGCTGCAGCGGCATCCTTGCCGCCCAGCTGTGTGGCTATCTGGCGGAACACACTGCACTCGCGGTAGGGAAACTCGCGCACACATTCGCGCACCGTGAACTCCACATAGTCCAGCTGGCCCAGCTTGTTCTCCTTCAGCACACGCTTCACAAACAGCTCAACGAAGTCGCCGTTGCTGCACTTGGTGTCGTCCTTGTGCTGCGCCTTGAACTGCTCCTCGCAGCGCATCAACTCGCCCACAATCCAACCCAGATAATGATACTTGAACGCCATCAGCTCGTTGACGTCGTGTGTCTTTTGCATCTCCTTCTCGCACATAAGCTTCAAGGCCTGCCGTAGCCGGGCCAAGAGCTTGAGCAGTCCCAGCGACTGGGCGTTGAGCGTGATGCGCACGGGATGCAGATTGATTTCAGTGACAAAGGTGTGGAAGGGCTTGAGCAGAGCGGGCGGAATGTGCGGCTCCTGCTGCTGGCCATGCAGCTGTGTGTAATACTCGAGACTCGCCAGCGAGACGTAGTTATTGATGGTCTCGACGCAGGCGTGGTTGCCCACAAAGGCGGCCATCTGGGAGGCGGTGCGATTGACGCTGTTGATGCTGCCCGCATTAATGCCCGCGTCCAACAGCTGCCGGCAAACGTGCGTGTTCCCGGACAAGGCGGCAAAGTGCAGCGGCGTGTAATCCGCGCCATGCTGATTCAGATTGATGTCTGCGCCCTGTGTGGGTTGTGATAGAGATTACTTCAAGTGTATACTGTACTGCAGTTACTCACCATGTCCAGCAGCAGCTGCACCGCCTCCTTGTTGCCTTTGAAGCTGGCGTGCGCCAAGATCGACATCCCGCTGTCGTCCACGAAGTTAACGCCGCCTTTCAGCTGGCCTAAAAGCTGCTTGAAGCCATTGGTATCGTTCTTCGAGATGCGCTCGATCAGCTGCTGCTGTGTGTCGTCCAGTTGCGACTTCTTGGCCTCCTCACTCATTGTTTTTCCGCTCAAAATAACGCAAATCGATGCAAAACGTGTTTCTCACAAAAACATATGTTTTTCTTTTTGGCATCTAACATCAAACTTAACAGTTTTCACAAATGTTAACAGCAGAAAGGTACAAAATCTGCAGCTGTTAGCTGGCTGCAATGTTAAGTGCTGGAAAAGTACTACTGTTATTAACAGTGCGCTTAGCGATTTGATATTTTGTAATGAGCAATATTTAATTATTAAGCAATGAACTGCGGTTTAATGCGTTTTAGCTTACACAAAATACATTAAATAATAATAAAAGTACCACATTAAATTAATAATAAGAAATGAAAGCCGATTCCGTAATCTTTTAAGACAAAACCCAATACAAATATTTACATTCATATATAGTAGTTGCTAGCTGTCTGCAATGTAATTAACGGATTTCATATTTGGTACAAGTTATTATTTAATCTGATTATGATCGTTAATAATCGCTATAAATATTAAGTTAGCAATGTATAATACGTAATTTTGCTTTGCTGAAAGTGCTGCCATGCCAGCATACCGGCCGCAATGTTAAGTTTTTTCAAATAAAAATTCTGTAAAATACCAAAAGCGCTTTATTTGTATTTTTCAAGCCTATGCAAACTGTTAATGTTCTTTTTCTGAAATCTGATTTTTATTAAGCAAGACATTACTTGAATAGCAAGACATTTAAAATATTTCATCCTTTTTGCATGCGTCTTGGCAACCAGGGTGGCCATTTTGTGGGTTTTAGTAATCTACGCGGCGTTAAAAAGTATCAGTTGGAAATGCAGCTTGCGGTCACACTGCGACACAGGTGTTAGAAAACGTCTGGCCGTTAGTACGTTTTCAGCTGCCGTTAAGGGAAGTGAACGCGCGTTTGTTTGCGGCGTGTGTGAGTTCGGTGCGTGTTTTTATATTTTGTATGCATGAAGTCTTGTATAAAGCCACAAATGTTCTAAGCGCAAATGTGCACAATCGCGACAATTCAACGAATTTAAACAAACACCAAAAAAGGGCAGCTGCAACAGTACGTGAGTTCGTCAACATGCACACACACACACTCAGTCATACCAACACAAACACATGCGAAAGTGCTGCGAAAAAAGGTGATAAGCGCGCAATGGCCCTGCGTGCATGTGTGTGTGTGTATGTTTTTTATACGAAGGAAATTCTTGTTTTGCTGAAATTCCAATGCAGTGCACGACAAATCCACCCTAAAAGCGCCATTGAGAAATAATAAAACTGTGTGCATATAAAACACACAACAGATAAGCGCGCAAAATACTAGCAACAACAACAACTACAGTTAGAGTTGTAAAATGTGTTGTGATCAAATTATACCCCGCACTGTGTTAATAAATGTGACTTTGGGGAATTATTCGCCTGTCCTTGGTGTTGACAATTGCAAAAAAAATTAATGAACCTAATAATAGTAGCATACCCTGTGGACGTTGCGGTCTGCAGGGTATGCAAGAACAAGAGAGCGAAGTGACAGCCAGATAAGGCCTTGCAGATAAACAAAGCCAAAGTGGCGGCCTCAAGCGGCGGGCGGTGGCGGCGTCAGGCAGCAACAGCGCCAGTACAACACACATACACACACACGCACATACACGTACACCGAACCCACACAGGGACAACAAATTATTAATAAAAGAAACTCGCGCAATGTCTTGGCCGCTTTATTTTTCGCCATTAAGTTGTGCGAAGTGCGAAGGGGAACCTAAAATGTTTACATGTGGCTGTGGCTGCGTGGCGAGGAAAATTGCCTTTTTTCCTGCCTGCCGTGAACATTGGCCTTGCTCTGCCTGCATTTGTGTGCAGGTCTGTGTATGTGTGTGCGTTGTTTACTAATTTCGATAAGTTTCTGTTTCGCATCATTTCCTGCGCACAAGCAGCTCTCACAAGAACAAACACTCACACACAGACACACTCGCACACACACACACACACACCCATGCAGCGAGCGAGACACATGGCAAACAGCCTCTTCCCATGTTTAAATGTCCCGCCCCCCGCATTGCTTTTGTTGGCTTTGCTGGAGATTCAAAGGAAAAACAGTTTTCTTTGTCCACTATGCGATCCCAGATCGCGGCAGCTGTTTGCCGCCATAATTTATTAACCCTTAAGATGTCACGGCTCACGGGTACAGCAACAACAGGTGCAGCGACCGCAGCTGTTAATGCACTTATCGTAATCGTTATTGTAATCGTTATCGTTTCGTTTCTTGCAGCCTTCTAAAGTGTAAAAAATAAGAGTGCAACACAATCAAAAGTGCTGACAAATCAATAAAGCAAAAACAAAACAAAAATCAAAAAGCCACAAGAATCAAAAGCAAAAGTAAATATAAATATTGAATAATCCTCCACACACAACAACAACAAAAACCACCAATAATAAATTAATCAAGAAAATGGGCAAACTGCTGAGTCTGTTGTCACGCGACGATTCAAATTGTTGCGCCGCCAAATCCTACGATGTGTTCCTGGACTTTGAGAATGCCGCGCCCACGGATACGGAGCGTGAGGTGTACGACGAGGTGGAGCGCGTGCTCAAGGAGTCCGAAATTGTGCTAGACGAGATACAAATCTATAAGGTAAGAAGTCTGCGTCATTAACCCGTTTTCTGTCTCCCTCTAGATGTAAAGTCCCTGTAATAATAATGACGAACCGGTTACGACTTTCTTAGTATTTTTCGCCTATCTAATATCGGTTTAAGTGAAACTAATTGGCGCATTGTTGCCGTATTTGCCCAAGAAGCGTTTAAATATTTACACACTCTCCCGCTCACGTTCTCTCTCAACTGATAATCAAATGAAAATGTGCGAAATATAACGGGAAGGGGAGCTCAGTCAACAAATTGAGCATTTAACCTTTAACAGTTGATCTTACATTCGCTCTCGCTCTCTCTCTCTGTTTGCTGTGCTCTCTTTCGCAGTTATCTGGTCTGACTCACGTGTCGTCGTCGCTCTGATCGGCGCCCAAACGATGTTCGTTGTTGTTGTTGCTCTGTCGCAGCTGTGACGTCAGTGAGCGACTAGCAAGCAGTTCACAGTTCTTCTTGTTCTCGTTCTTGTTCTTCTTTGAGTGCGGATTAGTCAGCAGCATTTAGACCTTTGTTTTCGTTGTCGTCGTCGTCGCTGTTGTTGCTGTTGTGGCTGACCTTTCGAGCTCGAAATTCGAACATGAATTGGATTTGAGTGCCGCGTGGTGCGAATTATTAATTGGCTTTCAGCCAAACCAAATGAAATGTTTGTCCAGGGCGTTAATCAACGCAAATGAACTGGAAAATGTCAACCCAAAATGAGCTCATTTCCTTCTTTCCCCGTTTGACCAAAGCGACCTCGTAACCGTTTTTAAGCCTTTAAAAGCTCACCCCATTTTTGGCTTTTTTCGCTTTTTGTTTTAACAACTTAACTTAAAATGCGCCTCAATTCGTCTGTCGTGCACATTTATTTTCATTGCAATTTTTTAGTGGCGCGGTTTTTGCTCCCGCTGCAGCGATGCAGCGCTCTGGCTGTGGCTGTGGGTGCCTCGCTTGGGTGGTGGACTGGTTACCAAGGCAGTAAACTGGTTATATACAGTTTGTAGATGTGATGCGCGCCCCTCGCCGAGCCCCCCCGCCGCCTCCTGGCACACAAATCTTTGGCCAGGCGCCAAATGCAGCCAAAGAAAAAGGAAAAACTTCACGTTCTGCATGCTATAAATAGAGTGAAAACTGCGCCTCGCAAAAATCGTGCAGCGTCGTCGTCATTGCTTGATTTTCATTTCGAGTTTTGATAAGGGAGAAAGCATTTAAAGTCTCGGATCTATAGGCGACTCTTTCCCAATTAGTGAATAGGAATCTATTTATCGTTCTATTTCTATTGTCAACTCTGACGGCAGATAAAGTCAACAAATGGAGCTTTAACTATGAGTGCGACTCATTGAAAGCGCATGACAAGATCAACAATGAGAATAGGCTACAAACAAATACGTATTGTGTACTATATCAACAACAATAAACGAACTACGCACACCTCTAACAATAATAACACTCACAACAACAACAACAACAACCACAACAATCATAAAAGTATTATTATGATGACAGCGTGCAAAGCAAAGGGAGTAAGCCGAAAAGCCATTGAAACCTGATGAACTGCGCTCGTAAAAAACATACAATACTTTATACATAATACAAAAACTTGCACACAGAATGTGTGGTTAATTGGGTAATGCAATACAATCGACAGCCGTTGCCTGTAATTAAAGATATACTCGCATCAGGCGATCGGGCAATCGGGGGGAAAAGTAATCCAAGCCAAGACACAACCTTGTAACTGCACTTGACGCGCACAATTTGAATATGAAATTGTGGTTTGCAACAATGCAGATAATATGTAAAATGCACACATAACTAAACACATACCATATGTGTGTATATACGAAATGAATGGTAAATATATAAGGCCCACATCATGCGAGTTCAATGAGTTCACACGCAAATTGAGTCATCAAAACATTGAGGAATACTTCAGTGGAGCAATCAAATGTGAAGGCGTGTGTGGCGTGTTCGAGTTTCCTATAACCAGCCGAAGTAACAAAGACTGTTTCTTGTTTCTTGTGTAATAATATGCCGTACTCATAA
Organism: Drosophila ustulata; assembly: GCA_035047365.1. NCBI lineage: Eukaryota > Metazoa > Arthropoda > Insecta > Diptera > Drosophilidae > Drosophila > Drosophila ustulata. Next base: position 8,830,445 of record JAWNPT010000057.1, on the reverse strand, counting down.
CACCTCTATAATACTCTGGTATTTAAGCGCTAAATTCAACACTTCACGAACTCGAGTTGGAGTCGTGGAGAAAACTCCCCTGATTTCTATTATTAATTTATGAGCTTTTAATGTCCATAGCTTTGTCTGATTTGTTCTTCAGCTGTTCCATTCACTATTAATCTTTCTAACCAAACTTGACCTACATTTATAAAAAACAGCATTTGACTCCAGCTGGCAGCAATAATCACTTTGCAGTCAATTGTCATTATTCACCAGAGAGTTTAGTTGATTTAATGGATATTCCAGCTGTGCTAGAAGTATTCTTTTTGTTATAAGAGCTTTTGGATTCAGTCCATTAATCTAAAGATGTTTGATTAAATGCATATTTTATGTTTGCTAAGTGTAGTTAATAATTTACATTTCAAGTCGAAGGCCTAGATTATAAAAACATGATTTTCTACAAAAATAAATTTTCATTTATTTCTGAATTGTAGAATTAGATTTTTCAATATAATATTTCCATATAAACTCGAACACAAAGTATTATGCTACTTTTAAATGTTAATTTTAAAGGCATACGAGTATACAATAAAATAATTATTTTATTAATTATTTCCTGCATTAACTCTTGTGTTCAATTTCAATTTATTCAGTCCAATTAATTCTTGCATTAATTGTTTCTTGCAACTCTTTAGTTTTTCCCGAAATATTGAATTAACTTCCCCTCATTTAAGTGACAGCAACGACCCATTTATCAATGGCTGATCCACATAAAAATGACAATACTTTGTGTGCATATGAATAAATAAACACTTAAATGTTTAATGTCGCTTCTATAATGAAAGCGAGAGGCAGCGGCAATCAGAATAATGACAAAATGAGCTGTCATTAGAGACTGAGAGGCAGCCACAGGCGTCCTCCTCCCCATCCCCCCTCAGCACATCTCGTTGCAGTTCCCTCCACAGACACTCGACGATTTCCAGTTCCACGAATGTTTTATAAATGCGAAAAAAGCCGCTTGGACGCGTCGTCACACTTCCGGTTATGGGGCAGTTAACCAGTTAGCCAGTTGGTCAGTCAGGCAGTCAGTCGGTCATTCATTGGGGATATTCTATATATATAAGTAATTGCTATAATGTGCGTGTTCAGCGCGAGTGTTTGCATATTATACAGAATACAGAATGATATACAATTTGTTGGTGCTCGGAACCCTTTTGTCGTTGTCTAAGCCTCTCTAGAAATGGTCAAGCCAACAATGTCGCTGTCGCTGTCGCTGTTGATGTTGATGTTGATTGTGTGACAATTCAATTTCCGCAGTCGGAGTCGCTTTTCGAGTATTTCTCACATCAATCCATTTGCCAGATTCCCCAAAAAGGGGCAAACATAATTTTCTAATTTTTGATTTTTATTGCACAATCGTTAAACCGGGTTTCAACTCGCTGTAATTGCATTTGCGTTGACCTTATATTGAATATTTAACGATTGCTTTGCGTGGCCCAAATTAGCGACCAATTAAATTACAAATTACGAATTTGTATTATTTATGATTTTTTTATTTTTACATTTCGTTTTTAATGCGTTTTCACTTTCTATGCATCGCTGCCAACATTTGTAACAATTTGCGGCTCATTTGTTTATTATTTTCGGCCATCCAATGTACACTCTATATACAGTATCTATGAATGTATCTCTCTGCCTCTGTGTATTTATATTCGTATTTGTATTTCCGACGTCATCCGCTGCAAATTAATTGCGCTAAAAAAAAGAAACGTGAAATAAAATAACAAAAACAAAGGGTAAAAAAAGAAAGAAAGAAAAATAGTGTAGAGTAAACAACATTTTTGAACCGTTTACAAGCGCAACGCGAAATTTGGTTCATAATTTATTGCTGATTTTTACGTAAATACCCTTTAATAGATTAAATGAGACGCTTGTTTAGACGAACAAGAAGAATAGATTTTTCTGTTCGAGGTATTTAAATAAAAATACTTGAAAATGAAAAAAGTTGTTAATGTGTAGTAAAACAACATGTGATTATCGTTGGATTATATTTCGTTTAGTTCATAGTTTGTGTTAGATTTGTATGTAAATACCCTTAAGAAATTTAATTTAATTAAATGAGACCCTAAGTTTAGAGGAAAAGGAAAAGATTGCCTTTGAGGTATTTAAATACAAGGGTTTTTTGTAGAGAAACAAAATGTGATTTCTGTTGGCTTTAATTTCATGAAAGTTTAAACAATTTGCACACAATGATCTCACTTCAGATACGCTGAATGGAAACTGTCAATAAAATTAGGGAAATCCGATTACGTGGCATTTTGTAGCCGCACATTACCTGGCAAAAGCTTTTAGTTTGTTGATTATCCGTAGTTAGCCGTAATTGTATTTCAGCCATCGTTCTTGCCACCGCCTCCTCATCTTGAAGTGGAGCACTCGAAACACTCGTGCGCGTATTTGATGTTGATGCCTCATTATGCTCTCCTCTCAGGTGGCAATTGAGGCGCAAATTTTGCATAAAATTGTTTGGCCTCCGTCTGCCCCAAATCTCTCATCTCTCTCTGGCATCGCATCGCATCGCATTCAATCGAAACTGTGTCTGGCTGGGCACAATTATTTGCTGAATTGAAATGACACTGAAAGGCTTTGTTGCTGGCTTGGTTAACCGAATTTAACTCATTCCAATTGAATAAAACCCCGACGACATTCAATTATGTTTCTGCATTGTTTGCCTGCCCCATCCACTCAACTGATCTAATGCTTGCCACTTGGCTTTTTTGTCTCGCCCAGGATTAGGTGGCAATGGCTTTAGCATTTACTTTGTCTTTGTCTTCGTTTTGCCACTCGACTTTTGCTTTGTTTAGTATCTTCTACACCTGCCTTGAACTTGTCGTCGTTGTGGCTGTAATTGCATTGCTAACAGTTTTCAAGTGCCACTAAAAATGCCAATGGCCATTTTATTAAAATGTCTGTGTCTCGTCTCTGGTCTCTTTGGGGCAGCTGAGCTGAACTGCACGTGGTTTGTGCAAATTGCGTTCTCTGCTCTTCACTTTTGCTAGTTGCATTTTCTAGATACTCTTTACTGCCAAATGCAATATGTAAATAGCCGCAGATTGCTTTGTTTACTACATATATATATATATATATGTATTTGTATTTATGTAAAGCTGTTGCTTGGCATTCCGACTTTGTGAGAGAAACAACAGACCACAGCATGTCAAATGCTTCGTGCATTTTTCCGTCTTTATTTTTCTTCGATTTTCATCTCCATCTGCTGCTCGCATCTTCGGCGTTTGCGTGTCGTCAAAGTCAATTAAAATGCCAACAATTTTTTGCCGTACTAACCCAATTTCGAGCAGCTGTCGTTGGCTGAATGTGTAAATCAATAGGCCAATTGCTGTCTATTTGGCTTTAACATAAAGACATCAATTCCATTTTGCCAATTTCTTGACGAGCTGCATTGAAATTTTGACGTATACAGTTAACAGTAAAGCGTCAAGTGCTTTTATTATTTTAGCCAATTATATTTGAATATATTATTTTAAGTTGATTTGGAATTTGATGTCGATATACTCTATAATCATCAATTTAAATTATTCCGTGTGTAGAAATTAAATATTCGCATATATTCATTGACTTTTGATATCTGCATTTAATTTGTATATGAAATGACAATCACTTTGAGACTTTGAAACTGATTTCAAAATAAACTAGAATAATTTTACAGATAATTACAAACTTGTCTGTTGGAGATTAAAAGACTTAAGGGAAATGTAAAATATAAATTTAATTCATTTATTTTTTTAACACTGATAATTCCATTTGGATCAAATCGATAGTTCGATGGATATCATTGATTGGAAATATTCCTAAGTGCAGCGCGCATTTGCCTAATCTGAAGCCAGCTGCAAGTTGTAAAGATAATAACTCTGAAATTGAGCTATAGATTTGTCAGTCAATGACCACACGCAGCTGCTGCTCTTGTTGTTGCCCCACACACACACACACAATCACACACACTGTCGCACGTCACACATACGCTCTGTTGGCTGCGTCAAAGGCAAGTTGTGACATTGTTGGGCGAGATAAGCAAATGATGGTCGATAATTAAATGCAATCATTTGGCATATCCTACATACAATATTGTATCTGGGTACTTACGTTATTGATGCTCCGTCTCGTTCCCACTGGCGCTAGCGCCATCTCGCTCGCACTCGCTGCCTTTCTTTCTTTCGCTCACGCCATTGATAATCGACATGTGTTTATCTTATCTTTATGGCATTGTTGTTGTTGTTGTTGTTGTTGTTATTGCACTTGGCTGCTTATTTCGATTATCTTGATAAATTACGACGCTCGTGACATCCAACTGGCAATAACCATATTTGGGTTGTTGTTGCTGTGATGTACTATACTAGTTTGTTGTTGTTATTTATGTTATAAGCGGCCACACGGAGCCCTTGAAAAGCTCGCCGAAAATTGGGCCATTGTCGTTATTTTTAAATGTGTTAACTGACAAAATTTACGCATCATTTGACAGTTGAAACAAGTACTACAAGAGAGAAGAGTGGCGGAGGAGGAGGAGGAGGAGAACATGAATATGTACTGAAATTAGCAACAATGTTTACTGCGCAGTTCACTGGGTCCGCACACAACTCCTTTGTTCTCATGCCTGCCTGGGCATATCGAGTATACGCCGCGTAGACGTAATGCCCTGTTGTACTTATGCAGACAGTCATCCTCATCATCATCAGCACGATTGATGCTTGTGAATCACAGCGCTGAACAGCTGTTTTCCAATGTAGTTTCTCCCCTCTCACACTCAATCTCTCTGGACTGCGGTCGAGACTCTCAATTTCAAATGAAATTTTAATCACTGCTCGCCTGCTTGGGATTGCGTTGCGACGTCAAGTATATTTATAAAGACCTGCATCACCTGAAGAATTCGTCAATGAGCAGGTCATGATGCAGCATTGCATTCAGCTGAAAAGCGAAAGCAAAATTCTAAGTCAACAACAAAGTTACCGCCACAATGGAAGTTGGCAACTTTCAACGATCGTTTTCAGTGAGTCACAGCAACTATCGTTGTTGTTGTTCTCGATGTTGTTTGCTGTCGATTGATGTTGTTGTTGTTGCTGTTGTTACAGCTACTGTCAGCAGTTCTACACAAAGAGCGATTTTGCAATACGCAAACATATGTTCTGGTCGTTGTTGTATTTTGATATCAAGTCGAGTCCATTGAATAATTAAGCAGCGGAAGACGATTTACACAGCGCGATAGAAGGAGACAGCAAGAAGCAAGAAGCAGTAAACGAAAGAGAAAGACAAAATAAAAATGGAGAGACTCACTCATAATACAAATTGTTATGAAATATTTATGATTATGTAGTCAACACAGCGGCGCTTCGAGAGCTGTGCACTTCAGTATGCATTGCATTCATGGTTTGGGGGGCGACCAACGCTGGGAAAAATCGTGTCACCAGCGGCAGGAACCCAGAGGCGACCCAGTGTCTCGTCTGTGGCAGCTGCCGCACTTCACTCTCGACTCTCTTTCTCCCTCTCTCTCTCTCTCAATTGGGTCTCCCTCGCAACTGGTTGCTTTATAAAAATAAATTATGAGCATTTAATAGTCATCGGCTCGACCGCTTTTATTTATTTTTTTCTTCTCATTTTTTAAGCAGAATTCAAGTTTTCATCTTTCGGGGAATTTTAGCTAGATTTAGCATTGGCTCTTTTGGCTTTTAGGCCCTCATCAACACGGCTTCGTCATCCTCGGCTGCGTAGCGCATGATTTGCTTGATGTTCTCACAAAAAGTTCGATTTTGTATGCCGATTGCGACGTGACTGTAATTTAAGGTGCGCAAAAGGGAAAAGTTGAAAATTGGAAATCCGGAAAGTTTTCGCGGTATGCAAATATCAATGAAAATTGTTTTGATTAATAGTTGCAATGCTGCTGTTGCTGTCACTGTCACAGTTGTTTGTGGCAGTTGCAGCTGTTGTTGCGTGACTCTTTAAATTGAAACAACAGTTCGACTGTCGCGTCGTCGTCAGCGTACAAAACAAAACTCCTGTATTTGCCCGACACACCTCCCAAGGGTGTTGTTTGTTTGCAGCGCATGTTGGAATTTTGCGACTCCTGCTGGCTTAGCAAATGCGAAATACTCGACTTAGCAATGCCCTGCTGATAATCTCTGCGTTGCACGTGTCTCTGCATCAGAAAAAAATGCAATGTTACCCGATGCATTGAACATATATTCAGAATTCAATTAAAATTGATGAAAAATTATGTGGGACCAAAATAGCTCCATCATTTGAACCCTACAAAATTGTGACAATTTTAGTTGAGGATTGAGCTTGATGTATTTTTGAAAAATACTAGACTATGTCTCGAAAATTATTTGTTGTGTATAGTTTAAGTGAGCAGAAGAAGCGAAGAAGAAGAGATCACAAGGAGTCGAATTTATTTTCCAGGATTTTTAGTAATACTTATTTATTTCTTTTGTATTCAGCATGATTATAGTTAAAAGTAATGCTACTGAGGGAGCTGTTTAGGCATATGTATCAGTTAGCGTGATAGATAGATAGAGTTAAGGTATTCGAGAGCTAGAGCAAAGTATATGATTAAAGTAACTCAGTAGTTGTTAATGATCCAAAATGCACTTTTCGCATCTGATTTTTTTTTAATATTTTGCTTCTGCTTAGTAAATACATTATCTACCCTCACTCTCTCATAATACCCTTGCATTGCTATGTGTGCCGGGTATAAAGACAGCAACTCAGCAATTTTTGCGACATGCATTTCATGCACACTTAGTTAATACCTACATTCGTACATAGAAATGTTTGATATATGAACATTTATTTGAACGTTGTCCACCCACACTTTCCTGTTTGTCGCGCACTTAAAATGCTGCTCAATTTTAATGCACTACGTCAAAGAGCGAGAGCGACAGGGAGTAAGCGAGATGGAAGCAGTTTGACAGTCAATCGGCAAGCAAGCAGTTTCATGCAGCGATTACATGACACACTCATTACTGCTTGGTTTTAATTATCGATAGGCAGGCTGCAGTGCACTAATCGAAATGGCAGTCGTTGTTGTAATTGTTATCGCTGCTATTGCTGTTGTTGTTATGCTAACGAGCAAAGTGTCATCAATGGCTGGCCATCAAAGCGACCGCATAAAGCAGGCAACATTAACAACGCTTTTACTTCTTCTCTGCAGAGCTGCAGCAATTCGCCAATTTAATTAACTATGCATCTCTATCGCACTCTCTATGAATAAATTGAAACGCTGAATGATTGCGATTTGTATGTGGCCAGCGTTGTTTGTGGTTATTGTTGTTGCTGCTGCTGTTGCCAAACAGCGTTAAGCTGGGCGTCTTAAGTGTTAATTAAAAATGTAGAAACAGTTACAGCGAAATGAAAACTGCTTTTACCGACAACCGCGCATCGTATAAAAGTCATGCAAGTTCAAGTTTGTTGTTCTCTTTCCCTCCACTTGTCTGCTGTTGCTGTTGTGTGTGGGTGCGAAGTGGGAAGTGCTGAAGAGAGCTTTACTGGGTAAAATGCATGAAGCAGCAGCCTGAGACACAGCACGTGCTTTGTTATTGGAGCGTGCAACGTTTTATGCGATGCTGCTGCTCCGAGCTGACGAGCGGAGAAACGCGATGAATCAACAAATGCTGCTGAAAGGGCGTCAGGGAGAGATTGAGAGTGGGAGAGAGGTGGGGGGAAGTGTGTCCGGCCAGTTCGTTGCATGTTTCCTGTGACAAAACGTAAGTTTCAACTTGCAACTTGCAAGTTGCAAACTGCATGCAGCATGCTGTAATCTGAAAGATGCCAACTCCACCTACGCCTGTTTTGTCGCTTTGTTTCTGACGTGCACATGTCGCGATGCGAGATAAATGCTTGAAAATAAGCAAAGGGGGCTGAATCACACACAGAGCGAAAAAAAATCAATCACAATTCACTGGAAAAAGAAACTGAGCTATTCAAAAAAATACGGGTGGGCTGCACAAAAATGTTGATTCACGCACTCTTATCTCAGTTTCTAAAACTTGTGATTTAAATAATATTGAAAAACACATAATTGTTGTTCAACAAATTTTTAATGGCATTTTAAATGTATTTCAATTATCACTTTAATTGGTATTTAATGATAACATTGAACACCAAGCGTGTCACGTGAAACATTTATTTTATTTAAGGTTCTATTTTAATCTTCACTATTACAATTCACTTCATTATCAAATATACCTGATAAGGAAATGAATAAATTATTTTACGAACCAATTACCAGTTAAATGATTGTATTTGGAGTTTCAGATTTTCTTTATATATTTGAGCAACAAAACATTTGTCACGAACATATGTTATTTCTCATTTTAAATTAAGGTTTTGTAGTAATTGTGTGGCAACTATTCATGTCCTCGTAAACTCTTATTGTGCTGTATTATTCAGATATACAAGGCAGGTTATATTAAATTTAATACTAACAAAGTCGTTATTAAATCTACTATTTGATTGCTTTGTAATTGTAACTTTGTGTTCCTTAAAAATTACCAAAATCAATTTGTTTGTCTTAAGTTTGGTTAGCCAATTTTCTCGCTGTGTAGAGTCACACTCGTGCTGCCGAGAGACGCAATCTCGGCCTCTAAATCTGCCTGTCTGCCTACACACACGGAGCAGCAGCAGCAGCAGCTGCAGAAGGAGCGCAGCTTCCGTTCCGTCGCATGACCAGCCATAAGAGTCCTTAGAGAGTCGCTGCCGTAAACAAGACAATGCGACACGACAAACACACAGACCGGCTGAGTATGCAGAGACTTTCCTGTCAGTTGCCCACTCTGCGCTCTTCAGACGCTTACGCTTTGTTTGTTGACTTGTTTGTGCGCGTTAAACATTCGTGCAGCTTCAAGTGCAGCAGCAGCTGCAGCTGCTGGCCAAGGACATGACTTGACTTTGCTTCACAAAACAGGTGTAAATGATGTGGAGCGCAAAGAAATGCAACAACGAGCAGAAGCAGAAGTAGAGGTAGTTGTAGATGTAGATGGAGGAGAAGACACTCGCTGTTGATTTAGATGCAGACAGTTGCATTTTTATTATGGCAAGCACTCGTCGATGGACTTGCAAGCAAACCAAACCAAACAAACAAACTGTGAACAGCGAACAGAAAACAGCACACAACACAAAGTGTGTCTGAGGGTGTTTTGTAATTACTTATGCATGTTTCTGCTGCTGCTGCTGCTTTGACTGCCACTGCTTATTATGGTTCTGTGCAGCAATTTAATTATAAACACACAGCACGTGCTAACCTGAGCCCATTACATTACAGCACAGCACACATCACATCACAGCAAAAGGTGTGCGAACCAAAAATAACATCGGCTAAATAAAACTCTGCGTATACGCAATGTTGCTTGGTTAGTTGGGAGTTAGGTTGGGAGTTGAGTCTATGTATAATGCTGAAATTTATGCTAATGCTGCTTTAAAAGGTCAGACACGCGATGTGTCTGCCCGCTGTGGGCTATTACTGTTGTTGCTACTGATTAGCCAAAACAAAAAACCGAAAATTATGGGCGTGGCATGTGGGGGCAAAGACTACTTTGGCTGACACACTCGGAGTGAGAGGCAAGTAAGAAAGCGACTCGACTCGACTCAACTGTGTGAAAACAGCTGCCTCAATTTAGAAACGATAACAAACCTCATTTTCAGCAATTTTTTATGCGGATAAAATTAGAAAAAAAAAGAACATTTAAAATGTATTTTTATTATCAATTTATCAATATTATAGTATCTAAATTTAAAATTGTGATCTATGAGGCTCAAAGAGTACGTGGCTAGAATTTAAAGCAATGTGCATTTGCATGCAATATTATAGATTATTGTCAATGAATTTGTTGCTTCTAGTTTTTATAGTCGAAGAGTTCTAGGTCTCGACGGTTTATTCAGAATTTAAATGAATTAAAAAATCGCAGTTAAACACACGACAGTTGTTCACTAGAATATTCTATTGGCTTACTAAAATATTTTCTAATTAATTATTTCGAAAGAAAAGTTTCATTTAAATGCAAGTGCTGCACTATTTCTGGAATATTCTAAGATCATTGTGACTGCCAAATGTTAGCAAGCAATTGTTAAAAATAGAACCCAAATACTTGTATGTTATGCCTGGCATATGTTTTAAATTGGAATCAGGTGAAAATATGCTGCCCAAATCTAGATAAGGCCAATCAAAGGCGGAAGATTTGACCCGGCTATTGCACTGCTTGTTGGAGCAGTGCACTGCTTGCAAGTGTTATCGTTTGTTGTGCCCATTATCTGTTTATTGGCATACGCGTATTAAATAAATGTATTAAATTGGTCTGCACGCGAGCGTGAAAAGTCATTCACTTGTTTTTAGTCACGGCGCTTAATTGTCATTAGTGGCACTTAAAAGCCGAACACACACATGTGTGTGGCATGCACGCTGTCGTCTACGTACGTATGTTATTTAGAGAAACCGAAATGCATCAATTGATATAATCAACGCCCATTTGCTGATTGCCGCTGCGCCAATGTACAATGTACAATAAAAAAAAAATATCACAAAACATAGCGCGCGCAAGGCACAATAAACTTTTGAAAACATGCAATGACCGTTCGACGCGTCGTTCATTCGTTAGGCTTTGTTATGCTCGTTTTTATTTTGTATTATTATTATGTATTTTGTATTTTTTGCTGCCTGCCTGCCTTTCTGTTTTTAGATCATGAAGCGTCGATAAAAATCGCAGTGCGAGTTGTTCGCCGTTGCATGCGGCATAGAAATAGTAATAATAACGCAAAGCCGCAATGCCTTGTAGTTTGTGTAGTCGGGTTTGATTGTGTTACAGTTCTGCTGTGGTCAACGGCAGCCAGGCAGGCAGCAAAAATAAAAAATAAAAAGGAAAAATGCATAAAAGACGAGGAAAATCGTTGGCTTCAACGTTTATTGTGTTTGGTTTGCATGCCAAGCGCACATTTACCACGAACAGAACAAAACTTTTACTTGGCTTTTATCACAATGTGCTTTATTCCAATTTTCCATTTTCCGTTGCTGTCGTTGTTGTTTCAGGGAGCCAACAAAGAAATCCGCGAAGCCATCGCCGATCCATCGCCCGAGGTGCAGGCCAAAGCCTGGGCGGCCGTTCTGCCGCTGGTCATCAAGCTCAAGCGATGCTACGAGCACTCGCTGGAGCTGGACAAAATAGTGCCGAAGCTGTTGGGTCAACTGGTTGGCGGCAAACTGAATCCGACACAGCACCTGGAGACGCAGCAGGCGCTGGTCAAGCAGCTGGCCGAGATACTGGAATTTGTGTTGAAATTCGATGAGTACAAGGTGAGTTGCCCACAAACATATCTCACTCACTCTCTGTGCTTTGTTTTTGTTTGCGCTTGGTTTCTGTTATTACAACCGCTGCCAGATTTGGGCACAATCCAAGTGTAAAGGCGTCGCCCACGAATATATTTGTTGTTGTTTTTATTTTTGCGACGCGTGGGTCAGCGTGGCTGGTTCTCTGTATGTCTTCTTTGAGAGCAGGCCAAGACACACGTTGGCTGCCTTATGTGGGAGCTGGCACAGTCAACAAACCGTCAACAGCCTGCGGCGGTCTTAGCCAATTCGAGTCGAAGTCAAGTCAAGTCATTGCCAACTCATTGCGCGCGTGGTTGCATTTTTAATTGATTGTCCGCCCGTCTGTCTGTCTGTCCGCTTGTGACGAGCGCGTGCTGCGGCTCATTGATGAAAAACTCTGCTGCAGTAAACGTCTGCTACAGTAAACTCTCATTAGAGCAGCCTACACACTCAGTCCCCTGCCCAATTGTCGGCGCTTCACTGAGCACGCAGAGGCGGAACAACAACAGCTCTACTCGCAACTGTAAATAAATAAAGTATGTAGATAATCTTGGTAAATAATTCAAGAGCCAGCAAAGGTAGCTGGCATTTTCAATTGGCTGGAAAACTGGGTTAAACTTGAACCCGTATTACGAGTTGAATGCTCCTGCCTGCTGCATTTAACATTTTGTTTGGCTTGGCCCCAAACAAATCGATTAATTCGCTGGCAAATCAGAGAATGCTCGTTTTCCCATGGCTCGTTTCCGTTTTGTAAAACTTTTATGAATTCGATTGAGATTGAGGCAAGAGTCGCCAGAGAGCTGCGCTGTGCTCGATGTAGCCTGGTTCGTGGTGGTGGTGGAGGAAGTCAACGTCATCGTTCGGCTCTCAGCCACATTTGTGTGTGCTAAACTCGATAATGATGTTGATGATGCCGCGCTGCTGTTTGCACGTTCATTCTATGGCTAAGTGTCAGTTCAAATACACACATATGTACATGCGCCTGCATTATGTATGTGCAGTTGATATATAAGGCCCAAACGTGCCTTACCAACTAGCAGTGGCAGTAACAGTGTAACAGCCACTTCCGTTGCCAGGCAATAGCCCCACTTGGCCTGGCCCCACTTTGTTATTGTTGTCTTTCCCTTTTTTATATATCGTCTGCTCCGCAAAGTATGCTACAGAATTTATTGACTTTTGCCGGCGAAGCAGTGAACTCCGCTCGCCAAATCGCAAGTCGTCGCGAAAGTAAATCTAACTTTTACTGCCGCAAAATTATTAAAACGCTGCCAGCCATTTAAAACGTTAACAGCTTAGCTCTTTCGCTGGATCTTTCTACAATTAGCTTAATTACCAGTAAGTTTTATTTTATATCAGCGCCGCAAACTATGCTACATAATTTATTTGAAGCAGTGCAACTTCGAAGCTAACTTCTAAAGCAGTTTGCTGCGATTATTTAAAACGCAGCTGCTTATCGTCTGCGATTGATCTGATCTTTCCCGACTATTAGCGAAATTCTTGGCACACGCACAGCATTTTCGTTTGGCTTTGCGCAATTCGCATTTATTTGTGTTTTATTGAATAAACCAGAGGCATTTATAGCTGACCCAATTTGTGTGTGTGTTTGTTGTTCACTTGTCAACATATGGCGAGCCAGTGTTGAACAACGGCTGCAATCGCTGCGGATATTTTCGCAAATAGTCGGAATAGTGCTTGGCATATTTGGCCTCGAAGTCACGACGCAGCAACGATTGAGGAGGCGCTTCAAAGTAATCGTTGTTGGGGGCCAGAGAGCGACTGCCGCCAATGCGAACGATTTGCTCCTCCTCGCGCTGGGAATCGGCCACCGCAAGCAGTTCACGTTGCTCCACTTCTTGCTGAGATTGCTGTGGTTGTTGTTGTTGTGTGGGGTAAAAGTAGCCTGGCACATTGTTGTAATTGTGATTGGCGGCACGTGTCGTCGGCGGCACATTGTAGTTGTAGTCGTAGTTGTTGTTGTGGTTGTTGCTGACGTTGTCGTCCATCCACTTGGACTGCCGTCTGTCCGTCTCTCTATTGTTGTAGTAATTAATGGGCAAATAATGGCGATCCTGCTCCCGTTGCTGCTCTAGCTGGAGGCTATTGGCCTCGTCGTTAACAACAATGGGCGCACTCGACCATACGGACTGGCCAGTTGCAGGATATTGCTGGTTGTAGGTCACTGGTGCGTCCGGATAGACAAAGCCTTGTTGTACCTGCCGTTGATTGTGCTCATAAAACTGTCTGTTATACAATTGGGCTGTTGTAAAGCTCAGCGATATCAGCAGCGTTAGCAGCTGAAACTGAAAAGTGAAAAGCATTGTTGTTAGTTACATGACAACTGATTAATCATCCCAGCCAAGCGATTGCATCAATAGTTAAATCAACACTCACCCACTCACAGCTAAAGCTGATGTTCGTCCGTCCTGCTTGAGGCATTGTTACTTACTGTTAGAATGATTTATGCTAATAACGTATTTATATAAAGTATTGAGGTAGTACACGTTCATGCACAGTATACATAGAGCTGGCGAGTTTCAAGCTCTCCCCCAAGGTAAATGATGAGACACTACGCGAGGCAAGGCAAGGCAAGGCGAGACAGGCCAGGCGGGCAGGCGGCAAGCTCTCAGAAGTTTTTCTCACGCACGACTCCGCGCTGTGAGTTGTGGCAGCCCTGACAGTTAAATAGACTATGTGCTGAGTCTGGGCCTGGCTGGCTGACGAATTATAAAAATTAAGTCGGATTGCGGTGTCACGTACTGCAATTAGAGATAAATAAATTAATGCTGGCTGGTGTCAATTACGCCCGCCGCTAAGCAGTGCAGCACAGTTTAATTAATTCAGCAAGCAGTGAACTGCACTACATTGTCAACTGCTTACCTGTCTCATGTTCCATTTTCCACTCTGTTTCGCCTGCAGATGAAAACACCCGCCATACAGAACGACTTCAGTTACTACAGACGCATTGTGAGCCGACAGCGCGTGGACTCCACAGAGAACATGCTGGTCAGCACAGAGCTGGCCAATCGCATGTCCCTCTTCTATGCACACGCCACGCCCATGCTCAAGGTGCTGAGCGAGGCCACCTCCAAGTTTGTCAACGACAATGCGGACGATGTGCAGAACACAACGGAAACCCTGGGCACCATGGCTAAGGTCTGCCTGCGCATGCTGGAGAATCCGTAAGAATCTGATTACTTTAAATGTTGTCCAATTTATCTAATAGCTATCTCTGTTTTTTACAGCAAACTGCTGCAACAGATCGAGCGGGAGGAGACACAAATGCTGGTGCTGCGCGTGATGGTCGGCCTGGTCATACTCTACGATCATGTGCATCCCGTGGGCGCGTTTGCCCGCGGCGCCCATGTGGATGTGAAGGGATGCGTGCGATTGCTGCAGGCGCAGCCGGCGATAAAGGCGGAGCCACTGTTGAATGCCCTGCGCTACACGACGAAGCATCTCAACGAGGAGAACACGCCGAAGAACATACGCAATATGCTGGCTGCATAATGGCTGCATCTTGATGGCCGCCGGCGGGGGCTGTGGGGGATTAAGCCAAATGCAAGAAGCGCCCACACATGCGTGTGTTTTGTTTATCATGTGTACAATTTGTAACGTTAACCTTATTGTTTTTTACACTTTAACGAATAATAATAACGGTTCTCTTTTTAATTTATGTATGTAATTAATAGGCTTCTATACGAGTTACCGACTATACATATATATATATATATATAAATTACGTATGTTTAAATTGTGTATCGTAGATGTGTTGTGCAACAAAAAAAGGAGGCAGCCTCTAGTTTTATATAATTATGCATTTGCATTTGCAGCATTTGTCGTATTAATTTCTTATTTGTAATTTCGCCAATTGTGTATTGTTTAGCGCCTCCTTATGCAGTCAATGCCACATGCAACAAATATCAGCACCAACAACAGCAAAAACAACAAGATCAACAACAACAACTACAACAATATTTAGCTCATAATTTAGCACTATTATTAAGTAATGAACAAATCTAATACAAATTGATAACATCAATAAAAAATGATAAAACAAATTAGCGCAAAGAAAAAAAAAAAGATATATAGAAATGATAGAAATGAATGAATATCCTAAATTTCAATTTCAAACTACTAAAACCAAAAGCAAAAAGATGATAAACAGAGATTATAAATATTAAATACGTTTTTTAAATCAAATTTAGCATATTTTTTTGTACATGACTACATATATAAATCTAAATGAATAACAAATTCTATGATTAATTACAATACATACCAACTAAAATGGCCTGAACAAAACTGATAATGATGACGATGACGATGAAGATGATAATGAGTGAATAAGAACCACACGCAGTAAGAACGCAGATGCATTTATATTTCCACACTGAATGAACATTTGATAAACGTATTTAAACAAAAACAAAAACCTTTAT
Organism: Drosophila ustulata; assembly: GCA_035047365.1. Classification (NCBI taxonomy): domain Eukaryota; kingdom Metazoa; phylum Arthropoda; class Insecta; order Diptera; family Drosophilidae; genus Drosophila; species Drosophila ustulata. Next base: position 8,814,662 of record JAWNPT010000057.1, on the reverse strand, counting down.
ACATCATACATACAACTGTCCGATAAGGACAGAAAGTTGCGCAATAATATTTATTTTTAAGATTTACAAATAGAAATTTATGAAATCGCAAAATTTGTACCAAAAAATCGAAAATCAAAACAAAAACAGCAACAAAATAAAATGAAATCGCAAGAAAACAAAGATTTATATGTAACTGCGATAAGAGCAGCAACAAAAAAAAACAAAACACTAGAGAATGCTGAATCCAGAATAAATTAGTTATCACACAACATCAACCAATATAAACGCCATTTTTTCCTTGATCTGATATCTTTCGGTTGTCATGATGATTGAGCAGATTACCAACACTTCATCAGGTTGTCGCCATATATTAAAAATGCTTTTAATTTGGAGTTTTTAAAATTGCTGCTTTATTTCAATTTGAAGGTGCTGGATAATGCCATATAAACACCTTTGCCATATCGATGGCTGATGCTTAACCGCAACAGGCTTTGGGAGCGTCCTTGTTGTGATCGTGGACTAGTGGCACAGGCTTGTCCACGTTGCGCACAAACCTGCGAGCGTGCGAACCTGGCAGATGTGCAGGCGGTTCATCGTGACTGGGAGCCATTTGACCTGAAAATTATTGGGATAAAAAAAAGAAACTTGCTTCTTCCTTTGGTACTTGCCTGCTGTCATGCTAACGACAACACCAATCAGGAGTACGGCGAATAGGAAAAACTTCATCTTTGAAACTTGACTGGTTGCTGAGCTGCTTCTGATGCCGTCTGCAGTTACAGCACCAACTATTTATACCCGTCGTTGGTCGTAATCTTGATGGGAAAACCACTTGCGACATTAAAAAGTGCAGCTTTCAATTAAGAGCGTCATTTATTTGGCAGCTGCAACGAATAACGCCAATTACTAAATAATAATAATCATAAAAAAAAAAAACAATTGAACACGATTACGAACTGGGTATTTTGTACAATGGAGGAGCTTCTATATAATTTAACCAAATCATGAAAGGTACACGTACTTAAGATTTTAATTGTAATTGTAGATTATTGAATTAAACTAAATATGTTTTTTGTTTTTATCGGATGCAAATAAGCCATCTCGTCGTGGAAGTATGCAGCATCAGCATCATCATCGTGGTCGTCGTCGTCATTGATAAGGGGGGCAAGGCTTTTACATGTTTAATTATATTAACTAAATCGATCAATGTGTTGTGGGAAGAAGCTTCTCATGTGTTGCCATTGTTGTTGCTTTGGCGGGGCTTCAGTATCAATTTGCCAGTGTGCGGCTCCAGATCCAGGGCAAAGTCGGTGAGCACACTGCGTGTGCGTGACGTAATGATTTGCGGCGCCACTACCAGCTTCTGTATGCCCAGTACGAAGAGCACGATCAATGTGACGGTGGCCACCGTAAATATCGGATGTATCCACAGTGATTCCGTTAATGGCACCACTGTTGTTCGCGGATCCTTGAGCCAATACCAAGCGCTTATTGCCGTGCAGACTGACAATGCGGACAGTATAACTGCAATGATAAGACATATATACGTTAATGCGCCAATGGCGGGAGGCGGCTTTATGGTTCTTACGACGCCAGCGGAGCGTGGATGGCCTGTAGGATGAAACCACTTCGGTGAGTCGCCGCTCGAATGCCTTGAGGTCTTCGCAAGCTGATGGTTCCATGGCGCCAATTTCCTCGATGCTCGTGGCTGCCTTGATGTGTTGAAAATTGTCCAGCTTATATGTGTAACTTTTGCCTTTTTTTGATAAGATTTCACATTTGATTTGTTTTTGTTTCCTATTTTGATTAGAGGTGGAGATACATCGTTTCCACTATCGATATATCGATGTTTTAGAACATGTTCGTAAACATCGATGTTTGTATGGAAAATATCGATATTTATGATGAGCTCTGCAATTTCAAAGTTCAGTTTTAATTTAGCAGTTGTAAAAGGGCACGTCATGTTAAACAGCTTGCTTTGCACTTGCTATCTACAATATTGTTTCCTTCCCATTCAATGGTTATTCTTTAATTGATCTGAATTCCGTTAAAAAACCGAGCAAATTATGCTATTAAGTGAGCTTATGTGCTTAACAAATTTTTAGATCAGAATACCGAAAAATACTTTAAGCGAAATACACGTAACGTAAATCTAAACGCCTTCTGGAGAATTGTTTCCTTACCACTCAAGTTTTCTTCTCTAGTTGGGCAGTATTCCGTTCAAAAACACTAAAGGCATTTTTGTGTATACGAATAGAGTTAAAGTAAAGAAGGTTAAGTCGTTTTATACCAAAAATAAGTTTACGTCTTTTTTTTATAAAATTAATTATGATTTTAGATGAGTTCAGCTCCTTAAAAATTTTTAGATCCGAATACCGAAAAATACTCTAAACACTAACGTAACGTAACGAAAATTTCACGCAAAGTGCTACATACATACAACAGCTGATTAACAGCACTTTGGCTTTCAGCGGTTTCCAACACTAAAATGCTTAAAGGCGCTTTTAAACACTGCAGCGAGTCCGCCAGAAAAAATTCTTGTGTTGTGGGCGAAAAAGTTTAGTTATAAATAATGAGCAGCAAGGAATGGAAACGCGTAGTGAAGTTGGAGTACATGAAAATCCGGCAGCAAAAGCGCTACAAACGTGCCGATGAAATCAAAGAGGCCTGGATAAAAAACTGGTAAGTAAATTTCAGGCGACTGCAAATTTCCGCCTCATTGTTTGAGCATTTTGTTCCTTTGTCGCTTTGTTTTTCGCGCATTTCACAGGGATGAGCACAATCACAATGTGCAGGACTTGTACTGCGAGTCGAAGGTGTGGCAGGCCAAGCCCTACGATCCGCCGCACGTCGACTGCGTCAAACGTGCCGAGGTCACCAGCTACAATGGCGCCACAAGTGGTCCACAACGTGTTCCCATCTGTGTGATTAACGCCGTGACTCCGATACCCACGATGTACACTTGGGCGCCCACACAGCAGAACTTCATGGTGGAGGACGAGACGGTGTTGCACAACATTCCGTATATGGGCGATGAGGTGCTGGACAAGGATGGCAAGTTCATTGAGGAGCTGATCAAGAACTATGATGGCAAAGTGCACGGCGATAAAGATCCGTCGTTCATGGACGATGCCATCTTTGTGGAGCTGGTGCATGCGCTGATGCGTTCGCATAGCAAAGAGCTCGAGGAGACAGTAACGTCGGCAACTGTTGTCAAATCCGAGTCACCCACAAGCAAGTCAAAAGAGGACGTGGAGGATGAGAACAAGGAAATGTCTGCCGTTGAAGAGCCTTCAACTGCAGATACTTCTATTGATGCAGCAGCAGCAACAACAGTAGAAGCTGCTATTCCCACGGACAGCAAGAAGGATGCGCCGGATGGCGACACCAAACCCAAAGTGGAGGATGTGAAGGAGAAATTACCCTTTCCGGCGCCCATCATATTTCAAGCGATCAGCGCCAATTTTCCGGATAAAGGCACCGCTCAGGAGCTGAAAGAAAAGTGCGTAACACCTAATGCTAATAAGAAAGTATACTATTTCTATAACTATTTTTTTAAATTGAATTGTATTAATTTTTGAACTGATTAAGCTATTAAGTTTATGGTAATCTTCAAATCTTCTTAGTCGCAATTAAAGTTATTCCTTTCGTAGTTTTGTAGAACTTTAATATTAATTTGTAATTAACATTTTTGTAATAAGTTGTTAATTTACACATTTAAGATATTTGCTAATTGTGTTTCTTTCATTCCTCAGGTACATTGAGCTCACGGAGCATCAGGATCCGGAACGGCCGCAGGAATGCACGCCTAACATAGATGGCACCAAGGCGGAAAGTGTTTCCCGGGAGCGCACAATGCATTCTTTCCACACGCTGTTCTGTCGTCGCTGCTTCAAATACGATTGTTTTCTGCATCGTAAGTGCAACAATCTTTTTGTGGGACACAGTTTCCAGTTTGGGTTTTTTTCCACTTTAATAACTTTATCGTTTTGTTTTTTGCTTTTTCTCTTTATTTGGAAAACAAACACATCAAAAATTATTGCCAAAAACAATTTCTTTTGTTCAAAACAAAAAAAAAAACCTTTTAAAAATGTTGTATTTAAAATAACTGCAATTTAGGTCACCATGTACAGGGTGAGTCGTTGTTGTAGTTGTTGTTATCGATAACCACACGCACACACACTCATGCCGCCAACGCCTAGGCTCAAAAAATAAATGTCGCCATGCCCCCCACATCATCATCAATCTCAATCTCTCTCTATAACTCTCTCTGTAAACTATATAATATTTGTATGTTTGTGGAAATTGGCAACAAAAAAAAAAGAACAAAAAATATGTCTTGATTCAAAATTGTTTCTTGGTGTTTTTTCGCCTCATTTCGTGCGGCTTTTTGCCTTGAACATCCCCATGTTGCATCCACTGTTAAGTAACGTGTCTGCCTCATACTCTAACCCTTCCTTCCCTGCGTGCGTCTCATACTCATGCCAATCAGGTTGCGCCCAGCACGGAAATCTTACTAAATCTATTGTCTTTGCGTTCACAGGCTTGCAAGGACATGCGGGACCCAATCTGCAGAAGCGTCGCTATCCGGAGCTTAAGACCTTTGCCGATCCCTGCAGCAACTCTTGCTACATGCTGATTGTAAGATTAAAATATATTTATTATTTCCTGACTTGTTATAAATTCTTTAATCTGTTGCAGGATGGTATGAAGGAGAAGTTGGCTGCCGACAGCAAAACGCCGCCCATTGATTCGTGCAACGAGGCGAGCTCGGAGGACAGCAATGACAGCAACAGTCAGTTTAGCAACAAGGACTTTAATCACGAGAATGGCAAGGACAACGGCATTGCTGTCAACAGCGCCGAGATCAACTCCATTATGGGTGAGCAGCTTCCAGCAAACAGAAAACTTTAATTGTACTTAAAGTTATATTATATTTCTTGCAGCTGGCATGATGAACATCACCAGCACTCAGTGCGTCTGGACTGGGGCCGATCAGGCGTTGTTCCGCGTATTGCACAAGGTTTATCTGAAGAACTATTGCGCCGTCGCGCACAACATGCTCACCAAGACCTGTCGTCAAGTGTATGAGTTTGCCCAGAAAGAGGCAGCTGAGTTTAGTTTCGAGGACTTGCGCCAGGACTTTACGCCGCCGCGCAAGAAGAAGAAGAAGCAACGTCTGTGGTCGCTGCACTGTCGCAAGATCCAGCTGAAGAAGGACTCGTCCTCGAACCATGTCTACAATTATACGCCCTGCGATCATGCCGGTCCCTGTGACATGAACTGTTCCTGCATCCAGACGCAGAACTTTTGCGAGAAGTTCTGCAACTGCAGCAGCGATTGCCAGAATCGTTTTCCCGGCTGCCGCTGCAAGGCGCAGTGCAACACCAAGCAATGTCCTTGCTATTTGGCTGTGCGCGAGTGTGATCCGGATTTGTGTCAGGCCTGTGGTGCCGATCAATTCAAGCTCACCAAGATCACATGCAAGAATGTGTGCGTGCAGCGCGGATTACGTAAGTGGCTTGAGCTTTGACATAGGTATTTCATAATAATTAATGTATCTATCTTCCACAGACAAGCATCTGCTGATGGCGCCTTCGGACATTGCTGGCTGGGGCATATTCCTGAAGGAGGGCGCCCAGAAGAATGAGTTCATATCGGAGTATTGTGGCGAAATCATATCGCAGGATGAGGCCGATCGTCGCGGCAAGGTGTATGACAAATACATGTGCTCGTTTCTGTTCAATTTGAACAACGATTTCGTTGTGGATGCCACACGCAAGGGCAACAAAATTCGCTTTGCCAACCATTCCATTAATCCCAACTGCTATGCCAAGGTTATGATGGTAACCGGCGATCATCGCATCGGCATCTTTGCCAAGCGCGCCATTCAGCCGGGCGAGGAACTCTTCTTTGACTACAGATACGGACCCACCGAACAATTGAAATTCGTGGGCATCGAGCGTGAAATGGAAATCGTTTAATTTACTTAACTACACTTATCAATTATGCTATGTGGGAATCGTCTATCTTAACTAAATATAAATAGAATCATCAGTTTACACCGACTTTGCTACATTGGCTATAATTGGCTTTGGACGTGATTTAAAGATCAGCTTCTTGGTGCACACAGCACGCACTGTGTACTCTGTGCGTTGGCGACTCTTGTGCTCCAGGGCCACAGTGTCATCCAGCAGGGTGCGCTCGGCTCCTGCTGTGGCATTCAACGTGCTGGCGTCGAGCGTTGCATTTGTCAAATTCAGCAGCTGTTGTCCCTCGTTTGTCTTGGACTTTTCCAGCACCGCAAATGGTTTGTCCAGCTTCTGCTCACGTCCTTGCAGTATGTGATGGCCAATTATGAGTATCTGAAATTGGATTCGTTTTTAATTTATTGTGAATATTTAAGAAAGTTGTGAAACTTACCGGCTGTCCGTATTTATTGTAATAAAGATCACCTATGAACTGATCGTGCATGCTTTGATTGGTACGCACCTCGAGATCGCCCTGAAGCTCAATGATCGCCCACTCGCCAGAGCCAGCGCTGTGACTAGGACATATAAAAAAGTGTTGAGTTTGCATTAAAGCTTCTGGGTGACAACAAATAAATATAATTACTGCATGGAATATTTTGCGAATTTGATTCAATTACATCTCGAAAGTATGAAATTAAATGATTAGTAAAATTAAGCTTCAAGCTTATTTTTATTCAATTAACGAACGCTGAATCACAGGGAAATATTCAAATGTAACGTGCGCGCCTTCGTTTCAGCTGCTTGTTGTTTTTTTTGTTCGCGTGTTACTTGGACTTTAAAACTGATAGATTTTTAGTTGTTCACGCTGTCCCCAACTGTGTGTGTGTTTAAATAGTTTTATGCTTGTGTGTGTACAGTAGAAGTAGGAAAAATTGAACTATATATTGCAGTTGTAATCTCCACTGATTTACCAGGCGAGCAGAAATAAGAAGCAAGTGAATATTTGAGCTTGAGTCACATTGGATTAGCTTGAGTGAAAATTTTGAGCACAGAAGCATTTGAGTTCTATTGTACTACAGTCAATAATTCGCTTTACATTTGTTGGGAAATGATGTTAGTTGCCTCTTAAATCGGAGCAAGGAAATTCGAGGCAGTTAATCCAAAAAATTCGATGCTAATACGTATTAAAACACTTGTCTTTGTGACATACTTTTTATTCGCTCGAGCGGTGGATACAAAATGGATACGATTAACCTCTAAACTTCTTGAACAAGGGATGCACGCTGCCCACGTTCTTGCGGCGATGCTCATAGTAGATGGCATCATCACCACCCGACATGGAGCTGAGGGCGCCAGGACGTCGCATGGTGCCCGAGCCGCCAGGACGATAACCCGGCTCGCCAGGCATCTTCTCGTCCTCGCAATCCAAATCGGAGGCAGACAACACCAGTTGCAGCAACTGGCCCTGCTCCTCCTGCGTGCCATACATAAGCTCCGGGGTGGTATCCATGCCTTTGAGATGTGTGATCACCTTGTAGCTGTATCCCTGGTTGACCAAGAAACGCTGTCGCTTGCGGGAGTAGCTCATCTCCATGGTGTCCTGTGAGACAAGCGTGTAGAAGAAGGCATTGTACTCCTCGGCAATGGCGCCCTTCTTGGCACGCAGAATACGTCCTAGACGCTGGGCCTCCTGACGTCGAGAGCCGCCATGCGAGGAGATCTGAATGAGCACATTTGCCTCGGGCAGATCGAAACTGGTGTCCGCCACTTTGGACACAAAGATTGTGTTGACCTGGAATATACAAAGAATCAGTTGATTGAAACATTTGAATCTAGCAACCATTAAATTACCTTGGAGTTGAACTTGAAATTCTGCAGAATTTGAATACGTTCAGTCTGGGATGTGGGACCATAGATGAAGGGTTTGTTCATCTTGATGGCATAGTGCTTGAGGGCAAACACATTGTCCGAGAACACAATGGTCTTGTCGCCACGCTGCTCATGGTATTTGATCAGAAACTGACAGCTGCGAAACTTGGAGGGATTCATCACATAGAGCAGCATTTTCTTGGATGTCTTGGTGGTCAGATACTCGCGATAGAACTCCGGCGACATGGGACACCACACCTCGGCACACTGCACACGCGCAATAAAGCCCTTTTTCTGCAGCTCCAACCAATTGGCCTCGTACAGCTTGGGACCAATTAGGAAATTGAGATCCGCGATTTTGTCATCCTCACGCAACAGTGTGGCGGTCAAGCCCAGCTTGCAATGCGACTGCACAATGGTCAGCACGCGACGGAACATCTTGGCGGGAATTGTGTGCACCTCATCGAGCACCATGATGCCCCACTCCTGCTCCTGCAGCCAACGCATCGTTTGCTCCGCCTCCCACGAACGTTTCTGCGTGTGCGTTATCATCGAATATGTGGTGACGAGTATGCCACAGCCCATGGGCTTGTCCTTGGCCTCGGAGGTGAAACGACAAATCATGCTGTCGTCGGCTGTGGACCACATCTTGAACTGTTGCTTCCACTGCTCCACGGAGACGCCGCTGTTGCACAGCACAAGCGCACGCTTTCGCACCGTGCAACAGGCGGTGACGCCCACCAGCGATTTGCCAGCACCGCAGGGCAGCACAATGACGCCGGAGCGGGCGCGACCATTGCCGAACATCTTGCGCAAACTCTTCTCCTGATACGGACGCAGCACAGCGGCGGGCTTGAGGTCTATGTTTATGTCGGGATTGTTGGTGTCGTTGCGGAAATCATATTCGGCCAGCAGCGGATGTTCGATTTCAATGCAACGCTTCTGTATCACCTCGATCTTCTCCTGGGCCACCTCAAACGAGACTGTCTTCAGGTTCGCCTCGTCCTCATCCTCCTCCTCCTTGTCGATCTTCTCGTAGAAGTCCGTAATGTCCTCGGGAATGGCAACTGCGCCAGCGGCGCCGTCTGTCGCTGCTGCAGCTGCAGCACTGGAAGTGCTGGCTGCCGCATCCTCTGGCTTGTCGCTACCAGGCGGCAATTTGGTGCCAAACTGTGTGATGGCCTTGCCATCGAGTGTGCCCTGAATGAAATCGTCGCCTTCGCCCTCGCTGCGTATTAAACGACACTTCTGTATGACCGGATCTTTGAGTAGCTTTTGCAACACCTCCGGATGTGGCGACTCAATGAAGTATTTGTTGTGCTTCAGCACCAACTTCACCTTGCCGTACGACAGCGTACACAGGCGTATAAACTCCAAGATGCCATTGGGAATGCTCGTTTTGCTGAGACGCTTTAGATACTCGACAATGTCGTGCGTTTGGAGGCCAACAGATACCGCCGCATACAGACTGTATGCGGTCAACTTGTACTCGTGTATGTGCTCGGGTCGACACACCGGCTCCGAGATGGCAATGAGGAAGTCATGCGCATGCTTGTAGACCGGCGAAAATGACTCGAGAAACACATGTCCATTGGGCGCCACCCACAGGGGACGATTGACATGATCGGGACGCAGCTGCATTTCGGCGCGATAATCCTTGGCGCCATACTCGTCGGTCTTGACGTTCTCGTCGTTAGTCTCTGCATTCTTTGACGCTGCGCCCGGCACACCGTCCGATTCGGTGGCGTTGTCCATGCTGTTGTCATTCTCCTCCACCAGTTGCGTGTACGCATCGTCTTCGGCGCGTCGCTTTTTGGCTGTTGAAAGTGGCGCCTTCAATGTTTTAGCAGGCGCTACACGAAGTCTGGCTTTTGACTAATGCTTACCAAATTTATCGCTGCCGCTGCGATCCTTTTTCGACTTCTTTGGCGGACCCATTTTGTTGCACGTCCGCTTCGGTGAAACTTTGTTTCAGCTATGTGAAAACAGCTGATTGCACAGTGTTGTGAAATACGAATCACAAACATAAGAAAAATGGCGCGAATTATGACGACAATTGACAGTCTTGCACAAGCTTTGACTCGTTTTTACAAACTATTTACTAGTTAACTAAAATAAATGCAGTGCTACTTACGTTTTGACAATGATGGGCATGCTTTCGATTATAGAAATTTGATTGTAATATCAATTGTTTTAACTTTGCAGACAGTTTATCACGTATTGAAAGGAGGAACGTATTCTACCCAATCTGGAGCAACTGCTGTCGGGACTAAGCGTTGCCAGATCAACAGCGCAACAGCTGATGGTGCCATGTTAATAACAGAGGCTGTGCAAGTTTCTGTTAAATTCAAATTTTAACCAGAATCACCGTTTGATTTGAACATTTGTTGTTGCGGAATGTTCGCAGAATGGATATTCATTTGATTTTGTTTTAATTTCAGTAATAACTCAAATCTCCACTGCCTTGTTGTAGCACTCACCTTTATTTCTGAAATATAACAATAACTTCACTATTCGTCCTTGAAAAATGGCCGCAACCAAGAAGAAGAAGAAAGAATCATCTAAAAAGAAATCCAAACAAGAAAAGTTCACTGTTGGGGATTTCTTGAAAAAGAATCTAGGAAGAATATGTCTCATCATTGCCATATTCGATCTGGCGCATGCGCTTTTCTTCGTACTTCAAGCGACCATTTCTTTGGTCACGAGCGTAAGTGTTTTTATTACTTAAATAATTACAAGTGATTATATTATTAAGTAAACAGTTTAACTTGTACACATCATTGGCGCTCTTGGGAACTATATTTTGGGTGCTGATCGTCATACTGCTGATTGTGGGACTGAGTAAGGTTCGTAGAGAATTTTATTATCTCTCTAAATAATAAATTTAGCTAAAATACTTTCGTCATCTAGCGACGGCCTGTTTTGGTTAAAGCTTGGCTTAATTTCTCCTTAGCGGGTTTCATTACGGATATATCTTTTTTGGTTTGGGGAATTGTTTCTTCAGTGTCTATAGACTGGGATCACTTAAGGGAGTTTTCCATTATTTTTATTGGAATATGTACGTAAGCTCGAACTTTTGATTTCTCCTTACTTATAACAACAATATTATTTCAGTTATCGAGAGTTTGTGCATATACCTTGTTTATAGATACTATTTGGTTATGGATCCCTGTCGGATAGTTTATGAGCCGGAAAAAGGATCAAAGAAGCGTAAGATGAAATACCTGGATTCAAAGGAATGCAGAGGTAGTAAGCATAAGTTCTAAAAGTATGACATTTCTAACGATCCATATGAATATAGAGAGCCAGAGGTCAGCCAGAAAGAGCAGCAAGAAGTCGGAGAAGAAGAAAAAGAAACCAGAGAAGAAGAAAAAATAAATAGTTAACTAATTTTAATGGCCAGAGTTGTTTATATATTGCGAATTTCAGTTTGTGCTAGTAGGCATGTCCACCTACTTTGAATATATTTTTTAAATATAGTCCAAAAATTATATCACATAAAATCATATTAAAATGGATGATTTGGTAAAAAAAAACGGTGTTCCTCTTCAGTAGCACGTTTTTTCTCCGATTTGTAGGCAACTACTAAAAATTTGTTATTTGATTGCCATCACCGATTTGGTTCAATCATTATACTTTCTGGCTAAGTCGTTTATTTTGCTGGCATTCGAGGTTGGTATGATTATTTATATTAGTGCAATTCATTCATTGACTTATCATGCAGGTAAATTTATACTCATTGATTGCTTTGCTGGGCTCGATAATTTGGATATGTATGGTTGTACTACTTGTAGTGGGTCTGTGGAAGGTTTGAATTGAAAATACAGATATGTATATAAAATGGGTTAAACTACAAATTTGTCTCATTGCTATGTTATATACAGTTGCCTTCATTTTATTATTGGTTGGCTGTGCTTCTCAATTGTTGGAGTTATTCTGGACGTACTTTTCTTTATATGGACAATTTCCATTTCAGACTATATCGCGTGGAGTCATATAATAGAGTTTACACTTCTCTATATTGGGATTGGTGAATTTTTAAAGCAATATTCCTAATTTAATTTAATCACCTGAATTTCTAGTGACTGAATGTCTTTGTGTTTTTCTGGTTTATAAATATTGTTTAAGAATGAAATCTGCTTATGCAATTGATGAACCCGAGGATGGCAATAGCCGTGGATCAAAGCAATCGAGTGAACTGAAAGCCATTGATCAGCCACGAAGAAGTGGATCAATGTCAACTAAAACAAGGTATATTGAAAGCTCGCGCTCAATTAAAACAAAGTCAATTGCGAAGCCCGAGCAGGGCCAAAAGTAAGCTCCTAATCCTCAACAAGCATTTAATTCAAATAATTTAATTTTTCAGTCGCAAAAAAGGCCAAGTGAAAACATCTGATAAATCGGGGCGAGCTTCCGAATCACAAAAACCAAAAGAAAATGATTTAAATGGGTCCAAGGAAAAGGACAAGGACAAAAAGCGCAAAAGCAACCGAAAATCGGATAATGAAATCAAGAAAGAAAGAAATCCAAAAAAATAGTGGCCATTATTTAGATTATATTTTACGTTTATCTGCCAAATTTTCTACGAAAATATGTTTAAATAAAAAGACACATAATTCCCATTGGCATTTGGAGGCCATTTCAATTTACGGACTAATGCCAATGCCAAAAATCAATCCACAGTACAAACAATAATAATAATTGAGTCAGATAGTTTTTTCTCTGTTTTTTTCTGTCCACTTGAACTGCGACTTGGGAGAGTCACGTTGTCAATGGGGCAAAATCTAATCTCCAAGCGACGATGAGGCGGCAGCTGACAAAACAAATGCCGTAAATGAAAGATGGCCAAAGGACTTGTCAGAGAACTTGTCGCAAGTCTGCGCAGCCTATGGACAGTGGGAATAGAGTTTGCCACATATGTTATTGTGGCATAAATATTTCATTTGCCATGGTTGCAAGAGTTTTGGCTCACTGTGCAGACGCTTGGCAATCAAACGGCATTGATTAACAAGCAGCATGAGCATTGACCATAACCAACAACCTCTCCAACCTCTCCCTACACCTTCCATCCTATTGAAACTACGTGCTTATCATCATTATAGCTTTGATTTAGTGACCAAGTTTACGCTTCGCTTCAACAATTGCTGAAATGTTTGCTGGACGGGGGGTCGAAGCCGAGAACGAGAACAAGGAGGAACATGGACAACATTTCGGATGGATATTTGGTGATTTGCAGCTATGCGATTGCATTACTGGATCTCGTCTCAGCGGTGCTCTTTGCCAGTGTCTCGGGCATGCTCTATGCTCAGCACGTAAGTACTTCGATTAGAGCTTGTGCTAAGTAAACTTAAGTTAACTACTGTGCAGCATCACTGGACATCGCTGGCAGCGTTGATCTTCTCGCTGATGTGGATGCTCATCATCTTGATACTGCTGGTGGGCATCTTTAAACGCAATCTAACCTATGTACGATACTGGCTGGTCTTCACCTGTCTCGGCATCATGCTGGACGCTGTGCTGCTGCTCTATGGCCTAACACTGGCCATATCCATCAATTGGGAGGGCCTTAAGATTACAGTGCTGCCGTTTGTGGGATTGGGTGAGATACCCTTTATATATTTGTAAATTTTTAAATATTCTGCAACTCCCTGCCTAGCTGTGGAAATGACGTTTGTGTATATAATTTACTTATTTTACTTGGACATGATTAATCAAAAGCAATGGATACCTGTGGCCCGGCACAAAGGGGGCTGCAGTCAGCGGGAAATTAAAGCCGACTCCAGCAATGACAGCACCAGACGCAAGGAGCGCAAGCGGCTCAAGAAGTTGTACAAGCGGGATGAGAAAGCTGCTCTGAAGGAGCTGACACGCAAACTGCGTCGAGGCCAAGTCTAGATCCAAACATGTCACATATGTAGATGAAAAGCAGGCCTGGCTTCAACGATAAAAGTAAAGTGTAAGGTGTCTAGGAAATAAAAAAGTCATGTTGCTGCGGGAAGAATCGCTGCTTTACTGCGCATATGGAATTGCCGTCTTTGATCTGTTGTGCGCTGTGCTCTTCGCAGTGCTCAGTCTGGGATTAATCTATAGCCATGTAAGCTATAAAAATTGCTATAAATAGCTGATCTCTTGAAGTTCTCCAACAGTTGAGCTGGCTAACAATATTCTGTGCCTGCTTTGGCGTTTTTTGGCTTTCACTTATACTGCTGCTCATCTCTGGCATCTACAGGGTAAGCTGCATAATGTATTCTAAAATTAACTGTAATGAAAAGTGACTGCTTAGCGTGATTCGAATATGGTGCGATATTGGTTAATGTTCTCGTGCTTTGGCATTTTGGTTGAATTGATGCTGATTGTGTATGCCTTTGCGAGGCAATCAACTTTCCAGTCTGGCGTCATTCGCAATAGTTTCATACTGTGCCTTGGACTATGTGAGCTGGCGTTTAACTGTTGTAACACATTTTACTGATGCCTCTCTTTGCTCCAGTGGTCGAAGCTATTTTCGCGTTCATTATCTATCAGTTCTATTTGGCGGTGTCCAACTGCAATGCCCGGAATGAGACAATGAGACGCTCAACGCCTGATTGTTCCTGCTCGCCGTCGCACTCGAAGACTAAACATCAGGAGCAGCAACCTGATGAACACAAACATTATCAAAGGCTTAGCCGCAAGACCTCCAAATCCTCCAGATCCTACAGATGCAACATTTTGCAGAACAAAGCCGCCACAAGTCCTTACACTTGCGGTCCCAAGTCCACTCCCACTTGACTTTTGCACCATGAATTGTTAATTGTTGAGTTATATATTTTATATATGTATGTTGTTGAAGTGCATAATTCTTCTGGTTATCACCTTTGAATGTCTTGTGGTTGTCTAGCCATTGAAATGAGCTTTAATATCATGGTATTTCACAGGCAAAAACAAAATCCTTTTAAAATAATTTGCACAGCAGCGAAAAGTTGCGAAAGAAATATGTGTAGTATATGGAATAAAACGGAAACGGAAACAGCAACTCGCAGCTAAAAACTGAAAACTGGCAGCTCGCGAGTTTCGAGCCTCGACGCTGACTTGGCAGGCAGCGTGTCTCTTGTCTATTTATGCAAAAAATGTGTGTGCATATTTGCATATACTTAAATGCGCATGTGTGTTTTTGTATATGTATACAGTATGCATATACTTATAATGCCGCACTGATGAAATACGTGCGGCGACTAAGCACACACACGCACACACATACACACAGCCACAGAACACTCACATCGAGTGAGTCCTCCGATGTCAAATATAATTTACTTTTTTAGCGCTCATTTTCCACGCAGACAGCTCGTCCTGTTCTCGTTCCTGCTCCTGCCGCCTCACATCGCCCCCACGCGAGCTATAAAATCTTTTCCAACAGTTGCAACTTTAAGTTTTAGCTGTCAAAACACTAAACAAAAAAGGAGGAAATAGATAAATGTAAAATATAAAGAATTTGCATGTAAAACATAATGGTGAGTGCGTTGAATGGTTTTGGCCTGGCCATTGGCACAATGGACATCATGGGCGCTGTCTTCTTTGAGCTGATGATCATTTGCATGCTGTGGCGTCGCAAGCGCTCTACCAACAGAAAAGAAAACAGCAAACAGCCAAAGGCGACAAGTGAGAGAAAATTGGAGAAAGGACAGTTCCCACAATTATCAGCAATAATCAATTAATTACAGCTTTAAATGGCATCGAAGTTGGCAGTCGAATGCTCTGGATTTATTTGGTTCTGTTGAATATCTGGATTTTGGCTTCAGTTCTTTTGATTTTTGGCATCTTGTTGGCGAGTAGACTTTCGATTTCATTCATCTGCCACTTGAATCGAGTATTGACTTTTGCAGAAGCAGCCACATCTCTTGATCTTCTGGCTCATCTGGTGCCTGGGTGGATTGATATTGGATGCGGTCTATATGCTCTGGTGGCTATGGGAATTAGTCGCTGGCGATGCCATTGAGGCTTTGACAAACATTCTAATATCAATTCTGACAATGGGCAAGTACTAACATACCAAAAATATCATTTCATGATAATTATTTTATTCTTTTAGCAATTGAATTTGGCTTTATTTATGCTGTCTACAATATTTATATGAACTTGTCGAGTTCGGTTGGCGAAGAATCAAATTACATCCATCCTTTGTAACGCTTTTCATATTTTCTGTTTTAACTAGTTTTCTCAAATAAACCCATTGAAAGCATTAGATTTCTCTTCACTGTGGTTTCGTTGATGTAAGAGGAAATCGGATTTTCACTGGTGCCAATATGTAGTATGTAAATGTATTGATAATACATTTATCGTATGCCTATGCCATGAGAACACAATTAATAAACTTCGAAATTATAAGTCGTGATGAACTGACTGTCATTAAAGTGACTACCAAAGTGGCTACAATGATCTTTAGGCTTAAGTAAATATTTAATAACAATAATAATAAATTTTAGTTATTTTGAAATTCTTTCTCAAAAATTCATTAAATTTGTAAAAAAAATTAAACTAATTTAATATGGTAGTTTCTTTAATCAAACAAATAAAAAAATTGAGAATTAAGATTATCGATGTTATTTGACACAGCCAGATCATTTCCAATTTCAATTTCAATTTTATGCTTTTATCTTGCTATGAAGTGAACTTCAACATTTGCAAGTGTAGCGAATTAAATCGTTCTCGGGTGCTATGTGAATATGTCAAGTTTAGTAAGGCAAAGTGGTATAAATAGACAGGACTCGTCAATCCCAGTTATCAAAATCAGTTCAGAATGTTGTGGATTCAGATTGCTCTCGCTTTCGTGGTTCTCCTCGCTGTTGCAGACGATAGACGCACTTTCAAACGCACCACTAGATTTAGACCGGGAGGAGGTTAAGGAAACCTTGCCAATTACATATGTACGAAGATCAATACATTCAATTGTTAATGAGAAATGACTATTTATTTACACTATTTTACCAGCTTTACACAATTGTGTTGCTTACACTGAACAGACGGCGTGATGTTTGGCCATATTCTCCATATTATTATTAAAGTGAATGCTTTTGATACGAGATTCCCTGTCATCACACTCGCTATTTTCTATGATCTGATCATCATTTACAAGTGGTTGGGGTCGCTATCGCTCTAACACAATTATCAACAATAATCAATTAATTACAGCTCTGAACGTCATTGGAGTTGCCAGTCGAAGAGGTCTTTTATTTGCAATAAATCTATTAAATATCTAGTCAGGTCTTTTATCTTTGGTATTTTGTTGGCGAGAAGACTTTAGATTTTATTCATCTCCTTCACAGAGAGAAGGTTTGGTTCTTACACAAAAATTTTTAAAACAAGAATTCATTCTTACAAACATTCATGAAACTAGATTTCATTTTTAATTTTGTTTTAAGATTAAAGCATCAATATTGAAATGTTATTTCAAGAAGTTTGTTAGTTCAAAAATTCTCAAATTTAACAATTTTATTCTTAATTGTCTTCTTCTGCGAACAGTCCTATTTAATGTACTTATAGTCTGGCGATGTCGCTGTTGGAGCAGTTGGTAGTGTTTTCGCGATTCATGTGGTTGGTTTGTCAGGGGTCATGGGTTCAAACTCTACTCGATTTGGAACTAAAACTGTTTCTTTGAAATTAATAATTAATCAAAAAAATAATTTTTTTTTTGTTTTTTTTTTATATGCAATATAAATATCTTGATTAAAGGATTTCCTGGCTGTAATTTTGACATTTTTATACCCTTTACCCTCAGGGTAGAACAGAAAATATATGTAACAGGCAGAATGCCTCCCTCTCTGCGACCCCATAAAGTATATATATTCTTGATCAGTGTCAACATGAATGTATCAAAGTAATAACGCCTCAGAGATTATAAGAGCTAAAGCAACCAAATAGATATTGTATGATTTAGATTTTGGCTACCCCCCTTTCGTTCTGAACTGATTAATGGGCGTAATTTATGTATAGACTTAATTTGGGGTTTGTTCGGATGAAAAACATAGAAGTCATTCAAGAAACATTTTCATACGGCATTGATCAGAAGCAGCTGCCCGCGATTAGTTAGATATTTCTTGACAGTTAAATATATTCTGGATTTTTTTTAAGCAAATGTATTTCTAATTCTTTTGGTAAATTCTAAATTATTATATATTAAATAAGTGTATTTTCTCGAAATGGTTAGCGGATATCTATTAGTCATGCACTCTCTACTGTTTTACCCGTGAATTAAGAATATATTCTTTAATTCAGAATGTTTCTCATCTTCTAAAAATCAAAAAACATTCTTATTTCAAGAATGTCCAATGTAGAATTATTGTAGAATTTACTTGTTGATTTAAGAATTTTGGGTGCAATATCATAAGCATGATTCAAGAATTTATTCTTGATCTTGTCACGTTTTTCGTTCTCTGTATGTGACAACTGTTGTTTCGCTCTCTCTTGTTGCCTTAGATTAAAAGTGCAAAAAACGTACCAAAACTCATTAACAATTAAATGTTTTTATTTGCATTTGCTTCTGATACATATTTAATTAGCATTCTCGAGGAAGAAATGTGTACCAAGGATATGTGTTGGTGTGTGATTTTTTTTGGGGACTGCCAGTGACTGCAATAGTGCAGAGAGCCGCGCAAGTCAGAGCAATTTGAATCCACAACATTCTGAGCTGATTTTGTTAACTAGAGGAGTCTAGCTCGTTTTATACTACTTGGCCTTAGTGAGCTTGCCATATTCAAATGAAACCCGAGAACAATTGAATTTTCTACACTTATGTATATGTACTGTATCAATACGGAGAAAAATCAATAATCCGTTTCAATTTTAACCGTCACAAATTATTAAAAAAAAATAATTCCGAAAAATTACATATTATTTTTAAAGCAACCGTTACACATCCAAATCGAATAGAATTCGCACCCTGGTCCTCCGACATAAAGGATAAATTGCGACACCTCTACAAACTGAACTAACAGATGAACTAACAGATATTATCTGATTATTAATTTGACTAAACTTCTGGGTTCAAAGGGACAAAAATCCCCCAAGGTTGACGTATTTTAAACCGACTTTTAAGAAGAAGGCTCAAATGGCATCATCCAGCCGGTTTTGCGAAGTTGTAAGTTGTTTTGTAAGTTGTTTTAAATAAAATAGTTTTGAAATAAATAAATAAAAATAATTTTGTAGCTCTAACATAAAAAAAACAAAAAAATTAGGGCCCACATAAAAATTGTATTTTTTTTTGCTATAGATATAAATAAATTAACAACATGCTTATATCCATATAAAATTATTAAAAACAAATTTAATGTATGTTTTTGGACGCGGAGGTAGTGAAAATAGCTTTCAGATAGAAGTCCTTCGGCCTTCCGGCCTGTGGAAAGTGAATATGGAAACCAGAAGTATGTATATGTGATTAAGTACATATGAGTATTGAGATTCAAAGTCAAGAGATCATTTGTTCAAACACATAAGAAAGGAGAATTCAGATTGTTAATGTTATTGGTCACAGTGCCCAGAAATTTTCTGATTCCAATTATTTTTAATAATTTGTGTCTGTTTAAAACGGAACTGATTATAGTTTTTTCTCCGTATTAACTAATAGAATTAACTGTACCATTTGTAAGTTTAGCGAATTCCATTTTTCTCGGGTGTTACGTGATTATGACAAGTTTACTGAGGCCAATTGATATAAATTGCCCAGGACTCGTCTATCAACAAAATCCGTTAAAATGTTGTGGACTAAGATTGTTTTTGCTTCTCTGCTTCTGTGCGCCGTTGCAGTAACAGATAAAACTGGAGTTACACGTAGACACAGCTTCCCCTAAACAATATAAGGTGGCGATCTCACGCAAATAAAATAAATTCAATTGTTAATAATGTTTGCTAATTCATTTATACAATTTTAATAGTTAAACATAATTGTGTTGCTTACACTAAACAGGCTGCGAGACCACAATGTTTGGCCATATTAACCATTTTATTATTAAACAATTAAAAACTTTCGTGTTGAGTGATTTTGATATGACAACTTCTTCGAGCTGACGATCATTTGCGTGCTATGACGTTGCAAAAGCTCTACCAACAACATAAAAAACAGAACACTGCCAAAGCCGACAAGTTAGAGAATTTGAGAAAGGACAATTCCCACAATTATCAGCAATAATCAACTAATTACAGCTTTATGTCAGTTAAAATTTTAAATAATTATTTGCTTTTCTCCGCTTTGACAATAGAGTGAACTTCAACATTTGTAAGTGTATCGAATTGAATAGCTCTCGGGTGTTATGTGAATATGGCAAGTTTACTAAGGCAAAGTGGTATAAATAGACCTGGACTTGTCTATCCAAGTTAACAAAATCCGTTAACAATGTTGTGGACTCAGATTGTTTTTGCTTCTCTGCTTCTGTGCGCTGTTGCAGTCCATGGCAGAGAGCCCACAACAGATATAAATCACATTACACGTAGACCTAGGCCCTGATAATAGTAAACAACAGCGTTACCTATGCAATATTAGGTGGCGATCTCACAATATGAACCAAGAGCAAAGTAAATAAAATACATTCAATTGTTAATAAGGTTTATTCTATTTTACCAGTTGAACATAATTGTGTTGCTTATACAAATCAGTCTGCGAGACCACGAGTATTTACTTTTGCAGAAGTAGCCACATCTTTTGATCTTCTGGCTCATCTGGTGCCTGGACAGATTGATATTAATTGCGGTCTTTATGGTTTGGGGGCTATGGAAATTAGTCGCTGGCGATGCCATTGAGGCTTTAACAAAAATTGTAATAATACTGACAATGGGCATGTACTGACATTCCAAAAAGATCTATTCGTGCTATCCACGACTTTATTCTTTCAGCAATTGAATTCGGCTTTATTTATGCTGTCTATAATATTTTTATGAACTTGCCCAGTTCAGCTGGGAGAAAATCAAAAAGGATGGCCTTTGTTAACCTTTTCATATTTTTTCTATTTGAAATAGTGGTTTTCATAGATAAATCTTTGAAAACATTAGTTGCATTTTCGCTGTGGTTTCGTTGATGTTAGAGGAGATCGGTTTTGCACTGGTGGCTGTAGCGATTTATAGAATCTGTAAATTATCAAAATTATGCCAACCTTTGCCATCACCTGACCCATAAGTGGACCATACGCTTCTTCAATCTCGAGCAAGAACTCTGATTTATCCGGGAACCTATCAGTGAAGAAATACTCATAGATATTGGTAAATAATTTGCCGATAGATGTCCAATCAATGAGGCTATAGGACACCAATAGCCAGACTCTGACATACAATCTGTAACGCTATGTAGATGACATTAGACTTGATAATGTGCGATTATATATTTATGAGTACATACAGTAATAACACCATAAGCCAAAAAGCCGAAGCAAACCAATTTGGCCATATAAGCGAAGAAAACCACGACATCAAACTGTTATATGGAATTTCTTACACAGTGTAGACTGACTTTTCATGGATGCTTACCTCCATAATTTTTACAATTTCTACAATATTCAGTATGTGGAAAAAAGCATGCCAGCCTTCGTATGCTAGTGCCATTCGTGCAACAAAATTAATAAGCTCGCTCATTGTGCCTCTTATGTATATTATTATAAACTTAATTTCTAAATGTGTTTTTTTTTGGGTTAACTGACTGTGACTGAAGTGATAAACCTACTTTGCTATTTAAGGTTACTTGTTTTAGTAAACACTCTGAACTTACTCTATGAAATGAAACACATATTTGAAGGCGACTTAACTGTGGCCTTCTTCTCTTCCTTTAAGCTTTATTTATCTATCCACTCGTAATTAAAGATTGAATACCCAAAAGCTTTGCATAATTATTTACTGTATATGGAAAGGAGGAAGAGAAGAGTAGGAATCAGTTAGTTGCAACGCTTATCGACATTTTTTTTTAAACACATTTTAAATCAAATATACATAACATATATAATATTATAACAAGGAAGAAAGCTACTGTCGAGTGTGCTCGACACTAAAATATCCGCTACCCAGTTTTGAAGGGCACGAAATTTTTAAATATTTGTGAAATTTGCTATTTAATTAGTGGGTAAAAGATCACAGCTACAGCTATACGACAACAGCTCTAAAGTCTTTTTTTTAAGGCGGTAGTGGACGTGGCTAAACTCTATAACAAAGTTGGTCTGTGTGCAAGCATAACTAAAAAAATGCGTAGTTCTAGCTCTTATAGTCTCTGAGAATTAGGTGTTCATACAATCAGACAGACAAAAGGAGATGGGTATATCGTCTCGGCTGTTGACACTGATCCAGAATACGTTATGGGGTCTGCCTGTTAAACACATTGTCTATTGGCACCTAGTTATAATACCCTTCTACCCTTTGGTTAGCGGGTATAACTATATTAGACGTTAATTTGGGTAAAGACTTTTAAAATAAGATGCATTTTATTAGCAAGACTAAAATAAGTAGTTCTCGAATTCTAAAAAATTCTCCTATTTTAATGCTCTTTTGAAATTTGTAGCGAATAAACCAACTTAATATTAAGTTTCTTTAATCAACCAAACAAAAATGGGAGAATTCAGAATAATAATGTTATTGGTCACAGCGCCTAAATTTGTCAGTTTCCAATTATGTGTCCGTAAAAATGTTTTTTAATCCGTATTAGTAAAAGAATGAACTGTAACATTTGGAAGTGTATCGAATTCAATTATGCACGGTGTTATGTGAATATGGCAAGTTAGCTAAGGCAAAGTGGTATAAATAGACCTGGACTCGTCTAGCCAAGTTAACAAAATTCGATAATAATGTTGTGGATTCAGACTATCTTTGCTTCTCTGCTTCTGATCGCTATTGCAGTCGATGGGGGATTAAATAAAACACCTTTAAGCGCACAAGCGTCACCTAATCAAAATTAGGTGGCAATGTGTACCAATGTGTACAATGTGTACCAAGGGCAACGTAAATAAAAGTAAATAATTGAATCTTAAATAAAGTTTGATATTTCATTTACACTATTCGATCAGCTTTACATGACTGTGTTGCTTACACTAAATAGGGTGCGAGTCCACGATGTTTGGCCATATTCTCCAAATTATTATTCTACAACTAAAAATGTTCTTGTTGAGTGCTTTTGATTCGAGATCAGATGCCAGAAAAACGGGCAATGAAACAACATTTACCACAACTATTAGCAATTATAAATTAATTACAGCCGTGAATGGCCCATAAGTTGACAGTCGAATTCTATGTGTTTATTTGGCATAACTGAACATTTGGATGGTAGATTCAGGATGTGGCCTTATTCGGTCATGACTATGAAAATTTTTTGCTAGCAATGCCATTGAGGCGTTTCAAACTAAGATCAATTCTGACAATGGGCAAGTAATGACAGACCAAAAAGATCTTGAAAAATCAGGGGAGTTTTTATAATGTATTAAACAAAAACAAACGAAAACGCATTGCAGAAATGTTGTTATTGATGAAACGAAAAAGGTGACCGCTGAGTCAAGAGAAAGAGTAAAGTTTTACTGCGTTCTCGCTTTTTTTTTAGCAATTTGCTTTGTTTGTGAAGTCTTCAATACTTATATAAACTTGTCCAGTTCAGTTGGCGAAGAATCAAATTGCATTCATCCTTTGTTACTATCGTTCTAATATTTGAAGTTCTCTTCAAATGTAGCCATATTCTCTATCCATTTATCAAAGCTGCTCTGCAACGTTGAATAATTATTATTATTTATTAATAATAATAATCAAAAGAAGTTATTTTTGTATTGTTTCTAATAAATTCAATTAAACTTTAAACAATAACAGTAGCGTTTGAAGATTGCAGCTCAAAGCTGACAAATAAAAATAATAAAAATATAATTCCCATGGTATTTATTTCTATACAAACGTAATAAAAATTTTTTTGATCCTAGTCATCATTGTAAATTATATATGAATTTGTATATTTTTGATATTTTGGTCAAAGATTGATAAGAAGTCGCTATACAGAAATATATGGCATAACAAGAGGATTAAATAACCACACATAATAAATTTGTTATTTTAATTACTTTAGATACATTTACATTCGTTTACATTCAAATATCATTATATTTAAAGTCAATTGTATATACTTACAAAAAGATTAAACACATTGTCTATTTACTCTTCAGATGGGAGTCCTTCGGCCTGCAGCCTTTGGATATTAAATATAGAGTCGATTGACTCAAGCCATCATATTATGAATTTGTTCAACTCAAAACTACTTCAAATAGTTTTCTTCTATTTAGAAAAATATATGCAACATTCTCCAAATTGAATGCTCTATTGAAATTTTTATCGACTAAATTAATTTAATATTATATATCTGTCTTCCGATAGGAGCCCATCGGCCTTCCGCCCTATGAAAAGTGTATAAGAAAATCTGGTGGATGTGTGAGAAAGAATACAACATAATAATTTCTTTAATAAAATACAGAAAACAGATTATCGATGTTATTGGTCACGGCGCCGGAACTTTTTGGATCCCAATAATTTTTTTTTAAATTTGTGTCGGTTGAAATTTAAACGGTCTATTTTTTTTCTTTATTTAAAATATAATCAACTGTAAAAATTGTAGGTGTATCCAATTCAATTGATCACGGGTGTTATGTAAGTATGGAAAGTTTACTAAGGCAAAGTGGTATAAATAGTCGTGGACTCGTCTATCCTAACATCGTTAACAATCATTAACATCAGTTCAACATGTTGTGGATTCAGTTTCTTTTCGTTTTCGTGCTTCTATGCACAGTTGCATTAGCTGACAAACAAGGAACAGTTAGTGGACCTGCAACTACATCGAAGCCCATGGGCGTGAAGGCAAAAGCTAAAACAAATCCATCTCAAAATGCAAATAATTGACCTGTCTTCAATATGCACCAAGAGAACAGAACATAATAAAAATACATTGAATTGTTAAATAGGTTTTTTATTCTTATTTTTAATTTCTTACACTGAATCGACTTACAGTGGAAGCAGATGAAAATTGAAAGTAAAAGTTTAAGCCTTTTTTCACTGTCATACAAAAAACCAGTAAGAAAGCTACAGTCGAGAGTGCTCGACCGTATGATACCCGCAACCCATTTCGAGAGAAAACAAAAAACTTAAATGATATATTAACAAAAAATATACCAAATATACTAAAATTAGTTTTTTGTATATATTTGAAAATAGCGGGTAAAAATCACAACACCGTTTTGGTCACACTGTCAACTAAACAAACAAAGCGCGGGCAGCTGCAAGTGAATTTTGCATATAAAATTGATTCTTTAATAACTTCCTTGTTTTTCATTAGATCTCAACCAAATTCACAGGAATCATTGAGAATATAATTATTATTATGCATACCAAAATTCAATGCTCTAGGTCTATTATTACGGCTTTTACAGACTTTTGGGGGCGGAAAGGGGCGTGGCATCCAACTTTTGAAATAAACTTGACCTGCGTAGGACCTATAGGAGTACTGTCCTCAAATTTGGTAGCTCTAGCTCTTATAGTCTCTGAGATCCAGGTGTTCATACAGACGGACAGACGGACAGACGGACATGGCTATATCGTCTCGGCTGTTGACACTGATAAAGAATATATATACTTTGTGGGGTCGGAGATGCCTCCTTCTGCTTGTTACATACATTTTCTGTTGGCACTAAGTTATAATACCCTTCTACCCTATGGGTAGTGGGTATAAAAATGTCCAATAAAACTTTGTGTTCTTAAAAAAAATCGCCTGCTTTTTTTTTACTTTTCTGAGAAAATGGAGTTCAAGTAAGTACTGGAAACAGTCAGCTGTTTTATTAACAGGTAATATCCTCGAGGAAGGATATACAGATTTGTAATTAAATCGAGAACATTTTTCGAGAAGATGCAGAAGAAAGTGTGCAACCTCGACTATTTCAAAAAAATGATTATTGCCTCGGATCATTTAGTATTGGAGCATTTAAAAAAAAGGAAAAAATTAATTTCATTGCTAAAAAATAGCTTTGGATTTATTAGAAAATATACCTGAAGCTAACGATGAATTATCTTATTTAAGTGATTATCTTGAAAATAGTGATGAAGAATGAAAAAAAAAAGTTGTGCTTAGTACAAAATTAGCTGTTTCAGTTTTTTTTTTGGAAATATACAAATTTTTCCGATTTTTCCCAAACAAAACACAGAATTTACTTTATTACTTAATTACTTAATTTTAAAAAATAATTGTCAACTAAATATTTTCAGTTTATTAGCTTTTATGTAATTATTTAATACTCTTCAAAATATATTATCAACATTTGTTGACTACAGGTGTTCGTTGAATTATGGTGCGCTTCTGGCTATTTCGCCCCAGTGTGCGGCGTTGCTAAAATATCTTTTGCTCTGCTTGTCTGATTACTATCGAAACTTGAGGGAGTATTATGAGTACAGAGTACAAGAAAAGGTCCTTGTAAGGGGGTGCAGGTGGTCGATATAGAGCAATTTTCATTCGTCAAGTCCGTAGTAATTTGTCTGTCAGTTTACTGAAATTATAACTGATGAAGTATTTAGCTGGACGTTCTCTTATACAATTTTAATGGTTTAATGGACAGTGCGTCTTACACTTAACGGGATCTGGAAACTTCGGCGACATATCCATTTGAATTTTTACAAGTTGTTGAATTGTTTTAAGTTGGAATCACGGGAACTGTCGTCTTATTACAAAAACAAAACAGTTTATTTCGAGAGTGAGATACACACTCTTCAAGAAGAACATAGTAAATTGTTCTCTTATAATTACCATTGCAGAAAACGGTTACAGGCGCGCTTTAGGCGCGGCAGTTCATAAAGGACCCCCAGCATGGCAGCTACTTTTATTTTTGTGGGTTCTCTATACTATTTTCAAGTGCTTTGTAGTTTTTAATGGTCTGCCGCACGGAAATTGATTCATTTCCTTTTTTTTTGCTTTGGACATCCGTTTTAATGTCTGTCGCTGCAAAGCAAAAAGGCAAGAGAAGGCAGACTACAAAGAATCAGCTTTAAGCGAACTTTGGGTAATCCAATTCACATTAAAAAGTTGACTTTATTTAAATCAAGTTCAAATGGGAAAACTGAGTCAAATCAATGGCATTATCAAATGCCAAAACTGTCACTTGCAACTCGGTGCTAAGCAGTAGCTAAAACATATTTATTCTTTAATAAAGTGTGTTTGGGCTTCTTCTTGCTGGGTTGCCAAGGACTTGACGTTCTTTCTCTTTCTCCCAGTGGCCGTCTACTCTGGTCTCTCCTCATTTTTATTGTTTGCAAATTGAAATTCTTGTCGACACGCACGAGCAAACGAGCAAAATCCATTGGGAATGCTGGGCACAACGATGGCGAAGACGAAGACGAAGGCACCAACAGCTTGATGCTTGTCAACTTGACAACAGCTTTGATAGCCACTGTAGATGGGCAACTCATCATGGCTTTTAAGTGCTTAGTAAGATTTGATTTGCCAGAAAACTGCAAATCTCGGAATAGCTAAATTATGCAATAATTATTTTAATTAAAAGAGAAATCGATCAAATTTGATGATTCAAATAAGTTGGGGCAGAGTATTTAATTTTGACAAGAAAAATCGTAAGTTCTAGCAGTAAAGTAAAGTATAGCGAAATGTAAGTTTGTAGTTCTGTTTCGGATCAAACCTCGAAACAACAATTTGTGCCGGTTTAACTCGAACGGATGGATTTTTGTAATCTGTATAGAATTATTTTGTTTTAAGAGTAAAAAATGCTGAATTAAGCTCTGGTCTCATGAATATTGCAAATCAAACATCATTTAGCGAAGTAGTATATATAGCGATAGACTCGTCTATTCCAGTTAACAATCAAGTAAATAATGTTGTGGTTCAGTAATTTGTTC
The DNA here is from genome assembly GCA_035047365.1 of Drosophila ustulata. Lineage (NCBI taxonomy): Eukaryota > Metazoa > Arthropoda > Insecta > Diptera > Drosophilidae > Drosophila > Drosophila ustulata. Next base: position 8,786,982 of record JAWNPT010000057.1, on the reverse strand, counting down.
CTATTCGCGCTTCTCTACACAGTCGCAGTTGCTCGGCCAGGTAAATATTCGACATAATGCCAGTATTGAAAATTGTTTAAATTTTTGAAATGTTTGTGCCAAAGATGATCATCAAGATGATGAAGATGGGACGACCTTAGGAGTAGTGTTATTTTGATTATAATATTTGTCATTTTTGTTATTACTGGCGACTTTATGTAAAGCAAATAAATAAATATTGATGAAGATTTAAGATTTATTTTTTTTGTTGAGATTTTTGCTTTCTGTGTTTTTATTATTTGTCTTCAAGTTAATATTAAATTTATTTTTTTTAAATCCATTCACAAAACGTGCCAATGTCAAAAAATCTTATTTAAAATATTCCTCAACTGGTCTAAAATATCAGTTGAATATGTTGTGGACTTAGTATCAATAATTACCTTTTGATCCATGTGCAATTATATAAGCGTTAGAATAATAATTATTATTTTGTATGCGAAATTGTCATAATTTGTAATGGCAATAATATTTGTCGAGTATATCATCATTTTTGTTGAAAATATTAAACATCAGGAAATAATTGTAAGTGTAGTAATAAAAGTTTATTATTTAAATGTAGTAATCATTAAATCGATCACTAAAATATCTGTTTATTTTCTTAATTAAATTTCAAATGTAATCGAATTGTTCATTCGCAGAAAATTTAAGCGGCGTCACTTTTGTTTGTGCTCACAAAAGCCACCTAAATGGCAAGTCTGTGCAGGAAATTGATTGATTTCCTTTCTCTGAGAAAAAGGACAATTGAATGAAATAACATTGAATGAAATGGTAACAAAGTAATGTCTGCGCTGTCACCTGAAACACTTTAGTGGTCAGAGTTGCAGGTACATTCCGCACTTATTTAGATATTGACACCCTTGAGCCATAATTTTGGCTTGCAATTAGATGATTTGTAGTTGGCCACTCTCGAAGCATGTTGGCCATGGCTACACACAAAATGGAGTAAAAGTGCGAGTGCATTTGGTGTTTATATTTGGCCTGCAGCTGATGCGTTGGTAGCGAATATAAATGCAGATAGAACATAAAACGCGTCGCACATGTTTTTGGCAAATGAAGCCAATGGCTGGCAGGATATTGCAGGATGTGCGTGCAAGCCAGCTGCCTGAGCTGCTATCCGGTTATGTTTGCATACGAGTATCTGTCTGAGCTGAATATACATGTGTGTGTGTGTGTGTGTGTGTGTGTGTCTCTAAAAGCAAAAGCTTCACTTGTTACATGCTCAATTAAGCCGGAAATGACACCAGAGCCAACTAAAGTCACGCTTTGTATAGTTCTACAATTGGCGCCAAGCTCAATGCACCACTACACACGCACACACACACACACACACACACACACACACACGCACACACTGTGCGTATGGCAAACAGCCAGAAGGAGAGACACAAATATATTTTGTGTTATAACAAGGCGAAAGGATCTTTAAACGGAAAATATTAGACTTGCAATTTCCGCATCTGCTTTTGAGATGAAAATAAATAAATGCTATGAATATGCAACTATGTTTGAATTCACATTTTGCTTGAGCAGTTATTGAGTTTGTCAGTTTTACGAATTTTTGATAAAATTGAGTCAGGCGATTTATGGCATAACTCATACGCAATGTTGCACGAATTGCTGTTGAAATTAATTATTATTGAAAATTGTGAATAACTTATTTGAATATGCAAACATTAAATTTTCATCTTGCAAATATTTTTAAGGCAAGCGATGCATGGCCTGGCTTGTGTTAAATAAACCTGTCACATGTTTATTAAGCAATTTTAAAATATGTCACCATAATTACGGCCGCATCCTTTGGCCTTAAGCAAATTATCGAGGCACGCAAAATTGCTTTAGCAAGTGGAGCACGACAAAGCGACTGGCAATTAGCGCAGCTCGGCACGCAGCATTCTTGCTAATATGCTTAGTCAGGCCGAGTCCTTTTGCAGAATGGCGCAGGACACGTGCACATACACACACACACACACACACTGTTGTATGTGTTGCTTAGAATAAAACAAGGCTGACATTGTTTTGGAGGACATAATAGTGAAAAGTTGTGCTTTGGCGTTGGCACAGAATTCGAGACGAAGGCGCGAAGGACATCAACACGCTGACACGAACAACAACAACAGGAGCACACAACACATACAATGACACACTTGGAATTGCAAATCAGTCGACTAATGTGTACATAATCAGTCATGTCCCAACATGCGAATTCCATTAGTGGATACACGGCGCATGTAAACAAACAGGCATTAATCAGCGCAGGACACGACTGTGAGGCGAGGTCCCGACGCCCAACGAGCGCGCGAGAGCAGCGCCAATTGTGTGAGGTCTGGCCTCTCACTTGATACAATGTCGCCAAGTCGTTTCGTTATTTATGCTTTTTGTCTAGCCATTTACAATATAGAGCAGCAGCAAACAAAAAACAAAAAAAAAAAGCTAAATGAGAAGAAGGATTTCTGTAGCCTACAAATAAGGACATTCGCATCCGCATGCGACTTACAAATTACCCCAACCACCTTGATTTATGCACAGATATCAATGCAATGTAGCACAGTGCCACTGAAAGCCGACATCTTATTAATATGCCATTCATTTGGCCGCTTCATACTTCATTAAAGCAGGCGCTGGGCGTTCGAGCTGCGCATCCTGCCGCCTTGCTGGCCTGCCTTGGCCACACAAAGTGCAGCCAGCAAAAATTATGCGCCTCGTTTGCTATTGCCATTGCCCACGAAAGCAACTCGACTCCGTCTGCATCTCCGTCTCTGACTTCGACTCTGTCGGGCCATTCGTTTATCCTTTTGTTCTCATTTATTTGCATGTCATTTGCTTCGCCTTCACTCTGAGTGTGTGAGTGTTGCTGCATCCTGTCTGTGTCTGTGTCTGTGTATGCGGTTGCTCCTTGGGTCACGTTTGCCAGGACGCCAGTTACTTACGACTGTAGTGTGCATTATCAATATGCATTGTACATTGTGCGACTATGCTGCTCTTTATATTTTACCAACGTTTTCATGCCCTACACAAAACCGGGCACTTAGACTAGTTTGATGTCCACAAGAAATCACTAAATTCTTTATTTAAATTTTAATATTAATGTCAGCACAAATATTTTGAAATTAATAATTTATTTTTATTTAATTTAATATTTAATTTTTTTATTCCCACTGTTCATAGTCGATAAAATATGAAAATAGAGTATTCACAGTTCCAGTTTTGCATTTTGAAATGGCACATATATATTTTAGGATTCTGCTTATCGCATATACCTGATGTAGTTGTTGTCGTTTCTTAATGCTTCTACAGACTTCCACTTTTCTGTATTGCAGTTTTAATAAGGAATTGCTTTTTTATGGTTTCCGGCTTATGGAAAATGCAGAGAAATTGGCAAAGAAAACAGAATCGTAGCACAGCAAATTCTTTAATCATGTTTTGTGTTCTTCCCTTTTTTTTCTTAAAGCTGCATTTTACTTTTTTTGTTGGTGCTGTCGTTGGTATTGTTGCTGTTGCTGCTGCTGTTGCTGCTGCTGTGGCATTGTTGCTTTGTTGGCCAAGTGAAGTCTGCGCCAGCTTCCGTTTTGCTAGAGTCACTGTTAATGTCGCCACAGTTGCCATTGCCATTCCTAGTGCTGTGGTGCGGAGCGGTGTGGCTGCCACTGCCAGTGGCCATGGCGTTACCGTTGATATTTGTGCGCCAGGCGTAATTAGTGCTCATGGCATAAGGCGAACTTCCTCTCTGTACTCTGCACTCTGCTCCCAGTTGTTCTATTTCTATCTCAGTCCATGGCATTCGTTGGCTTTGCCGGCATTGCGTTGCTTTCCATTTGTAATCACTTTCTGCTGGGTCCAGCGCTTTGTTCCAAGGATTTACTAACTGGACAGCCACAGAGGGGCAAACACACACCCACACACATAATAATATAACTTAGCCTTAGCTGTGCTTTCGTCATCATGGCTGGCCCATTGTTGTAATTTTAATGTTAACAAATTTGTAATTTAGGACGCATTGAATTGCTGCTAATTAAGGACGTGCCTCTCCACCGAGAGGTTGTTAAATGCAATGAAATTAAATGAGCCTGCCGGCAAAATAGCTTCCTAAATTAACAAGGATTTGCCAAAGCTTGAGACGTTTGCCCATAAGTTGAATTACAGTTGAAATATTTGGTTCTCTCTTGGCTTACTTTTAAGAACCTTGCAAGGAATTTTGATTTAGCAAAACAACTCATGCGCAGTGAATACATATATATGTTCTCTACTAGCCCGTTTGACCCTTAGATTCGAATTTTTAAATAAACATTTGTATTTTGCCGAAGCTGTTTTTGAACATCGTCAAATATTTGAAACAATCAACATTTATCTGAGCTATGAAACATTATTGTGTATATTCACATTTTTATTATTGCTGCGCAAACATTTAATGCTCTTGTGTTTAAGCTTTGGAGAACACGCATCAGTCAGAAATACAAAATGTGCCGTGTACACAAATTGAAAATCAAAACATTACATTTCGTGTTGTTCATGTATATATTTTTTATATCTATGCTGCTCAGTAAAGGCTTTTTGATTTGTTTGAATTTAATATTTGAAAATATACATTTCAATGTATCCTCTAGTTATAAATTGTAATACAAATTTTAATGACTGATTTTAAATAGTTTTGATAGGAAACTATGTTATATACAAATTTGAACCTTCTTCCTCTATCGTTTCGTCTGTGCTTTCATAATTCTGTCAGTCGGTGAATCTACACCGAGTTTCCAGATGCCACTTTCATATAATCAAGTTGGGCTGCTTCTACTCCCATCTGGCGGCTTTCTTCGCCTCGCGAAGGCGTTGCTTTTGTGATTTGCGCATAGTTTGCGCTTCAAGAATAAAATACACTTCCATTTGTCCACACAATTGTCGCTGTGCTCTCCAGCTGATTCAACTTTTCATGCTAATTGCCATTTGGCAACTTTCGCGACTTGATTCAAACTTTGTTTCCCACTGGACTGCAAAAGCATTTAGTTTTAGTTGTCTGTGTATGTGCGCATAAGTGTGAGTGTGTTTCGATTGTCGCTGGCTTTTGTCCATTGTTTGAGTTCACGCAGACTGGCCATTAATTTCACAATTAGTGGATGGATGCCACCTGACGCCCAATTCAAGAGAAAAGTTCAAGAAGCTTTAATTAATTTTAGCTAGCGCTCAACGATGTGAGTATTTGTCCATTGTCTGCTAATGTTGTGCAACTATTTGCCAACAATTTGAGAGAAAGATCTCAAAATGGCTAAGAAAACACGCCAACAAACTAGAGGGAGAGAAAGAGTACAACTAACAGAATTGCCAACTAGCGCAGCTGTTGACTGTCCAGTTGTGTGTTTAGCTGTTGCTATCCTTCCCTCATCCTCTCTCTCTCTCTCTCTCTCTCGCTCTATGACGCTTTGGCTGATTTTGCTGACTAACTTTACCCAACAGCAGCAGCAACAGCAACAACAACAACAACAACAACAACAGCAAGGCGAAAAATTTAAATTTATGTATTTTAGGGCTGCCTGGCAGCTGGCGGGCTCAATATTTTATTTATGTGTGTTGCCACCTTTTGCATTTTGGCTGGCATTTGCTGCCAACGGCAACGCCAACAACACCAACAACAACAGGGAAATGTGCGTCGTCTGCTACGTGAGCTCAAAGCAAAAATTTCTGCTGACGCCGCGTTGTCAACTTTCACTTCAGTTGCAGCTGGTGACAACAGAGAGGGGGAAGGGTGACAGTCAGAGAGAGAGAGAGAGAGAGAGAGAGGGATATCGCTGACATGCTATTCCATATCCTTGGTATATGCGACCGAAATGTTCCGGCATTAGCTGCGAATAGTCAAATATTGCGGATCACTCATACGCAACGTAGTACACGGCATTCGCATTGCCATTCCCATTCGGCATCAGCTTCAATTGTGTTCAATCGGAAAAAAAGAGAAGAAAAAGAAAACGAAATAATAAAGGAGAGAGCAGAAAAGTTGTGTAAAAGTTTTCGTTGTTGCTGCTGCTGCTGCTGCTGCTGCTTTTTGGCTACCCTCGCTTGATGTAATGAAATTTGTGCAATTGTGTGGCAACAAGAAATCCATTAAAGCGTATTTTTCGAGCCAAAGTTTTCGGGTCCGACCATTTCACTGATTGATTGGCATCAACAATGTGCCACTGCCACCGGGTGGGGCAGTCTGACCCAGACCACACCAGACCAGACTGCGGGTGGAACGCACTCCACTGTTAATGCTGCCAAATTTGTTGAGCGTGTGTAAGACAATAAAAATAATTGAGTGCGTTGTTGTTGCTGTCGTTGTTGCTTGTTACAGTTGCCCCTTGTACTTGTATTTTGATTGTCAATGTAGTGTAAATTGTGTCGCCCGACGAGCGGGGGACTCTGGCAATTGGGTGTGCCGACCACTGCAGATTGGGACCCAAAAGATAAGCCTCAGTCATTACCGTGTATAGCAGAGGGCAGTTGTCGTTATCCCGGCAACAGGATACACTCCTATCAACTACCATTGTACCTAAGACTGCGAGATTCGCCTGTTCGCCTGTTCGCCTGTCAAATTGTCCGCCTGAAGTTGGCTATTTGCTATTTGGCTGTAACAGCAATTCCGGTATGCCATAAACCAAGAAACTCATTAAAGGTATGTGATTCCTTGCCCATTTTTTGCTTTTGTTTTTTGTTGTTGTTGTTTGCTGTTATTGTTATTAGTAGCACTTCAAAGCATTACACTTATCGCAGAAGTTAAAGTCGTCGCTTTGTAAGTGCTGTTTATGACTTGCACTTAATTTAGCTAATATACGAGCGACCTCGTAGCAAAAATTCAAGTACATCATATATTTTATTATTAATTTAAGTTGAATTTGTTAAATTACAAATACATATATGACTTGAACTTAATTTAGCTTATAAACGAGTAGTCAATGCTTCTTTTTACGTTGTTATCATTACATATGTTATAGTTGAAAATTTTCAAGATAAGATGAATTATGTTTTTCATTAATCATACGTATTTTGTTTTCCTTTTCTTCGTACTTTTGACTACTATCTATGTATTTTAAAACGCTATACAAATTTTCATATTTTTATAATTTTAAATTTATAATTTACATATTTATTTAAATTTTGTATTGCTTGAATTTCAAATTAATATTTTTGTTATGTCGTATTTCGAATTCTGTTATACGAAATTATTGGAATATTGTAGATAGACATAATGTGATAGTTTAATTACTTTAATCAAAATCAATGCAGCTATAAAACAAAAAAAATTTAAATAAAATATTATTGGTTTAATCTCAGTATTGAGACCTCCAATAATAATAGTAAATTGTATTTAGTAAATTGAGACCTCCACTTCATTTAAGAATAAGTTACAACTTTTGCAACTATATTTATTGCAACAATATTTAGTCGTTGGAATATTATCGATCTGGAAACTCTAATGTACAAACTGCCTGTATGTTAAATTATCATGTTAACAGATTCACTACGTTTTCGTATGTTTTAAAGTCTAACTGGTGCTAGCCTCGTTTTCCTCAATAATCTCAAATTCAAAAGTTAATTTATTTAATTTCGAATATAAGTATATTTTTAGCCTTTTATTATAATTTGAGCACCACTGTGCCACTCACGCAATCTCGCACACGCACTGAAATCCAAGTGAATTGCGCAGCGCATCATTAAATTGCTCAAAATTGCGTGCAAAATTGCCAACTCTCCGCTCTCTACTCTCCGCTCTCCACTCTCCGCTCTCCGCTCTCTACTCTTCTCGTTTACCTCCTTCACATTCGCTCCATCTCTGTCATTTGTTCTTTTTGCGCTATTTATTTTTGCCGCCTCAACAAACAAAGCCAACTGCCACAATCGGCTACACCCCTTCTCCCCTTCTCCCCACCCCTCTCTTACACCAGCGCTCTCTCTCTTTTGGTGCCCAGCACTTGCATCATTTGCATAGCTAAGTGAGCAAAGAGTCGTCAAAATAAAGCGGATTGCTGTCCCGCACCCGTCTCGTCAGCATTTGCTTTCTCCCTCATCCGCTTGGACGCTTCCTCCGCCCATGCTGCCGAAATGTGCGTCCGTTTCATAACTTAATTTTAATTGAATTATGTAAATCGCCCGGCTAAAAATTAGCAGGCGCAAACTATTTTTTAATGATGCATTGTGCGCGTTTAATTAAAAGCGAGCGCAAATTAAATTTAATGAGAGCATTTTGCATAGTTGTTGCATATGTAGCTGTTGCACGCCTTGTGGCCACCCCTGGTTACCCAAAGTTACATAGCCCATAGTCTGACTGCGGACTTTAACCATTTATCATCCAGTCCCAGTTCCTCTGCTGCTCTGGCGCTCTGGCTAAGACCACAGAGCCCTTGGCTGTGGTTCACTTGCAAATGATGTCCACTTTGTCAGCCAGAATGAACTACGCTCAGTCTCTCTCCCTCTCTCCCTCTCTCTCTCTCTCTCTATGTGTGTGTGTGTGTGTCAGTGTGTTGTCTGTTTGTTGGGAAATTATGCAATAATCTATAGCTTTGGCGATGCATCGGAACTGTTGCCATTGGCAGCGTTAGTCGAGGCGACTAGCTCAAAGGAGTCACACAATGAGCTAACGTCGACTCACACACACACACACAGACACGCACACACACAAAGAGCTGGTGCAGCGACAGCTTCCTGCTAATCTGCTGCATACGTTACGGCGCTCATTTGCACTATAGACGGACTACACGAGAGTCTGTATGTGTGTGTGTATGTGTGTGTGTGAGTGTGTGTGTGTGAGTGTGTGTCTGTGAGTGTGTGTGACAATCGGTTTAAGCATTTCAGTCGCTTGCTTGTGAAGTGCAACTTGAGCTTGTCCAGCTCGCAAACGCTTTTCCAGATGGACATTAACCTGCTACTCTCGCTCTCTCCATCTCTCTACATCTCTCTCCATCTCTATCCATCTCTCTCCATCTCTGTCCCGTTATGGTTGACAGCGCGTTCAGTGCCCTTTGGCCTCGAGGGCTGTGTTTTAATCACGCTTAATTTTAATAGCAAATGTCCAATAAAACAAGTAAAAAGGCTCTAATCGAGAGTGCTCGACTTCGTGATACCCTGTTCCCTTCATCTTTTCTTTCTTAATATGTTCAATAAATCACTATATATATGGAATGGCTTTTAAACTGACTTTCATGAAGAAGGCTCAAAAAGCATCATACAGCAGACCTTGCTAAAAGATATTTGCAAAGAGTTTTGAATGAAGTTACATTTTATATCAATACTCATGAATCTATAGACTAAGTTCTTGTACAAATCTCTCCCATAAAATCAATTCAACTTGTAAATAATAACAGTAACATTTGAAGATAGATCTCAAAGTAGTCATCCACTACTACTACAAAAATAGTAATTTAAAACAATTAAAGAAATAAATAATAAAAAAAGTAACAGCCAGATCTTTTTTTTGTCGGTTAAAATTTAAATGAATTATTGTTTTTCTCCGTATGCAAAATATAATTAACTGTTGTAAGTGTAGCAAATTCAATTGTTCTCGGGTGTTATGTGAATATAACAAAGTGGTATAAATAGGCCTGGACTCGTCCATCCATGTTAACAAAATTACTTAACAATGTCGTGGATTCAAAGTGCTTTCGCTTTCGTGGTTCTCCTCGCTGTTACTACCACGAAAAAACAAACAACATATAGACCTAGAATTTCACCTTAACAAAATTAGGTGGCAATCTTACAATATGTACCAATAGCAAAGCAATTACAAATAAATACATTTGATTGTTATTGAAGTTTGATAATTTATGCAGACCATTTTATCAGCTTTACACTGAACGGGCGGTGAGATGTTTGGCCATATTACATTATCACTATTGAGGTGAGGGCTTTTGATCCCAATCAGAGATCGCTATCATCACTGGCGCTGTCCTCTTTGAGCTGATGAACATTTTGCATGCAAGAAAATTGATAGAAATCGGGCAAAAGCGGCAATGAGGCGTGGAATCCAAAATTGAAAATTAACTTGATCTGCGTCATTAACTCAGAAGCCAACAAAATTTGGTTTCTCTAGGTATTATAGTTTCTGAGATCCATGATCTCAGATTCTGATCAAGAATTTATTTATTTTATAGGGTCGCAGATGTCTTTTTCAGCGTGTTACATTCATTTGAGCAAAACCATTATACCCTTTATTCCATTTTCAGTGGGGACAGGGTATAAAAAGGAATAAAAGGAAGGGACAAAAAAATGTTGTTAATGCCATTACAAAAGCTTGTTAGCACTGCATTAAAATTGTTTATTGTATTTCAACATAAATATTTAAAAAATGATGTTTTGACATGCGGCTTTAAAGCGGACAACAATTGAAATGAAATGCGATATTAAGTTTTTGTAATTTAAGTTCACACAGCGAGGCATTCGATGAGTTATCGGTAATTGATATCTCTATGGATGTACGCACACACACACGCACACATATGCAATTTGATTTATTTAATATGCCGTTATCAATTTCGATTAGCTTGGCGCTCTCTATGGCGATTCGCGCTCAATTTAAGACACCAATTATGTACGTGCTTTAATTAAAATGAATTGAGTTTTGCAAATGCTCCATGTGTTAATCGCCTTAATGTGCAAATGACTATTCACTAATAAAACGCGAATCAAATGAAAATAATGCAAAAATGAAAAAATAACAGACGCAAAATAAAATATTTAATAAATGAAAGATTTATATAGAATTTAATTTGCATATCATGTTGGTTGCACGAGTATTCCGACCACTTATGGCCTTATATATTGCCAGGCTGCGTGTGCTATCATTTAATCAATGAAGCGTAACAATTACATTTTAGCCATTAAATAATCTCCCCAGGACCGCCTCCAAAAACGCATCCTGGCAAACGAATCGCGATTGTGTCCTTTATGCAAATGCGCATTGTAATTTGCATTCGCATTTGCAAGCTGAAGTGGAACATAAATACGTGTATTGTACATAAGTGTTGCACAATAAACATATTCTATTTCACCATTTACCACATAAATTATTATTATTATAATTTGATAAACACACCTGTCACTAGAATCTTACATGATTTTGATTTGATTGCTTCCCACGCGTATTGAAATTAATGTGCAAATAGTTTCTAACCGAATCGACAAAAAAAAGCGAATGCAATGCAATAAATATCATTTGCATACATTTAATTTATTATACAAATAACAATTGCAGTTGATTAGCGCAAGAGCGCAATATGACTAATTACGCATACGCCGTGTGGTTTATGCATGATGCGAAAAAATAAATCAAACATTCAATGCTGGACTATATCAGTGGACAGTGTATATATTACACTCTGCAGCAGGGGCACGACCACAGCGGTCACTGCAGCAAAGTCTGCATATGGATTTGTCGATAAAAAATAACAATAACAATGCAGCATGTCAGAAGGGGACTTGCAACATGATTTGTTGGGAAATAGACAAAGCAAAAAAAAAATTGGTAGATTGACATGACATGACATGGCAATCGTGCGGCACAATATTTTATTTGTAGCCAGCGATTTTTAATTTATTTCTGCCATCTAGCAAAACGCTCGTCCCTCAAAAAAAATGATTGCAACTGCAGCTGAGCTGCCTCAACACTCACACACACTTAACGATAATTGCGAGCACTCAAGTGGCAGCATTGTGCGGCAAGTGTGGGTCAGACGGAGAGCAACTTGCAACGTTTTAAAATAATTTAACAGCATTTTGAAGCGCATTGAAGTCAACTTCCGTTGCCAGCGTCGTCGTTGCATTTGTCGTTTGCCATTTGCTGACTTGTTCTCTGGCCATGCTGTCTTCTCTTGGCCAGCCCCAGACGCTTCTGCAATTTGTCATTTCGGCCAAATACACATTGAGCAGACCAACGAAGGATACGAAGGATGTGTCCAAAGGGTTTGGGGGCCAATAAGTAATTGAATGAATTATTGTTGCCATGCTTAGCGCACTTCAACAGCTGCTCAGTTGCTCAAGTAGATGGGCAATATTTCAAGGCAACTCGATAAAAATCGAGCAGCACGACATTTATGTGATGTGAAGAAAATCATAGCTACTTTTTCGCTCACTTGCATAATTAAATGCTTTGCTTAAGATTACTTTTAACGCTCTTCCATGACGATGAGCACTTTTGCGAAAGTAATTGAGTAAAAATTGCACTGCGCTTTTCGTAGATTTCTGCACAATTTAGCGTTCAATTAAAACTCACTTCCGCAAGGACGAAACGACGAAAGGACGAGAGGATTGCAAGTGGCCAAGCAAATTGCACTTGAGCAATTTTTTGTAAAAAATTAATTGCTTTCATTATCGTCAACGAGCAGTCAAACTGGAGCATCATCCGCTTTTGCATTCGCATCAGCTCCAGCATCGGTATCAGCTGCAGCCTGCTTCAGCTTCAGCTTCAGCTCATCTCCTGTTGCGAGCGAATGTTTAAATATTCATTGTGAGCCAAGAGAGAGAAAGGTTCGTCCTTGCAGCTCCTGCTGCTCCTGCTGCTCCTGCTGCTGCTGTCTCACGCCCAGTTGTCAAGCGTGCTATGCAAATAAGTTTGGGCATACAAATTGGCTATTGGTTAAAGAGTTTCTGGTCTAAGGGCAAGGGTAAGCTGCGAGTACAGCAATAGCTACGTGACCTGTCCTCATTCGAGTCCTTCCTCCGCTCGTCCCTCGCAGATATGATGCCAATTGAGCTGCTTTGAGTTTTATATTGATCTTTGTTGCTTTGTTTTTCATTTGTCTCTTTGCAAATAGCTCAATTTCATTGGCTGCGCTTCGCCGCTGTTTGCTGTGAATAAACTGCAGCTATTTTGAGTGGCGAGTATCGAGCGGGACGAAGTGGAGCAGTCCCAACTGTATCGTTTTGTAGCCAAGCTAAGTGCTTCATAATAATTTAACACGCTTACCACTTCCCACCCAGCCAGGTGTTTTCAAACTTTTCGCCAAGTTTTTCGCGCTGTCTCGCGCTGAGCCCTGAAGAAGATGAAGTCGAAGTCGCAGCAGCATTGGGTTCCCCGCTTTGTCTTTGGTATTTTAATTAAAAAACTGTCGTTAGTTGTGCTTCAAGTTTAAATTAAACAAGTCCCAATCCCCTTTTTCCCTTTCCCCCTTTCCCCCTTTCCGCCCTGCCCAATCGGGCTCTATCTCCGCGGAGCTCAACTGCGGCCAGGTCGTGGCCATAAAGCTGCCAACGATATCAGACCATGCTTCAAGTTTCATTGAAGTTTTCAGACTTCAGCACTCGAATTTGTGTTCCGACCAAAAGTGTGGACAGACTTTTGGTGTGTTGGGAAAAAAACACATCCTGCTCAATAAACAGAACGGTACACTGTAGCTGTGGTGGAACGTAATCAACATTCTCTAGGGGAATTAAGTTTCGAATGTGTTGACAACCAAAGACTGTCAATGTCCGATGGGGCTTAAGTCACGCTCCTGCCTCCTGTCTCCGGGTCTGCTGGTCTCCTCCTCCTCCTCCTCGACTTCATTAGAACTCATTTGATTATGCCGGAATGATACATTTAAATTTAATTAAATTTGGATAATGCAATTTCTAATCAAAACTAGCATTCAAATAGGAAGTACACTGAAGAAACAACATCGAGTGCTATATATGCCATAAATTAAGCTGTTTTGTGAATTGAATGGTATAAATATAAAAATTAGAAGCTGCACGTATAAACAACATTTTGTAGAATGTTTTAAATATAAGCTATTACTCTGGCAAGTCGTTTAAATTAACTTAAGTTCATTCTTAAAAATTAATATTAATTCTTCTTTGAGAAATATCCTTATTTTCAATATTTGAAATAACGAATTTAAAATAATATTGTTATTCTCTTTTTTGTAAACTTTATTTGTAAATACTGATATTAAAACATTTGAGATCTTGACTTTTCAATATTTTGAAGCCGAATTGTTTAAGCGCAGTACAAAATAATCTGACTTTAATATTAATTAATAGTAATATTTGTTTCTTATCATTATTTTTATTATTTTCAAATATCAATTAGAAATATTTGTATCAACAGACTGGTTTTAATTTTTTACGTTTTTGATCGCTATCAATTTTCATCTTTTAATTAGCTGAATTAACTGCTTCAATAAAGTTGAACTGAAATTAATTTACAATTAACCAGATAATATTCAAAATAGTTTATTTCTATATTGAATGCCTAATTTAAATACCCGTAATTTCTACTTATTATTCGCTTTGTCTATATTGTTGCATTATAGAAATTAATTCAAAGTATCCCAAATATAGTTTTCATTTATTTGCAGTGTAGGGATGTGAAGGATGTGAACAGGTTTGCACTGAGCTTGTTGTGGTTCCTGGAAAAGTGATTAAATCATATTGATGAAATGAAATTCAGCTTTTGCTAGCCGGCCTGACTTAATGATTGCTAATTATGGAAGATATTACTAATCAGGGGGACTAATCGCTTTATTAATCGGATTACGTGCACTTCGCAATACACATGCCACGCAACGGTCACAGTTCACAGCTGTGCTTTCGAGGAGCGTGTCTTGTGGGCGTGGCAGTGTGGCAGGGGCATAGGCAGTGTGTGCCTCAGTGCGGCTGATTAGCCATCAGTCGACTAATTTGCACATTGATGGCGTCTTTTATTGAAACAGTGCGGCAAGGAAATGCGAAGAAACGAGAAGCGAGGCCAAGTCACGGCCAAGCATGTTGATTGCCATAATTAGAACCGTGTGCTCAACATGTTCAACACTTCACAGTGTGTGTGTGTAGATGCGTGTGTGTGTGCGTGCGCTTTAATGATGTTTCATTAGTTTGCAGCTGGGCTGCATTATTTTTGTGTACTCTACTCGAAGAGGCAGCAACAACAAGTGTGGCGAGTGTTAGTTAAACTTGAAGTAGATACATGCACTAATACCTATACACACTCACACACTCACACACACACGCACGCACACTCTCACAACTATTTAACAAGCAAAATCTAATGAAAGCCTGGCAATAAAAGATAAGCGCTCGCAACTTTGTGGGTGTGCGAACCTTTGTCTCACTCACTGTGTGCGTTTCAATGATGTGTGTGTGAGAGAGTGTGTGTGTGTGTGCGAGTCTATTGTTGTGGCGCTAGATAAGAAACCCAACTCATTTGAGTAAAGTGCTCGACGCAAATTGTATCGAGCAGCACTTTCCGAGGCACTCGAGGCGCATATTAACCGAAATTCAGTTTCGAAACTAAACTCATTAGTCGCTGAAATAGCGATAGAGCGAGAGAGGAATACAGAGAGAGACAGCGAACTAAATGCAGCTGTTAGATTTACGCGTTGTTATCACACCTGCCACGCCCGAGGATTTGCATGCAACAATTAAATGAATGAAAATACTTTGACTAAACTTGAATTCGCTGAATTGTGCTGCACAAGAATCTGACTGATTAGCCGTTTTTGGAAATGGCAAAGGCTACAAATGGCAGCACGTGATGCTGCCACAAGGGGGGAGGCGCCACCCAACAACCTGCAACCTGGCTAACAGGCAACCTGGCTAACAGGCAGCTGTAAAGCGTTTGTTCGGCAACTGCACGTTTTGTAACGAATTGTGAAAACATTGTCGTCGCCCCCATCCACGAACGCTTTTTGTGTGCGACTGCTTTTTGTGCATTCAAGCTGTCACTCATTCACTGGCTCATTCATTCATTCATTCATTCATTTGCTGCAACATTGTTGCCGTCCGAGCAGAGCAACAACATCTAATGAACGCTTGTAACGTTTTATTTCGCTTTCAGACAGTTGAATGCAGTTTGGACCCGAGACTTTTGGACAGACAGTCCCCTGATATTTCTATCAATTAAAGCGAGAGATCTCGGGGTTATGCCTCAAAGATAACAGCCATGCAGGTCTCGACGGCATTCGGTATTCACAACCATTCGTATTCATATTATATGCAATCTATCTTTGGCCCAGAGCGCGTCAGCGCAGCACAATGCAAATTTTCTGGCTATGCAGCTAAGTAGCGCACAAAGCAAAAGCCAAACTCGCTGCCCAAAAAACCGTAGAAAGAGAGACAGGAGAGAGAGAGAAATAGGGAAAATAAAAGGAATTTGCAAATAGCAGTAAAGTTCAAACAAATGTAAAAAATGGAAAAATTTCGCAACTTTTGTTGATTTTTGGGTTACCAGCGAGAGCATGTGACGTATCCATTAGCATAGCTCTCTATCTCTCTCTCTCTCTCACTCTATATAGCTGTCTCTTTTTGGCGTTGTCTGCTTCGCTCGTTTTTGTTAATTTAGCATAAGTGACGAGTGAGCGACTTTTGGCAAGCGCTTTGGGCAAAAAGTTCGATTTAGATTGATTAGAGCGTGAAAATTGTTGGCGTTTCGTTTTCGTTTTCCACAGTTTCCAGCGTTTTTACAGTTCTCGATTTTTTGTATTCCCATCTGTCAATGGCGGGAGTTTATTATCGCAATATATGGCATAAATGTAATGAAAATGTTTTAATTTATTGTAATTATGCTACCGACAGTTTTTGGCATTTATTTAATTTTTTCTCGTCCGTCTTTGCATTAACATGAAATCAATTTAATGCAAATGTGCCGACATGGCGTATGATTAATAATTATGCATAATTGTGGACTTTGTTATTTAATACCCGTCCGTCCGATAGGCCTTATCACAGGCACATTAATTAAACTTGTTTTTAAATCGTACGCTTGCATTTAATAGAAATGATTGCGGGTCATTATGGCTTTGGCAGCATGTCAGAGCATGTCTGATGCCACAAAATGTTGCTTAATGGCCAGCCAGCGTGGCAGAGAGTGCTGCCAGAGCATCGCCCGAGTGGCATCAATCATACGCTACGTAAACCGCATTCCGAAAGCCGCCAGTCGAAAGCCATTTTAAGCTGCATATTTATGGCTAAGCTGAGCAGCAACCAGACACAAAAAACAGAAAGCAGTACTATATAGAGGAAATGCAACAGACCAAAGGAGCGGCGAGGGGCAGCATGCAAAATGTTGCAGCTGCATGTGCAGCGAGCGATAAGCGGCAAGCAGAGCAGAGCAGAGGGAGGCAGGGAGGCAGGGAGTGTTGGGACGACTCCCAAGGGTTGCTGCCGACGAGATATGCATGTTAAGTTGAGTAAAGCAAAGTTATAGCCGGGCTGGAGCAGGAGCAGGAGCTGAAGCTGGAGCTGCGTTGTAACTGTAACTGCGGTTAAGTCAACAAATTAAAACTTTTTTTAAGCCCCCGTTTCCCACCCAAACTCATCTAATGTAAAGTGAAAATGAGCTGAGCGGGGCAGGGCGAAGGGATCAGAACTTATGCACAAGTTATGCGCATAAACCTGGCAGGGAAACCTGCAGCAGCAGCAGCAGCAACAGCAGCGAAAATAAAATAGTATTTAATTAAAGTTGTGCACGTGGCTTGTTTGTCTGTCAGACACTCGAGCTGCCAGTCCGTCTGTCTGTCTGTCTGTCCGTGTGTCTGCCTCTTGGGTAGATATAATACAGTAATTTTAATTCAATTTGCAGTCAACTCTCATTTGCAAATTGACTGCTAAAGCTGCTCTGCACTCGAGCATTTGAGTTTAGCAGCACATTTTTGGACGCACGATGGAATGCTGTGGTCGAGGCGGTGTTTGTGCCGCTGCCACGTGTATTTGAGACTGATAAATAACAACTTGCGGTCCGAGCGTGTTGCTCATTTGTACAGCTGGCCCCGTGACCACGCCCACATCGCCCTCACGCTCTCTCTGGGTATATAAATTGTTTATACGAGCATTGCAGTCAGCTCCAGAAAGGGGTTCGTTCCCCTCTCCTCTGCCCCTCTGTCCCTCTGCCCCACTGCTCCTCTGCTGCTCTGCTGCTGCTCGGCTATATAAATTGCTTGTGAAATTGAATCTTTATGGTTCAGCTGGAATATTTTGGCAGATAGTCTATAAATTATGGCCACAAAGGGCATACACGCAAAAGTTGTTCATTTTTTTGTTTCCCTCTGCTTTTATTTTTAGGGCGGGTGTCCGCTCCACTTCCCCTCTCCCCTCCCCCCGCTCTGCTGCCCAGCTGGGGTCCGCTTGGGGGTCTTTGTTGTTGCTTGTCTGGCCGTGTAACGTCTCTCTTCTCTCATATGTCGTTGGCCGCTGCCATTTGGCATTGTTTGCGAATGCTGTGAATGCTGCGAATACTTGTTGTTTCTTGGGCCCATGTCGTTGAATTGTGCGTTGAAATGCCACAGAGAGAGAGAGAGAGAGAGAGAGAGGGTAGGAAGGGGGTCTAGTATATATAGTTTTGTGGTTGCCAAATAGTTGCCAAATTAGTTTGCAAATGTTTTTGTCGACTGTAGCGTTGTTTAAGGTTAGCATGTGGCGTATACGCAATATTTCCCATTTTGCGTTTGATGAGTTTTCGGCTCTCGGCCGTCTGGGGCATAAAACTCGACGGCATTGTTATTACACTCATAGCGAAGTATTTAGGCCTCAACCGATTTGTTTTCACTGCTGCATATTAAACACGGAATTCAATTAATTTCGCAAGTCAAAACATTCTTCACTTTAACTTGTGTGTTCAACAAAATATGCAACACTTGTTTTTGTGCTGTCGACACCACGCGACGATCCTAAACTTGGCTACAATTTACACAATTTACACAATTTACAGAAAACCGTGCTGCAAAAATGCTAATCAAATTTTCATAGCGCACTTTGCTGCTCATTTGCATGTGTGTGTGTGCTGTGTGTGCTTGCCTCATTTTGTTGCGCCACCAGGTAGTTGCCACATTTGCGCGAAACACTTTTTATATTTTTTTATCTTTATGGCTTAAACGTGACGCATGCACCACAAGTTGAACCCGGTTTGCCACGTTGTCTCCGTCTCTAGCTGATGGCTTGATTGATGGCCAGCATATGCGAAATTACCCAAGGGACACTGAAAATTGCCATTAGCGCATTATAATTAAGCAGATGCTTATGTTACACTTTTTACAACTTTTACTCACACTAGCTTTTATTTATTAGTTTATTTAAAAGTCAACTATGAACAGCCGATAATATTAAATTAGGATTCGGAAAGAAAAATATTATACATAAAATCGAAATAAATTTAAAAAATATTATTTTAGTCAAAAATATGTAGTTAAATATTTGAGATAAGAATAAATTATTAAAAAAAATAAAAAAATATAGTTATGCAATATTAATCTAACCCAGCATTCGCTGAACCAATCATCAGATCATAGGTTAGTCAATGAGTTTATTTTCATTATTCTTCATCCTAGTTCTTATTATCATTTTATGCATTATTTTCCATTATAATGTTAGATTTATTTAAATTATATGATTGATAATTAATATTTTACAAAAATATTTAATATAATAGAGTTTATATTGGAATGGCTTTCGTTTAGATTTTAACTTATTAAAAATAAAAGTAATTAATTTGTTTTTAATTATTACTAAGAAGATAAACGTTGCTAGTAAAACTTGGTTACATTTTTGTAATAGTATTAATTTAAATCAAGAAAAGAACCTAGTTAGTTAGTTTTTGTTCCCATTTTAATTTTGTAACAAAATGATGTATTATAAAATTGCTTTCTAAATATGAATTTTCTTTGCAAAATTAGCAAGTTGAATATGTGTGAAGAAAAACCTTAGCAGCTGCTTTATTTTAAGTTATTCGGTCGCCTCATTGCCGCTTTCAGGCTTGCAATATTCATGCCGCTTTCAGTTGCCGGCACTTCGAACGCTAACTCTAACGAACGAGTCTCTTTTGGGGGGCGTCTGGGGTTTTCGTGCTCGTTTACAGCTGTAAGTGTAATAAGTGAAGTGTATTTGCTGGCAAGGCAACAGGAGCATCAACAGGAGCCGCATTAACAGGCCGATTCAATGTCGAACCTCGTCTGCGGCGTTTCATGTTCATGTCTTTGGCTTGTCTCTCGGCTTGTGGCTATTTTCATTGAAAAGTTTCAGAAACGTTGCAAAATTGTTTGCGACCATAAAATTGTGTGTTGGCCAAGCCAAGTTTCAGGCTAAAGCAGCTCAGCTCAGCTCAGTGAAAGCGAAATGCAAAAGCAAAGCCAAAAACTCCTAAAGGGGCCCTTGCTCAAATTGTAAACTTGAATGGCCCGCCAGGCTGTTTCACATGATGCCGACAGCTCCCCAAAGGCTTTTGGCAGCACTTTGGCTTTTAGCTCTCGCTCTTCTCTTTTTGCACTCCTTTCACTCCTTTTGGCTGTGTGCTCTCTCTCTCTGTTCGTTGAGTTTATCTTTGGCTATCAAGTTATTAAGTTTATGTAATTGCTGTTGCATTTTCTGCCCCTCTGGCTTCGCAAATTGTGCGTTATGTGTCTTGTCTGTATTTCTGTATTTCTCCGTATTTTGTAGTTGATTTCAAATGCTTTGTGGCAGCTTTCGAAGGCGTTTTTGCTACAATTCTCTGACTGTCTATTCTAGGGCTGTCTGTCGAGTTCGATTTCAAGTTCAAAGTTCTTTGTTGGCTCGTTTTTAATCAGGCTCAGCTGTGCACTGCACTGCAAAATAATGTGTCAAAGTGTTGATTTCCAGCTATTTGTTAGGGAATCTTAGCAGCAGGTGGCTCAGGTGGAACTCATAGTGAAGTTATAACACACAGCAACAACTGGCTTAAGACTCGGCAATTTGCTCACATCGCTTTTGCTTTTGTCAATCGTCACGGCGACACTTGATTAATGATGACAAAAGGTGTATGCTTCCCCGTCAGTTCTTCCCCTGTCCGTCCTCGTCCTAGTCGTATCCTTAATCAACAAAATGCGACAACAGCAACTCAGCCCGTATCCACGTTTCAGCTCAAACTCCAGCTTCCAGTTGCCAGCTTCCATTGGCAGCACAACTCCCAATGGCTAGAGCTCTGGAGCTCTTCATCATCAAGCGCTGCGTGTGGCCTCGAGCGTAAAAAGTGGGCGCGTCTCCTGGTTACTTTGATGTGCCTCACGTAATCGCCCCGCCCACTGCCGTTTTCCCTTTATTTTCATTTCCAGAGCGAGAATGCACACGGCACGCATAAACATAAAAAATGCTCAGCATAAATACGAAATTAGCGGACCATGAACTCTTTTTTTTTTGCCCATGACAAACGCAAATTTAAAGGGTCCAAGGAAACGAGCAGAGTTAAATAGGCAAATAGGCTTAAAAAATATTTAAATTAATCACAGTAAAATATTGGGCATTAAAAAAAGTATCATTTTATTATAGGCTATAATTAAAGGGAATGCGTAATAATGAATTGTAATTGAATTAAAATAAAACTCGGCGTGTTACGTTTGTAAAAATATTGCAATTACACACAGTTAATTTGTAACTAAAAGTAAATAATTACAATGCGTGGCATTAAAGTGCGTGCATCAGTTAAAGGGCAGTTGTTAAAATATTGAAATTAATATTCATTCATTTATAAAAATATTATTATTACTTCCAGTGAATTTGTAAAGTAAATGATTGCAAATGAATGTTTTAAAAATCGATAGATTTTCATGACTCTTTTCATTATAATCAAAAATTGTTTATTCATTTATTTATATAAATTTTTTAATTACTTACAGTTCATTTTGATACTTTGATAAATTAATTTATTTTAATAAAAGATAATATTTGGAATCATATCGAAATTAATTTTCAATGGTTTATCTTAATATTTAGAGATTTCAAAGGACTTCTTTAAATTTTTTCAAATATAAACTAAAAATAAACAAAAATGTGCAAAAATATTGAAATTAATATTCAACGATGTTGCAACTAAACCTTCTGATCCTTCGATTCATTTTCATTTGAAACCTGATTGGGTTCACCCTAAAAAAGAGGTTGCCGGTATAATTTTTATGTGTCCTTGCGATTTCCGCCTGGCGATAGCTGTGTCAAATTTTTTGATAGAAATTGCAATCAATATGTAAAAATGAGCTTTACATTTCGTTTATTTAATTTCATTTTATGGCATTTTATGGCGCATAAGTCAAAAAAGAGAGGCTATAAAAGCCCGTCCGTCGCGTCGCCTGCATGTCCTGGCAGCCTTGTACTCGTATTACGCATTCGCCGTGTTGAGCACGCAATAAAAATACCAATTGCAGTTTATACGTCCATGCGGGAGCGTGGGAGTTGGACTGAAAGGGGGACAGACAATGAAAGAAAATAAGAGCGAGCGAGAGGGGTGAGATGGAAGGCTTCGCTATTGTTTCGTAATGTTGCTGCATGCAAAATTTATTGTTGATTTTATTTTCAGCGTCGTCCTTTTTCCACAACACATTTTCTGCTCGCTTTTGTGTTCCTTTTTATGGACATAAATTTACAAGCAGCTGCCGGGCAGGAGTTGGAACTGGAAACTGGAACTCGCAAGATGGCCAGGTGCGTTGTCAGCCTTGACCGCCAGTGAAATCAGTGGCCAGAATAAATCCTGCAGACAAACAGCTGCTGCTGCTGCTGCTGAGTTGCAGGTTGCAAGTTGAAAAGTTAAACACTCAAACACACACACCTGGGCGCAGCTAATGCTCTTAGCAGCAAGTAATGTAAAGACTTCAAGATGCTTGTCTTTTTTTCTTTTTCCATTCTTTACTTTTTTTTTTGGTGCCATCATGTGACCCAGTCAGGCTGCTTTCTCTGTTCTCGGTGCCTTGCGTGCTGTGCAGCCATTAGAGAGTGGCACAAGGTGAACGCAAAAATATCCTTATCCTTAGCAGCCGCCTTGAGAACGAGCGTGAAAGTATTTGCAGCCTTTTCGGTGTAACGCCGCCCAATTAATAAGCCGACTCCCTTTGCTCCCCTCTCGGCTGTTGCCTATTGATTTTCGCGAACTTGTTGAGGGCACATCGGGGCACTACAATTAAGCCATTGCGAGACTGCTTTTTTGGGGGCCTCGCTTAGTTACACTTCAAGTACACACAATTTATTTCGCCCCATTGCACTGCGCGTGTAATTGTTGTAATATGTAATTGTCTGATTGGACGAGCGAACAAATCGCGATGGCGGCAAGGATTGCGTGTATTTGTTGGGGGTGGGCGGGGGTTCGGAGGTGTCCCAGTTTATGAGCCGTTATAATGCGCTTATGCTGACTGATGGCCAGAAACGGAGGGAGCTAATACAATTTCACAGATAGCTGAAATCAGATACCAGATAGCAGATAGCAGAGCGAACGCGTCCAGGCATGTCAATTGCAATGGCAGCTTGTCAAATTACACGACTGCAATGAATCTGTTTCCAGAATGAGCAGCAAATGTCTGTGTGCATCTAATTGGAAAATCAAATTACACGAAATTGTCGAAACAGTAATTGTTACTTAATGCCAACGGAAGATGCCAGCAGCTAAACAATTGAAGCTGGTTATTTCAACATAACTTTATGCTTCTATGCCAAGTTTCATGTTTTATTTTGCAACGCTGCCAATTGACATTTGGCAACTTGTTGAGCGTCTGCCTAAGCTGCTTGGGGCGTTGTCAATTATTTTAAATGACTCGACATGGAATTAAAAATGCAATAATTGCATAATGCGATTGCTTTTGCTTGTCCTTGTGCTTGTGCCAACAGCCAACAGCCAACAAAGGGGAATGCAAATTGGAAATTGGGCGAGTGGCCAAATCGACTGCAGCCTGCCAAAAAGGTAGTGCATAATTTAGACAGTTATGGGCATGGCAGATATGATTTGAAAGTGAGAAAAGTAACGCATTCAACAGGAGCGAGAGTGCTGAGAACGAGAATGTGACTGAGAGGCACTCTCAAAGCGACAGCGGCTAAATCCAAAGCCGCTTAAATTGTGTGCTAAGTGACGTTGAGCTTATAATGAAACACACACAAAAGCGAAACTCCAACACAAAGTCGGTACAGTTCAGGTAGTATACAATATATATACGTATATATATCCTGCTAACGGTCATACGCAGTTGAGCGGACTTCCCACGCAGCGACCACGCCCAGTTCCGGCAGAGGCAGAGGCAGAGGCTGAAGTGTGGGCGCTAAAAGCGTCAACCACTGCCAGCAACCGCAAAACCACCAACACATACACACAGACAGCGACACCCCAACTACACACACACACACAAACACACACAGACACACACACACACACACACAGTGTGCACATTGAGCTGGATCTTTGGCTAAGCGCCTGGCGACCGCAGTCAGGACAACGTTTAAAGCTTTGTTTTTGTTTTGTTGTTTGTTGTTGTGCCGCTTTTTATGATTTATTTAGAAACAAGCAAGCGCTCAGTTTCAGTGATTGATGGCCACAGAGCTGTGGCCAGCGCTTGGCACTAAGGTGGCGGCGTTCGTTGCCTTGTATTAACATGGCTGCCCCGCGTAATTAGCGTAATTATTCGGGCCAACGGCAGCCTGAAAGTATGCTACACTTTTATTCGAACTTCAGCCGGAAAGTATGCTACACTTTTTAGCGAACTCGTTTGAGAGCTTCAATCCCACATCAAAGTGCTTTGTAACGCTGTTAGAGTTTCGACGCCTGATATGTGGAAACGCCCTCAGGGGCCTGTCAATGTCGACGTTGTTGATCACACAAATTGAATTGTATATACAATTGAATTCTTTTTGAAAAATTGCGTTGCATAATGCCGCAGACAGACAGCAGCAGCAGCTGAAGAAGTTGCAGTGTGAGTTATGACATTCCTTTAAGGTCAGCAGGCAGCAGGCAGCTGGCAGCTGGCAGCTGTGTGTGACGCAGCAGGCACTTAGCGTTGCCACTGGGAATTGTTATACTCGTATGCATGGCAAATGACAGTTGCCTCTCCCTCCAACCCCTTTGAAGTGCAATGATGCGGCAATTGCAGTGGGTCAAGCCAAAGGCCCCTGAGGATAGGAAGAGAGGCACAAAAGAAGTTTGCGGCAAATGCTTGTGGTGAGCAGCATAAACCATCACGTATTCAATCAATAAAGGATAAAGCTAAGCAATTGCATTTTTTTCTTTTTGTGTGAGTCGGAAACATAACGGAGGAAGTCATGCTACAATCTTTGCACTTTGAATAAATCATTTGTCACATTTCATAGCATACTCTTAAGCACCGAAGTAAATGCTCAATTTTTGAAAAGCACCCAAAAGTATGCTATAAATTGTGACCAGCTTAAATGGCACAAATTAAATACAATTGCATTTAAATGCCAAATTCAATAACATATTTTATGCAAAGAGAGAGAGAGAGACAGAATGAGATTTTGTCAACAGAAATGTTTGGATTATCTTGTTGAAAAAATATATATTGTACTACATATATATTTGTAGCTGCATTGTCGGCAGCAATTGCTACATAAAAACCACAAAATTTAGCTAAATTTATTTTTGTGGCAATAAATTTGTGAATGGAGGTAAAACCAAAACAATTGTGGCAAAATTGGCATTGGAAAAGCGTTAGGTAATATTATTGTCAATTGTCCAAGGGGCCAACTAAATATTTTTACAAGCAAACAAGATTTGAGGCAGGCGAGGCATTTATTTTGTGGCCAAGATGCTCCGGGCATCGATTCGAAGCAGTGGCAACAACACAGTTGCAACAGACAAGTGGAAAATGTGGTCAAGGTGCCAAATGGCAAAACAAACAGAAACGGAAGCAAACAGACAGACAGAGAGACAGAGAGACAAACACACACATGGATTCGAACTATAGATGAAGCATGGCGAGCTTGTGGTGGGGCTAATGTTGCTTTGATGGAAATTTCGTTTACACACTGCCTCTCGCAAGGGGGATTTGCGGTCTTGAGCGGAACAATTCGGTTGCATCGGTTGTTTGGCCAGCCGATCGTTGCTTTGCAACACACAGCGCACACTGAAAGCCAACATGCAAAAGCGAGCTCAGCTCTCAGCGAAATTTCATGTTTTTTAATTAAAAAGCGCAAAGCGGAAATTGGCGAGTAAAGCGAAAGGGAAGTGAAAAGAGGTGAATGCAAAGAGCAAAGAGCAAAGTGCAGACGTGGCACAAAAGGAAGGAGCGGCTGTTGCATGCCACACTTGACTGTACAGTCAGACATGTTCGATTAATTAGACATTTCGGACTGTCTTTTGGCCTAATTACAGATGCATTTAAATGCGCTTAATTGAAATGCTGCAATCTGAGCGAGTTCGATCGGCATTGGCTCAACTGCGATTTTTATGGCCGCTGCAACGGCAATTAACAGGCAAATACAAATGTGCAACAACTACAATAAATAGCCATGAGCCTGCTGCGGCAGCTGTTGCGTTTTTTCTGCTCAACCTTTGCCACTGAATTATTGGTGGTTCATCGTCTGTGCCGCCACAATGGGGCATGTTGTTATTGCTGCTCAAGCGTAGCGCAGCGCAGCTGGCAGCATTAATCCAACACACACACAATCAGAGCCGCAACCTCTGCCACTCGTAAAGCAGCCAACAATGGCGCGTTGCCAGCTTCCGGTTGTGTTGCATGTGGCTGTCGCTCTTGCTGATCTCCAATCCACAATCCCGAATCCCGAATTCCGTATCCCCAATCTGCCACCCCAAAAAAAAACGTTTGCAGTGATTTGCATGCTGTGCCATGATTCTCTCTGTCTCCCTCTCTGTATGTGTGTGTGCGGGTTTTTTACCCCCAGCTCAGCGTTTCAATTGAACCGTAACCATGTATAGCCTTTGGGGTCAACCATTCCATGGGGGGGCCACGCACGGCACTGCACTCTCTGATTGCATCAACTTGAAATAATGTAATTAGTTTTCGTGCCGCGGTTAGCAACGGTTTAGCAATTGGTGTGAAGTGCGCGGCAACCACACGGCAAAACAGGGAACAGAGATTTTGCCCGCACCTTCATGGTGTTTGTAAACAGTCTGTAAAAGCGCTTTTATCTGACGGTTATTGCCATGTTTCGGCATTTCGCTAATTGCCAGCATGCAAAGCTCTCCGAACAGAGCAACTGCCTTTTAAAGTCTACCAAGCGATATAGCTGAAATTATAAATAGCTTGCTGATGATAAATGATTCGCTTAGCCAAAAGACAATATGTTTACCAGCTCCAGACCTCCAGAGCTATAAATACACCTCAAATTCGCAACGACCTGAGGCAGATGTTCGTCACAGCAACACACATATATCCATGTCATAAATAAACTGTCATCGGTTATTGATTAAAGCTTTCAGGAGAAAATGAATCCCAGTTTAGTTGGTTGTCCTCAATCTTATGGCGCTGTCCATTCCGAAAATTGGCCTACTTCATTTACGGCCTACATACTTAATATTTAAGTAGCTTTTATATCAACTTTGCTGCAGCAGTTGCAGGCAGCCAGGAGGGGAGAGGGGGGAGGTGAAACAAAACCCATTTGGCCGCATTCCCTGTTGCCCATTGTCGAGAATCAAGAGTGGAGAGCAGCAGCATCCGCCAATTTAATGGTTGCCATTAGGGGTATGTGCTCCATAGTCGATGCTGAAATTATCACAGCTTGGTGTCGTTCGCAACGCTGTCAAATAATTAATTAGAAAATAATTGCACGTAATAATTCATTGGACCCTGCGGGACATTCAAATACACACACACACACGCACTGACAAAAAGGAGATTGAAAGAGGAAGAGCGTTGTGCGTGGTGCGAAGAAGACGCCACAACAAATAGCCAATATCCAGCGGGCAAACTTTGATTTCTTTTTGGCCCCAAAATCGAAACTGGAGCATCAGCCTGTTTGCGTGTCTCTCCCCACATTTATGTCCGTATCTGTGTGTCTGTGTCTGTGTTAGCCAATTCCAAGCACTCATTCGGTATGCATTTGATTGGGCGGTGGCCCACACCTCGCGGCCTGTCATGTCACATGCAGAACTCGAATTAATCATTGCTATGCAGCATAATTTATTATGTCACACTGCTGGCCGCAGCGGCAGGCCCATGGGGCAGTGGCAAGGACTCGGGTCTGAGGCGTTTACTTCCTGTGGTCGACTGGTTTGTCATGCCCCATTTAAAAACAGCCCCTGTCCCCCAACTACATGTCGGATGTACGTGCTTGTATGTATCTGTGTGTGCGCGGGTGTGTGGCGACTCTTCAATCAAATGTGAAAAGTTTGTATAATTAGAGGCCTTTTGCAAACTCGGCACTGCGTGGCCCATTTGATTTAATCGGAGTAATAGCGTTTGCATGTCGCGCACTCTGTGGATTTAGGAGGTGTTAAATGTTTGTAATGACCGCACATCAACTTTAATAGCCATGGAATGGCATAATGAAGAAAAAGGTGCAAATTGTTGATTGATCGCCCATTGTGTTGTGCGTTGAAATGTGACTCTGAAAGTTTTCACACCCACAACTTTTATCACATCTCGGCATTTCCCATTTGTGCTTTCATTTAATGACTCATCACTCATACGTCATGTGGCCATGAGGCTCTTGAAACTGCAAAAAAGTGTTGATCAATTGACGTTAGTAGTCCATCGTCAAATAAAAAGACTCGTTTTCAAATTGTATTTCATATTTTTAAAATTTATTTTTATTGCATTTTTTCTTTTTTTTCGTTTGTATGAATTTCAAATATTTTTTTTGTGTTATGTTATTACATTGTTACATCATTCTCTGCACGTTTTTCAAGTGATTTCCCATTTTTTTGTTTTGCGTTTTTTGCATTTTGGTTTTTCTTTGTTTCCATTTTGTTTTTGTATGTTTTGTTTACAATTTGTCACAACCTTACAAATTGAAAATTGATATAAACCAATATATAGTTTTTGCTTAATGAAATTTGTCTCTGCTGTGTCTCTGTCTGTGTGTTTTTGTTTTGTAAATGAATGTGAATGCAGATAAAGGGGAGTAAGATTACTATTATTGAGCATTTTTTCATTTCCCTCGTTGGGGGAGCTGTTCTGTATGTGTGTGTGTGTGTGTGTTTGTTGGTGTGTGTGTGAGTGATTGTTGCGGGAGTCCGCTAATATAATACTATTCGTCTCTTCTGTTCTATTATCAATTTTGTTTGTAAGGAAGCGCCTGCCTGTGATGGGGGGACGCTCGACTCTTAAACTCTCCGTCTCTCTGTCTCTATACACAATGCTAAATTTTAAAAATATTTTCCATTATCATCTAAAAATGTCGAAAATCAAAATAGGTTCATCCATCATTTCTGGAGGAGGGGCGCTATTTCTTGATGTTGTTCTTCTTTTGCGTGTTCTTGTTGTTTGTGTTCTCTTTGCATCTCTATTTATGTAAGGTATTCGATTTATTTTCAATTTCATTTTATTTCAATTTGCGTTTTGCATTTTGCATTTGTTTGCTTTGCCCATTCATAAAAACAAATGGTACAACTTACAATTTGGCACATCATTAAAGATTAGAGTTTTCTCATATAATATATATTTATATATATATATATGTTTTTTTTTTAGTTTATATTTATACTTTACGCCTATGCGTATGCTCTATGTGAAAGTGAACAAAAGCGGCGTTGGCTTATGGTTAGACTACACAGATTACAGATTATAGCTTACAGATTTCTTTCATCGTCTCGTTCTCATTCTTGCTCTTGTACTGGGTGTTAAAATAGGTTGACTGCTGAGTGGGGTGTGGGGTGGACATTGGAAGGGGCATGGGGGGATGGGGGCGCACAGAAAAGTTCTAATATTAAATAATAATTAAAATATTATCGTTTATAAGTAGGTATGTATGTATATATTTATATATATATGTATATAGCTGCAGTGTTTGATTGAGTTGCAATTGCATTTTGCATTTTACATATTTATAGGTTGATTTTCGGTTCATACCTTGCTTAAGACAAAAATTGTGTTTACATTTTGTTTTTGTTTTAAAAAATTTGCGGTGGAAGTTGAGTTTATTAAATTTTTATATATGTATCTATTATTTGTAAGTTTATTTAATAACTACTTGGTTTATTTTGCCTTGTTGTTCATGTTTGTTGTTGTTTATCAAACCCAAAGGTATTCTCTTCATAATTCAGTGTAATATTCTGTTGTTCTGTTCTGCGTGCGGCCAAAAAAGTATGCTATACTTTTCGTATGTCTATTTTGTTAATATCTTTGCTATTTTAAAAATTTATTAAATTTAATTACGTGTCTATTTAATTCACTTGAAAGCTACATTTAATTTGGCAATTGTTGGGTTTGATTTTCTTTATTCGTTCTTTTCTTGATTTGCATCTTTCACTTTGCTTTTGCGTGTCTGTCATCAGCATAAAAACTAAATCTAACTAAAAATCATTTTATAAATATAAACTTTGGCTTGAAAAATGTCAACGTAATTATGCTTAAAACATTGTATATCATTTTTTTTTTGTTTTTAATTATTTTTTTGTATTTTAATGGTTTTTTTTTTTTAAATATTTAAAGAAACATTGTGAAAACATTTCAAAACTGAGTATGACATAAATTGCTTCAAGTTTCTGTTGTTGTTTGCGTGTGAGTGTGCGAATAAGAGTGTGTGTGTGTGTGCGTGTTTTTTGTGGTATAAAGAAATGTCATAATAAATATGTACAATCTGAGACAGTGTGTGACTGTAAGTTGAAGCTCTTTGGACTCTGGCTCTTGTCTGTGAGACACGTGTATGTTCGAGTATTTTAATGGATTTAGTTGCAAGTTGTAAGGAGATATTCGAAAGCAACACCTAAAGAACGATTGCACAATTATACACACACAATAACTAATGAAAGGTATTTTGTTTGTTCTAGCGTAGTTTTGTCTTTAAACAACTAGTATAAATTTGACGACAGTGGCTGTCTAAGAATCGAAATAGAGAACGCTTTCGTATTATTTATTTGAGCATTGAGTTTTGCACATTCTCTGTTCTCCAGCAAACATTTCAAAATGCACAACGTTTAAAGTTAATTGTGTGCATTATAGACTTTTATAGTGTGTTTTAAAATAAATTCTTAGCTTGTTTTGTAGGGAAGTTTCATGGTCTAGACCGAAAAAAGAACAACACTGAAACGACGTGAAGTTTTATAATTTATAAATTTTGTTTTTTTTTTCTCGATTTGTTTCTTTTCTTTTCTGTTTTTTTTTTTTTTACTTTTTTTTTGCACAACACACAAAGAAAGTGCTACGGAGTTAAGAGCTAAAAATTTTCTTTTTTTTTTAATTTTTATTCTTTAATTGTTTAAATTTAATGCTTACTACACAATTTTCACGATTTCTTTTCTGAGTGTTTTCTTTCTGTCACTGGAAGCTTGAAGTTAAAAACTATCATGTATTATTATTTGTAGTTTATTTCTCATTAATCTTTAGCTAGCTGCTAGGGCCGCATTAAAGTAATTATTATTGTATATTCCAAGGATATGTCTACGTGTTGATCTTTTGCATTTACGAGTACCTATGCGCTACATGTTGAGCAATTTTATTGAGTTTTGCATTGACTTTGCATTTTAGCTGCCAAATAAAATACTAGGAACAATTAGAAAGCAAAAGCAAAAATATTAAAACATTAAAAATAAATTCGTTGATAAAAGGTTGTTTTTTTTTTTTGCAAAATGTACATTAATAAAACGAGTATTCTTTGGAGTTTTTGTAAAATTGTAAAAAGGAAAGTATGTTCGTGGATAAAATCTGTTTCTGCTCCAAAATGTTAATATTTATATATATATATATATGTATGTATTTGAATATTTTATTTTTTGTTTGTTTTGGCAACTTTTTTTCAATAGCTTTTGCGTATATTATAGAAAAATAAGGTAGAATTTTTGTTTTTGTTGCTTTTGGTTGACTACAAACTACAATGCTAAATGTAACAATTACATGAAACAGAAATAATCATAAATATAAAGCTAACTTATTGAACAAAAAATCATTTCTTTCTTTTTTTGTTGGTTTTTTTTTCATTATCTTTTTGAGTATGCAGCTTGAAAATACATAAAAATTGCTCATTTTTGATATACAAATACAATATCTATAGGTATAATAATTATACATATATCCCGTAGGTATATATATTATATATATATATATATATATTTATATATAAATTCTGATTTGCCGCACAAAAATTTCAGCTTTTGTTTTTGGTAAAAATCTACGCATGAAGCACGTTTTGCAAACTAATTGCCATTTAAATATCTTGTTTATACTGCATTTGCTTTTTCTTATAATTTTTTTTTCTTTTTTTTGGACGACATTGATTTGTTTTTTGTTTTGCTTAATTTGCCACAGTTTGCATTGAGTTTTTTTTTGTTTGTTTGATGTGGCTGCTTTTAGCTTTGATTTTCAACTCTCCATATTGAGTGTGGATTTCAATTTGTATTAGTTTCATCTTTGAGCGTCTGTTCAGTGTGGATTGAGTATCTGCATCTATCAGTTTAGAGTTTACTGCTACTTACTGCACTGTAGAGGAGGAGTACGAGTATTTACGTCTAATTTTTGTTCATACATTGAGCATTTTCGAGAGTAGTCCAAGTGCATTATTTGGCTGACTTGTGTAGCTTTTTAATATGGCATAAAGCGGCCACCGCGAAGCACAGTTGTCTGTTCGAGAGAACGATAAACAAAAAGAAAAACAAGAAACAATATATTAAATTTAGAGTAGAACAATTTATTTTGAACTGTGACTGATTGTCATTCAGGAGTTACACTTACCCCGTAGCCAGGCATGGGTCCGATTCCATGTCCTAGATAGGGTTCCGCATATTCGCGCGCATAACTAGAAGTATTTCGTTGACGTTTCATTAGTCAAATATAAAATGAAAATGATGTGGTATGAAAAGGTTTAGTGTGGCGATGTATCCAGTCTGTGTTAGGTTTAAGTTTAGTTCTGTTAGTAATCTGAATCCATATATCTTCATTCTTCTCCATGGCTTTGAAGTCAAAAATATTTACAATTATTGTCATTCATTGACATCGTATTTTCTTCATGTGTTTCCCATTCGCGTTCTGCTTAGTTTTAGTAATAATTGTTAAGTTTGAATAATGCTTTGCAAAATTGCTCAATGGTTAGTTTCATTTCTTCAGTGGTCGTTGTTAGAATTTTTCTACTCTTGATAAGTAAGTTTATGGGTTTCAGTTTCAGTTAAGTACAAAAGAGAATAAAACCAAATTAATTAGTCAAATGTTAAGTAAATCATGAAAATTAGGTGGTTACAAAATCAGAGGGGAAATTAAAGTAAGACTATGTCAAATCTATTGAAAATGAATTATTAAGAAATATTATATTATTTGCAAAAATAATAATAAATAATTAAATATTATAATATGAAAATACTATCGACAAATCTAAATAACTTTGAATAAAATAAAATAATATAAAGTAGATAAATATTATTAAATTGAAAATACTTTATATACTAAATAAACGGTCCCATATATAATAAATACTTTAAATAAATGTCAAATAATTCCCATTTATTCTCCTTCCCTTCAAATATTAATCGAGTTCTCGATCTTCATTCACCATTTTAGTAGTTTTATAATTGTATTAGGTTAGGATCAGACTGGATGAGTTTGTCAGAGTGCTTTTTGGAGTTAACTGTGAGTTTGGCCATGGAAGTGGGATGCCACTGATGTCGATGTGGCACGCTGTGGAGGAAACTTACCCCGCTACGGTGTAGCCAGCGAGGGCGGGCTGGGCGGCGGCAGCTGCGGCGGCGCCGTACCGGGCAGCGACCGCCGTGTAGGTGTTGGCCGCTGTGGCATATGCCTGCTGCTGGGCCTGAGACAGGGGTGTCTTTAACAGCGGAGCAGTGGCCTGGAATAATGTGAAGCAGATTGTGTGTTAAAGGGGGCGAGAAGTTGGAGCGTCGGCAACGTCAACGACAAAACTAGCGACAGGTGATAGAGAGAGATATATAGAGAGCAAAATGGCAAAAAGAGTTAAGAACCTAAACCGAACCAAATCAAAAAGGTAACGCAAAAGGAGTGCAATCAAATTAAGTCAGAGTGTGTACTTTTTTTTTCGATATTATGGGTATAATAGTAATAATTTGAGGGCGGTGACCAGCGAATCCGAACTACAAAACCCAAGATGCCAAAGATCCGTTGGATATACATAAGTAATTGATAAGTACGAGTATTAAATAAATGCTACAAACAAAAGCGCCAAATATGTGCAGGGTATCAGAAAGAACTTATAACATATATCGATTATAGCTAAGGTTAAGATCATAACTTAAATGAACGGGTGCAATACATATAGAGCGTAGATATATTGTAGTATATAGTATGTGAAATTGTGACAAACACGCAAAACAAACAAACAAATGGAGGGCGGTGGGGGGCACAACAAACAAACAGCGGATCTAATAGACGATTATTGAATGCATTTATCAAAAGTTGTTGCTAGCTAAAAATGATTATTTTTACCAAAACATTCTGTGGAACCGGAATGCGGTTGATCGTATGTGGGGTACTGTTTAGCGTAGTCACAGTGCGGCGCTGTAAGTTTTTCGATATATATTTGGTATAGTTTTTTTTTTGATTTTTTTTGTAATCGTTTTCGATTTGATTTTGGTTTGGTTGTTGTAGTTGTGGTGGTTGTTGTTGTTGCGTTTTGTTGTAACAGTCGTGAAAAAAGTAACCAAAAAGAAGAATCATTCTTAGTATTTACGAAAAATGTTTACAGCCTTGAAGAATATATGTATATTTATATGCTACTTAAGATTATCAATTTGTATGTAGTATAGACCAAAATATATATTGTAAATATATTCATATATATATATCGATTGCAAAAGCAAAACAGAAGGAATCAAACCAAAAAAGTAGCGTGAGAAATGTAAAAACTGAACTTCTTTTCTCTTTCAAAACAAGAGAATCGATGAAAGAGATACAGACAGAGAAATAGAGAGAGAGAGAGAGAGAGAGAGAGCGGCATGCAGCCTGAAAGAATGCAATGCGCCTTTGTGTTGGCTGCTGATCAAAGCATTTGTTTATTTATTACAATTGAATTGTTGTTTGTTGATGTCGTTCTACGCGTGTAACAAAATGTAAGAAAAATAGTTGCGTTTAAAGAAATGAATCAAGGATGCAAATCAAGTTGAAGTTGACTTGGGTGTGTTTCAATACATACATAAAGACGAGTATGTAAATACATAAAAGCAGTTATATATTTATGTAAGGTGATTAGTAAATGACACTTAGCACTCGGCCTATTAACAATAGTATTTTTGTTTGGTTTTGTGATGATTGATGTAAGTACGAGTACAAGAAGTATAGTATTTTGTATATACGCTTGTATATCACCAAAATTTTACAGACGCATTTGCACGACCAGATACCAAAGGAAATCAAAGTGAGTAAAGTAAGTAATTAAATATTGAGAGAGACAATGTTTCTCGTTGTGTGTATGTTTTTTGTTTTTGTAGATACATAAAACAATGTGCGTGTTTTATAGATTGTTTAGCTAAATCAAAACGCGTCGTTAGTTCAAATTGAATTGAAATGCAAAAGAAACAAAATCTGCCAACAAAATGTGTAAATAATTCGATCAATCGGTGTCTTTTCACAAGCTACCATCAAAATGTCAAAATGTAAAAGTATAAATAATAGAATTAAAAATGTATGTAGTAAATGTACGAGATAATATATGTAGAATAAATACAAGTAGTTTAGAGAGCGTTCTTAATTCGGTATTGATTGGTACGTTTGGTTAGCGTATTCATTTGAAGAAGTTTCATTACATTTA
This sequence comes from Drosophila ustulata, assembly GCA_035047365.1. NCBI lineage: Eukaryota > Metazoa > Arthropoda > Insecta > Diptera > Drosophilidae > Drosophila > Drosophila ustulata. Next base: position 8,751,420 of record JAWNPT010000057.1, on the reverse strand, counting down.
ATATGGCGGCTGGCTGTGCGGCTGGAACTTCAGTGACCGGTTTGGCGGCTGCCTGTAAAATTTATATATAATATATATATGTATATATATTGCTTATTCTTTGTCTTTATTGTAATGTTAGAGTGTTTGATTAGTTTAGTTTTGCTAGCCAGCCAGCTTTAAACTAAGGTAGACTAACAATAGCTTATGCTAAAAGTAATTCTAATTCTAGCTCAACAACAACAGGGAATATTCGGGGTGTCGATTGAACTTACCTGGAAGCGTAGATTCGGATCAGCGGCTGCTGTTAAGAAGGGATGATCATAGTATACGCTGTGTCGAGTCGATAAGAAGTATGAAAATAAAGTGAATAGATTAATAACTCTGCTCAACATACGACTTTCAGTTCGTGATTCGAATGACGGTCGAAACAGATTGACTCTCGGCCAATTTGATTTACTCAATCAATCTGATTCGACTGTCATTTGGAGCTGGCACTTAAAAGCAAAATTCAAAAATTGTTATTTATTTTACTTTTCATAGTTTGATTTATTTTTTAACGCACTTGTGTGTGGGTTTTTGGGGACGCTATGAGCAGGCTCGCAGGGCAAAGGGACAAAGTTTTCGGCCAACCAATTGGCTAAAATATTATTTTAATTTATGCCAAAACTTTGCCGCTTCCCGTCAGCCTGTGTTTATTGTTGTTGTTGTACCGGGTGCATTGGGTAAAAAATGGCTGAAACTTAGGGCAAAACTGAAAACGTAAAGAAGTCCTAACGTATCCCCATCCTAGCAGTCCTAAACAGCCTAAGCAAATCCAACTAACTTTCATGTTCTTTGCCTACCGTTGATGACGAGCTGATTTAGCTGATTGTTGGATAATGCATATGCATATATGTAAAATGATAAGAGTAGAAGAAACGCTAGCAAGGATAACCAACCGTATATATAGTACACATTCCGGTTTGTCCTGCGACAACTACATTGAAACATTTCTTGCTCAATTGCGATTTCGATTGCGATTCGATTCGTTTCGACAGAACAGACACTCATGCACCTAGCTAATTAGTTTTTGGTTTTTTTGTTTTGGGTAGAATTCATAGAGTATATTTGCAATTTGTAATTTGGTTATCATCATTCGTACGCTAGTTAAATGTGGTTATTTAGAGAACAGCAGCCACAGTAATGAACAAAAGAAACAATTCGAGTGTATAATATAGTATGTAAATAATAAGAATATAGAGGAAACATGCGCGACAGCAGCAGCATCAGCAGCAGACGCATCAAAAGACAAAAACAAAAAAAAAAGAGAGTTAACTTTTCAATATCAAATTCATCATACGCCTAGTGGTACACAATATACAATATACGCAGTTCCCTTCAACCAAATTAGTCCAAAAAACAACGAAAATATATTTAGATATATTCATATATAGTATAT